>CM076947.1:23938750-25220000 GCA_039566865.1 Aurelia coerulea | reverse complement strand
CGCGAGACCAAGATTGAAGATTGTGCATAACGTAGCTATTATCTCCATTGATGAGAGTTCGTTCATTCATTGCCCCTAGATGATAATGCAAACTTCAGTAGAGCTTAGCATGTGTTTTGCCGAGGGGTTTATCACGCTTCCAAACAGGCGTACAAGACTTTTTAAACAGTAGAATTTTTAGGGATTTTTACAGATTTTTCTTTCTTTAAAACAAAAGGATTTCTGCCAAAAGGTGTACGATTACGAGATTTTTACAGATTTTTACGCCCACGGCTTTTGAAGTGGAAGGCCTAAATTTTGGTCTTTGTCACTTTACGTGATCTTATTGGTCCATTTATGGAGGTGTGTCATCGACCCAGCTAACCCAATCAAGATTTGAGGCCTATCTTTTCATGGAAATATCGAGTAGTGGTTAAATCTTGCAAGACTTATTCGCCCTCGAGTTCCAAAACTCATGCCAAGCCTTTGCAGCTGGTTGGCTTAGTTTTAGCAACCGATTAGAACATAAAAATAGATGATTTAATAGCAAAATTTGACACCTCCCACGTTCATCTCAGAAGAAATTATTTGGTTTCGGCAATTCGGGTATCTAATCATTGCTCAATTACAGCCAAACCCTGACACAATATTCTTGCATTTTAATACCTCAATAAATTTATCCAAAAATCAACTCTACAGGGGGCCCCGGGGGGGCCACTTGGTACCTGATGTGTTATCATGCGCGTACAAAAAGACGCGGGAAAGGGTGCCTTTCTTCAAAGTAGGCACGGGCCCGCGCGGGCCCGTGTTTAGGGGTTCCAAATCGACCATAATTTCAAAAAAGGGTATCTTATTTTGGATTTGATAAGTTCCTAAACTCCTGTGCAATGATATTCTAATCAAAATTTCTAAAATAGAATTTGTAACGTGTCAAAGAACTCGAAAAAGCAGACCAGCACAAGATGGGGTAGGAATTCGGGAGCAGTTTCTTCCTCTTCTACCCTGGGTACCAGACTCTATGAAATAGCATCTGTAACACCATTTTAACATTAACATAGTGGCATGGCCACGGGGGTATGGGTATGGGGGGTCATTGCCCCCACCACTTTTTTCGAAAGATGGTTCTCGAGATTCCTTCAAAACCGAATAGAAAATGGCTTTGCATAGGTTGGGTAAGAACTTTCTGATAAATGTCAAAGCTTCCATTTTATTAGCACTAGCAAAAATGGAATCAGGAGATGCATTCTATGCCAAAGTAAAGGATGCATCTTCAAAAATTTTCCTCGTGCCCCGATGTATTAGCCTGCGTGCAACGATGTATAGGATAAACGTCACAAAACTACAAAGGTTTTCTTGCCACTAATGGCAAGCATGATGTTGGGAGATGCTTTCTAAGCCAAAGTAAAAGATGTTTCTGCAGAAAATTTTCTCGTGCTCTATTTTATTGGACAACTGTCACAAAACTAACAAAGTTTCCTTGTCGCTATTGGTAAGCATGATATTAGGAGATGCATTCTCAGCCAAAGTAAAGGGCGTGTCCCAAAAAATTTACTGAGGGCCTCGCCGCCAGACCCTCTCATTTCAATACCCCTCACTTAATTTACCTTGGCCAAGCCACTGTGGTAGCATCTATAAAATTATATCTTAGAGAGTCTGGTACCCAGGGTACTCCTCTTCAAATCACACAGGCAATATTAGCAATTTTAGTAACTGACTTGTCAGCGATCAGGGTACCTGAAATTGAGAAGCTCTATTTTGACGCGGAAAAGGGTATGTTCTGAAGAAAATTTTCCGCGATTAGGGTATGTATTTCGCTGAAACAGGTCGGCGTTTAGGGTGCATATGTTAAACCTTTGTACGAGCATGATACTATAGGAAAGTATAGAAGTGGTCCCCCCGGGCAGGGGGCACACCTGGTTCTATAAACTTGCACCCGCAATGCTTCAAAACTTTCTCCAAAAACAACTCCACAGGCCCACCCGGTTTAATACAGAAGCCCAGATAAAAGAACATAGATAAAACACGATCTTAGGTTAGTTTACAAAAGTAAATAGGGATTTATGTAATCAGTCAAGTGAGATTATGATATCGTATGGTTTTCAATGGTTAGAGACAATGTATGTATCAAACAACCAACCTACCCTGTGCTCTTTGTCAACCGAGGCCATCCAGCTGACAAGATATAAAGTTGGCTTCCTATTAGAGTTTCAAATTTCTTCACAGGCCAGAAATTAGGTGAATATTATGCTGAGATATCTTGTTTCTTGCTGGTGTACCGCAATTAATTAACCCTAGGGGGTGCAGGGACTGGCGTATTTTTCGATATCATATCACTGGCTTTGAGATAGGCATATAGGCCTATTCTCTCATTTCTGCCTGCTTTGATCAATCACCGTAATTCTCTGATTTTACAAGTGTATTTTCTGGTTCTCCACCTCAATGTGAATCCGTGTACAATTTTCCTTCCAAGAGTTTGAATTCTCAAGACTTTCCTCTCTTTCTACGTCTCCAAAAAATGTTTTTGCGGTGATTAGAGATCTGAACAGCGAGCCAAATTTATAACTGAGCGGCACCCTTCTGCGAATTTTTTGGCACATTGATTTCGCAACCAACCGGGCGACGATATGTCATATTCTCTGCACAGCCGACCATGAACAATATGGAGGAATTTCTATATAATATGCCCGGTAGAAATGCGAGTGGAGACCAAAGGCATTTGATTACTAACATTTCAAACTCTGACTTACCTCTATTTTCCTGCGTTTCTAAGTCTTCAAACTCCAACTGCAAGGTAAAATAATCTAAATTAGAAAAAGTTTTTTACATTACAAAACGGGAGAGTTTAATTTTTTACAGAATTGCCAATGGTTTTGTTTATTTACTGAGGGTAAACAAATGGGCGAAGATAGGAAACAGCGGCTTAGAATTCTGTTTGTTTATACTTCAAGAAAACAATGAATGGGAAATTACGATAAAACGGATATAAGGAGACTACTTATATTAGAACGGTGATTATCCGCAGGTCAAGAATTTTTCGTTTGTTTCTAATATAATATTCGAAACAAGGATCTTTCTTTTCGACGAGAATTCACGCCGAAAAAACCACTTTCGTGAATGAATTATAGCTAAACATTTGCAAGACAAAATGGAATTTAACCGTGATGATTGATGAATATAGAAATGCGATAAAAACTTATCCACAGCTTACCTGAGAAAAATCAACTTGCCCTTGCTGCTCCCCAGAAATTCCAATGACATCGAAAAATAAAATCAGCGAAATTCCAAATAAAACACACGTCCAATTCATCTTAACTAGATTCATGAAAATCATGTTCTGTAAATTAAAATTCCCAGCCAAATCGACTGTCCAGCGTTTGAATAATCAATAAAAATCAACACTGCTGTGGTCTACAAAAAAATTATCCCCAAACACGATACTCCTCTCGTCCAATGAATTGTGTTTGAGGAACCAGATGAGCGCTGTGTTGTGAGAACGAAAAATCAATGCGTCCACATTCAGCTGTGATTGACTCAAAACTAAAAGATAGTAATCAAAATCGACGCTAGCCTTTGCTTGTATCCTACAATATCGTTTTGAATCTCGGAGACAAGTGAGGCTTTCATGCTGTGATCTTATTTAACTCATTTAAACAGACCACAACATTTTCTCACCCATAGACGCATACCCCCGTGGTTTAGAGCCCTCGTACAGGGGCTGTGCAACATTTGCGAACAAAAGTCTCTTGTTACAGGAACGTATCGCGGCTCATAGCGGCTAATCGGCCCAAAGAGCCAAGCCGCTTTTCTACGCAATCATCGGATAATTTACGTCAAAGAAGCAATTCAATTCAGTTCCAGGGAGTGGTTTTACTTTTTGGTTTTGGTGAGAACTCCGTTGGTTCTAAGTTTTAAACGCCCAGAGCGCGTGTTAGATTTAGAAATTTTTTGACAAAATAAGTGCTTTAGCGAGGAAATCTTGCATGAAAGCATAGTAAATAAATAGGAGGCAAATGGGAAGAAATATGCCCGTTCTATTTGATGTGATACAATAACAACGTTCTTTGAAACAGTGCTTGAAATTCTCCAGACATTGGAAAACTGTTGACAGAATCAAGCATTTCTCCTGCTGTACGATGAGATGCTGGCTAAATCTTTGCTAAAAATGGGCAAAAATGCAAAAATTAAGTGGTCAAATCTTTGTCAAATCAAACTCGAGTGACAGACGGTAACGGTAAGGTATGGGCCACATGAATTATTTATATGCTACATTGGAAAATCAACAAATGAACCTTTTAAACCCCAATTCATGTTTCCAAAGACAATTACATTTGAGCTCCAAAATTTCTTTGTCATCTACATATCCTACCAAACTTATCTTAACTTATACCAAACTTATAAACCTATCTTTAAGTACACATTTTTACCAATATCCTACCAAACTGGACATTTTATCACTTGCCTGAAGGCTGTACAATACGTTCCCTTGAAATATACCATAATTTTGCTCTTCTGTTGTCTGTTTTGTGCCTCGAAAATTTGTTTTATTTTGTGAGCGCTATTTTTCACTATAGATAGTTGGTACAGCGTATTCATTGCAGTTTTTATCTTCATAAAAACATTCTCTTGTTCGTCGTTTTATCCAACGAGCGTTTATCACATAAACCTGTTTTGGGCAGCCTAAAACGCCTCAAATATTTGGTTGCTGACATACAAACTTTGATTTGACGAACAAACTTGATCCCTTTAGAATTTTAACTCATGTTGCTTTGGTGGAGAGAAAACAATTTCAAATCTTCACTTTTGACACTTCAACTGTTTTCGCTGAAACTTCACTTTTCAGTCGTAGCAAAATAATAAGAAAAATCCTTTTGCAATTAATCTTTGAATACTTGTCAGCATTCACAAGTATTTGAAACTCAGAAACCACGTATGTTTACTTCATATTTATCAAATCCTTTACAAAAAAATTGTCAAAAAATTTGATGCTAAATTTCATGCCTTGCCAAAGAGACTTGCAAGGTTCAAAACTTTTGTAAAAATTCTTGTAGTCAAACAATAAGAATTTTCAAGATCTCAAAAGATAACAAGCAAACAAATGAATAATATTTTATGTTCGAAAACACGTCTTGCCTGATATCAATGCTATCAATGGCATCAGCATAGGTTCCAAATCTTTAAAAAGGCTGGTGTAAAATTGAGTGACCTATTTCTTTGAACTGAATTACTTCAAAGAAACTTTAGCTATTTATCTATAATTCTACCGTTGGACTTTTCTGAAATCTTCAATATTTTCAGAATTAGAATGTTTTTCTTTTTTTTCAAGAATTCAAGAAAAATTTTCAAAAAAACTTGAACCCATCGTACTTTCTAAACTGTTTGACGCAACATGAATTAATTTCGAAGAAAACCATAGTTTATGAATGCCTACAATATGGTATCAAGCAAAAGTCTATCACTCTTCTGGTTTATGATTTAGAAATTTGATGACGTCACATCCTCAAATGAGTTGGAATATAAAATACGCTGTAATTTCGAAAAAAATCAAGATTTCTGCAATGTCCAACGGTAGAATTATAGATAAGTATCTGAAGTTTCTTTCGAGTCATTCAATCAGAAGAAATAGGTCATTGAATTTTACACCCACCTTTTTACGCTGAGTTAAAGATTTGGAACCTATGCTAATGGCATCTGACTAAAAATGAACCTGGGATACCACTCGGCATCTTATGATCAAAATATAAGGCCTAAATTTTCAATTACTTAGAGCTGCTTTCTGATACCAAAAATGGCATATTAACGGCTGAAAAGGCCAACTGCGTTGAAATTAGGCCTGTTTCAGTTAATCAAAGGCTTCTCAAGAAAAATGGCCGAACAAATTACGATAACTAGTCTTTGAAACATCACAACTTGTTTTGCGAAACGTGATCGGAAAGTATAGAGCAAGCTAAATACTAAACAATCAAAAATATGATTTTAAATCTTGCATAATCCTTCTGCTACCAAATTCTCCCGCTCTGTCGAAATCAAACTTTCTGAATTGACAAATTCTCCTTGCGTGTCAGTTAAAGGGGCTCCGTCGCCAAACTGTAAATAAATTTGTAAACACCGCACGTGTCGATTGTTCTCCATTGCTTTCTGCAGTTTGTTTGGTGGCTTCACCCAAGCCACCAAAAAATGCTCGTTGAAAATCCACTTATATCCAAGCAATCGTAAAATATATGAATGGTTGGTTTTTTCCTCTGTAAAGTACAAAGATTTATCTTCAAATGATACTTTCATTTAAAAAAAAACAGGTAATTGTTTGTGTGATATTGCCCATCAAAAAACTTTAAAATCACCATGTCAACCGAAATTTGGAGACAGAACCTCTTTAAAAGGTGAAAAACTCTAGCGACCTGAAATCTAAACTTAGGACCGAAGAGACACGGTGGAAGATGAAAAATCACCAGTTCATTTCAGGATTTTCAAGAGCAGTATAAACAATTGATCAGAGGCCAAGAATTGAAAATCTTCAATAAATCGTTTGTAAATCCTGTACCACTTATTGAAGCCATTATTCAGTGAAGCATTGTCACAGATACAGATACTTTGTTCTATACTTTAAAAAATCTGACCAGTTATTTTTTGTCCCACATATGGACTGTACTTCGTTTTGTCAGTACCGTTCTACCTGGCAATGAAAGGTCCACAAAACGACGCGACATCTTGATAATATCCAGGATAAAATAAACGCACAATAAATAGTGATGACTATGCACAATATGAAATGAAAATGCCAATCTTGGAAGCAAATTTGAGTATCAAATTGAGGTAAATTCTGAAATGCTTCTACACCTGTAGATGATTTTTTACTGCTTTAAATGTTTGATAAGGATGATCAGATAAAGATGGCCGACAAGATGATCAAAATTTGACGTTGCCACAATTTCTCCAGACCAGCAATTTTACTTGTTATCTAAACCTAAATATGTCAAAATGAGCCGACTAATACTTTCTCTCTCTCAATGATCAGGAAAATTAAATTATCTTGTTTGTTATGATAAAAATAAGTTGAATTTCCGACAGTTGTTTGTCATATTTTTTCGATGTAGATTTGGAATTTAAAAAATTGTTTTCAGAGCATATTTTTTTTAAATATATTGAGTAAATCAATCTGATTTTACAAATAATCTAAATCCAAATTTCCGTTGATATCCGGGTGCACTTTGTTGATCTAAGTCTTAAAATATCTGAACCGACTTGAAATTATGTTTTGATCAAATACAGAAAAATACTGACAAGTCGGTAAATAAAAACCCTAATAGTATTCTATTAATCTTCTGCAATGGTGTTTTTCCTGAAGATTTTTGATTCTCATTTTTAAGACTTGGAGCCTATGCTGTCCCTGCTGCTTCACTGGGCCGTTATTCTAAAAATTCATCGATAGCAAACCTTACAGTTTAAGATGAATATTTCAGCGCTCAAGGCATTGATATTTGCAAGATGAGTATCAATGTCTAAGTGAACTATTGAAAACTATTGACAACCATATTTCGTATTTATTTGGACAATATCATCATCGCTAGAAGCAATCAAATTTGCTGCAACATTCCGTAAACCCGGAACTCTGAAATTTTGTCAAGGGCTGAAGGCTTCGGTTAAAAATGTATCTACTGTTCCAAAAATTCAAACTGGAAAAAAACAGAGCATCTGTCAGGTGACACATTTGGAACACCAAAATTTGACTATGTTACCGACACATTTGAATTTTGATCTCTCAAATACAATACCGAGGTCCTCTTTTGGTCCAGCTGGTAACGTGTGTTCCGAAAAATGTCCTCACGTTTGAACAAAGACCAAAATTCGACTATCATGAGTATCATTAAATTTTCTATTTGGTCTGTTTCTTCAATGATCCAATCATTATTACAGATGACAAAATGTTTGTTTTCGTTATTTAAAGGGTATAAAATGGCTTGTTGAAAAACCTGATCAAAGAAACATGTAAATTTTAATGAAGAGCGAAAATGTTGACATTTCTGTTCATTGATCAAGTTTCTAATGCCTACAAATTATTTACTTCATAATTCATCGCAAGTATCCACGAATCTGACGAGCGACGTTGGTAAAGTGGACATTCCTTTCTAGATTCATTTTTTCTGATGATCGTTTGTGCTTATTTTTGACATTATTGACCAAATTAGAAGCCTAAGGTATACAGGGTGTCCCAAAAAAAATTGTGCCTCGTTTGTCTGAAGATTGCGACAAAACGGCAAAAGATTCTCGCCAAACTTTTGCATGATGGTGCTCTTCAGATATTCAATTAAAGTTTGCAACCATCCCCGTAAAAATCCGTTGAGAAATGATGGAGCTATGACCTTCGGAAGACCAAATTTGCCTGATGACTGAAACCAGCGGTGGGCCATTTTGTCTTGCTCTTTACAGTGAAAAGTATCTTCACGTGAGGTAAGAAATAATTTTTGGGGGGTCAGAAATAGTGGAACTCTCCGAGGATTATCGGCGTTTTCACGAGAGCTATGACTTTGGAGGCTGCTGTTTCATTTTCAATCCATAAAGCTATTTATCGCTGCAAAATAGTAAGACAAAATGGCCGACCGCTGGTTTCAGTGATCAGGCAAATTTGGTCTCCTGAAGGTCATAGCTCCATCATTTCTCAACGGATTTTTATGGAGATGGTAGTAAACTTTAATTGAACATCTGAAGAAAACCATCATGCACACGTTTGGCGAGAATCTTTTGCCGTTTTGTCGCAATCTTCAGACAAACGGGGCACAATTTTTTTGGGACACCCTGTACAAAAATTAATTGATCTGGTAACATGGGGGTAACATGTCTGTTTCAAAACCAGGTGGCAAGTTGATTTTAAAACCAGTCACAAGATTCGCTATACGAGGTTGTAGTACCTGGGAAATGATTTGGTCTTTTATCTCCTTACCAAAAAGATCAATTTCAAGAATGGGCTCGTAATCGAATTATGGTGTTTCTCAAACAATGTCACTTTTTTGGGGCACCTGGTAAGATCTACGTAATTTTTCGCACATTAGAAACTCCACGTAATTTTTGTGACACCGTTTCCTCACCTTTAATGGCCTTTAATGACGTGAAATTGTTTGGAAGAGAAATTCACAAGTAAGGGAAATTGTAAATAAAAAGTGGACATTTTATGGTCTAATTGATACGTCATAACATTGATAAATGGTTGCCTATGAAGCATTCCCTCTCACCAAACCTTCTGTAAGAGGAACGTGTGACTCTGTTAATCTCAAATTCTGGTTTTTCCCTTCCACAACACGTAGTGACACAAAGCCACACAAATTTACCTTGGCACAGGAAATTAACAATGCATGACATTGGTGCGAATTTTAACATTTTCCGTTACAGTAAGTCCCTGCAACTAAGAAACTCATTTTCAAAGTTAGGCTCTCCCGTTTAGAATATCACCAAAATTTGCTTATGAAACCTAACCTAAAATTTCCTTTTTGATCTCTTCTGTCAATGGTCCAAATATATTCAAACGTTTGTAAAATAACAGGTTCAAAACGAGATTTTGAGCGTTTGGCAGCTGTGGAATAAAAAGTACGTGGCCGATATTGACCAGCCCAACAGATTTGGACAAAGATGAAGGATTCAGTATTCAAGTAAACATTTCAAATTTGATGAGACATTTCCAGTTGATTAAGACATAGTAATAATTGTCAATTGTTAGTTGCCAATCTCATTTATCATTTGTAATGGCCTAGTCTCAACTCAATAACCAACTGGAATTATCAATCATTACAATGTCGTAATCAGCTGGAAATGTCTTATCAAACTTAAAAATGGTCAACTGAATTTGTCATCTCTGTTAACAACTGCTGGCCTGGTCCTTATCATGATTTTTTTTCGTCCCATTCCTTTTTATAACATTTTGGTGAGTTCCAGAAACTTTCACTTTTATTTCGCTCACCCAAGGGCGCCTACCTTGCAGGAAATGTGTTTATTCCCAGTACTGTACCCGTGACCCAGTACACAGAGTGACCCAGTACACAAAGTAATTGGTGTCCTGTGACCCAGTCCTGTTAATCTGTGTATATCATTAGGATTTTCAATTTCTAACGTCTGTTAGTATTGACCAATCAAAAATCACGCTGTCTGGTTCCCTGTGGCCAACTCGTATAACAGTTGATCTCGTACTAAATCAACACCGGAATTTGAAACCACAACGTCATCTTGACCTTGACAGTACTGACTCTGTGTACTGGATCACAGGACATCAATTTCTCTACAGTACTGGGAATACAGTACAGTACTGACATTGAGAACGTAGGTTTGAAAGGCCTCAGTGTGCCAAAAATCTGTCTCTTTCTTTGCGTCCGCCTCCTTCATAGTTTATAAGTACTGGGAATATAATACAGTTCCTACAAGGTAGGCGCCCTTGGCTCACCCTGTATTTTCGATATTTGTTCCAAAACAAGAAAGTAAGTTTTGCGCAAATTATTTGTTGGTAAACCAACACTATCAATTGTATCTATCGCTACTGAGCTATTGGTTGGCCATTTTTGCTTCGCAAAATCACAGCTACTTTTCAATTAACCTTTAACAAATTGAATCAAGATATAATTTCCTTCTTTGATCTGAGAAAATTGATTCAAACCGATAATATTCCGCTTTCAAATGAAACAGAATCATTGTCTTGGTGATAAAGCAACCTAGTTTCCGATGATCGTGTTTGAGGCTGATAGGAAACCCAAATTGTCGTAGGTTGAAAGATTGATCGAACTCGTGGCTCAAATTTTTCAAATCTTTAAAAAGGTGGGTGTAAAATTCTACCTGGTGCGCCAAAATAAACTATGCACGTTTGACAGGCCACAATATATCGTACACTGGACCGATTTTGAAGATTCATGGCTTAATCTTTAGCAAAAAGCCTGGATTATATTCTAGGATTTTTTGCAAATTTTTCTGTTTTCAGTTTTTAGAGCTAGACTAGAAGCGAGTTTCTTAAAATTTTCGTTCTCGAATACACTGAAAATGATCAAAAACGTCGATCAAATTTTCTAAAGAATCGACATGAATGGACAAAGAGAAAACTTGTTTGTGGTGATTTGGGATTTAGAAATCAAGTAATTAGTCGATACAATTAATCGATACAATTAATCGATTTCTAAATCCTAAATCACCACGAGGTTTTTCTTGTACATTCACGTTGATTCTTCAGAAAACTTGATCGATGTTTTTTGATCGTTTTCAGTGTTTTTGGGAACAAAATTTTAAGAAACTCGCGTCTAGCTCTAAAAACAGAAAACAGAAAAATTTGCAAAAAATCCTAGAATCTAATTCAGGCTTTCTGCTAAAGATTAAGTCATGAATCTTCAAAATCGGTCCAGTGTACGATTTATTGTGGCCTGCCAAACGTGCATAATTTATTTTGGCGCACCTGGTATGATATTTTTCTTTGCATTGAATGGCTTGAAAGGAACTAACGATACGATGGCCCTGCAAGCTATGCTGAAACGAAATGATTCACATTCTTGTCCGCCCTTTAGAGACATTCAAAAACCAACATACCCCTAGAGCTGGCAATAAATTTTGATGAAGTAACAAGGATGAAAGAAACGATTTTTTTACTGTTCTCACTTTATGATGCGATCATCTCATGGACTTTTAGCCTGGTTCGTTTTTTCTCACTCTAAAATTTATTGAATTGAATTTTCCTATTCAATCAAACTACTACCTCATTCACACTTGCAACCAGCTTCAACTGAACCAGTTTATCGAATGGGGTCTTCTACCAACTCGAAACTCGCGAATTAAGTGCAACTCGCAACTCGTAGCTCGCACAATAAGCGCAACTCGCAACTCGCAACTCGCACCTCGCACCTCGCACCTCGCACCTCGCACCTCACAGCTCGCACCTCGCACCTCGCACCTCGCTAAATAAGTGCAAGTCGCAACTCAAAACTGCAACTCGCACCTTAGTTTAGGCCTACCATATCACTCTTTTACTTGGTCAATGCAACTAATCGAATGAATTTGATTTCAAGCTGATTTAACTGTCAGTGGGGTCAGTGTGAATGCAGTATACGATTCATAACCTTGCTGTTCAAAAACTCAGACAAATAGCCCCAACTTCTTGGAGCAGCAATAGTTCTCGAGGACAAGTTTGGATGAAAGCTGCTAACATGCTCAAGGTTTCTCTCCAGTACCAAGTGAAACAATCGCTGAGGTATATGTTGAAAAAAATTCGCCTTCCGGAAAAGTTTGGGGTACATTTTTGGCCACAGCAACTGATTCTTAAGTTGTACGGGCTATGAGCACTGCAAGGAGTGCGAAGAATCTGGCTATTTTGAATTGATAAAATGAGGAAGGTTTAATTAATGAAATTGGCATCCAGAAGAGGAAGGTTTCTCTGCACTTCTGCAAAGTTGAAAGAATCTCGGAGAGCTTTTTGTTTCATGATCTCAAGACATCATTGTTTGTGCACCAACTAGTGTTTGGGAAGTATTTTGCTGCGCATTTCTAGCAACGCTTCTCTGACGCATCAAATTAGTTGCCCTGCAGTTTGCGCATGAGTCCTCGTTGAACGATGGTGGGTGGTCGTTGTTGAAGTTGCATTGTGGAGCAAAGCTCAAAGGGCTCGTGTTACAAGTCTACTGATATCATTACGAATTATCACTGCAAGTTTTTGGTTGACAACAATCATTTCCATATGTTAAAGATTAAGCATATTGCATTATATCACATTACGAAAACCAAGTAACTCAATTTTGTGGATGTATCATGTATTATTCCACAGTGTGTGGCATGCTTCTTCCCTTAGGAAATGCATAACACCTCTGCAATGATGTTTTGTGGCCCTGAAGATCAAAATGGCTCACAGCATCGTGGCAAACCAGAGTGACACAACTTGTGGGTACTTCTTGTGCAACCTGTGAACGGCCATGAACAAATGGAAACGATAGAGCCGTTCAAGTCGTTCACAGGCGTCTTAAAGACATTAGAATACCATAAACGTGGCTTGAGCCACATTTAATTGATGTATGTCAAATTTCAACAAATCGTATCATGCAACGTCCCAAAGAGTGCGTATGTAGCCTAGTGTGTTCTTTATCAAAGTGAATGACCGGAGCAAAATGGTGTGTACAATAAATGCTAGCAATTTCAGACGAACAAATTTTGGACAAAATATATTCTGATGCACCCTGGGGAATGTCTTCGCAGTACGGTGGAGGGTGCCGAGTACGGTGGAGGGTGCCGAGTACGGTGGAGGGCTATCTTGGAGTACGGTGGGGGGCTATCATGAAGTACGGTGGAGGGTGCGGAGTACGGTGGAGGGCTATCATGCAGTACGGTGGAGGGTGCGGAGTACGGTGGAGGGCTATCATGAGTACGGTGGAGGGCTACCTGAAGTACGGTGGGGGGCTATCATGGAGTACGGTGGAGGGTGCAAGTACGGTGGAGGGCTATCATGGAGTACGGTGGAGGGCTACCTGAAGTACGGTGGGGGGCTATCATGGAGTACGGCGGAGGGTGCGGAGTACGGTGGAGGGCTATCATGCAGTACGGTGGAGGGTGCAAGTACGGTGGAGGGCTATCATGCAGTACGGTGGAGGGCTATCATTTTTCGTGTGGGGGGCTATCATGGAGTACGGTGGAGGGTGCAAGTACGGTGGAGGGCTATCATGCAGTACGGTGGAGGGCTATCGTGCAGTACGGTGGGGGGCTATCATGGAGTACGGTGGAGGGTGCGGAGTACGGTGGAGGGCTATCATGGAGTACGGTGGAGGGTGCGGAGTACGGTGGAGGGCTATCATGCAGTACGGTGGAGGGTGCAAGTACGGTGGAGGGCTATCTTGCAGTACGGTGGAGGGCTATCATTTTGCGTGTGGGGGGCTATCATGGAGTACGGTGGAGGGTGCAAGTACGGTGGAGGGCTACCATGGAGTACGGTGGAGGGCTATCATGCAGTACGGTGGAGGGTGCATAGTATTGCCAACAGCCTCGCTATATCGTCAACAAAAATCTTTTGTTTTCCTAAGAATACCAAATGCTATAACATATATAAATTTTGTGTGGAAGACGTCATTAATTTCCTATCGAATTCACTTGAAGACTTTGTGTCACAATGCATGTATTTCTATTAGAAACTAAGAATCTAAGCCAGCATTGAATGTTATCAAAATTGTAAGATTTTGAGTGCTCCTGAGATTTTCAAAACGGATGATTTACATACTTTTCCGATGTTTAGACATTACTGAAGTAATTGCAGAGCCGTGCTAGGCTTTCCAGTATGATAATTGGAAAGAAAAAACATTTAACTGGACTCGGAAAATGTACTGCACTTGCTTTGCCCTCCACTAAAAAAATTGAATTTCTGATACTGTGAGCTGAGTCTCTTATGCGCGGTTTCATATAAAAAGATACACATTATGATTCTTTTCTTGGCACGAAAGGGTGATAAACATATAAATAATCTCATATGTGTTACAGTACTGCAAAAACTAGATGAACAAGCAAAGTATCTTAATTTCTGCACACATCATTACCGCTAGAATTAATCAAACCAAACTGGAATTATGAAAGATCATATAATCAAGAACAAAGTTCGACTAGAGGAGAATTGATTCTCGCAGTTTGTTGTGAAATGACATTCTCAACTGCTATTTTTTTAAATGGTTCATACCTCCCCCATACCTCCCACAGTTTGTTTAGTTTGTGGGCTATGAGTGGGTCTCTACAGGTTTTGCGAATATGAAGATTTGGCCAGATTTGAGTGCAGTTAGCGGATTTTTTGCCAAGGATTTCTTTATTGAAATAAATATTTTCCCAGTACTGGAGTTTCTTGATATTTTCGCAATCTGAGAGTTAAGGGAGTTGAGTTTCTTATTGGCAGTTTCCGATGAAGAAAGATACGTCTACCATAGTTAGTATTAGCAGGCTACTTCTCGATAATCTATTGTATATACGTATAATCCTGTTCCTGAACATGAAAATGTCACAGAACGAAGAATAAAAGTGAGAAACCGCGGTTATAAAATGCCCTCATGAAAAAGTGTCTTGAAATGTCGCCCCTTTAAGTTTAAAATGCTTCCTACGGCCCTGTTTACAAGCTACGGCTCTGTTTACAAGCCAAATGCATTGGAAAGATGTATATTTGAATAATAATCACTGCAACCTTATTTTTTCCGGAAATCAACCACTTAAAGTTTCTTTTTTCAACAGAGCTGTCGTTCTTGCCAATTATCAAGCGACATTGTCAATATGATCTGACTATATTCATAATCCACAGACACAAACAAATAAGACATAAATTGAGCAATTTCTATTACTAACATGTGAAAGTGCACAATAAACCCGACAAGCTGGCTGATACGAGCTGGCTGGACTCCTTTTCGATGGTTTTTTCAGCAGATGTGATTTAAACTTGACGTCCATATCTACTGAACAAACAAAACATTCTCCCTCGAATAAAACTACGAATCTTCATTAAAATTGCACTGTCAAAAATCGTAAATGAAGACATTCGTCAACAGCGAAAATTTAACTGAAAGTTTGTTATGCAACGAATTTATGCCCGCAAAATATGTGAACATTACACGCATAGCAATACTGCTTTTTGAATCAAAAATTAATGTCTTTTCTTCGTACAATGGAAGCAAAGGAGTGTGAGAAGCAGAAAAGAAGATATTCGCTTTTCGCTGATTAGGAAAATGCTAGTCACGATAGATTTTCCAAGGTTATATTTTAGGTTTGATATATCGAGTGTTTAGAAACTCCACTTGTACTCCGCACCCTCCACCGTACTGCATGATAGCCCTCCACCGTACTCCATGGTAGCCCTCCACCGTACTTGCACCCTCCACCGTACTCCATGATAGCCCCCCACACGCAAAATGATAGCCCTCCACCGTACTGCAAGATAGCCCTCCACCGTACTTGCACCCTCCACCGTACTGCATGATAGCCCTCCACCGTACTCCGCACCCTCCACCGTACTCCATGATAGCCCTCCACCGTACTCCGCACCCTCCACCGTACTCCATGATAGCCCCCCACCGTACTGCACGATAGCCCTCCACCGTACTGCATGATAGCCCTCCACCGTACTTGCACCCTCCACCGTACTCCATGATAGCCCCCCACACGAAAAATGATAGCCCTCCACCGTACTGCATGATAGCCCTCCACCGTACTTGCACCCTCCACCGTACTGCATGATAGCCCTCCACCGTACTCCGCACCCTCCGCCGTACTCCATGATAGCCCCCCACCGTACTTCAGGTAGCCCTCCACCGTACTCCATGATAGCCCTCCACCGTACTTGCACCCTCCACCGTACTCCATGATAGCCCCCCACCGTACTTCAGGTAGCCCTCCACCGTACTCATGATAGCCCTCCACCGTACTTGCACCCTCCACCGTACTCCATGATAGCCCCCCACCGTACTTCAGGTAGCCCTCCACCGTACTCATGATAGCCCTCCACCGTACTCCGCACCCTCCACCGTACTGCATGATAGCCCTCCACCGTACTCCGCACCCTCCACCGTACTTCAGGATAGCCCCCCACCGTACTCCAAGATAGCCCTCCACCGTACTCGGCACCCTCCACTGTACTCGGCACCCTCCACCGTACTGCGAAGACATTCCCCAGGGTGTGAAAGTCTCGTGAAAAATTCCGGTTTTTTGTTAAAACCGATTTGGCCAGCCTCGATTTCGGTCCGTCGCAAAATTGAAATCAAGATGAGCTGAGAGAGCTGAGGTAGCTGCAAGCTGCAAGGAGAAGCGGACGGAAACAACGATAAAATACAGGTGTGATTTGTGTATACATTTTATCAAACAATAAACGTCTTGTTACCTCTCACCCATGGACTCACCCGGTAGATAATCGGGATATCAAGAAAATCTGCTTTGCAACGGCAGGAAATAGTGTTTCCTTGATTGCTCAAAACAATTCTGCAAGCCGCCTGGTAGGCATGCACAACTATTTTCGATGTTTTAATTTTTGATAGAAACATCAGATTTAAATAGGAATTCTAGACACTTTGTCAACAAACAAAATTCAAGGCGATGGAAGTAACTAAATATCTATTTCTTCAGGGCATCAGTTGTGACTGAAGCACATTCGATTTCTCTTCAAAGGCATTGAGTAGTTATTGGTTTTGGTATGTACCGGGATATGACAGAAAGCAACATCGTCAGCGTTTGAGAGCTGGAGAATATTTACCATTTTCTCCGATTCATTCAACTTCAAGAAGCAACAATGGGGGATGATACATAAGAGACGCCGGTATCTTTTACATATGAGTACAAGAGTACAACTGTAATATTAAATCATTTCTTTTGATTCCTTCACAAGTTACACAGATAAAAATTCTTGTAATTGCAAATTTAATAAACAATAGCAATATTCTCTCTGACGATTAATATGAATGTGGAGCCAACACGTAAATGAATTAGCCTAGAAGCTAATGGCATAGCAATCAATGTTGAGATGCGATTCCTCAAAGAACTCACAGCGCGGAATATTGGATTTGCCTCGCAACCGAACGGAAAGGAGATGATCGCCAAGGAAATACCAAACTCTTGCATGTTGTGCTGGAAATATCTGGCAAATATTGGCAAATATCGCGTCAAAAACTAATTAGCTTGGTGTTGCTGTTTACAGCTTTCGGCATCAGTTTATTAAAGACAAATGACGGATAAATAGCGTCTTTTTTTAAAAATAGCACAAAAGACGGCTGCATGCCTTCATTTGTCCAATTGATTTGATAATCTCTGGAGATCACGAATACAATGGAATACAATAGGCTATATTTAGATTGCCCAGGCCTCTAACTGAAGTTGCTTCATATCTCCGTCATTTGTCTTGAAGTTTGAAAATACTAAGGTATCACTATCAAGGCTTAAAATAGACACTCTCGTGCCAGGAAAAACGTTCAGACGTATTATATTGTCATTCAAACTACAAAAATTGTACGCATGTTGTAGAGTTATACTTGTTCACACATTTGCAAAGGGTAGACTTAAATTTTGGATAGGATCGGATAGCACTTGCTTATCGATAAGACAGCAAGACAGCAAGACTTTTAAAAATGTAAGTCAAATTTGAATGGATACAATGCTATTACCCTACCCTAGCTCTCAAAATTTACTTGACTTTGGCATTGCTGGAGAACAAAGGAAGCATTTTTTTAAGCAACCACTTATTTCGCCTTGCAAGTACGATAAAACAGCAACCAATGGCCAGATTAACTCAAACAAGGTCTCAATCTCTAAGTTGAAGATTAACTATGCAACTGTGTAAAAAGCAGGACCATTGAATTTCCTAACTCTTTCACAGCAGTCACGCAAAAGGAGCACAATTCTTTGCGACACACTGTACAAATACCAAACGTTGGACATCAATTCAAAAGGGAGCAATTAGGTCTTTCTTTTCATTCACGGCTCATTCTTAGTGCCACACATGGAGCTCAGAGCACCAGAACCCAGGAAATTGGTACTTCAAACCTGGCAGCCATATGGTCCTAAGTAATTGATATGGCGTAGCAGTTTGGCTTATCAAAAACATGCCCTCACAATGCAATTCATCTTCAAACCGTTTAGAACATGATTCATTCGATTGTATGTGAAAAGGATAAGAGGTACGATGACGCCATAGATATGATAAAGTGAGTAAGAAGTGATTAAACTAAGGATATATTGTTGGATATAGCTATCATGATTGGATCAATGATGGTGTTTGTATAACTAGCCAAAAATTGGAATCTTTGATAAGGCCAAGAAGGCAAATTCAAATGAACTTAGGGACTGTTCATTATTTATAAAGGGGTTGGTACCGAAGAGGAATGGGTTGGGTAAGAGAAATTTTCTAACATAAAAAGGTTGGGTAAATATTTTGTCATGTAATTTCAAGGTTGGAAAAACAAAATTTTCCCACCAATTAATACCAAATGTTTAAAGTCCAAAATTATCTCAATATCATCATCAATATTATCAACATTATCCATTTCACTTTCAGTGTCTACTTTGCTCATCGTTGTCATCAATATTTACAGTATTGAATTTACAATTTACATCGTTTGACATTGAAACCATGTTTATAGGTAGGGATTGGACAAAATTTTTTCAACCTGAAAATTGTTTGGTAGATGTTTTTGCTGTCACTTTTAGAGTTGGGTAAGAAGATTTTTTGGACAAGAAAACATTTCTCTTCAGTACAAACCCCTCTGTAAATAATGAACGGTCCCTTAATCCAGTTTTTCTACATCACATCGCTTTTATTCATGACTTTAGTCTGAAGCTACGAGGTTCTTGGAAACATTAGATGACGAAAACTTTGAGCCAACTGTGGTAAAATACAACTAGCATAAAGCCGAAATTTTAGTTTAGGCCAGAAAAACAATTCAAAGGAAAAATTGCTCAATTCGATTTGTTCTACATTCTATCAATCTTTTAATTTATAACCACTATCTAAAGCTGTGAGGCTTGAGAACGAGGCTTGAGAAGTTCGAAGGCGAGAAATTGAGTCAATGATGGTCAAATATCATTAGAATTGTTTAATTCATTTTGGCTTCATCGTATGGCTATTTGAGAAGATTTTAGAGCAGAATCAGAGAAGGTTCATGGCCTCAGTCTCTGAGGTTGTTTTGAAAAGATTTGACGAGAACGATTTTCGGTCAACGGTGGTGAGATAGCTATATCTATCGTGAAACCAAAATCTAGATGAAACCAGGAAAAGAATTCAAAGAAATAATTATTCGATTATTCCTGTATAGTATCACTTTTCTATTTAAAAAAATGTCTATCGTTGAGGAGTTTTTGTAAAAACTGGATGACGAGAAATTTAGTATTTGATGGTAAGTATGACTAGAGTGAAACCGAGCATATGGCTCAAATCTTTAAAATCTTTAAAAAAATTTTTCCATGAATTTTTCCAAAAATTATCAAATTGCCGCTATTCCAAAAATAATGAAGAAATAAAAGATTTTCACGGCAGATTTACAGCAAAGTACCATAAAGTTCCTTCCAAGCCATTTAATTCAAAGAAAATTTTAGCATGTAGAATTTTACACCGACCTTTTTAAAGATTTGAGCCCCATGTTGTAAAGCCAACATCTTAGATTTAAACCATGAAAGTAATTCGAAGAAATAATTGAATCAATAAGATTTTTCAATATCGTGTGGTTTTTTAGTTTTATTCAAAGTCTAAAGCTGAGGGGTTTTGGAAAATTGTTGTAAAATATAATATCACTTATACTTCTGCCACATAATAGATAAAAGTCGATGAACATTTTGAAATAATGTTTCTAAAATAATAAAAAGTTTCTCAACGTTGTTGACAAAGTTGGCGAAATGCTAAAAGTTGCCCAAAAGTTGCTCAAAAGTTGTTCCAAAGTTGCACAAAAGTTACCCATACCTTTAAAAGTTTCTGCATTTTTTAGCCGCAGCCCCTTTTCGCAAGGAAGACCACCAAGTCAGGGGGTACTAAAGTCAGCCTGAAAAAGTTTAGTTGCCAATGAAACCTAAATAAATCAAATTTTATATAATTTGAGCAATTGATAAGTTATATTTAAACCTGAAAGGCGATTCACCGACTGAGCTATAAAAGATTCGAAAACGACCAGTTTTAATTGATGACTCTTGAAAGTTGGTATTCAATCAAAGCATAACCCACGTAGAGCTACGTAGAAATTATCTCACTCAGACTGTTGTTAACGGTGATGAGAAAAAATCTCATACTACCAAACCGATATTTTTTGTGACGAAATGGCTAACGGCATTGATATCAAGAAGGACCTACCGCCGTTTTTGATCTTCAACTTTTTGGTGAGTCAAAGAAACTGAAGTGAAAAAGGCAAAGGCATTTGCCGAATGTGAACGAGCGTAAAGTATCCAACAATTTATGAGTCATAACAACAAGGACAGATTTTGTAAGACAATAGCATGAGTTGCTGTTGTTGACACCTGAATTCAAAGCGATTAGGGATTCACAGGAGATTCTCTCGACCAGAAATTCAAAACAAGCAAAGCCGCAAAAGTTTCTCTGAAACCCAGGTAGCTAACTCGCTCGTTGTGCATTCCAGAAATTGTTTTTAAGAGCAAACATGAGCATAGATTGAAAGAGGAAGGATATATCTATACATCTACCTCAGGAATTTCATTTGTTTGGTATAGAAGCCGATTGAAAGGCGAATCAATTCTCTTATTTTGTTGGGTGTAATTTTAGCACTTGCTGCTCAGCTTCTGAACCAAAGAAATAGAGATGATTCTTGTACGATTGACACAAATCTCGGTGAATTAAAAACATCATTCTTCTAATGAATTGCCTCAAAAATTGTTCTCCATCTGTACTGAGTTTTGATGCAGATTTTTGTTCCACTTCCACAGAGCAACAAAGAAAACGAAACAATCTTGTTCGCAGGCTAGCACGAAAAAGATGCCCTGGGTACCAGACTCTTTCTAACATAAAATGTCAGAGAGAGGCTGGTACCCAGCGTACAAAAAAAAATAAAAGATATGAAAAATCAACTTGTATAAATTCTGCTGAACTTTCCATTGACAAGTGTCAAGCTCTGTGGGAAAAGGTTCCCCACTGCGACAGATGAAAAATGCAGTGCACAAACACCCGTGACTTGAAACCAGTGTTGAAACACATTCTACAATGAGTGTTTACAGAAAAGATCTGACCAATATTCCTGTCCCACGGCCAACCGGGTGACACTTATTTCAGCAATGTAAGCATACCCAAAAAGACGGAAGTTTGTGAGAAAATTGGGTGGAAGTAAAAAGAAAGTGCAACAAACAAGTTATTTAATGTTGGCCTAGGCCAAGCAGTTGATAATATAGGAATTTACAATCAACTGAGAGGCATTGCGACGGGCAATTTACTTGGCAAGTTAAAATGTTTGGGGTTGAAACAAGAGCGAGCAAAATACGAGCATTGCAAGACGCAATTAAGCAGTTGAGAAAAGAAGTTAATATTGAACGACAAAAAGTATCACAGAGTTCTGATGAGTAAGTTTTATTTGGCCGAAGGGAAGTGGCCTAAGTTTTACAAAGTGTTTGTTTATTTTCTATTTCAGGTTCTTTACACCAAGAAAAGGCTGCAAAGTTTCACATTAGCGGCATCGGTTTCCTGTTTTCTTCTGCCCATATGGCAGCACACATTTATCTTGTAAACATAGGATTGAGTCAACATCTTCGTTTTCGTTTGTGTTATGTATGTTACGGAGGGCAACATACATAGTAATATAGGCTGGTATGTCTAATTTCTGTAGAATTAGGCCCAAGGAGGACATACTGTGTCTTTTTACAGACATGCATGGCATGGCAACACTTCTTCTAGCAGGCCCTATACTAGCGGCCTTTGACCTATCTCGAAGTCAAGTTCGTTGGCTAGGCCTGGGCCTCTGTTTGATATCTTTGATCCATTACGTCACCTTGTTGCGGCCATATCGCTTTACGAACATGCATTGCAGCATTTCCAGTGGAATGGCCTTTGATCTATTTTTTAAGCCAAGTTAATTGACTAGGCCTACACCTCAATTTAGTGCCTTTAAATCCATTACTTCACCTTGTTCGTTGCTATAGTAACATACAACTATGTTGGGACCATATCGCTTTACGGACATGCATTGCAACACTTCTGATCTGATGGTCTTTGGCCTAGTTTTAAGTCAAGTTAGTTGGCGAGGCCTGGACCTCCATTTAGTCTCTTTAAAGGGTCTGTTGCATCCAGCATGCCTTGCACGTGCAGTCTCTTAGTTCACAGGCCATGAAAATGGCAACAACAAAGGCCAACTTTTAGAGACTGCACATGCAACGTGCAAGGCATTTTGGTTAAAACCATAGAACAGACCCTTTAACTCTATTACACTACCTTTTTCGTTACCATTGCAGCTGAGAATATGCGTGATCTTACGTTGCATCATGGGTAGCTAGACACTGCTAGTGTGCTGCTGTGGAGGAGCGCTGCAACTAATATGTACCTGCGGAGGAATAATTTATAAATTTCTGCGGAGGAGTTAACGAAAGACCGAAAAAAAGATACGCTAGCTTCTCCATAGTAGTAAGTAATGTTTACCTCCGCAAAAGAACAAAGCTGTGGAAATCAAACACAACTGCACCCATGGTTGCATGAGATAAATGATGCCAGAGGTGATTTCCGAAGGGGTTTACAAAAATCAGCACAGTGTTATCCAGAAAAGACTTCTCAAAGCACGTCTTTTATTACGTAGCATCTGGATAGGAATATAGTTTCGGCAATAATTTTTTTAAATATAGAACCTTACAAATACGGGTAAAGGCGTTTTATCAAGTGTTTTATCCCGTTTTTACTTAGCCTGCGTGCAGACTCTACTGATTCCCTGAAGAAACGTGAGGTTCGTGAGGTGAGGAGGAACCTCACTTTTCTTCAGAGAATCAGTAGAGTCTGCACGCAGGCTAGTTTTTACTGCACACTGAAATCTTGAATTTTCAAAAGGATCTTCACGAGGACATGAGTTATGTGTGTCGACAAATGTGCACCTTTACTCATAAGGAATTTACTCTCAATGTGAAACGCTATCAATTGGCAACCTATTTTCATGTCCACTCCTTTTTTAAGCCCAAAACACAGAACATTAAGTGGCTGCTTCCTCTGTCAGGAAGGCCTTGTAGATCATTTGATGCCCAAAAACTTCGTGGAATACAAAAGGAAGCAACATAAACTGCCCTTTAGCCTTTGGTCACTGATAAAGCCATATCTTCTTGGCATAAATTTCCTTGTACGAAAGAGTGAATGGATCTTCTTGGATTTAATCTTTGTCCTCAGTTTGCACCTCATCAAACCGTAAGCAAATCTGATAACATCGCACGTGGCCATTGTTCTCCATTGCTTTCTGCAGTTTGTTTGGTGGCTTCACCCAAGCCACCAACAAATGCTCGTTAAAAATCCACTTATATCCAAGCACGATATGAATGTTTGGATTTGTCCTCTGTGAAGTACAAAGATTTTTCTTCAAAATGATGCTTTCATTAAAAAAAAACAGGTAAAAGTCTGTGTGATATTGCCATCAAAAAACTTCAAAATCACCGTTTCGAGCGAAGATTGGAGACGGAGCCCCTTTAAGTTGGCTCCAAAAGACTTGCCAAAGTCCCTGGACGTGCCCATGTCGTCTTGACTTGGGCAAGTCCATAGAGAACCGTTTCACCAACTGAACGATAACGAACTAGACTGGGAAGAGTCGAAGTAAATTCAGACTTTCTTGTGCAGGCCTGATACCAGACTCGAATTCTTAGGGGGGGTCAAGAACCAAAATCTTCCGACGCCAAAATCAACAACAACAACACAGCAACAACCCCAGCTTTAGGAACACACAGTTACAATCATGCACGAAATTTTGAGTTTCAACAGTGGAGCCTCCAAAATTGGTGAATATGAAGCAAAAATATGCTGTAGATTCAAAATTCCTGTCAGAATTTATGATCGAAAGTCAATAAATTCATGTTCTATGCATCATTTTCCCAATAAAATCTTCTAAAATGTCTTTTGGGGGGGGGGGCCTGTTCTTGTGTCCTAAATCAGCAACCATAAATCAGCAACCACTGACTCAAACAAAGTCTCAAACTCCAAGTGGAAGCCTATTCTATGCAACGAACACAAACAGGAGAGATTAAAGATAAAGCTCCTCCCTAGTAGCCACACAAAAGGGCACAATGTTTTTTGGAACATCCTATATCTCATATCTCCATATTGCTGTATGTCCAAATGGCTACATAGTCTATAAATGCGCCATATCCATTGCTAAAACAATTTTAGCATCTACAGTATAAATATTTTTCTTTACAGAATATTGAACTATTGCGAACAACAAAGGCTAACCGATCCACTACTGTTTAAAGGAACACAAAGAATGAAAGTATTTGGACAAGACCCTACTGCAAAACGATGTTGTGGATTATTTTGAAAAGAGGCGGGAAAGATCACGTGTTTGTCACATGGCCCTGGAGAAACCAAAAGTCATAGAGATATGGCCTGTGTTGTGACGTAAAAGAGACAGAGAAGTTTTTAGTAATGTAATGGTAAATAAAATATCTTTAAATTGGAGATTTTGCTATTTGTAAGATATAGTTTGATAATATAAATGTTTATAATTTGATGTTTTGGAAATGCATGGCTGCAAACCTTTTGTTCTTTTGTTCTATTTTTGGTCCAGACTTATACCATACTTCTTGTCCGTGCATTAGGCAGACTATCGAGGGCTGTTAGCATTAAAATATTGGCGAATCGTGCAAATTGTGATAGAAGCATGAAAACTGGCAGAGATCGGCAGTTTTGTGCGCTTAAAAAGATATGATGTGGACACAACCTGAAAATGGCCCTATTAAACTATGTTTAGATAGTGGTACTAAGTTCCAGACCTCTAAAATGGCTATTGAATAGATGCTTTTCGGTGTTTCAAGTTATGAATACTCTCCTCACATCTACTGAATAGATGTTTGTCGAGTTCCTATTTATGCATAAACTCCACACATCTATTGAATAGCTATCTTTCGCTGCTGCAAATTATGCGTGAACTGTACAGTGACAATCTCGGACATGAAATATTTCGGACGATGAACAATTTCGTACATTAAAATTTTCGGACATAAAATTTCCCAAATATGACGTCCAAAATCTGTTATAATGTACAGACGAACTCGATCAAATCAGTCACTTTTCTGGCACTGATACCCAAATCGTGCCAAGGTGCACAGGAAACAACTCTTTGGATAAACAGAAGAGTGGCAAAAAACAAAACTACACATTTCCTGATTTATACGTGACAAGATAGCAGTTTTTCTTCTGATATCAGCAATGGTTAGCCTTGTTACTTTTATCATTTCCAGAAAGAGCACCGCAAAACATACCAACAAAATGCCACAAATTAGCGGATGGCCACAAAATGTGGATCGGAAAATTGTTCACGATCGTTTCATCTTGAACATTAGACTTACGAATTTTCGTCCCTTCCTTTTCAGCGTTCTTTGATTTGCTTATATCACTTGGTCGATAGGGACTCATACCATCACTCTCAAAAAGTGGACCCTGTTTCAGAATGGCCTAAATTAGCGGGAGTTCTCGTACACTCAACAAAATTGCTTCAAAGTCTGGTTTAAAGAGCTTCAACATTGAAAAGCAGACCTTTAGTACAAAGAATAATGTTTTCCTGACCTACTCATCGCAAAACATTTACCTTTCAAGCAGTAATCTTCCTCTGTAACAAAATAGATCCATAGCAGCTATGAGAACTCTAGGCTGTATCAACCGACTTTTGTATGTAACAACAACAACTGTTAAATGAAAAGAAGGAAAAACAGAATACAACAAATTAAAGAAAATTAAGTTCTTTTTGCAGTGGAACAACCTTTGCAGCAGCTCTGGTTTTGAACTGGGACAATTTTGAAGTTTGCTGATTTTAATTCTACAACCAAGTCACCAAAAATACAGAAAAATATATCAAAATGTAATCTAATTATTGCAGATTTGAATGAAAATAATTGTTGGATAATGAGTATGAAACAGTTTGCATTAAAATCTTTCAAATCTGTTGCATTTTTTTGTACGCCCTGTTCATAATAAAGGTATGGCCTTTTGAAAGATGTAGCGCCTATGTCAGCTTTCGCTCTAGGATTCTGACCGATTCTAGATTGATTACCAAAGTCCCTTGCATCCCTGCGGTAAACTTTGCTCCATCCACTTGACCAGAGTTGAATAGCACAAAGTCCCATTTCGTAAAAGTAACACAGGTCAAAAATGTCTATCTTACCTTGGGCCAAAAATATGGAATTGTCTAGCATCTGATTGGATCTGACAAAATTGATATTCTATAGCTTCAAATACATAAATACAGGTAAATTATGTTGACCAAAGCAACTTCATTAAAAGTCAAAGAACACATGAAACAAGTCTATTCGGATTCCAGTATCAATTGAATGTATGGGTAGATATGAGACAAACTATTGTAAAGAAAATCCTTGGTTTCTGCTATCAAAATCAAGTTCCGTTAAATACCAAACGGCATCTTATCTTTCGTATGCGGGCGCCGGAAAGTTCGGATAAGGGAAGCGGTTACCCCAAAGCACAGAATAACGCTCCAAGTTCTCTCCACGATTGGTCCAGCACTTTCGTCACAAACAGTAAACACGATACGAGGTAAGATTAAAGATATAGGTCTACACAATGATATCCTGTTGGGACAGGCACGTTAAGTTAAATCAAGGAACCAGAGGATTTAGATACAGCTTTTGGAACATTGCAGAAGGGAATGAGTCACGATCACACCCCCCCCCCAGTAACGACCCCGCCGGCCATTAAAAATACAGCGGGGAAGTTTTTTCAAAACTCCGTCTTCGAGGAGTGGTCTGCAAACTGCAACATAGCAAAAGTTGGTAATAAGGATACAGCTTTTCAAGTTGCGTAGACAGCTTTTCGTTACATCAAAAGCGATCTTTTGAGAGTGAAGGGGTACTGAATCCTCTGTTCTACTGTCTGAAAAATTGGTCTAATTTCATTGAATTCATATACTGTACCGAGTGCGCCAAAATAAACTATGCACGTTTGGCAGGCCATGATATATCGTACGCTGGACCGATTTTGAAGATTCATGACTTAATCTTTAGCAGAAAGCCTGAATTAGATTCTGGGACATTTTGCAAATTTTCCGTTTTCAGTCTTTAGAGCTAGAAGCTAGTTTCTTAAAATGTTCGTTTTCGAAAACATTGAAAACGATCAAAAAACGACGATCACATTTTAAAAGATTCAACATGAATGAACAAAAAGAAAACGTTTTCGGGAGGATTTGGGGGTGTAGTGCGAACTCTCGTACAGCAGATTACAATTGGTTGATTTCTAAATCGCAAATCACCACGAACAAGTTCTCTCTTTGTCCATTGCATTCATGTCGATTCTTTAGAAAACTTGATCGACGTTTTGTGATCGTTTTCAGTGCTTTCGAAAATTGAAAGTTTAGGAAACTCGCTTCTGGCTCTAAAAGCTGAAAATAAAAAATTTGCAAAAAAAAATCCCAGTATCTAATTCAGGCTTTCTGCTAACGATTAAGTCATAAATCGTCAAAATCGGTCCAGTGTACGATTTATTGTGGCCTGCCAAACGTGCATAGTTTATTTTGGCGCCCCGGTAGGTCAAGATTTTAATAACCTGTCCAATACAGTAACAATAAAAAGAAATAATGGGAGAAAAGTGGTTGTCTCTATATATCTTTGAAACATTACATCATCAGCAAGAAAGATTCTGTGGAAGATATTTATAGAGGATACAAAAAACTCTCATGCGTTACCCCCTTTTCTCAATGCAAATATAGGTCGAGATTTTAACAACTTGTCCAATGCAGTGAGAAGAAATAAGGGGGGGGGAGTGGTTGTCTCCATATATCTTTAAAACATTATTTAAGATTCTATAGAAGATATTTATAGAGGATACAAAAAACTCTCATGCGTTACCCCCTTTTCTCAATGCAAATATAGGTCGAGATTTTAACAACTTGTCCAATACAGTGAGAAGAAAGAAGGGGGAAAAAGTGGTTGTCTCCATATTTCTTTGAAACACTTCATCAACAGTAAGATTGTATAGAAGGTATTTATAGAGGATACAAAAAACTCTCAAGTGTTACCCCCTTTTCTCGATGCAATGGCTCCATATATACATATAATTTCGAAATATTACATCCACAACCACAGCAAGATTTCGAGGAAGATATTTCCAGATTGCAATTATGAAACCCCCTTTTCTCAATGCACATCTATGTTGAGATTTCATCAACTTGTCCAATATAATAATTATATTTACACCCAAAAATTTTATGAGAAAAACATGCGGACTGCAAGAGCTACGAAACGAAAGTGACACAACAGCGGCGTGGCACTGGCGGAAGTTGAGGAGGAAAGGTTTGTTGTATAGGATCACGAGAGCAGCTCTCAAATCAAAGAAAACTTCAGGAACTCTGCTAAGATCCACAGCAAGTAACAACAAAGAATTTTCTAGAAGCTACAACCAACAAAAATGATGCTAAGCTCTGATCCACATGAAATAAAACTGAAGAGAATACGAGATGAAGTCGAGCAACTGAAACGAGAAGTTGGCAATGAGAGACAAAAAGTTTCATCGTGTGCTAGGGAGTGAGTATTTCATGTGATCGATTGATTCATTTCCGCGTTATAGCTACCTCAAGGAAAAAGACTTTGCTGATTTTTATCTTCTAATCTGTTGCCTTTTAAGCTAGTTGAGAGAGTTTGAAACTGTTAGTTTCAAATTTTTGGCTTCGAAACTGTGTTGTTCTTCGAAACTTCGAAATAACGTTGCTGAAGGAAATGTTTTAGGCCAACTAAGGTATACTCAGCTGCTCAAAACATACCTTTATTGACAACAAGAGACCTATTTTGCTATTGACAGGGTAGGATCAGCCTAGGGTCTGTGACTCAGGCTGAGTGCGATCTGAACTACTTTTTAGGCCTAATATATGCTTGCAAATATTTTAGGCCTATGTGAAGCAGCCGTAGAGAAAGTAGAACACGCTTGACTAAACAACAGTGCCAGCTTTTACGAGTTGAGATATATCATCTCTTGCAAATGCCTCAATTGCTTCAATGGTTTCAGTCTTCAATAGGGTACCACTATGCCATAACAAAGAATTGATTTTGATAATTTGACTGTTGACAAAGAGAACCAAAGCGAGGCTGATTGAAAATGAGGTTAAAAATACCAAAACAAAGTAAAGGGTACGAGCGGAACTGCACTGCATCCGTCCACATGTCTACACTCTAATGTTTTCTATTTTATCTATTCAAATCATGGGTGAGAGGAAACAAGATGTTTTTTGTTTAATAAAATGTATGCACAAATCAAACCTGTATTTTTGTCGTTGTTTCTGTCAGATTTTCCTTGCAGCAAACTAAGCTCAAATCAAAGCTCATCTTGTTTCAAAACTGAACGGCCTAATTTTATAAGGAAAAGCTGACAGAAACAACAATAAAAATACAGGTACGATTTGTGTATACATTTTATTAAACAATAATCATCTTGTTTCCTCTCACCCATGTTCAAATGTTGCGGACAATGCCAACAATAAGACGCAGATAACTTCAGTTCAGTAGAAATTTTCAACCTAGTGAAAAATGCTTAAGTGCAGATCTGAACAAGAATATTTGTCATCTAGGGTATCAAAAGATAGACAAATTCTTGAAGCACAGTGAACAAATCAACGATTGCTTTGATAAAATATGAGCAAAATTTATATCATATTTATCATACTTGCTAGAACTAACCTATTGTGCAGGTATACACTTTTTCATAACTTTCAATTTTTTTGATGTGCTTCTTGGATTTCGCGTAGGCCAAAATGCCAAAGCTCTGGTTTGGAAGTGAAGGCAAATGTGAACTTTCAAGATTGATAAATCAACGCTCAAAATACCAATATCAATGTAAAAGGTACCTATATTGAAGTAAACTATCGAGGAGCGTTTTAAAAATCATTGGCCGAAAATTAACACGAAATTTCCAGCTAGGGCCAACACACCCCCGTCTAAGTGCCCCGGTACATCCTACCCCGGTGATATCCTCGGTGACAATTTTTTAGCAAAATCGGCCCCCTGACAAGACGTTAATCTCCCCGGTACAAAATGCCTCACAAGTGAAACCTCGGCTGCAATTTGGCGAACCCCGGGGAGAAGCTTGAGAAAATATGTCCTCGTAGAAACAGTTCCCTACCAATAATTATGCCGTCCTCGTTATATAATTGGAACTCCCCGGTGAAAATTTGACCATATTTTTCGGTCACAAGGACCCCGGTGAACATCTGACCTCTCACCGGGGCACTTAGACGGGGATGTGCCAACCAAATCTATTTACTTTCGTGGAAAACCCGGTCAGTGAGGAAGGATGATACATTCTCCTGTTTCTCATCGAACTAGCCCACTAAAATTGATTGCGTTAGCCAATGACTTATTTTGTCATCTTTCTCCTAGGCTAGTGTCATTCTGTGAATCAGAATTAAAGAAAGACCCATTGTTACATAAAGTACTACTGTCAGACAATCCATTCAAGCCAAAGGGTGGAAGATGCAGAATTTCATGAGAATCATCAGTTTAATGAACCTTACTTTGATGAATCTTTAGGTAATTGTAAAAATTAGTTGTAAAATTTATAATATGCAAAATTCAATTTCACGAAAATTAGCTGTCATTTTCTATCTGTAAAAATTGGTGATTTCTGTGTATTGCCTTGTTGGAACAAGGACAGATTTGGTAAGACAATAGCACGAATTGGTTTTGATTGACACCGCAATTCAAAGCAATTAACGATCGCAAACAAAGGAAATTCTCTCAACCAGTAATTCAAAATAAGCAACGCCGCAAAAGTTTCTCTGAAACCCAGGTAGCTAGCGCGATCGTTGTGCATTCCAGAAATTGTTTTCAGGAGCAAACATGAGCATAGATCGAAAGAAGAAGGATATATCTACACATGGGCATTTGATTTATTTGATTCAAAAACCGATTGGGAGGCGATTCAATTCTCTTATTTTTTGGGTGTAAAACACTTACTGCTCAGCTTCTGAACAAAAGAAATAAATAGCCCGAGGTAGATGTGTAGATTAGTCTTGCGATATATGCTCACATTTGCTCTTAAAAATAATTTTTGGAATGCACAACGAGCGCGGTAGCTACTTGGGTTTCAGAGAAACTTTCGAGGCTTTGTTTGTTCTAAATTTATGGTTGAGAGAATTTCTTTTGTCTGCAGCCACTAATCGCATTGAATTCAGGTGTCAACAAAAGCATCTCATGCTATTGTGTTACAAAATCTGTCCTTGTTATGGGTTGGTCGAAAATTTTCCGAGGTTGCAAAATGAGCATGCTAAAATCTATTATTTTTCCTCGCTCGATATGAAATTATAACCTATCAAACTAGGAATCGATCGAAAGAACTTGAACAGCGGAATTTGAATTTCAACAAAAATTTGAGTTAGAATTCATATACCTATTGAGTAATAAAAAAACAATCCCCGCTTGAAAGGCCACTACTCCCAAAATATCATGAGGCTGGTATTGGCAAATGTATCATCTTATGGTGGACATGTTCAAATCCATTCTAAAATTACCTGATGGAAATCGGCCACTCTGTTATTATGAGATTATGACGGATTTCTTCAAGAAACCTGCAAAACATCTCTACAATCATGACCAAATTTTCCCAACGTTTCTGCCTCAGGTTCTGCCTCACAGCAATGACTTCTTCACGTTAGCAACCGTTATCCTCTTAGGAAGATGAAATCACCCGGAATAATGTGTCATGCTCCAAGGGATGACACTCATCCTCCCAAAGGAATATAACGTGCTAAGAGATGTAAAAGTCATTGCTGTAAGGCAGAACATTTGGTCGTGATTTTAGGCCTTTTTCAAACGTTTCTTGAAAGGCTTTCTTGAGAAAATCCCTCATGATTTCAGAACGGAGCCGCCCCCAAACTCCCGCTGGTTCAGTTAGTATACTTCCGTGGAAGTACTGATGCATTTTCTATCCAAAATCGGTACATAATCAAAACACGGGGGAATGTTAAGAGTATGTCCCTTAAAGTGCAGACCAGGGAGCGCCGGTGCAGACTAGCTGCTGTAGGTACAGTGCAAACGTAGTCTAATTTTTACTTAATAGATTCTTTAGTTCGCAAGACAATTACGAATGCGTTCCAATTACGAATCTCCTTCTCTCACGATTCCATGGGTATTCGATTAAAGAACACAATCCATCTTGTGGAGGCTACGATTGGCTACGACCTCAAAGAGCTTCCTGGAGGCTTATGATAACAGAAATGATGTCACATGCTCAGATGCATGAAATAAAACTAATGAAAGATGAAGTCGAACAGCTGAGGCGAGAACTTGGCAATGAGAGACAAACAATCTCAGCATCTGCAGCGGAGTAAGTATCCTTTCCAAAAGTCTCCTGTTTCGCTCCCCCTACAGACTTGTCGCTACAACAGAAGCTATAGCAACAACAATAACAGGCGAAGGCTGGGGGCTCATGTAATGAGTCTAGGGTCCTTGTGGAGTAAGGCTAAGGCTGAATTTTATTCTGTTGAACTGAATTATGATCCAAACTCCCAGAAAAAATGTGGTGGATTGTAATAAAATTCAATTCAATCTCAGTTAACTTTAAATCTAAATAGGAGTTGATGCATTTTCTATCCAACATCGGTACAAGATTCACACAAGAAAACACAAGAAAATGTCAAAACTTTGGCCGCTAAAGTGCAAACTAGGCCATCTCTTATGTTTGAGTGGGAAAAATATATCCTTCTTTTGCAAAGCCTGATGTTTTTAGAATTGAGTAGGTTTGAAATCACCGATCATGCACACCCTTCCAGGCAAGTTCCATACACAGATTTTTGGCTCCCCACAACTCACAAGACACCCTTTAATTGCTTCAAAACCTTCCTTTGTTTTCCTTGGAGCTAATTGCTTATTTTTCTCCTAGGCTACTGTCATTCTGCGAGTCAGAAATCAACGGCGATCCATTACTAAACAAAAAACTACGGTCAAATTCATTCAAACGGAAGAGGTTCAGATTACCATGGAGTTCCAAGGGTATAATTTGTTACAATACTTTAAGGGAAGACACTTTCGTGGGAAGACACTTTCGCGTTTTTAGCCGAAAGTCGCAAAAATTTAGTCAATTGTGCATTCCAGAAATTGTTTTCAAGAGCAAACATGAGCATACATCGAAAGAAGAAGGATATATCTGCACATCTACCTCGGGCATTTTATTTCTTTGGTTCAGAAGCTGAGTAGTAATCGTTTTAATTACACCCAAAAAATAAGAGAATTGAATCTCCTCCCAATCGGCTGAACCAAAGAAATTAAATGCCTGCGGCAGATGTGTAGATATATCCTTCTTATTTAGATTTATGCTCATGTTTGCTCTTAAAAACAATTTCTGGAATGCACAACGAGCGTCCTAGCTACCTGGGTTTCAGAGAAGCTTCTGCGGCTTTGTTTGTTTTTAATTACTGGTTGAGAGAATTTCCTTTGTATGCGATCGCTAATCGCTTTGAATTGCGGTGTCAATCAAGAGCACTTCATGCTCTATTGTCTTACAAAATCTGTCCTTGTTGATGCAGTAATTTTAGTGAAAATGTATCATTTTTGAAAGAAGTTTCTGCTTCCTAACAATGACAATTACATGAAAAGTCCCCTAGGGAAACAACAGAAACTGGAGTTAATTTTCAGTCTTTTTTCTAGACTAGCATCATTCTCTGAATCAGAACTCAAGAAAAAATTCATTAATAGAAAAAGTGCTACTGTCAGGAAATTCGTTTGATATAAAGAGTGGAGTATGCAGAATTTGATAGCAATCATGAGTTCAGTAAACTGGTTTGTTTCATTAGATTATTGTAGAAATTACTTGTAAGATTTGGATGATGTAAAATAAACTTCGTTACACTTAGCTGTCATTTTCCATCTGTAGATAATTTTTTATTTCTGCACACTGCCTAGATTTAGTGTTTCAAACTAAATAGCTGAGATGTCCGTCTTTTTTAAATACAACTCTGCAAAATTTTAGGCCTATGATAAACTATTGCAAACTGATGTGCCGTCGTCACAGCGGCTTCTTCATACTTTTAGGTTCACAATCAAACGCATTCATAAGATTTCTAACAAAGTCTAACTCTATGCGGCCATGATATTTGTCAAACAACAATATTAGATTCAATACAAGTCGCAGTTTCGTTCTTCAACTGAACTGATACCGCTGCAACTACGACTCATTTCCCTACGCCTCCAGAAACGGGCTTGCCTCGTACTGATTCAATATAACCTAAATCACCTGCTACTTTAAAACGCCACAAAAAGCAGACCCTCGTTGAAGCGACATCAACAACATCAATTCACTGAGATGAGCGAAAATTGAGGGAAAAGACGAGTTTTCCAGCCAGTGCAAAGACCAGAAATTATGCATACAGGGAAAACACAAACGAGGAGCTACAACCAAATTTCATTCATTTTCAAAGGCTACTATAGGCAGCATTCGATATAAAAAATCCCATATGAAAAATCATTTCAACGCTATTTTCACAACAAATCTTCTTAATTAATTTTCAGATCGCAGTCAAAATCCTCGATCAAAATCTTTCACGCGACTTATGCCGCCATGACTTTCTTTATCAAGTCCCTGTAGACAATATTTTTGCTTGTATCTTCGTGATCAGCTGTGACCAAATCAATTTGATCCTCCGTCATCTTATCGCCAATGTTCTGCAAAACCATACGCAACTCTGCTGAATTAACTACACCAGCCGTCTCTCGATCCATTGTCCCCAGGCCTTCAACCATGTCTTCGTAACTTCCAGCGGCTGGCGTCTTCGACATTTGCTTGTAGATACCATAGAACGTCTCGAACTCAACTCGCGTGTTTAGGAGTTTTGAGTCTTCGAGACATTTGTCAACTTCGGCTGTGAGAGGATTTAGGCCAAGGGAGCGAAGGACATCAATGATCCTGTTATGCTCAACTTTCATGTCGCCGACTCGATCGAAAATCGAATAGCAGTCCTTCATTTCTTCAAGCTGTTCTTCTTCTGTCAGTGTCTCCTCCATCTTGAATTTAGGCCTAAATCTAGGCCTTTCAAAAGCTAACTAATTTGCTATCACTAGAGATGACCTATCCAGAAGAGCAGTGAGCACGAAGTGGGTATTTGGTACAAATACTTGCACGTATGAGAGTGCATCAGGCATCAGAAATTTGCATAACAATCATATTTTAGGGACTGGAAACATTTATTTTAAATAACAATTGCAGATAGAATTTAAGACAGCCTTATTTGAACGAGGAGAACCAAACTTATTTTACCAAGAAGGTAAGCTGAAGTTTTCAATGCAAGCTGTTTATTAAATAACTGGCATGACAGGAGAAAGCAGAGAGTGAAGAACTGTGGTAAACATAGGATGAGTCCATAGAGGATTTGCATATTTATGCGAGGTGTCTAAGATTTTACAAGAAGTGATCAAGACAACAAATGCCAAGAAGCTTTCCAAGAAAGAACCTATTTCTGTCAAGACTTATTCTGCCTTATCAGCAAAGGTGTTGGCCAGATTTTCTGGCCAAATCTTGGCAAAAATTCAGTTGATAACTCTTAATATCTCTTGAAGAAGCGAAGAATCCAGGAGAAAGATCTTCAATCCAAGCTTGGACAGGATGAGCAGAGGTTAAGATGGATAAGGCATGGATTAATCTTGGATTAATGAAAACCAGGAAGATAACCCAAAAGAAATGTTCAACCAATGATTGATGGAATATCTAACTTTAGAAAATGAAATTTTCTTTTAACTGGATTCGATACATCAGAGTTTATTGAAAAAGTTGAGAACATGTGACTTGGTGTTGGCTCAAAGCGTAAGACAATGAAAGTTTAGCTAAATAAAGCAAAAGATTACTTAAAGAAAAGAAAAGTTACTTCTTAGACAATTAATAACGTCTCAAGACTTTATAAGTCCCGACAAAATTGGTAAGCAACGCCCTTGAGGCCTTGAGCAAATAAGACAGACAGAATGATGAATGAGGATGGCATTTGCTGAGATACTCCCTCAAGGCCGGGGCAAACAATGAAACAAATTAATTGTTTCCTTGGTCAAGTTTCCAATGTCGGTTATGATGCTCCTAACATTGACATTATCTTTGAAGGTGTTGTGGCGCAGTCGTGTAATCCACTGACTTTGCAGCCAGAACAGTCAGGCGGACAGGGCTCGATACCCGGTAGAGCCCCACCACTTGAGCGTCATGACAAGGGGTTGCGGACTCGATTAGGCCTATTCTACTTCTGCGATCCTAGCTCTTGGCGCTAAAAACTGCAACTTCACCTTCACCTTCACCTTTACCTTCACTTTCACCTTCACCTTCACCTTCACCTTCACCTTCACCTTTACCTTCACTTTCACCTTCACTCAAAGGATCTTTGTCATTTGTAACAATATGGGAACCCAAATGAAAGCGCTTTTGCAAACAGAATCATCCTAGAAGCAACTATTTCTTTCATCAAAACTTTCTGGCGGTTCAATGGTTCAATTAAACTTTCTGGAAAAACAGCACCCAAACCCTTTCGTTTTGACTGAGGTGCTCCCGGCGTTTTGCGAAGGCGGTCTCTGCTCATCGGACTGCTGCCGTGGGGGTTGTGGTCTGGTGAGTTGTGGCCTGTTTTTGTGGATTTGGGGGGTTCTTCAGTCTTTACTTTGTCTTGCTTTGGTGTGTATACTGTTTTGTTTTTATTTTTTTGTTCTTGTTTTCTTGTATATTAATTCCTCGTTGATATTTCTTAGAACATTGTAAGTGGTATTTGGGGTATTTGTAGTGAGGACCCGGTGACCTCGCGTCTTTCCTCGCTACAAATACCACAGTATCTTGCATTTGCTTCTTGCTTTTTAGATTTTAGATTGATAAGAAAAAACATTGAAAGATTGTAGTGGAGACATTCACTGGCTCTAATTGTTTCCAGAATGTTTCCTTGTTTGCGCGCATCAACGAAACAAATGTTACCGAAGCAAATTATGCATTCTACAACCGAAAGTGCTTTTGAATCTTTTCAAAAGCATGTAGAAGGCAACTTTGCTTCCACAATAATGTTTCCTGGTCTGCGGGCGGGCCTTGGCAACAATGGTTTTGACTTTGCTCCACAGCTACCTTACTTCACGAAAACAACGAGTTAGAATTAACTCTAGTTATAGTTCGTGGCTCGATATCACATCTGGTGTACTGCAAGGCTCAGTACTTGGTCCTCTTTTATTCAATATTTACATAAATGACCTGATTTACTTCATTGAGGAATCAGATTATTCAGATACAGAGTCCATGCCAAGTTTATCTCGCTTTGTCATTCATCTTCAAAAGTATTTTAATTGCTGGCTCTTTTATCCTTGCTACTAACCTTGCATCTTCATATTATCATCGTTTTTGTAACCTTTTGTGGTCGTTGTATTTTTAAGAGATTATATATTTAGAAAAATCTTCATATTCGCTTGCTTTGACATTCTCCTATCAATGAAGCATTATTTCATTATCCCGTCGTGTTCGAATTTTATCTCACTTTATCATTCATCTTCAAGAGCACTCTGCTTGCATTTTCTTGGCTCTTATATCCTTGCTAACAACCTTTGATATTTGCTTCTCCGCGAACACTGACTTTGTTGTCTCCATGACTCACTTCTCCTTGCTAACAATCTCCATCTTGATTTTCACTCTCTTCAATCAATGAATAATGATTTAGAGTGAATTCGAATTATCAACAGTTATTTGAAATTCTTTATCTCGATCACCTTTCAACCAAAGCCAATGTCTTCATGACTGTCTTCTCCTTGCTAACAACCTCCATCTTGATTTTCACTCTCTTCAATCAATGAATAATGATTTAGAGTGAATTCGAATTATCAACAGTCATTTGAAATTCTCCATGAACGATAACACTTCATACTCAAAACTTTATCTCGATCACCTTTCAACCAAAGCCAATGTCTTCATGACTGTCTTCTCCTTGCTAACAACCTCCATCTTGATTTTCACTTTCTTCAATCAATGAATAATGATTTAGAGTGAATTCAAAGTCTCAATTATAATAAAATTCTCCTATAATTTAGATTCTAAACTTGATCTCACTTTGAGCACCATCTAACAAAATACAGTATCATGACTCTCTTCTCCTTGCTAGCAACCTGACATCTTGACTGTCACTCTTTTCAATCCTCTCCAATCAATGATTTAGAGTGAATTCGAATTATCAACAGTTATTTGAAATTCTCCATGAATGACAATAATTCATAATCAAAACTTTATCGCGATCACCTTTCAACTAAAGCCATCGTCTTCGTGAATCTCTTCTCCTTGCTAATAATCTTACACATTGATTTTCACCATATGAAAGTCCTCCCCAATCAATGACCCATAATATGGAGCAAATTCCAGCTCTAACAATCATGTAAAATTCTACATGAAGAATAACTTATATTCGACACAGTATCTCACTTTGAGCACCATTCAACAATAGCCAGCTTCCTCTTCTTGCTAACAACCTCAAACCTTGATTTGCATTCTCATCAATGCTCTCCATTCAATGAACCATAATTTAGAACGAATCTCAATTCATAAAAATCGGCCCAGACCCAGATAATGTTATTCTCTGTCTGGACCAACTTCCACGGATGAAAATTCAGATATCAGGAGTTTCCGAGATGACCTTGTCAAGCGTATATCCTGTCGTATCTTCGCAAAGGCTCTCTAAAGAAGGTCGGGGGAAGCTAGCTGTCTTCTTGTCAATTTCATTCAAAAATCTAGCTCATTATCTTAATCCCAATTCTCAACGGGGGTGTATTGTCTCAGCCTGTCATTTCTTGTCACATGGGTAATGGATCTCTCCAAATTCGGATGACATTATCTGTCGAGTTTGTCATATTCTGTCACATTCTTGAAATATCGCTCCAAATAGGGACAGTATCTGATTAATAATTTTCAAAACAGGACTATTTATGGTAATACTAAGAGATGCGAGACTTTGATTGCTTTGTCACGACATTAATGATATCAGTGGAGAGACGTTCTGGCTTGCTCATTTCAGGACCTTTCGAGTCAGAAATCGGTCGCACTTTTCTAGAACAGTTAAGGACAATCTTTCAGTGACGTTCAAAATGGACCAAACGTTATCAGAAGAGGAACAGATAGAAGAAATGAAAGATTGCTACTCGATTTTCGATTTCGTCGGTGACATGAAAGTTGACTATAACCGCATCATCGATGTTCTCCGATCACTTGGACTGAATCCGCTGACAGCCGATGTCAACAAGTGCCTGGAAGATTCTAAACTGGTGAATTCCCGAGTCGATTTTGAGACATTCTACGGCATCTATAAACAAATCTCAAAAGTTCCAGCATCCGGTAATTATGACGACCTGGTTAACGGAATTGGCACAATGGACCGGGACACGTCAGGAACGGTTGGAACAGCAGAGTTGAGATTGGTGCTGATGAATATTGGTGACAAAATGGTAGAAGCGGATATTGATGCCATTGTGATGCCTCATGATGATGGTGCCAATCATACTGTCTATAGGGACATGATTAGGAAGGTCATGTCCGCATAGAGTAAGTGACCGGACAGGATGGGACCGCAGGTTGAGTAAACTTAGAACTCTTAAGCTAAGACTGGTTTGGTTCATGTAAGATATGATGGCAGCTGAGTGATTTAAAGTCTGCCTCAAACTAAATGTCAATTGAAATTTGCAATATCGCAGAATTTATCATGGAAAACGCTTCAATTGTTTTATTCGCGGAAAGTTTCATCTAATTTGAGACAGACTTCATACTCTTCAGCCATAACAATTGTATGTGACTATATACCAAGATTTGTGAAAGAAGGGTCTCATTCCATGGGCAGTGATGCACCGTTGATGTGGCATACAGGGTGTCCCAAAAAAATTGTGCCCCGTTTGCCTGAAGATTGCGACAAAACGCAAAAAGATTCTCGCCAATAAAAATCCGTTGAGAAATGGTGGAGCTATGACCTGCAGAAGACCAAATTTGCCTGATGATTGAAACCAGCGGTCGGCCATTTTGCCTTGCTATTTTGCAGTGATACGTATCTTCACGTGAGGTAAGAAATAATTTCTGTGAGGTCAGAAATAGTGGAACTCTCCGAGGATTATCAGAATTTTCATGAGAGCTATGACTTGGGAGGCTGCTGTTTCATTTTCAATCCATGAAGCTATATATCGCTGCAAAATAGTAAGACAAAATGGCCGACCGCTGGTTTCAGTGATCAGGCAAATTTGTTCTTCTGAAGGTCATAGCTCCATCACTTTTGGACGGATTTTCATGGGGATGGTAGCAAACTTTAATTGAACATCTGAAGAGCACCATCATGCAAAAGTATGGCGAGAATCTTTTGCCGTTTTGTCGCAATCTTCAGACAAACAGGGCACAATTTTTTTGGGACACTATATTATGATCAAATTGTATTCTTACTCACTATGTTTGTTTCTCTTCCACGGGATTGTGAGTAAAGCTTGATTACATGCTTACATATGAACGGTAGAAAGAACTATCATTACTAATGGGATCCAAACTTAAAAGTTCCATAAACCATCATATTGTGGTAGAAGTAATAGATAAGCGCCTTTTGATCCCTCTAAATATATTTGGTCCTTTTTTGCCAATGTATGTAAAGTTCTGGCAGCTTTTTCTGACGTAGAAGCAAGTTTAAGTTGCTTGACTAAGGAGACTAAGCAATTCAGCTTAGAGAAATTTGGTTTGCTTTTTACTTGGATTTGATTAAGTATGTGATCTGCTGAGTGTATTCATGATCGCTAAATTCCACTACTAATTTCAAAGCTTGAATTGCCGAAAGACTAAATTGTATTCGATGATGTTAGTTGTGGTTTAGGCCGATGTCTTCATGTTCAAAAGAAGATCGATAAACCTGCTCAAATTCAAGCCTTCCATGGCATGAAAAAGAAGTGGCCTACTTTCCCAGTCAATATTTTAGATATGATGCAAAAGGCCTGAACTTATATGTCGTTCAAAGAATATATATCGCTCATAGAATACGAATTCAGTCATACTGACTTCAGAGAATACGAATAGGAGTTCAGCCTTCTGTATCACATCTAAAATGTTGACTGGAAAAATAGGCCGTTTCTTTCTCGTGCCATCTAAGGCTTGAATTTGATCAAATTTATCGATCTTCATTGCGACATGAAAACGCCGTGGTAAAACCACAACCAATGTCTTAAAATACAATTTAGCCTTTAGGCAATCAAATAAAACAAAGCTTTTGAAAATTGGTTCATTGGTTATGGACATGTAAGCAATCAAACAATAATACATCATTTTGGGACACCCGGTACATGTATGTTTTTTAAAAGGAACCGCTTTAATATTAGAAACTCAACTCCAGTACTGGGAAACTATAACTTAAGAAACTATTTGTTTCAGTCAAGGAAGTCCTTAGAATATTTTTACTCTATTTTCACTTGTTTCCTGTTTCATACTTTTCGCAAGGTACTGGAGTAATGTCTAAACATTGGAAGATTTCAAAACTTTGTTTTGAAACGTTCACGAGGGCACGCATGGTGAACACGAAGATCGTTATTGAATCTTTAAGAGACTTGTAAGGAACTCCGGGTATCTAACACTTGATGATTCAAGAAACATTTAGTACTGTCTTAATTTCTTAGTTTCTCATAACAAAATGCGCGTATTCGCAGTCCTAAGATTCTACTCATAATTTCAAGGCTAGAATGACATATGCATGGAGATAACTAGGCCACAACAATCTTCTCACTAAGGACATTGCAACTAAGGGTGGAGTTGGGCAAAATAGACACGACATCAAACAACGCAACGCGACATGATACGATACGATACGACCTGACACAACACAACACAACACAACACAACACAACACAACACAACACAACACACACAACACGACACGACACGACACGACACAACACAACACAACACGACACGACACGACACAACGCAACACGCTTCAAACTGTAAAAATCTCTCTTCACAACAAAAACATAACACAACACAAAGCGAGACGCATAATGCTACACATTACAAGTACAATACCATGTGCAACAAACAACAAAACACGACAACATACAACAGCTTGGATACCAAATTTAAAAACAAAACCAAATTCGAAGAACCGGTGAAGATGAAAATAGTATCAGACAAGTTCTTAAGTAACGCCCATTAGATAACAAATAGGTTGATAGGATAGTGATAGAATGTGACAGGTTTAATTTGGAATTAATTCTGAAAATGTCACAGCTTAAGCTGTTTGCCAGTCAGAGCAGCTTTTGAAGACTTGTTTGGACATAGGCCTTTTTGCTGCCCAATCAATGGAAAGTAATTGAAAAGCTCCAGTTGCTGTTTCCAAAAAGGGTAGAACTCTGTCTGGTTTCAGAGAAATAAGAAGATTTTTTAAGTGACAAACAGAGGCTTAGGAAGGAAAACTAGAAGCACAGACAACTAATACATGGGTTAAGATGACCAAATCTAGAAGCCAGACAGCAAAAGCAACACTCTAGACAATAAAGAATGTCTTGTGACTCTTTTAAGAATCGACAAGGATGGTAATAAGTGGGGTGGGTACGAAACGCCCTAGACATGACGAAACTAATCAGTTGGAGGAAGAAGTTTTGCATTTTCTCTCCCATGCAGAAATGAATGATTTGCAAGAGTAGATATCCTTAGAGAGTTCACATTTCTAGAAGGTCCTATTTCCTTCTTACAAAGCGATACAAAGGGCCTCGCATTCCTGTTAATTCAACTTTTGTTCACATTTTACTGAGCATGATGGAGACTAGGATCTGTGCTAATTTTCTATTCGAGGATTTCTCTGATGGACGCTTGATACTGTGGAGGCATATACTGCCCATTGTAAGATGGACACACATTTCCTCTATCTTTAAAACATCTGCTACTCGAAATCGGGCATCTTTATTCTCATTAAGCATCATTTCTATCAAATTTCAAGATAATTACTCGGTAGACTTTGCTGACAGGCCAATACTTGATGCTATTATTGTTTCCTTTATGTGGTCAGCAAACAAGGTGTCTGCAGGGCGACCCAATGAGATTTAACCCTCCCTGGAAGAAGTAAGGAAACTGATGCGCGAGCAAACCGAGCGCTTTTACTTACTACATCGTGCCCCAATTTTGTGTATTCTGTGGGGGAGATGTGCGTACTATTGTTCCATTCTTGATACGGTTGCATGGGATAGGCTTCAACTTAGGGTGTGATATCTTGTTTTAGCCAGTCGTATCAAGAATGGGACAATAGAACGCACATATCTCCTCCACAGAAGCCACAAAAATAGGGCACAATGAGGTAAGTAAAAGCGCTCGGTTTGCTCGCGTGTCAGTATCCTTACTTCTTTCAGAGATGGCTTACTCAGCCTGCAAATTATCATTACATGATGAAAATGTAATGTCTTTGATAGTGTTATGTCCTGAAGTACCCTGGAATTTATGCAGACAGATATCCTTCTCAGCCATTGTGTTTTTACTACTCATGAATCTGGATTCACAGAGACTTGAATCGAAGGATCTCAAAGAGCGGAGTTGAAATTTGGAGAGAATTTTGAAATCTGATGTCAGAAAGGGGATTGTTTCTTTCGTTTTCTCTCTGGCAATTTTCAAAATTATATGAGAAATCAAACGCATCTAAAAAGCCAATTTCTTCTTCATATGTATAATTTTAAAATCTGAAACTCCGATTCTTTTCAATTTTGTCTCACAACTTTTGTTCTCGCTGCAACTAATTTGCAGTAGATTTGCACTGTGTCCATCCACTTTGCAACGACGTTTCTCATATGGTTTAACAATCAAATTTCTTGCTTATGCATTGCAGCTAACTGCAGTGAATGCGAAAAAACAATAGCACATCGGTTTTCAAGCTAAACTGAACTATACTGATTTTTGAATGCACTCATATCCAGGCCCGTCGGAACGAAATTCATATTGGGGGGGCTGAAACTTCATGCGAGCGGAGTGATGATAAATGGGGGTCCAGGGGCTTGCCCCCGGGAAAATTTTTCATGGCCACGCCCTTTAGATCGTTGGAAAACGCCCCATTTTTGGAGAATTGGTTATTTAAAAAAGCAAAGGATGAACTCTGATGGGAGTCTTTCCGAGAAAATTCTGAAAAATGGGACTTCAATTTCAGGAGGATATAGATTATATTTGAATTCCATAATACAAGGATGATAGCTTGATCAATTCTAATAACTTCCTCGAATATGAATGATAAATAAGTTTGAATCCTCATTTCCATGAGCTGGGCTTTCACAGCCTTTTTTACTTACAAAAGTGAACGAACTGCAGCAAATTATTGGGGGGGGGCTGAAGCCCCCCCAGCCCCCCCGGTTCCGACGGGCCTGATATCTCATAAGAAACTACACACAATCTGCAGTATTTTTAGCATTACCAGATTGTGATACATACATACATACATACACAAGATAAATTTCAAAGCTGTTACAAATAGATAAATTAGAACAAATTCATGGAGGTACCTTTATGAATTAACAAAACGAATTTTCTTACAGAAATCTATGTCGAGCAGTGACCTTTTGACATCATTGTCCAGTTACTCATAATTCTTTCAAATTGAATTCAGCCACCAATTACATCAAATTTGAAAACTTGAAAATTTACACATAGGTCTTCAGTCTATATTTCTAGATAACTGAACAGTGATCTTTTGACACAACTGTCCCCAATTGTCCATTTATCAATCCTTTACAATTATTGTTCTTTATTATTACCTGAATTTGGTCATGATTTGGCTCTACCATTAAGGACATCACATTGTTAATACTTAAAAACTTACACGAGTTCTTCATTAAATTTTCTCGACAATGATTCTTCATTCTCCAACAGTCAAAACCATCAACTTTTACTTCTCAAAAGAATTGCGCCACAAAGCTCTCAACATGATATCTCAACAACATGCACCAAATTTTTCGCGGCTCAGCATCATAATCATGGTCATTACAATAAGTTCCAAATTAAACAAAAGATCTGTCAAAAATCACAGCAAGGCATTATGTTTTGTTCGGGACACGACCAATTATGGTTATGTCAGAAATGTGCGTTTGAAATGCAATTATCATGCAAATTATTCCAAGTGTGGAGACAATTTTCCGATTATGAAGCAAACTACAGTACTGCAATTATTATGCAAATTATTCCATTTTTCAAGCAAACTATCCCAATTCTTATGCAAATTATTCCTGTGATGATTTTCTGGTTAATACTCTCGACGCTGTCAGATTTCAGTCACTCTAGTCTAACGGAGCTAGCAGACGGTTTGCTGTAGAGAGAATTTAGAGCAGGAATCAATTGGGTACCAACATGGATGATACACTAACAGAGGAAGAACAGATCGAGGAAATGAAAGATTGTTATTCGATTTTCGATCGCGTCGGTGATATGAAAGTTGATCATGACCGTATAATCGACGTTCTCCGCTCGTTGGGGTTAAATCCTCTAACAGCAGATGTCAACAAATGCCTGGGAGATTCGAAGCTGGTGAACACGCGTGTTGACTTCGAGACATTTTATGGAATCTACAAACAGTTGTCCAAGACGCCAGCTACAGGTTTGGTTTCATTTAACAATATTGTAACCTTGATTCTTATCTTGATTGTTTTTTTTTTTTTTCTATACTCAATATAAAATTTTACAAGAACGAACTACTTAAGACACTACGTACAAGCTACTTTACTAAACTACGAGGACGATACCACGGAGTGCAAGAGACCGTGACAACTCCGCAGCCATTAACATAGAGAACATGTAACTAAACTAGAATTAAATATACGGCTACGAAAAATACACATAAACGATTTTTACTGATAATTACTAAGGTTCGTTTCACTTTGCATGTCGGGCTAACTTTGGGCAAGCAGGTCTTGATTGTAATCCAGATTGTAATCTCTACCAACTGTAAATTAACACATCTACAAATCTGATTACAATAAGGTAGGGCTACCCCCAGAAGATCTGAATATAAGGTAGGGCCACCCGAGAAGAACGGTCAGCTATTAAAAGTAAACATTTGCGGGTAGGGTAACATGGATACACGTTCAACTGTTGCGTATTCTCTCCACTCTCTCTCTCTCTACAAAATTCTACTACCTGCAAATCAAAACGTCTACGAATGTGATTTAAACTAGGTAGAGCCACCCAAGAAGATCTGATTGCAAGGTAGGGCTACCCGAGAAGAAGGGTCAATTTTGTGTTGCTATTATAAGCCAAAATTTGCAGCTAGGGTAATATGGATACACCTTTCAACTGTTGCGCACTCTCTCTATCCCTACTCTCTACAAAACTCTACTACCCGTAAATCAACACATTTACGAGTGTGCTTTAAACTAGAAGGGACTACCCAAAAAGATCTGATTACAAGGTAGGGCTACTAAAGGGCCACTTGACAATTTTTCATAATGATTGCAAAATCTTGGGGGGCGCATACCTCCAGTGCCCCGGTTCCTACGTCTCTGGTGAAATAGATGAAAGATCGTTCTAGATTCCGTCTTCTGATTACAGGTAGCTATGACGACATGGTCGAGGGTCTCGGGACAATGGATCGTGAAACAAGTGGTGTGGTGAATTCAGCGGAATTGCGCTTGATTTTGATGAATATCGGCGACAAGATGACAGAAGACTTGATCGATCCGATCTTGGCCCCTCATGAAGACAGCTCACATCATGTCGTGTACAGGGATATGATCAGGAGAGTTATGGCTGGGTGAATCGACGAATTTTGATTTAACGGACAATTTTGTGTGAGCATAGGAATCAAATCTTTAAAAAACATTGCACGACTGGTTCATGCATCTTTCGTTTGAGGCAATGTCTGTAAAGGAATTTTAGTGATTCTGTTGTAAGTCTTCATTAACAATTATTTTCAGAATTATTGCGTGTTTCTTTTGTTGAACGAATTCACAAGAAGTTTTTAAAAAGTTAACATCGTTGCATTGGGACCCCAGGAAATTGTATAACCAAGTAATTTCATAGCAACGACTTCCTTCTATTTCTCTTTTCCTTTCTTGGTTTTGGTTTTAGTTTTCGTTGTTAACGTTGTTTTTTGTTTTTGTTTTCTGTGTTGATTATTTGTTTGTTTGTTTTCCTTTTTGGAAATTGTTTGCCTTAATTTGTAAGTCCCATCTGCAGTGGGAACAAGGTGACCACGTATCTTTTCCCGCTGTGGATGGAACCAATAATGTATTGTATTTAGTTTAGGTTTTACTTGCTAGAAAAAAAGAAGAAAAAAGCACATCAAATTCCTTTTAAGCCATTAAAGCAAACGAAAGATTCATTAACCAATCGTGCAATGTATTGTAAATACTTGATTCCTATGCTTCTTGTGTGTAAAATTGCCACCTCTTATCAACGTGGAAGACAAGTACATGTATGTTGGAATATCAATTGAAATTAGCCTTTTCTCTTGTTGATTTTACATAAGTTTAATCCAACTGTTGATAACTTATATCAGAGTCTGCTCATATTTTGATATTTAAAGACGAGATACATGTCTGAATATTTCTGATAGGCTGTTCAACTATTTCTTCCAGTGTTACATGTGTTATCTCTGCAAAAGAATCTGGATCGAGCGACATTTTACAGGGTGTCCCAAAAAACATGTGCGCCGTTTGAATGGCTACTGTGGAGGAGCCATAAATCTAGCTTGCCTGTTTTCAGATTTGTGAATAGGAGAGATTTCAACTTAAAGTTTGACACCGAGTTTGCTGATTTATTGAGAGTGGTTGCTGATTTATTGAGAAAGAAAGTCACAATCACTGGTTGCTTCAAAACCAGAGGATTTTATCTCCGTACTTAACCTTATAACTTGAATTTAACATTAAATGAACTTAAACTACAGTTGTCACAAAATTCAATATATGACTATCTGTCTCACCTATAAACATCAAACAACAGGGCTAGGTATATTTTTTCAATCAATTTCGTTGATTTTAACGCAATGGAGAATTATGAATCCTCTGGTTTTGAGGCAGCCAATAATTTTGGCTTTCTTGCTCCATAAATCAGCAACTAGAGATCAGATTTACTCAAACTTGGTGATAACCTTTAACTTGAAGTCTCTTCTGTCAAGAATCTTAAAAACAAAAAAATTGGATTTATGGCTGCTCCGCAGAAGCCACTCAAACAGCGTACGTGCTTTTTGGGACACCCTGTATACATTTTGATCATGGGTAGCTAGACTAAATTTATGACGATGAGTCCCTTGTAGCCCTGAGGTAAACCTTGATCAACAGGAACTCATAATGAAACAGTGAAAAAGCTGGCCCTATCTTCTGCATTCGATTGATCGAATCTGGATCGAAAGACTGCTTCGCCTCTTTTCAACAGTCACTCCTCAGAAAGGAAATGCGATAGAAACCACGGAAATCATATTCATCTAAAGAAGACAGTTCACTTTACCTGGTGAGTGCAAAAAAATATTTCAAAGGGAATCTAAGCATATATCAGCCTTTGATAAAAATAGCCGTGCAAAGATAATAGGCCGTAACACGTGCCGCACTATATTTGGGTAACTTATCGAAGTCAATATAGGAAATACCAATATGTGACTGGCTAGAGTTTGACCGCAAGTGGCTTGCAATTTCCATGTGTTTAAGACCAAAATATACCAGAGCAGTCTACAAGTACCTGCCGCAGCAACTTCCTTCAAATCTACTCAACTGCGTCAGTCGAATCGAGTGTTTGAAACTTACAAATTTCGCAATCTGATTGGTACTCTAGGAAGATCAGAGTTTGGGCATAAATAGGGTCAGGTTTTTCAGAGTAATATTATGAGTCTCTGTCGACCGAAGCGCCATCTTGAAGTAAAAAAGCACAGGGATACAAGGGACTCATCGTCATAAGTCTACAGCTAGGCACTGCTGGTGTGCTTCCATGGAGGAGCACTGCAACTAATATGTACCTGCGGAGGATTAATTTCTATAGTTCTACGGAGGAGATTAGGTCCTCCATAGTAGTAAATAACGTTTTCCTCCGCAGAAGAACAAAGCTGTGGGAATCAAGCACAAATGCGGCGTCTAACTACCTATGTTTTGATACGAATGCATGATCGGAGCAAGTCTGGTGTTATAATAATAATAATAATAATAATATAATAATATAACAAGGGCAGATTTTGTAAGACAATAGCAATTGTTGCGTTTGATTGACACCTCAATTCAAAGCGATTAGCGATCACAGACAAAGGAAATTCTATCAACCAGTAATTCAAAACAAGCAAAGCCGCAAAAGTTTCTCTGAGACCCGGGTAGCTAGCTCGCTCGTTGTGCATTCCAAAAATTGGTTTTAAGGGCAAACATGAACATAGATCGAAAAAAGAAGGATACATCTACACATGTGCCGCGGGCATTTAATTTGTTTGGTTCAAAAGCCGTTTGGGAGGCGATTCAATTCTCTTATTTTTTGGGTGTTATCAAAACATTTACTGCTCAGCTTCTGGATCAAAGAAATAAAATGCCCGCGGTAGATGTGTAGCTATATCCTTCTTCTTTCGATCTATGCTAATGTTTGCCCTTAAAAATAATTTCTGGAATGCACAACGAGCGCGCTAGCAACATGGGTTTCAGAGAAACTTTGGCGGCTTTGATTGTTTTGACTTACTGGTTGAGAGAATTTCCTTTGTCTGTGATCGCTAATCGCTTTGAATTGAGGTGTCAACAAAAGCAACTCATGCTATTGTACTACAAAATCTGCCCTTGTTTAATAATATAATAATAATAATAATAATAATAATTAATTTCTTTAAGGTTGGCGTGGTATATAGCACTAGGCTAATTAATGCCAACCATTATCGATACAAAAGATGTGTAATAATTATAATCAACCTAAATATAACCTAAATTTACAATAAAATCCTTACATAATCTACAGTTGCATGAAAAATTCCAAAACTTAATTTCCCTTTTAAAATTCCCTACAGATCGGGACTTTTTTATATGCAATGGCAAATCTCGCCAGAGATTTTGCCCCAGGGAACTCACAGTTTCTAGCCCATAGGCTGTAGTCCTAGGTTTGCGTGCATAGATGTTGCTCGTAACTCTTAAGTTGTAATGTATTTCTCTCTCCGCGAAAATTTCTCTCATAAAACAAGGATTTAAATACATTCTTGTTCAGTAAATTTCAGTGACAAGCAACTGTAGATTTCGTTGATGAATGGAGACTGAATGGTCTGTAATTAACAGTTCTTCAAAACTGGAGGTCCGATCATGATACGCTATTCGCAATGCTCTTTCGTGAATAGAGTTAATTTTTGCGTTAACTCGTCTATCGTGAAACATCCATATCAATGGACAGTAGCTAAACTGTGACATTACGAAAGCCCTCATGACAATCTTAATTTTTTCTTCTGGCATATACGTTGAGGCCCTTGCAAGAGCATGTAGCTTCTGGCTTGCTTTTGTGCACACCATTTTCACGTGTTGCTTAAAATTTAGCTTTTGGTCAATTACAACGCCCAGCAATTTTTCTTCTTTACTCTCTTTAATGACAGAGGAACCAACTTTTATTGACATTTCAGTTTCTTTCTCGCCAAGTACAAGGAGATGGCATTTCTCCTCGTTTAATTTCATACAGTTTTGTTCAAACCATTTGCTTAGTTCAGTAGTATCCTTTTCTAGCCTTAAAATAACTTCCCGTAACTCTTGATGAGAACAGTAAATTGTCGTATCGTCTGCATAATTACAGATTTCAGTCTCATTCAACAAAAGGAAAATATCATTGATAAATATATTAAAGAGGAGAGGCCCCAGAACTGATCCTTGGGGAACACCTAATTTCATTTCTTTCCAAGAGCTGAATGAACCATTTATTTTGACTCGTTGCCTTCTACCTGCTAGATAACTGTACACCATCTGTATTGCATTTTTACTAAATCCGTAAGCACGCTTGACTACCAATCGGAAGGGTAGTGCTTTGAACCTCTGTCCTGTCCAACCTGCTACCAAGAAGAGTTGCCAACTCTCTGTAATTCTAGGCTAACGGAATCATGAAATGTGGTCAAATCGCGAGGAAGGACCAAGGGTGTTAGGACACGAATGTTTTGATTACGTATTTATTTACCTTGTTTTGATTTTTGTTTTGTTTTCTTGTCTCATTTTCTTCTCTGTTCTGTTTCCTCTTCAACTGATGTGTGCAACTGAACGGTTTAGGCCCAAATGCTTCGTGTTATTTGAATATATCTTCCTTGTATTCCTGTGTCTTAGCGCGCCTTCGCAGAAGAAAGGTTTCAAACCGCAATGCCATATCAAATACTTATTAATACTTATTACTACTTATATAATAACTAATTACTAATTATAAATACTTATCAAATATTAAATACTAAGTATTTAATATGGCATTGCGGTTTGAAACCTTTCTTCTGTGAAGGCGCGCTAAGACACAGGAATACAAGGAAGACATATTCAAATAACATGAGGCATTTGGGCCTAATAAACCGTTCAGTTGCACACATCAGTTTAAGCGGAAACAGAGAAGAAAACGAGACGAAAAAAACAAGACAAAGATCAAAACAAGGTAAATAAATACGTAATCAAAATATTCGTGTCCTAACACCCTTGGAAGGATAAGGGCATTCAGATGCTTGATAGAAACAAAACAAAAACGAAGTGATCTTGCTCAGAATTACATGTGGAAGCATTTGCTATGGTCGAAATATAACAGTATGCTAAGAATAATGTTCAAAGGTATACAATCAGTGCATGAATCATATCCTAATAAAGTAGCTCGAAACAAAATGGCAAGACACTCGGGATATCATCAAACAATAAGTTGACTAGGTATATTGAATAAATATAGATCAATTCGAGTATGGTGATTGCTTAACCAAATGGCTGGTTACCTGGAATTGCCCAAGTCTCTCCCGTGCTTATACCGAAACAAATTGCCCAAAAAAATTACCCCACTACTGGACGAGACTTGGGCAAGTCCACTGGTTATCATAAATCATGGCGATCTTCGGAAATATGACACTACATGCATTTTATTGACAAGAAACCGCTTATACGAAACTGTAGACTCAATTGATTAAAATAAAGAAACCATGCAACTTGGACAATAAACATATACAACTTGGGTTGCACTATTTAGTTTCGTACTAAAATTTATGCTTAAAAACACTTTGCAACTGACAACCAAAATCAGAAACGTTTCTAGACGTCACATCGACTTCTGATTGCATTACGAACCAGGACGGTAACGCCAAACACAGCGTCCCCTCTTATCTCACAAACAAACTATTCATTCCTACAGGCTACCGTTTATACTATTCAACCTCCTTCTTCAGTTAGATGCCCGAGAACCATCATTTTTCTTTGAAAATTAAAGGTATTGTGTCCATGTAAGTACAGCTGCGTATACACTCTTGTCAAAATTTGCTGACACGATGCTGACGCAGAGCCTCGAAGAGCACACTGTGATTGGCAGAATTTAACTGATCACATGCAAAACTAGAATTTAAATTTCACGAGGCTGCCTGCTGTGAGACTCCGGGCTCAGCTCTGGAATCGCAACCGCAAGTAAGTCATCAGTTTGCTTATATTAGACGTGGCTATCTTTTTAGAATGATTAAGTGATCACATGAAATATCACGTGAAAATAGAAAAGTCGCTGTACTTACATGGACACATTACCTTTAACATTCAAAACGAGTAAGTTTTACTTTCGAGGCCTAAATCTGAAGTGCGTCAGAAGTGAGATTTGCATGTCCTGCATCTTCAACTGCAAAGGACAACTTCATAGTCCGTCAAGGAAAACATATTTGCAAGAAAGACAAGGACTCTATTCAAGCCGATGTTCTGAAACAAAAGCGAAAAGATGCGTTGCCGTTGCAGTCGTGGTTTCGTAAACTGCCTATTAGTTTCCTGAAAGAGGAGCCTACAGTCTCTTACATGCGCTCTCTTGCAAAAATGAGTACACAATAATCAATAAAAGAAACACTGAATGTGAAAAGGTACTCGGAGCCCGGGGGAGGGGGGTACTTGACTTAAATTTGTACGGTGTGCCCACGAAAATGTTTGTCTACCCTGCTCCAGAATTTTTCGCTCAAAATTATAACCCATTCTAGAAAAAGATTGGAGAAAAGTATACTCCAAAACATGAAAATTTGACCGAAAAGCGACCCAATCTAACAAAATATCCCCTTTTGACATGTTCTGACAACCTAATCTAGAAAAATTGCCTTATTTTGATACCTTGTGCAAGAAAAAATTGGTGAAAATGATACCCTTAAAAACGGCACATCCCCGTCGGACAAATATACTAAGTACCCCCCCTGGGACTCGGAAAGCACACTGTTAGACGATAACTTGTACAACAATAATAAAAGTCACGCTCCCGCCATCAAGAAATTCAATTGGATGCTACAGCACAGAGGGCTACCCATTTAACTAAAATTTAAAACCTTAGAACGTCACTCTGACACTATTCCTGAAACGCCGAGGATGTGTTTAAGGGTTGGAGTTCTTCAATAAATACACCCATAGACCATTTTGACATTTAGAAAAAGGATCTGGCGAAAGCAATATTTTTCTGGTAAATGGCTGCCACAGGGCTTTTCACCAACGATAAATTGAACTGTGGCAGCCATTTACCAGAAAAATTTTGCTCTCCCCAGGCCCTTTTCTAAATGTCAAAATGGTCTATTATGCGCGACATTACTGTGCGGTACTTAGCGGATGTGTAAGTCGATAAATAGTGTGGAGACTGCCCTGGTAGCGTAGTGGTCTTTAAGGCAGGAATATTCTGCTTAGAAAACTGAGATTACAAAATTTTAATTTCAAAAAGTCTCTCAGACACCATGCCCTGAAACGCCAAAGATGTCTGTTTGCAAAACTGATTTCATAAAATTTCAACTTCGAAAAGTCGCCAACACACTTTAGGTTACAGTTCCCTAAATGTATACAACTTTCAGGTAGACTAATACAGTGGAGGTTTTACTCCTGTGCATGCAGACAAACAATCCTAAAAACCGCCCATAAAAGCATGGTGTTCCACAAGTATCAAGTCACGGGAGAATTCTGTTTACAAAACTAAGTATTTTCTTGATGGCAAGGAATCCATTATAAACCTAGACAATTACGAAGTTCACATTGTAATAACATTAACTAGTTTCTTTCCAGCACGAAGATACGACGATGGTTGTTCTTTGGGTTTCTTCTCTTTCTTGGTGTTTGGAACCGGTTTAGCACATGCACCTTTGAGTGGGCTTAGCTTTGGTCGCTTATAACCGATTCTAACCAGATCTTGAAGCCATGCCTCTGTTAAATGGATATCCGAGGGCCCCCAGAAACCCTTGTGTGCAAACTGGATTGACAGATCGACGATATTATCAAACAGATCCTCGTGGCTAGGCTTCCAAGTCAACAAAAAGTCGACCATTCTTCCGGAATCGTAATACAACAGCTTCTCATCAATGAAATCTTTGTGGTAATTATGTGCGCTTCTGTATTGATAGGCACTTGGCGGGAAGAAGCTAAGATGGCCACCGATTTCCCAAAACAACCTCTGCATGAAATAACTACGCCAGATATCGGTTATTCGCATGTTGACGGTCGAGGGAAACTGCAACGACCAGAACGCGTCGTAGACGTATAGTGTGTTCTGCGCGTTGTACGGGCAAAGACTGCCTTTGGGCAAAACAACAACATCTTGATCGCGATCAAATTTAACATCAAGTCGAACACCTTTGTCTTTCCTTGTCAGCCTGAAAATAGCATCGATATCAGGGTCACCGTCGACAACCCCCTGCTGGACGAGTGGCTTTGCTCCCTCACATTTGATAACATTATACTCTGGTGGCTCAGCGATCATATCCAGGGGGTATCCTCTAGGCCAGATAGTGCTTTGCCCAAGAAACTCATACGCGTTGACAACAGAGCGATTTGTGCTGTATACGTAATAGGAGTCCTTGAAAGTCTCATGGAAATGGAGCTTTCCGTCAGAAGGATGGTTATCATCATCAGTCTCGTAGATGAGTTTTGCCCCGTGCTGGATCGCGTATAAATGACCGATGGCTTTCCTTGCGTAATTTCCAAATGGCATTAAGGCCACAAAGTTATAGCCAAGCGCTTCTTGCTCCTTAATGCCCAAATACACGACATTGTCAACACTGAAATTGATAAAATGTTGGAGTTATTTGAGATACTATGGGCTCGATGCAAATGCCTAAGCGTAGCTGAAAGGATTGGTGGAAAGTTTCCAAGGAGTGACCATTTGACATCTTGACTTAAAATCGAATTGGGCTTCTTCCTAAGCAGGCAGTAACAAGCTCTAGCGTGTAATCAAAAAATGTATCGGGATCGAGAGCGGCATGAGCTAAGAGCAAGGGCAGAGAAATGCGAATGATTGAACAACTCGACTTACATTCTTAGTAGCAATGGTTGAATATCAAACAATGCTGAACGGCGGTTGGCAAGCAGTTGTACAGTTGCTGGCTGCTGTTTGTCTCAAGAGTGGGGGATATGTGAGCAGGAAGACCGAAATGCGAGCAAGTAAACAACTCGACTTACATTCTAAGCAGCAGTGGTTGAATGTTAAGCAACGTTGAACAGTGGTCAGTAAGGAGTTTTCTTCATTTTAAAATGTTTTTACACGAGCAAACCCTTACGCTAGTTGCAAAATTGTTCGATGTTGTTAGTGTCAAGAGTGGGGGATATGTGAGCAGGAAGACCGAAATGCGAGCAATAAACCAACTCGACTTACATTCTAAGCCACACTGGTTGAATATTGAACGATGTTGAATGGCGGTTGGCAAGCAGTTGTACACTTTTTGGCTGTTGTTAGCCTCAAGAGTGGGGGATATGTGAGCAGGAAGACCGAAATGCGAGCAATTAAACAACTCGACTTACATTCTAAGCAGCAATGGTTGAATATTGAACAATGTTGAATGGCGGTTGCCAAGCAGTTGTACAGTTGCTGGCTGTTGTTTGTCTCAAGAGTGGGGGATATGTGAGCAGATAGAACGAAATACGAGCAATAAACCAACTCGACTTAGCTTTGAATCGAAAAAGGGCTGTGTTAGTTTAGCTTTTCCAGATCTTCGATGTAAACAAGAACAACAGTTTAACAACAAAGGAGGTAAATCAGAGACTATATACGTCTGGTTTGAAAACAAACATCAAGGCAGGACGAGCTACGAAGGATAAACGTTTATCATTATAGGATGTAGACAAACAAGTAAATAAAGTAAAATATAAGCACTTTGATGCGAATTGAAATAAGCACAACGTTTCGAGCATAACCCGTTATGAAGCCAGCAATCATAGCCCGTTGGCTTGATAACGGGCTATGCTCGAAACGTTGTGATTATTTCAATTCGCATCAAAGTGCTTACATTTTACTTTATTTACTTGTTTATCTTTGCACAATTGCACTACATGGAAGAAGTTTTTTTTTTGATAATACGACCTACATCACGAAAAACTATCAATCACTGTAATTAGTACTATCACATCATACACCATCATCAATCAAGTATTCAATTTCCAACTATCTACTTTACGATGTATATGAACAAGATTGTGATAAGCTTTTTCCTGTCTACAAAATATCTCCTAAGTTGTCTTTATCACTGATGCAAACTTATATGCATCTCTGATGGAAGCATCTCAAAACTGAATTACTGGCACCCAATTATTTACCAGATCTTAGCCACAAGAAGAATTGGTAGTAGGCGAGCAAAATTCTGCCATGTTTTAAAGCAACATATCCAACAAATATACCGGGTGTCCCAAAAAAATGTATACAGATTTGGTTGACTCCAGCTATGTGAATTTTGCTTTAATCAATGGCTAAGCACTCTCAAAATGTTCCTCGATAGTTAACTTGAACATAGATACCTCGTTTGTTGGTATTGGTGATTTGAGAGTGGAAATATCAATCTTGAAAGCTCAAATTTGCGTGCACTTGCAAACCAGAACTTTGGCCTTTTGGCCTAAGCAAATCCCTGAAGAACATCGAAACTAAGAACTAAAATTAATGAAAAATTAAGAAACTTCATGATGGGTGACTGGGGAGTGACTTCTGGAAGACAGAATAACAAAAGATCTAATATTGTTCAAACTTTATCAAGGCTATCGTTGATTTATATGCTGTGCCTTAAGAAATTGCTTAGGCCAAAAGGGTAAAGCTCTGGTTTGCAGGAAGAGGCAAATTTGAGCTTTCAAGATTAACATGTCTGCTCTCAAAGTACTAATGTCAACAAACGAGGTATCTATGTTCAAGTTAACTATCGAGGAACATTTGTAGAATGATTAGACCTTGATTGAAGCTAAATTCACATTGCTGGAGTCAACTAAATCCGTATACATTTTTTTGGGACACCCGGTATAACTGTAAGAGTTACTTTTTTATGCTACAGTATATCAAGAAGTGAACATCTCAATCATTTAGTTATTCATCCAAATCAATATCATCCTTTATTTACTATCCAAGGACAGAAACTAAAAACGAGTAATTACATTTTCTGCTGCAAATTTTCTGAAAATCCAAGTCTACTGTCAATTGTATTTTGTTATATTTTCCTTCTATGATTAAAACAAAGAGATCCCAACATTCAAGAGATCCACCTCTAAAATTGCATCATTTTTCCAAAATTACCCTCATTACACTGACAAAATCCCACAAGACAAGTGGCAAACACTGGGGGAGGGCAAGGGGGTGCAGTTGCCCCCAATTTTACAACTTGCCTTGGAACACTGGGAATAAACAATGCACTTCAACAGAAATAACAGTTTACCCCAAAATTAGTAAATTGTCCATCACTGCACAAGGCAGGTATATTCACTAAAATCATTTACAAATCTGACATTCTGAGGTTCTTTAGCCATTCAATTTTATGAGTAGGGAAAACTAATTCTGTTGTGCATTACGGAAGCTTCAAACAATGTTTGATAGCAATAAACTAGGTGTATGTACCTGGGCCAAATTCTTATATTATCTTATCAATTTCTGTATTTTTACAAATATATGGAATAGTTTCCTCTCAAAGTGAGCGTGCATCAGAGTGTTAGCTAATAGTTGCATGTGCAGCCAGTTGTGAAAACTGTGAACAGCTGTATGAAAAAACAAGAATTGGCATGCTTGGCATGATACAAAGTGAAAAAATGAAGAGTCTGTTTCTGCATGCTGGTTGAAACATACCCTTTAAGTTGTGTAAAACACAAATTGAAACAAAATTTGCATTGGAAACTATTGAGAAAATATCACTTACTGCCATTCCTTTGGAGTCTTTTTGTCACCAACAACAAGCAGTTTCCAGCCCTCTACTTTTGCCAATTTTTTTATATCATCAGTTGGTGCACTTATGGTTGTTACAACCATCCATTTGTCATGCATATCTTCCTTCTTAGGCTTTGGCAATGGTTGGAGGCTGCTCCAGTCGATGCTCTTTGTTAATTTCCTCTGCTCTTTCACTGTCTTGAAATCAAGTTTACTTGACTTCACTGTCATCTGAAAAGAATATTTGAAAAAAGCTATATTTGGAAGTGAGTTTGTTTAAACAGTACTCAAATACTTATAAAAGGGGCTCCTTCACCTAAATGTCAACAAAACAATGATTTTTGCAGTTTTTTGAAAGGTGATATCACACAGGATTTTCACAGTTTTTCAAATGAAAGTTGCTGTTTGGACATAAATCATTGTACTTAAAGAACAAACCAAACATTCATATCTTCTATGATTGCTTGGATATATTTTCAACGGTCACTTTTTGGTGGCTTGGGTGAAGCCACCAAACAAACTGCAGAAAACAATAGCTAATTGGTGACACATGCGAGTTTATGGATTTGTTTATTGTTTGGCGACAGAGCCCCTTTAATCAATCAGATTATGAAAAAAAAGGAAAAATTGAAAATGTTTTGTCTGAAGGGTTACAGTAACCTTAATTGACACTAAAGGACATTGAAGAGTGTCTTTTCAAATAAAGTACAGTATCTCGTGAGTAAAAAAACAATCCTGTTTAGGGGGCACTTCTTAGCCTCACTCCATAAGGACTCTCATATTACACTCATCTTGTCATTGAGCAGAGGCGGACAATTTTTGGCACACTGAGGCCTTTTGAACCCACGTTCTCATCAGAGTCTGATGAGGTTCAAAAGGCCTCAGTGTGCCAAAAATATGTCTGTTCCTTAGTGTCCGCCTCCTCCATAGTATATAATTCTTAGTAACCAAATTTAGTATCAAGTTTTTTTTGTATTTGCAAATAGATATACTTTGTATGTATGTATCATTTGCCACAATTAAAATATCTACAAGTTTTATGATATAAAAATAAATACAATACAAAAGTTAAGGTTAAAAAACATAAAGGGAAACACCCCTAATTACAGTGGCAGGGATAGCATTAAAGGTCAAGATGACCTTAATTCCATAATGGTCCCCTTAGAGGTGCTGGTACAACAAAAAATATAAGAAAAAAATACAAAACTGTAGTTGTTAGTACTCACTGTTTTACTGTATGTTTCAAAATCATGCAGTAAACTTTGATACTGGAATTCCCACATTGCTCTCTGGTGAATCAAGGTGGTCAAACCATTGCTGTACTTGAACCATAACATCACAAGGGCCAAAGCCAAGATAATTACAAATGTGAGTAAGCTAGTTTTTGACGTCAGGTATTGCATGACTGACACTGGTTTAAATGATGTCTTTTTCTTCACTTTGCTCTGAAAGAGAGAAATATGAAATGAGAATCAATTTCAAGAGCACTGTTCAGGGGGGGGGGGTGCACCAAAAATCTTCCCAACAGAGAGCAACAACTTCTCAAAGGATTCCCAAAGTTTTAATTTTGTAGTGTACCAATTATAGATTGAAAATGCATCAGTTTTAGATTGAAGAAAAAAATACTTACTGAACCAGCAGCGGTTTGGGCGTACAGCAGCCTCTATAAATAATCAGCTGAACTAATACATTGATAACCGGTTCTTGTTGCAGATTTAAAGGCACACTGTCATGGATGTGATTGGCCAGATCTTCAGATAAAATCAATAACAAAAGATCTTATGGGTTTGTATTCATCAATCCTTTGTGCGCTGGAGTCATGGATTCATTCCCAAATAAAAAGATTCTTATCTTTATCATCGAATTTATTTCTGTGGTAACTGAAATAACTGAAGCTTGCCTAATTCCTTTCTTTTGGATTGTCTTATTTACCCAATCAGCGCCATGATAGTTTGCCTTTAAGTCATGTTAAAGATATTTTGACATCCTCTTACAAGTGGGAATCAGTTTGAATCATGATCAAATTTTGTATTATCCAATCTGATGATAGGATTTCAAGTGCTATCGTTTAATAAGTCTAATAAGCTAAGCAGCCATCAGTTCTGACATTACACTGTTGTTTTCCTTGGAAGCAGTGTCCGCTCTCTAGTGCATTTGACCCTAAACAACCCCACAAAAACTGACATCTTGATTCTAATGGCCTAAAACTTTGGCCACTGGGTGTCCTTCAGAACAATTGGAATCTTCTCATTTACAAAAAATAACACATTAGGAAAATAGGTTTCTTTCTCCTGTTCTTCAAAACCACAACCACCAGAAATAGAATCAACATCTATTTTCTTAGCCTACGTGCTGCACACGCAGGCTACTTAATCCTACATTCTAATCAAATATATTTTTGAAGTAGCTACGTCTTTTTGGCATGGTCCAGAAAAACTTAGGCCATATCCAGCATCTGCAAAGGCGAATCCCTTCCTCATCTTATTATCCGGTCTAAAAACACAACTGAGAACGCAAAAATGTATTTAAAACGTACAAGAAATGTTGAAATACCAATATACTCACAAAAGGCTTCATTCACTAAGAAAGGCCTCTATCTCTGAGCTTTTTCTTCCACGTTTACAGTGGCTTGCATTCCTTCAGCGTCTTCACTACTCCCACCAAAGCTACGCAACGCAACGCAATGCATGCTTCGTGGCAACCAACAACAACAACACTATTTGATGCATTGTGAAAGAACTGCAAAGAACGCTTTTTGGGGCGCGGCAGAGAACTCGCCGGAGAAACCTGGAAACGAAAGCGCCTGGGTGCCGACGTGATTTAAAGTACATAGATTTATTTAAAGTACATAGAGTCCAGAAAAAGGCCATTTTACTAAAATTGAAGTCACAAGATTTTGTGAATTGTTCGTGTTGTTTTACCCCAATATTCATAAACCAGTTATATTTAAGGCTATTTTCAAATCAGTTATTCTTGCCAAAATTATCCATAAATGCCATGATCCTTTGTGATTCCGACTCCAAAGTCGATTTTCACATGCTTTGAGAGTCGTTTCTAGCCTACGTTCCGTCTGTCTTGCTTTTCACTCAGCGCACAAAGGATCGATCTTTCCAATTGTTCCATTTCCTGATTTCAAATGAACTTCAGAAGTGGACACCTTCCTGGCAATCAAGAGGGTGTCCCAAAAAGGTAAACCCGTTGGAAAAATAGTCATCAATCGATTATCAAATCTTTCATAATATTCCATCTTTGTTCTCATTAGTCAATGATCCAGACATATTCCAAGATGATAAAATGTTTATTTTCGTTACATAAAGGGTAAAAACCTCATTCTGAGCTATACTCTTTGAGAGCCATTATCTTGAGATTTTTCATTATCCTTCAAGTCTACAATAAGACATTGATGACCAAACCAGAAGCTTGATATGCAACAGGAAATTAATCTGGCAATCATCAGTGCTTTTTGCAGTATGCTGCAAAACCAGGTAGCCCTAAAAAGAGCTAAATTTACTCGTTTTAAAACCAATTACAAGATCAGCTATGCCTGCAAAATAATTTGATCATTGATCTACCTTGCAAAGAAAGAAATTTGAAGATCGGCCGTGTAATCAAATTGTGGTTATTTTTCAAATGGGAGTACTTTATTGGGACACCCGGTAGAACTTAGACTTGAAGTCTAATCCGTCCAGAAAAGTTGTTTTGTATTTTACTTTCAGATAGACTTATTACAGTTGACGAAATAGACTTGGGGCAAGTCTATGAAGGATCAAGTTTAGACACAAAGAATACAAAATGAGCCTACAGATTTGATATTTTTCATTGGAGATTCAGAGCTCAATACAGATTAGTAAGAAACTAATATAACACATCGTATAATTTGTGTTTAACGCAAATAGATACAAATTAAAAACAGGACAAAAAAGTATATACCTGAATACTCGAGCAAAGATAAAATAGACAAATAAGGAGGAGCAAGGTATTTTGGACAAAAAAAGGAAGTGCTTAGTTATTGAGCACAAGTTAGAGAGGGGGCATTATGTCTCGTTCAACTCCTGCCCTGACCATCCTTCCAGGACACCCCCGGGCATTTAACCATAAATTTATCCCAGGCCCCCGGGGCATTTGAGTAGCATTTGACAAGAACAGATGTTTTTGCTTATACAGTAACTGGAAATATGGCATTTTCTCAATAAAATACGCCAAAAAAGCATGCAGGACACCCCCGTCTGGGCATTTGTGCAAGAAATTTTTGTTGACCCATGGGCTGCACAGGGGGATGGTCATGGTAGGAATTGAACGAGACAGTACGGGGGCCTAAACAAAGTCAGTAGTTTATCAACAGCAAAGAGCATAGGTTCCAAGTCTTTAAAAAAGTTAACGTAAAACTCTATGATCCATTTCTGAGTTGAATGGCTTGAAAACAACTTCAGCTACTTTGCTATGATTCTACCGTTGGACTTTTTTGAAATCTTCAGTAATTTTCGAAATTACAGGTTATTTAATATCCAACTCTCTTGATGATAAGTGTCTAAATCGCAACCCAGAAGAGTGAAAGAAATTTGCTTGATAACATATTGTAGACATTCACAAACTCTGGTTTTTCTTGAAAACTAGTCAATGTTTCCTCGAACATTTTGGAATCACGATGGATCGAATTTGTTTTCAAAATTTTTCTTGAATGAGAAAAACAGTAATTATGAAAATATCGAAATTTCCGAGAAGTGCACAAAATAGCTAAAGTTTCTGTCAAGCCAGTCAATTCAAATAAGTAGGCTTTAGAACTTTACACAACCTTTCCAAAGATTTCGAATCTATGCTATAAGGAAGGTAAGCCTTGATTTGACTATCCCACTGAAATTTGCAATTTGGTCATCAAAATTTATGGGCATATCTTTCAAGGTTTGTCAAGGCTAAGACAGTTATTACCACCCGTTGAAATGTTTAGACAGCTGCGCCTGAACACAAGTTAAAATATGGCCTAAGCTGAAACTAAGCTTAATTGTTCCGAATCCCTTGTGAAAGAATCTCGCTACTAGTATCGAGAGAAAAATGCCAGCCTTCAGTCGCATTTTGGAGAAGAAAATGTTGACTCCATGCGTTAGAGGTCTGTCATTTTAGCAGGACAAAGACGCAAATATCTTTTAAATTTAGCTCTCCCAAGCAAGTACGGGACGTGATTGTGTGATATCACGTGATATCACACATCATCTGAATCCAGAATGTTTTATTATGATTGAGAATCGTATGTTCTTAGTACCAGGTAAGCTTCCTGCATGGTTACTGTAGCCCCAAAAAGAAGAGTAATTCTAAAAAGAGCATGCTTGACGCGTATTCTCTCATGAACCATGAAAATGACAAAGGGGCGTATCACTCTGTAAAATCTCGTACACCTTTAGCAAAAATCTTTTTGTTTTCAAGAAAAATCCGTAAAAAATCCTATTGTTTAAAAAAATCTCGTACGCCTTTTCAGAAGAGTGATACACCCCTTGAAAATGGCGACAACAAAGAGAGCACAAAAAGATGCAGTCACTAAGCACGCCGGTTCAAAAAGCCCCTTTAATGTCTTACTTTGCTGCTCTCCGAGAACATTGTACACAAAGATCATTGCAACTGGCATGCTTTGTGAATACATCCTTTTGCGGTCCCTTCGTTGCTGCCATTTTCATAGTCCACGAAAATGATCACCAACAAAGAGATGACACGTGCCATTGTGCAAGGCATGCTGGTCGCAAAGACCCCTTTAACGACCTTCGCTATAACCTGAACAAAATTTTCTGCAAAGAGTAGCGAGCTAAAACCTAAGTCCTTGGTGCATTGGTTCCTAATACAAAATATCAACTATTCCGCACCTCAGAAAGTTCCCACTCTGCATACTGGGTTTGCCAAAATGAACCTCTTTAGTTTAACAGCCAATTACAACGTAAAAATGCTCCTTACCCACTGAGCTCAAATAACTACAGGAAACGTTTTCGCCACCTCAAAGATAGAATCAACAAGCCAGGTATATTTCTTAGTTTCATTTGATTTTTTTTTACAGTTGGGAAACGCAAAGAAATCAAAAACTTGCCCCCGGTCGGTTGCAAAGAAAACTTGGAGATCATTTTACCACACCTGGTAACGCCGGTCTTTCGTACTAAAACTTCTACCTGGAATTCTAAGTTGTGTCTATGAGCTTTGCTAATTCACACATATATACGCAATATGGTACTTCTAGAGGATGTAGGGTGACCAATACCACGTCAAAGTCCTTCATTCTATTCCGGTACCAGGTTAGTAGGAAAAATGTTTACACGTTTGAAAACCTACAACTTTAAAACTGCTTGTCGGACTCCTAGAAATTGATAATATTTGTGCAGCTAACATGCTAGACTTGCCCAAAGTCTATTCCTTAAGTCCGTATGACCGATCTCTTTCCCACATTTCCCGGCTCCGCCATTCCAACATTCAGTAATGGTACAAAGGAGAGAGAGCGAGAGGATTTCTCTCGCTCTCTCCCCTTTGTGCAAGTCTTTGTGCCTTGACCGGAATGTTGGAATGGCGGATTCAGGAACTACCGAAAAAGGAACGATAAGACAAACTGGAGAAATAGACTTGGGCCAAGTCTTCTAACATGTCTTGGATAAAAATTTTTTTTTGTCAAAATCGGTCGTGTAGTTCGCAACTTATGATTTATTTACTGAAAATATTTCATCTCAAAATCATCCAGAAAGGGCCTAATATCATTGATCGAATCTGCTAACAATCAAGCCTAATGATACAGTTACGGTATAGTTTTGAAGGTGATTGTAAGGTTCTATCTCTCGTGTTGCTTATCTCGAAAAAGATGGATGCAAATACCACCAAGATATATTCTAAACAATAACGATTACAGATGTGCCAAAAACTTATGCCACTTCAACAGCTTCTTAAAAGTAACATACAGTGCTCCACCTATTGCCGACAATGCCTACGTCATATCGTCAAAACAATGATTTAAAGATGGGTATTTTAGTATTATGGTTGCACAGAATCTTGATACAATGGCAATAGTTCTTCCTGTATCTCATGAATAGGCAAGGAACGTTTTGGCAGGGCACAGCTGTTAGGCTTTTCATTAGTTAGTGGGAAAGATCTTTCCTACGAGAGCTTAGATTAAATAACTCTGATGCAAATTTAGAACAAATACGGCTATATGCTGAATAGTGCTTCTAAGATCAAAAGCCTGGCTAGCCAATTTTTGGAAACTTCAATAATTTCACCAAGAAGGAAGAAATGGTATTGGAGGATAAAACACCATCGGAGTTAGCATTAAAAGGACAGCTACTGATGTTATTAACCCATCTTGACTCAAACTGTTACCCAATGAAGGACTTTGATATCAGCACTGACACAATCATTTATTTACAGTTTATGGTATTCATTAAAAGAAAGTCCTCTAGTCTTACGATTCAATCCAAAAACATTTCCTGATTTAAACCAGCAATCCAATTCCCATATAAGATAACAAGGAGAGATTTTGTAAGACAATAGCATGAGTTGATTTGATTGACACCGCAATTCAAAGCGATTAGCGATCGCAGACAAAGGAAATTCTCTCAACCAGTAATTCAAAACAAACAAAGCCACAAAAGTTTCTCTGAAACTAGTAGGGTAAATTCTCGCCTTGTGCAAGCGAAAGATGGTTTTTAAGAGACATTACATGCTTATAACGAAAGAAGAAGGGTAAATCTACACATCTGCCACGGACATTTAATGTATTTGGTTCAACAGCCGATTGAAAGGCGATTCAATTCTCTTATTTTTTGGGTGTAATTAAAACACTTACTGCTCAGCTTCTGAACCAAAGAAATAAAATGCCCGAGATAGATGCGTAGATATATCCTTCTTCTTTCGAGATATCCTCATGTTTGCTCTTGAAAACAATTTTTGAAATGCACAACGAGTGCGCTAGCTACTTGGGTTTCATAGAGACTTTTGCGGCTTTGTTTGTTTTGAATTACTGGTTGAGAGAATTTCCTTTGTCTGTGATCACTAATCGCTTTGAATTGCGGTGTCAATCAAAAGCAATTCATGCTATTGTCTTACAAAATCTGTCCTTGTTATATAAGATTGTAAGAGTACAGTTTTTAACATGTACGGTATGAGGGTGCACAATAAGGTACTATGAAATATCCTGCCATCCCACACCATTTTTTTAAATACACCCCACACACTGACTGAAGCAAAATGTTCATGTCCTGTGGGATACCCAAAATACTCATAAATCCTGTTACCCATGGCTTATCCTATGAGGATGGAATTGTATCTCCCATATCCCATTCACCAGAAATGGCCATGTCCAGAAAAACCCATTGTGCACCCTTTTGCATTTTCTGAAAATAATACCAATTTGTTTAGTTGGAAGGAGCAAGTTGCATCTTGTAAACTTGTCAAGTATGGTTAATTTGAAAATCCTTTGAAAACATACTGACTGCAGGTAAAACTGCAGGTGAAACATTTTGCCAAATCAAATGCCTGATACAATAGATGAGTGTTTCAAAAGGAAAATTTACCTCACGATCAATTAATTTTTTGTAAATCAACCAATTAACTTGACTGCTGCAATTCAGTGGGGAGGAACTGATCACAGTGAAAAGTTCCCTGTTATACCATCTTTTGGGTAAAATGTCTGCTGATCTCCTTTTTAGAATTTTAATCTAAATGTATTAAACTTTATTAATTGGGCTAGCTACATAATCTGTTAGCTCTTGATCCTTGGCAGATACAAATTTTGTAAATCAATCCTTGATAAAGTATTTCTAGACTTAACAAGGCAGTAACAGAGTGTCCTATAAAAGCTGTTCATTGTTTTGCAGCTGCTGCAGAGGATACATGAATCCAATTTTCCTGTTTTCAGATTTGTGAATAGAGGAGATTTCAACTTAGAGTATGATACCTAGGTTGAGTAACTCTAATATTAGTGGTTATTGATTTATGAAGAGAGAAAATCAACATCATCAATTGTCTCAAAACAAAAGAATTAACATTCTCGATCAAAGTTAAACTAAATTTCCAGTTATGCCTTAGCTTTACTAATTACAATTAGAAAATTGGGCTAGGTATGTTTCTCACTCAGTTTCTTTTCTTTGACATGAAGAAAAAATATCAAGTTCTCTCCTTTTGAGACAATAAGTGATTTGGACTTCTTTGTTAATTAAATCATAGTACCTATTTGTCAAAGTAAGGCACCAAACTCTAAGCTGAGGTGTATTCTACTCACAAATCCAAAACCAGGAAAACTGCACACATGGCTCTTTCACTAGCTACGCAAATGGGGAACAGTTTTGTTGGATACCCTCTGCAGCATCTTTACATGATGAAATATGCTCCTATGGAACAAACGTGAAACCAAACTATAAAACACAGATAAGTACAAGTTGAAGGTACTTCCTGAAATAAGTCATTGCTGCCATCACTGCTGGAGTGCTCTTATTTGGCTTTTTTTGGATTTTCTTTATTTTTTCTTTCCTGCCAGCTTTTCAGATGTCCATGTCAAACTGCATGTCACCTACAAAAAGTAATGTGAGAATTACTGGCAAGGCGGAATCAGGACCTTTCCTGGGATCAGGTCCTTTTCCATCAGAATATAACACAATGTGAAAATGATAACACTGAACTGAGCCTAAATAATCTTACTGTAAAAGCTCTGTTTAGCCCCCCTCTATCAAGCCCCTCCCTCCTGAGCCAATATTTCAAATAAAACCCCCTCTCTATTAAGCACCCCCCCCCCATTTTGTGCCACTTTCTGTCAAATGCCAGAGAGGATACCAAAGATTTTTTGCTTATTTAATGAAACAAGTTCAGGAATAAAAAGCTATCATTTGTACAGTATATCCTTGTTATTTGATTTAGTGAAGGAGGCTGTTCACAATTCTGTGCGGTGTGGGTCCTCTTTGCCTGTCTGCTGTTGTTTCTTTGCACAATTGTGTTTCTCTCCTTGCTCTTCCTTGTTGATGAAAATTAAACTGTATTTATGTAGCTTTCACCTTATATATTGAGTTCAATAACCATCATCTTTATTTGTTATCATTTTTGTTTTGTTTGTTATTCATGGAAAGTAGAAATATCACTATGCCTTGTAACACAGGTAGTGCCTTTGATGACACAAAAATTGACTTAGTGTTCTATGTCATGACCCTGGGATAGTCATGGGTTCTTGCTTCCCGGGTTATCATCTTAGTTATGTAGTTAAGCAATTTGTAAGTATAGTCTTAAGTAGCTTGTTCTTGTAAGTTTTTATATTGAATATAAAAAAAAAATTGACTTACCATGGCTTTTCTTGGGATCATTTCCATTTTGTTCTTCCATTGGCACAGCTTTGACTTGTTTATTTATGTTATTTTTTTCGTTTTCATTGGCCTCTTCTTCCTCTTCAATGATTATACCATTATCATCAAGAGTCACTCCAGGGATGACTGGCAGTTTGGTTGGGGTTTTTGATAAAGGTGAGTTTTTCAAGTCAAGCAAGAACTTCCTTTCATAGATGATTCTGGTACCTGCAAGAAGATTTAGGACCACTTTATGTATCATTCAATTTCTATCCTGACAAGCCCCGGCTGGACAGCCTGGGGGTCAACACAAATTACTTGCAAAAATGACTGGGGCAGGGAAAACCTTTTTGGCAAATGCCTGCGGGTCAGGCTGGGAATATGCCACACTTCCAGTAACGGTATAATGGCAAAAGCAATTGGTGGTGTCAAATGCCCCAGGGCTGGGCAAAGCTTTACTGTCAAATGCCCGGGAATTAGGACTAATTTTTGAGCAAATACCTGGGGGTGTCCTGGGGGGAGGGCCAAGGTAGGAATTGAAAAAGGGCATTACACCATATCACTTTTCAAAGGAGCCTACTTTTACCATTTTCAGATCACCTTGTCATGTTGGAACCAACAGCTATGCATTATGTACCCTAACTAGACTGTCTGGGATTTGGGATTTAGTTGTTGTTGTTTTGATGCCAAGATTAATGCAACTGGTGAAGGTGAAGTGAAGTTGTGGTTTTTAGCGCCAAGCACTGGGATCGCAGAAGTATAGAATAGGCATATATGTCCGTGCACTGAAAAAATGCCCAGGTGACAAGATAAACTAAAGAGGGCCATTACAGGTCTGCAGCTTTGTGCCTTTGTCCAAAATTTGACCTGCAGCCTGCAGATTTTGCATATTTCTTCTATTGAAAAGGGTTACGTTTTGCAAAAAGGCAGAATTTTTACCATTGCGACTGTGGATGTGTGTTTTATTTTGTTGTTAACTGCAGCACTTGAATCATTTTTTAAGTACGTACTTTCACAGGTATGTGAACATGGGGTAGTCATTTTCTGTTGCTCCCTATGGTTACAGTCCTTGTAGTTGTATAGTAATTAGAAAGTATTGTTGTGGTAACATGTATTGTAACATTTTTCAGATGAATAGATAAAAAAGGTATAATAATCCCCTACAAAACAGATCTGAACAATGTCAAAGCTACGGATCTCTTGCTATTTGTCTCCACAATGAAGCACTCAGATTCACTTTTTCAATTTAGCTCATGCATTGGAACAGTAGACTCCTATTCACTCCCATAGTGCATTCCATGAATTTGTCCCACCACAGAACAAAAGATCCCATTGTCTGCATTGTTTTGTTCTGTTGTCTGTGACCATCCTGCCCCCCCCACACATCTGTGGCGGAACCTACATCAAATGCAGTCCAGATTCACTCAAGACACTCTGTTAGACCTATTTTTCTACAATAGAAATTATGGTTACATTATAACAAACAAATAATCTAGTAAAGATTTGAGAAGGTTTTTGAAAAGATTCGTCAATTGCTGCACATCAAAAATTCCTTGATCAATGAGTTGCAAACGAAACTGATAGTAATCTGCAGAACAATCAAAACAATGCACACAAAGAAAGTTTTACATTATTGTAGTTCACCAGTTCACCCAAAAACTGTCATATTTGAAATACACAACGAACAAGATCCAGTTATCCTCTTCTTTATAGAATAAAATAAGCGGCCAAAGTCTGAGATCAAAATGGGACATAAATCATTGTGAACATGTAAACAAAATTGTATAAAGTTTCGTTTGGCTAACTGCGCAATGAAATCGTGGTCAAATCACATGTTTTCGGATCCGCTTCATATAATTCTGCGGATACTTCTTTGTTTATGTTTTTCAGCCTAGCTGTGTAGTTCTTCTTTATCCCAGCGAAAATCGCAATCATCAAGCAAAATAAACACAAACAAAGCCCTGATCTGTTTGCATGGATTTCTGAATTGCTTTCATGCAGCAACCAGTAGTAGCGATTGCAAGGTGCAAGGGCTCTCGTACGATTGTATATTGCAGTGCGGGCCTAAAGTTTGTAAACAAACCATAGAACAAACCAACGCGTTTCAAGATGCTAAAGTGAGGGGAGAAAAATTCACATTAAATATATTATATTTAGATCATTAACACTTAATACAAATATAGGCGGGTGTGGAAGTAGAAATTTTGGAATAACATGATGGGAAAGATAGGGTTAGGGGGTAGGGGTTCGTCTTCATTGGTCACTACGTTCTGTTATTATGGGTCTTGTACTTGTAGTATACTGGATGCATTAGCGCCAGTGTCCCCTCCCATTTTGTCGTTGCATAAACTAAATATAGACTATAAGAGGGGTTGGACCATTACTCTGGATCAAGCTGAGCCTGCCTGCAATCAAATCGGTCCAGCTATTGCAATCACTTGATGAATAAATGTGGCATGGCCTGGCCTCTATCATACCCACAAACAATGCAATATTTTCCCGGCGTGTTGCATGCATGCAGACGCTCACAGTTCCCAACTCTGAAAGCTTGTAGAATCTAAACTCTGGCTTCATATCAACAGATCTTTGTTATATTCAAATCAAACAAGCTTATATTATCAGTTAAATCTTCAATCAAAGCTATACCATACCTCCTGGTGTTGTCGAAAACAAAGTTCCTCCGGGAGTCTCTGAATAATTCGAAGGCATATGCGAGGGGTCTTGCACGACAACCCTTCTCATCGGGATGCTACGTGTGATGGAGTCTTTCTCTTCTGGGGTTTTATTGACATTGTTCATCATGGCTGCAGACTGTAGGAGAAAGATTGAGGACTGATTGAGGATGATTTCTGAGGAGCTTCGGTGATGTTAAACAAGGCTGGCCGTGCATAAATGTTGGACTTTTGCTCAGCTCAGATTCTCGTCCTCCACGTTGTTTTGATCCTGCGCCAGAAATGATGAAGGACAACAACATTGTCACGAGGTCTATCACTGCGCATGCTCATAATGATGTACACATGAATTACAGCTTCCGGTTATTAAAGTACGCATGCGTTAATGCTCAATATCATTTCCGGTGTGCTTAACTCGCATGCGTCGATTTGCAAATGACGTCGAGCATTTCAGGCCCAAAAATGATGATGCAATACGTAAACAAACCGGAGACTTTTCCATACTGGCAACACAACAGCTCATCAAAATGACTCAAGAAAACAACACATTGATACCAAGTTTTATTCAAATTTGAAAGAATTTTAGACAGTTTATGACTCTGACAAAATTGAGCATGGACAGTGAACATAAATTTGAAATTTCAGAGGAGTTCAGAGTGACCAAAGATAAAGGAATCAAAGATTTGACAAGATTAGGCATTACATCATCATTATACAGTATCATTAGCAATCAGTTAAGTGGTATTTGAAGTGCAAGGAATTTTCTTCCTTTATATTTGCTCCAAGTGATTTGCTGCATCAGATAGACAATTCCTCCAAGAAAAGTGCCATCTAAATGCATCCTGGTACAAGGTCTGATAATAATGAAGCAGGTATCTTGCTTTAAACAAACCAAACAAACCCCTATGGATTAAAGATATCAACATCAATGCGATGAAGTAACAAATACTTGTTAAATCACAAGCAAAAAATTATATCACCCTTTCCTTTCCCTATGCCAAACACGGGGGGGGGGGGGGTTGGATCAATAAGGAACTTCCATAGTCTGGACTGGAATAAAGAGATTATTGTCCTTGTCGGTAAAAGGGGAATTCTTGCACGCACAAGATTCCTTCAACATGACGTTTTTGCACGAAAATCACAGAAAAACGCTCATTTTTTAAAGAAACTGTAGGCCCAATTTTTGGAGAAAAAATTAAAGGGGGTCCGTCGCCAAAATGTAAACAAAATGATGATTTTTGCAGTTTTTTGAAAGGTGATATCACATAGGATTTTCACAGTTTTTCAAATGAAAGTTGCTCTTTGGACATAAATCATTGTACTTCACTAAGGAACAAACCAAACATTCATATCTTCTACGATTGCTCGGATATAAGTGGATTTTTAACGGTTACTTTTTGGTGGCGTGGGTGAAGCCACCAAACAAACTGCGTGACACGTGCGAGTTGACGGATTTGTTTATTGTTTGGCGACGGAGCCCCCTTTAAGAAAATTGCTTGTCTGAGACCTGTAAAACGAGAACGTGTAAGTTTAGGAAGATATATTCCTGGATGTAAGGTGAGTCACAACAGTAAACGGAAGAAATCTGGATATCTTTGGCAGCTTCGCTTGTTTCGATTTCTGCAATTTCTAATCAGTTTGAAATGCCGTGTCAATCAAAACAAACTGATGCCTTTGTCAAAAAATCTTCAATGCTCTTCTCAAAAGTTCAAAATTGCAGTGCGCCAGCAAAGGGCTCTGGGTGACAATGACTCTTAAAATTTTGCTCTGAATGGGTTAAATGGATCGAGACTTGGAGATAAAAAGACGGCAGATGGACGCAAACATGACTCAAGCCAGTTCACATGACATGAAACATTTCAATCATAAAAATGCAAACAATTAAATCTACATATCTACAAAATAAATAAAGTGTCAAAAGCAACTTAAATAGTAATACGTAAAAATATGATTTCGTTGATCTACTGCAACACACTATCACGTATTCATTACAAATAAGCTCGATTACTGCAATAGCTTACTGTACGGTCTGCCAGAATGCCAAATACAAAAACTGCAACGCGTACAGAATGCTGCAGCAAGGATTGTAACTGGAATAAAAAAGTATGATCACATCACTCCCGCATTAAAGGAGCTGCATTGGCTACCTGTGCAACAAAGAATTGAATTCAAGATATTGCTGCTAACATACAAAGCGTTGAATAACATGGCTCCATCTTACATAGCGAATATGTTTTCTTTGCAAGCACAAACAAGATACTCTCTCAGGTCAAATGCATCTTTGCAGTTGAACATTCCAAGAACGAAATATAAAACATGCGGAGACAGAGCATTTCCACTCGCTGCTGCTACATTATGGAATCGTCTACCTTATGACATTCGAAGCTCGCATAACATTGATATTTTTAAATCTAGATTAAAAACGTTCTTATTTTCTATTGCTTTTCAAATGCAGATTTTTATTTCTGGAACTTTTTTACTTGTAAATATGGACATTATTTCTTTAATTTAGGTCTTAGGTATTGTACAGCGCTAAAGAATATATATTTAATAGATTTTGGCGCTATATAAAAATTATTATTATTAAATTATTATTATTATCGACTTTGCTGAATTTTAAGAAAATAATGCAGATTTTATTGCTCATATAGACACTAAGTTTTATTCATAATGAGATAGGAAGATACAAAAATCTAAGCCTTCACAACAGATTGTGCAAACACTGCGACTCACAAGATGTTGCGGACGAAACACACTTTCTATTTAGATGCAATAAATATGCACAGATAAGGGACGAAATGATGCTTAAATTTCCTGAAATCACGATTTCCCTTATTGATAAGGACCTAACAAACTAGTTCAAAGAAGTCATGTCATGCCGAACACTTCCTAAGACAGAGTCTTTAACTAGGTTCCTATTCAAAGCGAAGAACCTTCGTGAACAAAGCCTTTTGGAGTCATCATAAACTCGAACAATCGCAACGAGCCTAGTATACGTGCCTATATCTAGTACAAGTTTTGTTCTACATTTTTCACCGCAGTTCTATTTGACTCATTTTAGTTCAGTTCTTTCTTATCTTATTTCACAATATTGTTATTGTATTTTATATTAGTTTCATTGTGTTAGGTTATGATGATGATTATTATTATATAATGAAGGCTTTCTGACAACTGTAGTATCGAAGTCGATAGGAGTATACACGTTTTTTGTATAAGAAACTGGTTTACAAGAAACTAGTACTACGATGACCAAAAATTTAAGAAACTCTAGTACTACGTTCAAGAACAATTAAGAAACACTAAACTTTTATTTTTGTGTGTCTATTTTATTTATGTCTCTCTAGCAAAGCTACCTTCATCTTTTTTTAACTTTTGACTGCAAGAAATTGGTAAATTTTTTCCTTAATGTGCATGGCTTATTCATGGTGACAATATCAATGCAAAATACAAGCCCTTTGTCAATAAGAAGGCTCAACTTCGAACCATAACGCAATTTTAGGTCCTAAAAAAGATCAAGGAACTTTTGCTACTAAAACCTCGCAATCTTCATGCGAAATTGAGAAACTTTTAGTACAAAGTGCCGATCCAAGTTTCTTATATGGTGAAAGTCGTATCACTGTTTCTAAAGAAACCAAATCGTTTTTGGGAGTCTAATGAGGGAGCTAACCCAAGAGTCATTAAATTTAGAAGCCTAGATTTTTGCATAGCTACAAAAATAGAATGTGAGCGTTTGGTGCTTAATCTACATACAAATTTATAAAAAACTATAAAACTACGATATACACCTATATCATCAATCAAACTAAAGACTTTGGCAACCTACAGTATGCTCAACATCTAAGTCAGTCTGGAATTCTATATCCATACGAATGCCGAGAAGAACAGTTTTATATCAAAGCTTGATAGAGATGCCCTATGCTTCGTGTCACGATTAGCGTCTTTCGTTGTCACCCAATCAGCTAAAAATAGGCTTCCGTGAAAACCGTCCAGGCTTGTGAACAAATAAATGCCGAACGAAACGAATCTTGCTTGCAAATCTATCATTGGGCCTAGGGAACCTGGCGGCAGCTCGAACCTAACCCTCCAAGGGAGACCTATATTTCAGTGTACACTATTTAGTACCACCCCCTCGGAAGAAATTTCACTGTTTCAAATAATTACTAGCTAGGCAAGGTAAAGTCTGAGTTGACAGACGATTGAGCTAAAGATGGCATCATGGGATATTTTACCATGGTCCTTTGCGTTTGAAAGAATTTTGATTGATGTGACTGGTCCATTTATTCTGATGAAAAGTTCCCTGACGCCATTTTTAGCCTGACCGTCCGTTGATTCATCATCTGTTCCTTGCAACTCTATCTTGACTCGACAAAAATATTCATACAAATACTCAGGAAATAGTTCGAGCTTTTATCGATCTTAGCTTACGTAGATTGTTCTGTGTTAAATCATCATCAGGCTTCAGTCGCAACGCCTCTAAGTAGCTGACCTCAGCTTCATCAAGCCTCCCCGTAAGGTGGAATAATGCACCAAGATTCATGTGATGGCTAGGAACCTGAAGGGAGAAGTAAAATGAAAACATTAACATTTGACAGAATATTTGTCATTATGTTATAACGGGAACAAGAACAGATTTTGTAACACAATAGCATCAGTTACTTTGATTGACACCTCAATTCAAAGCGATAAGCGACTGCAGACAAAGGAAATTCTCTCAGCCAGTAATTCAAAACAAACAAAGCCGCAAAAGTTTCCCCGAAACTAGCAGGGCAAACTCTTGCCTTGTGCAGACGAGAAGTGGTTTTTAAGAGGAGTTACGTGCTTATATCGAAAAAAGAGGGGTAAATCTAAAGTTTTGTCTGACGGATTTTATTTGTTTAAGTCAGGAGCTGCTTTGTAATCATTCCATTTAAGCCCTAAATATGCGATAATTACAACGCCTTCTGCTCGGCCTCTGGATGAACTAAACACCAGCCGCCAGACAGAACTTTAGATTCATCCTTCTTATTTCGTTAAAAGTACATAACGTCTCTTAAAAATCACCTTTCGCTTGCACAAGGCGAGAGATTGCCCTAATAGTTTCGAGGAAACGTTTGAGGCTTTGTTTGTATTGAATTACTGGTTGAGAGAATTTCCTTTGTCTGCAGTCGCTAGTCGCTTTGAATTGAGGTGTCAATCAAACGCAACTGTCTCTGATGTATTACAAAATCTGCCCTTGTTTATAACGGGTAGACCAAAAAAGAATTTCACATGTTTGAAAACTCGTAATGCGGAGAATACTTGAGATAATGAAATCAATGAAAGGTTGGTTGATACCTGAAAGGCTGAAGTATTTGCGCGATTTTCCTTCTATTTTTCTGAAAATTGTAAATATAGCAAATATAGGTAAAATTTAATCTACGAAAATTCTGCAACTTCAACATGCGTGAAAAGGGGCCTGAAACCCTCAGTAAAAATTATAACAATCTCCCCACTCAAGCATATCTATTTCAGCTCATGAACAAATAATCAAATCTTTACAAAAATAAAAGCAATGACATAATATGATCTGATATGTCTATGTGATCTAAAAATTACTTTCTAAAACTTGAGAGAAATGAAATGTGTTTGTATTACTTCTCCATTTTTTATTCATTTTGAAGTGAAGAAATTTTTTCATCATTTCATAAATTGAAGTTTTTCTTTATTTACAATGCTCAGAAAAATAGAGGACACATCACAAAAAATACTTCAGCCTTTCGCCTATCAACTAAACTTCTTTTTTAGCTCCATGTCTAAATGGCATCGGGATAGTCAGAGCCGTTTGCTCCTCGGGGTATATCTTTATCCCTTTTCATTCGATTTGAAGTGAAGGAACTTTCATAAATTCAGTTTTTCCTTTATCTACTATGCTCAGAAAATAGGGGAGACATTACAAAAATATACTTCAGCCTTTCGCCTATCAATTAAACTTTGATTAATTTCAATACCTCAAGTATTCTCCACATAATGACTTTCCAAACATGCGAAGGTCTCTTCAGTTTACCTGGTATGGTGAGGTGACATGGAAAAGTATGGTAAAAAGTATGGTTCTGCCCAGTATGGCAAGGTGACGTGGAAAATGGGCAAGAGTGGACCAAATTGGGTCACTACGTTTTTTGCCTCTAAATTGAGGCATAGTGTCCTTTGTTGTAAATCTGCAACCTTTTCACCATTGCACGTTTCTATGCCATAAAGTAGCAAATAGATCTTTTAGCTATTCTGAAACAGAGTCCGAATAGAACAATATTTTGATACAATTTGTAGAATTTTCGAATGTGCACAAGAGTAAAAAAGCTTCAACGCCACTCAATCGAATCTCACGAATACAAATGTATAAAAATATCGCTCAATCCAGACTCTTTTAGAGAAAAGCTAAGAGGTCTATTAGATAAAAATCTTGATAAAACAATTGGAAATTTTAAGACACTTACATTTGGTTTCAGTTTGATTGCTTTCCTGTACAATATTTCTGCTTTGTTGTACATCTTAGCCTCCCTAAAGGAAACAAGGAATGAAAATCATCCAAAAGAACGAACAGCAATAAACTGCAAAGATCGACGGTATTCGACAAATTCAAGAATCAAGGATCATAATTGTACTTTTAAAGCAAATGCAAAGACAGAAACAACAAAAATAACAAAAATACGAAGAAAAAAACAAGAATTTTTTAAAAGTGTCAAAAAATGACAAAAGAAATGGTTGTTTTTTCTTCTTACACTGGTCACAACAAGTCTTCAAACATGATGCAAGATGCAAGCAACGAGCATATAAAGAATGCGTCCATTTCAAAATTAGCCAATGATGAGGATCAAAAGAGCTTTCTCGGGGTTACTGATGTGAAGCTTAAACTTGTTAATGATGCATTTGATAGTCAATTAATCAAAGGAGCTACAGATCAGTGTGTTTTCTACTTTCTTCCCTCTTGGATATTCTGATAATTGTCTCTGTAACTACTATACTGGTCCAGAAAACATGAAAACGTCGCATGTATACGTCGAGTAAGTGCAATTTCATAGCGATGGCAAGCTGCAAGCCTTTAAAACATTACAAAATCACGAAAATGCACTCAACATACCTAAAGTGCGAAGCAGTAAAAAGTACCAAATCTACTTCATTTGGATTCAAATTAACAGCAACTTCCATTTCAGCGAGAGCCTCTTGTTGACGATTTCTTGCTAGAAGGAACTCCGCTAAAATTGAAGTGAAACGTTACTTAATAATTTAAATAACACAGATCTTATATTCATTCCATTCAATTCAATTCAATTTTATTCATAGAAATACACCTTAATACAAGGTTATCATTAAACATGTGTAGCAATAAAGGAACCCGTAGTAATGCACTCAACATATAGGTTTCAGAAAAGAATCGACAACTACATATTACAGCCCCCCATTGCATAGAAATAACGCCATATCAGTTTCAGCAGTGGAAGGAAAGAAGGCCCAAGAAAGGGCTGAAATAAAACACAAATACAGTCTCCATTTCAGACCGGAAGCTTTATGGATTTTAAACAAATATGACTTGCTAGTATGTTGTTTATTCAGCAGAAAGGTTTCACTGAACAATAAGATAGGGTCTGCAGGGGTAACATGGTAGGCAGAGAGAAAATGAGTAATGTTGATTGCCGAAAAATGTCAATTCATGAGGACTGATAAATCAATATTCAATACTTCAAGAAGGGTAGTTCTAAGAGATGTAGTTGAGACAATCTGTATCTGAAGATTTGCATATGGGTCATTCACATTTTTGCCTTACCCATTTTACCCCAAGCTTACCTATTTTTCCCCCAGTAGACCCTATAACATATGAAGCAATACTTACAATAATGAAAATGAGAATCTGAGTTGCTGGGTTGTAGTTTTAATGCTTTGGTAAACCACTCTTCGGCTCCTTCATGATTACCCTATAAAAAGATCAAGTCCAGTAAGTAACTTTGCCTGGACGAATTTCCAGGAAAAACATTAGCATATAGACTATTTGCGGCGAGTTCTTAATGCATGGCTATTTTTATTATCGGATTTGAAAGAAAACTTTTTGCTCTTTGATCATACAGATTTTTGAAAAATCTATGAAATATAGAAAGAGAAAAATTACCATGGCAGCCAAATGTCTGGCAAACGTCAAATGAGCAGGAACATGGGTACTGTTTGCATGCAATGATTTCTGATACCATGACTCAGCTTCGTTTCTATTTCCAAGATATGAATACGCCTGGCCTAAAGTGGAGATTGACATGATTGAAAATAGAATGAAAATAGATTCTACCTGGGAAAGAAAATAGATTCTACCGGGGGAAGAAAATAGATTCTACCGGAGGAAGAAAATAGATTCTACCTGGGGAAGAAAATAGATTCTACCTGGGGAAGAAAATAGATTCTACCTGGGGAAGAAAATAGATTCTACCGGGGGAAGAAAATAGATTCTACTTGGGGAAGAAAATAGATTCTACCTGGGGAAGAAAATAGATTCTACCTGGGGAAGAAAATAGATTCTACCGGGGGAAGAAAATAGATTCTACCGGGGGAAGAAAATAGATTCTACCTGGGGAAGAAAAACAAATTCTACCTGAGGAAGAAAAACAAATTCTACCTGAGGAAGAAAAACAAATTCTACCTGAGGAAGAAAAACAAATTCTACCTGAGGAAGAAAAACAAATTCTACCTGGGGAACAAACACAAATTCTACCTGAGGAAGAAAAAAAAATTCTACCTGAGGAAGAAAACAAATTCTACCTGGGGAAGAAAAAAAAATTCTACCTGGGGAAGAAAAACAAATTCTACCTGGGGAAGAAAACAAATTCTACCTGGGGAAGAAAAACAAATTCTACCTTAGGAAGAAAAACAAATTCTACCTGAGGAAGAAAAACAAAATCTACCTGGGGAAGAAAACAAATTCTACCTGAGGAAGAAAAACAAATTCTACCCGAGGAAGAAAAACAAATTCTACCTGAGGAAGAAAAACAAATTCTACCCGAGGAAGAAAAACAAATTCTACCTGAGGAAGAAAAACAAATTCTACCTGGGGAAGGAAAACAAATTCTACCTGAGGAAGAAAAAAAAATTCTACCTGAGGAAGAAAAAAAATTCTACCTGAGGAAGAAAAAAAATTCTACCTGAGGAAGAAAACAAATTCTACCTGAGGAAGAAAACAAATTCTACCTGAGGAAGAAAATAGATTCTACCTGGGGAAGAAAATAGATTCTACCTGGGGAAGAAAATAGATTCTACCGGGGGAAGAAAAACAAATTCTACCTGAGGAAGAAAACAAATTCTACCAGAGGAAGAAAACAAATTCTACCTGAGGAAGAAAATAGATTCTACCTGGGGAAGAAAACAAATTCTACCTGAGGAAGAAAAAAAAATTCTACCTGAGGAAGAAAACAAATTCTACCTGAGGAAGAAAACAAATTCTACCTGAGGAAGAAAACAAATTCTACCTGAGGAAGAAAATAGATTCTACCTGAGGAAGAAAATAGATTCTACCTGGGGAAGAAAATAGATTCTACCTGGGGAAGAAAATAGATTCTACCGGGGGAAGAAAAACAAATTCTACCTGAGGAAGAAAACAAATTCTACCTGAGGAAGAAAATAGATTCTACCTGGGGAAGAAAAACAAATTCTACCTGGGGAAGAAAAACAAATTCTACCGGAGGAAGAAAACAAATTCTACCTGAGGAAGAAAAACAAACTCTACCTGAGGAAGAAAAACAAATTCTACCTGAGGAAGAAAAACAAATTCTGCCTGGGGAAGAAAAACAAATTCTACCGGAGGAAGAAAACAAATTCTTCCTGGGGAAGAAAAACAAATTCTACCCGAGGAAGAAAACAAATTCTACCGGAGGAAGAAAAACAAATTCTACCTGAGGAAGAAAATAGATTCTACCTGGGGAAGAAAATATATTTTACCGGGGGAAGAAATAGATTCTACCTGGGGAAGAAAATAGATTCTACTTGGGGAAAAAATAGATTCTACCGGGGGAAGAAAATAGATTCTACAAAATTACTATGACCCCCGAATTATTGCAAAAAAGGCAAGGTTATAGGCTTACAAAAGAAGTAATTTTGGACCCCCGAATTATTGGAAAAAAGGCAAGGCTATACAAAATTAGGTATTTTGGGCCCCCGAATTATTGGGAAAAATTTCAATCTCTTATGAAATAAAATTTTCCAACGTGTAATTTTTCTACCTTGTTGCTTGTTGTATCAAAAGCAAACATTTTATCATATATTATATAAATATTTTTGGGTCATTGACAAAAGAAGTCAAAAAGAAAATTTATCAAAGGTTTGATAATTGATTTTTGGTGACTTTTTAGGAAAGAGTACTTTTTGGGACACCCAGTAGCTTAATGAGCAAAAATTGTCTGATAAACATCATACAATTTCATACAATTAAAACAAACTCTTCATCCGTTCACAATTTCAGAATTTTTGCGCCAAGAAAACGTGTAATGGGAACAAACGAGCCTATGGTTGCTTAGGAATATAAAGTCTGATAGCCAAGCATTATTTATGTAAAATCCTTGCCAAAACAACTTGAAAAAATTTCATTTTGCTGCTTTTTCCTCTGGTTAACCATCCAAAATACACAGCAGGAAGCTTCACTTCACTCTTTCTTTCATACCGCCCCCTGCCCCCTGAACAATGTTGGTCCGAAAATTTGATCATCAGATATTAAGAAAAGCTAATCAGCAGCGTTGTCGTGCCCTTAACCACTGCGTAATCGCACAAAGAACAATATTGTAGGGGGAAGGGAGAGAGAGCAAAAACACGCAATTTTATTCAAGACTTTTGGCAGAGATTGTAGCTACTTCAAATTGACAACACATCATTAGAATGAAATATCTTACCGAGCATATTGTATATACTATGAGGGCTGTATGAATTTGGCATTTTATCAATGGTGTCGTGAAATGTGGTGGCTGATTCCTGCATAAAAAACAAAGATGTCTTTAAGTTGAGTACTCTGGCTTAATCAAAGCAGAAGTGACAAACGGAACAACACAGAATAAAGAGCAGTCAGTAGTCCTAAAGGCTGTCCCAAATTAGATCTTCAATAGACATTTTGCCTATTGTGAAAAGAATCAGAATCGAACGATATTTTGCTCCATTTGTATAATTTTCGAATGTGCACAATAGTGATAGAAGCTCTAACGCCACTCGATCGAGCGTCGCGTACAAAAATGTATAAAAATATCGCTCGATCCAGACTCTTTTTTAGAATAACTAAAAGGTCTATTGCTAACATTCGCGGGAATTTGGATAGCTTACAATAAGAAAGTATTGGAAAGGCAAATAATAACACACTGGAAGCTGTGTGGAAAAACTTTAGTATCTCCAACAATGTTAACGTTAACAGGTATGCACAACGTCTTGATAAAAGGAGGAATGCGTAAGTAAAAGGAACTGGACAAATTTCAGCATAACACTCGACTTGCCCAAGTCATCTTGCCAAGATGACTTGGGCTAGTCCAGCATAACACCAGCACTCGTAGCCTTGGAATTGACGAGACCCTTCTCACCGCACCGAGTTCAATGAAACACGAAATAGCAATTTGAAGGATGCTTAAAGTTCAAACAATTACGCAGATATTTCAGCTTCATAAATTTGATCAAAATATTTTAATTTTAAACACACCTTGTATCTTCCGAGATCGAATAATATTTTCCCAATGTTGTATCGAATTGATGTCACTGTTAATTAAATGATTAGGAGAAAGCTTAAAAGAAATTTAATGAATTTTGAAAGGCTTTCAGAAAAGAATGAGCGGACTGCCCTAAAAATAAGATAAAATCCCGTTTTTCTTTATTGCAATTTGAGGAAAATGTAAAATTACTGTTTGTTGTCTTTTTCCTCCTTCCACGATTATTTATCACGTTCCGAATTTTACCAGATACTTCGTACAAAATGTCAACAGACCTTTTCGCTGTTCGACAAAAGTGTCTGGATCGATATATGGTGTTATACAGGGTGTCCAAAAAAATTGTGCCCCGTTTGTCTGAAGATTGCGACAAAACGGCAAGAGATTCTCGCCAAACTTTTGCATTATGGTGCTCTTCAGATGTTCAATTAAAGTTTGCTACCATCCCCATGAAAATCCGTTGAAAAATGATGGAGCTATGACCTTCAGGAGACCAAATTTGCCCGATCACTGAAACCAGCGGTCGGCCATTTTGTCTTACTATTTTGCAGTGATAAATAGCTGCATGGATTGAAAATGAAACAACAGCCTCCAATGTCATAGCTCTCGTGAAAATGCCAATAATCCTCGGAGAGTTCCACTATTTCTTACCTCACAAAAATTATTTTTTACCTCACGTGAAGATACTTATCACTGCAAAATAGCAACACAAAATGGCCGACCGCTGGTTTCAGTCATCAGGCAAATTTGGTCTTCTGAAGGTCATAGTTCCATCATTTTTCAACGGATTTTTACGGGAATGGTTGCAAACTTTAATTGAATATCTGAAGAGCAACATCATGCAAAAGTTTGGCGAGAATCTTTTGCCGTTTTGTCGCAATCTTCAGGTAAACGGGGCACAATTTTTTTGGGACACCCTGTAGAGCAAAGGGCTCAAATCTTGAAAATCTTTAAAAAAGTGGGTGTAAACTTCTATGACATTTTTCTTTTAATTGAATGGCTTAAAAAGAACTTATGGTACTTTGCTTTCAATCTGCCGTGAAATTTTATGATATCTTGATGTTTTCAAAAATGGTGGCAATCTAATTATTTTTGAAAAAATTCATGGAAAATTTTGAAATAATTTAAATCATCGTAAATCCTAAACCAATTGAGGAAAAATGATATAACCTTCAACAAAAACCATAGTTTATGAATGTCTACAATATGGTGGCAAGCAGAAATCTGTAGCTTTTCTGGTTTAAGATTTAGAAATTTGATCAAGTCTTTTTAGCATCAAACTTAATAAATGCCGCCATTTTGAGATTGATCAAGACATCAATAGATTTCCACGGTAGATTCACAGCAAAAGCCCTCAGTTTCTTCGACGCCATTTATTTCAAAAGAAACTGTAAAACAATTCTACACCGACCTTTTCAAAGATTTGAGCCCTATGTTGTTTTATACATTTGTATATGAATGATTCGGTGGCTTCTCTCAATATTATGCTCATTCGAGAATTTTACAAAATATATAAAAACATCGTTCTATTCAGACTCTTTGCAAAATAGCCGAAAAGGTCTTCTCCAACAAGGGCAGATTTTGTAATACAATAGCATGAGTTGCTTTTGTTGACACCTCAATTCAAAGCGATTAGCGATTGCAGACAAAGGAAATTCTCTCAACCAGCAATTCAAAACAAACAAAGCCGCAAAAGTTTCTTTGAAACCCAGGTAGCTAGCTCGCTCGTTGTGCATTCCAGAAACTGTTTTTAAGGGCAAACATGAGCGTAGATCGAAAGAAGAAAGATGTATCTACACATCTGCCGCGGGCATTTTATTTGTTTGGTTCAAAAGCCGTTTAGGAGGCGATTCAATTCTCTTATTTTTTTGGTGTTATCAAAACATTTACTGCTCAGCTTCTGGACCAAAGAAATAAAATGCCCGCGGCAGATGTGTAGATATATCCTTCTTCTTTCGATCTATGCTCATGTTTGCCCTTAAAAATAATTTCTGGAATGCACAGCGAGCGAGCAAGCTACCTGAGTTTCAGAGAAAATTTTGCGGCTTTGTTTGTTTTGAATTACTGGTTGATAGAATTTCCTTTGTCTGTGATCGCTAATCGCTTTAATTGCGGTGTCAATCAAAAGCAACTCATGCTATTGTCTTACAAAATCTGTCCTTGTTGACTATTACTCATTTGGATTTGTTGAATATTTCTCTGTTGTTGATCATAACTTGACTGGTTTAGCCAATACAAGTCTTTTATTTGTCATCTTGCTCAACAAATATGAAACTAGTCGTCGTGACACTGATAATAAATTTCATCATCAGATTGCGATTTCTGAAGCATATTGAACTGAAAAAGATGATGCAAGTGCTGAAAATAATTTACTTCCACCTTTTCTCAAAAGTTCAGGCAAACAAGGAAAATAAAACACTTACACGAATGCTGATGAGCTTTTGGATTCCTCAAGCCATGCTCACTCAAATTTCTTGCACTTTCCAAAATCTAATGAAAAGAAGTGTGAATTAACCAAATGATATGATGTTTGTTGTCTTCACCTTGGCAATACACTATCTGATAAAGTTACAGTTTTTTTCTCTATCACCTCTTAAAAGCTAAAACTACACATTACAATTCAACTATGCCAATCATAGCGGAAAAAGACACAAGGTCATCAAGTCTATGATTGACACTTACAATATTACTGAGAATTAGATAGAATAAGGAAACACAATTAACGGTTAAAAAAATACAAGACATGAGGGACAGGAGACATAAGCTGCTGCTTTCCAACTATTAATTGATAACCTACATTCTTTGATAACCTAACTTAATTGATAATTTTAAAACACAAGGTCATCAAGTTTCCACCATGACTGGCAATTACAATATTACTGAGAATTAGATACAATAAGAAAGCACGAATATGAAAACGTTTAACGGTTAAGGAAAGCAAAATACAAGACATAAGGGACACAAGACATAAGCCGCTGCTTTCCAGCTATTAACTATTAACCTACATTCCTTTCGTGTTTTCGATGAAGCAAATCGTTTCCTCCATAATCATCAAAGTTACAGTTTCAAATTGATAGTTCCTTTCCCAAAACGAAGTTTTAAAATAATGTGTTGGGTTGGCATGCTTGATGATAAAATGAAATATTATGCTGTTATGAATAATGTATTGAATTTTATTCCAACCGTTTTGTTTCTTTCTCTGCGAAATTACATGTTACAATCTGGGACGAGTGCGTAGTGACGTCATGAAATCCTATTCTTCTAGTTGGATATATCCTGGTTGAAATCTAAAAATTTGTATTTACCATCAGGAGCTTAGGTCATTCTGACGTTAAAACTTGATATTTGCCTTTTCAAATACACTTTTTCTCGCTTCTCATACACCCTGCAAAAAGCCAGTCTGTACTGTACTGAACTATTAAACAATGATTGAACCGGGAGGGTTAATAAAATTTGCATACCTGAAGTGCTTCTTGTTGATGCCCAGTCTCATCGTACAACAATCCAAGGTTCAAATATGCAGCTGAAAGATATGAATGCTTACGTTATTGGTTCACGGGCGACGTGAAGATCAAATGTTGGCCAGCTTAGGGCTCAAATCTTTCAAATCTTTAAAAAGGTGGGAGTAAAATTCTATTCCATTTTTCTTTGAATTGAATGACTTGAAAGGAACTTGTAGTACTTTGCTGTAAATCTGCCGTGGAAATTTTTGATATCTTGATTTTTTTCGAAATGATGGCAATTTAATGATTTTTGAAAAAATTGATGGAAAATTTTTAAAACATTTAAACCAAATTCCTAAACCAAAGGAAGCAAAATCATATAACTTTCAAGAAAACCATAGTTTATGAAGGCCTACAATATGGTGAAAAGTAGAAATCAGTACCTTTTCTGATTTAGGATTTAGAAATTTGATGACGTCATGACCTCAAATTTAATAAATGCTGCCATTTTAAAACTAATCGAGATATCAATAAATTTCGACGGCAGATTTACGGCAAAAACCCTAAGTTCCTTCCAAGCCATTTATTCAAAGAAAAATGTAATAGAATGCTACTCCGACCTTTAAAAGATGTGAGCCCTATGTTATGTTGGCCTACCTTAGTATTTGTCCGTTATGGCCAAATGCCCAATAATCAACAACCTTGCTAAGCATGCTTTAGTCAACACAGGACTGGAGTTATGTCGCGAAGGTTGTTGATTACTGGGCATTAGGCCATAACGGACAAAAATTAAGGAAGGCCAACAATTGATCTTCACGTCGCCCGTGATTGGCTCAAATATTTGCGTAATCAACGTTTTAAAGACTTTCTCACGTTCTTTGTGTATCGTCTGTCCGAAGCACCCAAAAGGGGCCGAGTGCCGAAGCCAGGAAATAAAACAATTCAAGGGTCTTTCATAAGTACTTTTCGAGCTTGCATAAATTTCATCTGTCACCTAAAGTGCGATAGACTTTAGTTCCCCACGATCGTTTATACTAGGTGGCTTTAGAAATGTCCCCGTTTGAAAAGCATTGCATCTAATTCAATTCCAATAAATCATCAAAATTAATTTTTCTGATAGCTACAAGATTGAAGCATTTTTCGTCTTTTTGTTGGTTATTTTCAAACAAGTAGCCCCGTGGTAAATTCAAAAGATTCAACGAACTATCTTTATAGATCATGCATCTCGAACTCGAATGAAAGGAAATTGCAGCTTGTCAGCTCTTACTGTTTTCAAAAACTCTTTTTTTCAGCACAAAAGATTAAATTTCACTTTCCATTTCCGTCTCACATTCAGTTTATCATTTTCTTAGTTATGCTAATTCTCAAAGGGATTTTAAATGGATTCCAAAAGAGAAACTGCAATTTTTAAGCTATCAGAAAAATAAATTGTTATGAATATATTGTAACTGTGTTTCCTGCAATTGTTTTTCAAAGAGGGGGGGGGCCATTTTTTAAGTCACCACCCAGTACTTTACATATTCCCCTGATACAAAAGCTCGAGAAAGACTTACATGCAAGACTTGGTCTGTATTCAATTGCATTTCTATATTCTTTAGCTGCCTCGTCATACCTTTTCATCTTTTGTAACAAAATTCCCCTGAAATAAATGTTGATACAACTATCACAGTGGCAGATATCAAAATACGAATTGAAAAACACCATGCTTATTTTTTCAAAGCAAAGACATTCATCTCTACGAAACAAAACTTTCTCTTCCTGTCTTTGTTTTATTTAAGCCGTAAATATGCAAGAATTGCAATGCCTTCTGCTCGGCTTCTGGATCAAATAAACAAAATCCGCCTGGTAGGTCTTTAGATCAATCCATCCCCTTTCGTTATAAACCAATGACTTCTCTCAAAAACCACCTTTCAAGTGCACAAGGCGACAGTTGCCCTACTGGTGTCAGGGCAACTTCTGCGGCTTTATGCCCTGGGTACCAGACTCTCTAGCATAAAATGGAGATGTTAGAGATTAGCATTTTATGTTAAAGAGTCTGGTACCCACAGTAGCGGCTTGTCGCTTTGAATTACTGGTTGAGAGAATTTCATTTGTCTGCAATCGCTAATTGTTTGAATTCCAATATCAATCAAAGACAATTGATGCTATTGTCTTAGAGGCCCTTTACATGAGAAATTTCAACCCGGGTTGAGTTGAACACGGGTTGAGTTTCAACTCGGTTGACGGTGTAAGCCTTCATCACGTTTACATGAAGGAGGCCGAGTTGAAACTCAACACGGGTTCAACTCAACTCGGCAACTCAACCCGTGTTGAAATTTCAACACGGGTTGAAATTCTCATGTAAACGCAATATTTTTTCAACTCGGAGCGAGATTAGAATGCAAACAAAGGAGATCGAATCTATTTCCGCAATTATTCGAATATTTGAGTGGGCTCACGTTCCTCCTTCTATTGTTTGCAACCATGTGACCTAATCTCAACCCGTGTTGAGATTTCATGTAAACGCAAGGCAAAATAAGCAATGCTGTTAAAACTCAACCCGTGTTGAAACTCAACACGGGTTAAAATTTATCATGTAAAGGGCCTCTCTGCCCTTGTTCCTCTTGAAACAAGGTTTCTGACAAACAAGTAATTATTGGTACATGAATTAGTCTGCACGTATATTTGCTAGCTTTGAATGCTTGCGCAGTCAATTTTGTGAAGCTAAATAACGTTTCATTGCTGGACACGCAGTAATAAAGCTAAAAGACTGAACTTACAAATTATAATGCGTATCAGCCATATTGGGTCTGGCATCGATAGCCTTTCGATATGCCATTTCCGCTTCTGCAATTCTTCCCTGTTGTGACATGATACTCCCTAGATTTCCCCATGCTACAAAGAAAGAAAAGGGATTTACTGAAAGTGAAAAAACAAACAAACAAACAAACAAACAAACAAACAAACGAACGAACGAACGAACGAACAGGCGAAGAGACTGACAAATTAAGAATAACTTTCATAACAATTACATTAAATGGAACGAACTAATCAATTCGATTTATTGGCAGGGCAGGAAAATATTTATCAATGCCTCCGACCAAAAAATGCATTGGCAAAATGGCCTCCGAAAGTTGTTACGAAGGTTTTGTTGTGAGCAAAGTGCGATAATGACAGTAGCTTTTTAAAGCATGAAATGTCAAAATTGATGAAAAATAAAGGAAATGTTGAACTATAAAATTGAAAGTTGGTCCGTAAATAATTGAAGCTCAAAAATCCCAAAATCTACAATGTCCTGTTTGAGGTATGACGTCAAAGATAAAATTGATTAATCAGCTTTTCAGCAGTGGCTTTAAAGTAGCAGTGAACTACCATGTTTTGATGCATAAAATGAAGCCATATACCGGGTGCGCCAAAATAAACTATGCAAGTTTGCCAGGCCACAATCAATCGTACGCTGGACCGATTTTTTGCGATTTTTTTTCAATTTCACTTTTTAGAGCTAGAAGCGAGTTTCTTAAAAGGACACCCCAATAAGTCTGCAGAATTGCTTTCTGTTATCTAGATAAAATGCAAATTCTACCTGAGGAAGAAAAACAAATTCTACCTGAGGAAGAAAACAAATTCTACCTGAGGAAGAAAAACAAATTCTACCTGAGGAAGGAAAACAAATTCTACCTGAGGAAGAAAAACAAATTCTACCTGAGGAAGAAAAACAAATTCTACCTGAGGAAGAAAAACAAATTCTACCTGAGGAAGAAAACAAATTCTACCTGGGGAAGAAAAACAAATTCTACCTGGGGAAGAAAAACAAATTCTACCTGAGGAAGAAAAACAAATTCTACCTGGGGAAGAAAAACAAATTCTACCGGAGGAAGAAAAACAAATTCTACCTGGGGAAGAAAACAAATTCTACCGGAGGAAAAAAACCAATTCTACCTGAGGAAGAAAAACAAATTCTACCTGAGGAAGAAAAAGGAATTCTACCTGAGGAAGAAAAACAAATTCTACCGGAGGAAGAAAAACAAATTCTACCTGAGGAAGAAAAAAAATTCTACCGGAGGAAGAAAAACAAATTCTACCGGAGGAAGAAAAACAAATTCTACCGGAGGAAGAAAGACAAATTCTACCGGAGGAAGAAAAACAAATTCTACCGGAGGAAGAAAAACAAATTCTACCTGGGGAAGAAAAACAAATTCTACCGGAGGAAGAAAAACAAATTCTACCGGAGGAAGAAACATAAATTCTACCGCAGGAAGAAAAACAAATTCTACCTGGGGAAGAAAAGCAAATTCTACCGGAGGAAGAAAAACAAATTCTACCTGGGGAAGAAAACAAATTCTACCGGAGGAAAAAAACCAATTCTACCTGAGGAAGAAAAACAAATTCTACCTGAGGAAGAAAAAGAAATTCTACCTGAGGAAGTAAAACAAATTCTACCGGAGGAAGAAAAACAAATTCTACCTGAGGAAGAAAAAAAATTCTACCGGAGGAAGAAAAACAAATTCTACCGGAGGAAGAAAAACAAATTCTACCGGAGGAAGAAAGACAAATTCTACCGGAGGAAGAAAAACAAATTCTACCGGAGGAAGAAAAACAAATTCTACCTGGGGAAGAAAAACAAATTCTACCGGAGGAAGAAAAACAAATTCTACCGGAGGAAGAAACATAAATTCTACCGGAGGAAGAAAAACAAATTCTACCTGGGGAAGAAAAGCAAATTCTACCGGAGGAAGAAAAACAAATTCTACCTGGGGAAGAAAAACAAATTCTACCGGAGGAAGAAAAACAAATTCTACCGGGGGAAGAAAAACAAATTCTACCGGAGGAAGAAAAACAAATTCTACCTGAGGAAGAAAAACAAATTCTACCGGAGGAAGAAAAACAAATTCTACCCGGGGAAGAAAAACAAATTCTACCCGAGGAAGAAAAACAAATTCTACCGGAGGAAGAAAGACAAATTCTACCAGAGGAAGAAAAACAAATTCTACCTGGGGAAGAAAAACAAATTCTACCGGAGGAAGAAAAACAAATTCTACCGGAGGAAGAAAAATAAATTCTACCGGAGGAAGAAAAACAAATTCTACCGGAGGAAGAAAAATAAATTCTACCGGAGGAAGAAAAACAAATTCTACCTGGGGAAGAAAAACAAATTCTACCGGAGGAAGAAAAACAAATTCTACCGGAGGAAGAAAAATAAATTCTACCGGAGGAAGAAAAACATATTCTACCGGAGGAAGAAAAACAAATTCTACCGGAGGAAGAAAAATAAATTCTACCGGAGGAAGAAAAACAAATTCTACCTGGGGAAGAAAAACAAATTCTACCGGGTGCGCCAAAATAAACTATGCACGTTTGGCAGGCCACAATAAATCGTACACTGGACCGATTTTAAAGATTTATGACTTAATCGTCAGCAGAATACCTGAATTAGATACTGGGATTTTTTGCAAATTTTTTCATTTTCAATTTTTAGAGCTAGAAGCAAGTGTCCTGAAGTTTTAGTTTTCGAAAACATTGAAAACGATAAAAAAACATCGATCAAGTTTTCTAAAGAATCGACATGAATGGACAAAGAGAGCTTGTTCGTCGTGATTTGCGAATTAGAAATCGGCCAATTGTATAATCTGCTGTTCGAGAGTTCGTACTAAACTCCCAAATCCCCTTGAAAATGTTTTCTCTTTGTTCATTCATGTTGAATCTTTTAAAATTTGATCGATGTTTTTTTTATTGTTTTCAATGTTTTCGAAAACAAACATTTTAAGAAACTCGCTTCTAGCTCTAAAAATTGAAAACGAGAAAAATTGCCAAAAATCCTAGTATCTAATTCTGGCTTTTTGCTAAAGATTAAGTCATGAATCTTCAAAATCGGTCCAGTGTACTATTAATTGTGGTCTGCCAAACGTGCATAGTTTATTTTGGCGCACCCGGTACCGGAGGAAGAAAAACAAATTCTACCGGGGGAAGAAAAACAAATTCTACCGGAGGAAGAAAGACAAATTCTACCGGAGGAAGAAAGACAAATTCTACCGGGGGAAGCCCCCAAATCACCCTGAGAACGTTTTCTCTTTGTTCGTTCATGCTGGGTCTTTTAAAATTTGATCGACGCTTTTTGATAGTTTTCAGTTTTTTCGAAAACTAAAATTTCAAGAAACTCGCTGCCAGTTCTAAAGGCTGAAAAGGGAAAGGTTTGCAAAAAGTCCTAAAATGAAATTCAGGCTTTCTGCTAAAGATAAGTCACAAATCTTCAAAGTCAGTCCAGTGTACGATTTATTGTGGCCTGCCAAACGTGCATAGTTTATTTTGGCGCACCCGGTAGAATTGTTAGCAGTTTACCCTTCTCGTCTTTTCAAATTTTTTGAAATGGTTGAATATGTCGAATGATGTTTCTGTCTTCATAAATAGGAAATTGATGTGAAATCGTTAAATTTAAGACTCTCGTTTAGTTTTACAATATTTTTTTACGATCTATGACTTGAAATCAGGGTATCCCACCTGTGGACCGACTAAATAAGAGAAAGAGAACTTTTTCAATTTTAGAAATTAGTTTTGCAGACTTTTTCAAATGTTAAACTTTCTATGATTCACCCGTAATAATATTAAATGTTATTGAATAGTTGTTGATTAAATTTCAACAATTTCTTCCAGCACTCAAGTTAAGAGCTTCTTATGAAAATAGTTTCAAATCGTAAGAAAATTCTAAGGTCTTACTTCAGATTGTTCTAAACGTCTTTGAGTTGTCATGGCAAAACGAAAAGAAGATCTTTAGATACGGTGGACTGCCTAATTTTAGAAAACCAATACAATGTTCTCACAGAAGGATTTTGCTTTGAAGTATTCAAGAATGGAAAATATTTAGTAAAAAGCACTTTTAGCGAAGTTTAAAAGGTGCCTCCATTGTTTTGTCAGATTTCAAAATATGCCGGACGCGCAGTCGAGCACTTTTTCCAGCCCTGTTTGTTGGATTGACCAATCAAAATGCAACATTTGATAACCTAGTTGAACCTGCCAACGTGAATGCGGTATTGCAAAGTGCATACCAAAGGTATTTTTCATGGGCTTGCATTTTTGAGCCAAATTGATGACATTTTTAATGGAACATCACATCATGTTGTTAATTTTCCATTCTCTGTGATATTGTCAAGGGTTTCGGTCCTTTTTGGGGCAGGCCCAAATCAAGGATGTTGTTAATTCTATTTTATCTATGTTTCCACAGTTTGGAAAAACAAAATAAAATCACGTAAAATGAGGTCTTTCGGCCGTCAACCAGAACAAAATTTATTCCACCAATCCATCAAGTACTTCGCGAAATACGACTTTTCTGACGCAATACACGTATTTTTCATAAGAAACTGAAAATTTGGGCCAGTACTGACAGTTTCTTAAAATGATCAGATTTTGAGTACTCAGAGTTTCTTACGAGAGAGGTTTCATAACAATTTTCATGTTCGCTCCCTGTTGCATTGTGCCCTCGTGAACATTTCAAACAAGCTTTTTTAAGCCTTTCCAATGTTTAGACATTACTTAAGTACCTAACGAGTAAAATATGATACAGGAAACGAGTGAAAATGAAATAGAAATAGGTTAAGGATTTCCTTTATCAAAATAAATAGTTTCTTCACTTATATTTTCCTAACCTTAACCTACGTTTTCTCAATAAATATTTCTTCCATACTTGTGGTAAGTAATGATTATGGAGTAGAAAGTACACACAAAAATGAGACAGAATGAAACAAGTACCTTTTGCTGGATTTGTGTTCACGCCAGACCTAACAAAGAGAAGAAATTGCATCATCAGTACACAATTAAAAAATTAATGGAATGCAAAGGGGTATCCCAGTTGGAACACGGGCCCTCCTGGAGACATAACCTTAATCCTAACCCTAACCCTAGCCCAGGTGGTCAATAAAACTTTCTTGCACAAATGCCCGGGGGTTGGCACTGAAAGGATTCCATGTTCCCATTAGATTTATAATGCGAAAGCTCAATGTTTTGGGGGCTCAAATGTTTGGGGGCTGGGGAAAATTTACAGTCAAATGCCCGGGGAGGCTGGGAAAATTTTGAGTAAATTTTGCGGGTGTCCCGGGGGAGTAGTCACGGTCAGGGTAGGAATTAAACGAGACGTAAAGCCTAAAATAACAGTTTCGTTGGCCCAAACGAACACACTATCTTAACAAAGTGTTACATACCTGTACAAAGCCTCTTCATCTTTCCAATCCTCATTCCTCACCACTGTCCTCACAGCTAATAATCCAATCAAAACAATAAATCCATATTTCAAAAGTGTCCTGTGCCTTGGTCGGCGATTCCACAGGATTCCAAAACCAGAGGCAATCAACAAGCAATATGCCATACTTGGAATATACAAAATCCTTTCAGCTATTACAAACCCGACGTAAAACAGCAAATTCGTAGCGGGAAGAAACGATATTATGAGCATTGCGATGTAAAATATGACAGAGTCGAAATCTTCGAAGAGATTTTCGTCCGTGCCAAGGAAACAAGAAAATCCAAAGTGACTTTGGGTTTGATCATCTTCGTCAAAGGATTCTATAGCCGGAAATTTTCTCCAGTCTTGACTATTTCGAGCATAAACATTAGGCCTTCTCCTAAGTTTCTTGTTTCTGATGGTGAAAGTCCCAGAAGAAGCTGAGTCCTCGGAGGAGGAATTTTTGCCGCCATTATTGTTTGGCAAACCATTTTCCACTCCGTGGCTTTGGGGGCCATTGTAATTTGCATTACTTGGAGTAATACTGTGCTGCTTGTCGATGCCATTTTGTCTTCTTGGGTCACTTGGCTTGTCTAGGCCATCTTGTTTGCCTATGCCATTTTGCTTGTCTTGGCCATTTTGCTTGCCTAGGCCATTTTGCTTGTCTAGGCCATCTTGTTTGCCTATGCCATTTTGCTTGTCTTGGCCATTTTGCTTGCCTAGGCTATTTTGCTTGCTTAGGCCATTTTGCTTGCCTAGGCCATTTTGCTTTACAACTCCATTTTGTTTGCTCACGCCATTTTGCAGTTTCCCGCCATTTTGCAATGTATCTAAATGTCCATTTGGACTGTTTGCCTGCATACAATTGAATTTGAATCCACCACTGGGTAAATAACTATCAGCGTCCACATTATAATTCAACTTGTTAAAAGCTTTTTGCTTTTTTCTGAATCCATTTTTCTTCGAAGCACTCGACGAGTCTGAGTCGGTATAGGATTCACTGTCCGTGTCATATCCTAACTTTTGAAAAACTAAATCTCTGATATATCTAAAACCTAAAAATCCAAGTGAACTATAAAACATCAAACTTGCCAGATTTCTAAAATCACTGATTGAAACAATCAAAGGAACGGCATCCATTGACCAATCAAAACTCAGCTGCCATGGAAACAGCAAAAGCCAAATGTTGGCTGCAGGGAGGTACAGAAGTGTAAGCAGCCTCACTCTGACATCTGGGTGACTCGCTGCTGGGTTGTCAGAAACAGTGAAAGTCGGTGTTGATAAGTGCATGATGTAACAACGCCAGAAGAGTATGAAAGACCCAGCAAGTAGTAATAATGTCATTCGAGTAATTGTGCCTTTTGATCTTGCCTGTGTGGGAAAGAAAGAAGGAATCTATAGCTTTGCATAGCTGGGTAACATAACAAGCCCGTAAAGGAAAATCTTTACCTTGATGAGCTGGTTATTAGGTTAAGCTTTGCAAGAAAGTGTGATATTTTCAAACCTCTAAATTGCTTGGAAAAGAGAAACACTACTCAGAACGAGCATTTCTCGTTTCATTTTTCTGTTAACGTTTGACGTTTTATGCTCTGATGAGTGTCGGACGAGAAACCTTCCATGAGCCTTTCACAAGAATAATTTCACATGTCATAATTTGGTAGTGGAAAGTTCTGGCTTCAGCGACAACTTTTTGGGTGGATGGCCACTAGCGAGCCGTAGAAGCATCAACACTTGTTCACAATCTAAAAATGTTAAGTCTTTGCCGCCGCCTTAGAGTTAGACAATTCAAAAACAGTGTGCAGCCAGGGCTTCAAACGAATTACAAATTTTAGGGTCGCAAAAAGGTTTCTAAATTATAGAATTTCATATTTTGGGAGGACACATGGCACCTAATCACAGATAGTTGAAAGATACTGTCCTCCTTAACAAAAAAGTGGCAAAAAGAATCTTTGGCCCAAAAAAGTGGCACTTTCCTGTTCTACACGAGAGCAATCATAATCAGTAACCATAAATGATAGGAAAAAGTTAAGCTTGATATCTTCAGTCTGAAGACAAATACTTACATTGCTTCGCACTAGCTGACGCGTTGAGTTAACTTTACCATGAATGGGATAAAACTTCCCGGCGGGGGGGGGAGCCTTTGAAATTGTGGTAGCCCACATAAAATAATGTTTCTGTAGCCTAAACATAACGATGGACTAAAACAAGAACTATTGAAACTATCAGCTATTGCACTTATGAGAGCATATGGAACGAAATCAAGTCAACTTACATTTGCCAATATCAGTGAGAAACGCTCCAGCCTCAGTCTCAGCACAAGCATGACATCATAAACGAGGCAGACACCAAGTACAGTAATACCCATCTCCTTTGTGAGAATTGCCGCGACACTGCATGCTATTGAAAACATGAAATATTTCCAATCCGTCGTTGGAATACTTTGACCAAAAGTACAGACAGTAGGTGGGTTTGTCGCTCGAATGTATGCAAGTAACGAAAGCATGTAGAAGAGGCCTGATGCGACGTCAGCACGGCCTACTATGCCAGCAACAGCCTCTGAAAGATAAGGGATGTTACATGAGTGTTAGTGGGTACTCATAGCTACTATAGGCTCCGAATGATTAAAAAGGTTGGTGTAACATTTCATGACTATTTGAACTGAATCACTTAAGAAACTGTAGCTATTTCGCTTTTGAAAATTATGTACGTAAAAATGTTCTCCAAAAAATTCGGTTAATTTGTATTTTTTATGTAAATAATCGAATGATACTAGTTGCTATCGAAGCTAAAAATCATTTCGATTTGAAATAAAGGACAAACACACGCTATAATTCTACCGTAGGATTTGGTCTTAGAATTCGGAAAATACAATTTGCCATAGGAAAACATCCCATGTGAGAGAGAAAATCCTTATCGGACATATAAGAAATCTGCTAGCCTCGTTTGATGATAACTTCTTACATACAAGAAACAACAAAGCCTGATTAAAAGATTTGAATTTCTTATAGGGGGGAGACACTGAACCGCGTTTCAAAGCCCATGCTTGATCGTGACGATTGACTTAGTTCGACAGTTTTGTACGTTGCATCAATGAGATAGAGGAGATTCTTATGAGATAACTAAAAATCCAGTGACTTAGCAGCTAAGACCTACCAGATCAATAGAGATCTCAAATGATAACAGTATAATCTTGCACTGCTTCATACTGATAATCTTAATCAAGCGAGTATTTAAGATTGTCATGGTACAGCTGTTGCAAGCTGCTTTCCAGCTGCTTTGTCATTGTTATAACGGGCCTAGATCTGATATTCTCGATAGTGTAAATGCAATATTACTACCTCATGGTTTTTCCTCTCTTTCAAATGAAGTTTTACTCAAATTCATTCTGTATGGAGACAAAAGGAAAGCGTAGCGGATCAGCCTCCCGTTTACACGAGCTCGAAGTGATCCGATACACTTCTGCTCCGCTATCCGCATCAATTTTGATCCTGCTACGAAAGCGAACTCGTTTTGTGTCGGATCACTTATCGGATCACTCTTGCACTGCGCCGTGTAAACGCAAGTGATCCGCATCAATTTTGATTCGGATTCATTACGAGGGTATTTTCCATACAAACGAGGTTTAATCATAATTGCAGTTTATTTTGAAATTTTGACGTTGAAAGGAAATCATTGAAAAGCCGAGAAAATCTTGAATGTGACCTCATCCTATTTCTATGGTGACAGCTGATCCGCTACCGTGTAGACGAGACTGTGATCCGATACAATTTTGATCCGCTACCGTGTAGACGGGAGGGTGATCCGTAACACTTTGATTCGCAACACTTTTGATACGCTACCGTGTAAACGGGGTCTAAATATACAATCAAATACAATTTTTCTTACGCTTCAATATCAAAATAGGCGTTTGAAAATAAATGAAAAAACAGCTCGACCCAGACTCCTTTGTGGAATAGCCAAAGGTCTGTTGTAAAAACGAAGCTTTTTCGACCTACCTGTATGTATTGGATGAACAGCAAAAAGCAGACCAGCCACAAGGCACTGTGAAATGTTTCCATACAAATACAAAGCAAGCAGCGAGAACAGTCCACAATTTACTGCATGGAGCAGTACATTAACCAAATGGTAACCCAGCGGATTTAATTCCCCAATTATGTAATTGAGCTTGAAGCTCAGCACTGTAAGAGGTCTGTATGACTTGTGACTGCCACTGTGGGACAATGGTGTCCCCCAGAAATCGTTGTACCAAACATCCATCCATGGTGAACTTGTGCGTATGTCAGAATTCTCTAGGATTGCTCGGCTGTGAATGAATATTTGCAGATATTAACGATGTTACAACGTATAATTCATTCATTCAAATACGCAGTAATAGGAACGGTGTATATAATAGATTTAGCATACACCGTTCCCATTACAGTACGAGTACGATTTTGAGCCAACAACGGAAAAATTTCCAACTTTGTTCGAGGTCAAGGAAAAATGTGCTTCTCTTGTAGTAAGGGGAACGGTTGGTACTGACTTAGTATACACCTTTTCTGTTACAGTGTGAGTAAGATATCGAGCCATTAACGGAAATTTGAGGGAAATGAATGCAATTTTACAAAACTTCTTTGAAACAGTTTGCACGAAGCATTTCAGCTAGCGACATTGGTCTTCCACTCCTCAGTCCATTTTTTGCTAAGCCAGCTTTGCGGAATAAGTTAAACTTATTTTTTTCCAAGTATCAATTTAACTAACCTCGGGGCTTTTGAATTCAATCCAAGAAGGCACAGAAACAAAAATAGCTTAGTACCTGAATGAAATGATTCATTATTGATTGTCTCTCTTATCCATGACTCAATCAAAGCTTATGGGATTACAGAAACAAAATAAAATTCTATAACAATGTTGCTATCCAAGTAATAAATTGAGTCTGTCTGAGCTATCCTTTGTGCCCACTGTTCTTCGATATTAAGTCAGATAAATCGTAGTCATCTTTCCGTCATTTGTAAAACAGATATTATAGATAGTGAGGCTTAAAAGCTTAAAAGGCCAACACCAGTTCAAAAATTTCTTAAAATAAAGATGTTGATGCTCAATGGCAGGACCGTCGAGAGGGGGGGGGGAGGGTAGCCAGGGTAGTTACCAGAGGGCCCGGGGCCTCTTGGGGCCCGCGAAAAATAAGATATGTATTTTTTCTTTGTTGTAGCTTTCTTTCAGGAACATTATTTTCAGGCCCACGGGCCCACTAGTGCATAGGAGGGCGTAGCCCAAGGATAAAAGGGCGTGGTCCTAAAAATTTTCCCGCGCTGGCCCTGGGGCCCGGCCCCTCTCTCGACGGCCCTGCTCTATGGTCAAAAGAACTTGCCGAGGACTTTACTTCGCCTTGCAGATTAGAGTTTTTTAGGCCACCCCCAAAGAGCAAACTGATAAATGAATTCTCTAGGTAGCGCTGTATTGTGTTGGTTTCCTTTTGGATTGGAATTCGGTCTGCAACGCAGGCTTTGTATTAAGTCTAGGGAAGTGCGCAGTGAAACAGTCGTGGTATAAGCATAAAGAATTTCGGACAAAACATCTTCTGAAAAATAACTTCGAGAAGTTCTTTCACCGAATTTCGGACGTTTTTACCGAAATTTCCGAATACTAAAACGATACATGTACTTGTTGGGGAGATGAGATCGGGTTTGTTCGCGGAAACTAAATGTCCCCCCGTGCATACAGTAGATACGCATGCGTATTAGCAATTTTAACATCGACACGTTGCAGCCCCCGTCTATTCTCCACAACAAACCATTACGACTGCTGAAATCATTTGTTGCAACGGCTGATTGGCGTAGCGGTATCTTCGAGCTCCTCACACGCCGGCAATCCGCGCTACCGTCAAGCCAGCCTCCACTTTTCAGCCTCCACTTTTCTGCGGTTACCGTTTATACGTAGCGGCGTTTATCGCAATCGGATACGGTGCTAGAACTTCCTTGTTTACTGTCATTTACAATGTTCTATGAAACCGCGCGTCTGTGTGGTGATTCCTCTAAGGCTTTCTCCACAAAGTCAATCGATAATAAACATAACTAGGTGGATGATAAAAGCTACAAGTTCATGGAGACGGGAGTCAAAACATGGGAACGCAGAGGGGAAGAAAATTACATACAAAATAAAAGCAATCTAATCACGGGAAAAACTGATCAAGATTTTGAGAATTTACAATTATTATCTACAGTAATATCTTTTCAATTCAATGATTTTTTCTAATATTAATGATATGTCTCTACGTAATTAGTTTAAAAAAATTACCCTTCCATTGGTTTTTAATTTCATAATCAAGGTCTTAAACCTAGTAATTTTTGCAACGAAACAAAGATCCAACAACTAAAATTTTCTCAATTCAAAATGAAATTTTCTCATTTTAACCCTAACGTTTCTTGAATTTTTTCTTATTATATTCAAATTAATTTTCAAAATTTTCTTGGATCTTTGGTTTTTGTTTTCTACTCACAGGATTTTGAGAATTTACCAGATTTAGGCCTAACTTCGGTCCACGTTTTATGGCACTTCTCGAACTCTTTTTGGAAAACGGATTTAACCAAACAATGCTCCTATTAGTGAGGAACTAGGAACTGTATTCGCTTTTAGGTCGCAAATTGTACCACAGCTAGCCTCCACTGGTTTTGGTTTTCTACTCACAGTCTTATGAGAAATTGCCAGATTTAGGCCCAACTTCGGTCCACGTTTCATAGCACTTCCTGAACTCTTTTTGGAAAACGGATTTCACCAAACAATGCTCCTATTAGTGAGGAACTAGGAACTGTATTCGCTTTTAGGTCGCAAATTGTACCACGGCTAGCCTCCACTGGTTTTCGTTTTCTACTCACAGTCTTATGAGAATTTGCCAGATTTAGGCCCAACTTCGGTCCACGTTTTATGGCACTTCCTGAACTCTTTTTGGAAAACGGATTTCACCAAACAATGCTCCTATTAGTGAGGAACTAGGAACTGTATTCGCTTTTAGGTCGCAAATTGTACCACGGCTAGCCTCCACTGGTTTTTGTTTTCTACTCACAGGCTTATGAGAATTTGCCAGATTTAGGCCCAACTTCGGTCCACGTTTTATGGCACTTCCTGAACTCTTTTTGGAAAACGGATTTCAGCAAACCATACTCCTATTAGTGAGGAACTAGGAACTGTATTCGCTTTTAGGTCGCAAATTGTAAAACGGGTAGCCTCCACTGGTTTTGGTTTTCTACTCACAGTCTTATGAGAATTTGCCAGATTTAGGCCCAACTTCGGTCCACGTTTTATGGCACTTCCTGAACTCTTTTTGGAAAACGGATTTCACCAAACAATGCTCCTATTAGTGAGGAACTAGGAACTGTATTCGCTTTTAGGTCGCAAATTGTACCACGGCTAGCCTCCACTGGTTTTTGTTTTCTACTCACAGTCTTATGAGAATTTGCCAGATTTAGGCCCAACTTCGGTCCACGTTTTATGGCACTTCCTGAACTCTTTTTGGAAAACGGATTTCACCAAACCATACTCCTATTAGTGAGGAACTAGGAACTGTATTCGCTTTTAGGTCGCAAATTGTAAAACGGGTAGCCTCCACTGGTTTTGGTTTTCTACTCACAGTCTTATGAGAATTTGCCAGATTTAGGCCCAACTTCGGTCCACGTTTTATGGCACTTCCTGAACTCTTTTTGGAAAACGGATTTCACCAAACAATGCTCCTATTAGTGAGGAACTAGGAACTGTATTCGCTTTTAGGTCGCAAATTGTACCACGGCTAGCCTCCACTGGTTTTCGTTTTCTACTCACAGGCTTATGAGAATTTGCTAGATTTAGGCCCAACTTCGGTCCACGTTTTATGGCACTTCCTGAACTCTTTTTGGAAAACGGATTTGCTCCAAACAATGCTCCTATTAGTGGCAAACTAGGAACTGTATTCGCTTTTAGGTCGCAAATTGTAAAACGGGTAGCCTCCACTGGTTTTGGTTTTCTACTCACAGTCTTATGAGAATTTGCCAGATTTAGGCCCAACTTCGGTCCACGTTTTATGGCACCTCCTGAAATTTTTTTGGAAAAAGGATTGGACCAAACAATGCTCCTATTAGTGAGGAACTAGGAACTGAAAGGAATTTGAGAATTTGCCAGATTTAGGCCTAACTTCGGTCCACGTTTTATGGCACTTCCTGAACTCTTTTTGGAGAACGGATTTCACCAAACCATACTCCTATTAGTGAGGAACTAGGAACTGTATTCGCTTTTAGGTCGCAAATTGTACCACGGCTAGCCTCCACTGGTTTTCGTTTTCTACTCACAGGCTTATGAGAATTTGCCAGATTTAGGCCCAACTTCGGTCCACGTTTTATGGCACTTCCTGAACTCTTTTTGGAAAACGGATTTCACCAAACAATGCTCCTATTAGTGAGGAACTAGGAATTGTATTCGCTTTTAGGTCGCAAATTGTACCACGGCTAGCCTCCACTGGTTTTTGTTTCCTACTCACAGGCTTATGAGAATTTGCCAGATTTAGGCCCAACTTCGGTCCACGTTTTATGGCACTTCCTGAACTCTTTTTGGAAAACGGATTTCAGCAAACCATACTCCTATTAGTGAGGAACTAGGAACTGTATTCGCTTTTAGGTCGCAAATTGTAAAACGGGTAGCCTCCACTGGTTTTGGTTTTCTACTCACAGTCTTATGAGAATTTGCCAGATTTAGGCCCAACTTCGGTCCACGTTTTATGGCACTTCCTGAACTCTTTTTGGAAAACGGATTTCACCAAACAATGCTCCTATTAGTGAGCAACTAGGAACTGTATTCGCTTTTAGGTCGCAAATTGTAAAACGGGTAGCCTCCACTGGTTTTGGTTTTCTACTCACAGTCTTATGAGAATTTGCCAGATTTAGGCCCAACTTCGGTCCACGTTTTATGGCACTTCCTGAACTCTTTTTGGAAAACGGATTTCACCAAACAATGCTCCTATTAGTGAGGAACTAGGAACTGTATTCGCTTTTAGGTCGCAAATTGTACCACGGCTAGCCTCTACTGGTTTTCGTTTTCTACTCACAGGCTTATGAGAATTTGCCAGATTTAGGCCCAACTTCGGTCCACGTTTTATGGCACTTCCTGAACTCTTTTTGGAAAACGGATTTCACCAAACAATGCTCCTATTAGTGAGAAACTAGGAACTGTATTCGCTTTTAGGTCGCAAATTGTACCACGGCTAGCCTCCACTGGTTTTCGTTTTCTACTCACAGGCTTATGAGAATTTGCTAGATTTAGGCCCAACTTCGGTCCACGTTTTATGGCACTTCCTGAACTCTTTTTGGAAAACGGATTTCAGCAAACCATACTCCTATTAGTGAGGAACTAGGAACTGTATTCGCTTTTAGGTCGCAAATTGTAAAACGGGTAGCCTCCACTGGTTTTGGTTTTCTACTCACAGTCTTATGAGAATTTGCCAGATTTAGGCCCAACTTCGGTCCACGTTTTATGGCACTTCCTGAACTCTTTTTGGAAAACGGATTTCACCAAACAATGCTCCTATTAGAGAGGAACTAGGAACTGTATTCGCTTTTAGGTCGCAAATTGTACCACGGCTAGCCTCCACTGGTTTTTGTTTTCTACTCAAAGGAATTTGAGAATTTGCCAGATTTAGGCCTAACTTCGGTCCACGTTTTATGGCACTTCCTGAACTCTTTTTGGAGAACGGATTTCACCAAACCATACTCCTATTAGTGAGGAACTAGGAACTGTATTCGCTTTCAGGTCGCAAATTGTAAAACGGGTAGCCTTCACTGGTTTTGGTTTTCTGCTCACAGTCTTATGAGAATTTGCCAGATTTAGGCCCAACTTCGGTCCACGTTTTATGGCACTTCCTGAACTCTTTTTGGAAAACGGATTTCACCAAACAATGCTCCTATTAGTGAGGAACTAGGAACTGTATTCGCTTTTAGGTCGCAAATTGTACCACGGCTAGCCTCCACTGGTTTTCGTTTTCTACTCACAGTCTTATGAGAATTTGCTAGATTTAGGCCCAACTTCGTTCCACGTTTTATGGCACTTCCGGAACTCTTTTTGGAAAACGGATTAAAAAAATACTCCTATTAGTGGCAAACTAGGAACTGTATTCGCTTTTAGGTCACAAATTGTAAAACGGCTAGCCTCCACTGGTTTTGGTTTTCTACTCACAGTCTTATGAGAATTTGCCAGATTTAGGCCCAACTTCGGTCCACGTTTTATGGCACTTCCTGAACTCTTTTTGGAAAACGGATTTCACCAAACAATGCTCCTATTGGTGACGAACTAGGAACTGTATTCGCTTTTAGGTCGCAAATTGTACCACGGCTAGCCTCCACTGGGTTTCGTTTTCTACTCACAGTCTTATGAGAATTTGCCAGATTTAGGCCCAACTTCGGTCCACGTTTTATGGCACTTCCTGAACTCTTTTTGGAAAACGGATTGCACCAAACAATGCTCCTATTAGTGAGGAACTAGGAACTGTATTCGCTTTTAGGTCGCAAATTGTACCACGGCTAGCCTCCACTGGTTTTTGTTTTCTACTCACAGGCTTATGAGAATTTGCCAGATTTAGGCCCAACTTCGGTCCACGTTTTATGGCACTTCCTGAACTCTTTTTGGAAAACGGATTTCACCAAACCATACTCCTATTAGTGAGGAACTAGGAACTGTATTCGCTTTTAGGTCGCAAATTGTAAAACGGGTAGCCTCCACTGGTTTTGGTTTTCTACTCACAGTCTTATGAGAATTTGCCAGATTTAGGCCCAACTTCGGTCCACGTTTTATGGCACTTCCTGAACTCTTTTTGGAAAACGGATTTCACCAAACAATGCTCCTATTAGTGAGGAACTAGGAACTGTATTCGCTTTTAGGTCGCAAATTGTACCACGGCTAGCCTCCACTGGTTTTTTGTTTTCTACTCACAGGCTTATGAGAATTTGCCAGATTTAGGCCCAACTTCGGTCCACGTTTTATGGCACTTCCTGAACTCTTTTTGGAAAACGGATTTCATCAAACAATGCTCCTATTAGTGAGGAACTAGGAACTGTATTCGCTTTTAGGTCGCAAATTGTACAACGGCTAGCCTCCACTGGTTTTTGTTTTCTACTCACAGGATTTTAAGAATTTATCAGATTTAGGCCCAACTTCGGTCCACGTTTTATGGCACTTCCTAAAATCTTGTTTGAAGACGGTTTTCACAAATCAATGCTCCTATTAGTGAGGAACTAGGAACTGTATTCGCTTTAAGGTCGCAAATTGTACAACGGCTAACCTCCACTGGTTTTTATTTACTACTCACAAGCTTATGAGAATTTGCCCGATTTAGGCCAAACTTCAGTCCATGTTTTATGGGTACTTCCTGAACTCTTTGTGGAAAACGGATTGCAACAAACAGAACTGCTTCTCTAAAGAAGGGTCCATTTTCAACAAATTATCCATAAACGTTGTTGGGGTTTCGCTGAAATTCGCAAAAAATGGTTAAAATGGGCAGTTTTCCGCCAAAATTCATCATAAAAGTGGGTATCAAAAGCAAGTTTCGGTAATCAAAAGTGGATAGCTTTCTGAAAACCGGGTGGCAGACTCCGTATATCCTCAAGTCATGCACCCCTCCCCCCCCCCCCACCCCGGGCAGTGGCGGACTGGCTCTGATTTTGGCACTGGCCATGAACGAGTTAAGGGGGCCCTAAGTGGGTGTGGCCTCAATGATGAGTGTGTGGTCAGGGGCTTCCTCGATTCCTTACCAATAGCCAAGCTAAGCTCACTTTCTTTGAAAATTAGGCATATATCTCACGATATATCTTCTTATGGCATAATTGAAATCTTTACATTGTCTCTACTTTATAAAAGTAATTTTGCCTCTTTTTTGTATTGTGGGCCAGACGATCTATAATGTTTTCGTTTCTCAAACTGTTGAGCAACCCTGTCCTGACCCCCTCCCCCCAGAAGTGTGGTCAGGGAAAATTAACTGATAGAGTATCAACATGAGGGGTCTGGGGGCAAAGTCACCAGGAATATTGCTGAAGACACGCCCTCTACTTTGGCTTAGAACGCTTCTCCCAATCCCAGGTTTGCTGATGCTAAAATTGAATTTTTGATCATTTGTAACAGTAGTTTTATGAATAAGCATCGACAGGGAAATTTTTGAATAAACATTTATTCTTTGGCTTAGAATGCCTGTCGCCATCCCATCTTACCAGAGCAGAATTGGAAACTTTGAAATTTTCAAAATTATTTTTGCAGTTTTCTATCAATGAACACTCTCATGAAAATTTTCGGCCAAAGCTTTCAATTTTTCACAATCCAATTTTTGCCTGCCCCAAAGTGGAGGATTTGACAAAGTGCGTCTCGGAAATTTTTTTGAAACTTGCAGCCTTTACTTTGTCTTAGAGTGACTCTCCCAGTCATTTCTCGAGGAATCTCGAGAACCATCTTTTGGCAGAAGTGGAGGGGGCCTTTACTTTTTCTTGAACAGTGCTCCCTTCTTCGCCATCCATATCTTCGCTCTCGACTGTATTCATTTCTTTGAGCAAGTTCAATAACACTGAAGGATTCAAATGTGAAGTGAGATGTCCATTATTCAAACATTCAACTCTGCCAAAAATTTCCTTAATCTTGCAAAAGGGGCCCTTTTCCAGCAAAAGGGGGCCCTTTTTGCAAGATTTTGAGGGGGGCCAGTCAGTCCGCCACTGCCCCCGGGGAATCATTACACCCTATTTATTTGCATACACCATTGCAAGTCGCATTATTTCTTCGTTGTGGACACTTCAAGTTTTGCCTGTCCAATGCTTCTATCATGACAATGCTTGAAAAGAGCTTTTTCCTGCCTATCGCTTGTGTCCTGGTGTTTCGAGAATGACAACGAAAGCAGCAACTGTCTTTTTCTTCAGAGCTCTCGTGATTTCTTGTGCTCTTACGTTCACCACTGGTGTTTATTGGAACTGGACAGAAACTGGTGAGCTGAATATTCAAATTCATTTACTTTCCTTTGCGGGCACGACATCATTTTTTGTATGCCAGAAATGCTTTCAATGTCCTCTTGAAGAACTGTATTTTTATTGAAAGAGTCAAGAGGTCCGTCCCTTCAACTCTTGGGATAAACATTCGCCCCCTTGATCCCAAGTATTCACCCAAGTATTTGAAACAGGTTTGCGAAGATACTTTTTGAAAAGCTTAATTTCCTTCCCGGCCCCCCTTCCCTACTTCCTTTCGTACGGACTTTACAATACTACCAAGGAGGATACCAAGGCAAAAGGGGAGAAAAAGTTCACGAATACAAACATTGGTGATGAGTGGCTCAAAATGCCTTAAAATCTTTTTCCTAAAAAATAAGAGTAATTGGGAAAGGAATGGCACTCTAGAGACCCAGAATTGTAAAATTTTCATTTGAAATGCACTTTAACCTAGGGTTAGGGCATAGGTTTGTTTCACTTACATACCATTTGCTGCGGATGTTCACTGTATCTGCGACTGAAAAGTTTCCTAAAAGTCCGTGAATCCCCCAAGGGTGCTTTGATTCGTAACTACGATTGTGCCAGTGTCAGAAAGACCCAATCAGATGGGTTCTCTATATACCCATCAACGAAAGGTTATTAAAAATGACACAAATCAGCTTGGAAATTACACCATTGCCCCTAATAATGAAAAATCTGAACTTAGATTTTGAAAGCAGATCCTAGGTCATAAAAGACGAAACTGTCATTCTGTCTTGGAGAACTGGGTCTGTCACCAATTGCATTTTTAACCCAAATGGGTGAAGAATGCCTTGCTAAAATTTTTGAGAGCAACAGAAAACTCTTTAGGGGACTTATCTCGCTGGCGTTCTACAGTGAAGTGTCTTCTGAAGTTAATAGGTCTTGATTGCACACATATGGGAGCACCCATCCCTCTATTGTACAAATAGAGTTTATACTCTTTGCAAAGAGAAACTCCATCTTCATTAAGGATTTCTATTGGGAGGGGCGAAACACAATAGGGCCTGGGGCGGAGCCCCATAAAAATTTTCTTGGACCACGCCTTCTACTTTGGCTGTAAATGCGACCAACGCCCCTTTTATCGGTTGACATCAAGATAAATGAGTATGTTGAAATAACACAAGTAGGGTACCACAATTAGAAAATGACGTCCTACCGGCGACCTAACGACGAACTTCGGATTTCCAAAAATTCCCGCAACCAATCTACCGTAATGGAATTATCGAGGGGCTGTCAAGTTCTCTCAGATTCAGACATCTGAAGTATATGGTTTGTGAAAAAAAGGGCATCGGGATCAGCAGAAGCTTCAAAGTTCAGTATAAAATCAGGAGCGGATCTAGCCCGATTCTTCATGAGTTCCCATGATGCGACCGAAGTCGAGCAAAGCAAGCTGAACAATTAGTGGGGGTGCAGGGGTACACCCACGCGAAAATTTTTGCAGCAACGCCCTTTAGATTGCCTTAAAATGCTATCAAATTTCTCTTAACTAATTGATAACTGATAAAATGTTGAAATGAACAGCATCCCACCAAACCCATTGTGGACCTTCATATGATTATAAGGCATAAGTTTACCTCAAATGTTTCTCCTTCAGCCAGCCACACTTTACCTTATTGACACATATAAGGGGCCTAGTTTGTAGCCCTTTATACCTATAAGCGCAATTGAAAAGATTTGAAATTGTTTGTTATTTTTTCATCGCGGATCTCATGTTCATAATTATCGTAATTCTATTCTCAGAGATAAATCTATCTTTGAAATCTTGACTAAAATCTTGACAAAGCTCTCAAACTCATGGAGCTCAGGTCAAATACGCCCCTGGATGATTGGGTCTGGGGGCAAAGCCCCAAGGAAAATTCTCGGGGACATGTCCTTTACTTTGTCTTAAAATTCGTCTACCGATCACATGTTACCTGGTGATGACATAGAATTGTTGATCATTTCGTAACAGTTGTTTAAATTAGCATGCCCAGGAAACTATTTTTGCAAAAATATGATATTCTTTGGTTTAGAATGCATCTCATCTTTACCAGTGCCCAATTGAAACTTTCATAATTTTTTCGTATTTTGATGATTCACCTCCATAGGAAAATAGTTGCGAAAACGCACTATAATTTGAACAGAACAGAACGGATCTCCCAATCCAATTTGCCTGGCCTCAAAATTGAAATCATGACGATTCTGTGATAGTTTGTCTCGGAAATTTTCAAAAATCCAACCTATACATTGGCTTAGAACGACTCTCCCAGTCATTTTCCATCAATTCTCCGAAACAATCTTACCCTACTACCCATCAAATACACAACTACTTTCTACTCATTTGGTTTGTGAAAAAGATCTTGACTTAGACCTTCCACAAGCTATAAGTTGTTGAGATGTGCAAGCTCGGAGGGCAAATAGAACGGGGCTCCTAAGGGCCTTCCCAACCAGAAGAAAATTCCAAGTCAGTGCACTACAGATCGTTGGAAAATCCAATAAGAGAGCAAGATTGTACAAGCAAAGACTCACATTATAATTGCCAAGATCATCGGCCTCCAATCCCTCCCCCCTCCACCAATAATTTTACACCGGAATTAAGTGAATTGAAAAGTGGTCATGGAGAACATTGGTGCGATCCTTTTTCCAAATCCATTTTCCAAAAAGAGTTCAGGAAGTGCCATAAAACATGGACCGAAGTTGGCCCTAAATCTGGCAAATTCTCATATTCCTGAGAGCAGAAAACAAAAACCAGTGGAGGCTAGCCGTGGTACAATTTGCGACCTAAAAGCGAATACAGTTCCTAGTTCCTCAGTAATAGGAGTATTGTTTGGTGAAATCCGTTTTCCAAAAAGAGTTCAGGAAGTGCCATAAAACGTGGACCGAAGTTGGGCCTAAATCGGGAAAATTCTCATAAGACTGTGAGTAGAAAACCAAAACCAGTGGAGGCTAGCCGTGGTACAATTTGCGACCTAAAAGCGAATACAGTTCCTAGTTCCTCAGTAATAGGAGTATTGTTTGGTGAAATGCGTTTTCCAAAAAGAGTTCAGGAAGTGGCATAAAACGTGGACCAAAGTTAGGCCTAAATCTGGAAAATTCTCAAAATCCTGTGAGTAGAAAACAAAAACCAGTGGAGGCTAGCCGTGGTACAATTTGCGACCTAAAAGCGAATACAGTTCCTAGTTTGTCACTAACAGGAGTATTGTTTGGTGAAATCCGTTTTCCAAAAAGAGTTCAGGAAGTGCCATAAAACGTGGACCGAAGTTGGGCCTAAATCGGGAAAATTCTCATAAACCTGTGAGTAGAAAAAAAATCAGTGGAGGCTAGCTGTTTTACAATTTGCGACCTAAAAGCGAATACAGTTCCTAGTTCCTAACTAATAGGAGTATTGATTGGTGAAATCCATTTTCCAAAAACAGTTCAGGAAGTGCCACAAAACGTGGACCGAAGTTGGGCCTAAATCTGGCAAATTCTCATAAAACTATGAGTAGAAAACCAAAACCAGTGGAGGCTAGCCGTTTTACAATTTGCGACCTAAATGCGAATACAGTTCCTAGTTCCTCACTAATAGGAGTATTGTTTGGTGAAATCTGTTTTCCAAAAAGAGTTCAGGAAGTGCCATAAAACGTGGACCGAACTTGGGCCTAAATCTGGCAAATTCTCATAAGACTGTGAGTAGGAAACCAAAACCAGTGGAGGCTAGCCGTGGTACAATTTGCGACCTAAAAGCGAATACAGTTCCTAGTTCGTCACTAATAGGAGTATTGTTTGGTGAAATCCGTTTTCCAAAAAGAGTTCAGGAAGTGGCATAAAACGTGGACCAAAGTTAGGCCTAAATCTGGCAAATTCTCAAAATCCTGTGAGTAGAAAACAAAAACCAGTGGAGGCTAGCCGTTTTACAATTTGCGACCTAAAAGCGAATACAGTTCCTAGTTTATCACTAATAGGAGCATTGTTTGGTGAAATCCGTTTTCCAAAAAGAGTTCAGGAAGTGCCATAAAACGTGGACCGAAGTTGGGCCTAAATCGGGAAAATTCTCATAAACCTGTGAGTAGAAAAAAAACCAGTGGAGGCTAGCTGTTTTACAATTTGCGACCTAAAAGCGAATACAGTTCCTAGTTCGTCACCAATAGGAGCATTGTTTGGTGAAATCCGTTTTCCAAAAAGAGTTCAGGAAGTGCCATAAAACGTGGACCGAAGTTGGGCCTAAATCTGGCAAATTCTCATATTCCTGAGAGCAGAAAACAAAAACCAGTGGAGGCTAGCCGTGGTACAATTTGCGACCTAAAAGCAAATACAGTTCCTAGTTCCTCAGTAATAGGAGTATTGTTTGGTGAAATCCGTTTTCCAAAAAGAGTTCAGGAAGTGCCATAAAACGTGGACCGAAGTTGGGCCTAAATCTGGCAAATTCTCATAAGACTGTGAGTATAAAACCAAAACCAGTGGAGGCTATTCGTTGTACAATTTGCTACCTAAAAGCGAATACAGTTCCTAGTTCCTCACTAATGGGAGTATTGTTTGGTGAAATGCGTTTTCCAAAAAGAGTTCAGGAAGTGGCATAAAACGTGGACCAAAGTTAGGCCTAAATCTGGAAAATTCTCAAAATCCTGTGAGTAGAAAACAAAAACCAGTGGAGGCTAGCCGTGGTACAATTTGCGACCTAAAAGCGAATACAGTTCCTAGTTTGTCACTAACAGGAGTATTGTTTGGTGAAATCCGTTTTCCAAAAAGATTTCAGGAAGTGCCATAAAACGTGGACCGAAGTTGGGCCTAAATCGGTAAAATTCTCATAAACCTGTGAGTAGAAAAAAAATCAGTGGAGGCTAGCTGTTTTACAATTTGCGACCTAAAAGCGAATACAGTTCCTAACTAATAGGAGTATTGATTGGTGAAATCCACTTTCCAAAAACAGTTCAGGAAGTGCCACAAAACGTGGACCGAAGCTGGGCCTAAATCTGGCAAATTCTCATAAAACTATGAGTTTCATTTTCATTTTTCATTTTTTCATTTTAAATTATTTATACACAAAAACCCTTCAGCTAACAAACGCAATACTTAAATAAGAAAATAAATATCCTAATTACATTAATATAGTCTATATACAGTTAAAGCAAAATTATGTACAGTAATCTATGTACCGGGTGTCCCAAAAAAATGTATACAGATTTGGTTGACTCCAGCGATGTAAATTTAGCTTCAATCAATAGATAATTACTCTCAAAATGTTCCTCGATAATTAACTTGAACATAGATATCTCGTTTGTTGGTATTGGTGCTTTGAGAGCAGAGATATCAATCTTGAAAGCTCAAATTTGTGTCCACTTGCAAACCAGAGCTTTGGCCTTTTGGCCTAAGCAAATTCCTGAATCACATCGAAATTATGAACTGAAATTAATGAAAAATTAAGAAACTTCCCAATGGGTGACTGGGGGGTGACTTCTGGAAAACAGGATAACACAAGATCTAATATTGCTCAAATTTTATCAAGGCTATCGTTGATTTATACGCTGTGCCTTAAGAAATTGCTTAGGCCAAAAGGCTAAAGCTCTGGTTTGCAAGGCGAGGAAAATTTGAGCTTTCAAGCTTAACATGTCTGCTCTCAAAGTACCAATATCAATAAACGAGGTATCTATGTTCAAGTTAACTATCCAGGAACATTTTTAGAGTAATTAGACATTGATTGAAGCTAAATTCACATCACTGGAGTGAATCAAATCCGTATACAATTTTTTGGGACACCCGGTAGTAGCAGCTGCTCTTCCAGGGCGTCGTGTTTTAGTTTGTGTTCAGCTCATATAATAACTTTTCAGTAGAAAACCAAAACCAGTGGAGGCTAGCCGTGGTACAATTTGCTACCTAAAAGCGAATACAGTTCCTAGTTCCTCACTAATGGGAGTATTGTTTGGTGAAATGCGTTTTCCAAAAAGAGTTCAGGAAGTGGCATAAAACGTGGACCAAAGTTAGGCCTAAATCTGGAAAATTCTCAAAATCCTGTGAGTAGAAAACAAAAACCAGTGGAAGCTAGCCGTGGTACAATTTGCGACCTAAAAGCGAATACAGTTCCTAGTTTGTCACTAACAGGAGTATTGTTTGGTGAAATCCGTTTTCCAAAAAGAGTTCAGGAAGTGCCATAAAACGTGGACCGAAGTTGGGCCTAAATCGGGAAAATTCTCATAAACCTGTGAGTAGAAAAAAAATCAGTGGAGGCTAGCTGTTTTACAATTTGCGACCTAAAAGCGAATACAGTTCCTAGTTCCTAACTAATAGGAGTATTGATTGGTGAAATCCACTTTCCAAAAACAGTTCAGGAAGTGCCACAAAACGTGGACCGAAGCTGGGCCTAAATCTGGCAAATTCTCATAAAACTATGAGTTTCATTTTCATTTTTCATTTTTTCATTTTAAATTATTTATACACAAAAACCCTTCAGCTAACAAACGCAATACTTAAATAAGAAAATAAATATCCTAATTACATTAATATAGTCTATATACAGTTAAAGCAAAATTATGTACAGTAATCTATGTAGTAGCAGCTGCTCTTCCAGGGCGTCGTGTTTTAGTTTGTGTTCAGCTCATATAATAACTTTTCAGTAGAAAACCAAAACCAGTGGAGGCTAGCCGTTTTACAATTTGCGACCTAAATGCGAATACAGTTCCTAGTTCCTCACTAATAGGAGTATTGTTTGGTGAAATCTGTTTTCCAAAAAGAGTTCAGGAAGTGCCATAAAACGTGGACCGAACTTGGGCCTAAATCTGGCAAATTCTCATAAGACTGTGAGTAGGAAACCAAAACCAGTGGAGGCTAGCCGTGGTACAATTTGCGACCTAAAAGCGAATACAGTTCCTAGTTCGTCACTATTAGGAGTATTGTTTGGTGAAATCCGTTTTCCAAAAAGAGTTCAGGAAGTGCCATAAAACGTGGACCGAAGTTGGGCCTAAATCGGGAAAATTCTCAAAATCGTGAGAGTAGAAAACAAAAACTAGTGGAGGCTAGCTGTTTTACAATTTGCGACCTAAAAGCGAATACAGTTCCTAGTTCCTAACTAATAGGAGTATTGATTGGTGAAATCCACTTTCCAAAAACAGTTCAGGAAGTGCCACAAAACGTGGACCGAAGCTGGGCCTAAATCTGGCAAATTCTCATAAAACTATGAGTAGAAAACCAAAACCAGTGGAGGCTAGCCGTGGTACAATTTGCGACCTAAAAGCGAATACAGTTCCTAGTTTGTCACTAACAGGAGTATTGTTTGGTGAAATCCGTTTTCCAAAAAGAGTTCAGGAAGTGCCATAAAACGTGGACCGAAGTTGGGCCTAAATCGGGAAAATTCTCATAAACCTGTGAGTAGAAAAAAAACCAGTGGAGGCTAGCTGTTTTACAATTTGCGACCTAAAAGCGAATACAGTTCCTAGTTCCTAACTAATAGGAGTATTGATTGGTGAAATCCATTTTCCAAAAACAGTTCAGGAAGTGCCACAAAACGTGGACCGAAGTTGGGCCTAAATCTGGCAAATTCTCATAAAACTATGAGTAGAAAACCAAAACCAGTGGAGGCTAGCCGTTTTACAATTTGCGACCTAAATGCGAATACAGTTCCTAGTTCCTCACTAATAGGAGTATTGTTTGGTGAAATCTGTTTTCCAAAAAGAGTTCAGGAAGTGCCATAAAACGTGGACCGAACTTGGGCCTAAATCTGGCAAATTCTCATAAGACTGTGAGTAGGAAACCAAAACCAGTGGAGGCTAGCCGTGGTACAATTTGCGACCTAAAAGCGAATACAGTTCCTAGTTCGTCACTATTAGGAGTATTGTTTGGTGAAATCCGTTTTCCAAAAAGAGTTCAGGAAGTGCCATAAAACGTGGACCGAAGTTGGGCCTAAATCGGGAAAATTCTCAAAATCGTGAGAGTAGAAAACAAAAACTAGTGGAGGCTAGCTGTTTTACAATTTGCGACCTAAAAGCGAATACAGTTCCTAGTTCCTCACTAATAGGAGCATTGTTTGGTGAAATGCGTTTTCCAAAAAGAGTTCAGGAAGTGCCATAAAACGTGGAGCGAAGTTGGGCCTAAATTGGATATGATCTGATAGAAGCTCTTTTAAAAGAAACTGGTTGATAAGAAACTAGTTGCCAAAGATCCAAGAAATTTTTGAAAATTAATTTGAATATAATAAGAAAAAATTCAAGAAACGTTAGTTTTAAAATGAGAAAATTTTACTTTGAATTGAGAAACTTTTAGTTGTTGGATCTTTGTTTCGTTGCAAAAAATACTAGGTTTAAGACCTTGATTATGAAATTAAAAACCAATGGAAGGGGAATTTTTTAAACTAATTTCGTAGAGACATATCATTAATATCAGAAAAAATCATTGAATTGAAAAGATATTAGGGACAATGCAAAATTTATTTTACTACGTGGCCGGTGGAAAAATTTTTTTTTTGCAAAAAAATCTTCCTGCCCCGTACAAAGCCTGGCAAAAAAAAACCAATTGCCCTGTCACCATCTCTTTAAAAAAATATACTTTCCCGGTACTCCCTTAAGTAGAATAATACGTTATACTACAGATGAATATAACTTATGTCAATGATATTTTATCAATTCTGGCTGGTTGATCTCAAAGAGATAGAACAAACTACCATGCTATTTTACATAATCTATAACCAACATGCTCAATAAACCTAACAGTATCTACAGGCCTTGTGTACATTGATAAAACAGTTCGCATGCTCAAGAAATCTTGGGCAGATTTAAAAAATTCTTGCTTGAAAATTATTTACCTCTTCTATGTCTCACAAAGTTATATGAGAATGTGAAGAAACTTCAAAAATATTCCAAATTATGAACAAGTTATGAAATGACATTGGTCATCAGGGGCTAACTGGGCATTCAGATATGGTTGCTTGATCAAACAGTCTATTTTATGGTTGCTTCGTACAGGTTGAATGAACCTATCTTTCATTTGACCCCGTGATTAGATTGCTTTTATTTTGTATGTAATTTTCTTCCCCTCTGCGTTCCCATGTTTTGACTCCCGTCTCCATGAACTTGTAGCTTTTATCATCCACCTAGTTATGTTTATTATCGATTGACTTTGTGGTGTTGAGAAAGCCTTAGAGGAATCACCACACAGACGCGCGGTTTCATAGAACATTGTAAATGACAGTAAACAAGGAAGTTCTAGCACCGTATCCGATTGCGATAAACGCCGCTACGTATAAACGGTAACCGCAGAAAAGTGGAGGCTGAAAAGTGGAGGCTGGCTTGACGGTAGCTCGCACCACTTGGACCAACGGGTATTTGTCTCACGACACAAGCACTCTACATACAGCATACTGTGTCGAGCTGTGTGCTGTTGTTTCCCTGCTTACCCCTGATAACAACGAGTGAAGATTGTCGTGAAGTGTCCTAATTTTGCGGGAAACTCTCCGTAATTTTTATTTTCCTTGTTATTCCTTGTTAGAACTCTAGTAGTAATTCAAAACCTAACTGTAATACGCATGCGCATCTACCGCAAGAACAAGATAGCTCTGTGAACAAACCACTTACGCTTTTGTTCTACACAATAGAATCGAGACCTCGTCTCCCCAACAAGTACAGTAGTCTTTGCTTGCTCTATGCTCAAAATGTATTGATAAACTATTTTTCTATAAACTATAAAAACTTTTATAGATCATAATCAATTAATTCTTTAGAATATGACAATGAACTATGACCAAAGGACCCTTGGGGGGACTCACGGAGCCTCAGTAAAACCTTTTAGTCTTAGCAAGAGATGAAAAGTGCATTTCAAAATATGAACATTCTACAATTCACAAGAAATCATTTTTTCATCCGGCGTTTGAATTTTTCCCTCGAAATGATAGCCGGCTTTAGAAAAAGTCTGGGAAAAGTAAACTCCAAAAAGTTTAAAATTCACGGGATAACAATGAAATAACACTTTTGACAACAGGCTTTAGAAAAATTGCCTTCTTTCGACATCCAGCCTTAAAAAAAGGCGAAAACGATACCTGGGTAGAAATGCATATCTCATCTGCAAAATATACTAAGTACCCATGGTCTTAGCTCCCTTTGGGGATGTTAACCAGGGCTTTCCATTGGTAAGGTTTGCTATGTATTTGTGTTCAAAACACCTTTCTTCAAGTATGAGAAACATCTTTCTTCAGGGTATGAGTAATAAGTACAGCATCTTCAGCTAAAGAACAAGTTTGGAAAGTTGCCACCAATTGTAATGAAGAGTTTGAAAGGCGATCAATATGTATGTTTCCTGTTGTTCATTCATAGATACAGGACCGTCGAGAGGGGGGGTTGGAGGGGGTGAAAGGTCCGGGGCCCGGGCCTCGAAGGGGCCCGTAAAAATATCGTTCGACAAAAGTTAGTTATTGCTGTAAAATCTCCTTACTGCAACTTTTATGGCAATCTAGCTACCTGCTTTAAAACAGAGGCATAAGAAAATGGTTTTCTTATGTGGCTCTGTTTAACAGTTTTTGTGTCCGTACCTTACGAGGTGACTTTGGCTAAGTCACCTCGTAAGAGCGAATCTTTTCATTGTTTACCGTAAATACCGCTTCCTTGATAACTTTTTCATGGAATATCTAAACAATTTTTTCTAAAGTAGTTTTCTTAAAAAGGGCGTTTCCCTCATTCTCCGAGAGTATGAAGGGCGTGGTCTCAGAAAATTTCCTTCGGGCTTTCGCCCCCAAGCCCCCCTCCCTGAGGCCCGATCCTAAGAATCGGTCCAGGGCCTGAGCTGGCTCTCGACGGCCCTGCATAGATAAGATGGAGCTATTGAAATTTTAAAACTATTTCTCAATTAAATATCATTGAAAAAGAACCTCTGTTTTCTCCACCCTAGTGACCATCAATGATTGAAATACCCATTCATTAAAATTCCTTGTATTATTCATGTGTAGTTATTTCTGTTAGACTTGTTCCAAGCAACAAAAAACCCATTGATTTTGCCTGGGGGAGTCATATCTGGGTATCTATTTGACTGGTCCATTCATTACTCAAGTTGACAAATGTATGAGCAGAGGGCAATATCTACAGGGGCTGCCTTGTTTTGCTTTCACATTATCGGAAAATTTCCAAATTTCACAATGCTTCACTTCTGATAAAGCAAAGGTGAAACATCAAGCAGGTCTTCAATATTTTTTTCAATTTTCCATCCATGAAATCTTCAAAACTTTCATCATATTTTCAAAAATCTTTACAAAAAATATCAGACTTAGCTGCCCTATACAATTTTTCTTGAGTGATGACTCTGCACCCTTTCTTCATTTGTTTCTTCACAAACTCTTTGAAGTTTTTATTACATGATATTTTACCCAAAAAATTGTGTTTACCCTTGAATTTTGCATGTTGCAAAGGGAAGACACAGAGTTTAGGGGAGGGGGGCATAACTCCACAAGGGGGCAAAATGTGAAAATGGAGCCCCCTCGCTAGCATTTAGTTATTACTCAAAACATTGCCCCTTTGTTGTGTGCTGCATGAAGCTCTCCTGCTGCATATTTTATGTGGATTTAGTTGGCGTCAATGCTTGTATCAAATGTGTCACTGTAGTTGAATAGTGTACTAAGGTAAAGTCACATTATGAGGTGTCTGATAACTTTGGTGGAACATTAATCGTACGCAGGGAAATGGCAAGGTCAAATCAACTGGGAATACTCGAATGAGGGGTCTGGGGGCTAAGGAAATGTTTGAAGACACACCCTCTACTTTAGCTTAAAACATCTCTCATATGTTTTCCAGTGCTAAAATATGTTTTTCAGCAATTTTGTAACAGTTATTTTATACCTTTATAAACTAGCATCAACAAGAATTTTTTGAATAAAATTCTAACACAGGGCCAGAACTTATGAGCTTTTTGTGGAAGCTGTTTCTGACATTGTTTAAAAAGAACTAGAAAACTTTCAAGTTTAAAGCATTTGCAGGGTGAAAATTGCACAATTTACGAAGCTGAAATGAGCCATGCTTATTTATGTTTTCAAGCATGGGGTTGACATTTCTCGCATGTTCCTCCCCTTGAGAAAATGATTTCCTTTTCGTTTTTCTGAGGCTGGAAAAAACTTAAGTCCCTGCTTCATTCCTGTTTCGAAATCTTTTGAGGTTATTATTAAATTTTCCTTTCTTTGGCATCCATGTGTATGAGACTGCAGTATTGGCCCCCTTCATATTTCACTTGCAGGGGGCAAATTGCCCCCCTGCCAGCATGCTACTGGAAACTTCCCACAAGGGAGCTTAAAATGCAATAAATTGTCCCTAATTGGAAGGGCTGCATGAAAAAATTTCACATATGAATTTTTGTTCACAAAAACACGCACAATTTGTGGCATACTGATTTTGATATCTTCTTTGATTGTCTTAGAAATATGGGTCCTGCCTGCGAATGATGAACTTTGGCGTTATCAAATTCACTAATAGAATTGAATTATGAGACAGAAATTAGAAGGATAACAAATTATGCACATAATCAATTATCAAAAAAACAATTCATACTTATCATCATATGCAAAGCCAGCTTTCAATGTGTTCAAGTAACAGATCAATCCAACAAAAGATACGATAAATATTGCCCAAACACGCTCGTTGCTTGTAAAAATCCTTGTTGCAGTCATGCCTTACCAGACGTCTGTTTCTTATCCGATCGGTCACAAGCAACAAACAACACACACTTTCAACCACATCATTTTATCACCGATCAGATATCAGTGAACGCGTCTGAGTGATGTCTGAAAATCCACTACGGAACACGGATCTGTAAAATTCCTCGTGTCTTCGCCTGCTAAATTGTGTGACTCCTTTTGAACAGCTTTATTGGTTTAGTGAACTAATTCTTTTACGAAACAAAGAATACACAAACGTATCAAAATAATCCTTCAGTCTGTATTATGAATACGGATTGACGCGAATGCCAAAAGCTGGTACCCTGAATAAAAAGCTTTATTTATAAAATTCTAATATGCTTGTGTGTTATTTCTAACTCTACTAAAAGTTATACCACCCTCATTTGAGAAAGCTACTCATCAGGATTCACATGTATTGAGAAATTTTTGCTATGTGTAGACAAGTAGACAAGTACAAGTGGTCTATTCTCGTACAGCGTGTGTTTTGTTTTATTTGGCAATAACCAACCGAGTCCTTTGTTTGCTCGACTAGAACCCAAGTGTGATGATTCATGGTGATTTCAATACACAAACAATATATTCAATTGAATACCTGAATAGTTTTTCCTTTCTCTCTTTCCGCGATGTGATGGCAACACCCTGCAACCATGCAACACCCAGGAAATTGTTACAGCTCAGCTTGATTTACGTTTTGAAAGAAAGCGCCTTCTTCACTGTTCTCCAATGTTTTGCTTTGAGGATTAAGATGGCCATTATAAAACCTCGTTTTCAAACAATGTATAAAATTTGTTTACAGTTACAACTGCTGCGCAACCGTGCCTTTGTTTTTAAATTCTTGTATAAAAACAATTTTAAATTTTAGTCTTTGGTCTGAAGGTTTATCATCAAATTTTACTAAATGGAAGCGATGAGCAGTCTATTTGAATTCTTTAAACAGTGTTCAATGAATTGCGATAAAAATTGCGAAATTCAATTTTATAGAATGTTGAGAAGTTTACTAGGAACTTATATGCTGTACGAACAGGGCCTAAAATTAAAAAAAAAATGACTAGAAAATTCAGGGTCGATGTAAAATGATTGTAATTCCCGTAGCAAGGGTAAATTTTGTAACAATAGCAGTTTTGGTTTGTTTACATTTTGCACCACAGCCAATCAACGAGCTCCATTTTTGACCACGTGATCAACAATTTCCCGCGTCGCGATCGTCGCGAGTCGAAGCTGTGGGAAAACCCATAGAAATAGAAGGACTAGAATGCGTGGTAGGTCACGTGATGCGTAACAACCATGGGGAACCAAAATGGTAGCACCACGTTGGCAAAAAGCCGCGGGAAATCCAAGCTAACAGTGGATCGCAGTGGACTCTCCGAATTCCTCGACGAGTTATTGGGAATTTGTAGCTTTATTTTCAGAGATCGTCCAACTAGTTTGAAAAATGGTTGTCTCTTTCACTGAATTTGGCTGCAAAAAGCGTTGGAATCCGGACAAAGAGCTGCGTCCTGGCCAGAAAAACATTTCGTTTCACCAGTAAGTACTAGACTATAGGCCCGTTTCTTGGATGGAGCGAGGATCACAGTCCTTTAGGAAGAGATAACAACTTCTTATTCTGAAACCGTAGTTCTAGAATTTGCATTCATTATATATGATTTTTAAGATTTCAATATCTGTCAAAGGAGTCACAGTGGCCAAAGTCGGGCCAAAATGAAAGACTGATTTTTAGGCCCATCAACATAACAAATAAAAAGCATTTGAAGAAACTAACTGTTGTGGTCCAAATCCAATCTCTTTTTAAATTTTGCTTTCAAATTTCTTTACGAGTTTCTCAAATATTTACCTCTTGAATTGTAAGCTTCGTCATATTTTGTTGAAAAGGTACCCAAAGTACCTATGAAGATCTCAAAACAACTATCACACCCAAAGCAGCATAATGTCAACACACAATTTTCTTATATTAGAAACCTGGATCAGCTCATAGTGCTAAAAGTTTCATAAATATCCCACATGAAAATTTCTGGTTCTTAGTGTGAAAATTTTCTTAAGTTGTTTCTTATTTTTAGCTGCATGAATTGTGATATAGTTTTGACCACTGCCACTCATTTTTTCCTTGACATACAGCATGATGTTCAGCAAGCAAGGAAAGGAGTTGTAGCGTGCTCAATGAAGACATAACTTTCGTGAATATTACTCAAAAATAAAGGGTCAACAACAGTGTTATCAAGATGCTCTTGAATGTTGCTTTTAAAACTTTCCTAGTGCTTCTCAAACACAATTCTGGAGTTTCTTAAATTTCTGGAGTTTCTTAAGACTTAGTTTACTACACGGTGCAAACATTTTCGAGTGACCTAGGAAAATTGAGGCTGCAAATCACAAAACGCTCTTAGCATTTTCAATCCAGGTAGCATGGTTTCTCAACCTTTAAAAAGTGAGCATACTGTTTTTTAGGTTCCTTATAAAAAATGAGTGTGGTCCCAGTAAAGACACTTTTCTCTATTCTCCCAGAGCAGATTATCATTGCTAACTGATGGAGTTATTGATACTGAAGTTTATTTTGGCCAAACCCTTACAGTTTCATATCTTCTCTGAGATCATAGAGAAATTTCCACGAAAAACCTCAGGCCCACAGAGTAAACACGGCAAAATTTTTGTGTACTTTTCACTCTTTCCAGGGATTTAAATAATATTAAGCAGAATTCCAAGATAAACGAAACTTAAGATTCAAAATTGCAGACACAATTCAAAACTACTGTTATTTCAACTTTCAATATCTCACTGATTTAACTCTGCTATAAAAGATCGATATGTAAATAGCTAAATTACAGTGCATCACAACAACTGGCATCAATTAGCATAACAACAAATTTGTGAGAACCATTTCCTCCCTTTGATTACAGCTGACCTCCTTCTATGCCAAAGTCTGATTCTCTAGTTAAAAATATTCACAAAAAGATGCTGTCTACTATGTATCTAGTGTCCAGAACATCTTTAAGAAACCAAGTCCAAAGATATAGATCACTCTCAAAAGATTGTCTAATCCTGCTCCTCCTGAAACTTCTCCTGCCTTGGATCCAGAACATGTAAAATTGGACTACACATTTGCATCAAAGATTTTACCTGAAAAAAGAAAGCAAATTATAAGGAAAAGCTCAAGAAAACATTAAAAATAGATATATTTAGGCTCAAAAACCTTAAGAAGGGGAATTTATCCCAAGTTTCACTTTACAGTTGAAAAAAATTCTCAGCAGAAAAAGACATTACTTGCAGATAACTATGCCCAAATTGCTACAGCACAGTTTAGGAAAGGGGCAATTGCAATGAATTGTCTGGCTTAAAATGTACTCTGAGGAAGTGAAGAAATTTGCCACTTTCCCTTCATTTTATAGCCCAAGGGCATATAAATTTGCCAGGAAGTCCCTGATTTTGCCCCATACAGCAACAATAAGATCTTGGTCTGTAAATATTCAATGTGAGCCAGGAAAAAGAAATCACTACGGACCAAGAAGATTGTTTATTGACGCTAGATGACATGTTAATTAAAGAGCAACACACAATGTAACAAAAAATAACCAAATTTGTGGAAATGCTCACTATCCCACTCTTAAAGCTGAAGCCCACGACGAAGTTGCCACCAGTACTTTCCTGTGTTACTTCCAAAAACCAGCAAAACCATGGTATGTTCCCCTTGCACACAGCTAGACAAATAGTGAGGGGACATTCTAAAGCCGTTGACTTATGAAAACATATCCTGTTTCCCAGGGAAAGAGCACAGGTTTGTGCAGTCTTATTGAGGTTGCCTCAAACATATACTGTATCAGATCTTGTTGCAAGAAAATCTAAATCAAAGTGCATCCAGTGGCAACTTCATCACTAAACTAAAGTTAGAGTTGCAGTCCTTCACCTTTCATCCTCATCTTGATTGCCGTTGCGTTTTTTATGCTTCAAATTGACAGAATTGTTTACTTGGATCATTACTGGAGGGTAATTTGAAAATTTTTGAGTTTATCAAATTAAAACTTTCGACTGTTGTTGCCACCAGGGCCGTAGGAAGAAGCTTCGGATTGGGGGGGCAATTGTTCTTAAAACAATAGAGAACAATACATTTAATTAAGTCATGTGACGTAGCACCATTGTTTTAAAAAATTATTGGGGGGGCTTGAGCCCCCCCTACCCCCCTACCCCCCCTACCCCCCCTACCCCCCCTACCCCCCCGCTTCCTACGGGCCTGGTTGCCACTGACAAACCACAAATGTTGGTAGATTAAGCATGTAGGGCCTAAAGTTTGTTGGTAGGTCTACAGCCTTACAACGCAAAAATTTCGTCAATTCTCTCTTTTCGTTGAAGCTTAAACTTCAGTTTAAAGATGTAAATGATCAGAGACGAAATGTAGATTGCAATGAAAACACGTTTCATATGTTAAAAACATAAATATTGGCAGGTATGTTGCCTTTAAAGCACGTGAATTAACTTACAGTGGGCTGATCTGACAAACTTCGGCCTGAGTTGCTACGATCTAAGGTCTAAGATTTAAGATCTAAGATCTAAGATCAATGACTAAAACGACCAAAAGGGGCTCATAATTGATCAAAATTAAATGCCTGTGGCACTACTTACTTTAAAATGATTCGTTCTCGATATTTCGTTGCCTTTCTGCAAGCCAGCAGCACCAAAACAGAAGAGCGGTGAAGGCCTTCCCACTGTGGGTCCTTTGTTTATCCAAATCTTTTGCCAACGTGGTGCTACCATCTTTGCTCTCCATGCGTATTACGCACCAAACAAAAGCGAAACAATAGACCGCGCATTCTAGTCCTTTTATTTCTATGGGAAAACCATAGGAAAACTACTCTCTCGAATTTTGCTCGCCGCGAAAATATACTTTTGAGGAACCTTTAGAAATTTTTAATCTGGGTTGTCAAATATATTTCCTAACCAGGGCTGCTTGCCCATTGGTCTACTCCAACTGGTTTTTGAGAAATAATTTCTTTAAACGTTGTCATTCCACGGACCTCTCGCTTCCTTCGAGGGGGCTTAGGCCCAGCGCAAGGAAGTTGATATTTGCCTCCAGGAACGACAAAACGGCACTCACAACAGCCGAAAATCAATTCCAGACTGGAAATCAATGTTCCAATACCTTTAATTTTGATTTACACCAACTGAAGTGTTGCAGCAACCTATCCTCACCATCAATTGGCCCTGTCAACAATATTTGCATAACAAGGAAACTTGGCATGTAAGGGTTTCTCTTCTGGGTGTTTTGGGAGGAGTTTTTGTTCGTCTTCTTATTATTCAAAACTGGAATGAAATACTGTTTGGTTGCTTCGATGAAATGATGAAAAGTTTAGGTCATTTAGGACAAAATTGAATACGATTTTGGCACCGTTTGCCAGCATAACGGGAGAAACAGAACATAAGATGACGAAGAATTGATACAATTTATCAGCAGAAAGTTTGAAAGCTTGATTTTGCAAACTTTGCCACAACATAAGTTTTCCCCAAAGAATGTCATAAAAGAAGGGAGCAAAAGGATGAAAGAAGTCAGTCTTTTAAGGTAAGTCGATAAGTTGCAGAAGTGGACATCACATAAATAAGTAATCTTGGAAAACACTAAACTAGATTTTGTTTCACCTTCCAGGAGAATTGGAGAATAAATTGATAAAGATTTTTCAAGTGTCTCCGAATTTATGAATTTGAATTTAAACAACTGGTCGGAAGCATTATAGCTCGAAAGATTTGTGTGGATGATCAAATTGAAATTCAAAGTATTCTTACCTTGGAATGGTTTCTTTGGTTACTTTTCCTTTTTGCGTTTACACACAGACGCACGAAGTTGCTTATAAGAAGCTCAACTCAACTCAACTCTCAGAAGATCGCTAAATAGAGTAGCGTCGCCCTGGTCTGACCACTAATGGATTCCGGGTTGTGCGACCGCCTTGTATAATACTTTGAAACCAAAGGGAGCTTGAGCCTAGCTTTTCCAAAAAGCACACGAAAGTTGTTTGCTGATGTCATCTCTTTGATATTTTTTCGATTTCGCTGCTTTGCGTTGCTCAGAAGAGCTACAATAAAGTTTTGAAGTTGACCTATCTGCAGCGAAAGTGTAAGTACAATTCCCTTTCCCTTTGACGTTTCCATATACCATGTCTATTTTGTGTCGCTTCTCGATGTATCTTTCAGTTAGAATAGAATTGGCTTCATGACAGTTTCCTCCAACTCTTCTGGTTTCATATCCAAAGAAATCTCAAGAATCGCACACAAATTGTGAGACCTATGGCTCATTTTGGAAGAGCACTGTAACTGACATAATGGCGCCCTGGTTTGTCCACACCGTGAAACCCTTTAGTTCTGTAGGCTGTTGATGCATAATGTGCTTTAGAGGTGACTGAGGTCAAGGATAAGAGAGTTAAAAGCGGGATTGAAATCAACAATATTTTGAAATCATTTTCAATAAAACTAGAATTTGTTTTGTAACTTTCCGGTTTTTTGGGAAATGAAATGATACTGTGACAAACTGGTGAACGGCTTGAAAAGTTTTTGATGTATTAAAACAATCAATTCTGCCGCGGTCTGACCAGGGAGCTACGGCCTAATTTAGGCGTTCAAGACATGTCCGTATTTGTGTGGTTCCAGCATGACAAAAAGAAAACGGATGATACCGATCTCACTGTGAGGTTTGTAGCACGAGTTGAGAAGCCTATTTAAGGTGAGTTCCTCTCAAAAACTTCTTTGACCTCGCTGAAAATCTTCGTTTTCTGAAGAGTGGACGGACCAGGGCGACGCCGCTCTATATCAAGAAACTCCAGAACTGGGAAAAATCTTTAAGAAACTCTTCATTTTGGTAAAGGAAAGTCTTAGCAAGTTTACTTTATTTCTTCACTTGTTTTGCTTGTTTCCTGTATTATATTATTCGGAAATCTACTCGAGTTAATTTCAACACACCTTGAAACTTCAAAGCTTTGTTTTAAAATGTTTACGAGCGAGGGTACAAATATTGTTTATGGAGCTCGCAAGAAACTCTTCTCTGGAGTACTGGAAATGTAATAATTTTGATAAGCTTTCAATCCTAGGTTAAATTATTAGTCTCCGTATTAAAAACATACCACCTGTATTCTTCCAACATTCATCGAAGGAAACGTTATCGTAGCCATTAAGTTTGGAGAATCCACATTTAAATAACACAAGATTTCGTTATCCTTTTACTGCGTTGTGTAACTATTTCATGGTCTGCTCTTCCAGTTTGCCTGCCAAAATCTTGTTTAGTATTGTCCTGGAGTTTTATTTTTAGAAGAAACCAACAAATGATTCTGCAGTTTACTTTATGACCAGTGGACGAATTGACATTTATTGCCCACCAAAGTGCCCAAAAGAGAAACCCTTACATGCCGATTTTTCTTGTTATGGAAATTGTGTTGACATGGGGGGGGGGCTAATTTGGCGGCCAATTAGGATAAGTTGCTGCAACAGTTCTGTTGGGTAAATCAAACTTGAATGTATTGAACCTTGATTTCCTGTCTGGAACTGATTTTTAGCAACTGGGAGTGCCGTTCCCGGAGGCAAATATTAACTTCCTTGCGCTGGGCCTAAGCCCCCTCAAAGGAAGCGAGAGGTCCGTGGAATGACGACGTTTAAAAAAATTATTTCTCAAAAACCAGGTGGAGTAGACCAATGGGCAAGCAGCCCTGGTTAGGAAATTTATTTGACAACCCAGATTAAAAATTTCTAAAGGTTCCTCAAAAGTATAATTTCGCGGCGAGCAAAATTCGAGAGGGTAGTTTTCCTATGGTTTTCCCACTGCTTCGACTCGCGACGATCGCGACGCGGGAAATTGTTGATCACGTGGTCAAAAATGGAGCTCGTTGATTGGCTGTGGTGCAAAATGTAAACAAACCAAAACTGCTATTGTTACAAAATTTACCCTTACTAATTCCAGTAGGGATCTTATCTGACGTCAATAAAATTGCGCAGCTTCGCTCTCTGATTTCCGTAATTGATCGCTGAGTTTTCAAAGTTTACAAGCAATTTACGAAATTTAGCAGGAAGCTGTTATCATTACCAGATGTGATATGAAGTTTGCCGAGGGAAAATATGTGATTAAATTAAATTTCATCAGATTAAATTTCGAGTGTCACCCAGAATCCTTTGCGAGTACGCTGCAATTTTAGACCGTCAGAAAATGAAATTGGGCTTAGCAGAAAATATGGTTCCACTCTGGAATAGTTCAGCCGATAGAAAAGTCCAGAAAAATTTGGATAGAAAATCGAACGGATAGAGAAAATTTAGGGTTTTTATAGATGCAGTTTTTGAATAGTTTTTGAATAGCTGATTTTTATTTTTCTCTTCGAGCCTTCAATATGATGCTCGTTGTGGTCCTTTCAACGTGGTCCTTTCATAATAGCTGCTCTTTCGGCTAATTAAACACGTTTTGCAGGCGAAATAAATTTCAAATTTCAAAATGGCTAAACAACAAAACTCACGAAGTTTACAAACAGAGAAAATAATTTGCTAATTAGTTGCATTCCATAATTACGTTTATTCTACTTTCACTTAGATTTTCAAAGCGTAAGTTACAAAGGAAGTCAATCACAAGCTATCAAAATCGCATTTTACGTAACAACAGAAAAGAGCACGACAAGACAAAGAAATGCAGGGCGCATCACATAAAACGTGGCAGGAGGGATAGAAATTGGTGTATTCACTGCTAAACATAGCCGCCCGTACAAACAACTAACTTATATCTGGAGACATTAGGGGTTCGGGGTTGCATCCAGGAAACTTTACTCGGCATCACCATTAACTGAGAGGAAAGAACGTACACAAGTAACTATCTGGAATTTTGCAATTCGTACAGCTGCATACAACTACTCTGGTCAAATCTGACGTTGAAAACTTGCAGATTGTCGATGAACATTTGGAGATCTCGAGACAGAACAGATCTGGCAAACACATGGCGCTCATTATTGTAAGACTGATCTTCCCTGCCTAGTGTTAGATAGCGGACAACTTCTGCAAATGTGAAAGCTACATTAAAAGATTCCAAAATCCTCTTTGAGAATTTATAGTGGTCAGCCACTTCCAAAGGACCAACACAGCTATTCTTTATTAAACAGTTAAACACTACTCCTCCAACATCACTTTGAAACATCTGCTCTTCCTTAAAGAATCCAGAATCCCCTTTGAGAATGTTAGTGGTCAGCCACTTACAAAGGACCAAACAGTTATTCTTGCAAGTAAATAGCAAGTAAATGAAAAACGCGATCCGAAGCAATTCAAAGAGAGCAATGAATAGACCTTTTAGCTATTCTACAAAAGAGCCTGGAACGAGCGTTACATTTATACATTTCTATACGCGAGGTTCGATCGAGTGGTGTTAGAGCTTCTATCACCATTGTGCACATTCGAAACTTCTACAAAATGTGGGCAAATATCGTTCGATTCTGATTCTTTTCAGAATAGATAAAAGGCCTATTCAAATTACTTTTCTCTCACCAGGATAAAGTAGATCTACCGCGTGTCCCAAAAACAGTATACAGATTTGGTTGACTCCAGCGATGTGAATTTAGCTTTAATCAATGGCTAATCACTCTCAAAATGCTCCTCGATAGTTAACTTGAACATATACCTCGTTTGTTGGTATTGGTGCTTTGATAGCAGAAATATCAATCTTGAAAGCTCAAATTTGCGTCCACTTGCAAACCAGAGCTTTGGCCTTTTGGCCTAAGCAAATTCATGAAGCACATCGAAATTAAGAACTGAAATTAATGAAAAATAGGAAACTTCGCAATGGGTGATTGGGAGATGACTTCTGGAAAACAGAATAACACAAGATCTAATATTGCTCAAATTTTATCAAGGTTATCGTTGATTTATACGCTGTGCCTTAAGAAATTGCGTAGGCCAAAAAGGTTAAAGCTCTGGTTTGTAGGAAGAGGCAAATTTGAGCTTTCAAGATTAACATGTCTGCTCTCAAAGTACCAATATCAACAAACGAGGTATTTATGTTGAAGTTAACTCTCGAGGAACATTTTTAGAGTGATTAGACATTGATTGAAGCTAAATTCACAGCGCTAGAGTCAACCAAATCCGTATACATTTTCTTGGGACACCCGGTATTAATTCCCGGTATTTTTCCTTGTCTACAGAAGACCCGTGCGAGACATGCAATGGCAGTAAGCCAAACTGAGCTCAAAGAATCGTTACCTGTGGTAAAATTATCAAACAATTGAAGGTCTGCTACTGTCGATTGATTTTTACAGGGTACAATGCAGCGGTAAGTCAGTTTTCTTGTCAAGTCCGACCTCGTTCAAAGACACTCTTCGGCAACGAAAGACAACCAGAGAGCGGGGCGAAGTTTTTCCAGTAGAAATCAGGATGAAGCTCAAGATGATGTTGCCGCAACCTCCTCGTACTCACCCGACGATTCCTTTCCACCAGTTGCATCTTCCTGGTTCCCATGTTCCGCTTTTTCTTGTTCCGCCTTTTCTCGTTCCGCCTTCTTAGCATCAGGGACCCACAGACCAGAATCGATGCATCTTTTCAGATGGTACTTAGCCTCGTCTTCAGGCATTGATGACATCACATCTTGTAACATTTGGATGTTCTTCGATTCGAAACAGTCTTGTAGTTTCTATGAGACAAAATTGTAGCCGTTGATGAAGTCAAATAAGTCCTGGTCAGTAGTAGCCTGCACGCAGACCCAATATTCCGAAGAAGAAAGGGTCTGCACAACAACGACCAAAAGCTTGCTACACAGAGCAAATCCCTTTATGCCATTCATTTTACTCGGACTACGGATAAGTTATAGCATAGTCATTAGAGAAAACTTAATTTTTCTCTCATGACTATGATAATAGCGAACGACAATTTATTCAACACGCTAAAACAACACATCGTTAAAAATCACACCTTGTCCAATCCTCTTGGAGTCCTTTTACGAATAAACAATTAAAAGTTCAAAACAAAAGCCACTATACAATCCAAAAACATAAAAGTGACGAGAACAAACAACACAATACACGACTGAAGATAAATGTGTGACAGCATATTGTGACAGCAACAAAACGATACGCATGAATTAATTACTCATGATTGCATAAATTATTTTCCCTGAAACCCAGAATTGTTCGGTAGCAAGCTTTTGCTCGTTGTTGCGCAGACCCTTTCTTCTTCAGAATATTGGGTCTGCGCGCAGGCTAGGTCAGTAGTGGCGGCGCCAATCATAAAAGAGTGAAAGGGACGGAGATGGGGGGATGGGGCATAGCCCCCTGAAAAAAGATACTCAAGAAACGCCCTTTTTACCCTCAAGAAATACCCTTGTTGTCTATCAAACTCTAAAGTTGACTAACTAATACCATTTTCACACTGGCACAGTTAAACAAGCTTTACCTACACCAGGTTAAATCTCAACCAATCAAATGAATTCGATGCGTTGGATTGACCAATTAGAAGGCCCTGTTGGATAACCTGGTTTAGTTTAAGCTGGTTTCATTTTCCAGTGTGAAGGGGCTGGTTTTTCTGGGCTGGTTTTTCTGGGCTGGTTGACATAGGCCTTAATTAGCTGTAGTTTTAGCTATTGTTTGTTTAGCCTACTTTGTAAATAAATAAAGATGACGAGGATCTATCAATGACGAGTTGAACCAAATATTGAACCGGAAAAGTGCTGAGCGTAGAGCTGAACTGTCCTCAGTTACTTAGGAAGTTCCCACTACAAGTTTCCTTTGGCTACTTAGGAAACTCCTCCTTTAAGCAGTGGACTAATATCACAAAATATTGTGATGGTATTGTCAAAAAAACCAGGGATCCTTTCTCATAATTATGTAGCTTCATTTTTGGGGAGCATTTCAGAACATGCTGAACTGCAAAAAATATTAGAAGCGGTAGAAATAAATATCAAAATAACGATCGAATATGACCACTAAAAATCAGCAGGATTTGACTCAGTTTGCAAATCTACAAACTCAAACAGAGAACGGCAAAAGTTGGCAAATATTCCCTGCATTGAACATGCTTGATTTACGGTTTTCAGCATAGGTTCCAAATCTTTAAAAAGGCTGGTGTAAAATTGAGTGACCTATTTCTTTGAACTGAATGACTTCAAAGAAACTTTAGCTATTTCTCAATAATTCTACCGTTGGACCTTTCTGAAATCTTTAATAGTTTCAGAATTAAAGTGTTTTTCTTCTTTTTAAAGAATTCAACAAAAAATTTCAAAAAACCTCAAAACCATCGTAATTTCTAAACCGTGTGACGCAACATGAAGTAATTTCGAAGAGAACTATATTTTATGGATGCCTACAATATGGTATCAAGCAAAAGTCTGCCACTCATCTGGTTTATGATTTAGAAATTTGATGACGTCACACCTTCAAATGAGCTAAATAAGAAACAAGCTTTTTTTCAGACCTGAACAAGTTTCTTATAAAATGGGGTATTATTTTGAAAATCAGGGTCTGTGTTTCTTAAATTTGTGTTTCTTATATGCGGGACACTACTGTATCTACGCCGAGTTAAAGGTTTGGAACCTATGCTACCGTTTTCAGAATATGTGTTCAATCAAATGACTTCCAGGGTCTGCCGATTCTACCGAAAAATTTAATTGGCACCAATTATTCTGGTTCTATCAGCTGTAGAACGCAAGGAGATCTCAAAAAAGTTTGCGAGTGTCACATACCTTTGGCAGAGTTTCAAACACCTCCACTGGATCAAGACCACCAGGGCCAAGCCTCTTCAGTCTTTCTTCCTGAAATAACAAAGAAAAAGATCATAGAGATTTATCAACTTTATGGTGTCAAAGATCATAAATTTTGCAGATTTATCAAGTTTAATATTGCATTAACGTGTGAAACTTATCTGCCTAACATGAAATAAGCCGACGTCAAATTTTGCAATAGGAAATTTCTTTAAAATTTTTGCGCTGGAAACTTCTGTGTTGTCACTGCATGCGCTTTCTGTGCTCTTTGATTGCTTCGCTTCGGTCAACTTATAACATTATTTCAGTGGCACAAAAAAAATTGTCGTGGCAATTAGCTTGCAAGGTTCGACAAATCCAATTATGATTGAAGCTCCAATGGATGGTGTGAATTTTACATCACTTTCGTATGCTAAGTTTCCATCAAAGGGAATAGACATAGCTATATCTCGTAGTCGCTATAACTAGGCTAAATGAAACGACTATAAATCCATTGTTTCTTTAGCTACACCATGACAAGTTAACAAACTGCAACGATTACAGAAGGCAGCTGCAAGTTTTGATTTCGGTAAATATGTGTCCACTAAAGATGTCCTAAAACTGAGATGGCTTCCTGTAGAAGAGAGACGGGCGTTTAATTGCATGAAACTCGCATACAAAGCTATTCATTATGAAAACTGGCCAACAATCAACCAAATAGAAATCAAAACTACGGGTCGCATGCTTCGCAATAGCAACGACCTAAAGCTGATGTCTTCGTTGATAAAAGGAACATTCCAAGATCAAGCCAGCAAACAATTCAACAAACTTCCATCTGCTATTCGACACGACACAACTCTATACTCTTTCTGTAACAATCTACGGGAACAGCTTTTTATGCGAGCTAATGAACGACTAACTAATAAACTATTTTTTCGAGTTTCTTGGTCACAATTCATCTTAACTTTACATTACTTTCATTTTCAATCACTATTCCTTTAATATTATTGTAAACATAGGGAAAAAAACTTTTTAGCTAGAGTTGAAGAGCCACACTTTAGTTGTGGATATGTTCTTAAAAACCATGTACATATGTATGTATACAGCACGTGTCAAAGTTATCAAATACGATAGATTATTTTGAACTTGGCCCGGGCCAGCTTTTAACTATGTCGATTCCCTTTAACTATGTGCCGAATGGAATTTTGGCTGCTTTTCGTTTCTGCGAAGTGATGGCTAAGAACGGGCCTAATTGTGACTGTTTTATTACGAGTCCCTGTTGAGCAAGGTTTACCACAGGGATAAATGGAACATAGGTAAACAGTCTAAATCAAACTTACCGCTTCATATTCCTCCATAGCCTTTTCGATTCTCGCTTGTGCTCTCTCTTTTATTCTATTTATAAAACTCTTCAATTCATCTCTAAATGCCTCCATGTAGTGGTCATCATTTAGTCGCATTCTAAACAAAAAAGAAATCGAATTTAGCGCAAGCCAAGGTTTTTAGCTGTATCTGTCTTCAAGTGTATTGGAGTTTACAATGATTTGGTTTCAGCAGCAAAGTAGCTTTCAGATGAACTGAAATCGTTCATGATATGTTTTAAATGTGAAAATACTAAATATATTTACAATACACCTTTTTACTTTTCACTGTTTTTTACTTCTTCGTAGGAAAGAGGTTTGGATCGAGCATCCAAATCTGGTAATCAGGTATCTTTTATTTCCCTTTTTATTCGTTCATCAGTTTGGGTGCCGCAACTTTATGTATTATCGTTTCAAACGACCAGAATTTTCATTCATTTTTAGCTGACTTTTCTTTCAGCCTTTTTTGTTGGGGATACGAATCATCAAAGTTCAAAGCAACGGTTATGCCCCAAAAAGGAAGCCTGTGATCATGCGCAGAAAGCATGTTTGGTTTGTGAGAAGAATGTGGGCGGAGACTCTAACCACAACCCAAACAAGGATTAGCAAAGAAACAAAGAGATTCTCGCGCATGGTAATAGGTTTCCAGCCGTTGATCTGCTTTGAACCTTACCAGCATAACAAAAGGCTTAGACAAAAGGGACAGTCCTCGGTATCCTCAACAATTTTATTATGAAAATTAGGCCCTGATTTTCGCGAAAATTGTTTTGATTAGAACAAAGCGAGGAGCTTAGGTAATACGTCTAGTAAGATTCACATACTTGTTGAAGAAAGGTTTAACAGTGCTTCTCGGGTCAGTCTCCAGTGTCCTTGCAAGCTCGAGCAGAAACTGCATACAAATTGTTTGATGCGCAACGCGCTCCATCAAAGCGTGTTTCTGAAAAATATGGAACAAAATCGTAGCACAGGGCTCAAATCTTTCAAATCTTTAAAAAGGTGGGTGTAAAATTCGTTTATATTTTTCTTTGAATTGAATTGCTTGAAATTAACTCAGGGTACTTTTCTGTAAATCTGACGTGGAAATTTGTTTGCACCTCAATTATGCTCCAAATGGGAGCGTCTTTAGTTTTTTTGGAAAGAATTTATGGAGAAGTTTGAAAAAATTAAAATCATCGTAAATCCTAAACAAATGGAGGGAAAATAATACAATCTTGAAGATAACCATTGTTTATGAAGGTCTATAATATGGTGCCCAGCAAAAACCTGTCGCTCTTCTGGTTTAGGATTTAGAAAATTGATGACGTCACACCTTCAAATATGACAAATGCTGCCATTTTGATACTAGCTATGATATCAAAAGATTTCCATGGCAGATTTACAGCAAAGTACCATAAAATGGTCCCCTTGGAGGTGCCTGTATAACATAACAAAAGGAACATAACAACTCAATTCTTTATTGACCCGTCGAGTTGTCATAAAACGATTCCGAAAGTCACCTGAATACATCTTGAAAATGCGTTAAAGGGGCTCAGTCGTCAAGCAGTAAACGAATCCGTAAACTCGCACGTGTCGGGGATTATCCATTGTTCATCCATTGTTCTCTGCAGTTTGTTTGATGGCTTCACCCAAGCCACAAAAAAGTGACCGTTAAAAGTCCACTTATATCCGAGCAATCGTTGAAGATATGAATGTTTGGTTTATTCCTTTGTGAAGTACAAGGATTAATGCCCAAACAGCAACTTTCATTTTGAAAAAAAATACGAAAATCCTGTGTGATATGACCTTTCAAAAAACTGCAAAACTCATCGTTTTGTTTACATTTTGACGACGGAGCCCCTTTAAGTACTTTACTTCCAATGGGCCATGCAACGAGATAATTAGCTGCTTTCGACAAAATTCGCTGCTCTTGGAACTTGATAACATTATGTCCTTTCCAGCTGCGACAGGCATATACTATCTATTTTTAGTTGTTGTAATGATTTATTAGTTTTTGTTTAGCTGTACTTTATTTGTTTGTTTGTGTATTTTTTTTTGTAATATTCTAGTTTATATGTAACTTCCAATTTCTTTCATTTTTTTCTTTCATTTTTCGAAAAGGCGTAATTGGGCAATACGTCGATATAAATTCTTAGATGGAATATAAAAAAAGATCCCTTGCTAGACTTTGGAGAAGATTATCTTTTGTAAAATCGCATACCTCTTCGACCTGAAGGTCAATGCACCATATAACGAGATAATTAGCGGTATGTTCACAAGCAAGATGTGGATTCTTCACAAGAAATTGTTCACTGTCATGATATTCATGTAGCATTCCATACTTCCTTATGCTTTCTCTGTGCTTGTCCATAAATTTCTTCTGCAAAATGTAAAAAGAATGAAGTTTGATACACTTTAAACATTAATACTGGAAGCAACGTTTAATACTGGAAAAAATGTTAATTTCTGGGACCAAAGCAAGTTTGGAAAAAATTCCGTGAAAAGTATCAAATTTTATAATATATGATTTGTAATGAACTGGCCAAATTCTGAAGATTGATTATCAATCTTTAATCACAATCGTAAGATAATTGTTGCGCAAATTTTCTTGATTTTTCGGCTGACCATTTCACGAATTATAAACAATATCTTTAATATGAAATTCCCTCGTCTGGGAACCGCCTAAAATTGAAATTTCTAAGGATGCTAGAAATGCAAATAGTTCAGATTTGATGCAATAATAACTTCCCCCTTTTCGCTTTTCTTTCTTTATCCCTTTTCCGTTCTTCTTTTCATCCTTCTTTCTTTCGGGAGAACTTAAAAATTTATGGGACCATTGGTGCCGTGGTCCGCTATTTTTTCCATCCTGGGTCACATGACTCGAAATGGGTAAAACAAACCTTAGCCGATATAAACTGCGAGGAAAAACACAAATTCGACTTACTGAATTTTCTAACTCTTCTTCTTCAGTTAATTGTGGTTTTGGTTTTGGTCCAGCTTTGTTTATAACCTATTGAAGAAAAAGGAGCATAAACTTAACATACAAAGATAAATAGCGCCTATTCATGGATACCGAAAAGCGCCCAAACCCATCCACTAAATAAACAAAGATGAGTAGTGCCAATTCATGGGTACCTAACAACCACCCAAACCCATCCGTCGGGCATATTCGTACCTTCCTCCAGTTCTAATCTCCCTCCCCTTTGCTACACGCTACTCCTCTTTAGATTCAATATATTTTCTCTCTTAAATTAAAGTCCTTCTGAACACATAAATCATTCTGTTTCCTTGAGTATTGTCATCGGCCTAAAAGATTTTTTCGACAGCTTCAAGGATACGAGTGATACAAGGAATTTTTATCGAGGGCAGGCCTCTTTTCACGCATTTCGATGTTATGGATGTGTGTAAAATTATACTTTGCCTTTATTTCTAATGCTTAGAAAAATAGAAGAGAAATGACAAAGAAACCCCATCCTTTCGATTATCAATTAAACTCTGATTGATTCCAGTAACTCAAGCATACTGTGGGGTGAATGGCCGAGCGGCTGATACGGTTTCCATCAGATGACTGAAGTTAAGCTCGGTCGAGTGAGGTCAGACTTTCGATGGGTAACCTCTCGGAGGCCTGACCTCATAAGTCACCTCACTGTCCTTCGGAAGGGATGTTAAACTAGGGTCCCTTGCCTGGATGCGGCATGAGAAATACTTCCGGTCCATTTAAAATAAATTACTGAAAACAAAAATACTCTGCACAGCGAGTTTTAAACTTATGAAGTTCATCTGGCCCATTCGGTTTACCAAATGGTAAACTTTAGCTGCCATGACTTTGCAAATATCATAACATCCATAAAGCTTCGCAAAAAAGTTATAGAAAATTAAACTTACAGTTTTCTGGAAACCCGGTTTGCTCAATGAATCTACATTCCATGGCTGTGCCTGCAAGTAATTGTAACAGTTATTTAACAAGAATCTGCGGTAAGAGCAAGTCCAGCTAATGTCACATGCTTAGATACGCTGAAAACGACTCAAAAACGTTAAAAAAAAGAAATATTTTTCGACGCTTTCAGGATGGGTAGAGGTCAATTCTTAGGCGTAGATATATTTTTATGACACCAAATCCTAACCTCGCTGTTGGGCACATTGCAGTGGCTTTATTACTTTCAGATCTTTTTACCATTTTCAAATTGTCACGGTATCGTGTGAACACTAGCTGAAATTTTGGTACTGTCGAATTTTCGCAGTTTTAAGATTGTGTCAGTCCGTCTCAAATAATATGTCACATGAGATTTGCGATAACGCAAAATTCCTTTGCAAAACACTTCCATCGTTGTTATTCGCGGGCAGTGGCAGGTGACATCTAATTTGAGACAGACCATAGTTTACCTGATTTTCTCCCAGTAATTCTTTACAATGGTTAACTTTCTCAACTCTAGACTGATTACATATTGGTAGTTATCGCTATCGATAGACTGATGGACGCTCAAACTACACAAGTTTGAGCAAACAACTCATTTCAATAAAAACAATCTAAAAATTTTTGTTGTTGATGGCGTTGCTGTTGAGATAACTGTGACTATACAGTGAGACTAAGACCCCGTTTACACTATGCTGGTACGAAACGAATACGGCATAAAACTGTGCCGTATTGGTTTTTCTGTCGAAACGGAATCACCGTTTACACTATACTGGCACAAAATGAATACGATAGGTTTTGACCATGCGCAGAGCGAGGATTAGTCACGGCGCATGCTCTCATATATTTGCCAAATTATCGCTTCGATGTGAATCCAACATGAAATGATGCCGTATTCGCCGTTTACACCATGCCGGTAGAACGACGAAGCCAGCTAGCATGCCGTATTAATTTTGTGCCGTATTCAAGTAAAAACTATGCCGGCATTATGTAAACGGGATGCCAACACGACACAGTTTCATGCCGTATTCATTTCGTACAGGCATAGTGTAAACGGGGTCTAACTCTACTCTATAAAACTTAACAAGATAATGTAGCCGCGAAAAATTGTCTTACCTTCTCTTCTTCTTGTAATTCTGCTTCTTTTTTCCTAAAGTGTTGTTCCTAGGAACAAAGAAATATAGAATAAAAACAAAAAACTTACAAGTAAACCTCAAAATTACATCAAACCATCAGTTAGGCAACGATGTTGAAATATATAAAGTCAGAAGTCATCTGCAATATTTCTTGGGTATGCTTTTCAAAACAGTGGATATTTTATCTCTTTTCACAGACCCTGTATATCGCTTTATAAGATTTACAATGAATACAGTTATGCTTCACTCCCTGGTATGTGAATGAGCATCAACACAGAAATGTATGCCTCAATATAATCAATAAAATTGCATAAATTACAAAGAACATACACCATGCTGTTATGGATACTAAAAATGACAAATTCTTTTAATTTTGTACAAAATCACTGTGCATATTGAACGGTAAAGGCATTGTGCACATCAACATGGTTTTCCTACCTAAGAACTCTTGTTTATAAAAATTTATTGTCAAGAATTCTTAACACGATGTAAAGAATAATGTATGTCGTTTGTCATTTGCAAATTGCAAAGCTTTCAAACTTTCTAACAACTTAGAACATTCTCATATTTTTAAAGGACTTAGTTTTGTACTTTTATACAGCGACCTACCCAGGAATTCGAAAGGGGGGAGCCGATGAATTTTTTGTTCCCCTTGATGTAATTTAGGTAAGATCTAATGACTGGTGATAAAGACAATTATTCATTTCAAAACTCTATCAAAAGAGAAAGACTGGGCTCCCATGGCTCACCCCCTGGGTAAGTCCTTGCTTTTATAACACCTGTGTTCTAGATGATCTTATCATTCTTCACCCCTGATTGGAGAATAAAGTACATCAAATCAGATACCTGTTTCTGAAGTTCTTTTATCTCTGTTTCAAGAAGTTTCGCTTCTTTTTGCTTTCCTTCCAGTTCAAGTTTCTTCATTCGCTCTTTGATGTTTTCCAGTTGCTTTTCAAGACTGGAAATCAAAAAGTTTTCGATATTCAACTCATGAAAAAACAAGTTTATAACTGATCTGAAGAAACTTTCACCCCTTCTGTTAAAGTGAATGACCTGAGCTAAATGGTCTGGTCTACAAATAGGGCCCTAATTTTGATTTTTTCTCACTATTTTATGGTATATGTTTTGAATGGGCAGTAAATTTTGGGGTATGATTTATAAAAAAATTCATAAATTTTGGGTGTGAATTCACAAGTCAGAATGGTACACCCCTCTGTCATCTACATATTGAAGTTACCCCCCCCCCCCCCTGAAAATAGGGCAAAGAAGAAACCTAGATGTGCCATTGCTTCTTAGACTGATTACAATGAGATGATATTTCCTGATTGCTTTTTAAAAAATTTGATTCTTTCATCTTGAGGGGAATGAAATGTGTTTGAGTTAGGAAGATGCGCAAAATGTTGATCAAGGGCTTTTAGCCTCTTTTCGTGCACTCTGAAGTGACTGATTCTACACATAAATTACATCATACCCCAATTACGCCCTTTTGAAATGAATCAAGATATCAATAAATTTCCATGGCAGATTTACAGCGAAAAACCCTGAGTTCCTTCCAAGCCATTTAATTCAAATAAAACTGCAACAGAATTTTACACAACCATTTTGAAGATTTGAGCGCTATGTTGTCTAAAACTCCATCAAAGGAGATTCTCAGAATGTTGCCCCTTGGACTAAAAATTGGTCTTAACAATTTATTCTCCCAGTCTCGGTAATGACAGACAAGCATTTTGTCAATAAAAAATAAACATACCTGTTTTTGTTTCTATCCAGTTCTGTTTTCTTTTTCTCAATTTCTTCCATCTTTTCAACTCTTGACTGATGCCTCCATCTGAATAAACTTGGAGTATCAATATTTGGGTGTGTCTCGTCTTCATCATCACTGACCTGTTGAAGAAAATAAAATCATTGAACACTTTGAAATAGAATTTATCAATGAACTAAATCTTTTTCATCGCAACAAACGATAATGACAACTGAGACATTCAGGTGATATCTGCAATTCACCGTTATTTTCAACATTATCTTTGTGTATGAAATGGTTCAGCATTCGTTCAAGAAATCTATCATTTTCTTTTCAAATCTTTAATAAGCAATGAGGGTTTTTATTTGATCTTGAGGGGGAGGGAAAGAAAACAATTTGTAAAAGGGTACAAATTTAAAATGTTTCTATGTATATATATACTTCAATCTGTCCTTGCTTGAGACTAAATCAAGATGTCAAATAGCAAAATTTGCAAGGTGAAGTTGCGGTTTTTTTGGCGCCAAGGATCAAAGAAGTAGCTAAGGGCTAATCGAGTCCGCAACCCTTTGTCATGACGCTCAAGTGGTGGGGCTCTACCCGGTATCAAACCCTGTCCGCCTGACTGTTCTGGCTGCAAAGTCAGAGGATTAGACCACTGCACCACAACAGCAAGAAAACTGTTTCTCATTCTCAAAAGAATGCTGAATTGTTTCACACATGCTTGCAAGTGCTTCAACGACTCTCTCACATTTGCCTATTGACAACCAACTGACCTGTCTAGCGAAGCTTTTGCCTTACAACTTCTCAAAATGTTTCGATTTTCAGCTTCTTCAGTAACTGTATTTGGGGACCTACGAAAAACCTAGATTACAGTAGGTTAACAAAAGAAACAACTTAACAAAGGGACTTAGCTAATAAATATATTCTCAACGGAACTATAAAAAGAGGGTGGGCCGGAAACGCAAAGAGAAGCAAAAGCTGAGAGAAAGATAGACTTGATACAGGAGCCAGATGTGCTGCCGTCTCAAGGGAAATCCAAATGATAAAGTGGAAAGATCTAGACAAATAAAATGAGAAACCCGCTCCGGAAAGGGCGACAAGATAAAGCAATCGAAAACACAAAAAGAAACTCTCACCTCGTCCCCAGGACCGTCTGTCATATTGGGACGGCAAATGACAAAGGGCTCTGGGCACGAGGCTAAAGAAATCCGACACCCTAAATTAATAAAAGAAGACCGATAAACGAAAGGAATAAAAAATGATCTTTAAGAATATGGTTGATACCATACTTATGACGGAATTTTGAGAGACCAATCGGTTCTGGAGCAATTCATACATTGCTGTACAGGAGGGTTTCCGAAAATTTCGTGTTCATTAGAGCCCGGAAAGCTGAGCTCTATTAATTGATCTTAAATGAGATAGCCTGAAAATTAGATTGTTTTTGTTTGAATTCATGCGTGCTGCGCCAGGAAAGAAAAATTCTGTTGTTGTTGAGGAGAGTCAGTAATTGTTTTGCCTAGACTAGTAATAGGCTGCTCACAAGCATGTCTATCCAGAATTGAAGTAAACACCGAATGACCTCAGAATATATGATAAACCAGAAGGTAATTTGGGACAGTTTTGGACGTTTGTATTTTCTTGAAATCATCATAACAAAATGCTTACAAAAAAGTTTCTGCCACCCAAAAAACACTGTATGGCATCTTTATCCTAGCCTGAGTACAGCCTCAACTCCTCGAAAGTCTATACTTTTGAGCATTTGAGGCTGCACGCGGGCTACTTTATCACTAATGATTGCAAATTTCTTTTGACATTTCAGTTGCTATTTGTTTAATTGTTGTCGTTTTCATTCAGGAATGCCATTGCTACTAGACCTTTATTTACATATACTGTATAGACTTCACACCTCGAAATGTGATCTGAAATCGGTCATGAAATTTTCTGTCAGATTGACTGTGAAATAGACTATGAAATGGCCTATGAAATCGGCTGTAGCTCCAGATGGCAATGCTGTAGAATTGGCTGTCAAATCTTTTGTGAACCGAGCAATGACATGATCTAAGGTCATTTGAACTAAAATTTGGTTTTTAAGTTTAATAAAACCAAGAGTTCTGCTCTGTTCTGCTGCGGAATCGAGATGGGTAGACATTTTTTAAATCTTTATCACTTGAAGAGCACATGGCATACACGTTCTTATAAATATGCTTCATCTGTGCAAAGTTTGACAAAGGTTTCTCGAAAAATGGAAGATCATTTAAAGGTGACCTGAAGCGAAAATTTTTATTGATGCAAATGGATGGCCCAGTCGGATGATGAAGGATCCTGTTTATATTTCTTTGATATCTCATTTCGTTTTCAAGATCCACTGATATTAAGTTGCAGCCGATGACGTCATTTGTTTGCAAATTACTAGGGGAAATATAACTGTATCTGATCTTTGAAAGGTTACAGTTGTAAGAAATATTTCAGCTGAGCTGAATACATGTTATATAAATTGCCTCATGGCTTAATATGATGTTTAGAAGGGCATGTTGATTGTGCAAAGTTTTTTAATTAGATTTCTCTTTGGAAACATGGCCAGCCTTGTATACACATTTTGCAAATGACGTCATCAGCCAATCGTACAAAACAGTGGATAATTCAAAAATGAAAGAAGGTATCAAAATAATTTAAACAACGTTCTTTATCATTCAACTGTGCTATTCATTTGCATCAATAAAAATTGTCGCTTCACACCACCTTTCATAGTCTAAGATTTTGTGCTTTTTGGATTTGGGATGGCTTTGTGGTAAGCTGGAAAGAAATTACAAGTTCAAATGAAGGACTGCAGAAATCACAATCAATTTCGAAAGTCACTCTCCAACTTATTTTTCAGCCATTTTTCCAGTCAAGGTCCCAGATGAGAAGTGAGATGGATAAAACAAAATACTAAAAATCTCATGGAGTTATACATAGCGATAAAAATGTCAGAATTTATCATCGTTTAAATAGCCTTTGTCAGTTATGAGGGGGCATTGAGATTTTCAGATTGTGGGAGGATAACGGCAATACATGTATTTGAGATTATCAGATTTTCAGTAACTCAGAGTTCCTTTCAAGTTTCTCAAAATGACAATCTTTGTGCCCCCTGCGAATATTTCAAAATAAGGTTTCTTACCAGCACAAACAATGATAAGCCAGAGAAATTGAGCAAGTGGGCCAGTACCCTTAAGGGAAAGTGGTCCATAGCTGGCAGCATTTCCTGGAGAATTTCAAGGTGCCTGGTAACAAACAGCCTACAATTAAGCTCTAGCTGGGACAGCAATGGGCCACTGCCATCCGTCCTGAAAAGTGAAAATGATGGGCCTAATTAATATCTACCTACCAAAATTAATGGTTTGTTTCCAAATATTGGCAGCTCAAAGAAGCGGTCTTCTTACCTCAATATGGTCCCAGACACTGTAATCAACCATATTGATATATTCTTTCTTGAAAGTTGTCGATAAAACTTCAAAAAATCTGCAGTTTGCTGGATCCAAGTTTTCACGAACCGCTGTGTCTTGTCGAACAAACCAGAAGAAAATCGCCTTGTGCTTTGTAAACGAGGCTAGGCTACACTGGAGGCCAAATCCACAGGAAGACCACTCTCTAAATTTAATCAAACATTGATCTTTGGCATTTATTTTTTTTTAAAGTACTGAGAAAAAATTCAGCTGCAAGAAACTATTTGTTCTAATCAAGGAAATCCTTATCACAGTTTTATTTATCTAGCTTTAGTTGTCTCCGGTATCATATTACAAGTATCTTTTTCATAAGAAACTAAGAATTTGAGTCATTACTGAAAGTTTCTTACAATCATATTATAAATTTTTTGAGTACTCAGAGTTTCTCTGAGTTCTTTATGAGTCCCATAACATAACAATCTTCATGTTTACTATCTGTACCCTATTCTGAATATTTCAGGAGGAAGTTTGTTGAAGCCTTTCCAATGTACAGACATTACTTTTACTCAAGTACCTTTCGACTTCGGTAACAGGAAAGAATGAAAATAAAGTAAAAAATAGGCAAATGATGAGTAATTCTACTTTTGGCATCAAATGTTACTTTGTGCATCTCAGTTGTAATTTTCCTTTTATAGGTGTAACCAAGGTCTTGCCAGCTTTTCTCTCTATAAGTCTCGGTACTGGAGTTTCTTACCTTTTAGTGTTCTGAGAGTTAAGTTTCTTAACAGCAGTTTCTTCCAAAAGAAATTACGTGAAAATACATGTATCTTTTATAAGGAAATCTTTATAGGTGACGTTGTCCTCGGGTCGCTAGAAACTTAAGAAATTCGAAATCCCATTACTTGAAAGAACAAGCAGCTCATTTATTTATGGAAATCTTTACCATACGTTTATTTTCTGCATGTTTTCCGCATCCATATTACTCCGAAGGTACTCGAACAATGTACTTGATTGAATAACCTTGTCCCTTTTGCCAAATTGGGATGGAGACGAAAAGGGCCTTTTGGGGGGGGTACATGATTGGGGGGATGGAGAAAATCATACCCGAAAATTTTGGGTATACCTTTATACCAATTTTGCGAAAAAGTCACCCGACCTTATACAATTTTCCGAAAAAGTATACAAAAATCGTTCTTTAAACCAAAATTGCGAAAATCGATACCGTTCCTTATACCAAAATCGTGAAAATCGATACCGTTGCTTATACCAAAATCGTGAAAATCGATACCCTTCCCGATGGCACGTCCCCGTACCCAAAATATGTGAAGTACCCCCCCCCCGGGGGCCTTTTGTTCTCAAAGAAACTTGGTTTTGAAATGTTCGTTTTGGAATATTTTGAAATTAACTGAAGGGTTGTTATGGAACTCGTAACTCAAAAGAAATTATGAGTACTCAAATGTAATAATTCAAAGATACTCTCAATGCTGGCCCAATTTCTTATTTTCTCATAAAAATATTTGCATCCATCATTCATCCATTTTGTAACAAAACCTTGTCTCATTCGATTTTAAAAAATTCTGTAATACATTTGTTTCTCCCTGTGTTCACAGATGTCGCGCAGGAGCAAATATTGCTACAATGCGGAGGAAAAGATGTTGTTGATAACGAGGCTTAGTGTCTTTGTTTTCTTTTTGGCGGGAAAACAGGAAAATTAGGGACATCAACAACATCGGGCCTAGGCAGAGCAGAAGGAAAGATTTTAGTGGTTCAATCTCCATAAGAACGCTGCAGATATGGACGACATCATGAATCAAGATGATGCTATTGGTAATGAAGAAGAACTTTTTGGACCAATCGAACCGATTGCACCCTTATCCCCGCTTGGTCCACTCGAAATCGATGATAGGCCTACTAGGCCCGAAGGCTTGCTGGCGGATTTCCATGGTGGGCTAGGAGCTGAAGATATGGGAGAAGATGGCGGCGACAAGAAAGATGGCAAGGAGAAGAAGCCACGCAAACTACGCATGGGAAATCTTAATGAAGCGAGACTTTGTGGGAAAGATGGGCTGAGATTGCTGCCGAAGAATTTTGAAGGTGTTAAATTTCGGGACAAAAAAGGTTTTGAGAAGGAAGACCTGGCATTATTGCTTGGGAAGATTGAAGAGTGGGCTCATCTGATGACCCCTAGACGGCAATTTATAGATGTCGTTGAAAGACTCGAGTTCCTAGGAACAAAGAAAGCAGTAAAGGGACATGCAATGGCTGTGAAAAGAGGGGAAGAATTTCAAGATGAAGATGCTGAAATCAATGATGAGCCAGAGGAAGAACGAAGTGCTGCTGCTGCTGCTGGGGGGAACAATGATGGAAATACAGGAACCCAAAATAATGATAATAGTAGCCAACTAAATAACAATGCAGGGACAACTGATATTCTGGATGGTTTGTTGCTTGATGATGATGATGACTTTGGGGATGTTGATCTTGATGGTATCTGAAAATTTTCATACAACAGTGAAAATTCTTATTCTTAGTGACACAGTTCAACCTTGCAAGAGATTGCAATGAAGAAGGGATTATGCAAAACTTTTTAACCTGGATCTGATCATCAGAATATAGGAGGCATCTGCGCATAGTTTCTGAATGAAAAGTTCAACCACAGAGGGGCCTGTCTACATGGGATCTATCCCAAACTGATACAGATCAGCCATGTGTTTACATAAGAACACTTGGGATCAATCCACTGTCCATTCAAGTTGGGCTTGCATGAAAGGGCGCACTCCAGTTTGGGATTGGTCCATTCTCATGTAAATGGGTCCAAAAGATGGGATCAACCCCAAATTGGCAAGGACATGACATTATGCTTATCTCATTGTTTGTCAGTTTCTTTTTGGCTTCAGCAATTCCTTTGATTTCTGCACTAATTGTTTTTGAAAAAAGGTGAAAAAAGTGCATTGTTTACAACTTCAAATTAAAGCAAATCCATCTAGTGGGCTCCATCTTGTATAACTGCAAAATGTTTTGGGATGGTCCTACGTAAAAGCCTGCAAACTCTTGGGATTGATCCCACTTTGCTCTGCAATGGAATCTCAGGTTTAACATTTGGCTACAAAATTTTGTTTTTAGTTTCAAAGTTGTGCTGTTCTTTTAAAAACAAACTATTACCAAAGATAATTCAGAGGTAATTTGGGCAGTTATGGTCTACTTTTATCCAATTCTTGTCAGGTTTTGTATAAATTAGTCATTTTAATTTGTAAGTTAAGCCTTTTTTGTTGTCACTTTTTATAGTAGAGGATTTTACAGATGAGTGTTTGCACCTTATGATTGTAAAATTTTGATTGCAAGTAAAGTTAGTAGTTTTGAGATAGGAGTCAAAAAGATTACTTTGTGATCAAAATGAAGACAACTTCCATCAACATGGATTTCTCTTTCAGAATTATCTCCATGCAACTTACTAATACTGTGGAGGGAATGTCCAAAATCGTTTATGAGCTTATTTCAGCAGACAATGCCTTAAGTTTTTCATAAGACGCTGCTCAACAATGGTATATGTATGTGTTCTCGTTCTTTACTGATAGGCATTTCCATTTGGCCCCGCTGAGGGAAATAAACAGAGTCAAAAGACATGCACAAGTCTAAAATTGGTTAAATGTTTTTGGATTTCCTTGGCACATACACGGACATCAGGGGCGGATCAAGGCCGGGTTGACAGGTTTGAATAAACCGGTCAGATTTCCAGGAAAGGCTTTTTAATACAATTCTAAATGTGTGCTTTTGCCATACGGAGGAGCATACTGTGAATTTCTGCTGGTGAAAACTGATATCAGCTTTTGCTTGTCGATGATGTGGGAATTTCAATCGCATCTTTGTTGTACTGTATTCAGGAAACAGAACATAATTATCTATTGTCATACCGCCTCTGTTAGATACCATGAGTCATGAATTGCGAAATATTACAATGGAGGAAGGAAAAATAAACCCGGTGGCACATTCATTTTGAGCTCTCAACCCGGTGCCAACCCGGTGCCAACCCGCTCCAACCCGAATATGATTGCACAAGACAGATGAGAGCTTCAAACTCTCCTACGCAGAGACAACTCTGTTTTGTAGGGTCAGCTCGGGGCTTGAGCAGCAGCACAGCACTTCACACATTCCTGAAAATCTTCATGAATATAGAAGCCTGAGAGAATAAAAACAAATTGCTTTGAACAGAAAGGGGAAGATAAATTCAATTATTAAGTTTCTGGAGCAAGATTGAAACACAGTCATGAGTGAACAACATGGACAAGAATTCACTTCGATAATGGCTCGATGTTGTAACAGTGATTTTAACTGTGAAACTTTTTATCAAAAATGGAGCTCCCTCAAAAAATGAAGGGTGTGGTCAAAAATGCACAGGAAAAGGGCGTTCCCTCAAAAATAAAAGGGCGTGGCCCAAAAAATCTTGTAAAGGGCGTTCCCCCTCCTCCTTCCTGCCTTGCGGCTTCTCCGCAATACAACCCTGTCACCGAAACTCCTGGATCCGCCCCTGGACATTATGTAGCCAAAGAAACAATGGCGTGTATAAGCGTTTTCTTGTCTAATTTATACTTAGGTTACTCCACTATGGGGAATGAGCATAGTGAAAAGCTATGCACAGGTATAGAATTACTGGATATTCTTGGCATGTGTGTGGACATGGTGTAGCTAAAAATACGATGGCAGGTGTTGGCCTTTTCTCCTGTAAATAGGCGTAGGAGACAGGGGGACAGGGGGGCTGCAGCAACCCCAACGTCGGAAAATTTTGCAAAAATCAGCCATAATCGGGCAGAAATGCGCCTTAAGTCGGGCAAAATTTTCTTAAACAATGGATTTTTTACATCGAGTTGAGTTGAACCCGTGTTGAGTTTCAACTCGGCCTCCTTCATGTAAACGCGATGAAGGCTTACACCGTCAACCGACTACCGAGTTGAAACTCAACCCGTGTTCAACTCAACCCGGGTTGAAATTTCTCATGTAAAGGGCCTCTAATATAAGAAGGAAGAGGATGGATTCCATCAGCTGTCATGGGGATCATGTGGCAATATCTTACTGGATCAGTTCATATGAAAGAAAACGACCCAGATCTTTATGAGGTATTGAAGTTTTTGGACTGGCAAGTGTAAAATGCTTGTGCAGGTTGGTACAATGCAAGTTTCAGGTCCCTCCACTTTACACTTGCCATAGTACTGTATATATATCATATTTCTCATCCTTAATTATATTTGAGTCTTGAAAACAACCACAAGGAAATTATCCCAGAGAACAAATTGTTTCCAAGAATATTATCATTTTTCATCTGAAAGCTCATAATTCACGATAAGAAAAGCAATACGGCGTCAAGATTGAATATGCCTTGAATATTAATTTCTCAAAACATCACGGCCATCTGCATACTCTGATTTATCACAAGTGGGAGTATGCACTTCGGCTACAAAACAAGCAGCTGGAATTAAGAAGCAGGTGGTTTTTCGCACAAAATTTCTTGGAATGGGATGTAATTTTTGTGAAAATACTGTGCGATTGGGCAAGAAATTCTAGAAATGCTTAAGTTTGGGATAAACAACCTTACAGTTGTTTGTAGTGAAAACACTTGTCGGTAATCCACGTCCTGAGATTGGGTCCCAAAATCCCGCCGATATTCTGGGATTGGGTCATAATAGAAATTCTTGCAGTGCACACCACATCTGCCCCGATGGTGAAGTGCCCCTGGGACTTAAAACAATTACCACTGAGTAACATGGCAGGTTTTGTAACAGTTGCCTTTGATTGACACATAAGCACAAATTGATTAACGATTGCAGACAAAGGGAATTCTATGCCCAGTCGGTCAAGTCATAAACAAACACAAACCAAGCCCCAAAAATTGCTCTTAAACCCAAGTAGCTAGCTCGATCATTGTGCATGCCAGAAATGGATTTCAAGAGCAAAAATGAGCATATAACGAAAGAAGAAGGAAACTTCTAAACATATACCTCGGGCATTTTATTTGTTGGTTCAGGAGCCGATTCATTTCTCGTATTTTTTTTGTGTAACAAAAACACTTATTGCTCAGCTTCTGAACGAAACAAGCAAAATGGCCGATACAGATGTTTCGATACATCCTTCTCTTTTTGCTACATGCTCATATTTGTCCCAAAGACCATTTCTAGAAGGTGCAACGAACAAGCTAGCTACCTGGGTTTCAGAGCAGCTCTTGCGCCCTGCTTTGTTTTCGTTTATGACTTGACCGACGGGGCATAGAATTTCGTTTGTCGGCAATCGCTAAACTCCTTGTGCTAACAAGAACAGATTTTGTAAAACAATAGCATGACTTACTTTTAAATGACACCGCAATTCAAAGCAATTAGCGAATGCAGACAAAGAAAATTCTCTCAAGCAGTAATTCAAAACAAGCAAAGCTGCAAAAGTTTCTCTTAAACCCAGGTGGCTAGCTCGCTCGTTGTGCATTCCAGAAATTGTTTTTTAGAGCAAACATGAACATAGATTGAAAGAAGAAGAATATATTTACACATCTGCTATGGGGATTTAATTTATTTGATTCAAAAGCTGATTGGGAGGCGATTCAATTCTCTAATTTTTTTGGGTGTAATTAAAACACTTACTGCTCAGCTTCTGAACCGAAGAAATAAAATGCCTGAGTTAGATGTTTAGATATATCCTTCTTCTTTCGATATAAGCTCATGTTTGCTCTTAAAAGCAATTTGAGGAAGGCACAACGAGCGTGCTGGCTACCTGGATTTCAGAGAACGTTTGCGGCTTTGTTTATTTTGAATTACTGGTTGAGAGAATTAGAGAATTCCCTTTGTCTGCGATCGCTAATCGCTTTGAATTCAAGTGTCAACAAAAGCAACTCGTGCTGTTGTCTTACAAAATCTGCAGCGGATCATATTGTCGCATTATCTGTCTTTATTCTTGCAACTTATTTGAGAATGTCCATTTGGTAACAATGATCGTATAAAAAAATTAGTAAATTATATTCAAAAATGTAAATTATTTTGAAAAGATGTCAGCCTAAGTGTACATGGTCTCTGCTCCGTGAAACATCAAGATTTGACACTCCTTCCCGATCTCCATTATTATTATCATCATCATCAAAATTGCTGTCGACGTCATCTCCTTTCCCCTTCTTGACCGCGTATGCTTGTCTTCTGACTGCTTTCTTGGCACCAAGCTCTTCGACTCGTTCTACTACATCTGCAAATGGGAACCTGGAATTGGGTGCAAAAAGGGTTTGCTAGTGGTTTCAACTTGGGAAGATTTTGTAACGCTATAGTATAGCATCATGTTTTTTATTGACAAGGGAAATTCAAAGTGATTAGCGATTGCAAACAAAGGAAATTATCTCTTCAAATAAATCAAAACAAAGGAAACCGCAAAATATTTTGTGAAACCAATAGTGCAAACTGTCGCCTTGTGCTTGTGCACGCGGACAGTCCTTTATTCTCTGTTCTATCAAACTCAACTCTCGACTCAACTACTTCAGTGCGGATCAATGGTTTCCTCTTAGGCCAAATTTGATTTTCAAGACAGTCTCAAATTGCAGCGTGCCTGCAAAGGATCTTGGGCGGCAATGGCTCCTTAAGTGTTCATTTACATCAGGATCAAACACATTAGATTTCTTTTACCTAGGGTAAAGTTGATGGGCCCAGAATTCATATTTCCTCAGCAACAAATTCAAATTCTCCTCTTCATTCTTTCCTCTGAAAGACGTCCCTTCAAACAATCCAGGGAGAGCTTTGATCCCATTCTCACCGCACAGAAGTTTCTCGTTGAAAGGCTTTCCATTCTTTCTTTGCCTACTACTCTTCTTATTTGCCGCTTGTTCAGTTTTCTCGCCTTCCTGACCACCACTTGCTTCGTTTAGGCCGGTAGCTATGCCAACCGCTTCTCGTTCTTCATCATCGAATAATTCTTCACCATCAACTTCTAGGCCAATATCCAAAGTTTCTAAATCAAACTCCATCTTGCTTGAATAGATCAAATCGGTGAAGGTCTGTTTTCCTCATTTAAAGTCATGTGACCACACTCTCGGGAATTTAGGATTCATTGCACAAGTTTTCGTAGCCTGCGTGCAGACTCTACTTATTCCCTGAAGAGAAGTGAGGTTCCTACTGCAGGCAAAAGTTTTCGTGGCACGAAATATGTTAAAGAATCCAAAAGATGTTTTATCCAGCCGATGTAAACAAACCTTCGCCAGTTTTGTTTATATCAGCATGAAATCATGTTTTTTTTATTCTGAGATTCTGAAAATCCCAAAGTTTCTCCTAACTTATCGACCTCCATTTTGGAACGGCGAATTTTGCCGTTAATAATATGATACACTCTTTTTTCATATAAGAATACAATAAATTGTGTCTAGCCTCGATATTCTTAAGAAAGTTTCGTTTTGCGCCTGAATGTATCACAAAGTATTCTTATTTGTTTCAAATCTGCCATGATTCTCTGTTGTGAACATCGAAAAACAGGCAACTTCTGAAAAATGAGACACAAATATACGACCTGAGGCGGAGGAACATTCTTATAATATTCTTAAAATTGGATGATTCTGAGCCTGAATATTCTTATGAAAATTATTCTTATATAAAAAGAGTGTATTGCAAATTAAATAACATCGCTTTGATATTCCTGGAACAGCATTTTTTTTAAGTCGTGCGTTATTTCGACTCACCTGGGAGACTTCTGATTTAGAATTTTTAACGTTATTTGATATAAATGTTCGAATGTGCACAAAAGCGATGAAGATTTAACGCCACTGAATCAAAAAATTCTTAGAAAAATGTAGCATAGGGCTCAAATCTTTCAAATCTTTAAAAAGGGAGGTGTAAAATTCTATTCCATTTTTCTTTGAATTGAATGATTTGAAAGGAACTTATAGTACTTTGCTGTAAATCTGCCGTGGAAATTTTTTGATAGCTTAATTTTTTTCAAAATGGCAGCAATTTAATTATTTTTGAAAGAATTGATGGAAAATTTTGAAAAAATTTAAATCTTCGTAAGTCCTAAAACAATAGAGGAAAAATGATACAATCTTCATGAAAACCATAGTTTATAAAGGCATACAATTTGGCGAAAAGCAGAAATCAGTAGCTTTTCTGGTTTAGGATTTAGAAATTTGATGACGTCATAGCCTCAAATTCAATAGATGCTGCCATTTTGAAACTAATCAAGATATCAATATATTTCCACGACAGATTTACAGCAACAAATCCTTAATTCCTTCCAAGTCATTTAATTCAAAGAAAACTGTAATAGAATTTTACACCGACCTTTTTAAAGATTTGAGCCCTATGCTGAAAAATGTATAAAAATATCGTACGATGCAGACTATTTTGTAGAATACCTAATAAACGGTCCATTTTCTTTGGCAAATGCGATAACGTGAGTACTGCAATGTTATCAAAATAAATTTCAATCTATTCTGCGTGAATGAAATTGTGATAAAGTTTCGATGATAATCCGAACATATAATCAGTCTAGATAATCCGAGGGATTTTTCATTAAAACAAAATGTTAATAAGCTTTATACATGGTTAATATTAAGATGGTTTGATGCCGTAAAAAATCTGCACCTGACCGTTCCCAGCTAAATTAGCGTAATACCAAATAACACATCCAGCTGTAGTTAAAAGAACAAAGGCAACATTCTTAATTAAGCTGGCCATTGATTGAGACTTACTTTTATGTTTTTAAAGAGCCAGTGCCACCCGGCGTCCTTTGCAAGCACGTTACTATTTCAGAATGTCTGAATTGTCTGAAAATCAAATTTGGCCTAAATGGAGACTATAGATTCACCGTGGAGTAGTTGAACTAATAGAAATCTTTCATTACGCAGCTCTCAAGACATGGAATAATGCACCTGCCGAAATTCGTGAGCTACCGACACTTGATCGTTTTAAAAACAACTTAAAGGGAATGTAAGCATATATAAGCCCTTGGTAGAAATAGCAGCCGTGCAAAGACAATAGGTCATGACACGTGCCGCACCATATTTGGGTAGCTGATCTACGTCAACAGGAAATACTGATATCTGATAGGTTGGATTTGACTGCAAGTGGTTTGAGCCACTTTTATATGCTTACATTCCCTTTAAAACGCATTTAAAGAGCTAGCCCCTCAAACACAACTCCCTGGCTTGGAAGAACAGCAATGATTTAGTTTTATACTTAGGGATGTAGGTTTCTATTCTAAAGGTTTTCACCATTGTAAATAGATGTTATATATTTTGATTTGCTGAAGGGATAATTTGTATATAAATAGTATTGAATGAAATGAAAAAAAATCAACTAAAGTCAAACTTTTCCATCACTTCAACTTCTGCAATGTGGAACTATGGATTCTGTTTGGGTAAAATCCAGGGAGCTATACACGGGAGAGGAAACGCGCGCTGGCGCTGTCTGCGATGTGATATGCGACCTCGTTTGTGTGTTAACGTGGCAACGAAGCAGCGATAATTTGGCTTGCCTAGCAACGCATTTTTTGCGAGAACGACCGGGAAGAGAGCGAGAAGGTGGATTGAAATGGGTTTGTCTTAGTAAACAAAGGTTGCACAGCATTTCCACTTGCCTCACTATTTTATAAACCGTCCGACCCTCATCCGATTGATTGAAATAACTAAAAATTGCGTAAGTTTCGAATCGATTGGAATCTCAGAATGTTGCTGAGGCACGAGAATAGGACAAAAGCACAATCGGTGCAAGTACCCCGAAAGAAAATTGAAATATCTCGCGAGTCTCATACTATCTCAGAAACATTTTTCTTTAGTTTTATTGCCAATGGCTATCCACAAGTAACTTAAACTGCTCAGAGTTGGGCGGGGTTGGGCAGGGTGAAATTTTCACAAATGCGTGCTTGGAGCGTGATCCAAAAGACGAGCTGGCCTAAGCACCGCCGAAAAAACTTAGCCGCTACAGCCAATTCCTGATACCAAATGGCTAAATTAGTCTCACTATGCAAAGATAAAACATTAAAGAGTCAAAAGAATGTCTAACATAGCCTAAAATACCTACCATTGTTGTTCAAATCCAATCCAAAAATGAGATGCACTTTCCATCCAAACATCAGCTTCCATCTTGTTTTTTCTACAAAGTGCGCGATGCGCTGCGAAGGAGGCGCATATCACATCGCAGAATGCAACTCAGTGCGCGTTTCCTCTCCCGTTTCCTCCCGTGTATAACTCCCTGGTAAAATCTCATTTTCAGACCGCCTGAAATTTCAGCGAGCCTGCAAAGGACCCTGGGTGACAATGGCTCTTTAAATTATTTGAAAAAATAGATGCAAAATCCTTTTGACGTAATAGATTTTCAACTGAAGAATTTTGCATTAAAGTCCCATAGCTAACCATGATCCTTTGCGATCCAAAGCTGACTTTCGTATGATATGACAATCGTTGCTGGTTAGACTAATGACAGACTTACCGGTGCTCTAAGAACCGGTTTGGGCAGTCTTAGTTTGGTGTTAATCTCGTTTTGATGAAGGATCACTGAAACTCATCGTTATCAGTAGCAGCCAACCTCTGACCTAAGTTCCTTTTTGTTTTGATTTCATTCAACGCGGAAAGGATCATGGCACTGCACTGCCTTACTCCATGAAGACCCTCAACCATCGCTCATTTCATTAAAGGGGCTCCGTCGCCAATAAAACGATGATTTTTGCAGTTTTTTTAAAGGTGATATCACACAGGATTTTCTTTTTTTTTTTAATGAAAGTTGCTGTTTGGGCATTAATCATTGTACTTCACTAAGGAACAAACCAAACATTCATATCTTCTACGATTGCTCGGATATTAGTGGATTTTTAACGGTCACTTTTTTGTGGCTTGGGTGAAGCCACCAAACAAACTGCAGAGAACAATGGATGAACAATGGATAATCCCCGACACGATCGAGTTTACGGAATTGTTTACCGTTTGACCACGGAGCCCCTTTAAATTGAATTTATATTGTTGTTGTCGCTTTAGTGCGTATTAGGTTCGGTGGTTCTGAGACAAAAATAGCAGGTGATCTAGGCCATATTGAATCAATACGAGGCTGATCCGTTTCTGGAAGCATGGCGAAATGAGACGTGTAGTTGTGGCGGTACCAGTTCATTCAAATAGCGAAATTACGCCATGTATTGAGTCTAGCATGACTGCGCGAGAAAGGGCGTGTTGTTGAAGAAAAAATCTACTGTTTCATTGCAAGGCCTTGCCCCCACGAACCCAACATAGGGCTCAAATCTTCAAAAAGTTCAGTGTAAAATTATATTACAGTTTTCTTTTTATTAAATGGCTTGGAAGGAACTTAGGGGTTTTTGCTGTAAATCTGCCTTGCAAATTTATTGATATCTTGATTAGTTTCAAAATGGCGGCAAGTATTAAATTTGAGGCTATGACGTCATTTTGAGATTATCAAAAAACATCAAGATATCAAAAGGTTTCCAGGGAATATTTACAGCAAAGTACCATAAATTCCTTTCTAGCCATTCAATTCAAAGAAAAATGCTACAGAATTTTACACCCACCTTTTTAAAGATTTGAAAGATTTGAGCCCTATGCTCTTTAATTTATCGATAGAACAGGAAACGTAATTTATGGGATGAACGTCCTCCACATTGATCCTTGGAAATGAGCTTTCTAAAATATGTTAGTTTAACTCATTTTTCTATAACTTTCTTCATTATCGGTTGATCAACTATTTGCCTAACTTTCTTGATTAATAAAGTGTTGAAAAGTATGGAAAATTAATTAGGTTTAATTGTAGGCTTGGAATATTCACAGTAAAATGCGATTACTCTACAAAAGGTTAATTTTCCGAAGGAAAGATCGAGTTTATTCACCTTCCCTTTATAAGCCTATTAACAGAACGGTTTGTAGAACTACTTAAACAAAGTAACTTTTCGGTAATACCTTGCCAAATATTTTTAAATACTGTTCGTTATTAAGGTATAATTGTGTGTGCTTTTTCAAGCCTCATTCCACGTGGAAACATGTTGCTATTTGAAAAAACAGGTTGACCTGGTCTCGGCCAAGTCCCTTCCGTGTCAAATACAAAAACAATGACATCTGCGAAGGAAAGAAAGAGAAAGCGGTCCCTTCTCCTTCCTTCGCAGAGGCTTCCGTTCTCTCCTACGCAGGGGTGATTTTTAGGTAGCAGTTTTTAGGTAAACACGGGAGAGACTAGGGTAAGTCCACGGTTGACCCAGTAAAAAGTGAAACTTTTCGAAAAATCACCAAAATTTGATCATGTCACCAATCTTGAAATGTTCTTTTAAACAAATGATTTGTGGTACAAAATTTGAAATTAGCCTTAAATAACGGACTCGTCGCATTAAACCCATAAACGCAACAAAACATCGTAATCTGTAGAAAGACGACTGTTCTACTGTAACTACTGTAAAAGAAAGTACTGTAAAAGAATGACAACCAAAATAAACCTGTTACTAGAGAGAAAGCTGTTGTGTCCGTGTCCTGCAAGAGAAAAACTGTTGAATCCTGCAGGAGAAAAATGAGTTTTAAAACCTGAAAGGAAAGAAATAAGTTAGTAACTCACCAGTAACTGCAATGAAGAACAAAACTTCAGGTTTTAAGATTAACTCGGGCTTCTACACAGGTTTATTTTGGTTGTTGTTCTTTTACAGGAGTTAACAGTCTTCCTTCTACAGATCGCAATGCTTTGTTGCGTTATGGGTTTAGTAGGATGAGTCCGTTATTAAGGCTACTTTTAAATGTTCTTCTAGTGTACTTGTGTCAAGGACCAAATGATTCTGATAGATGATCCTTACTCTATTGGGGACAGATGACAAATACAGTCATGAAAAAAAACACGTTTTGAGCAATATTATTTCACAAAATATTGAATTTTTAAGCAAAAAGCTATTCCGTGTGATTTCTCTTGGTACATAGTAAATGGGACCTCCTTGAAGTAAATCTTTTCATAGTCTAAAGACTTCCAGGGTAATTTAGAAGCTTTGGTATATTGTTTAGAATTGTGGTCTGCAGGAACCTTCAAAAGTAACGCAGCCTAACCTTACGCTACGGCCCCTCCAGATTGATCAAGCTACTTTAACAAAAAAAAATGCCAGTGCGCATCTGCTGCTAACTAAAAAATAAGTGGATTACAAACTTCGGACCAAAAAAAGCCGAGCCTCCCTGTGTGGCGCAGTGGTGTAGTCCTCTGACTTTGCAGCCAGAACGGGCAGGCGGATAGGGTTCGATCCCAGTCGCGGACTCGATTATGTCTTCTCTTCTTCGGTAATCCCAGCGCTTGGCGCTAAAAACCGTTCACTTCGCAACTTCACCTCCCTGGCAAAATTGTCTTTGGTACACCCCCCATTAGACTTATTTCGATGAATCCCAGTAATCGCTATTTAAAACGAGACTACTACACCAAACTGAGACCGCCTTTCAATAGCAAAAACTACGGCCATAGACAGTAAATCCCCGCATATAAGAACCTACTTTTTTGAGAGCTAGGCTGAAATAGGTTCTTATTTTAAAGGTACTAAGACAAATTTCAAGGTATAACGGTTCTTATTTGAAGAGTGCCTTGCATAGGCCATTTTAGAACCTTCGCCAACGATTTTGAGCCCTATTATTTGTTTTAGCAGGGTTATAATATATCTAATAACCAATGCTAAGCTTTCAAACTGCAAGGGAAGAGATTCAAACTTTAAAAGCCCACTGGGACAAAAATGAACGTAACAATGACAATCCAAAATCAACTTTGCTACCCCTGCTATAAGAACATATTTTTCATCAAACTGAAACAGGTTCTTAATTACAAGGTGCATAAGTTAGGAAAAACAGCCTCTAGGTTCTTATTTTTGTAGGTTCTTATATGCGGGGATTTACTGTAATCAATCTAGCCCCCCAGATCATTTTCAAGTAACTCCCAAAAACAAGAGCTCTTACACAATGACCCTACATTCAGCTGCAAAGAAACATTGTAGAAAAACTCTTAAATGTTTCAAGAGCCGATAATAATTAGAGGGCTGCTCCTTTCAAAGCCGATCCATTAACTCGATATTTTGAGAAAAATTCTACACATGGCATTTCGGTTGTCTTGAAATTTCACAAAACGGCTCAATAGTCGTGGAAAGTTGTGTAATGAAAACAGTAATGTGTTTCAGTTTTTACAGAAGAATGCGAGAATAAACGGGAGGGCAAACAGCTGAAAGCAAATCAAAATCGCAAATTCCGCGTGCTTAACGAAACCAGCCTCCGTTTCTCGCCTCATTGTCATGCAATTCGCTTCTGCATATATCATCAATTCAAAATATTTACTGCAATTGAAACTAACTGGCTACCTTATTGCGTCATAGCCCCCTTTTCGAGATACTTTCGGTTTAAAATGCTTGAGAAGTTACACAAGTTATGTAGAAAACATTGATGCAACAAGGACAGATGTGATCAGGCAATAACACGAGTTGGTTTTGATTGACACCGCAATTCAAAGCGATTAGCGATTGCAGACAAAGGAAATTCTCTCAACCAGTAATTCAAAACAAGCAAGGCCGCAAAAGTTTCTCGGAAACCCAGGTAGCTAGCTCGTTCGTTGTGCATTCCAGAAATTGTTTTTTAGAGCAAACATGAGCATAGATCGAAAGAAGAAGGAAAAATCTGCACATCTGCCACGGGCAATTTATTTGTTTGGTTCAGAAGCCGATTCGGAGGCGATTCAATTCTCTTATTTCTTTGGGTGTAATGAAAACACTTACTGCTCGGCTTCTGAACCAAAGAAATAAAATGCCCGAGGTAGATGTGTAGATATATCCTCCTTCTTTCGATATATGCTCATGTTTGCTTTTAAAAACAATTTCTGAAATGCACGACGAGCGTGCTAGCTACTTGGGTTTCAGAGAAACTTTTGCGGCTTTGTTGTTTTGAATTTATGGTTGAGAGAAGGTTAGCATCATTGTTAGATCCTTCGACAATATTCTCTGCCTGTATTTCTGATTTTAATAAAGCCTGAGATTGATGATCTGGGTTAGATTTATTTTCCTTGAATGTGTAAGTGAAAAACACCGAGGAGTGTGGTAGGCCTACGATGAGAAGGTGATATTTTAATTCATATTCATAGCGAACTGTTTACAGTCGAAATAAATTCCGTGAAGCGACTGCAAGATTAAAATTTTACCACGAGGGATCTCAGGGTGGGGCTAATTTTACCAATGTGTGATATGACGAAATGTGTGAAGATGAAGGGTGTCCCATGGAAACTTGTTTCTTTTTTGTATGGCTGCCGTAGAGAAGCTGTGACTTTAAAGGACACAAATTTTCGCCATAACTAGAGCTCAATAAGATAATAAGAAGAATAATTACTTGCTTTCAGGGGTGGCTCCAGGAATCTTCCAACGGAGGGCTGGAGCTTCCGACAGGGGGGCTAAAAAAAATGGCTAGAAAATGCAGCTTTCATACGTCATTTTGCCAAATTTCCTCCGACAAGAACCCAAAATGTCCTCCGACGGGGAGGCTAGATGCTTCCGACAAGGGCCTTGGATCTTGATGCATCAAATGTAAATCTACTTTTTTGATTCATTTCATTTCATTTCATTTTACAATATTTATACAGGTTAATAGGATTCATATATAAATATGTTTTTCAACCTGACCTGTTTCAACAAAAAGAAAAAAACCTAACCACTAAAACTAAGAACAAAAGAAATTATCATGCCTAATTTACAATATTATACAAAACTAAGACTAATTAATAAAATAAAAGTTGTCCCTGTCTATAGTTGTCCTTTGAAGGTTTTTAGGGAGGGTGCCAATTTTGTCTCTCTTTCTAGGTTGTTCCCCAGTTTCGCACCGCGATAAGAAAAAGCCTTTTGGCCATTGAGAGTTTTTAAAAACGGTATCTTAAGATCAGTCTCTGATGAGCGCAGAAACCGCTCTCTACCGTCCGAACATTTTATGAATAATTTGTTCAAGTAGTCTGGGTTCAGAGTTTCAGAGTTTCCTGTAGCCCGTGTGTACACAACAAGGACAGATAATGTTACAATAGGCCTCGCTACTTTTTATTGACACCTGGATACAAAGCAATTTGTGATTGCAGACAAAGGGATTTCCATGCTCCGTTGGTCAAAACATAAATCAAAACAAAGCAGCAGCAAAAATTGCCCTGAAACCCGGGTCGCTAGCTCAGTCGTTGCGCATTCCAGAAATGGTTTTAAAGAGCAAATATTAGCACATATCGAAAGAAGAAGGATATGTCTAAACTTCTGCCTCGGGCATTTTATTTTTTTCGTACAGACGCTGAACAGTAAGTGTTTTAAGGTGGTCGTACGGTAATTAATTTAGATTTTTGCACAAAAAATCGAAAAATGTTTCTTGATGTATTTTTATACTTTCAACATTGAAGAATTTGATTCTGGGATGGAAAATTGCCTTATAGAACTATAAATACTAGAAAATAGCACAAATGTACACAACAGTCCAGTTTTTCTCCTTAGCAACGCCCATAGTTACGCAATAACATCCCTATTCCCCCTCTTCTTTCAAAGAATTAGGTCTTGCATGCCCCCCAGTCTCGATGGGGTTTAGATATGATTGAGTTGAATTCCGTGTATGCTGCATGAAGTACTGTGTGTCCTTCGTCTGTGAAATAAACTTCGAGATAACTTGTTCAGGAGATCTCCACTGAAAATTTCCAAACTTCTCCAACCCAATGAAATGACGAAAACATTACCAACGTGAGCAACAGAGTACAAAGCAGTGAAGAATCAGAGCGTATCAACATTTTACAGTGCAGGAAAGTAACAGGAATGTGTAAAAGATTGCTGCCTGGCCTTTTTAGCTAGCCTTTTAGGCCTAAAATACTCGTTGTCGTGGGTGGGCCTAAATGATGAATAACTCCGAAGAAGGAAAACCAAAAGATCCTTGTTGCTGGAGGTATCTTTGCCTAAGGAACACAAGAAAGAGAGAATTACCATGAATCAAAACGCCTTTTAGAGAACAATCCAGCACATACACTGATGACACTGTATTCAGTTGAAACAGCCAGCTTGTTCATCGTACAAACATAGAACTACACAATAGACAGTTGTGAAATTTTTATTCTTTGAGAAAAAGAAAGAAGGATTTTGCTTCATGTAATACATTTAAGTGAATCTGTGATAGTCCTTGATCGCCTAGCTGAAAATTCTCATTGGTCAGAATGCAAGAAAGACTTAAACATAAAACTGACACCTCGCGTGGAGCTGGGTTTCTTCACAAAATCATCATGTGATGCGCACAGTTGGAGAAAATCATGCATGCATTACAGTCAAAAAGATAACAAGAATCCTAAAGAAAGACGTTCTATTTTAACTGTCTAATGAAAGTCCTCAAAAGTTATGTCTTTGGCTACAGCATCTTTAAACGTTTCTCTGAAGGTCAGATTCAAAGCAGCTCATTTAGACAACAACAATCAAATACAAATTCTGAACCAGTACTTTAGAGCCACAAGAGCTTATATCCAGAGAAAGAGATGTTGAGGACAAAAGTTCAAATTCAATTTGCTAGTTCATGTGAAACTTGTAAGACAATGACACCATTTTAGTGTAAATGTTGAACTAAGGATTGGTTTGGTTGGTTGCAAACGCAAATCTTTGATGGAAAGGTGTCACACGTGACAATGGCAAGACTTTTTTCACCACATATAGGACAATAGAGCCAACAGTTTTTGGAAACCTATGAAAAATGGTGGTATTTTAATTGTAGAAATGATATAATACTTGAAAAATTTACCAATTTTTCATAATCTCTCAAGAAACAATTGTCAAATCTTTGTTTTGATTTTTCCGAAAATGAAGAATTTCGGCGATTTTTAAACTTTTGACAAAGATAGCTAAAAATTGACAAACAATATCAGCCTGAAATTTACAATCCTAATCAAGCATCAAGTGCTGCATGTGCTGGACCTCAAATATTTAACTTTGCATTGCTTGTAATAACTTAATTGTCCTAAATTCCCGGATGTGCGAACGCAGATTTCTCGTTATTGATAATAAACTAAAATTTTTTTCATAAAATTAGCATCTAACTCCAATTTTTGTGGTCCAGCACACTCATCATGCCATATAGAAGTATCATATGAAGTTTCATTGGAATCCAAGGTATCTATCAAGAGTTATCTTTGTCAAAGCATATACAGCTTCCCGCGCCTTTGACCTAATTAATTATGCGCATAAATTAATTTTTTCAGAATTTTTTTCCAAATATCATCATCCTATCATGAACCCTTTCATATGATGAAGCAACTGTGCTAAAATAAGTCCAAATAACAAATTTAAGTTTTTTACCAGACTACCACCTTAATTACACCTGAAAAGTACGAGAATTGAATCCCCTCCAAATTGGCTTTTGCACAAAATAAATAAAATGCCCGAGGCAGAAGTTTAGATACATCCTTCTTCTTTCCATATGTGCAAATATTTGCTCTTAAAAACCATTTCTGGAATGCACAACGAGCACGCCAGCAACCCGAGTTTCAAGGCAATTTTTGCGGCTTGTTTTATTTTTATTTTTGTTTATGTCTTGACCATTATCTGTCCTTGTTTGTGTACACCAGCCTTTTCAAAGATTTGAAGCCTGTACTTACTTCTCTTACGGATCTTATATGACAGTCTAGCCCCCCTGAAAGGCTTTTAAACAGTAGCCAAAATGAGCAAATTGTCAATAACAAATTCCGCTGATCAGCATTTAGAAAGAATCGCTGCCAGTTCCCAGCATGCAGCAATCCATTTTCTTCAAATTGAAGGCACACAAGCAGCAGAACGTCGGGGCTAGACGGCAAAAAAGTAGTTTCAAAGCAGCTTTAGCAGGTGAGTATTCAAAACTCCTGCAGGGGCAGCCTAATCTAAATACTTATCTAAGTGGTGCTTTTCCATTGGAAATTCAATGGTTTTTTCCTTAAAAATAGCCTCATCTCAATAACGGACGGATTTTTTCATTTTCCTTTTTCTTCTTCTTTCACTGGGGACTGGGAACGACAATTGACAGTGAAGCCTAATTCACATTAATCGCAAATAACAGGCTTTACAGTCAACATTCGTTCCCACTGCAAGATGATCTTTAATCGCATTTGAAGAACTTGCGACGAGGAAAGCGATGACAGTTAATCGCGCAATGGGAACCAGCCTTTGATATACATTTATCGCAAGCACAACAAAGCAGCTAGCCACACAGGTTTCGGGGCACCTTCTGCACCATTGTATCAGTGGGAACCAGCCTTTAATATACATTTAGCGCATGCACAACGAAGCAGCCAGCCACACGGGTTTCGGGGCACCTTCTGTACCTTTGCATGTTTTTAATTTGACGATAAAGAGAATTCCATTTACCTGCTCTAGAGTTGGCGTCTCAATCAAGAAAACCTGAGTTGCTACCGGGTGTCCCATAAAAAAGTACTCCTGTTTAAAAAATCACCAAAAATTGATTATCAAACCAGAAAGGTAGGAAAATTATACGTTGAAAAACCTTATTTTGAGCTATAGTTTTTAAGCAAAACACTCAAGCTTGCTTAACAGTCACATTTATCAGATTCTTTATCATCAATGAAGTCTCCAATGATAGTGTGCATTTATTTCTGTCATTTATGACTAAACGAAACGTTTTACATGCACAAAGAAATTGATCTGGCAATCATCAGTGCTTTCTGCAGTATGATTCAAAACCAGGTAGCCCCAAAAAGAGCTAATTTCGCTCATTTTTAAACCAATGACAAGATCATCTATATCTTGGAAAATAATTTGGTCTTTGATCTACTTCACACAAAAAGAAAATCGAAGATCGGTTGTGTAATAAAATGTTGGTGATTTTTCAAACGGGAGTACTTTTTTGGGACACCCCGTACGACATCTGCCCTTTTGATTTACAGCAGCTAATCAAGTTAGAGAACTTCACAAAATGCGTGCAAGGTATCTGCAGTATAATTTTTCAAACAGTTGATGCAATTTTTACACAGATGATTTTGATTGACCGGGCATGTCTGCTCCACCTCTGGCATATGTTTGGCGAATGAACATGAAATATAATTACAGCGCAATAAATTGCCAGACGAGGAAATTGCCAGTTGCAAGAAAATCATCAGCAATTCTGCCTCAATTCTGCAGAACTGTAATGGAAGGATGGAGCAAGTTCCAAAAAGTAAGCAAAAATGTAATTATCCTCTGACATCTTATTAGAAATGCATTTTAATATAAATTAGGAGAGGTAGTTCTTGACTTTGACTCGAGAAGGCTTTGACTTCCTGGGCGTGTCTACTCCGCCCCTAACACATGTTGGGAGAATGAATGTGAAATAAAACCATTCAAAAGCGAGTTATGTACAGGAAAGAACTGCAAATGCAGTTCGCAGTTAACTGTGCGATCTAAGGATTTCATTAGCTGTCTGTTTCTTCAGCCAGCCCAACTGACTACCAATTACTAGAATATTATCAATGACGCCGAAAAACTGCAATGGAAGGCCGGATCAAGTGCCAAAACGAAAGCAGAAGTGTGATTATCTTCTTGCATCTAATTAAAAATGTGATGTAGTATCAATCAGGAAGGGTTTTCTTGAAATAAAAAGGCAGACGAATTGCATCATTTTGTAATTTGATATAAGAGTGAATCTAAAGAACAGGTGCGTGCAGGATGTAAAAAGTTGTTCATCTTTAAAAACTGGCTAATTTCGTATTGAATTTTGAATGAAAGGCAATAAAGGGCAGCATGAAGTTCTCCCTCCTCCTTTCTCGCCCTCTGCTCGAACTTGACTACGAAATATGAACAGTAAAAACAGAGAGAGACTTAAAACAAGCCAACTGCGAAGGAAAATTCCCACTAGTCACAAGAGGGTGAAAGGGTGTATCGAAAACCGTAAAACTGCCATAATATTTCAGAAAAACCGAAAAACGACCTTTAAATTCAGCTGAAACCGTCTTGACATCTTTGCATGTATATCCTCGGTTCTATGTCGTAGACAACGTACTCGTTATCATTTTCATGACCCGAAAACTGAACGCTAATACCAGTGCCTTGAATCTGCTAGTAAAAATGAGAACTACTGGAATTCTCTTTAAAATGACCTCAAACTGGACATTTTTCCTTCTAGAGTCGTATTTAGTGCAGAAATCTGCGAACCGCTGAAAGACCAAACCATAAAACCACCAATTTACGGCCAAAACCGCTTAGGCCGGTCTACGAAGGCTAAAACTGCAAACTGTCAGCCCCTACGACTCCCACATTTGCCCACACTGATGACTATGTGTCTTTCTGATCTCCCTTATCAATCTTTGTCGACATTCAAGCCGAATTTATAGGGTAAGTAAACAATTATAAGTATGTTGGACTTTCCAAGCTCCGGTTTAGCGCCTCTTTCAGGCTTATCTTAATTCTTAAACACACTGACTTATCTACCTTTTAAAGGGAGATGGGTAAATTGCGTCAGCATCAAGTACTTCAAAGATGTAAATCAGAAGATAAAATAAAGGGTTTATGGGTTTATCCTCTGTATTTAATGTTTACTGTTTCTATCATAACGAGTCATGTGTGATGGGTAAGTCAGCAGTGGACACAGGCTTTAAAAGTGGTTTGCAATGGTAAACAGGCTTCTCTATAAATAGAGCAAAGAAAACACTCAGGCACAGCAATGCTTCTTTGGCTGAGTATAGGCTTCAAATCTTTTTAAAAAGGTTCGTGTAAAAATTCAATGACCTATTTCTTTGAACCGAATGGCTTCAAAGGAACTTCAGCTGTTTTGCTATAATTCTACCGTTGGACTTTTCAGGAATCTTCGATATTTTCAGACTTAGAGTGTTTTTCTTCCTTTTCAAGAATTCAAGAAAAATTTTCAAAAAAACTTCAAACCATCGTAATTTCTAAACTGTTTGACGCAACATGAAATAATTTCGAAGGAAACCATAGTTTATGGTTTTATGGCCTACGATATGGTATCAAGCAAAAGTCTATCACTGTTCTGATTTATGATTTAGAAATTTGATCACGTCACATCCTCAAGTGAGTTATAATATAAAATAAGCTGTAATTTAATTTCTTAAAAGTCCAACGGTAGAATTATAGGTAAGTAGCTAAAGTAAGCCATCCAGCTAGAAGAAATAAGTGATAGAATTTTACACCCACATTTTTACGTTGATTTACAGATTTGGAACCTATGCTTCTTTGGCTGTCCATTGTTCACAATGCGTATGCAACTTCGATTTGAATGGGATATTTCTATATTTTGTTGATCTTTGCCAATGCAAGCTTTACAACTTGCACAAACCCTGTAAAGTGATAACATAGGCCACAACGGTACACCATTGCCCTGGATACCCGTGGGGGGGGGGGACTCCCATTATGGCATAACAGGGGGGTCCAGTCGGTTTGAGGGTCTTACCAAAATGGCTGCCAAATAGCCCTATTTGTCAAACTCACACTACCAATTTGGGGTATTCCAATATTCCTGGTCAGTCAAAAGATTTCAACTCAGTAGGCTCCTCGGCATGGCAATATGGTCGTTGCATCAGCAATAATTATCATTGAATATTGAAGTTTTCCTGCTTTGTTCAATCAGGTTTTACAATAGAAAATTTTGAAAAAATGAAGAAAATTTTCACTACCAAAAGCTACCAAATGGCCCAATTTTAGGTCCACGAACTACCATTTGGCGGGTTTCTGTGAAAAGATACTACCATTTGAGGGTATTTTTCAAAATTTTTGCTTTGGCCCTCTTTAACCCCGACTGAACCCCCTGTCAGGCCACAACGGGAGTACCCCCCCGGGGCCGTGATATTACAACGAAAAAATGGGGTTATTTAGTCCTGCACCAGTTCAAGCTCTTGTCGTGCAATTTCAGGAGATGAAATCAACGTTCTTCGTATATATGACAAGTTGTGTGACCCAAGGGGCGTGGTATCGCAACATTTAGTGTGCCTCATCAAATTTTGCTATCTCACAAAAAGCACAATTTTGCAAAAAGAGATAAGGTTTTCCAAATGAACAAATCTGCAAAAAACCTCAAAAAATGTCTAAAAATTGGTCTTGTCAACCAGCTGTTCACAGTTTCCTAGCATTTCCATCAATCAAAGCTCGGTATCCCAGGAAAACAGAGGAAATTAGTGAAAAGGCATGTTGAGAAATTCATTCAGATACGTCCCACCAAAAACGAGATGTTCAGAGATAGGCTTTAGTTTTGTAGGTTTGAATATTTGATATAAAAAGAACTGCTCAATACTTCAAGAGAAACAACGAATTATTCAGACACTCTAAAAAGGAGGAAAATAAGTCAATGGCTGCAATGAAGAGCAACGTTTTAGGTTATTTAATGCTGCTTTTCATTGTAGCTATTGACTTTCTTCTGTCCTTTCAGGGTTTCAACCTTCAAACAGCAACCGTCCAAAATCAACTAATATCTGAACAATTGTAAAAGATATGAATGTTAGGTTTGTTCCTCTATCAAGTCCAAAGATTTATCTTCGAATAACGCTTTCATTTTTGAAAGACACATGAAAAGTCTGTGTAATATTGCGTATAAAAAACCACAAATCAATGTTTCAGGCAAAATTGGAGACGAAGCCTCATCCTAAAATTCTCATTTTTATCAGCCTGCGCGCAGCCTAAACACACCTCAACATTTACCATAAATGCTGACAATGCTGTGTTGCGCGCAGCCTAAACACACCTCAACATTTACCATAAACGCTGTATTATTGAAGGTGTTGTGGCGCTGTGGTGTAATCCTCTGACTTTGCAGCCAGAACAGTCAGGCGGAGTGGGTTTGATACCCGGTAGGACCCTTCCACTTGAGCGTCAGACAAGGGGTCGCGGACTCGATTAGCGCTTAGCTACTTCTGTGATCCCAGCGCTTGGCGCTAAAAACTGCAACTTCACCTTCACCATTTAGCCCCCCTCTCTACTAAGCCCCCATCTCTAATAAGCCCCTCCCTTGTGAGCCAAATATTTTTATAAGCCCCCTCTCTATCACCCCTCCCCCACTTATATCCAATGACAGAGGCTACCAAAGATTCTCCATTTATTTAGCTGAACAAGTTTGCATGTTAATTTTCATATCGTTTGGAATGAAAACTGTGTAAATGTTATGTATTTGACATGTAAAAATGTCAGTTGATTCCGAAAAATATCAGGTGAAAGAAAGAAAACATTTATATCCTTGTCACTTGAAATTGAGAAAAACAGGCCCCCTCTCTTTTAAGGCCCCCTCTAGAGCCACCGCCATTAAATAAACCCCCGGGGGCTTTATAGAGCTTTTACGGTATACACCCTTCTCAGCAAAAAATTAAGCGATACTACCCCCGTTATCAAGAGGTGAATCAGCCCACCCCCGTTCCCTTCAATCATAATTTAGATGGGTGGGTCGAATTTGCTCGCGAATGCAATAAAACGCTGTGGTATCGCACAAGAGTATTCAGTAGAGCGCCACAACACTAGGAATTGACGAAACGGCGGAGTTCAGGAGAAAGAGAAATATTCGCAGAGAACTGCTTGAAAATAAAAGGTGAGAAACATAAACATTAAAATACAAAGTAGCCTTATCCATCTTATCTGTGAAGAAGACAGGTGTGATTTGCAGCAGTTTCGGTATATTTTCGTCGACTGTAAAATACACGTATCTTTTTTATAATGATCTAAGAATGTGACTCAATGCTGAATGTTTCTTAAAATTCACACGTTATAAGAAGAAATTGAGAATTTGACTCAGTACTGAAAATTTCTTAAGTTTCGCGATACTTGAAGGCTCAAAGTTTCTAAGACTTTTCATGGCGTTCTTGAAGTTTGCATTCTGTTGAGTCCTCTTCACTTCAAAACGAAGTTTTATGAAGCCGTACCAATGTCTATATGTTGCTCGAGTTAAAGTACCTTCCCAGTACACATATTTCTATATAAGAAAGTAAGAATTTCAGCCAGTGCTGAACGCGTCTTATATATATCCGATTTAGAGTACTCAGAGTTTCTTACAATCTTCTTTAAAGTTCCATAACAATCTTCATGTTTATTTCTTGTGCCATCGTGAACATTTCAAAAAGAAGTTTTTTGGAAGCCTCCCCAGTGATCAGTCATTTGCTCGTACCTTCCGAGTAATATATGCGAAGGACTTCCTTTATCAAAATAGATAGTTTCTTGAGCTTTTGGCGATCTGAGAGTTGAGTTTCTTATAGGAAAATACGTGTATTGTGTTCAAAGATTGTTAATCAGCAATTCATTGGAGATATTTTACATATTTTGTTATCTTGCTTAAAGAGGCTGTACAACCCGTCTTCTCTGCGTGGCCCTGCGTGGCTCTGCGTGTCAAATCATCGAATGTGTTCAGGCTAAACACAACATAGCTAATGATGATTTTGTACAGAGAATAGTAAATCCAAAGTATCTGCGACAATCTTGGTGATTGAAGCTTTGATGGAGGATTTGTTATATTCTTCTAACGCCGAATATTTGAAAGTTTTAATGGATCTCAAAAGTTCCATCATATTTCGTGGACATGGACAACAAAACACTGCAATGAAGCTTTGTAGAAGCTGCAATGAACCTGGCCGCCATTAAAAACCCAAGGCTTTAGACACTTGCGCGGGTTGTCTCGTACTTTCCGATTGTTTACAAAAATCTTGTACAGCGCCCCTGTAAGAAAATAGCTCTGCGATGACCAAATATTTAAGAAACTATAGTACTGTGCATAGTAAGTACGAAGAAACTTCTAAAAGCTAAATTCAATGGTTGCTATGACCGCCATGTCATTTGCGCACTTATTCTTGCACAACAGAAGTTTTGCCTTTCCAAATGTGACTCTAAGAGTCAATAAATGCATTTTTGCGATCACAAGCAAATCGCAATATAATTTTCTACACCCAACAATCAAAGACCTAAAGCGTGGAAGTTTTCCAACGAAAATTAAAAACCAGGGCAAATCAAAATCCTTCCTGTCAAATATAAAGATGGAAGTTGGCATAGATTAGATATACTCCCATTTTGCGTTCTTACCGGGTGTCCGATGTATGGGGTTTGAAGAACCTCAAATATTATGAACTAAGCCTTAATTTCAATGAATTACTTGCTTTTTGAAGTTATTTGAAGATATTTGACTTGTTATCTGAAATGTTATTTGAAGAAAAAACTTTAACTAAAATGGAGAAATCTATTTCAGAAAAATTGGTCATATCGTTCTGGAGATCTGGACAATTTTCCTGGACAAGCTATCTTTGTAAAATCCCGAGAAAAGAAATTGCGATCAAATTTCGTCCTGTTTTCACCTCGACAAAAATGACAATTGTATACCTAAGCATTGACATGTTGAAGGCAAATATTTGCCATGTTGTTTTCCTGTTTAGATGATCATGCTCTCATTTATTAAGCTGAAACTTTGAAGGAAAGTTAAGGAAATTTTAAGTTTTCCTTGAAGTATGCTAAAAATAGCTTGCAAAATAACCCGTAATTCTAGAATGGCATAACCGATTTTAGTGAAATGAATTTCTAAATTCAAGTTAATGTCTTTGCTTCCAAATGATTTCTAATTCATTGAAATCAGTTGATAATTCATTATTTTACAGTTCGGCAAACATAGCCTACGTGTAGATTGTTTTCCCCCCCCCCCCTTAACGAAATTTTAAGTTTTCTTTGAAGTAGCTTGCAAAATAGCTTGCAAAATAACCCGTAATTCTATAATGGCATAACCCATTTTGGTGAAATGAATTTCAAAATGTAAGTTAACCTTTTTGCTTCAAAATTATTGTCAGGTAATCAATAATTCATTATTTTACAGTTCGGCAAACATAGCCTACGTGTAGACCCCCCCCCCCCCTTAGGCAAACATCGATATGTCATTTTTCGGACAACACCGGTGCATAATGGATCGAGTAAGTAAAAAATGTCAGCATTTTTTTAGAAGTAAGACAATTTCAACGAATGAAATGTCATTTTGAACTGGACAGCCTAACTTTCATGTGAGAAATTATTCACAATGATATAGATTGAAAATTGAAAAAATTTTATCGAATTCTTTCAGAACATTTTTCAAACGTCCCTAAAAACAGCTTCAGAGAAAAATCCTAAACTAAATCCTAAATCCAAAATAATGTCAGAACAGTATGACCGAATTTAGCGACATGAATGTTTACTTCTGAAGAAGGCTATAACACACACGAGTCAACTTTTATGGGCAACATTTGTGAGCAAGAAATGTTCCCCACAGTTGTTTGTTGATCAAGTTTCACACCCGAGCATATACAAACTCATTCAATGTTTTCCATCACACATTATTTACTGATATCTCATGAAATCACGTGATTTGAAATAGCGCTATTGATTGGATAGATTCCCTTCAACATTGGTGACAAATGCCGCCAAAAGCCGCTGAAAATTTTGGAATAGTATCCAAACACATAAGCGCGATTCAACAATTATGCAGAGTCCAGAAAATGTCACGGCTACATGACTGTGAACCAAAGGAAGATTTTGCTCGTTAAAGGGGCTGTACAACCCGTCCTCTCTGCGTGGCGCTGCGTGTCAAATCATCGAATGCGTTTCGGCTAAACACAACATAGCACCCGTCCTCTCTGCGTGGCGCTGCGTGTCAAATCACCGAATGCGTTTTGGCTAAACACAACATAGCACCCGTCCTCTCTGCGGGGCGCTGCGTGTCAAATCACCGAATGTGTTTAGGCTAAACACAATGCATCAAATAGCAATTTTGCATGGAGAATAGTAATCCATAGAATCCGCTACAATCTTGGTAATCGAAGCTTTGGTGGAGGATTTACTTTATTACTTCAACGCTGAATATTTGAAAGTTTTAATAATTTTTTTTTCAAAAGTTCCATCACATTTCATTGACATAGACAAGAAAACGTTGCGATGAAACTTGGTAGAAGCTGCGATGAAACTGGCCGCCATTAAATCTAAAGGCTTTAGTCACATGCGCGGGCTGTCCTGTATCTACCTTCCGATTGTTTACAAAAATCTCGTGCAGCCCCTTTAAAGGCAATCTGTCTCATTCATAATTGGCTGAAGATTGTATACGGGGATTAAAGATTTGTATGGGAGGATTAACAGAAAAGAATTGGAACAGAGATCATTTCGAATTGAATTTTTATCATGTTAACAATTCAAAGAGTCTGGGCTCTAGCTCCTTTCATTTTTCCACGCTTTGTTCTGATTTAGTGAGCAAAGTAAAGTACCTTGGTCTCCAAATAGACAACAGTCTAACGTGGAGGTGCCAAATTGAGAGTATAAAAGGGAAAGTTTCTCGAGCAATTGGCCTTTTGAGATACTGTAAAAACTTCGTATCTATGGAGACATTGAAGGACATTTATCGTAGTATTGTAGAACCACATCTAAACTATTGCTGCTCCGTTTGGGGCTGTAGTGGTATTACTAGAATAGAGTCTCTACAAAAACTGCAAAACAGGGCTGCCCGAATCGTTACGGGTAGTCCTTATGATGCACCATCTGTGCCGTTACGCAAAGAACTAGGCTGGTTGTCCATCAAAGAAATGATTTTGAAAGAAACATCTACTATGATGTACAAATCTTTAAACGATCTAGCACCACAGTACATCAGTGATCTTTTCGTAAGACTGTCAGATTTCCACACTCGTGAGCTAAGAAACACTAAAAATGATCTTGCAGTACCGTTAATGAGAACAGTAAGTGGCCAAAAGGCATTCTCTTACCGTGGTACAAAAGTGTGGAACATGCTTAACGACAATATCAAAGAGGCTCCCTCGGTCTACTCTTTTAAATCAAGGTTGAGACAGTTGGGGTACGAAAATCTTTAATTTTGTACAGATATTTTTTGTATTTAGGTGTAAATTTTTATCTAATTTGCTTATATGTATTATTTTAGGAACTTTACTTTTGACAGGGCCAAATTGTAAAACAATATTTATTGAATTTTGTACCCTGTATAAATATGTTTAAAATATGAAATATGAAAAAATATAAATACCAATCACATACGTGACAGAGCTCCTTTAATATCATATCTGAGGAAGGTTTAGAAAAATCATATAAGAAATCTACGTAAATTTTGGGTTACTTTGACAACAGTAACTGGTTTATAAACTTAGGGTTTGACAAAGCGAGGAGTTCAAAAAATCAACTTACTGGACTTGATAAAATGAGGAACGTTGAACCAACGAAATTGGCGTCCGCAGTTGGGTTTGACCTAAAAAGACAGTCAGTTTAGGAGAGGTGATAATAGGCAATCACAGTAGAAACAGTACAACGCGTGTGAGATTTCAATCCTGATGACCCATGATGCACCGTTTTGTTGAAAGGGCGTATTGAAACTTAAGTTAAATCACAATTGAAATATGTTTTCGATTGGCAGACCCGCTGAAAAACAAACCAACTGTTTATCAAATTCCAAGGCAATTAATTTGTAATGGAAACTTTCCACCTACATATGATTTATAAACTTAAAGGCAGCAAAAAAACAAATCAAAATAATTTCGAACATTAATTAAAACTCAAGTTGAATCACTCCTCAAAATAATTTGTTGATTGATAGACCTATCTATGAATCAGGTTTCTAACACTAAAAGAGCAAATGTTAATTACAGGTGAAACTTCGTTTAACGCGCTGGTAATGATTTTGCAGGTGTCCTTGAGTTTTATGTATGGATGTGTTTAAATTAAATTTCAGGAGAGAAGGAGGGAATATGCAATGGAAAATATGCTTGTCTATAAATTTTACATCTTTTCAAATCACTGTACATATTTAAATCCTGAATATAACTATCACATGACAACCCCGAAGAAGTCCTGCATGGCACAACGAAATATTGGTAAAATACAAATTCACACACATTAGCTGTTGTTTCTTCGTCGTGTTTTTGCCTACAAACTAATTCATTTATTCGTCACTGCAAGCAGCTTCGGATCCGACGCTCGACCTTTTACATGAGTTGCTTTCGTTGACACCTGAATTCAAAGCGATTTGCGATCGCAGACAAAGGAAATTCCCTCAACCGGTAATTCAAAACAAACAAAGCTGCAAAAGTTTCTCTGAAACCCAGGTAGCTAGCTAACTTGATTTGCATTCCAGAAGTTGTTTTTAAGAGCCAACATGAGCATAGATCAAAAGAGGAAGGATATATCTACACATCTACCTCGGGCATTTTATTTATTTGGTTCAAAAGCCGATTGGGAGGCGATTAAATTCTCTTATTTTTTGGGTGTTATCAAAATACTTACTGCTCAGCTTCTGAGTCAAATGAATAAAATGTTCGAGGTAGATGCGTAGATCCTTTCTTCTTCTTTCGATATATGCTCATGTTTGGTCTTAAAAAAATTTCTGGAAAGCACAACGAGCGCGCTAGCTACGTTTGGGAGGCGATTAAATTCTCTTATTTTTTGGGTGTTATCAAAATACTTACTGCTCAGCTTCTGAGTCAAATGAATAAAATGTTCGAGGTTGAGTAATTTCCTTTGATGCGTAGATCCTTTCTTCTTCTTTCGATATATGCTCATGTTTGGTCTTAAAAAAATTTCTGGAATGCACAACGAGCGCGCTAGCTATCTTACCAAATCTGTCTTTGTTGTGCAACGATGAAACTCTCTGGTACAGCGTTGTTTCTTTGGTGATCTATCACGATTCATGTGCAAGGTCAGTTTGATATCTTTATTGTGATTGTTTCGCTCTTTGCAAATACAAACTTCTAACTTTGCACGGGCTTTGCACAAACCAAACCCTTCAAAGCCTCAAAGGGTCTGTTCAACCAGAATGCCTTCGTTGGCCTTTGTTGTTGCCATATTCCTCTTTAAAGGGTCTCCGTCGTCAAACAGTAAAAAAATCCGTAAACTCGAACACAGGCCTACTTTAAGATCCTAGGTCCACTTTGTATACTGTGCAACTAAACCATCCCTAAGGCTCATCCTATAAGCAGGCCAAAGAAAAACCATGAACATGCCATTGTTTCCCTAGATTGATTACACGAGTCTCAGTTTTCCGCATTGAATTGGATGATGTTATGGCTTCAAACTGAGTGAACTTCTTGTATGAGTGAAAATAAAAACATCAGATTAAAAACGTTGAACGAATACAAGGAATCACGTTGTCAGTATATTGTTTCCCCAGCTTTACTTCGTTCATTATAGACCCATAGATCAGGGCCGATCCCAACCATGATGGCATAGGGGGAAAAGAACGAGAAATTTCCGGCGGAAAAGCGTCAATTACAACAGCAACAACGACAGTCCTATGACAACGACAGCAACAACATGCGTTGAATTCTCGCGTGGTATGACTGAGTCAGGCCATATTTCGCAATCCAACCAGCCCATAATTTGTAAATATTCATTTCTCCTTCAAAACCTTCCAAAAGTAGACCTGTCAATCACAACAAATTTGACAAAAGAGTAACATTGTACTGGGTGTCCTAAAAAAATGTATACGGATTTGGTTGACTCCAGCGATGTGAATTTAGCTTCAATCAATGTGTAATCACTCTAAAAATGTTCCTCGATAGTTAACATGAACATAGATACCTCGTTTGTTGATATTGGTACTTTGAGAACAGACCTGTTAATCTTGAAAGCTCAAATTTGCCTCTTCCTGTAAACCAGAGCTTTAGCCTTTTGGCCTAAGTAAATTCTTAAGGCACAGCTAATAAACCAACTATAGTCTGATAAAATTTTAACAATATTAGATCTTGTGCTATTCTACTTTCCAGAAGTTATGACTGCAATTATATATAATACAAATTTTAAGCAATTTTGTTTACGCTACAATCTTAAAATCTTCCTTCAAAGCAGAATCATTCATATATGCTGCACTTTGCGCAGCTCACAAATGTTTTCTTATTGTGTATGACAACACAGTTACAATCAGCCAATTGAAAAAGGAATATTAAAATCGCCTCAACATGAAAGTCTTGTTTGTGTCTTTATTTTGTGTTCTATTTTACCTCTATGTAGTAATAAACGGCATAAACATATTATGATAACAACATTAATAGCACAATAGAAACGTAGGATCTTTGAAATCTCTCTCCAGAAGCGTGTTAATGAATAGCTGCCTCGTTTCTTTATTGCCAACGGGTGGCATATGGTTTATCACAGTATTGAATTAAACGGCAGCAAAGCTTTTCTCGAAATGATGCATCGGTGTTTGCCGAGCCGTAAAATCATGAATTATGCACCCATTTAAATGAACTGCTACCATGTTGTGGAAAAAAGGCTAACTTAATGATACAAAAATAATTCACTAAAATCGGTCATAAGGTTCTGGAGTTACGGGCGGTTTTAAATGGAAGATATTTCTGAAAAATATCATGATCAACTTGCGTCTATTTTCAGCTTCAATAAAATGAAAATTGCATCAGTTGTCATCTATGGAACTTAAAAAGGCAGCCCAAAATTATTTATATGCAAGCGGCATATATTTATCATTAGGTTTTGCACCTTGAAAGATTGACACACTCGCTATCAGTTTTCAGGCTGAAACTTGGGAGAACACTCTCAAAATGTTCAGGTCTTTTCGATGCATCACGGGCAACTTGAAGATCAAATGTTGGCCTACCTTGGCAGTTTTTGTCCGTTGTGACCTAATGCCCAAAAATCAACAACCTTCGCAACATACCCCCAGTCCTTTGTTTACTAAAGCATGCTTAGCATCAATTAGATTTTGAGAGCATCATGTTTCTCCTTCTTCTGTGTTCATCTGCTCTCGTATTTTCGAAACTGTCAAGTCACACTGCAAAGCAGCCCGCCATTACTCCTTCAGACTAATTCAAAATGCGCCTTTAAAATGAGCCCTAGTAGGAGTGATGGCGGGTGGCAGCATCGCTTGCAGTGTGACTTGACAGTTTCGATAATACGAGAGCAGATGAACACAGAAGAAGAACAAACATGGTGCTTTCAACATTTAATTGATGCTAAGCATGCTTTAGTCAACAAATGACTGGAGGTATGTTGCGAAGGTTGTTGATTTTTGGGCATTAGGCCATAACGGACAAAAACAGATAAAGTAGGCCAACATTTGATCTTCACATTGCCCGTGGAAGCATGTTAAAAAATAAATGGTCAATTAAGAGATAAAGGGTAGAGGAGCCTGTGCATCCACTGTGAAGTAAAAATGAAATCTAAGATCAAGGTGATTAAGTTATCGGTACCTTTCTAGACCCGCGGCTATAATTTACTTGAGTGGACATTTTTCCAGGGCGATTTACTCCCTTCGTAAACAGCTGTGTTGATTTTAAGAGAAAGGAAGAACAGGGTAAGGTTGATAGTGCTCAAAAATAATGTTGACAAATTTCATCCAGTTTATGTGTTGAAACAGGAAGCTGACGAAACTCGAAGCAGCAACGGGTGAGTTTGAGATACGCTATAGACTTATTACAGTCCGTCCCTAGTTTTCGCTCGCAATAATTAATAATCTTTCTACTTACTTAGCTCCGTTCACACAGCTCCGTTTTTGTTAGTATCTGTTTTCGTGGCATCCAAGCTACCCGTTCACATTGTCCCGTTTTTGTAAAAAAACGGAGGGAAAAAATCCGTTTTTGTCCGTTCACATTGATCCGCCTGATAACAAATCCGGAGAGAAAATCATCCGTTTTCGTCCGTTCACATTGCTCTGTTTTTGTGAAATTCATTGTTGAATATTGAAGCATTTTCAAAAACCTCCGTTTTTGTGCGTTCACACTGATCAAGTGCGTTTTCAAAAACCTCCGTTTTTGTGGATATCCACTTTTGATAGCGTTTTCAAAAACCTCTGTTTTTGTGGCGTTTTTGTGCGGATCAGTGTGAACACTTTCACAAAAATGGAGGTTTTTCTCTCTGTTTTTGTACAAAAACGGAGCAGTGTTAACGGGGCCTTAGCTATTAAGTAGAATTGCTGTACCTACTTATTAAAAATGTCATATAATTCTTCACCCACCTTTTTAAAGATTTGAGCCCTATGCTAGCAGAAATATATAAAACGCTGTGGTTCTGAAACTATGATAATATCAAACATGCTCTCTCTAGGATTATGGATTCCCTTTGATGTTCTTTTCTTAAATTTAATGTATATTTTTCCATTGATGTAAGTGGCTGCCATAGTTGGAACTCGATGACATCATGGCCTTTCCAGCTATGGCAGGCACAGAATGTTTCTATTTCATTGTAGTTAGTTGATTTCATCTGTGATATATAAAATAGACATAACATCAATCAGCAAGTGCTGCCGATTAGTACTTGTACCAAATGCGACTGTAACGAGGTCAAATTTATAGAAATTAATTGACTGATTATCGCTAAGGAAACGTGTATTATGTTTGAATTTACAGTTGGGTAATGGTTTCTTGTTCCTGAGTCCAAGGCTCTTGGTTCCGTAGTTCTGTAGTCCATGGTTCCGTGGTCCGCAATATTGAGTTCTGCATTGTCAGAAATAAACCTTTGTCGTCCATTGACGTAGTTAGGTAGTTAAGTAGGTAGGAAAAACTCATTATCTTTTGTTGGAGAACTTTGTTGTTATGTTGTTTGTTGGATAAATGCTCACAAGCCGAGAGCCCGTGAACCGCAGCCGTGAGCTGGCCCGTCTACTACATAGTCTGACGGCAGACAGGCAGGCTAATTTCGCTCGCTGATTGTAGAAGAATAGTAAGGCTTCGGCAGCAAAAAGGTTCATTAGATTGATTACATATCGTAGTTTCGCTGTTTGACTGAACTAATATGTCACTGAAACTACTTACTGAAGAGACAACAACAACCGTCAATTCAACTCAATGAGCGAAAACCGAGGGACGTAGGTCGTGAGTCTAAAAGATTTATCACGGCCATGTAAATTAGCAATGCGTTTTTTTATTTTACAGTTTTGTTTCACAAGAAGAGAAAATGGGAAAAGCAAGCACAATTTCAACAATCATGATCGTCATTGCCACAGTCATTCATATTTCAGAAGGGCACTTTCGAGTCGGTAAAAGAGCCGGCATGCCTTACAATCAATTGTATGAAAAAATGGTTGCAAAGACACTGAAAGCAAAGCTGATGAACGACGCCCTGAAAGAAGCTTTCGCAAGGGTCCATGATGACAGTGATTTGGACACAGCACAGAGAGGCGCCCTCAACGACGACGGGGGTAAGCATGTGCAATACACGCGATGCAGCTCGGAGAAAAGCGACGGAGAGGTCACGCAGAATGACGAAATGCGTCTTGCAGGCAAGCTTCCAAAGAAACAAAGTTTCGCCCTGAATGATGCGCATCTCAATAGGATACGTGAGCGTATTGGAGCACTTGTACAGGACCTCAAAAATATCAACAGCTACAAAGAGGCTGGTGATGAAGCGAGGCTGAGTGAAAATGTCCTCCAAAATGATGATTTCGCTGATGATATCGATAGGCTGATAAGGAATGTATCAGAATTGAAGCATGGCCTAAAGCGGCGGGCAAGTGGGGAGAAACGGAAACGTGCAGACACAGCAGAAGCTGAACTATATAAGAGCACAGCATAAATGAATAAAAGAATGACAGAGTTACAGATTTTTATCGCAAATAAAATAACTTAAACGTACCATGCAGTTGTAGAATTAGGACCTCATCTGTGAAATGAATTTTGATTGTCGAATTGCTTTGTTTTCTTTGCGTTTGATTTCAGGCAGTTTGAAATTGCAGCGTGCGCGCAAAGGACAATGGGTGATAATGGCTCTTTGAGGAACTCATAACAACTGATAATATCATGAGCAATAGGAGACATAATGATTTGTATTTGCAATTAATATAAAATGGGAAACTACTAGAGTTCTTTTTTGTCGTTTACTAATCTTGCAATTACTGTCTGAATCTTATTTTCCAAGCCTGTACAACCGACCGCCATCTTGAATGAATTTTTGCTCCTCCGCAAGCAATCTGGCGAAAACGCGCGTGTATTTGAAAGGTTGCTTGCGGAGGAGCGAGGCTTCATTCAGAAACCGTTGATGCAGAATGGCGGTTAGACAGGACTCTCGAGCTGTGATGTAGCCTGCGCGCACATCCATTTTCGAAAGGAGGAAAGGGTCTGCGCAACAACGAGCCAAAGCTTTCCTCCTTTGGACAATGGGTCTGCGCGCAGGTTAGCTGTGATGCTGGTTGTGTTGGCTTGGAAAATGCGATTCAGGCAGTAATTGCGAGATTAGGAAACGACAAAAAGAAGAACTTGAGTAAGTTGTCATGATATCTTAACAGCGGAATGAGTTAACTACGCAGTCAAATCACGACAAGTGTAGCTTAATCCATTCGTAGCTTAGGCCATTCAAATCACTCATTTTGTCTCCTGGTGCTCATGATAATATTGAAATAATGAGCATCCAAGAAAGTTTCAGTATTGTATCAAATTGCCCAATCGTTATTCAATAGTCAAAAATAGTTAACACTTTTGGCGGGCCGTGGAATAAAAGCTTGCGGCAGATATTCAAAAGTAAGATGTTAATCAAACAGTTAAAGGCTAACTTAGATGTGAACATTTTGTTTCGTAAAATCACTTACTTTTTAGAGCCAGAAATTAGGAAAATACTGGTAAGGAGTTTTTATTGGAACGAGAATTCCATGCTTGATTCTGGTCCATTATTTACTTGCTATTGAATGTAAATTCTATTTTTGAAAGTGACAATTGCATTGCATTGAATTTCAATAGCAAGTAAATCATGGACCAGAATCTAACGTGGAATTCTTGTTCCCATAGAGACCCCTCTGAGTCTTAAAGATGAATGATTTTACCAAACGAAACTTTCGCATCCAAGTTAGCCTTTTGACTGACAGATTAAGATTTCAATTTTGAATATCAGCCACGTACTTTTTATTCCACAGCCCTCAAAAATTGTTAACTTCTTTTTTGTCTCACCCGGTAGAAAAAAGTGTGTTACTAAAATCAAAGAGCATCTCCCGGAGATTCACAGCCTCTATCTAGCACAAGAGCTGACTAAAACGAGGCCAAAATCAATCTGTTTAAGCTATGTAATGATTATCGTTGGTTTAATTGCGTACTCAATGAGCAGCTCTTGTTTCGTCGCCGCACCATGAATGCGCGACTTGTTTCGCGTTTTACGAATCCATTCTTCCCCGAAGACTATTTACAACGACAAACTTACGATGGCCGATAAAGAAAAGCGAAGAACGGAAACACTTTTATCGAGAATTTTCGCCATTGGATTATGGATTCACATTGTCGTAACACAAGGTTCGTAAAGGTCGTAATTATAGTAAAGTAGAATGGTCTTATGATCTCTATTTGTCTTTCTGCTAGAAGACCACCGGTAGCTGTTCTTATGATCAAGGATCAACATGACCTTTATTCTTTTATGTAAACAATTACTGAAAAAGATTATAAAAACTAAGAATTTACTAAGTATGCTACCCGAGGATTTTTGTCAAAACTTTCTGGAAAAATAAGTGAATTCGAGACCAGTTTTTCTGCAAATCATTTAATGAAAATCCAATTCAATGAAAATCCTACCGAGGATATTGAATCAAAATCCTATACAATTATTCTGCTTTCAATGAAAGTAGATCATGAAAACTTTGTATTGGAAATAATGTATCAAGCTTGGAAAAATGCAAAACTACAGAAGTTAGAAGCCTCGTTTCTCCTAGTTGCGGTATCAACACTGACTGCCAAGCGTCTTAGTCTCACCAATTTATTGAAGTAAACAATGACTGAGAAGGATCTAAAAACTATTATGTACGAGGGATGCATCACTCTTCCGAAGAAGATTACGAGATTTTTAAAAACAATAGGATTTTCAGGTATTCTTTACGGATTTTTATTGAAAACAAAAGGATTTTTTCCAAAGGTGTACGAGATTTTTAGAGAGAGATACACCCCTTGATGGATGATGGATATCTATCTATCTATCGATGGATATCTATATATCTATGACGGATACACCCCTCAATTATGTATCTATGATATGCTCATTCTTCATAAGAAACTTTACTCTGAACTTGTACGCTTATTTTACTTTACACCCAATGCTCATGGCAGAAGTTTCTCATGCAATTTTCTTAAATTTCATGAAACTGAATTTCATGATCATATTAAAATTCTATGAGAACTGTGCTGTTTTTAGAACTATTTGGGTTGGTAGTAATGCAACTTTTTGTAAACACTTTGCAACTCATAGCCAGAAATTGAGAAAGTTTCGTAACTTTCAATTGACCTAGACCTCTGGTTGCTTCCAGTAGAATTTCTTAATTTCATTGAAGAGGCTACTACAGTTTCTTGTAAGGGCTTTCTTTAGGAAGAATGAGAGTAATAGACTGCTGTCAATTAAACTTAGATAGGCAATAGAAAATAGAAATTCGATAACTGAGTTTCTCAAAGAACAAGCCTCTAGTTTGGCTTAGAACGCCTTTCCTGGTCCAATGTTTGCCAGTACTAAAATGTAGCCTTCCACATTTTTTTAAGTTTTCTTTCAGTCACCACCATCTTCAGAAAAATTTCGAGTAAACACTCTGAAGTTTGGCTGAGAATGCCTCTCTCCGTCCAATATTTGACAGTACCAAAATTTAGACCAAGCCCAGATTTAGTCTTTTTGACAAACCTTCCTCTCAATTTTTGCTCAAACTTTCCTCCAAACCAGGTTTGTAGGTTTGTAGGGTTTTTGCGTCTCTGGATATACGAACGGAAATTTTATTTTACATTTTAAAATTAGGAAATCTTACATCAATTATAAGATTTATAATCAAGCCTATGTTTCTGGACACTTAGGTTCAGCAGAGGAATTTCATTGGTCGGACGTCACACTTCAAAATCAGGCAGGAAATTTAGGATGTACATTGGGAAACTATTACATGACAACTGTACCAAAGCAACGGAATAATCAGACCCTTCTTGGGAAGGTAGCCGACATGGAGGTAAGGGAGAGAAAAATTACTTTAAAGAGAGGAGGAGGGTGATGAAAATCAAAATTCTTTGATGTACATCGCTTTGACTCATTGCTTTCCTATCTTTATTTAATCATGAAAGGTAGCCTGCGTGCAGACTCTACTGATTTATTTTCAGAGAGGTTCTCCTCCAGTAGAGTCTGCGCAACAGCGACCAAATCCTTGTTTTTGGTCACGAGCGGTTCCAAGGATTGAGGAACTAACTCATTGAATTTGATTCAATAGAGCTGCCTATGAATAGGGTAGACAAAACACCGACACACATTTATCCTCATCTTGTTTTGTCCTCTTCTTAAACTTTGTTAGTAGGTTTTTACCTTTATATACATGTATGTTTAGAAGATTTATGAAAAAAAAAATTATCACAAAAGGGTTTCTATGGCTATCTTTGTTCATGCGTACGCCAATTGAATATCAGCAGACTCGAACAAAGACACAGACGCTCCATCAAACAAAGGGGATATGCTTTGGCCAATCAGGAAAGGTTCCTCGTTTCTCATGAACTGAAAACAGGGATTTGGTCGCTGTTGCGCAGACTCTACTGGAGGAGAACCTCTCTGAAATGAAAGGAAATATGCCACGTCCATTTAACGGAACATCCTCGTTCAAGTTTGAGCTGCAAAGAAGAGATGAATTTGCATGGTGATGTGTAGGAGACAGGGCAGAGGCAACGAGAAAGCGACGAACGTTGGTGCGACTGGTCGCTATCCAAAATTGAACCGAATGGCTTGGGATGAACATTGGATACTTCTACTGTGTAATTCCTACTGTGAATTTTCTTTGATACCGCGCTAATTTTCAGGGACGTATGAAGCATCTCAAACTTGGGGGGGGGGCACGAAACTTCAAGGGCACTTATTTCATGAAGCTAAAAAGGCACTTCCTGAAAATAAAAAGGGCACTTCTTTGTTTATTGCAAATCTTGGGGGGCACATGTCCCCATTGCCTCCCGGTTCCTACGTCTCTGCTAATTTTCAAAAAATTACACCGGTTTCATTTAATGAAAGAAATGCAAGCGAAAAGTTTTGAACACACTAAAACGGTCGCAACCTCTAAATCGATGAAGAAATTATTTTTAGACTTTTCAAGCAAACGATAGTTTATGGTCAACCATAAAGTGGCACACAGAAATCTGTCAATCTTCCGGTTTACAATTCTGAAAGCAGTTTTCAATGATCCAAATCTATTCTCCGAATTTTATGTCCAAGATGGCCCCCAGTCAAGGCCCGCAGGATATCAAGCTCCGGTTAAAATCATCTCTGAGGGTTTCTTTCACATCTACAGGTATGTGGAATGCTCTGTTGTGAACTCCCGGAATGTGACACAGCGTGGTTTCAAGATAAAGTTTGTTATTCTGTTGCTTGTAAAGACAATGTGTGTGAAACTGAAAGAGCTACTGGGACAAATCAAAACTCAGCTGTTTTGCAAATCAAAAGAAAGTCTCAGAGCGGTGTAAAAGGTAGGTTATCTATTTTTATCAATTATGTGACCAACGTTTACACGCCTTTAAAGGGGCTCCGTCGTCGAAATGTAAACAAAACGATGATTTTTGCAGTTTTTTGAAAGGTGATATCACACGGGATTTTCATATTTTTTTCAAAATGAAAAGTGCTGTTTGGACATAGATCATTGTACTTCACTAAGGAACAAACCAAACATTTACATCTTCTACGATTGCTCGGATATAAGTGGATTTTTAACGGTCACTTTTTGGTGGCTTGGGTGAAGCCACCAAACAAACTGCAGAAAACAATGAATGAACAATGGATAATCTTGTAATATCTTCTTTGCTTGGCAATTAGATCAAGTACCAAGCCTCTTTTCCCAGCATAGCTGATTTTGTAATTTGTCTTAAAATTAGCAAATTTAGCTCAATCTAGGATTGCCAATTTTTCGATTTCTTCATATCTCAGCAGCCAAACTTTTAAGAAACATAAAGGTACCATCTTTGGAGTTAACAGGAATGCTGAAACGCAGAACTCTTGATTAAAGGATAGAAACTTAATCACTTTCTCGCAAAGCTTTAAATGGCTCCAGTTGTTTCACCAGGATTGTCGTGTGACTTCCTTTACCTTCATGCAACATTCATGTTTACATTTGAAGTAGCATAAGTAAAATTCCCTTTTCAAAGTACTGAAAAACTCACAAATGACAATGACGGAAAAGCAATTCTGTACCAACTGAACCAATCGAATGGCTCTAAATTTTGCACACTGCCAGAGAAGGCTTCAGGGAAGCAAATTGTAGGCTATCTACAAAACATGGAGTGTGGAATGATGGAATGGAATAATGGATTGATGGAATGGAATGATGGAATGGAATAGTAGAGATGGAATGGTAGATATTTTTTTAAAAGCGACCAGTAGTTTGGCTATTCCATCTCTACCATTACATCTCTACTATTCCATTCCATCATTCCGTTCTATCATTCTGTTCCATTATTCCATTCCATCATTCCACACTCCATGTTTTACAGATAGCCTAAAATGTGTATCGTAATTTTTATGTCTCTCTCATTAGATCGTTCAAAAGAAGTTACAGGCGTCAAATACGACGAAAACAAATCGACCATCGTGACCAAACAAGCCTTAACAAGCAACAACGCAAAATCATCGAAAGACGAAACTCTCAACGCCCACCAAAGTACAGGCAATTCTGACAGCAAGCAAGAGTCACTCGTCACAATCTCTAATCAAAGTCCCATGGAGCAACTACTACAGACTGAGTCAAACATCATTCATAACAAAGCCACAGCGAAGGAGCCAGCCTCGCAGAAAGCAACTGAAACAGAGGCTGTGAAGAAGAGTAAAGATGCGGCTTTGAATACTGATATACAGTCATTAAGTGATCATTTAAAAAAAGTCGATGATAAGCTGGATATGACTGCTGCGTTGGAGGAAAACGATAAAAGAACGATACATCCGAAGGTAAGAAATTTTACAATCAAGCTTGTAGGCAACGGAAATTTTCAGGGCGCAATTTACTATATACGATTTACTATTCGTTAAAGGGAAGTGTTCGCTGCATTGAGGTTGAAAAAATGGCTCAGTCCATGGATGTTTCAATGTCATGCGATAAAGAACGGGCTTCATGATTAAGATACGCGAACAACCACAGGACGCCCAGGCGGTTGATTGAACGATAATAAGTTCAAAACTTCAAAATAGACAATGATAATACCTTTATGTCTTATCTGTTGCACTTCTCTATGGCTGCATTGTGTTTCCTTTGTTGACTTCTGTACTGCGTAATTGTTCGAATACGAGAGTTCGATGTGAAGTAACACTACGCCTTCCTATCTAAAATTATATATAATCAACCGCCTGGGCTTCCTGTGGAGCAATTACCAAAAAACAAGAACGGTCAAGACTTCCATGAGAAATGTCCAGAAATGTAATCTCTAGCTAAGTCTCCCAGGTCAGTTAATTTTTTATTTCGACACTGCAATAATTTCTATCCACGGAAGGACAATTCTTAGACGCTCCTGTGCCTTTTTAAATACACATAGCGAAGTAACTAGCCTCAAGGCGAAACAACGAATTTTACTAATAGCATTAAAGGGCATCAAAGAACAAAACTTGTGTCATGTTCCAACAGCAGTGATATCTTTGCAAGCTTGGTTTATTAAAAACCTGGATTCGTAGCAACCTAAATCTGTTGAACATACAGTCGTAAATTAAAAAAGAGGGCTGTCGTATTTGCTTTATTCTTAAACCAAAGCGTTTCTAATTCCAGCACAAAGCATCATGATTTACAACAACTTTAACATAACTATGTAGCACCATTTGAAGGTGTTGTGGCGCAGTGGTGAAATCCCCTGACTTTGCAGCCAGAACAGTCAGGCGGAGTGGGTTCGATACCCGGTAGGACCCCACCACTTGAGCGTTATGACAAGGGGTCGCGGACTCGATTAGGTCTGCTCTATTTCTGCGATCCCAGCGCTTGGCGCTGAAAAACGCAACTTCTCCTTCACCGTCTACAGGAGCTCCATAACAAACCAAAGCCTTTCTAATTCCAGCATAACTTCTTACTCTTGCAGTTAAGATATCACAAGCATCATGATTTACGGCACAATTTGATTTCACCAATCATAATTGGAGCATTCACATGTATGGCTGTCATCGCACTGAGTGGATTTGCAATGGCAATTATCAAATATCAAAAAGAAAGAAAAGAAAGACATTTAACACAGAGTACACAAACTCTCGAATCGAACTGATCTGCTTTTAACAAAGACAGATAATTTAGTATGTTTGTCATGGTTAGAAGTAAACATGTGCGTGAATAAACATAGGGCTCAAATCTTTAAAAAGGTTGGCGTAAAATTCTATCACATTTTCTTTGAATTAAGTGGCATGGAAGGAACTTAGGGTTTTTAGCTGTAAATTTGCCGTGGAATTTTATTGATATCTTGATTAGTTTCAAAATGGCGGCATTTATCAAATTTGAGGCCATGACGTGATCAAATTTTTAAAACCTTCATACACTGTGTTTTTCTTTAAGGTTGTATCATTTTTCCTCTATTGGTTTAGGATTTATGATGAGGAAAATGCAATAGAGTTTTACATCAACCTTTTAAAGATTTGAAAGATTTGAGCCCTTTTTGCATGAATGCGAATCTTACTAAAAGGGATATCTTAGGAATCTTGCTAAACAAGATTTTACTAAAATTTCTCGTAAATATGGAACATAAAGAATGAATTGGACCAAAACACTTTTCATATCTAAATTAGCTTTTTTCGTAAGATAAACAAGTAAATAAAGTAAAATATACGCAATTTAATGCGAATTGAAATAAGCACGAAATTTCGAGCATAGCGCGTTATTAAGCCAATTTAACAGCTTTTTTCTATGCAATGAAGGTTTAAATAAACGAATTTGCGAATTAAAAAATGCGTCGATAAAGATTGGCCTTTTTTATCACTGACCAGGCAAAGAAAATTCATATAAATAGTGGACTGTTCATTGATTCCTTTTATGAGACTCCCTAAAACTGCTCAATCTTTGTGGCAATTCAAGCTGATCTATGGTTCCTTACTTTTCTAACAAAGCTAGAAGCATGTTGTTTATGCTACGAGTAACAGGGTTTAACTAAAAAACTAATACATCAGTATTCAGGTGTACCACAGGTGTACCATACTTATCTATAACATCAAATACTCATACATTTATATGATAAAAACTTATGTGTCAATAAAATCAATTTCTATCATCAGAGCAACTTTGTCCATGTTTTGCTGTTCTCTCTGTTTAAAGCTGAATTCAAGCTGGCGGCGACATAAGGCGTTGGTAGCAGCGATTTGATGCGGCGAAAATGATAAAGCTATCTCCATCTGGGAGGCATTTTTACTTTTAAGTTACTGCACAGGCAAAGCAGGAAATAATTGTTGGTAAAATTAAATATCTCTCCTTCTCCCCTGTTCGAATAAAATTGTCTTTCTTTGTCTTCTAAAGTAACATTTTGAACAATCTAATTTCAAAGTATTGCAAAGCTTCAACACCTATGCTTCATCATTCCCAAGAAGAATTAGAACGAAACTGAAAGATGTACTCAGAAGTTCAAATTTACCTTTGCGATGGATGAGTAGCAGGCTTTGCTTTCTCTGCAAGGATATTAGACACTGATTGTTTTGAAAACATTGAATCCGTTGGCAGCTGTACTTATAATTACACCAGGCAGCTGATTATGCCAATGAAGTTCTTTAATGTCATTCTGACCCTGATGAAACAAAGGTTTTGAAACGTTAACTGAAAATCCTAAAATGAATGTAACTCGTGTCACCGGGGGAGAGCAATAAAAAAGTTTTTTGTAAATATAGCATCCTTGCTGGGGATATGAACAGGTTAAGTTGTGAGCCTCACGGAATCACCTAAGAAGGGCTCCAAATCGTATGAGCAGTAACGATTTACTAGGAGTGCATGAACAAGAATAAATTTTGTAACACAATAGCACGAGTTGCTTTTGTTGACACCTGAATTCAAAGCGATTAGCGATTGCCGACAAAGGGAATTCCCTCAACCAGTAATTCAAAGCAAACAAAGCCGCAAAAATTTCTCTGAAAACCAGGTAGCTAGCACGCTCGTTGTGCATTCCAGAAATTGCTCTTAAGAGCAAACATGAGCATATATCGAAAGAAGAAGGATATATCTACACATCTACCTCGGGCATTTTATTTCTTTGGTTAAGAAGCTGAGCATTAAATGTTTTAATTACACCCAAAAATATAAGAGGATTGAATCACCTCCCAATCGACTTTTGAACCCAACAAATTAAATGCCTGAGGCAGATGTGTAGATATATCCTCCTTCTTTCGATTTATGCTCATGTCTGGTCTTGAAAATTTCTGGAATGCACAACGTGTGAGCTAGCTACCTAGGTTTCAGAGAAACTTTTGCGGCTTAGCTTGTTTTGAATTACTGTTTGAGAGAATTTCCTTTGTCTGCGATCGCTAATCGCTTTGAATTGCGGTGTCAATCAAAAGCAACTCATGCTATGTTCTTACAAAATCTGTCCTTGTTGAATGCATGCCGATTGCCCAAGAACATTTAAAGGGGCTGTGCAAGATTTTTGTAAACAAAGATAAAGATCAGGGCCGGGTTGTTCAAACCACGATTAGCGCTAATCTTGGATTAAAGGCATGATTCTGCAGTCATCTGCATAGTCCTAATCCGGTACTAGCCTAATACCAGTTTTGAACAACCGGGCCCAGCTGGCCAATATCATCAAATTCAATGAGAAATTCCTCTCTAATTGGTGCGTGGCTTACAATTTCTTTAGCCTGCCTGTTGCTTTTCGTGTGTTTAGGCTAAACACATCTGAAACTCGTCGCTCAGAATCTAGCTGTATCTTTATAATCGTTGATGGCATAAAAAATCTGATTGCACTGGCGAATTCTACGGGGTTCAAACATGTAGAAAACATCTTCATTTGCAATGTATCTGCTGCTACTTGCCTGCATTAGGGGGAGAAAGTTTAGGATTTTTGGAAGTTTAGCTTGTACAACCCCTTTAACACCGACAATTTCAAGGGATAAAAACATCAAGCGAACTTACCATATGAATAAATAGTAACTGCGGTGGCAGATCTTTCATATTCTCCTGCGCATCTTCATTATCATCACGCTCCACCGCCAGATCCCATAACGTCAATTGATCATCAGCTCCGGACGCAGCAAATACTGTGCTGTCACGTGATTGCCATTCTACGGATGTGATTGGTGCAGTGTGATGCTTGAACGTTGCTACAGCAACACCTCTGAAACAGATTAAAAACAAGGAAATGATATTGGCGCATGTACCACTTAAGAATGGACATGTTTAATTATCTTTAGAATTTTTTCCCAGCTGAAATCTGTCATTCCGTTCAGATCTTCCAAGGGATTTTGGCAAGAAAGTCTCTTTGAGAAACCTTTGCAAAAGTCCCCCCCCCCCAGTATGAAAAACGTAATCAGGGGGATTCCATTCTCCCAAGAGGACAAATAAATGGTAACATATCAACACAAAGGTTCCGAAAAATTTCGAATCTCTTGCGGTAGCATCAGCTATTTCCATCTTGTTCACTGTTCTTACTTTACTTCATGCTGTGATGCAGTATGGCTCTGCAGTTTAGCTTCCTTTTGAAATCAGTAGCTTACAGATCGTTGCTGTGGGAAATTTTATATTTATTATGTTCTGACGCATGCCTTAATGGTCTGCTTACAATGGATGCAAACCAGAGCATACAGCTCGTCCAAGAACATTGTGAGCCATTAAAGACCCATTTTGTAAAAACAACACAAGTCAAAAATGCCTATCTTAAATATGGAATAGTCAAGCATCTGACTTAAATCTTCCAACAAAATCAACTCGTTTAAACATAAGATCAAAGAAAATGTTTTCCACAATATACAGAGAGAGGAAGATGACGTATATGTGTACTCCTGACACTTATATCCCCTCTTATACACTCATGATTCGGCCTTACTATATTATGTTTCACCAAAAAGGACTTTAAAGTTTATACTTTTATTTTTCTGACCTCGGACAATCATGCATTTTTAGCTTTTATGCAACCACCTCTAAAGGGACCATTGCGGAAATAAGGTCAATTTGACCTTTTAATGCTATCCCTGACAAACAGACCAGAGACCAAAGAGTATACGCTCTGGGTGAAAAACTGACAAAGAAGTAGCTTTTCATTCTATCCAAATGTGTTTGGGCATCTCCAATAACGCTGACAAGACCTGAAACTGAGGCAAGATGCTGTTTTCCGTCTCATTGCTCATGCATTTTAGACGCGATATTATACTCTTATGTGAAGCAAGCTCGGGCAATAAAGCGATAAGTCCGCTAAAGTGAAGACGGTGTACGGTGCATCGGTTACGAACTCGACAAAAATTGAAAAAACCAATTACTTCTGAATTTGTCGGAGGTCCCAAACTTTAATGATACCATCATCACCACCAGATACTATAAATGGTTCATTTCTGGAAAGAAGAAGAGAATAATTGTCAAATACTTCTGCAATGCTATTTTTTGGTCTAACAAACCAGGTAACGAATAAAAAAATATGACCATGGTAAAAAACAAAAAAGAGATATAAACGCTGTCAACTTTCGCATTCTTTCTAGACTTGTCAATGATTTATCAACTTCATGAGGTCACAACTTCAAAACGAGCAGAAATATAAAAACGCTGTAATTCTGAAAATAATAATGATACTGTGTGTCCCACTAAAATAAAACGCACTCCAGTTTCAAGAATCACAAAATTCCATTATGAAATCTGTCATAAAATTTCCTTTTTGATCTCCTGGATGACCCAAACATATCTAAAGATGATAAATTGTTTTTATTAATTAAGTAAATGGTATAAAGCGACCTGTTGAAAAACCCTATTTTGAGCTATACTCTTAATGCACAATACACAATGAAAACTAAATCTAGCAATCAACAACAGTGCATTTTGCAGCATGCTTCAAACTAGGTAGCCCTAAAAAGGGCTAAATTTGCCAATTTCAAAACCAATCATGAGATCAACTAAATCTGGGAAAATAGTTTGATATTTGCTCTTCTTGGCAATAAAAGAAATTTGAAGATCGACCATGTAATTGAATTCTGGTGATTTTTGAAACAAGAGTACTCTTTTTTTGGACACCCGGTATAAAAAAGCTCTCTCTAGGATTATAGGAAATTACGAAAAGCTCCATTTCAGTTTCAGTTTCAGTTTCATATGTTTTAACGATTCAAACGATTCGTTTGAAAGAATAAGGCAGTAACGTTTTACAAGATTAGTTTTAAGGCCCTGCTACACAACAAGGATAGTCTTCGGATATTCTTGAGACATGCCATAAATAGCATATCCATCAGATATCTTGCAGTGTAACATGCCCAATGATATTCCAGTGGATGAAAAGACCAATTAGGGAGAAGGAAAAAAATATCCGATCTTGCTGGAAATAGAATCAAATCGATTTGATTTTATTCCGAATATCCGAGTTGCAAGAATAAAGACATGAGAGATGCCGACTGTCTGGTGACGTCATATGGTAACTACCTGCCAAGTTTTGAAGAACATATTTCGTCGTTTGCTGGAGAAGGAAAGGCGTTCTCGTTCAGAATAGACTTAAATGAACTTGCAGAGAACTCTAACCTTGGAAATTCGACCTGAATTTCGCCAATGCTAGTTTGTAAGCATTGAGCATGTCACCTTCAAGAAAGTGGTCTTGCACCTCTCTCCTACTATTTTCTAGCGAATTGAATGAATGATGCCAGAAAACGTGGCAGCGATAAAGCAAACAAGGCCTTTTGATGTCGTCAATTTCCTCCTTCATATCTCGGTCTACTGAATTGAAATAGCGCACACTTTTTAAATGAATGAACTTTCTCCACCATTGGATTATCGTAACTGAAATCTGTTGAATCCAAGATATTAAAAAATATTCGATCAGATATTTCATTACATCTATTTATGGATATCCGACAGAATATCCTGGTAGTGGAACAGGGCCTTTACAAGATTTACAAGCTCTATTAAAATGTATTACAAGACAAGACTGTACCGGGTGTCCTAAAATGATGTATTATTGTTTGATTGCTTACATGTCCATAATCAATGAACCGATTTTCAAAAAACTTTGTTTTATTTGATTGCCTTAAGGCTAAATTGTATTTCAAGATGTTGGTTGCAGTTTTACCATGGCCTTTTCATGTCGAAAAGAAGATCAATAAACCTGCTCAAATTCAAGCCTTGGATGGCATGAGAAAGGAACGGCCTATTTTTCCAGTCAAAATTTTAGATGTGATACAAAAGGCTGCACTCCTATGCGAAACTCTGTATTAACTGAATTCGTGTTCTCTGAACGACATATTTCTCTGAACGACATATTAGTTCAGCCTTTTGCATCACATCTAAATTGTTGCCTGGGTAAGAAGGCCGTTTCCTTTTCATGCCATCTAAGGCTTGAATTTGAGCAGGATTATCGATATTCTCTTCAACATGAAGACATCGGCCTAAACCACAACCAACATCCTCAAATACAATTTAGCCTTTCGGCAATCGGTTAAAAGAAGTTTTTGAATATCGTTTCATTGGTTATAGACATATAAGCAATCAAACGATAATACATCATTTTGGGACACCCGGTAGTTTTGAATGATACAAGGAACTGATGAAAATAGCTGTTAATGAGATGAAAGGAATGCAACGTGGAGAAAATCCTGCACTTAAAATGAAACTATTTTTATTGGAGCAGCTGCAAGCACTTTAAAATTTTAGTTGGAACGATTAGACAAGCAACACTGCTGATCTTAGCAGCATAGGGCTCGAAGCTTCGCAAAATTTAAAATCATTCGTGTAAAATGTTAATGCCCGGTTCTTTCAACTCAATTGATCAAACACAACTTCGTCTAATTTACCATAATCCCAGAGAGAGAGTCTATAAAATATGCAGGTGCAAAATCTTGGAACAGTACATCACATGTTATGAAACAATCTTCAACAGTAGTCTCTATTGCTTTAGCTGCCCTTTCAATATTTCATTGATTTTGAAATCAGTCATAACATTTTACACATGTGGAGTTTTTGATAAGATAGGCCTAATTTGGCATCAATTGTAACATACAGAAAATTAATTCTAAGATAGCTCATTTTTATCGAATTTGAATGATCTTCTAAACGATTTTTTGAGACATCCAATATTTACAACTTTTAACACATTTCAAAATGGCTGCTGCAATAAGAATGATATTTTTCATGTAATGGCAATGGGGTAGTCATTGTCTCCTGCTCCCCGTGGTATCGTCTTTGTAGTACCGGGTGAGTCAGAAAAATGAATCCCCGTTTGAAAGGTCACGGCTCCCTGAATATCAAAACGATGATATCGGTAAATACATAGTTTAATGGTAGACATGTTCAAATCCATTTTAAAATTTACCACACAAAAATCGACCACTCCGTTCTGAAATTAATAGGGATTTTCTCGAGTAAGCCCCTCCAAGCAACCTTCAAAACCTGCCCAAAATCACGAACAAGTTTTTCTAACATTTCTGCCTTACACGGGCCTTACAGCAATGACTTCTGCACACTTTAGCACGTGCTATCCTCTGAGGAGGATGCACAAGTCTTACCCCTGGTTTGGTTTCCATAACCTATCCAGGGGCATTCCATTCTCCCCAGAGGACAAAATACGTGAATACATGTGAGTGTCATCATTCTTAGAAAGGAAAACCAAGGAAAATTTGCTCATTGCTTTCAATCGTTTTTGAAGCTTTTTGGAAGGGGCTTTCTGCATAAAATCTCCCATATCAATGGAAAGCAAAGGCCAATTAAACCCGGGTGAATTACTGAACCTAATTTAACATATTGGCAACCAAACGAGAAGTTTTCAATATTATTGCTTTCATATTCAGGGAGCGGTGGCCTTCCAAACAGGGTGTGTAATGGAGCACAAAAAAGAACGATACTCACGCGTTCCATGAAATGACATTGACGTCATTATCATGTGCCTGACATGTGATCATGCATGCTTTACTTCCAACAGCCCTTGCATCCCATATTCGTATCGTTTTGTCGGCGGAACATGAACCGAAGACCTGTGGAGCAAAAAACACATTAACCTTTAAAAACAGTAAAAAATATCAAAATACTCTTGAAATTAATAATGCACTGAGGTAGAATATCTTAACTCACTGGCATCAAATTTTCGCCTCAGAAATAAATATCCTAGAAACAGATCTTATTTTCAAAAGCCAACAGCAAATTGTAATCACAGCATAGGGCTCAAATCTTTCGAATCTTTAAAACGGTGGGTGTAAAATTGTATCGCATTTCTCTTTTAATTGAATGGCTTGAAAGGAACTTGTGGTACTTACCTGTAAATCTGCCGTGGACATTTTTTGATATCTTGATTTCTTTCAAAACTACGGCAATTTAACTGTTTTTGAAAAAAATCATGGACATTTTTCAAAGCATTTAAATCATCATAAATCCTAAACTAATGGAGGGAAATGGTAGAACCTTCAAGAAAAGCAAAGTTTATGAAGGTCTACAATATGGTGGCAAGCAGAAATCTGTAGCCTTTCTGGTCTAGGATTTAGAAATTTGATGACGTCATAGCCTCAAATTTAATAAATGCTGCCATTTTGAAATTAATAAAGATATCATAATCACAATAAAAAAATTCTTACGTTGCTCTCATTCGGACTCCATTGAATATCCTCTACTGAATCTTCGTGAGCATTATATGGCCTCTGGTCGACATGAAAACTTCCGTCTTCTCGTAACTGCCAAAGATGAATATTTCGATTGCAAGACCCTGTTGCTAGCCTGCAAATTTAAGGAGACGAGTCAATGTAACCTCACTACATAAGGACCCTCTGGTTACGCTCGTCTAATTGAGTTGAATTGTTGTTGTTTTTGTTGTCGCTCCACTGAGGGCCTTATAACCATAGAGCTGTAAAACCGGACAAAAATGTCAATCTGCGACAAATGTTTGTCGCAAAGTCATGTGCTGATTAGAGTATGGCTTAGAGGAAGGCGCTTTTTGCACTGATAGCTAGAATGATCATTTATCGAAGCGCCATCATCAAGTCAAAGAGCACAGGGAAACGAGAGACTCGTCGTCATAAGTCTAGTCTTTAGCTAGCCTCACTACATAAGGACCCTCTGGTTACGCTCATCTAATTGAGTTGAATTGTTGTTGTTGTTGTCGCTCCACTGAGGGCCTTATAACCATAGAGCTGTAAAACCGGACAAAAATGTCAATCTGCGACAAAATTTTGTCGCAAAGTCATGTGCTGATTAGAGTATGGCTTAGAGGACTACACTTTAGTAGAACTATTGTAGAGGCCATACAGGAGTTATTCCGTTTCTACAGGCGTTGGGGAATGAGTCTCTCTGTTAACAGAAGTGCCATCATCAAGTCAAAGAGCACAGGGAAACGAGAGAGTCCAGGTAATAAGTTTAGGGTCAATGCATAAAATATTTCGACATAATAAGATGCAACGGCCAGGAACGGCAGTAAGTTTCGGCCCATGGAAAAGCAATCATTTAATAATTTAATTTAGTTTTAGCTTAATTGTAAGTGCCATACATAGTAGGAGCTCGCTGACAATTAGTCCTTCCCACTATGGATGGCACGTTGTTAATTAGCGTCGTTGTTTTTGTAAATAGTTTTTCAACGAATAAAGGAAAAAAGGAGTCAGTTTGGACTGAACTGTTCATAAAAATTCAAAAATAGAATTTAGATAGAAAAATCAATATCAACACATCAGCGCAATTCTTGGTTCATATATAAAAATACCTATGGTATCCTAGCTCTCGTCTGGACTACGATTAAGATTTAAAGGTAATCTTCTATCGAAAATTGGATTCTTACAGGTTTCAAATTACAATGAAGATCATTTCACTTCTCCCCATTTTCCAATCAGTTACCGTTGTGTTACCGTTTTTGCCTGGTACTAGTGGAAAATAGAATTTTGAGAAGAGTCGGTTTACCTTCCAGGAGTAACTTTTGACCAGTCCATTGCGAAACCTTCTGCCTGAAATGAAACATTTCGTTACACCAAGAAGATTGCGACTACCTTTCCGTTTGAACTGCCCTATATTAGTAAAATCTGAACTACATGACTCGCAGAATTAAAATCTTTTCAACTTATGGAATCAGACGGTTGCATATAATAGAGTTATAATGGTAGAATAAACTGTATAAAGAAGCTCGGATGAAAAAAAGACAAGATATTTAGCACACTGAGGCATTCTGACTTGTGTCTTCATCAGAGTGTGACTTACAAAACTCCAGTTTAGTTTTGTGAGTCACACTCTGACGAATACACAAGTCAGAAAGGCCGATGTGGAATAATTACGACATTGAAACACATTCATGATATCGGGCATCTCGAATAAAGTTAATATATTGATATAAAGTCAGAGTCTTCCAATACTTGCCTAAAAATAGTGAAATGTTCAAAAGTTTGGCAAGGATGAGACTAAACCTTAACTTTTCCATCTGAAACACATACAAATTCTAATCAATGCCTCTTGAGAGACCTTTATGGAAACAAGGTCGCATCGATATTTCAATGTCATCCCTGTCGCTTTAGCCAGCAGCGTTTTTAAATTAAATATTTAGCTTTTATACTTGTAATACATTGTACATATCACAGTGGATTAGAGGCAGACATTCGAAAATTTTGAAGTTCTCTAAATCATTAGTTGTTATGCAGTCTTAGAAAGCTGAATAATTGGGCTTTCGTGCGCTGTTTAAAGTTTTCATTTATCTTGTGTTGTCACAGAGTTATATATTTTTGAATCTGAGTACATTGGACAAAATCTTTGAACATGTTACACCCAGCATTCTAGTAGCAAAGAATATGGATAAATGTTTTTTGGCTAGAAAAATGGTTTGCAGATTGTTCGATCAGCATTACCAGAGCATAGATAGTCAATGTTTGTAGAAAAGCAAGATGAAAATGTTTTATCAACTCCACTTTTGCCACAACAACAATTTTCTTCAGACACTTAGTCAAATTTGTCGTCTCATTCAGAGGGCAAAATTTGACTTTAATCGAGAATATCTCTAAAAGTACGAGGAGAAACATCAACACCAATATATTTTCTGAAAGAGAAGCTTATGATAAGTTTATTTTTAAAGGTTTTATTGTGTTTCTTCTCGGAAAATTAAAATGAACAGGGGGGAAAGGCCTTTTTTGGGACATTTTGGGTGTCCCAAGAAAAGATATTGAGACAAGGCCCATTTTTTCAGAATGCTACAAAGTATTTTAATTAAGGAGCATCCGCTAGGTAATATTGTGGTAATATTATGCGCATAAGAACCTTCTACATAGCTTGTACATATGTAACAAGATCTCTTTTTCTTAAAGCTGTATTGTATTCATTTATACATGGCACAATTTTACAAACATACGTACATGCATACATATCTAATCCACAGGATATTGATTTATCATTGGATTGACTGAGATTTTTCTTAGCAAAAAAACTTGATCACGACTTTACAAGGATTCTCTCTACCACTTTAATGCCTCAAAAATAAACACATAAATCGAGTCAACGAACGTTGAAAAGCTATCTTTAGCTACCAAAAGACTTTTATATAGTAGTAAATTTAAGAATCAAGGTTGCAACAGTTTCTCTGTGATAGTCTATCAATCAAAAACAACAACAACATACCCGTATCCGGTTGCAGCCTCCAATATGTCGAATAGAGGCTGTTCTCATATTTGGACCATTAGCCTCGTCTTCAATAATATCCTCATCTTCGGAATCGCCTATGAAAAGTACAACAACACTTTATTGCTGATTTATGGTTCATGGGGGGTTACCAGTTCAAAAAAGAGCACAAAAGAAAATGTTTGTATAGTATAATTTAGGAAGATTGGAGCCATTCAAGTGCTCTTTGGTAGCGAAAAAACTAATAGCCTAACTAAATCTTGTCTTGTGACTTTAACTTTCTCTCCCCCTCTCATTTTCCTTCCGTGAAGCCTCTTCAAAATAATGGATCTACTTCTAATAACAATGAACTAAAACAATGTTTTTGCAAACTTACTTTCATCTTGGTCAATTTTCGATAAATCAGTCATTTTGACAAGCATCACAGAATTACTATGAGCTCTTTCTGCTTGAGTTCCGACAACCATATACAATGTCATTGGATACTACAAATATGAATAAAAATGGTACACAATTTATAGTTGATTGCTTCAATTACGTTATTCGAGGGGTGTGTCACTCTTTCGAAAAGGCGTACAAGATTTTTTAAAACAATAGGATTTTTAGGGATTTTTTGCAGATTTTTCTTGAAAACAAAAGGATGTTTCCAAAGGTGTACGAGATTTTTACAGAGTGATACGCCCCTCGACGTTATTCTCGTATGATTAGTAAATATACTCGTTGTTAAGCAATGATTGTGGAATGTTTGAAGATACCAGTGACTCAGAAAAATTTGTCCATTGTCTTAAAAACATTATAGTGCCAAACCTATGAAACGAATTTATGAAACTTTTAGTCCTTTGTTTTCAAATGAGCTTCAATACAATTTGATATTTTCCTCACAACTTTTAAAGAGACACAATCGCAAATTTTTGACGTCGAAAAATCTCAACGAGATTCTTCATGCATAAAGAAGAGACCTTGTACATTCTGAAAATGTATTTAGTAGTTTTGTACGACTTCTAGAAGTGTCATAAAACAGTAAAGCGAAAGGAAAAACAACGTATTTGTACCCACACTTTTCTGCGGCACATGCGCATAAACAATGGAATGACAATAGACAAATTCTCGCCTTGCAAGTTTCTTTTCAAATACCTCAGTCATTTAAATTTTCGGTTTTGTGTATTAAAGATATTTTCAGAATGTACAAGGTCTTTACTTTATGCATGAGGAATCTCGTTTAGATTATCAGACACAAAAAAATTGCGATTGTGTCTCTTTAATGCTTAATTCCTCTCAGAAACTTGTTATTAGTTAAAATTCAGTTTCCTTATATCATTCCAAAACAGTCAAAAATGTACTGTGCACTCTGGTACAGATTTTGAAAGAAAAATCTCTTTTCCATCCTAACTGGAGAGGATTTTACATTTTATCAGGTTACATGACAGAAATGATTCTCAAAATTTAGGCCAGGCATTAGTCAGGTCAAACGATAGACTTTGGTTATTTCTAATTGATTCAATAATTTTTGCAGTGTGCTGTTTTGAAACAGTGAATACATCATTTCGACACAGCTGGTAGTTTGAAACGATATTCAATAATTGGTATTGTCTGTGTCTTGCAATTTCAATCCAATCTAGGAACAAGCAATTATGCCTTTTATTAAAAAGTTGGATATACAGGTAGGAAGCAGCTCAGTTCTAAGACTTACTTGATGTGACGCTATTACAAATAACACTAATTCTTTATAAATCATTGAGCCATTTACAAAAATGTATTCAGAATAAATTCAAAAGTTCAAAAGATCAATAAGCTAAGCTCCAAACCTGATATTTGGTATATGATGCATGAAATGACATGGGATTTTGCCCTTCATTAAAGCATAAAATCAAATTTCATCGTTTTTGTCACTTGGTAAAACTTCCTACTTAAAATTGCATAGCATTTTTAAAAATTTTTGTTTTTGCAAAACTTACCTCTGCCCTTGTATCCCCAAGTTGGTCTTTTATGAGATCAAAACTGAGACAAGGTGCTCCAGTCTGGGCCTTAAAATGATGATAAGTATTTTAAGATGTGAGTTCAACAATTTATCCACACTGTACAGAGATTAGTTATCAATTTAAAATGAATGTCTTGAGTACATATACATACCAAAGAAAAGAGCAACAAATTAATGCTTATGTGTAAAATTCTATTACCACTTTCTCTGAATCGTACAGCTTTTAAGGACTTAGCAAATTTTGCCATATCTAATTCTGCTGTAAACTTTTTCATGTCTGTTCTTATTTTCAAAATGATGGTTAGCCTTTCTTTTCCATGAAAAGAACTCACTTAAGCAAAATTTTTGAAAGCAACTTAGAGTCATTGTAGCTTCACAATTAATGCAGGGAAAAATGATGGAATTTTCTAGAAGACCAGGGTAAATTAAGGTCAATATGAATTTTGTTTGTTTGTTTGTCCACTTATTTTACATTGATTATATACATCTAGCTTACTATATACAAATTCATATGTACATGCAAACTAATCCAAATCGATGAAGAGAATAAAGAATGAATGAAGAGAAAATGTTTCAGGGTGATTTGGGGATTTAGTACATGGTCTCAACTCTCGAACAGCAGATTACAATTAATCGAATTCTAAATCCCAAATCACCACAAACAAGCTCTCTTTGTCCATTCATGTCAATTCATTAAAAAACTTGATCAATGTCTTTTTATCGTTTTCATATATCAGTTCCACTACTGGAGCGTGGATTCATGGCTTCTGCTTTGTATAAATTTGACTTTCAGACAGTCTAAACTTTCAGCATACCCATAAAGGACCTTGGGTGACAATTGCTCTTTAGATAATGAAAAATATTCAACAAGAAAATGGATTCAAGTCCCAATGGGAAGTTGGTGACAATCAGCTCATAAAAAATTGTTGAAACAAACCTCGTGATACATTTCATATGCACTTTTATCAAATTCTAATTCTTGGTCTTCCTCTAAAGGATCTCCTGGTAGGTAAACTGCATCCTGCAAGACATGAAAAAAAAACATTTTGACCCTTAAAGGACAAGTCCGGGGTTGGAATAATTGTTCATTAAATGAAAGATTACAATGTTATGAATGGTAGTACTTTTTTCCAACTTTCTATGTCTTTTCTCTGCAAAATTGCGTATTTCAATCTGCGAAATGAGCAAAATGACGTCATTATTCATGATGTCATTTCACCCACTCCGCCTTCGACCTGAATGAGGCTGATTTCTTATACGTAGAACTCTCCAGTAATTTCCAATGTCACAATCAAACCTAAAAACCGAGGCTAGCCATATGATCGCGTTTTACAAAAAGGCGACGACATTGGGCCTAACTTACAAAAAATGATGTACGAATTTACAACAGAAAAAGATATCAAAACTTGGAAAAAAGTTACAAGTGATGTTCGGCAGTTGGTAAGGTTGCTTTGTGACATTAATTGTAGAAACCCCGGACTTGTCCTTTAAGAAGAAGTTCAGCTTGCAGCAAGCTTGCACAAGCATGATAAAAGCATGATTTTGGCTTGAAGGCAGCTTGAATTAAGTATGTTGACTCAATTTTGGCCAATTTTTGCAAATATGACTAAAGCTTTTTTTTTTTTTTTTTTTTTTTTTATATTCAAATATTAAATCTTACAATATATTTTACATTCTACTATACCTAATTCTAATTACTATACGACACTACAGGAACGATACCATGGGGAGCGAAAGACAATGACTACCCCATGGCCAATATCTAAAAACACGAAACATTAAACTGTATACAGTCACACCACGAACATTTATAAATTAAAATTAAAGCTTGATCAGGTTTGATATTAATCCCATGCTAGAATTATTCTCAAACATGCTACAATCAAGCTTGATTGAGTTTGCCTTGCACTTATAAGATGAATTGCTGCAAGCTAGTACATGCGGTGTAAAATTCTTATTTGAATCAAGCTCTCAAACATACTCAAATCATACTCAAAACAACTTAGCATTAGGCTTGAATCATGCTGCAAGCATTACTCAATATTTTGCTAAGGGAAGGCGTGTTCAAGAATTTACACGAATCAGTCAGTACATAAGTGTGGGGTTTTCTTGAGCTCACAGTTCAATGATTCTTTCAGTATTTTGCTCACCTTTTCTTCTGGTTGCGCTTCCTGTGCATCTGAAAATGAGAAATAAATCAATCAAGATCAGTTAAAAAATGACAGACAAATTGTTGGAAAACCTGATGAATATATGAAAGAGACATATATATGGTACAGGCCTTGCACATGTTAAAATGACAAGAATTCTCCTAGACTTCTTAAGAAAATAAGAATTTTTAAGGATTCTTAGGCAGGAAAGCCAATCGTGATGTGCACAAGGCCTGTACTGTACTAGGTGTCGCAGTAATGTAAACAGAGTTAGTTGGACCTTGCAATGAAAATTCATCCTAATTGGAATTCAGCCAAAATTGGCAGGAGTGGTCAATGAAAAAAGTTCAGGCTTTAATTTTTGAATGAAAGACTTTCCACCTGAGTCGCCCAACTTTTCGCTTTTCTTACGGGGTAGACGAAAACTCGGGTGCCTCGGGTAAATCCTGAAGAGTGTGTTACTTTGAATTGCAAGGGTATTTGTCTCTTCTGTGCCCAAGTTGAGACAGTTTTATAGATTTCATACATACATACATACATCATTTATTTTATAAAGCAGGTTGAAAAATGGCAGCCTCAAGATGGCTGATGTGGACCTGCAAAGAGTTCTGAGACGGCTAATTCTCATCGTCTATTCCCCAGCTTTAGAAAATAAGTCATCATAAGAGCTTGTAGAGTCATTGCAAAGAAATCGCTAAGGGCTCATGGATCATCTCAATTTTATTCACTGACTTTTCAGAGGAAAAATGCCAGACCAGCAGAGCCTCTGCCAGAGGGGACCAATATCTCTCTGGCTTTAAACTCCATATAGCCCTTAAGTTCTAATTGGGTAAGTCTTGCGGAGACAGGTTGTCTTTTTCCAAACGGTTTCAAATATTGAAAAATAACTTCAAACAAGTGTGTTTTCTTTTCTTACCTTCCATATTTTCATCTTGGTCCGCCATCTTGTTGCACGTGAAAGAAGGAAGCCAGCCTCGTTCACAACTTTGTTGCTGTCGTTGCCAGTTTTCCTGCGCAGCGAATCCAACAATAATCCACCGCAGCGCCGCATCCAGTTCAAATCGCCAGACGCCAAAATTATAATAAACATTTTCAAAATTATTTTACTCCTAAAAAAAGTCAGTCGAAGAGCTTTTCATTGACCCATATTTCAAAGCAATAAAATTAAGACGCCTTATTTCATTAAGACGAATAAGCAAATCCGAAAGAAACAATAGCTTACAAGTGCTTTAGTTCGCTTTAAATTTCAATGCTCAAAGTTTGCGGGTTGATAAGCTTAGATTTGCTATGACTTTCGGTGTGTCGTGGCGTCTTTTTGTAACAATTAACAAAAGTTAGATCACAGGTTTACGGAAAACTGGGAAAACTTTTCACTAGAACGCTGACTATGTTCTTGCAACTGCAGAATTGTAAAGGACCATTCTGGTTGAATAACTCTTTTCGTCTTGTAAGGAAGAAAGAAAGTCGTCCAATGAACAAAGGGAAAACGTCTCAGGTGCTTTGGGGATTTAGTACGAACTCTCGTACAGCAGATTACAACTAATCGATTTCTAAATCCCAAATCACCACCAACAAGCTCTCTTTGTCCATTCATGTCGATTCTTTAGAAAACTTGATCGATGTTTTTGATCGTTTTCAGTGTCTTCGAAAACTAAAATTTAAGAAACTTGCTTCTAGCTCTAAAAACTGAAAATGAAAAAATTGCAAAAATCCCAGTATCTAATTCAGGTTTTCTGCTAAAGATTAAGTCATAAATCTTCCAAATCGGTCCAGTGTACGATTTATCGTGCCCTGCCAAAAGTGCATAGTTTATTTTAGCGCACCCGGTATTGTAAATTATAAACAAGTTCTCAAAATTAATTTCAACCCTCTCAGTCAGACAACAAATTTTTAGTTTTTCACATTATTGTTACAGTCTTCTTGTTGTAACAATTTTTCAAAGAGTACAGGGAGTCCCAAAAAAATTGTGCCCCGTTTGTCTGAAGATTGCGACATAACGGCAAAAAATTCTCGCGAAACTTTTGCCCGATGGTGCTCTTCAGATATTCAATTATAGTTTGCTACCATCCCCATAAAAATCCGATCAAAAATGATGGAGCTATGACCTTCAGGAGACCAAATTTTCCCGATAACTGAAAACAGCGGTCGGTCATTTTGTCTTCTATTTTGCAGCGATATAGATAGCTCCATTGATAGGAAATGAAACAGCAGCCTCCAATGTCAATCCTCAAAGAATTCCACTATTTCTGACCACACGGAAATTATTTCTCACCTCACGTGAAGATACTTATCACTGCAAAATATTATGACCAAATGGTCGACCGCTGGTTTCAGTCATCAGGCAAATTTCATTTTTCAAAGGATTTTTACGGGGATGGCAGCAAACTTTATTTGAACATCTGACGAGCAACATCATATGAAAGTTTGCCGAGAGTCTTTTGTCCTTTTGTTGCAATCTTTAGGCAAACGGGGGAACATTTTTTGGACACCCTGTAGATACATGTGTCCTGACGTACCCAGTAGAGGTGAGAGTACATTTAAACTGACACCGCCCATGGTAGTTTTGTGAAAGAAAACTACTTGCAGGCAAATCAATATAAACTCTTTCACACATTCATACCCCATAAAGCGACGATCATGTTATATCATACATGTATACAACACTCTAGTTAATGTACTTTATCTCCATAGAACCATTTGGTAGAATATTCACTACAACTAAAAGTATCTACAACTAAAATAATACCACTCTATATCCTAAAACTGAATTCAAATATGACAAAAGCAAGTAAGTAGTAATTTATCATCAAATTATGCAAATGTTAACAAATATGTTCTGTGGTCCGTAATTTATGGAGCTATCAAACTATTCTCGTACCGAGTGTCCTAAAAGATCTTTGCCTCTTTTAGTAGATTGTTTCCTTGGAGTTGGACGCCCCCTTTCCTCCTTTCCCCTCCCGTATTTATTGATCAAGAGCGAGACTTGGAGCAAGTCCACCTTGGAATATCCAGCAAGGACAGATTTTATAATACAATAGCATGAGATCCTTTTGTTGACACCTGAATTCAAAGCGATTTGCCACTGCAGACAAAGGCAATTCTCTCAACCAGAAGTTCAAAACAAACAATGCCGCAAAAGTTTCTCTGAAACCCAAGTAGCCAGCGCGCTCGTTGTGCATTCCAGAAATCGTTTTTAAGAGCAAACATGAGCATAGATCGAAAGAAGGATACATCTACACATCTACCTCAGGCATTTAATTCGTTTTGTTCAAAAGCCGATTGGGATGCGATCCAATTCTCTTATTTTTTCGTGTAATTCAAACACTTATTGCTCAGCTTCTGGACCAAAGAAATAAAATGCCCGAGGTAGATGCGTAGATATGTCCTCCTTCTTTCGATAGATGCTCAGGTTTGCTCTAAAAAACAATTTCTGGAATGCACAACAAGCGAGCTAGCTACCTGGGTATCGGGGAAACATTTGCGACTTTGCTTGTTTTGAATTGATGGTTGAGAGATTTTCCTTTGTCTGCGATCGCTAATCGCTTTGAATTGCGGTGTCAAAACCAATTCGTGCTATTGTCTTACAAAATCTGTCCTTGTTCCTGTATCCTGAACTAAATGGAACAATACTATGCGATGGGTGGCGAAAACCAGCCAAATGGGCCTAAATTTGCGTTGTTTTGTGGTTTGAGGGATTGTGACTGGCCCAATTCGTCTAACTTGTCAGCCAATCAAAATATCGTGCTTAAGCTTAAAGAATTTAGCAGCGTTAACCATGTGTCTTTAGCAATCATATCTACCTGAGTATCTCTGTTTGAGCCAGTCTTCTAGGGTTAGGGAAATGAACCTAACTTTTGGAGCCCTCAAAGAGGCAATGAACTTTTGGCAAGCCCGGTAGCAATAAAAACGAAACTATTCAGCAAAATAAACAAAACTAAAATCCTACCTTAAAATAAAATATTTTCAATAACATTACTGATTTAGATACAGCTTGGAAGGTGGCCCGATACAAGTTACAAGTTATAGTTGAGATATTTTGCGATTTCATGTAATATATTCAAAATAGCTAAAGATACAATAAAACTTAAGATCGTTCGAATATTCGAATATTAGATCGTAAATGGTACAATTAAGTGCTGTAAAAAGTGGTAGAATATGAGTGACAAAATACCTGAGAAGACCTTCAAGACGAGAGAAGCAATCTTCAGTCTAGCCGGTTGGGACAAGACTTTACTTTGAAAGTGTTCTGCAACAACTTAACGGCAGAAGAAATGCATATTTTATTTTTTTTAGTTCTTCATTGTGAGCGATTTAAAATTTTTAGAACTGACCTAAAAACGGGTCATTTAACAGTACGGACAACAGACAAACATTAAAGACGCACTGCCAACCATGATCTTCTGCATGCTGAACGAAAAGCACAACAAAGAGAACCTAGGGCAGACATAAGATTCGAAGTAACAAGTCTAGGGCAGGCACGACTTTCATATCATACACAAGTCGAATTTTGGGGCTGCAAAGGATCATGGTCAGCTAAAATTCTTTAAATAACGCGTTGCGTTGCATTGTACATGGTCCACCACAGTTCGTTATAAGTGCGAGCAAACATCGATCACGATGCATAGCGCGAATATGGTTTGCAGGGAGGATTGTGATCTGAACACGTGGACGTCCCTAAGACATGGAGAAAACCTGACAGAAAAAGGATTACGAAGATTACACTTGCTACCTCCTTGCTACCTGACACGTACTTATCAGTTCTCATAGACGTAGGAACCGGGGGGGGGGCATTGGAGGCATGTTTTCCCCCCAAAATTTTGCAATGAAGTCGTGCCACCCCAAGTTTGAGATGCTTCCTACGGCACTGTCAGTTCTTAGTCAGTATAGAATAACCAGAGGTGTAAACGAGTCAGGTAAAGATTCCAAAATATACACAATACAGTTCGTGAGGGAGGGAGAAGGGATCTCTCTAAACAGGACAGGGGTCTTTGATTCCTTCTACACGAAGAAGACCCATCTTAATATGAACCTACGTGAAAGAGCCCTCAAAAGGCCTGGTTCACACTGAAATAGAAACTGAAACACGTTGGAATTCGGATAACGGATTTTCTGGACTCCTTTTTTAAACGTAGCTACTTTTAGTGATTTTTCGCATCAAAATGGGATTGAAATTGTTTGATTCCAAACAAATGGGTCAGAGCATCTTGAAAGCACCGAAAAACTTGGAACTTTAAGGTATGAATAATTTGGACTCTATTTTCGTTCCATTGTTATTGCATTCTAACGTCTATTTACTGTAGTGTGTGCCAATCTTAAGACAACTGCTTAATTGTTTCACTTGAAACAAATCCTTACAAAAACAAGGGAACACTCTTTTTCTAAGTAGCTTAAGGAAGCCTCGTGTGCTAAAACAGATCATTTCCTACAAAACCCTCCCAACACGAAATTTCGTGACGAACTAAAGCTGTTCTTTTGATTCTCAGCAGCAGTGTGCCTTCTCCTTTGCCTGACTTGCTTGCAAATACACCAGAAAAATAGATCCACAGCATTAGGGGGTCTTTTTTCAAAACACAATTACCATCTACAGGTATTTTCTTCTGCTAAGAAATTAGCTTGCAGCTTTTCAAATTATTTATCATTCATAAGCGAAAAGCACGTTTTGTTGGGAAAGAAATTCTCAACATCGGCTAAACCTCTTAGTCTGATATCACCAAGAATGTTGCTCCATTTGCAAAAGCGAATGAGTGTGGTTTAAGTCTGAGATAACTCCTGGTCGATAAAATCAGACGATTGTCGTAGTCAACATTATGGCTACTTGCATACAAATCCTAGTCGGCTATCAAAACATGATAAAAATTATGGGATTTTCATGATGAATTTAAGGATGTTTTAATCGTTAGTACACAACTCCCCCGGCAACTCCCTTCATAATGCTCCTCGTTGCCTCGAGAAAACAAAAGAACTCCCTCTGCTAAGATCCCAAAACCGCCTCGATACCAGTTCGAGGTATCAAGCTGTTTAGGCTAGGGCTGCAGAGTGCTTCACAAAACAAAATGAATTCAATCGAAAAGTAAAAAGGTTTGCAAAAAAGGAAAGGCCTTTGCACCTCCCAGTGTGGCCCCCTGGTGGTGGACTCTCATGGTGGCATCACCCTTGCTGGTCTACGAGATGTAACTCTGAAAAAACGTTGTGTGGCTTTGCCACGTCATATCGTTTATATATGTATGTATTAGTGTGGCTCCCATTTCCTTGTTTTGGCTCTGATATGGAAGCTAAAGGGGATCGTGTGCAAAGGCAAACCTATGATCATTGGCAACTATTAGTTTGGAAGAGCATGGACGGCATGGACAAACAAATAGTTGTAAAGTACATGCAGACACAGACCATGTCAACATCGACGTCACAAGAATTCTTGAGAATTCTTGAAGAACTTGCATTCTGGTAAGAATTTCTGAGTTATGGAAGAATTCAAGAAGTTTCAAACAAGATTACATTATAAGTCCTAACCAAGGAAACAGTATCAATGTATGGAGGGCCTGTTGTGTAGTTCTGTGTTTCATAAACTGTTACAGAGGACAATTGAAATTAGCCCAGCCAAAGTCAATCTTGGTTTGAGGCAACTACAAATTTTCACATAAACAACAACAATTCTTTTGTAAAACAATGACAGCCCTTATACCCTTTCTCAAGGGGATGACATCATTTTTGAACCTCTCCGCAGAAGGGTAAACCAAATACAATGCAGCTTTTACTGTATATTTACAGGAAATGAGTCTCAAATGTCACCAGATAACAAAATCCTATTAGCCTTCAGAATAGGTCAGCAACTTCCTACTTCCTACAAAATCAAATGACAAACGATATTTTGTCCTTGATTCCAACAATATTTTGCCCTTGATTCCAACAATATTTTGCCCTTGATTCCAACAATATTTCCCAAGTACTTTGGACAGTTGATACATAAATTGACTATGTATGGAAAACAAGAGACTTGTGAGGATGATGAAATGCATCCTGTTTATGTCCTAAGATTTACTTATTTCTATTGTTCTGTACATGAAAAGCACACTCCCTTGAACATGTTGATACAACAAAGTAACTTGTTGGGGTGCTTTAGCAGGAAATGCATGCGAGTCAAAGGAGCACCAGGACATACTTGACTGGGTACATAGATACAATTAATGCCATCAAATTTATCAACCAAACAGTTACACACTTTTTGGACACTCTGAACCCAATTTGCAATCATTCAACACTCAGATACTACCAATCTGTCACCTTTGAAATATTTCCTTAGACTTCATGATTGATCTGTTAGTTTTAGCTAACAAAACTAACAATTTGAATCCCTGATGTGTATGAAACCTGAGGAATTATGTGGGCAGAATGCAACTGGATTGAAATGTTATGGGTCTCTGCATTTGCAACCGAAAATGTAAGTTCACTATTTCTGCAAGGGAACAAGCTGTTCCCTGTTCTTTTGTCACAACTCCTAATATCCTCTGGTCAAATCAACAAGTGACAACAAGTGACAAGTGAGGCTGTCAAAAACTATTTGGTGAGAGTTGTAGCCTAGAAGTTTTGCCATTCTTAGCTGGGAAAATGAATTTGTAATTTTAGAAAAACTTATGTCTGCTTCACTACAAATTACAAATTGCAGCGAAGCAGATAGAAGTTTTTTCTAAAATTACAAACTGTGAATAGAAGTTTTCCTAAAATTACTCGAAAATGACTGACCTCTCATCACATTTTATCCAACTGCCAACATGCCAATATTCATTTGGTAAAATAAATTTTTGAGATTTCAGATAAAAGTAATTCTGCCACAAAATGCTAAACATCACAGAATTACCTGTAATTCCCTTCTGGCCTATTTGACTGTGAATAAATTGGGTATTGCAAATTGCTTGCATTGGAAAATATGCAATCAGTTTTCTTTGAATTTGTACATGATTAGCAAGTGGTTTCTCACAATTAGAAAATTTGGGAAACAGTCAGAATTGTCCTCCCATTGTTCAGGGAGACATTTGCTATAGATTTGATCTCTGCCCAAGCAAGTATCATATTTCACCATAATTTCTACCACAATGGTTGTAACAAAATATCCCATATGGATATCTTTGATTACAGTACCAATAGGGTTTTTCCATGAAATGATACCTTTTCCCTATGAACAACCAGACTGGAGTTGGTCTTTCGCCCATGCAAGTTTAATTTCCTAAAGCAAAATCATTGCGGGGTGAAAACAGTGGTTGAAAACAATAGAAAGATGATGTAATCTTTTATTTAGCAGTTAATGTGCAGCTCAGACCCCTATGGAAAGAAGGGCAGGTCCATGTCAAGCCCACAGAGCAGGACATGTCCGGCGCACAGAGCACTTAGTTTCCATAGATTTTATTGTTTTATCAATGCAATGTCTGGCGCATGTAAATTTAGCTTTGCATTATGGAGCTAAGATCAACAAATGCAAGTCTTTGGGCATATGCAAGGCATTGTGTGTGCGTGCACAGCAAGCTTTCCAATCTGGGGCATAACTTAATGTCCCGGGGGGAGGGGGGTACATAACATATTTAGGGTACGGGTATGTGCCGCCCATATGGGTGGGTTTTTGAGCCTAAAATTCTCTAAACAAGGGTCCTTTTTCAGCAAATTTTCCATAAACATGTGTGGGGTTTCGCTGAAATTCGCAAAAAATGGTTAAAATGGGCAGTTTTCCGCCAAAATTCATCATAGAAGTGGGTATCAAAAGCAAGTCTCGGTAATTAGAAGAGGGTAGCTTTCTGAAAACCAGGCGGCAGACCCCCGTCCATCTTCAAGTCATGTACCCCCCCCCAGACTTAATGTTTTCTGCAATGGACCAGATTTAGGGTGTCTGCCTCCATTCTTACCAAGGAGGGTCAAATGATGCCATAATTTGTATGATAAACCATAAATTTATAACCAGTATAAGGCTAGCATATGCCATGTTCCATTCCATTCAGCCTATGCATGTGAAATCTCCAGTGTGGAGCTGCAATTTTCATCAATTTTCTATGTTCTTGGCATAAAAATTTGGCTCATATGAAAATATCACCATACCATTACATGACTGCTGATTTGAAAATGCTACCTCTTTCGTTTTCCACCACTAAATCAGATTTAGATTACAGGTGTCCAGTTCCACTTTGTGCCAAGCAATGGGCCATATTTCACCATAATTTGTACCACAAAATTGCAAAAGAACATATCTTGTATCCCATATCTTATACCCTAAAAGATATATTAAATTACGTGACTTCAGCCTGTTGAAGTAAGTGCTACCTTTTCCTGATGCTAAAACTCAATGTTTTCTTCACTAAACCAGATTTAGGGCGTCCATTTTCACTTGAGGAACTCTTCTTGTCGTTTGTGCCTGAAAAAGAGCTGTTGTTTATACTCGTAACATGTGTGAACATGCATGGAGAGGATATATCAGTCTTGCTAAGCTTCTTCGATGCTTTAGTACTCTTTTTCTTGTCATGTTTCGGGCTGCTACGTTGTACTTCGAACACCACATCTTCAGGGATATTACACTCAACGTCTTTATAAAAAACGGATGCAATTTCTTCGCTTGGGAATTTTATCCCCACCATTTCACCTTCCTCCTCCTTCGGGCTGCTCAACTTCATCGTGTGAAAGTTACGTTGCGACATCTTATAATCTGATTGCTCCGTGATATTCTCCCTCCAAGTAGCAAATCCATTTTGTCGGTCAACTATACACAGTTGCATTTGTACATTCTTGCCTGAACTTTGTCCATCATGAACGATAACTAGGACAGGTACGCCCGTTTTGAAATAGTTCCACGTCTCCGTGTCAGATGGCTTCCATGAGTAAAGGTTCGCCACAACGGGGCAGACAACAACTCGATTTGTCAATGACGAGAAAGACAGTTTAATCTTGAAGATTTCAGTATCGCGTAAGGCGACCTCTGCTGTATCGTTAGTCTCCATGTTCATTGTATTAAAATTGCGATATCACTGTATGTACTTTATCACATCCTTTAGGCCTTGTTTATCGTTGTTGAGATAAAACAGCGGTGGAGTCTGACACAAGGCGTGAAAACCGTCAGAAAAATGGGCCTAACCAAATGCTGACAACTTTCTCTCGCTCAAACAAGTCGGGACGGCGTGAATTCCTCCAGTTATACAGCTATCCGGGGCGTAGAGAGATGAAAGTAACTCCAGATAGCCTTTGAGTGATTCACTTTTCCGCTTCGATTGGTGTCGACACTTTTAAATTACGTCAGCACTCGCTTGACGTCTTCTCCTCTGCAAACTCAATGTGGGCCTGAGCCTGACCACAATGGAGCCGACTAATGACAAAATCAACTCAAATCATTAGCAAACAACGATGAAATGATGCAACTGCGATGTTCAAGTGATCCTCTATGTTTAAGCAATGATTCTTGCTGATATTTTGATGAACATTACCTCACAATGCGCTTGTTTTCGTGTTTATTTAAGGTGATCTACCTTCTATGCACAACCAGTCGCCATGAATTCAAACTGTCTGAGCATATAGACATCAACTGTGCTTTATGCAATGCTATCACGTGATGTGACGTCATTTTCGACCACCACTCTCTGGTGCTTGTTCTTTTTGTCACAAAATTTTTGCACCAGTCCAAAGCAGAGTGAAATGTTTGGCTAAAGCGATATTTTTTCCAAATAAAAGCATATTTCTGGCTAGAACTTGTTGTCAGTTGCACAGAGCTTAGGTGGAAAAACGATATGCTCTGTAGTTTTGCCACAGTTTTGCAACGCAAAATGTGTGACGAAACTATTTGGACAGAGGGACTGTGACCAGCAGAATGATCAGAAAATTTAGAACTCTTTTATGATCTTTGAGAAGAACAGAAGCATTAAGAAAATGTTTAGCAAACCTAAATTGAAACATTGTTTTGACAAGATGCCATTTTGCATGCAAATATGATAGTCACTCTTTGGTCACTCTTTTTCGTGCGAAAAAAATGGTTTATCTGACAAAGGTATATCCAAAATTTATGTGTCAGAAATTATAGAAACTGCATCAAAATTTCTGCACCAAGAAGATTGAAAAGAAAGAAAGAAACTCTTTGAACTAAAAGCTCAATTTGTTTTCAACAATATAAGACATATTTAGAACTCAGTGAAAAGTTTGTGGAATTCATAGTATGAATGTTGAGTAATGTGTAAGCAACGTGTTTATCGTCAGTTTTAGCTAAGTAATGCCTAAAAATTCCACATTACTCGATTCACTTCGAGACACCAACTGTGCTGTATAAAATATTGTCACGTGACATATGCCGTCAGTTAAAACACGCGCCGTGGAAGAGAAGTTTGACAGTTGCCAACCAAAACATAAAAATACAAAGTATAACCTTAAGACACCAATGACAATTTTTTAGCTTTGACGTCATTCATGAGCGCTTTCACAGGAGGTTTATTTGAGTGTCGATTGCTGGAATGCAATGCGTAGTGTGCTGAGCAATGCCTCAAAAACGTGCTTTTCGTCAGTTCAGCAATGCAATGCCCAAGAATAAATAATTATTTCATTCATCTTGATTCTGTCAAACAGTCTTCTTTGCTCGATTCAATAGTTGCATCATTTGTCATAAAAATGGTTTCGGACCAGAATTTTGTCAGATAATGTCAGAAAATTCAAATGATTTGCATATTTTCATGTTATCTTGGTTAAGTTCGAGATAAAATCTGTTAAACATTTCAGAGGAAAGAAATGTTGGTCATAAATGTTCGTTGAATAATGTGTCGATGTTTCTCGATAAAAGACGATATGAATCATTGAGGCAAAATGACTACAATTCAGCGTTGGTTGCTTGTTGTAACTTTCCCCAAAGTAACTTCTACAATTTACAAAAAAATAGATGTATATACCCATGCATTGTAGCCCTATTTGTTTGTAAGGTGGCCTTGTTCTATGCTGCATGAAACCAATTTTGTGATGTTGTCGCTCAAGTCGGTAGCACCTTGCTGCAGCTCCAGATGTGACCATATTTCTCCTTAGATGTGGTGAAAAAACGATCGTAATGCTTGCTGGTTACCCAAGAGCATTTGAAATTACTTTTCGCCTAAAATACAGATAAGCCTGTCGCAAAAGTGGAGGAAGTTTATTTTCTAGTCAAATTTGTTTTTGTCCACAAGCTTCTCTGAGCTTTCTCTGAATTAGTTTCGGACCAGAAATCATTTAAATTCTGAATATAACTGTCACATAACTGCTCTGAAGAAGTCCTGCATGGCAGCAAGAAATATTGTTAATTTTTTATAAATGTTCACATGCGGTGTTTCTGCCAACAAATTTATTTATTCATTCGTCACCGCAAGCATCTTTGGATCCGACGATCGACGCTGGTGTGCCAGCAAAAACTGTAAAACTTGGAAGGCAGTCCAACCATCCACGTGCGAAATATTCACTTCGTTCACTTTCAATGTAGATTCCATTCTCACTGATCTTCGAGCTACTCCTGTCTTCATCTTATTCAGCAGGACGTAGATTCCTTTCAAAGAAAGCAATCGTGCTCTTTAAAATAAAAATCAAAGGAGCTTTGTATGACATCAAACAGTTGAAGAGTGAATTGTCAACCCAAAAGAAGCAAACACATGTCCAATCGTATGATTCTATTTTGAATACTCGTTAATAATATTACAAATAATCAAGGACAGATTTTGTAAGACAATAGCATGAGTTGCTTTTGATTGACACCGCAATTCAAAGCGATAAGCGATAACAGACAAAGGAAATTCTCCCAACCAGTATTAAAGCCGGAAAAGTTTCTCTGAAACCCAGGTAGCTAGCTCGCTCGTTGTGCATTCCAAAAATTGTTTTATGAGCAAACATGAAGCATAGATCGAAAGAAGAAGGATATATCTACACATGTAATTTGTTGGGTTCAAAAGCCGATTGGGAGACGATTCAATTCACTTATTGTTTTTTTGTGTAACTAAAACACCTCAAAGCGATTAGCAATCGCAAACATGGATCTTTATGGCCGAGTCCAACTAATGACTAACTCACCCATTGCGCATACGAATTGTTATTGTCAAGAAATATCGCAAGTATCTATCGAACGAAGGCGAATAAATCTTGGTATCTTCCTCTAATCTAATTCGAAAGCGCTCCGTGACACTTTCGGATCAACAGATGTACTGGTATAGTGTAAACGGGGTCTTGGAATGCACCAGATTCTTGAAACCTAAAATCTTTCAAACAGCCAAGGAAGGATGCAAAAGGTAGTAAAAGGTAGACAAAGTAGCAAAAAGAGTCAACTTTCTCCTTGCAACAATGGTTGGAATAACATATGCAATTTATGCTATACATAACAGAATTTTCAAATGCGATCAAAAGCGTGCAGCAACGAAGGTTTACACAGAAGCACAGAAGCAGTTTTTGGCTCTTAATCTCCTCTACAGCCTTCAGCCTACCGAAGGAAGGTCTCAAGGTGCACATAACCTGATGAAATTTTAGGGATGGTGGATAAGATTTCTCTGTGTCAGGGTAAAGATGAAGCAATAGTTTTGCTTTAATTGGCAGTTTGCAAGAAAAGTTTCAATCACAACTCATTCTGTTCCAAAACGGAGAGTTTCCAAAGCATCGAGAATAGCCGTGGCTAGACGTTTTTGGTAGGTTGCATCAACATCAAAATAGGAAGTAAAAAACAAAATCAATTGCCATCTTATAAAATGCTGTAAGTTCGTCTGGCAGTGTTTTTACCAATTAGAGCAACCCGACAATATGGAGTTATTTGGTGCCAAAATGCCTTCATGTACGTGTGCCTCAAGCCTCGTTGCTGCATGCAATTGAACATAGAACAAATTCGAGGTCTAGCCTCGACACGATTTACATACCTAAGAGCATAATTATCATAATCATCAAGGGCTTCTTACAGCGATAATGATACACACCGCAGCATTTAGATAGAGGCAAGCATTAGGAACCCAAGTCTCATAAATTACGCAAAATTATGAATCTGTGAATTGGAACATGGCCAACAAGCATGGATGTTAATTCCTTATAAAGCAAAAACAAATACAAAAATAGCAAATCTTTCCCAGCAGTCCGGTTTTTGCCCATTAATTTTCAGCAGTTGCAGTAAAATCGTCAAGGTATAACACCTCTGGAACGTAGAAGATGACACATTGCTTTCTTACGTGTCACTAAAGATAGTTGAAGTTCACAGTATGATATGTGCTTCAGCTTGAACTTATACGGCGATACTGCAACGTTTTAATACAACTGCAAGGCCTCACTTTTACGAAAAGCAATTTAATGAAAATTCTGCAGATAATCGTGTAACTTTTTGCCATATTTGATGAGTGATTTGATGCAACAACCGAAAGGCAACAAATTTTTGAACGTCGAATTTTCATCCTATACTCTCTCCTATAAAGCTCTCCTTGGAATGTAAAGGCCTACTCGCTTAGTGCTTCAAATGCTTTACCTAGAATCAATTCCCACCAGTTCATACAAACGTTTGTAATCGTTTGTAGTAAGTTCACCAAACCATACAACCGAAAGGCAACAAATTTTTGAACGTCGAATTTTCATCCTATACTCTCTCCTATAAAGCTCTCCTTGGAATGTAAAGGCCTACTCGCTTAGTGTTTCAAATGCTTTACCTAGAATCAATTCCCACCAGTTCATACAAACGTTTGTAATCGTTTGTAGTAAGTTCACCAAACCATACAACCGAAAGACAACCAATTTTTTAACTCAAATATGTGGTCGAATTTCACTCCATACTAAAAGCACACTAAAACCTCTCCAAAAAATGTAAAGGCCTATTCGATTTGTGTTGAAGAATCAATTACAGTCAATTTTTCAAAGAGCAGGTGCTCCCTAAAGAATAAGATTAAATTGTGTTTATTTCTATCAATAATGACAATAGAATCTGCCAGTAACAAGAGCAGATTTTGTAATACAATAGCAACAGTTGCGTTTGATTGACACCTCAATTCCAAGCGATTAGCGGCTGCAGACAAAGGAAATTCTCTCAACCAGTAATTCAAAACAAACAAAGCCGCCAAAGTTTCCCCAAAACTGGTAGGGCAAACTCTCGCCTTGTGCAAGCGAAAGATGGTTTTTAAGGGAAGTTATGCGCTTATAGCGAAAGAAGAAAGGTAAATCTAAAGTTCTGTCGCTTAGATTATGTTTATTTGATTTAGGAGCTGTTTTGTAATCGTTTCATTTTAAGCCCTAAAGACGCGAGAAATACAATGCCTTCTGCTCCGCTCCTGAATCAAATAAATATAATCTAAGCGACAGAACTTTAGATTTACCCTTATTCTTTCGCTATAAGCACATAACTTCCCTTAAAAACCATCTTTCGCTTGCACAAGGCGAGAGTTTGCCCTACCAGTTTTGGGGAAACTTTGGCGGCTTTGTTTGTTTTGAATTATTGGTTGAGAGAATTTCCTTTGTCTGCAGCCGCTAATCGCTTGGAATTGAGGTGTCAATCAAACGCAACTTTTGCTCTTGTATTACAAAATCTGCTCTTGTTTCTGCCAGTTTCTAACTTGACCAAAACACAGCGTTTCTTAGCTCTTGTGAATATACTGGAAACCATTGTAGCCAAAGCAACGATGCCTCTCAGGAGAAAATTTGCCAAACAAATACATTGGAGTTTCACATCATACATTTGATTTTCACATCAGTTGACAATAAAACACGGGGACACCAATTCTTCAAAATTTCTGATAATTCTCAAAGCGCTTCAGTTGGGATTTTGACGATTAATCCTCAGGACAACTTGTGTGCTAAAGTTTAATTTCTCTTTTTGAATGTTCGCTTTACGACAGATTATCTCCAGAACAAGATCAATCAACATTTGGCCTTTTTATTCAAGATTATGCGCTTCGTTCGGTAAACTGTTTGACATCTGACATCTGCATGGGACCAAAGGATTCCGATATTATCAAACTAACAGAGAGGGGGAACTGTATGTTAATTCTTAAAGAGCACGTGACACCCAGGGTCCTTTGCAGGCACGCTGCAATTTCAGCCTGACTAAAAATCAAATTTGGCCTTGGCCGAGTATATGGATCCACACTGCAGGGCACTGCAGTAGTTGAACTAATAGAAGCGTCAACTGAAGTCAAAGCTTCCCATCAGTTGAAATACAGCAGCATGAATCCATATTTTCTGTTCAGGCCAGATTTGATTTCAGACAGCCTGAAATTGCAGCACGCCCACAAAGGATTCTGGGTAACGATGGCTCTTTAAATAATAGCTTGTCTTATTTCTCGACATCCTATTTCAAAAATACTTGGAAGCAAACTGCAGTGTCACTTTGTTAAAGAGCCTCATACTTCTCAAGGAAAAAAGGCAAACTCTGACCTCATCCTGATAGGGGCAAGTTGACCCTTGCGTTACTGGTTTGGTTCCTACCAGCGCCTTCCAAATGCTGCGTGATAAATTCTACCCCTTACGACAAGTCAACAACAAATAGCAAAAATGATTGTCAGGTTTGATAAAGATGTTTGTGTTCGTCTTCATACATATACAGTTTGAAAACTAAGGCTGCACCTGCACATTAATGCTCTCGATAAAGCTGTATACTGGCTCAAGCGGGGGGAGTGTGTTGCGGCTCAAGCGGGGGGATGTGTTGTGTGAACTGCGCAGCGGACAATCTTCTATCCGGTAGATGATTGATCCGCAACGCAGCGAGATTCTGAATTATTCCAAACATGATAGGGTATTTTGCTGCCTAGCCATGATATGAAGCAGTTTTGTCGTTGACAAAATGGAATTAACGGTCGCTGAAAGGCATAAAATCAGCCTGTCTTCCATTTTTGTTTGATGAAATGCATTTCTGGGAATATGTTGTACCTGTTCAATGTCTGGTTGAAACTCCCACAACCTTCATTCTTAGAAAATCTTTGAGCAACCGCTGCGTGCAGACTCGAATGATTTCCTGGTTTACTAAATCGAATTGAGTTGAATTGAAAATTCACTCCAATGTTCAATTTTCCATTCAACTCAATTCGATTTCGTAAACCAGTCGAGTTTACAAGCAGGCAACCGCCATCGTATGTTTTAGAACATCATTTTGACAAAAAGCTACTCTTTAATTACGTTTCTAAACAGGTGTCTGGTAGTGTTGACATTGGGAATAATATGAAAATCGTCTTCGTGTGGCGTCTCTGGTTGAGAGGTTGTGTGGGAAGTCTCTAAAGGAATGTATTTTGCTCAAAAACATGCATAGGAGGGAACAACGTCGAAGGATTGAAGTATGGAAGTAGACCAAACACATATCGTAGTTTCGGTTTTTAATTGAATACTGATAGGGTATTTGTATGGTAAGGCTAGTATAGAAGCAAAGCGAGCGAGCAATCGGAGCTGATGTTTTCCTGCAGCACTACATGTTGTACATGCTTGGTGGTCTATTTTTTGCGATGCAAAAGCAGCCTGATAGGACTTATTTCGAGAAATTAATGTGCAAGCAACAACCTATAGTGGAATTAGTGTTTTGTTTCCAGTTAAAGGTGTCTTACATCTCATTCTTTGCTGTACAATCTTATCTACATTTACTGTACATAAAGTCTGAAATCTGAAATATGAAGATGGTCCCATCAACGGAACATTGTGATATGTATTTGGGCAAAAAGGTGATACTGCCACTGATACTGCCATCTGAGCCTGGTTGAGGATGCTACGATTTTTTAGGCAATCTCTATTTTCGTGCTCAGGCAATACGATTGCTAATTACAGTTTAATACGTCTCCAAAGGCACTACATGTACCGTGTACAGCATGGAATGGACAAAACTAAACTTTGGTCAAGGCTCTGACTACTGGAGACGAGTAACGACGAATCTTCTACAGGAAGCAGTCACTGAATGATGATGAATTATGCCCACAAATGATCATGGTTGACATTAGGTCTTCAGGATTGGCAAAACAGCGCTACAGTGGCATCAATCAAATTTAAACGGCGTAAATTGCAAACGTGCAGGCCTCAGGAGACTCCTCAATCTGTGGTTAAACTATCCCTAATAAAAAGCTCTTTTCTCGAATTTCAAGGGAATTTGTAATTGGAAATTTGGCAGTTACTCTCAAGAGAATTATTTTTGTCAGTAAGCAGTATTCCCAAGAGAACTATTGTTTATCAGCAAGCAGTATCACCTTTTACAGTCGTAACTGGAGAACAAGAAAACTGCATACATTGTAGATAATGAATTGTTTGTCATGGGTTCAAAGACACCTCAGTGCTTCACATCTCCGTCCTATTTTATCAATACGATTTGCGAGCAGGGTCTGATGTTTCGCTGATTTTGAAGAGTGAATACATGTCGAGCATGACTTCTTTTTAACAAACTTCCGCTATGCTAGCACTAAGGTATCTCCTTACCCATAACTGTATAGATTTGCACTTTATATAGTCAGGCTTTTGAGCAAGGATATTGATAAATTGCTGCTTACTCTTGCAAAAGCAGTAAATATGTGTTTTCAAATTACACGAGATGTGCGTTTAGCAGCAATTTGAATAGGTCAATATCCATGCTCCTTCCAAAGCGAATTGAGTGTACGGGGTACTGCACTGTTCGTGAAATGACATATTTTAGATGATGGCAGACTTTTCCAAGTCATACAAAATCTAATACAATGTCGTGGCATATAAAATGGAGTTCAAAGTGCTCCATCCATATACTGGTTGCCTACCTGAAACTTTAAAGTTCGTTAGTTCCAGTCATATGCATAACAAAAAATAAACTTTTGCGTAGACGCAACTTCGACGGATGAACTTCGCCATTGAAACTTTCAGCTGATGCGTTGTAATTTCACCGAACAATTTCAGAGAAAATTTTTAAGAATCTTGGTGATAACTTCTGCAATTTGAAAGCGTCTTGAAACTGAGAGTGCACTTGCAGATAAGGAACTTAAATCAGCCAATTTACGCGTTAGCATATTACAGTTGATATGACGTTGATACAATATCCAGCAAACGTTTGCAGTTCAATGCTAACAAAAAATTTTATTATCAACGTTTTATCAACGGTGAGTATTTTACAGCAAAGTTTTTTCAACATTTCTCTCAACGTTGTTTACCCACTGGGTCTATTTTTCTGTAGCAACAAAGGCGTTAGATTTTGATAGCACAAAGAAGTTCAATCAAGTTAGCAAAACAATTTTATCTGCCGAATTCAAATTTCGACAAACAAATTCTCGGCAAAACTTGAGCAAAACTCATCACGATAAACTTGTCCGTTTTCAATGTATCCAGCAATGGAATCATCAACGTAAATGATTGACCAGTGCAGTCCCGTACACCCGTATCTACATTCTATCAACAATTTCAACTGCCATAAGGGCGAATACAATCAAATTATCTTATATGAAATAGCATAATCATAATAATCAACAAGAAATTGTCCACACTAATTTATTCTCCAGGAGTGTTGAGAAACACACGCTGTGTTGGATAAAGCCACCTAAAACCATTTACAGTCAATTTTTACCCACTTAAAGCAAATTGTCTATGTGTTTGGCCCAGGCTATTGAGAATCTCCTGATCCTGACCTCGGTCTGGTCAAGATTTTCTTCACCTCAGGACGAGGCTGTTCATTCTCATAGTAATGCCTACAAACGGAACCTTCCTCGCCAATTCTATAACTAACCTCACCCGGATCGATCCAGACGGTCAGCTCGGCCGGAAGATCCCCTCTAATTGCCGGTATTCCGCAATCTTCTGCTACTCGTTGAACCAGGACGTCAGGTGTGCTGCCATTCACGCGTATGCATCGATATCCGCTTCCTTTCTCAGGTTTATCCGGATACCAATGGCCTACGAAATGGCAGATTTCTCTAAATAACAGTGAATGGCATCATGCACAAGAAAAGGTAACCCATGTTCGTAAAGTACTTAGGATAAAAGTTCAGTTTGCCTTTTCCTACATATTACATCTCATAACGATATTTAAAGTTCGTGAATGCATAGTTAACAACTAACTAAAACCAAATATTTACAATACAACAACATTACTTCTACAACTTCTATTTCATTGGAGCAGCTAGCCACCTTTTTACACTGATGTAAGGGTTTGGAGCCTATGCTACCTTGGCCAGAAACTACGTTCATGGCATACGATAGTCTACTTTGGGGCTGCTGAGGATCAAACAAGGGCAGATTTTGTAATAAAATAGCAACAGTTGCGTTTGATTGACACCTCAGTTCAAAGCGATTAGCGACTGCAGACAAAGGAAATTATCTCAACCAGTAATTCAAAACAAACAACGCCGCAAAAGTTTCCCTGAAACTAGTAGGGCAAACTCTCGCCTTGTGCAAAGGTGGTTTTTAAGAGACGTTACGCGCTTACAATGAAAGAAGATGGGTAAATCTAAAGTTCTGTCTGGCGAGTTTTGTTTATTTGATTCGGAAGCCGAGCAGAAGTCATTGTCATTCTCGCGCATTAAAGGCTTAGATGAAACGATTACAAAACAGCTCCTGAATTAAATAACCAAAATTCGCCAGACAGAACTTTAGATATGCCCTTCTTCTTTCGTTACAAGAAAATAACTTATCTTAAAAATCACCTTTCGCTTGCACAAGGCGACAGTTTGCCCTACTAGTTTCAGGGAAACTGTTGCGGGCTTTGTTTGTTTTGAATTACTTGTTAAGAGACTTTCCTTTGTCTGCAGTCGCTAATCGCTTTGAATTGAGGTGTCAATCAAACGCAACTGTTGCTATCGTATTACAAAATCTGCCCTTGTTGAGGATCATCGTTAGCTGTGCTATGGGTCCTCTCAAGACAAAGTTCTACACTACTTACCTTTAAATTTTGTCCGTAGTTCCTCTGACAATCGGTTGGAGAAATTTTCCCACACGATTGCTTGATGTATTTGCGGCTGTTTTTTAATCAGTGATACGAAAAGAGTTACGCCAATTTCGACTTCATCTTCGGAATTCGGTAACCCTGCCGTTGTTTGCGGTGTCTCGCTGGTCGAGTTTCGTCGTTTTACTTTCGATTTCGGTTTTCGGGGATCGCTCTTGCGTCGTTGTTTTTGATTCGGTAGTGATTTCTTTACGGTTGTTTGATTCGCATTCGTCATCTTGGATCACATAGGTCTGTAGAAGGAACAAACGAGAATTTAGCATACATTACAATCTGGCATACATTATAATCAAAGGATACCTCGAGGTGAACCACGCAGCTAAATTCTAATGATTATAAGGCAAGGGATATATGTTAGCACATGTATAATGTAAGGTTATGAGATACAAACAGAATACCACGCCATAACAAAAAACTGATTCAGCTGTTCCCAACTGAAACTCTGCTTTTTTGACCAAAAATGACTTCGTACCAAAATGGGCGAGGATGTTGAATGGTATTTCAGCTCACATTATCACATTCTCAAGTCACAACGTCCAAATCTCAAGAGATTATAAACAAAATGGATCAAAGATTCTCTCTTTTATACTCATGATTTCTTTTTTTATTTGCAACTGGAAATTTCCTCGCTAATTGAATTTTTCCATGGCCTCCTTAAAATTGATCCTTTCTTTGATTGATGGCTCTAACGTGCAAAAGAATCGAAATATTGCATCACACGGCAAAAGCAGTATATGGTAAGAACTGTTTCCATTTGCCTATCATATGAGGCTTCAGCCAAAATACCAAATTTATTGAACAGACAATCCCAAATTTGACAAAAGGACAGCTCAACATTTTTTCTAATTTCTACTAAGTGTCCCAAGGCTATTTTAGAAGTGTCATGCTCCTTCCTGTTGATATTACCAAACCCAGTGATTCCTGATGCGAGGTCTCCCATTCATAACGAGGCATATGAGTCATGGGACATCCTCCCGGCGTTATGGTACCATTCAAGGCAATTACTTCTCAAGGGTTTCTTAATTTCAACCATGAATTTAAAACTAACAGTTTGTGGAGGAAAATTTGTCATTCATAGAAGTTCCATGGCAGCCATTTACCAAATTTGTGTCCGCCATTTACCAGAACAGACCGCCCTCCCCAGTCTCCCTTTTAATTAACTATGGTAGGTAAGGTACTTAATAATAAATTGTAAAGAGATTCGGATGCAAAAAACGAGAAGATTTAGCACACTGAGGCCTTTCTGACTTGTGTCGTCATCAGAGTGTGACATCAGAGTGTGACAGATCTGTTTAAAGTCACACTCTGATGACGACACAAGTCAGAAATGCCTCAGTGTGCTAAATCTTCTCGTTTTTTTGCATCCGAATCTCTTTACAATTTATTAATTAACTAAAGGGTCCATTACAGGGACTTGGTGACTCTCCTCGCTCTTGGTACGAGGCTCGACAGGACGAGGATTCAAGTCAAAGGCGTTACCACTGAGCTGAGCTCGAAACTCTCCCCCTGCATAAAACAGATATTGAAAGCTGTGTTACTTATTTCAATTCTATTACGATTCAAGATTTTATCAAAACGGCTAAGCTCATTACTTTAAAATATCAATGTATCAAAATAACTCCATTCATTCTAAAATCGCTTAATCTCTGAATGGATCACGCATTCGGGACATATGTTCTTTAATGGTAGCAAGGATGATAACGAGATTATCGTTGAAGCACGAGAACTCTTCCTTGACTCAACTCTGCGCAGGGGCGTACTATGTTGAACACAGGAGCACAGCATAGGCCCTAAATCTTTAAAAAGGTTGGAATAAAATTTCATGAGGCAGTTCCCTGAATTGAATGGAGCTATGTTGCTCTTATTCTACCATTGGATTTTCTAAAATATTTAATACTATCAGAATTAGGATGTTTTCTTCCTTTCGATTCGCGAAGCTTAATCAATGACGTTGTGTTGGCGGAGAAGTTGCTGTTGTCAAGCCTAGCCTCGTTTTCCACCAAGCATTATGCTTTCCGCGTTCTTTGTTTACTTTGACCTTCAGGGATTTACCCTCCTGGCATAATGGATAGTCTTTGTGTACGTCTGGTGTCCATTATCAACCGGGAATTCATGCTGCTTTTTCGTTACCAGGAGCTTCGAGAATCTGATATCAGTCTTAGCGATACGAAACAAAATCTCTGTAGGCCAACTGATAGTAACCAATGGACATTATCACAGCTTCTGCCATTCATCGGCTGGTGCTCATATTTTGATTCAAATGCATTTCATCAGAAACCACATTTGTAAACAAGCCTAAATTTATAATAATTCAAGCAATCGCAACTTTTAAGCTGGACTGAATCTGCGAAGCTGGAGGGTGTAGAAGGGGCTTTGCCTAGCTGATTAACACAGCGACATAGCTTTGCAAGACGATAACTGCCTGCCTGGCAGCCTTCCCTGTTCTTCACCCCCAAGTTGTTCTGCTGCCAGATTACGCTTTGGCAGGGATTATTCCTTTATTAGAGCAAAATCACTTACGCATGTGTCTCAAGGCAACCCCGCTTATTAGGAGCGAAAGCGATCACGTGATTACTTTCAGGACATTGTTCCTGATAACTTTTTTGGCTGAAGTTGTGTGAAACTTCCAGGTCGTGATAAACCACTCGAATAAACATTGAATCTCAAGGCATTTCCTATTGTTTATGGGGTTCCGTCGCCATGAAAACAAAAATGTAATCTGTATTGATTTAGGCCGTCGGGTGTTTCTGCATTTAGTTTGGTGGGTTGGATCAATCCACTGGAAAGTGACTGTCAGAAGTCCACTTACATCTGAGCAATCTTAAACCGAATCACATAAATGTTTTCTTTGTTCATATGTGAAATTTATCTATCTATCTATCGATCTACAGAATAACCGCTCTAATTTCCAAAGAATAATGAAGTATCTGTGCGAGTGACATGGCCCATCAAAAACAGCAAAATCAGAGATTCCATGACAGAAGCCCTTCAACAATGAACAAATCCAACACTTACAATGCTCTCTTTATTGCCTTCTTGCTTTTCACACAATAAACTTCACAGTATCCTCGAAGAACTATATACTTCGCAGATGGCAGATACTGACGCTACATGTTAGATATTTCTCTAGGAATTGCAACATCTACTTAACATCTAACAGCTGCTGCAGTGTATGTATTGCACAATATGCCTTTTACGACATATATCAATTTCAATTATCGCAATGGATATATCTATAGGAAAGCAAACAATATCGTATTTGTCCTCTATAGCAAAATCTATAACAAGCAAAAGAGACTAGTTTGCTGAATCCAATCTGAATGGCAAACAATGTCGAAAAATAAACATTTTCTTTATCGAAACAGCAAATAAAAGCCAACCGAATTTGAAAAGGTCATCGACATATCCTTGCATGCTTCTTGCATTTTCGTGTCCGCAAATAGCTCCTTATACAATCTATTATCACGCTTCGAATCAGCAAATGGCAAAGTAAATAAAGATGTTCACTAGGTAAATGTTACTAAATGACAGTAAATACGATATTCTTCTTTTGCTCGCAATCTCGAACGACATTTTGCTTCCCAATCTGAAAGCAAAGGAAAAACCAACCAAACTTGAAAGGATCTTCGACGTTCAAGCTTCAAATGTGGCATAGACAAAGGGATATACCAGTGATATTCTAATAACTCAACTGCAAATCCAGAATATCTATAATAGCATGCCTCTGTTAGTTTCAAATTGACTCTATCGACTCTTACGATAATTTATAATGACATCCTAAAATCCTTCTGGAAGGGCCTAAATCCAGCACCAAGTACCTGAATCTAAAACAGCGAAGAATTCATTAGCTGTGCTGCTTGATGTGGAGGCAGACACGATATCCATTCAGCATGTTGCGTATATTCGCATATTTTACCAACTTACTGTATAATAAAGCATGCTTACTTCAGCAGAAACTCCTGGCAACTTTCGTGGATGATTCCGAATTATTCCTTCTTCAAACGGCGATTCAAAGTGACTATGAAGGTAACGACTTAGAGGTGGGCTTACATCCAAGTTTGCAAAGTATTACTAGCGATTCGTGTCCAGCTCTGAGTTTGCTGCAGTTGAGTAAATTCTGCGAACTTACTGTACCCAACGCAAAGATGCTCAAACTTCTCTAAATTTAGAAATTTAACGATGCTTTCCTTACATCCATTAGCAATTTGGGAAGCTCCGCGAGATGGGCCTAAATCAAATATGGTGAGTGTTTTATTGGTGATGTATGACCAGCAAAGACAACAGTGCTCAGTATGTTTATCTCGATATAAAAAGGATTTACTTAAATTTACGATAGCTATCAATAATTAATAAGGTTTCATATCATGGAGCCGACAAGCTTTGCATAAATCATTCAATATTCATTAAAAAGTATAATGAAACTCGAACAAATAAGGTTGTTCCTTGCGTCCTTCCTCGTGTTGCAAGCAAAATAATTACGAAGGCTAATTGTTGTTTGCCAGTTCCGTTGGCGTCAATACGAATTGATAACTATGTTGAAGGATGGGCCTAACGATATCACCCAGCATATTTCACTCCTGAAGACAAAGGGGTGCGTGGGAAGGGCGATAGGGAAGGGCGAATGATATCGCCTAAACAGCAGCCGTTTTTTCTGAACTGTGTGCTAAATCAGCCCGGGCGCTAAATCCTCTCCAACGTCTACCGGTACAAGTGGAAAAGCCTGAAGGGGTGTATCACCCCTCCAAAAAGGCTTACGAGATCTTTCAAAACAATCGGAATTTTAGGGATTTTTTACCGGATTTTACCGATTTTTCTTGAAACAAAAGGATTTTTACCAAAGGCATACGAGATTTTTACAGAGTGATACGCCCCTCGGACAAGCCGGCGCAGAGCCTCATGTCCCCCTCAAAGGTAAAGCGATGATAAAATGCTTTTGCTTCCACCACATTTATGAGGCCCTTACAGGGGGGAGGGTCAAAGTTTCCATGTTCCCTGTTATGTTCCGTTTGTTTACTTCTTCCCTATAAGATGATTTGTCAGTTATGTTCCCCAAAAATTTGATTTTTCGTCAGTTTGTTCCCTAGTTCTCAGGCTAACAAATGTTCTGTTGTTCCCAGCTTATCTGAGTATCCCCCGTTCCCTAAAACACATGACAGGGAGGGCCTCATTGATAGGATCGACAAAAAACCTCTCCAGCTACTATGAATGGCTAAGATTCTCCATCTCAACCTCTCCTTGCGAAGGGTAATGGGTGTACAGCTCATGGACAGCTCACCAAAGAAACCTCTAAAAATTAGTTTGTGAGAAATACCCAGAAGGGGGGGGGGGGGGGGGTTCAGCTTTAAACTAACATCATCTCACACAGCACAGCAAATGTAAAACTTACCTTCATTGGGACTTTATTACAGAGAGTGAAACATCAGTTCAGTTACGACTGAGTTTTCTCTTTTTAATTTCATAATCTTACGTTACCTCTAGATTCATCAGGAAGAACGCAATCATGTATGGCCTAACACCCAACTGCAAAGTCAACAAACACACGCAAACAAATAACAAATAAACAAACATCTCCTCCGCAATCAGTCGACAAAATATTGTGAAATGAAGGTGGATATGTAAACAAATAAAATGTGATATTAGCCCAAAATTTAATGTTTCCGTGAGGATGGGTGTTACTTCGACAAAGTGGGTGTCCATGTTTAACGATGATTCAAAATCACTGAAAAAGTAGTGAAATGAGTCACCGGTCAATACCAAATGAGAAATGCCTCGATATAAACGTAAAACCATTCATGCATTACATGTGCCTTATTCGGTATTGTAGAACAATTGAACCGCTCCTCAGGGAATAATTTCTTATTCATGATTTACTGCATTAACACGTGCACTTATTCAAGGTTTCAAAACGGGCGTCAATATGTGCGGCGCTTATTTTTGCAGACCAAACAAGTGTACCAACATTGCATTTATCAAGGTTTCAAAGCAAATGTCAATAAGTGCAGTGCTCAGTGCTGCAGATCGATGCAGGCCCGTAAGAAGCGGGGGCAGGGGGGGGGGGGCTCAAGCCCCCCCAATAATATATAAAATCTATTGTTTAAGAACAAATGTTCTGCAATCAGAAGCTGCTTCCTACGGCCCCCCTGCAATGTTGAACATCTTTGGGATAAAACATCATAGAATAACAGAACAAACCGCTGTAAATGGCAATGGACATTGGGCACAACAGTGCAAAGCAGCTATGATCGGAAGAGCAGAGACGAGGATGTACCTGGAGCTCCAAGCGTTATCTGTTTCCAGTATAGGTATCAATACCTAATTGGCTGACATCAAAAGACACAATTCCACAAAGCTGGCCAATCAGAACGCAAAAACATAGAAAATAAGTGCAAATTTAGGCCTCTTTACCTGTTTTCACAATTCATCGCAAAACGCTAGGAAATTACGATTTGGCAATATAACAAACTTGTTCCATAATCCATATTGGTACTTGTGGGCAAGAATCTATCTCAAGATCTGAAATAACTTCGAATTCTTGAAGGCATCATACCCCTTCTGCAACAACTTCAAAGGAACTTCTCACGCGAAATCGAGCTAAAAGCTTCCAAATTTCCACTGAGCTGTGTCCAGAGGTCAGAGGATGCAGAGTCTTTCTTCAATGCTTCGATGCATTTCCCCACATTAGTCATGACGTAAGAGTTGGATTTAGCCCATCTCTCGTGGGTGTTTCCACAGGGTGACAATATCAATTCAAATCAAAGAGTTGCAACAACAGGATGGCAATATGAATCTAAATCAAAGAAGGCATCTGGAGAAATCGCCCAAAATGCAGGTGTGGATTAATCTATGTGATGCTAAATCTTTGACGCCTACTCTACAAAACAAACGCCCTCGCTTGCTTGATCGTCTGGAAAATCTCGACAACAAGAAACGATTTCAGAAAAATAAATCCTTCAGCTATAATCCCTATAATTTTCAGTAAGTGTACCGAATGGGACCGAATGTGTCAGAACATTGTTTGATTGCAGACAAATCAAAATCTAATATGCAGTGTACATCCATGGGTAGTTGGACACTGCTGCTGTGCTTCTATGGAGGAGCGCTGGATAATATGTATCTGCGGTGGAATATTGTTTAGTACTGCGGAGGAGATTTTTCGTTCTTTCGATATCTCCTCCGCAGAACTAAACAATATTCCTCCGCAGATACATATTATCCAGCGCTCCTCCATAGAAGCACACCAGCAGTGTCTAACTACCCATGGTACATCCACTAATTAATACCAACTGTCTACACAATACAGGGTATCCAGAAATATTGTGCCCATTCGTGTGGCTCTAGACTTATGCCTTTTGGTCCCTTTTTTCCCTGCGTTCTTTGATTTACTCTTAAAATGTAGGCCCCCTTTCTCAAAATGGCCTAAACTAGCGGGAATTCTCGTACACTCAACGAAATCGCTTCAAAGTTTCTGGTTTAAAAGAGCTTAAAAATTGAAAAGCAAACTTTTAGTACAAAGAATGATGTTTTCCTGACATATTACAGTTGCATAGAGTAGGCCTTCAGGTTGATGATTTATCGCACAAAAAAGTCGAAAAAATGATTGTGTCAAAAACAGCAATATTTTTTTCTTCACCACAACGCACCAAGCATGCTAATTCTCATCAACACAAGTTAATCACGGATTTTTTGTTTGTTTATTCTTTCTAGACTTGCCCAAAATCACACACAGCTACTATTCTGTTCTTTCCAGTCCAAAGATTTATCTTAAACTTAGATATTTTCAAGGAAAACTGTCAATGTACTGTGCCTTATAGCTTAAAGAATTAAAACGTCTAATAAACCAAACATGCTCTGTTTTCAACTCTTTAATCAACCGGGAAACCGTTTTAGTATTTTTTGTGTGTAGCACTGTTTAGGATACATATTCCAGGTTAGAGCTGAGCAAAAATGTTATTTCCTTAACAAATAACTGTGCTTCCATATTTATCCATCTCTTATTTTCGTTCTACACAATACTATTCTGTATAATGTATATTCTTTTATCATTTATTCTCGAATACAATAGACCTTTTAGCTATTCTGAAATGAATCAGAATCGAACGATGTTTTGCTGCATTTTGTAGAATTTTCGAATGTGCACAATGGTGATAGAAGCTCTAACGCCACTCTATCGAACCTCGCGTATAAAAATGTATAAAAATAACGTTCGATCCAGACTCTTTTGTAGAATAGCTAAAAGGTCTATAGAACGAGCAAAATGCATTTAGCCTGTGCTGTGGAGGATCTGGTGCAGCAGGCCACAAGTATCGCAAATAAAGAGGGGAATAGTGTTTTAATGCAGAAATTCATAAGGTGCAACTGTGTTGCGTAACTTCACTGCAGAACAGGGGAGACCTCTATTTCTTAATCGGTCAGCCAGTTTCTTTCAGGGAGAACTTAATTCAAGATATCAATCGTTTGAACTTTTGATTATACAAAACTTGACCTGGCCTACAAACTCCCTGGCATTCTTCCAAACATCAATCCTTCTTATGGAAAGACATGCTTCAAGTCAGGCTTCCTATTTCTATCAAAGAAGAGCAAGCGACAAATTAAGTTCCATTCAAGAGGGGGGGGGGGGGCTCACAGCTCCTCTGCTCCAGATAGCCTTGGTATTACAAACCAATCATCATTTTGCACTAAAAACAAAGCAATTACATCCAGCAATGAAAGTTTAAAAGTCATCATATTTTTAGTGAAATTTCTTGGGAGTTTCCTGGAAGATTCCTCAAATTCACCTTGTATTTGTGGATGGGGCATTCAATTTCATAGCGAGTTTCATGAAACAAATGCCACTTTATACATTACTCAAATAGTACCAATTAATAACAAACACCAAACAAACAAAAGTATGTTTCAGGCACAATAAAAGAGCTTCTGAAACAAAAATGTTTCTTCAAATGAAATTTCTCCAGCCAGTGGCGTCGCCACGGGGTGGACTGGGGTGGACATGTCCACCCCAGTTTTCCCAGAGCTCGATTTTCTAATTTCTTGAAATCCGTTAAAAAACGTTGCGGTGGGGGGGGGGGGGCGGTAGATTTTATTGACTTGGAACTTTTATGATAACTGCTCTTCCTCTTGAAGTTTTGTTATTGAAAATTTCGAGACAAGTCTTAAATTTCAATTTCAAATCATATCTTTTCCTTCCTCGTAAATTGATGTATCATGTACTTTTTTGTTTTCGTTGTGCAAATATGCCCTCTGTTACGAAAAGTGTAGCCTGCGTGCAGCCTCATTGAGGCTGCAGCAGGCTACGAAAAATGCTGCTTGCGATGATTGCTTCTCCAAAAATATCAAAATAGATCATAATAAGAAAAAGAGCGTCTCCCACGTTTTCCGAGAGTCTGAAGGGCGTGGTCGTGGTCGTGGTCAGGAGCAGACCCCCTCGTGTTTTTCCACCCCAGATTTTTTGGGCTGGTGACGCCCCTGTCTCCAGCACTTGAGTTACTTAATTTTTCGGTGATTTGAGAGGTGAGTTTCTGGTAAAGAGTCTCTTTATAAAAATAGGTGTGTTGTCCCAACATATCTCTTTGACATTTACTAGCAATGATTATCCTTTTGAATTAGATTTATATCTAAAAACACTGGCAACAAAACCTAAACCCTTGTGAACCTCTTAACCCTATATCATTTGGAAATGATGTCACCCAACCAATGTTCCAGGTCATACCATTTTGTTGTCAACCACAGATATAAATCAATGTATTGGGCCTTAAATGACACAGTTTTTCATATGTACCAAAATGCCACCATGAAAATGACAAATTCAAGAAATTCAATGGAGTTAACTAAAAGCTTAGGTATAGAGAATAAGTCAATCTAAAAATAAACTATTTTTTCATGTTCTCTATCAATGAAAAATTGGAGGATAAGTGGCATGTGTCCTTCTTTCGCTCTATTTTTAGATAGATCACCTTGCTGTATTTCCTCAATATATCTTTAACTTGCTTTAAAGATAGGGTTGCCGGTAGTTCAGCACTACATTTAGCCAAAGGAACTTTTGGAAATGAAAACAACATCCCAAGAAGAAGGCATCTGTGTTTATATCTTTTGTTTTAAGTCTGATCATATATTATTATGTTGCGTTGCTGAAAATTTGACTAATGTTTTGGGCTTTACACATAAAAATTTGATGGCATTTTTTGGGTCCTAGAACTGACTGTTTTTTTTTTGCTTTGAGAATCTTTCTGTCCTGTTGGAATTGATAGACCTTTTGGAAAAGCAGATGAAAGTATAAAAAATATCTGAGGAGTTGATTCAACTTTGGCTGAGACCCTTGAAAGGCCCGTGGGTGACTCTATAAGATATTACCACCCTTTCCTAAACCACTCTGCCCCAGGCCCAAATTCCAGACACTGATGATAATATTCTTTGTAGCATTTCCCTTGGAGCCATGTCCATTTCTTGACAGTCAAAGCAACCTTTGCCTTAAAGGGAGTACAAAGACCAACATGCCTTGCATGAAATCAGCAACTTATTCTGCACAGCTTCCAGAATAACTGACCTTTACAAAAACACAAGGCTAAACTTGGCCTTGTGCAGGCCAAGTTTTAGCCTTGTTAAATGGGGATATTATGACCTTGTTATGACCTTGTGCTAACCTTTGAAGAAAATTACAAGGCTATCAGTAAGATTCCAAGGCTTCCACTAGGTTTTCACAAGGCTTCCACAAGGCTAATTAGCATTTTTTTAGCCATTTACATGGTTACAGCAAGGCTTTTCTAGGTTACAACAAGGTTACAAGGCCATAAATACGTAGCCTACGCGTAGACCCATTATCCCAAAGGAGGAAAGGGTCTACGAAACAAAGAGCAAAAGCTTGCTACTGAGGTTTCTAGATTTCTGGAAACTTAATTTATGCAGCCTTTGTTTCAATCATAGAAATATTTCTATTTCTATGGTTTCAACGCCTTTCACAAATAATTTGAAATGGGGATTAGAACGATTAATTGGGCGGCCATAGCAAGCCTTTGCTCTTTGTTCCATAGACCCTTTCCTCCTTTGGGATAATGGATCTATGCCTAGGCTAATAAATACGAGGCTTGTACATGGTTATTACATGGCCTTGTATTTTAGTACAGTCACAGGAAATTCACAATGCAAACAGCCTCAAATAAAAGATTAATTCCATATGCCCAAGCATGACACTCTGACTTAACAACTGTTGGACCATCATCTTATATCTTAACCTCAAGACAATAGCAAATTCTATTATCTTCTTACCAATCGCTATTGAGAGCATGTGTCATCTTAATAAATCATTCAACTTTCTATTTTGCATCTGAAAAGCCTGATTTGCAATTCAATGGAAGAAATCTAAGAAATTATGAGAAGCTTAATCTTACTCAAACAAAGAGTTTTTGTCTTAACTTAGCAAGACAGGGTCTTAAAAGGAGTGACTAAAACCTTGACAACATGATTTGAAATCAAAACAAAGATTTAGCAAAGACAGAAAGTTCCACTTTGCCCTTCTGTGGCAAACACTGAAATGGTACACTAGATTTCAATTTTACATTTTCTGCGTGAACAATAGATATGAAACAACTGAGATTTTCAAGCTGTGTGTTTAAGTCAGGGGGGATGCGCAGGGGGTGTATACATGATTTTCAATTATACGCCCAGTACCAAAAAGCTGGGGAGATAACTGGGAAAGCTAGCATTTCCTAGTATTCCCCCAGTTTCCCTAGCTTTTTCATCAAAACAAATTTCAAGCTGGGAATTCTGTTTCCTAGGAAGCTGGGAATCAGTACCCAAAGAGCTAGGAAAGCTGGGAAATGTTTCCAAAAAATTCAATTATATTCCACTATTTCCAAGCTTTCCTAGGAATTTTGCTCTTTTTCCCACCCTTTTTTATCCTAGGAATCCTAGGAAGCTAGGGCATTTTGCCCAGAAATTACCCAGAAAAATCCTAGGCATTCCTGGGTATTTCCCAGTTTTTTTAGTATGGGAGGGGTGTGGACTCCAAGAAAAAGAATTTTCACCAGCTTTAGAAATTTTCCCTCAAAACGATAGCCAGTATTGGAAAAAATTGGTGAAAGAGGCATACCCCAAAACGTAACAATTCGTTGAAAAACAATGAAATAACGCTTTTGACAACCGGCTTTAGGAAAATTGCCTTCTTTTGATACCCTGCATTAGAAAAAAGAAGCGAAAACAAGACCCAAAAGGAGTGCACATCCTGTGTAAAATAACCCCCCCTCCCCATCTATGGCAACAATGCAATGAGTGCAATTTCTTCAGTTCATAAATTTTTGGCTTAGGCCCACAAGCTGAGAGAACTTAGACCCCCTTCCCATTGCCCCCTCAATAAAAGTACCCCCACGCCAATGGTAGAAAAGTTAATTCCATTTTCCAGCGGAAATCCACAGAATTTGTTGACACACAGAAGTCGTGCAGTACTGAGGGTCGTTTAGGGGGGGTCTATGTTCCCCTTTTCCCTGTTAAATTTCCGCTTGTTCCCCTGTTCCCTTGAGAAAATCCGCTTGTTCCCTGGAGTTTGGTAGGTATATTTTTCATATTGACAGTCGATATTTTAGCTATGCTTATTTTTGAAAGTTATTCCAAGAGGAAGACAAACGTAAAAATAATGAAAACTGGGTTGTGTTGATAAAACATTAAAACAAATGACCAATGTTATGCAGCTACTTCTTAAAGTGTTACAACTAAAATCATTTGATCATTTGCATCAGTATCGCACAATGATGAGGAGAGAGGCAAACATCTCAAAATGTGCTCCCGGGAATTTTCTTTTTCTTTTGCTATCATTCTCGTTCCTTCAAATTGTATAAATCCTGGAAAATTCTTTACTGCTTCCAGATGAGCGTCTTATCGTTTCATGTGTGGTGTGGTTCCTCCTCTTCCGCTAGTAATTTACCCAGGCGTGCATAAAAATGGGAACGTGGGAACAACCAGGCAGCTTTTCCAAAGCAATATTTTGCAGGCAGTTTTTCTCAAATAGTTTTTGATGAAATGTAATTGCAGTAAGATGATGAGTAAAAGCAAACAAATGGTACAAATTGCTCATGTTCTGCTGTTGAATATATGATTAATCGTTTCGTTGCTCCATGTGCAAAAACTTACTGTCTGATACCTGCATTATTACTGGTTCTGGTAATAGGCTTTTCTACCCTAGCTTTACAAAATTGATATGCAGGCAGGTTTTCAGAGAATTTCTACCGCTCCCAGGAAGGTTTGAACATTATGCACGCCTGACTTTACCTTTACTTGCTTGATCTCTATGTTCTAAGACATGTGCCAGGAGATTGTAACACGCTCTTGGATAGTCAGTTCTGATTTATCTTCTGAATAAAATCCTGGGGGGAGGGTGTACGTAACCTAAACTTGCACTGAGATGTACCCACGAAAAAAATTACCCGGCTCCAGAATTGTTCCCTTCAAATGACAGCCGATTGTAGAAAAAAATCGGTAAAAAAGTATACTCCAAAACACACAAAATGGACTAAATAACAAATCGATCTAACACCATTTCCCCTTGTGACATGTTTTGACAACCGGCTCCAGAAAATTTGCCTTCTTTTGATACCCTGCTCTAGAAAAGAATTGGTGAAAGCGATACCCTGAAAAACGGCACATTCCCGTCGGACAAATATACTAACCCCCCCCCCCCCACTCCCTCGACATGACAGATAATACCTTTGGTGTCATTAGCTATCTTTTCCTCCTTTGTGCAGCAGCTTGGCCTGTGTAAATTATGTGGGGGTATTGAAATGAGGGGGTCTGCGGGCGAGGCACGCAGGAAAATTTTTGGAACCACGCCCTTTACTTTGGCTTAGAATGTATCTCCCAATATCATCTTTTGCCATTAACGCAAGGAAACTTTGATAGTTTTGCGACAGTTATCCTATAAATCAAGAGCAGGAGGAAATTGCGTGAAGGAACATCCTTTACTTTGGCTTAGAATGCATCCCATGATTCCACATTTGCCAGTGCTAAAAATGGAAGATGTGACATTTCTCGGAAAATTCTTACCCAACCTATACCCAGCTATTTTCTCTTCGGTTTCAAAGGAATCTCGAGGACCGTCTTTCGAAATGAAACTTGATTCCTGGGAAGTTCAACAGGCTTTCGCCCCAAAATCCTTAAAAATGAGTATGAAAATGGACGGAAAATCCTTAACCATTGAACTTTCCCTAAAAGTTGGGCGGCACGTCCCTTATCTTTAATTTTTCAACGAAGTGAGCCTGATCTCAGGCTAAAATACCCTCCGCTCCAGGCGTTAAGCATTACGCTTTCCAATAGTTTACAAATCGTCATCTCTTTGCTGTCATGTAAACAACTTTCTGAGGCTTGGAAAGAACTCATAATTGAACAGTGATTTGTGTCTCCTTTCGGTAGTAAAATGAGAGAGTAGTAAAATGAGTGGGATCGAGGGCGAAGCCAAGCCTCCAGGAAAATTGCTGAGGTCACGCCTTTTACTTTGGCTGGGAACAGTTCTACCGATACCATGTTAGCCGGTGCTAAACAGAATTGTTGATCATTTTGTAACAGTTGCTTTATAGATCGGCATCCCCAGGAAAACGTTTTAAGTTAAGTTGATTTTTAGAATGCCTGTCTTCATCCCATCTCCACCAGTGCCAAATTAGAAACCATCTTTACTAAGTGCCAAATTGGAAACGTTCATAACTTTGTAACAGTTTTTCATAAATCACCACATTTGAGAAAGTGTTTGCCCAAACCACACCACCACCACACTTTCCCTTGTTTGCATTTGTCACAATCCAATTTGCTTGTCCCCAAAATGGAAGTCTTGACGATCCTGTAATAATTTGTGAAGAAAAATTTTTCAAAGAGACACCGTTACTCCCTGATCCCTGGATAAGATCTGAAGTTCCCTTGTTCCTTTTTAATTTTGGCCATGTTCCCTTGTTCCTTGGATACATTATGCATGTTCCCCTGTTCCCTGGAACCCCTAAACGACCCTCAGTACTGACGTTATCAAGGCCACAACTAAGGACAATAGACACCAAGCCAGGGGGCATATCTTACGATTGAGGAGTGATTTAGGCCCTTCTATCAAGAAAGACTGGTCTGACTTGCCCCATAAATTTGAATCTTACAAAGTGGCTATCGAATTTAGTCATTTCAAACACGAAAGTAATCTCAAAACTTTCGAAAACACCTTGAAATAATAGTCGCTAAAAATTGAATAGAGCACGATCATCTCCTTTTGTCCTTTTGCCTGACGTAAGCCACCACGTCTCAATTGATGTTGTTGTCCTTGAAATTTTCAAACAAAAGTCCGCGCGAATTTCCACAAAATTCCAGTCCCGTGAGGAAAGAATGTTATATTTTGTCGCCTTTTGAGGGAAAAAACAGAGCGTAACCCTTCCTTGGGAAATCTAAACCAAAGAAGTAGCATATTACCTTTCTAATGATCCTTTATCTGTGTCTTTTCAGCTTGATTTGATGCTCGAAAACTGGCTGGGAAATTTGCCAAATCTTCTGATTTGACAAATCTTGAAATGGCGCGACTGCTTCGGGTACTGCGACACTTTGACACGTCCGATCTCTTCCTTATGACGCTTCTCTACCTCTATATTTTAGGGAACTTGATCTTGAATAGTTCTTTTAGGTATCTGGAGTCTTTTATGGGGTATAGGGAGACACAGAGGCGATGATTATGAAGTTGAAGTTGGATGAAGTGGTGAGACTCTCCGCTTTTCTTCGCTTTTGAACAGCTGATCAAAATAAACCCAATCGCTTTTTGTTTTGGACAATTGTCTTTGGTGAAACGTCCCGTATGTTATTTTCATAGGGTGTCTATACTAATAAAAGTATTTTTAGAAGGGGAAAAATCGGTCAGTTGTTGATTCCTTGAAGTTTTTACAATTACCTTTGAATTTCTAAGGTATGACAAAATATTCCTCGTTGGGGGGTGAGCCCCAATCGTACTTAATTTTACACTGCTGCAATAATTTCCATGAAATCTCGCATGCGAATCTCTCAATGTAATGTCCTCAAATGATCATCAGAAATATTTTCAGGAGGGTAAAAACCTGGCCTGGCTAGGTGCTACATACCCAATTGTTACACATTGCTCTATTTTGGTTATTATATGACATAATGACTTGAAACATTTCACATGTGACACAAGCAACAATTTTTCACAATTAAAATTTCAAAAATTGAAAATGCATGCATAAATTGAGGTGGCCGCGTGCGTAAAGTTTGAATCTTTTGTAAATTCTAGACAATTTTCCTTGTAACATACAAGATTGATATTTAGTAAAAATAAAGTTCTCATGCATACCCTCTACCACTTTCATTCTTTTATCATGCATAGTTGTTGCAAAATTACAGTTTTTATAAATCTATAAAATGCCCACGGGAAGATGACATCTAGGGGGTTGCCAGTTGCCTGATACTAGGTCCATGGTTTACCAAGATTTTTTGCGCAAAAACGGCTGATTCTTGAAGTTTTTTCCAACGTTGGCTCAAATTCTTGGTTTCTTATAAAATACATGCACGATGTTCCCACAGCACAGTGTGACTATAAATTATATATTTTTTTATTGGAAGAAGCCTTGTCCATACGCTGGGTACCAGACGTACCCAGGGTTTTGTCCATTGATTTCTGAACTTTCTGAATTTTTTAATTTCTGGCTTTTGGATAGGGGTCGTGGTATAACCGTAAATATACTATTGCTTTGAACCGGTATGATATTCTCACAGGGTGCCCCAAAGGAATACGAAAATTTAGAAGAGAAACTGAATCAAATGAGTTTTCGTGTATTTTCCTATTCCTTGCTTTTCGTGCGATGTTTAGTGAACGTAAACGCCAATCATTGTCAATCATGCTTCACATCACTTTATCGTTGTGTTGTTCCTAAGACTCACAAGATAGTCCCAGTTATTGTAACAACAACAACAAAAGCGACAACAACAACAACAACAACAACAACTACGTATTGATTTTTTGCTAAAACCTGTCCATCAGTTTGTACTCAATCTAGTTGTTCCTGGATATAGTTTTTTTATATCCAGGATGGCCTCCGTCTGGTTGAAATATGTTTTAGGATATTTTTCATCATGTATTTTTCTGGAAAGAAGTGTGTGTGTTATTCTAACTAAGACTGCGTTCACACGATGCCGGCACATTTTGAAAACGGCGAAAAATGTGACGGCAGCAAAATTTGAGCTAGCGTTCACACGATACCGTTTTGAAAGTGTTCCGTTTTCAAAATCTACCGTTTTCAAAATCTACCAGCAAAAATGTGCCGTTTTCGTGTGAACGGAAGGCCTATCCGTCACATTTTTCACCGTTTTCAAAATGTGCCGGCATCGTGTGAACGCAGTCTAAGTGCAGGTGTCTCGCTTTGGCTTTGGCTTTAGCACCCAGTAGCGAGGTATCTCTATTTGGAGAAGAAAAAACAAGATCCATTCCCGGGGAGGGGTACTTGACTAGGGAAGTGATGGGGGTGTGCGGAAAACCTCTCCACACCCTGCACCCTGTCGCATAAAAAATAGGCCAAAAGTATACCCTGTCACATAAAAATTTTGCATCTCAAATATAGTGTACAACGCAATTTTCGCCTGTGATACCCTGTCACATAAAAAATTTTCATCTCAAATATAGTGTAGAACGCAATTTTTGCTTGTGGACCTTGTGATACCCTGTCGCATAAATGTTTTACCTATTATAATACCCTGTCGCATAATTTTCATTAGAAAAGGACACCCTGTCGCATAATTTTTACCGTAAAAGGATACCCTGTTGAGCGGCACATCCCGTCAGGTCAAGTATGGGAGTGCCCCCCCCCCGGGGATCCATTCCATTAATTTCTCGAACCATTCAAGTTTTAGTTGACTTCAACAAATATCTATCGTTCGGCAAAAGCCAGAACGAACATTTTAGCAACAACTCCAAAACTTCCACAATAAATTACGAACGTGTGAAAATCTAGGAAATCAAAACTCCACAAACCCTCCTGGACATTTCATGGCCAAAGCTCAAAACTCTTCCTCCATCTAGCCTGAACTCAAGACTCAAGTAATGGCTGAGTAATACTTACCCTGGGTGCTAAAGCCAAAAGAATAAAAATATAAAACTTGCTATTTTTGGCTCTTTAAATTTTTGTCTCTGATAACCCAGGGTAAGTAGTAATACTAAAAATTGAAACAGATTGTTACGTATTACAGCACTCGAAATTCTTCATCTTTGGTGATCTCAGAATTCCTTACAAAATGTTTCATGTAAAGAAATCCTCATATCACAGTTTGAAGGAAAGGAGAAATTTCTGTCATTGAGACACAACAGTCAAAACCGGTCAAAACCTTTCAAGGAAATGCGTCATCTCCTAAGCTTTTCCTTCTGTATAATTATGTGGTGAACACAATTTAATTTGTATGTTCTCTTTTGCAGGGATTGATGAATGGAGAAGCAGCATCTCTCAAAAGAATAAAGGAGAAACAGAATTTCGTTACATTCTACAATTTCACATTGTCTGTCCATAAAACCACACGTCCTTGACTAGACTGGCTACACAATTCTCTGTATGCTCCTTATAGAACTGATTTGTTGTTGATACAGGGACTGTTTGCCTTGGACCGACTTGATGGCCTCGTTTTCATAAGCGCTAAATGCTTAAAATTCGGACCACGGAATCACAGAATTAATGTCCAAAGGAGTCAAAAATGTGCAATGAATTGCATTTCCTGTTGAATACCCCAGGAAACAACACGAGTTTCATTCATCTGAATTTGAAAAAATTGCAGACAGTTTGTGACTCTGGCAACATAAAGCATCGATATTCAAAGTGAAAATACAAAAAGTGGTTGACTCGAAGAAAATGCTTACTGTTGGGGAATACGACATTAAAATTTTCGGACGTAATGAAATGTCCGAAAATATTGACGTCCGAAATGTTTGGTTCTTAATGTACTTCACAACTTCAAAACAAAGCAAACTACAAAAACTGGAGTTAGTTTGAAGATAGTAATGAAGTAAAAAATGCTCACCATTGAATAACGGCACATTGTAAATTACCCATAATTTCAGGATGTCTGAAAATCAAATTTGGCCTAAGCAGAACATATGAATCGACAATGGAGTAGCTAACCTGACAAAGAAGTCAACTGAAGTGAAAATTTTCTATCAGTGTACCGGGTGTCCCAAAATGATGTATTATCGTTTGATTGCTTATATGTCCATAACTGATGAACCGATTTTCAAACACCTTATTTTATCCGATTGCCGAAAGGCTAATTGTATTTGAGGATGTTGGTTGCGGTTTAGGCCGATGTCTTCATGTTGACAAGAAGATCGATAAACCTGCTCAAATTCAACCCATATGTGGCATGAAATAGAAACGGCCCCATTTACCCAGTCAATATTCTAGATGTGGTGCAAAGGCTGAACTTATATGTCGTTCAGAGAACACATGTTGTTCAGACAATATGAATTCAGTTAATACTGAGTTCAGAGAATACGAATGGGAGTTCAGCCTTTTGTATCACATCTAAAATGTTGACTAGAAAAATAGGCCGTTTCTGTCTCATGCTATCTAAGGCTTGAACTAGAGCAGGTTTATCGATCTTCTTTTTGACATGAAAACGCCGTGGTAAAACCACAACCAACATCTTAAAATACAATGTAGCCTTTAAGGAATCAAATAAAACAAATTTTTTTTTAAATCGGTTCATTGGTTATGGAAAGGTAACAATCAAACAATAACACATCATTTTGGGACACCCGGTAACTGCTGCCGTGTGAATCAATATTTTCCGTTCAAGCCAAATTTGATTTCAGACTGAAAGAGCTTGCAGCGTGCCTGCAAAGGACCCTGGGTGGCAATGCCTCTTTGATTTTACAGATGTGTGGGCAATGCTGAAAGTTAAAGGCAGTCTGTCACGCATCTGATGGGCTGCAATAAAGTCAGAACTCAATACAGCGGGTGTCATTGTGAATCTCTGTATCTAGAACAAATGAGGCCTGATCTTTATCACTTTCTACGGTCGTAGAAAGTCAGAATCAGCCGCCATTCAATTCTTCTATTCTTTACATTGTCCTTATCACCCAATCAGATGCGTGACTGCCTTTGATCAACGGAGTTAAACGTGACTAAAGTCAGGAGCTATTTTGGAGTTACACATATTTGAATAAGAAACTGCTTGTAAGAAAATCAGGGGCGGGCAAGTACTGTAAAATATTTGACCCCATGTTTGTCCAGAGGAATTGGAAAAAATAACCGGTTCTTTTGTCACATAGTACGACTTTCCTGCCCAAAACAACCAGTTCTTGGGACAAAGGTGAAATCTGAATATCGATCTTCCTTTTCCACCAGTTTGTCACAAAAAATCAAGTTTTCTAACCTCCTATCTAATTGTAAGCTGGTTCTCCCTTTGTCCGTCAAATTTAAGCAGAAAAGACCAGTATTTCAAATTTTCACATAAGCGGTTCTACCTTTGTCCGCCAAACTTACGGAAAAAAGACCAGAAATTCCAAGTTTTCACAAATGCGGTTCTACCTTTGTCCGGCAAATTTCAGAAAAAAGGCCAGAAGTTAAAATTTTTCACCAAACCAGTCCTATCATTGTCTGGCAACCGGTTTTGGGACTCATATCTATAATTACCACTTGCTTTTGAAAACAGCAGTTGGTCGAAACTACCGGTTTTTGGGACAAACATCTTCAGTGGTTCATGATGTTAAAATTGTCCTCCAAATTGAAGAAAAATAACAGCGGAAATTTGCTATCAAGAACGACCAGTTTTTGGGACAAAGGTGATGCAACATTTTTTAATGAACTATCGGTTTTTGGACAAAGGTAGGACCTTCGTTCCCAGTGTGACATGCCCGCCCTTGGAAAATCCGACAGAAAATCTCTAAAGGATGAAGAAACTCCAAGGCCCTCCAGTACTGGGAAATTATAACTTAAGAAACTATCTATTTTGAGAAGGGATATCCTTGATATATGTGTACTTTATTTTTACTTGTTTCCTCTATCATATTAATCGGTAGGTACTTGAGTAGTGTCTAAATATTGGAAAGGCTTGAAAAAAATTGTTTTGAGGTGTTCATGAGGGCACAGGGTAGTGAACAGGAAGATTGGTGTGGAGTCTTCAATAAACTCATAGGAAACTCGGAGCACTCAAAATCTGATAATTTAAGAAACTTACAGAACTGGCCTAAATTCTTAGTTTCTTATAAAAAAATACATGTAGTGTATTTGAAAATGCTCGACTACGCTAAAACAAAGAGACAATTGGCAAGACTGCTGCACTTATCTCAGCTTGTTTAAACCTGCCGAGCAAAACAATAGCTTGTCGGAACTTTAGTCTAAACTAGCCTATCGTTCCGTTTCTCATGGGTTGCTTGCATAGGCAACCCACAAACATTTTGCATGATTTGATTTTCAAGAAGCAAAATGAATCAAATCGCCCCTTCAACCTGTTTGTTTGAGTCAATGCCTGCCCAAAGTGGGTCAAAACCCGTCAAAACCAACGTCATAGGCACACCGCATGAAACAAATACATTTCAACTTCTATTTAATTCGATCAAGAGTACAAGAACAAGACGAAAATCTTCAGGTAAATTTTATATTTTGTGAAATACTGCGTAAGAAAAAGGCTTGGATTGAGTAGTGCGAGTTCTCTGAAGAGTTTTTATATTACTTCAAAAGTTTGTTGGACTATATCGAATGAGATAGTAACGGAAAAAAATGAAAATATGCTTTGGCTTCCTAGGCAAAATTAAAATCACGCATCCTAGAGTATGGTTTGTAGAACACATAATGTTTCATTTGTTGGTGATTTTGGAGTTAACTTAACACGAAATGTATATTCATATAGTAAACAACGTTTATTATTATTAGTATTATTAATTCTTTATTTAAAGTAGGCTAATATACAATAGCAAATTTAAAGCTAACGTTCTGGATGTGACGGTGTTTGAGCAAAGGCGCAGTAAAGAGATATAACTTTTCGATTAAGTCACCATTTGAAATCAATTTCAAGCAAGTTTAGTAAGTATCCTAAATGTCAAGTAAAATGTCTACTTTTGAAAGAAGTTACATAGTTGATCCTTTCTTGTACGTAATAATTCTCTAGGCTGATAAAGTTATATTAGCGGTTCTCAACCAATTACGATGAGATGTGAAATTCTATTCTACGAGCATTAAGAAACTTTACAAGAAACTTTTACTATGAGAATTGGGACTAAAATTAAAAAACATTACTGCAAGCCGAGAGGCAAATTTCCTATAAAATATGAGTATATGATTTCTACTTAGGTGATTTCTAGAAGTAGTAAAATCCGCGTGTAACAACCTGGTGTATTAAGAAGCTACAGGCTGAAATTGTCAAATTAGACTATACCATTTTATGAGAACCTATCCATCGTATTCATTGTTTAAGAACCACGGCTGACTTGCAAAATTTAGGTTCTTATATGCGGGTTTTTAGTGTATAAAAAGTAGCTTTGACAGTAGTAGTTTACTAAATGAGTATCAAAGTTTGCGAAACGTTGTCAAAAAACCATTTGCTCTGATCTTTCAAACCGTGTTGTTTAGCCGTGTTGCAATTTGCCAGACGATTTTGCAGGAAGAGTTATTGATTTTGTTCTGATGAGATGTTAAGGTTTTGAAATAGGTTACATAACAGTTCGATAAGTCAATTTTGGAGTATTGTTTAAAAACATGATAAAATCGGCCAAGGGAGTTGAAGTTTTGTGATATAACATTGGTTCATTTTTGCGCATTAAAAATATTCCCTACCTCGTATGCAGTCAATGAAACGGTTAGGGGGCTAACAAAAACTGAATTTTATATGATCTGAATTTGTTAATACACGAGTATGCTTCAACAATAGGGCAGCCATAAGATTACTTTATCATCAACAAGGGCAGATTTTGTAAGACAATAGCAACAGTTGCGTTTGATTGACACCACAATTCAAAGCGATTAGCGACTGCAGACAAAGGAAATTCTCTTAACCAGTAATTGAAACCAAACAAAGGCGCAAAAGTTTCCCCGAAACTACTAGTACAAAATCTCGCCTTGTGCAAGTGAAAGGCGGTTTTTAAGAGAAGTTACGTGCCTATAACGAAAGAAGAAGGGTAAATCTAAAGTCCTGTCTGGCGGATTTTGTTTATTTGATTCAGAAGCCGAGCAGAAGGCATTGTAATTCTCGCGCATTTAGGGCTTAAATGAAACGATTACACAACTGCTCCTGAATCAAATAATTATAATCCGCCAGACAGAACTTTAGATTTACCCTTCTTCTTTCGTTATAAGCACGTAACTTCTTTTAAAAACCATCTTTCGCTTGCAAAAGGTGAGAGTTTGCCCCACTAGTTTCGGGGAAACTGTTGCGGCTTTGTTTGTTTTGAATTACTGGTGGAGAGAATTTCCTTTGTCTGCAGTCGCTAATCGCTTTGAATTGAGGTGTCAATCAAATGTAACTGTTGCTATTGTATTACAAAATCTGCCCTTGTTTTTATCATCAGAAGCCTGAAGTACGAAAAAGGATTGTACATTTGGTGATCCCTGTTACATTTTCTTCAAAAAAAACAATCCCTACTTGAAAGGCCACAGCTCCGTGGTTATCGAGGCAATAAAATTGGCATGTATGAACAAGGACAGATTTTGTAAGACAATAGCATGAGTTGCTTTTGGTGACACCTCAATTCAAAGCGATTAGCGATTGCAGACAAAGGAAATTCTCTCAACCATAAATTCAAAACAAACAAAGCAGCAAAATTTCTCTGAAACCCAAGTAGCTAGCGCGCTCGTTGTGCATTCCAGAAGTTATTGTTAAGAGGAAACATGAGCATATATGGTTCAGAAGCAGTGAGGGTTTTCAATACACCCAAAAAATAAAAGAATTGAATCGCCTCCCAATCGGCTTTTGAACAAATCAAATTAAATGCCCGAGACAGATGTGTAGATATATCCTTCTTCTTTCGATCTATGCTCGTGTTAATGTCTGGAATGCACAACGAGCGAGCTAGCTACCTGGATTTCAGAGAAACTTTTGCGGCTTTGCTCGTTTTTTGAGAGAATTTCCTTTGTCTGCGATCGCTAATCGCTTTGACTTGCGATGTCAATCAAAAGCAACTGTTGATATTGTATTACAAAATCTGTCATTGTTTCATTGACCTATCTGATCTGCTGATTCATTTCCAAAAATTTCAACTTCTTTCTCACTTTTGTTTTCTCCAAGAGTTTATTATGAATATCTTTATGTCGTAGCATTCAAGATGTTGAAGATAGCGATCTTCTGTGTTATGATTGGCTGCCTTTCCATTTCGGTAAGTTATTAAAGAAAATCTGAGCATATAACAGCGGCTCGATCCATTTGCCGTCACTTCTAATAAGCTGATTTTGACTTTCTTGCTCCATAAATCAGCAACTGCTTATCAGATTTTTCCAAACTAGGTATTAACCTACAAGGCCTAGCTTAAGCATCGTATTTCTGCTGTGTCGAATCAAGCTGTATTAAAAACGGCAGAATCTGTCGTATTTAAAAGTCTGATTTAATCATCATCTTTTTGCCGTGTTGGATTGAAAATAAAATGGTTAAAATGGCCATTTTTCAAAATGCACAAGTGCAGGGGCTGATCACACATAAAAACCGGGGGCCATGGCATAGAATTGATCAATTTAACGCGGCAGAAATATGTTTAAATCAATTCGTGTCTCTGCCGTTTACCACAGCAGATTTGGTGAACTCCTGCCGTTGTAACAATTTAAAACGGTTGGTGATTGAATGAAACATCGTTTTCATGTCGAGTTTAATTGACATTTAGAAGTTTTTAGCAGTATATAGTATCAAATTCGACACGGCAAAAATGCGATGTTTAAACTAGGCCTAACTCGAACCCTCTTCTATTGACAAATCTGAAAAATGGGAAATTTGGATTAAAAGCACCTTCACAGTAGCCATTCATGCTGCGCACAATGCAAGGACACCCTGTGAATGCTTAGAATCCTTACAAGAGACATTTCCAATTGAAGAAAATTTGACTCATTTAAATCCTAAGATAGTATAGCTTATCCATGATCTCTTTATCTCAGCTATTTACAATTTCGGAATCGACTTTACAGTTGAACCTTGATAGCTCAAAAATCCTAGTGACCGTAATGTCGTCACCATAGCTGAAACACAATGACAAATCGAATAACTCGGGCGACCACTATGATGACATTATACATAAGGGTTTAAAGTAAATCAAAGAATCAATCTAGTTTTTTTATCCACCAAAAATTACAATACATATTACTCACTCTACTTACAAAATTACCGTACATACTACTGGAACGATACCCCGAGGAACAAAAGGCTGTGACTACCCGGAGGTCATTTAGACATAGAACTAAAAACTGCTATAGTTTGTCTGAAATTACATGCCATGAGAAATGTCTGCGATCAAATCGACTTACGTGTTTTGGATGGGTAATTTAGACATTATCGCAAATATTGTGTTTCATCTATTTTGAGACAGACGTTAAATCACATGACTAAAACAAACAAAAAGTCAATCTAGCAATCTAGTCTAGGCATAGAACAACGAAGGCTACGCGCCATTTATTGTACTTTCGTTTGATCCTCTATGGAAAACAATTTGTCCCGTTATCATGCAACTTATACAGTGGCAAATTACATTCATAAACCCGTTTGGTCGCTCAGATGGAGAACCAAGTTAATCTTCCAGCTGAGGAAATGTTTGCGAGATAGCGGGTGACTTAAAAAAAGCTTTAGATTTGATGGGGGCTTGCGACAAGACATTAGGTGGAATCAATTCCTCAACTTGAAGATAAATACCTTGTTTGTTGATACTGGTGCTACCTCCACCTCCGAACAAGAGCTTTTGGATTTTTGCTTAAACTGCGAACATTATTATCGCTAGCCTCAGTCAAATCTGTAGCGTTTTAGGGACACCCGGTATTTTTTACAAATCAGAAATAATGTGATTTCTTGCGTATTGACTCATCAGTTAATTTTGTATTTTTCCTGACCAGGCGCAGAGACAACAGCCACAGCAAAGGCCAGCACAGCCTGCCGTGCCTGCATTGCAAAGACCAGCAGAGGTAAGCTGAAACTGTCACAGGGTTTTGCAAATGAATATGTCACGTCTCACTCCCCAATAGACCTTTTAGCTATTCTGAAAAGAATCAGAATCGAACGATATTTTGCAACATTTTGTAGAATTTTCGAATGTGCACAATACTGATAGAAGCTCTAACGCGACTCGATCGAACCTCGCGTATGATAATGTATGAAAATAGCGCTCGATCCAGGCTCTTCTGTAGAATAGCTTAAGGGTTTATTTCGCAATCGAACCAACAATACCAATAAGAAGCTTGAATACAAAAACACTTAAAGGGGCCTTTGCGACCGGTATGCCTTGAATGTGTCATCTCGTTGTGGTCGGCCATTCATCTACATATTAATCAGTAAGACCCATAAGGCATCACACTGTAGGCCAAAAGCCCACACCAGTTTAGCGGATCATTGGTGGCAACAAAGAGGTCCCACACAAAGATGAATACGCGCAACGAAGTATGCCGGCTGGAAAGGGCCCTTAAAGTTGACGAAATGTTGAGATAGATGTTCGCGTTTGAGATGCTATATGGCTAGACTTATCATCCTTAGTCCACTGATTCCTGTGGTAAAACTTGCTCAACTAAAATCAGTCTGACATTAAGTGTCAGGCAAAAAGTCTGCGAATAAAAGCAATTCAAGAATTTCGAATGAGCGATTTTTTCGTTGTCGTAAATCTCGTATGCTATTTAATCTGAGAGCAACTTTAGTATGCGCATACCTCATTGGCACTTTGCTATTTGTCTTTCCAGGCGGCCAGACAACAGCCACAACAACAGCGACCTGTTGAAGTAAGTAATAAATCAGTGTAGGAAGAGAAATCAACAAACACCTCATAAGTCATGCGACAGACCGGTTTGTTACCTGATGATTATTAGCGAGAAGGACAGATTTTTGTAAGAATGGATCCCTTCCATTCGATTGACCAATGTACCTCTTAGCTATTCTACCGAAGAGCCTGGATCGAGCGTTATTCTTAAACATTTTTATACGCGAGATTCGATCGAGTGGTATTAGAGCTTCTATCGCTATTGTGCACATTCGAAAATTCTACAAAATGTAGCACGACATCGGTCGATTCAGATTCTTTTCACAATAGCTAAAAGGCCTATAAGGACAGCGGGAAGATAGAAAATTAGGCCTAAAGCCCACAAATAAACAGTTCAGTTTCAGTTCAGTTCAGTTTCATTCATCATCAATCCATACTACACACAATTTTACACAACTACATTAAAAATAAATACTATACTAGATTAATAACATCAAATATAAAACAACAAACTAACCGAAAGGAAAGGATATTACATGATTGTATATAGTATAGACTGATTAAGGAAGAGCTCTCTAAGTAGGTAGACTAATCGAGAGAGCCCCCTCCCCCCCCCCCCCCCATGAAAACAAAGAAACAAAAGAGAGTAAGATAAAAAACTATGAACCAGATGACAAGGAAATGAAATGATAAACCTTGGTAATGCGTAACCTTGGTAATTCCTTGGTAACCCAAGGAAATGACAAACCTTGGTTATGCGGAGGAAGAGAGAGAGACAGACGAGACATAGGAGTCGATATAATAAGCTTTCAACTTAGACCGAAAGAGGTCTAAAGCCCATCGACCACAGAATCATGCCGTATTGCTGTTTACAGATTCATTTCCAAAAGTTAGCATTCTGGGTCCGATGTGCTACGTCATTGAAAATATAAACTGTAACATACTCTTATACGTATTCTTAATCCAAATTTTTGAATTGTAAATAGGACCTAAATTGTAAAGTGCAACTGAGTATCACTTAGTACTGTGGCGCTATAGAAATTTCGCATTATTTTCATCATTTTTTCATTATCATTACTATTATTATTATTATTATCATATCGATTTTTTATCGAAACGTGCGAGACAATTTTAACAGTGGCACTCACATTGTAAAAGCGCCCTTTAGCTGGACAAAGTTTTGCCAAAAAGGACTCCTTCTGGACCAAGTTAAGTGGGAAAAATATACCATTGCAGGACAAAGACACAAAATCACAGACAACGATAACCTTGGCTAGACAAAAAATTGCAAGTAATATACCTTTGCAAAAAACATTCGTATACCTTGCAAAAATTGCAGAAGAAGCAATACTCAAATTTGAAAACTGTCATTTCGTTGGTGGTTTCGTGAAGCTTGCTTGCCTTTTTCGATCTCATCTAATCCTTTTGAATTTTCTCCTTCAAGGCAGCCAAACAACAGCCACAGGCACAACAGCCAGAGGAAAAGCCAGAACAAAAGCCAGAGGAAAAGCCAGAGAAACAGGCTGCAAAACAGAAACCGGCTGAGGTAAGTCAAAAACATGTTGTTAATGATCAATTAGACCAAGTGCGCCTACCTTGTAGGAATTGTGTTTATTCCCAGTACTGTTTTCGTGACATAGTGCACAGAGTAATTGCTGTCCTAACGTATGTTAGCGTTGATCAATCAAAATCACGCTGTCTGGTTCGCTGTGGTCATCTCGTATAACAGTTGATCGCGTATTACATCAACACCGGAATTTGAAACCATGAAATTATTCTTACGTCAGCTTGACAGGACAGCAATTACTCTGTGTATTATATCACGAAAACAGTACTGGGAATAAACACAGTTCCTACAAGGTAGGCACCCTTGATTAGACTGTTTAAAACGTCGAAATGTCCAGAAGAAAGTATACAGATTTGGTTGAGTTCAGCGATGAGAATTTAGCTCTAATCAATGGTCAATCAATTTCAAAAGTTTCTTGATAGTCAACTTTAACATAGATACCTCGTTTGTTGATATGGGTGCTTTGAGCGCTGAATAATTAACCTTTAAAGTTCAAATTTGCCTCCACATCCAAACCAGAGCTTCGGCCTTTGGCGTACGCAAACTGTTGAAGCACGTTGAAATAAAAAACTAGAATTAGAGAAAAAATAAAACTGACAAATAAGTGACTTCTAGCCAACAAAATGTGAGATAAACGAAGTTTTTGTTCAAATTTCATCAAGGTTATTCTTGATTCATTCACTGCGCTCGAAGAATTTGCTAAGGCAAAAAACACTAAAGATGTGGTTTGGAGATGAAAGCAAATTAGAGCTTTCAACATCAATATTTCAACATTGACAGTACCTTCATGGATAAACAAGGTATCTATGTTCAGATTAACTATCGAGGAACATTTTGAAAATGATTAGCCTTTGATTAGAGCTAATTCTCATCATCAGGCCCGAGCAAGTCTTTTTACTTTCTATCATCCAAAAAGACTGAAAAATCTATCATTTATAGCCTTGTCATTTGTTGTCATGAATAAGCCCCCTCTCTAATAAGCCCTTTCTCTTTTAAGCCCCTCTGGAGTCTCTAAAATCAAATGAGCCCCCGGGGGACTCGGTGGAGCTTTTACGGTATCGCTGCTGATGACAGCCATTTAATTCTACTTCCTTGTGATTTCCTCAAACAGACAAAACAGCAAGACGACCAAGCAGCCTCTCAAGGCGACGATCAAGCCGCGCCACCAGCGAGTGGTCAAGACCAAGCTCCCGCACAAGGCGATGCAGCAGCACCTGTTGGACCATCTGCAGATGCCGATGGTTCGGGAGATCAACCAGCCCCTGCAGCTCCAGCACCCAATGCTCCCCAACCTGCCCCAGCAGCCCCAGGTCCAGCACCCCCAGCTCCTGCCGCTGATCCAGCACCCTATCCCTACCCAGCACCTTACCCCTATCCAGCACCATACCCTTACCCAGCACCATACCCTTACCCAGCACCATACCCTTATGCTTACCCATTACCCCAGCAGGGCCCTCCTCCTCCACCGATGCCATGCGTACAGGACAGTGATTGCATGGCAGTTCCCGGTTTCCCATATTGTGTGAATGGTGTTTGTGCTGAAACACCGAACGGAAAGAAGAAGCGAAAGAAGGCGCACAGATTTGCAGGGGTAAGTTAGACTAAGTACAATCACCGTAATTTCACACTTGATTTTTCTCGTATTCATAACTATTAATTTGACAACATGGTGGTTTGAGAAATGGATTCAAAGGGTAATGCTGCATCATGAACATCCAAAATCGAGATGACACATGATATTACACAGATGATACACAAAGGTAGGCCTAATGGTTTTGATTCTATACAATAATATATGATCCCATAGAACACATTCTAATTTTCCTAATACCCATGACGTAGTGTATTTTCGTATATGGATTCGAGACATAGTCATCAGCTGAACCTACCACATGAGAGTGTTTCGGGGCTGATGTCAGAATATGAAACAAACAAAAGAGATCCAGTCAAATGGCAAAAATTATTTGGGACAACAATCTGTGGTGGTTTTCAAAAGACGATTACGCTAAGATGGCCGCGAGGAACTTTTTTACCAAGATGCATTGCGTTCGAATTATGAATCTTTAACAATCCCATAGGAATTCGATCAAAGAGCGCAGTGCATCTTGGTAAAAAGCTCCTTGCAACCATCTTAAGCATTTAGCGTAATTGCCTATCGATAAAAGCTTCTATGTGGCAATATTTGAGATGTGTACTTCTTGGGAGACTAAGAAGTCATTTCTACCGGGTAACTAAAAACTGAAGCGTTTTGAAGAATCATTAAAACTAAATTATGTTACTGATCTTCTTCATTCAACGACGATTTTGTAAACAGTGCAACAAACTTCCATCTTCCTTAAAGCTAATATTTCTTTTGGATGCTATCCCCTTAAACGGGCTGTACAACGCAACCCGTCCTCTCTGCGTGGCTCTGTGTGTCAAATCATCGAATGTGTTTAGGCTAAACACAACACAGCTAATGGCGATTTTGCACAGAGAATGGTAATCCAAAGTATCTGCGACAATCTTGGTGATCGAAGCTTTGGTCGAGGATTTGCTACATTCTTCTAACGCCGAATATTTGAAACTTTTAGTGGATATCAAAAGCTCCATCACATTTCATAGACATAGACAAGACAACACTGCAATGAAACTTACGTAGAAGCTGCGAGTGTGAATTTCTTATACTAAGAGTGTGAATTACTTATGAACATAAATATTCTTACTACCCAAGGAAGAAGGAAGCGGAAACTCTGAAGAAGAACCAGAATATGAAACCGATGTTTCGTCCGCACTTAGAGAAACCGCAGATGATGATGAGGCATCCGGAATTGAACGAGCCTTTCCACAGGTAAATCAGATAACTATCATATCGGGTGTTCCAAAAAGTAGTCCCATTTGAAAAATCACCAAATTTGATTACACAACCGATCTTCGATTTTTTTTCAAGTAGATCAAGGACCAAATTATTTTCCCAGACATAGCTGATTGTGTAATTGGTTTAAAACTAGCAAATTTATTTAGCTCTTTTTAGGGCTACCTGGTTTGAATCATACTGCAAAAAGCACTGATGATTGCCAGATGACCACTGATGATTCTCTTTGGGGGTGTCCCAAGAAACCTGTGCGCTGTTTGAGTGGCTTTTGCGGAGCAGCCATAAATCCAATTTTTCTGTTTTTACGGTTCTTGACAGAAGAGACTTCAAATTAAAGGTTGACACCGAGTTTGAGTAAATCTGATCACTAGTTGCTGATTTATGGAGCAAGAAAGCCAAAATTATTGGCTGCCTCAAAACCAGAGGATTCATTATTCTCCATTGCGTTAAAATCAACGAAATTGATTGAAAAAACATACCTAGCCCTGTTTTCTGATGTTCATAAGTGAGACAGATAGTCATACATTGAATTTTGTGACAACCAAGAATATTGCACATATCTAAGGTTGTATGGTCATTAATTACTCCCAAACCCAAATGCGTTTCCTGGCATAACTGTAAAGTTTAAGTTCATTTAATGTTAAAATTCAAGTTATAAGGTTAAGTATGAAGATAAAATCCTGTGGTTTTGAAGGAACGAATGATTGTGACTTTCTTTCTCAATAAATCAGCAACCATTTGTCAGATTTACACAAACTCGGTGCCAAACTCTAAGTCTAAGTCGAAATCTCTTCTATTCACAAATCAGAAAAACAGGAAAGTTAGATCTATGGCTCCTCCACAGTAGCCATTCAAATGGCGCACATGTTTTTTGGGACACCCTGTAGCTAAGCGATAAATGACAGGAAAAATGCGCACTATCATTGGAGACTTCAATGATGATAAAAAATTTGAAAATTTTGACTCTTAACTTAGGCAAGATTGAGTATTTTGCTTAAAAACTATAGCTCAAAATAAGGTTTTTCAATTTGTAATTTTTCTACCTTGTTGTATCAAAAGCAAACATTTTATCATCTATAAATATTTTTGGGTCCTTCAAATGACAAGTCAAACAGAAAATTTTATCAAAGGTTTGATAAATGATTGTTGGTGATATTTTAATAAGGAGTACTTTTTGGGACACCTGGTAGATGGCACGAAGAACGGAACATTTCGTTGAGATTGACTGTTGGTAAAATTTCCTGCCAGAAAGATGCATCGCCCAAAAACCAAAGCAGGCCGTAGATATGCGAGATCATTCTTCGTGCTGAAAATATTTGATTGCTTCCTTGAACATCCGAAAACTAAATAGACAGAAACTTTGCAAGAAGATTTGTCATGCCAAAAGTAATTGACTATTTCTGTCGTTTATTTGATAAAAATCAGAACCCTAGGGCGCATTCGTTGTGCATTCCAGAAATTAGTTTTAAGCGCAAACACGAGCATAGATCAAAAGAAGAAGGATATATCTAAAAATGTACCTCGGGCATTTTATTTCTTTGGTTCAGCAGCTGAGCAGTAAGTGTTTTATTACCACCCAACAAATAAGGGAATTTAATTTAATCGCTTCCCAATCGGCTTTTGAACCAAAGAAATAAAATTCCCTAGGTAGATGTGTAGCTATATCCTCCTTCTTTCGATCTATGCTCATGTTTGCTCTTAAAAACAATTTCTGGAATGTACAACGAAACGAGCGAGCTAGCTAGCTGGATTTCAGAAAAACTTTTGCGGCTTTGCTTGTTTTGAATTACTGGTTGAGAGAATTTCCATTGTCTGGGATCGCTAATTGCTTTGAATTGCGGTATCAATTAAGAACGAACTCATGCTATTATCTTACAATATCTGTTCTTGTTACTTACCATTTGATATCAGTACATTTTCCTTTTGATTTTCGTCAAAACAATTCCTTTCTCTTGATTCTTTTCAAGTTTGAAGAACGAGAACCCAACATTTTGGAGGACCCAGTAACTGAGGAAACAGAAGATGAAGAAATTGAAGAGAAGCAAAGTGTTGTAAGTTTAGCTACGCCGTTTTCTTTACTAGACCTTTCAAGAAATGTGGACGCCCCTTGGTGGACGCCATTATGAAGTAATTGATTACCCAATGCACTCTGGGATAGCAAGGATGAATTTCGTTAAAGGAAAAGTCCGGGGAAGCTATGATTGATAACAAAAATACAAGACTACACTGTTGTGAATGGCGTATCATTCTTTTCCCACAATTTTACGTCTTCTCTCCGTGAAATTGTGCATTCAAATAAGCCACAAGAGCATAGTGATATCGTCAAAGAATCTGTGCCTTCTGATGTCACGCTCAACAAAAACGAGGCCACCCTATTACTTTCTTGCCTTGCCTTTTAATCGCTGCCAGCCTCTCTATCGTGTGCTGATGGTAAACGACTAATGGTGACGATATTTGGCCTAAATTCGCAGAATTTTTAACGAATTTACAGCTGTTATGAACGTCAACATGTGGAAAAAGGTTAATAGTTCGAGGCAGCAGTTGGCAACTTTGTTTTCTAGCATTGATTATACAAACCCCTGAATGATACAATCATCAATCATAGATTATATAATCCTTTAAACGAGAAAATCAGGTCTGCAACAAAAGAAAGCGACTTTCGGTTCGGAAGAATAGATTTCATACCTTCAGCCAACCCAACCAAAACGTTTTCCTCTCTGTTTATTTTGATTTGACTGAGAGTGCTCAGAGGTGTGAAATCTATTCTTCGGAAAGGTAAATCGCTTTGTCTTTTCAGAGACCTGATTCTTTCGTTTACAAAATTCACCCCTTCTCTTTGGGATAGCCAGAGTAGTGTATAGAGAATAGCATATTAGGTTATTTCATAATGGCTTCCACAGGACAAAGCGATCAGCGATGATAGAAAAATCCCCACCATGTCAATCTAAGCTTCTAATTCAACGTTTATGGAAAGAGCTTTTCGTAAAACCGAGAGAACGTCTGATCATTCAACTCGAAATTTTTCCACAGATGAAGATGTCCAGAGGCCCCCTTAAATATTGTAATTTTAGAAATTGTGGAACGCATTGGCGGCCTGGTTTATGGTTTCGGGGGGGGGGGGGGGTATTTAGAATATTTTTCCGATGGGGATGCAGTGTTTTTCAGGGTATCATTTTTACCAATTCTTTCTAGCACAGGGTATCAAAAAAAGGCAATTTTCCAAGAGCAAGTTGTGAAAACATGTCTAAAGGGGATGTTCTTTTAGATCGGTCGTTTTTTGGTCAAAATTTCATGTTTCGGGGAATACCTTTCATCACTTTTTCTAGGATCGATTTTCATTTGGAGCGAAAAATTTCGTGGGCACACCCCATACAAATTTAAGTCAAGTGTACCCCCCCCCCGGATTGTGGGTTCATCCAGTACAGCAGCTAACGCAGTAGCAAATTATCTTTTCCGTCATTAGCCTGATAATGGACCAACTGAGGCTGCAGGCAATACAGCTGCCCCAACAAACACAAACGATGCACCAGGCACGACAGTTCCTCCAACAAATACGGCAGCAGCAACAGGGACACAAGGAACCAACACGCCAACTCAACCACCTCAAGGATACACGACAACACCATCTCAACGAATCTCGTGTGACACGAATGATGATTGTACGAACACGAATTTACCGTATTGCGTTAGCGGGTACTGCTCGGCAACCCAAAATGGGAAGAAATTGAAGGGAAAGAAAATAGGCCGTAAAAACAGGAAAGGCAGCAAGAATTTCAACATGCAACTTCCGCAAGGAATGGTAAGTTTGGTACCTATTGGCTATTTTTTAATTTATGCTAGTAATTTGGTTTACTAATTATATCGGGTGTCCCAAAAAATGTATACAGCTTTGGTTGACTCCAGCGAAGTGAATTTAGCTTTAATCAATGGCTAATCACTCTCAAAATGTTCCTCGCTGGTTAACTTGAACATAGATACCTCGATTGTTGGCATTGGTGCTTTGAGAGCAGACATGTTTATCTTGAAAGCTCAAATTTGCGTCCTCCTGGAAACCAGAGCTTAGGCCTTTTGGCCTAAGCAAATTCCCGAATAACGTCAAAATTTAGAACTGAAATCAATGAAAACTTCCCAATGGGTGACTGGGGAGTGACTTCTGGAAAACAGAATAGCACAAGATCTAATATTGTTCAAATTTTATCAAGGCTATCGTTGATTTATACCTTGTGCCTCAAGAAATTGCTTAGGCCAAAAGGCCACTTTCTAATTTATGCTAATAATTTGGTATTATTAACTATATGTGTTGTTTCATAATTATCACCAGAAATATGCACGTGTTGTTCATGACTCTTTAGCTGAGGATGGTCCCGGGGGGGGGGGGGTACTTTACATATTTTGGGTACGGGGACGTGCCGTCGGGAAGGGTATCGATTTTCGCGATTGTAGTTAAAGTATAAGTTCGGCTATACATTTTCGGAAAATTGGTATAAGGTCGGGTGTACTTTTTCGGAAAATTGGTATAAAGTCGGGTATGCTTTTTCGGAAAATTGGTATAAGGAACGGGTATGTTTTTGAAGCTTCGATGGCACGTCCCCGACCAAAACCTGGTCAAGTAACCCCCCCGGGAGGATGGTACGGGCTTCAGTGCCGAAACATACTTATGATTACGTCTTGATTATTTATGTCTAATATTTGAAACTGTATAAGTATTAACCATTCTATGTCCCATTCTATTCTATGTCTGGCTTTGTCAAACAAGGACTTGTCATTACTATTACTTATTTGGATTATAACTGATTTGGATTATAACTTATTTCACTGATTTAGCCCCAGTCTTTTCACGTTGTCATCCTGTTTAACCATGGGTAGTTAGACACTGCTGGTGTGCTTCTATGGAGGAGCGCTGGATAATATGTATCTGCGGGGGAAATTTTTTGTAGGACTGCGGACAGTTTAATATTTTCGTCCTTTCGATATCTCCTCCGCAGTACTACAAAAATTTCCCCCGCAGATACATATTATCCAGCGCTCCTCCATAGAAGCACACCAGCAGTGTCTAACTACCCATGGTTTAACTTAATGAAACTATTCGTCGCTACACTGATAATAAATTTATTTTTTTTTATATATTCCAATGAAAAGTTACAATATATTTACGCGCTACACTACACTACTTACAGAACTACTTTACAATATGAGCTACCCTACACTACTTACAGAACTACTTTACAATATGAGCTACCCTACACTACTTACAGAACTACTTTACAATATGAGCTACCCTACACTACTTACATAATTACCCTACAATACTACTACAACGATACCCCAAGGAGCAAAAAGCAATGTCTACCCTGAGGCCATTCACATATAGATATATAATATAAGAAAAAGAAGAAACTAGTCTAATTCATCAGCAGATTGCAATTTCCGGAGCATAAACTCTTACCGAAGTTGCGATTATTTAAAACAAGGCTGCTTTTCCACTTTCCCAGGTTAAGACGAAGACGCGTTAAAAGTTATCCGATTATGCGTTGCGTTCCCACTAACCCAGTTGATAAACGGATAAATTTCAAAACGGGTCTCAGAGTGGATCAGTTTTAAACGGGGTATCTTTTACCCCACCTGTGGGTTAGTGGAAACACTCTATTGACCCAGTTGCAACAGCAATAACATACTTTACTTTTAGCACTTCAAATTAAAGTTCAAACGAAAAAAGGGAGATAAAATGACTAAAAACGACTGGTGGAAACGAGTTGCAACGAATTAAAAATGAGTTCATGGTAAGACTAGCGTTTCCATTGACTCACTTTAAAAACGGATAACTTTCAACCCGTTTTTGTTTTAACCCCGAAGGGCAGCCTAAATTGATTAACATTTACAATGCATCATTTACTTCACTATCATTACCCTTCATTTTTCAGCCTGATAACTCCCAGAACGAGGCTGCAGCTACAACAGCTCCTCCTGCAAACACACAACCAACACCTGGAACACAAGGAACCAACACTCCAACTCAGTCACAACAACAACAAACAACACCGGCTCAACCAATTGCATGCCAGACAAATGATGATTGCGCCAACACTGCTGTACCGTTTTGCGTCAACGGGTATTGTGCAGCAACACAAAATGGAAAGAAAATGAAGAATTCAGGCAAGGGAAAAGGTCGTAAGGACAAAAAAGGCACAAAAAACTTCCAGCAACCTCCTCCTCCACCGCAGGTAACTACAATTTTATATCAACTTTTAGATATTCATAAACGAGTATTAGGAAAGTTGTTTTTCAGATGAAATATTTTCAGAGTATTTTTGACAAGATTTTGCACAAACTTCGTAAGACGAAATTATCTGGCAATCAGGAATATTCAGCGAAAATTGTTTATGATTTGAGCATTTCTGTTAAGGGCTTCGTACGATGCAAATTTTACAGTGAACACAAATAAAAAGGTATACCGGGTGTAGACTTACGACGTGATTCCTTGTATTCGTTCAACATTTTAAATCTGATTTATACCATCCAATTCAATATGAGCGATGCTGAGACTTATGTAATGAGTATATACCGGGTGTCCCAAAATGATGTATTATCGTTTGATTGCTTACATGTCCATAACCAACGAACCGATTTTCAAACACTTTGTTTAATTTGATTGCCTAAAGGCTAAATTGTATTTCAAGATGTTGGTTGTGGTTTTACTAGTTTTGGAAATCGGTTCATCGGTTATGGACATATAAGCAATCAAACGATAATACATCATTTTGGGACACCCGGTATATGGATGTCATTTTGTCAGATAAAGAGTCTTTTCCATAGCTTGATACATGAACGCTGACACGATCCGGCTCGTTCGAAGTCTGATACGCTAAACATTAGCCTTTTTTCCAGGTCGACCCTGCAGCCAATGAGGCCGCTGCCGCCACGACAGCTCCCCCAACCAACACGCAACCAACAACCGGAGCACAAGGAACCAACACACCAACACAATCATCACAACAAACAACACCAGCACAACCAATCACTTGTCAAACGAACGATGATTGCGCCAACACAGCTGTACCATTTTGTGTGAACGGGTACTGCGCAGCAACGGAGTATGGAAAGAAGAAAGCGGAAAAAGAAAAGAAAGGAAAAGGGAAGAAGAAAGGTCGAAAGCAGAAGAAAGGAAAGAAGGGCAAGAAGCACGACTAATGAAACCGAATTAGAAACAAGACGCGGATCATGAAACAAGGAACATGAAATTTGGAACACAGAATTCGAAACTAATTGAACACTTTGGATATAAAACTTTGAATAAAAACGCTCTCAACTGGAAAACAAGGAATACGAAACATGAAACACGGAATTCGAAACTAGCAGTAAATTTTAGATATAAAACTTTGAATAAAAACACTCTCAACTGGAAAACAAGGAATACGAAATATGGAACGCGGAATTCGAAACTAAAGATAAACTGGAGGATCTAAACACTGGACAGGCAACTTTCAATTATTTGTAAGATGTTAAAGTCTTGAACAGAAAGATTTGAATGAATATTTAGTACATGGAGCAACGAAATATGAACTTGGAACTTAAAACCTGCACGTTTTGAAGAGAAAATATTTCAAATGGTGAAAAATTTGGATACAGAAATATTGAACTGCTATTTTGAAGAAAAAAGGCTCTCCACGCAACAAGAAATTTCAGATGAGAAACTTCGGACAGGAATATGGTATACGGAACAACAAATTTTGGAAACAAGAAACAAAGAAAATTTGGCTCATAAGTGACATGAATGAATGGATAATGATCGGATCAAACTTGATAGGAGCAGAACGAGGAACAAATTCAAAAGGATACGTACACTTTGATTTATTTATCCAAGATTCTTGTCTTCATATTATAGGATAAATTGGGTTTCTCTTCGAATTCTTCATCACAGGTGCATACCATATCTTGTAGAATCTGTAAGGAAAAAGCAAATTAAAGCAGACAGAAAATTAAATTTTACTGCATTTCGTTTGTTTTCAGAGCTTAAAAATTCTTTTGACAATTCCAAAATGATTATGGTGGTTTTACTTTTCATACGAATATTTGTTGTTGCTCAAAGTTCAAGGGTTTTCAATTCTATAATTCTAAGATGTTGCCTATATTTCTGAAGGTTTATCAAATTTGTTAATTTGTGTGGTTAGCAAATCGACGGAGGGGGGGGGGGGGGAGGAAAGAAAATATCAGCATTTATTTAAGGTATTTACACATTCTTTTGAATCAAGAAAGATGAGGAAAATACAGAACGCCTTGAGCCCAAGGCTTAAGTGTTTTAGCTCGCAAAGAGTTGCATTCTTTTCCAGTGGGAAAACACTGACAAGCATGTATGCTCAGGCCTAATGAAACCGACTTAAATTCATACCGTGGTGACGGCACATAAATATTTAAATGAATATCTAAGATTAGTCTCTGTTGTCAAGTTAGAATTTGACCGAGAGATGAAACCAAAATCGATCAATCTTAATTGTTTCTAAAACAGTTTAGAATGTACAACGTGTTTGAATTGCTGGATAATAACGCTTTACGACCTTTAATAACGACGAAGCATGAAAATGTGACGAGAGTTCTTTTATCAGAGAGGCGAAAGGTAGGCGGTTGATAGACTCATTACATAAGTCTCAGCATCGCTGAATGTTGAACGAATACAAGGAATCACGTCATATGTCTAGGCGGTTGATTGCATATAAAACCCAGCTAACGAAGTGAGTAACTAATACTACATTCACATTTTTATGTTAAACTAGCTTAAACTAAAACAAGGTTATCGAATGGGGCCTTCTAATTGGTCAATACAACAAATCGACTGCATTTGATTGGTTGAAATTTGACCTGGTTCGGATCAAGCTGGTTTAACTGTGTCAGTCTGAATGTGATATAGCTAACTAACTAACTCACTCACTCACTCACTCACTATCTAACTAACTAACTAACTAACTAACTAACTATCTAACTAACTATTTAATTAACTAACTAACTAACTATCTACCTAACTAACTATTTAACTAAATAACTAACTAAATAACTAACTAACTTACTATCTACGTATCCATCTAACTAACTAACTAACTAACTAACTAACTATCTAACTAACTATTTAATTAACTAACTAACTAACTAACTAACTAACTAACTAACTAACTAACTAACTAACTATTTAACCAAATAACTAACTAACTAACTAACTAACTAACTAACTAACTTACTATCTACGTATCCATCTAGCTAACTAACTAACTAACTAACTGATTAATTAATTAATTGACTAACTAAGAACTATTTACATCAGGGAGCTTACCGCTTACCCATAAATCAATCTATTGATCGAATGAACTATCATTGAGGCACACAATCAATCATGACCAATCAAGCTATCATGATCAACCAATCAACCAATCAACCAATCAACCAATCAACCAATCAATCAATGATTGCTATCAATAATTGAAACGGCCTAACTTCGGCCTACCTTTCGTCATCAACTGATAAAAGTGCTGAATTTAATATGATATAATATAACGGTAAGACGATGGCGAATGAGAGACCAAACATAAAAATTGAATTTGTGGTTCTAGGAGCATAAAATTGAGAAATTTGCATGTTAAGTTTCTTTCCAATTTTTAGTTTAAAAATGCAAAGTTTTAAAATGTTGTAAAATTGAAAGTCGGTTCCAAAGTTTACGAGAGACAAAGGCTATCAGTGTTTAAAGCCTTGTAGAATCAAAATTATTTAAAGTTGACTTAATAATCATGCTACCTTCCTCGGCGTTTTCCCGCTATCATTTCATCAAAACAACTTCATAGCAAAGACCCAGAAAATGATGCACATCATAACAACAAAAACGTACCGAAAGCTACGAAATATAGCTCTGGTAACCAAAAGCTTCAGGAACCATATCAATTCATATTTGGTCTTTCAAGCTGAAAATACATCTTTAATCAAATTCTTATTAAATTAATTTGACGAAAATTGGTAAAATTCTTAGATATTGACGAAAAAATTAAATTATTCTTTTATGAAAACATTTGACAATAAATGCTGCAACGCATATATAAAACAATTTGACGAAAAATGATATAAAGTAATTTGTTTTTGATAGATTGCTACATCATTTTGAAAAGTTGTTTTTATTTGCTACTCTCAAAATGATTCAGGCCTAGCAACCATAGGGCTCAAATTATACAGACCATTGAATATAGGTAGGTGCATTCCTTCCGGTTTGATCGAGACCCTTTCCATGATGTTTTCATTCTTCAAACATGAAAATGTGGGTGTCAAATTCTATCGCATTTTTATTTGAATTGAATGACTTGAAAGGGGCTCAGTCGTCAAACAGTAAACAAATCCGTAAACTCGCACGTGTCGGGAATTATCCATTGTTCATCCATTGTTCTCTGCAGTTTGTTTGGTGGCTTCACCCTAGCCACAAAAAAGTGACCGTTAAAAAATCCACTTATATCCGAGCAATCGTAGAAGATGTGAATGTTTGGTTTGTTCCTTAGTGAAGTACAAGGATTAATGCCCAAACAGCAACTTTCATTTTGAAAAAAATACGAAAATCCTGTGTGATATCACCTTTCAAAAAACTGCAAAAATCATCGTTTTGTTTACATTTTGACGACGGAGCCCCTTTAAGGTACTTTGCTGTAAATCTGCCATGGAAGTTTTTTTGATATTTTGATTATTTTCAAAATGGTGGCATTTTAACTATTTTGGAAAGAATTCATGGAAAATTTTGAAAAAATGTAATCCATCGTAGATCATAAATCAATAGGGGGAAAATGATAAACTCTTCAAGGCAGCCAGAGTTTATGAAGGCCTACGATATGGTGGCAAGCAGAAATCTGTAGCTCTTCTGGTTTAGGATTTAGAAATGTGATGACGTCACAGTCTCACATATAATAAGTGCCACCATTTTGAAACTAATCAAGATATCAAAAAATTTCCAGGGCAAATCTACAGCAAAGTATGGTAAGTTCCTTTGAAGCAATTTAGTTCAAAGAAAAATGTAGAACAATTGTACACCCGCCTTTTCAAAGATTTGAGCCCAATGCTGGCCTAACAACCTGAGTTTACTAATCTAGCATTTAATCATTGACAAATTTCCATAAATTCTTTATTTTTGGTCATTAGATAAAGTAAGGCGTGCTTAAAAATGATCTTATCAAACTATCTTTTTCCGAAAAAGAACGGAATTTAGTACGCCTCAATTTGGTCTAAATTTTTAGCTGAAAAGAAATTTTGCCCATTCGTTGGAGGTGTAAAAATTTAGGATTTAGAGGTTTGAAGGCTAAATTGTCGATCCCTGGAAAGTTATGCCTCTCTTTGAAAAAGAAAAAAAATTTGCCAGGACTTTCACATTAAATATTTTTTGAGCAGAAGACGTTTTTGCCAATGAGGCCTAGATATTTTGTGGAGTGGAAATGTTCTCTTTAGGGTCAGTAAGTAGAGCTTCAAAAATACATTATCGATACTAGAATATAATCTTTAAAGGGATTTCCGTAAGATTTTCGAGGAGCGGAGATTTTGCCGAGAAGGTTTAAATATTTTCGGCGGAAAGGGATTTCTTTGCCATCAGGGGAAGGTATTGAAAGGTCAGTACACCATACTTCAATATCATGCGATTGATGAAAAATTCTAATCTCTGAAGGGACTTCCTAAAAGTTGTTTAGAGAGTGGAAATTTTGGCGAAAAGGTTTCAATATTTTAGTGGACATTTCTACCCATTAAGTGAAGGTGTTAATAAATAAGGCAGCAAGCTGTGCTTTAGAATTATGTGATAAATGCTAAATTTCAATATTTATTGCAGTTCCTAAATACTTTGTGAGGAATAGAAATTGTAGCCGACAAATGCCTAAATATTTTCAGCGGATAAGACAATTTCGTCCATTAGCGAATGGTGTTGAAAAATCGTAATTCGAGCTTAGAAATAGGTTTTCAATATCAAAATTTGCTCTCTGAAGGGATTTCCTGAATATTTCTTGAGGAGTAGAAACTGTTGCCGAAAAGGCCTAAATATTTTGCGGAGAACAAATTTCTGCCCAAGATGTTGAAAGGTCAGTAAATCAAGCTTAAAATATGTTATCGACACTAAAATTTGCCTTTTGAATGGACTTGCTAAATTTCGCTTGAGGGGTAGAAATTTTCGCCGAAAGGGCCTAAACATTATGCGGAGCAGAAATTTTCTCCATTAGATAAAGGTGATAAAAGGTCAGTAAGTCGAAATGTGAATCGCCTAAAAAATGTTTTACAAGTAAGATTTTAGTGTAAACAATTGCATGCTAGTTGCTTGAAAACAATGTTCAACTTTGCAAGCGTGTCAGAGCGTAAATTTGTTTTCGTCAGTGTTCATTTGATATGCCAAATACCCGCTACTGTTTGGCCAATGATTAAAAGATTCAAACACGCACATGACCCTGAGCTGCAGTGTCTTCCGTGGCTTGGTCTAGCAAGCGAAGAGATAAGGTGAGTATAGGATTCAATTCTTTCTAGTTTTATTCTATTTTAATTCAAATCTCGCGTGAATTCCATAAAATTACAGTTCAACAATCTGCGAAGGTCCACAAAGATTTCAACAAGATTTGGTGATAAAATAGGCTTTCAAAAATTGTTTTTGAAGCAGAGAAAAAACATTAGATAACAACGAACTGCTCTGAGAGCACACTGTTTACACAAAAATTTTCTCATGAAAGTCAATGAGTGAATCTGTTCTAAAGTTTAGATATATATTCTAGCAATTTCCTGTGGTTGATTTATGTTTTATATTTATTTACATTGTCGTTTTATCATATTCCTAACAGTTTGTGTTGTATATGCTCTGATGAAATTAGCATTTTTATTTACAGAATATATCTACAACTATTGAAAATAAACATTTCTCTTTGTAAACAGAGGTATTCAAAAGGAAACTATATCAGATACTTATAACATTATAACAGAAAGAGTAATTTGTGTTGGGACGTTTTCATTCATTTTTCTAAAAATCAAGTAATATACAAAAAGCTTGGACCTATTTTGGGATCATTGTTACGTTTTAGAACCAAATTAAGAGAGCATTTTAACTGAAAGAACATTTAGATTTTCAATTTGTCATTAAGCTTTTAAACTAGATGTAGATACTTTTACTTCTTTATATTCATACTTTAACAGGTCTCAAATGATAGTAGATTTTTTAGCTGAATCTGGTGACCTGTATAAACATAGTATTACTATTGTTATTATTATGCAGCCACAATTCAACCTTTTTCAGTCGGTGGTTTGGAGATAAAGTTTTAGATATATTTCGTGGAAAAAAACGTAAAGGGAATTATAATGATAAATTCTTCTTTTTGTTTCAAAACAAGTTCGTTTTTACTTTGTTTGATTCCAGAAGATAGAATTTATAAACTAAATATCATTTGCTTATACATCCAAAAACCTAATGTTTCTTCAACATTAATCTTTTTATGATCAAAATAACAACCTACAGAGACAATGCCCGGCTCAAGTCCCAAATTTGCTGAAAATATTTATCAGAATCCTGAAATAGAAATTTGAAAGACTAACTTCTGATATTCTTTCATTCTACAAAGAGCGATTAATCTCTAGCAGGTCACCACCTGTTACGAACTTACAACCTGATCGACACACTCCTCAAACTGAGACTATGATTCGAAAGCGAGGAAATAGCAAAATGGTAGCAATTATTTTCACTGGTGGCTACACGAACAAGGGCAGATTTTGTAATACAATAGCATGAGTTGCTTTTGTTGACACCTTAATTCAAAGCGATTAGCAATCACAGACAAAGAAAATTCTCTCAACCAGTAAGTCAAAACAAGCAACGCCGCAAAAAGTTTCTCTGAAACCCAGGTAGCTAGGCGCGCTCGTTCTGCATTCCAGAAATCATTTTTTAAGTGCAAAAATGAGCATAGATCGAAAGAAGAAGGATATATCTACACATGTGCCGCGGGCATTTTATTTCTTTGGTCCAAAAGCTGAGCAGTAAATGTTTTGATAACACCCAAAAGAATAAGAGAATTGAATTGCCTCCCAAACGGCTTTTGAACCAAACAAATAAAATGCCCGCGGCAGATGTGTAGATGCATCCTTCTTCTTGCCCATGTTTGCCCTTAAAACCAATTTCTGGAATGCACAACGGGCGAGCTAGCTACCCTAGTTTCAGAGAAACTTTTGCGGCTTTGTTTGTTTTGATTTACTGGTTGAGAGAATTTCCTTTGTCTACAATCGCTAATCGCTTTGAATTGAGGTGTCAACAAAAGCAACTCACGCTATTGTATTACAAAATCTGCCCTTGTTGGCTACACAACAATGCTCCATGCTCCAAGACGACTATTGTTCATATTTAAACACTAACATTCAAGAAAAACTAAAAGTTATCTTGAAGTATGTCTACAAAATGTCTTCCTCTCGGTACATATGCTCAGTTCTTTATCCAATCCTCACCCATTGTGCAGCGGTGAAGTGCAAACGAGAATATCTACAACCATGCTGCACCTAGTCAATGAAAGTGTGTATTTCGTTTTTAGCTTCCAAGATGAATCGACTTTCGTTGGTTTGGATTTTGCTCATTGGAGCAGTACTTTATGTAAGTACATTTTCCAAAGACAGATTTAGTAGGGGGGCGAATTGTCTTTCATCCTGATTGCGAAGTGTCTATTGTCACCAAGGAAGAGGTGTTTTAGCCTTGATACACTTCTTTCGTTCTATTGTCACCAAGGAAGAGGTGTTTTAGCCATAATATGCACTGAGTTCATGCCTCCGAAACATTTTGCTAGTCTTGAAGTTAGAGATTCAATTTTGACAAGGCTAACACGAAATATTGCTGTGAATGCACAAGACGCCACAGAAGCAGAGAAATGCTCTGCAATGTTTACCATTGATTGAACTATAAAGGTCTGAGAAATTGTTATCGGATGGTCAATTGGATGGTAATAGTAATTTGATTGAGAAGTTGCCTAACCTAACAAGGACAGATTTGGTAAGACAATAGCACGAGTTGGTTTTGATTGACACCTGAATTCAAAGCGATTAGTGATCGCAGACAGGAAATTCTCTCAACCATAAATTCAAAACAAACAAAGCCACAAAAATTTATCTGAAACCCAGGTTGCTAGCGCGCTCGCTCTGCATTCCAGAAATTGTCTTTAAGAGCAAACATAAGCAAATATCGAAAGAAGAAGGATATATCTACACATCTGCCACGGGCATTTGATTTATTTGATTTAAAAGCCGATTGGGAAGCGATTCAATTCTCTTATTTTTTTGGGTGTAATTAAAACACTTACTGCTCAGCTTCTGAACCAAAGAAATTAAATGCTTGAGGTAGATGTGAAGATATATCCTTCTTCTTTCGATCTATGCTCATGTTTGCTGTTAAAAACAATGTCTGGAAAGCACAACGAGCGCGATAGCTACCTGGGTTTCAGAGAAACTTTTGCGGCTTTGTTTGCTTTGAATTCATCGCTGAGAGAATTTCCTTGGTCTGCAGCCAGTAATCGCTTTGAATTCAGGTGTCAACAAAAGCATCTCATGCTATTGTGTTACAAAATCTGTCCTTGTTGCCTAACCTTCAGCAGTAACATGAAATGACATAAATAACAGCAACAAGGACAGATTTTATAATACAATTTAACAGAAAATGGAGAAATCTAAAGTCTTGTCTAGCGGATTTTGTTCATTTGATTCAAGAGCTGTGTGGCAATCGTTTCATTGAAGACCTAAATGCGCGAGAATTGCAATGCCTTCTGCTCGGCTTCTGAATCAAATAAGCAAAATCCGCCAGACAGATCTTTAGATTTACCCTTCCTCTTCCACTATAAGCACATAACTTCTCTTAGAATACACATTCAGAGTGCACGAGGCGAGAGTTTGCCCTACTCGTTTGAGGCAACTTTTGCGGCTTCGTTTGTTTTGAATTACTGGTTAAGAGAATTTCCTTTGTCTGTAATCGCTGATCGCTTTGAATTGAGGTGTCAATTAAAGCAACTGTTGCTATTGTATTACAAAATCTGCCCTTGTTACCATATAAATTTATATGCTTGTTACTAACAGCATTATTAACAAAGGTCAAATTGAAGTTGAACCATCTTTATTAGTTGATTAGTTGATCATCTTCATTTAATGGCCTCGGGGTAGACACAGTCCTTTGCTCCCTGGGGTTGATCGTCCTAGTAGTATTGTAGAGTAATTTTGTAAGTACTGTAGTTCGTACTGTGTATTGTAAATTTTATTTGGAATATATTATATGAAAAAAAAAGAAGTTGAACCCATACCTGATTTTTTAACATTCATGCATAAATCGTCCACCAGGATTGGTACATAGGTAAACAGAACTGCAACATGAATCAAGACTTTGGACGTGTATCTTTCTGGAAGAGAAAATGTGTATATCAATTCTTTGATTAGATGCGGTGTGATCGTAACAATTCACACTTCTTTTTCCTATTTTAGGATGCAAAATCAATAAGACACAAAGCTCGCAAGCATCACAAAGCAGGAGAAAAAGAACAAGATGTCTATTATGTAAGCATATAACATTTTTTCGCGTCACTAAGGGCAGCAACAAACAACTTCTCGTAATGAAACTTTTGCGCATTTTGAAAAATTGCCGACATCGAAGAAAAGATTCTTGTATCAATATACAGATAAAAGACTACCATAAATCTAGAGACCAAGTTAGGATATTTTTGGAAGCATTTACGTGTTACAAGGTGACCATAGTGTGCCAACCGCTTGCAAGGTTTTATTAGGCCTATACAGAAGGCTCGGAAAGGCTTTATGTACAAGATACAGCAAGAACCCGCAAAATAGAAACCAGTTTTTTCAAACCAGCCTGTTTGGTTTCCTATTAAAAGGTCATTATTCTTGAAACAGGCTGAAAGGTTTCCTTTTTGTTATCTATGGCAATATCTAGTTAACGAAATAGAGATGAGAACATTACATTTTTGGTTGATCATTCACCTTATGAATTGACTTATAAAGTTCCTCTACTATCGATTGCCTTAGTTTGCAAGGCCCTATTCTCTTACTATTGTCCTACTTGGTATGAAGCTAATCATTAATTTAATCATTTCTCTTTTTCACCAGCCACCCCCACCACCTCCACCCCCAGAGATGCCACCACCACCACCACCAGCACCCGTCCCACCACCATACCCACCACCACCACCACCACCAGCACCCGCTCCATACCCACCACCTCCACCTTATTATCCACCACCACCACCCCCCGCCCCAGTGCCTCCCCCTGCAGCCCCTGCTCCTGTTCCTTGTGGAACTGATGCTGACTGTGCTGCAGCTGCTCCTGCTACCCCATACTGTGTGGCTGGAGCATGTGCTGCCACCCCCATGGGCAAGAAGAAGAAGAAGAAGTTAAGGAAGAAGGCAAAATTCGCCGATGTAAGTAGACAAAGGCAGTTCTTGTAACAATAGCAAACAAAGGAATTTATATGGCTGTTTAGCAAAGCTGCGAATACAAACAAACAGAGCTATATGAGATACTCTGAAATGTGGGTAGCTAAATCACCCATGCTACATACATACCAGGTAACCCAAAAAACTCCTACGTAGCCTGCGTGCAGCCGCAACAACATTCCCGAAGGAGGATTGTTGAGGCCGCACGCAGGCTAGATCGCACGATCACTACGTTGAGTTTTCACAAAATGTTGACTGGAAAATGGTGGCGATTATTTCACTCAAAATGAGGAATCCAGGATTGAAAATTTTCTTTGAATCTGGTTTTTCAGATGGGTAATCATTGCCTAAAATGACCTTGCAGCATCTCAACAGATAGCTGAGTCTTTCAATTAAACTGTGATACAAATCATTTGACTATAGCTTTTGATTTCAGGGAGATAGTTATGATCTAGCTCATGATGGTTTCTATCGCATTTCCTTAGGAGTGACCGTTGAACAGAGCCGAAGCAGTCGTTCGATCCAGATTCGATTGATCGAATGCAGAAGATAGGGTCAGGTTTTTAACTGTTTCATTATGAGTCCCTGTGAGCAAGGTACCGTAGGGATACAAGGGACTCATCGTCATAAGTCTAGTTATGATCTAGCTCATGAACTTTTTTGGGTCACCCGGTAGATAGGTTGTTAAGGGATGAGAGAAGTATACAACAAAATTGGAGAGACACATGTGAAGTCATTATTACTTGTGGTGAAGCAACCTCTGATTTCGATTTCATTGTCTCTTAGTGCTGCAATCACTTGTCTGATTTACTTAAACAAGGTCTTACATAAAAGTGATTTACTTAAAGGGGCTCAGTCGTCAAACAGTAAACAAATCCGTAAACTCGCACGTGTCGGGGATTATCCATTGTTCATCCATTGTTCTCTGCAGTTTGTTTGGTGGCTTCACCCAAGTCACAAAAAAGTGAGCATTAAAAATCCACTTATATCCGAGCAATCGTTGAAGATGTGAATGTTTGGTTTGTTCCTTAGTGAAGTACAAGGATTAATGCCCAAACAGCAACTTTCATTTTGAAAAAAAAACGAAAATCCTGTGTGATATCACCTTTCAAAAAACTGCAAAAATCATCGTTTTGTTTACATTTTGACGACGGAGCCCCTTTAAGGTACTTTGCTGTAAATCTGCCGTGGAATTTTTGTGGTATTTTGATTATTTTCAAAATGGTGGCATTTTAACTATTTTGGAAAGAATTCATGGAAAATTTTGAAAAAATGTAATCCATCGTAGATCATAAATCAATAGGGGGAAAATGATAAACTCTTCAAGGCAGCCAGAGTTTATGAAGGCCTACGATATGGTGGCAAGCAGAAATCTGTAGCTCTTCTGGTTTAGGATTTAGAAATGTGATGACGTCACAGCCTCAAACATAATAAGTGCCACCATTTCGAAACTAATCAAGATATCGAAAAATTTCCAGGGCAGATCACCTTTCAAAAATTGCAAAAATCATCGTTTTGTTTACATTTTGACGACGGAGCCCCTTTAAAGAAACTCTACATCTAGGCTTCATTATACAATAGTTTCAAACTCGAGACAACTGAATGTTAGCCCCTCCACAGCAGCCCTTAAAAATTGGCGCGCCAATAAAGAGAAGGGAATACAGACCGTCGAGATTGCTGAGAAACTATGTTAATCTTATAGAATACCTAAAATGTTAGAAAACTCCCACTACGAACATCAATTTTTCAGAAGATAGGTCAGCAAACTTGTATGAACTTAGGGGCAGTGGGGACACATGCTCTAATTTTTTGCAATCATACCGTTAAACGTTCCTTTGTGTGTCAGGAAGTGCCCCTTTGGCTTGATGCAAAAGTGCACTTGTAGTGTCTTGCGCCCAAGTTGAAGATGCTTCCTACGGCCTTATAGGCCAGGACTTAATACCTCTCATTCGCTAAATTCTTTATATCTTTATCATGATCATTGCTATAAATAAAATTGGTGCCTGTTTTAGCATGCAAAAGATATGGAAGTTGCAGCTGAGAAGATCGACGACAGAGTGAAACAAAAAGAAGAGACAGAGGACAAAGAAGAAATTGACACTGAAAATAAAATGCTTCCTGCGCAGGGGGAGCAAGCAGCGGTTCCAGCGAAAGAGGAACAACCACAACAACCAGAAGTAGCAGTAAAGCCAGCCAAGGCAAAGAAACCAAAAAATAAGGTAATGCTTTTTTGAGATTTCTATGCTACTGGGTGAGAAACAAACGATCCTCATTTGAACAGCCCTGGATATCAAGACGATGATATATTCTAAATAGTTTCCTGCAGGATATTATAAATGGTAAATTTCGTACGACCACCTGGCCGCATGGTCGGGTTGGTTTTCATGCCCTGGATAAACCTAAATATCTGTAATTGGTGGGGATGAGATACGGTTTGTCCGAGGAAACTATGTGTCCCCCCGTGCAGTAGGTTAATGCTTATGCGCCCGTCAGAGTTCCAACCCAAAACGCTACTGTGCATGCGCATTAACCTACTGCACGGGGGGACAAACCATATCTCGTCTCCCCAACAAAACAAGTAAGATGATAGACACTAACATTATTTGCTTTTATCATTTGTAGAAGAAGCCAGAAAAAGCTGAGAATGAAGAAGCGAAGAAGAAGGATTCTGAGGAAAAGGAGAAAACAGATGATGACGACGCCGATGATAATTAATCGTAAGTTTCGCTTCTTATCGCTTCTAACAAGGACAGATTTTGTAAGACAATAGCATGAGTTGCTTTTGTTGACAGCTGAATTCAAAGCAATTAGTGATTGCAGACAAAGGAAATTCTCTCAACCAGTAATTCAAAAAAAGCCGCAAAAGTTTCTCTGAAACCCTGGTTGTTTCGAAACAACAGTTTCAAAAATAATCAAGACATTTTTTATCTATTCAGTTCAAATATTTACAATAAATCTAACTTTGTTACTGTACTTATCAACTCACTATAAACCACTACAGGGACGACACCAAGGGCAGCAAAAGACAATGACTACCTCATGATCAAAACATAAAGACACGCAACATTGAACTACATACAACTTAGCTACAAACGATGACAAAACTAGTTACATTACTTACAAAGTTGCTCTACTAATTACTCCACTTATACAAAATTACTCTACAATACATAAAAGCTAAAAAACCGGTTATGGTGGTTGTGGAACTCGTAGTGTAGCTTGAGAATTTCTAATCAAGTCGATCAGTTTGATGGATAAAATCTAAGGTTAAGAGAAGTATGCTTTTATTGAGGTCATTAGGAAGGCTCTTATCACCATTCAATAAAACGTGCACCAAAGCCTCGTTTGAATCATTGATATATCCATTTGGTTGTAAAAGAGCTAACACTCCATAATAATCATTCTATCAAAGCTATTATACAAGCTATACAAGCTATACATATACAAGCATTTCAATGCTGACAAAGCCCTTTCAGCTATATTTACAGTAGTTAGTCGGTCAGAATATTTACTAAATCGTTTGATTACATGACAAAAATTCTTGAGACTAATTTTATTTTAATCATCCAACAAGCAATTTCGTCTAAATGCATTAGATTAACAAACCTCTTTAATTCTTTCTTTTCCAGATTGAAACTTCGAGCCAATCATCACGTACCAGAGAATCCACTTTTGCAACGACGCACTAGAAAAAATTTGATTCAAGTTAATTTCATTTTTACAATGTAAAACAAGTAAATGTTAAATGGAAGGAATATGTTATCAAGAAAAACATTTTGTAATGCAGTACTTTTTGAGTTTAGCAAGCTGAAATGCTTATCGCTTAGAAAATCAAAATCAGGGAGTCTGTCTGTAATCGTCTGCTTCCACTATTTCCAAAACCGATGAAGTTGTAACTTGGTAGACAGTATTATCAACCTTATGATATTTTCTCCTTGCGAGATACGCAGAATTATTTCAAGTTCGAGATAACGATAATATTCGAATAGAAAAAAAAGACAGGTACATGACATTGGGATGACATTGCGCAAAATGCAACACGCAGATAAATGACTGATCAAAAATCCATCCTTACCGTAAAGCTCTATTAAGCCCCCGGGGGCTTATCTTACTTCGGAAACTCCGGAGGGGGCTTGAAAGAGAGGGGGCTTATTAGAGAGGGGTGCTTATTCACAAAATCAAATGACAAGGATATATATAACAGCTGTTTTGTTCTTTTACACCATATTTTGCGGATTCAACATACAATTTTACGAGTCAAAGACATAAATTCGACACAATTTTATCTCAAATGATATCAAAATTAACATGCAAACTTATTTAGCTCAAGAAAAGGAAAATCTTTGTTAACCTCTGGAATTTGATATAAGAGGGAGGCTTTTCTAAAATTTTGGCTCAGAAGGGAGGGGCTTATTAGCGAGGGGGCTTAATAGAGAGGGGGCTTAATAGAGCTTTTACGGTATGTTAGTCACACAAACATTAATCTTCGTGCATTTTTTGAAAGGCAGTTCTTTAACCTAACAGATTCCAAGGAGTTCTTAAGAGGTACATCTGGTAGCCTGCGTGGATTGGTGTCCTTGAGGGCATGTTTATCACCTTCAGTAGCTTGCTAAACAGAAGGGCGTAGAATCCATAATGCAAAACACACTCGTTAAGTACTACATACTGTATCATTACCAAATAGACATTTACACTAAAAATAACTATAAACAATACAAGTTAAGTTAAAAACAATACATTAAACTGCCTAAGCATGAGAATATAAGTACATTAAAACATCTGAGTTTGTCAGATAGACGCAAAAAATAATACTAGAGATCTTAGGGACGGAAGGACTTGACCCTTCTGGTTAAACGAACAAACATTACCATTGCTAATAAACATTCAGGGTTTTGCTTGCCAAACGACAACTTCTGCTAGATTCTGTTCCCTGAGCTCTGTGCAAGGAATTTATCAATGTATGTCACCACAAGAAACTATAATACGAATTGACTTCTTTACAAATGCTGCATGAAATCACAGTTTGGATAGTGAAATTTGCACAACACGAATATCACGAAACATACAGAGAGCTTTTTGCATGACACTCATCATAATATGAAGCGAAAGATGAAATGAGAATTTTATTCCCAAAATCGTGGCCAAAAGTTATTGGACAACACACTAAATTCTTTGAGGTCAACGAAATAGTCCCTCCTCCCTCCGCAATAAACTTCGTTGAACAACGTGATAGTCAGAGATTCTTAGAAATAATCCATCCTGATATAAAATATAGCACCGACTGTGGGGGGAGGGGTTTGGAGGGCATAAATGAGGGTAGAACTGAGAAGAGATAAAGGATTTAGGCCTCTTTTGAGTAGTATCCAGAAATATTTTAGTCAGGACTGCAGCTGTGTTTTGAACTATGCCTGTTGCTTACACGTATTCTTTTTAATAAGAAAGTAGGAATTTTGGCCAGTATTGAAAGTTTCTTAAAATTATCAGATTTTGAGTACCAACAGTTTCTCACGAGCTTCTTAAAGGTTCCATATCAATCTTCATGTTCACTACCTGTTCCCTCGTGAACGTTTCAAAACAATGTCTTTTCGAGCCCTTCTAATGTTTAGGCATCACTTAGGTACCTTCCAAGTAATATGATATTGGAAACAAGTGAAAAGAAAGTAAAAATATGTTAAAGATTTCTTTTGTCGAAATGAATAGTTTCTTAAGTTTTATTTCCCAGTACTGGAGTTTCTTGATTTTTTGGCGATGTGAGGGTTGAGATTCTTATGGGCAGTTCCTCAGAAAAAATACGCATAATTCAGTCATGGCTCGTTTCAAAATACAGCTGGGTAAAACTTCTTGTTCATTTTTTGGATATTATTTGAAGCTTATATTTTGATGAGTGTCAAACAAAAAAGATTTCGGTGTGTTTCATGATGGTCTCACTTTTAATGCAATCTTCCAAATTTTGTATTGCAAGAGGACTTTACAATCCTAGCTGTTTTGTAACCGTGCAACAGCCTTTCACTACGACCTCATTCTTCAATCCTTCCTACTATTTCAACAGTCAAACCTATTGCAGTAAACAATACTAGAAGGCCGTGGCTGCGGACATAACGATTCGAATACATTGTTTCCACTGCCTGCATGCTTACAAGTGTGTATTTTGATTCGAACCCCTCCTCCGCACGATGCAGAACAGTCCCCGAAATCATACGATACCCAATTGTATATTTGACAAGGTTTATTGTTGCAAGGCATCGCAGTGACAGGATACTCTCCAGGGCAGGATGCTAAAGGTCTGTTCCCTGTTGCTGGCTCTTTAGGAGTGCAGCTAATCTGTCTTTGTTGGATTCTGCAAGAGAAATGAAGGGGGAAGTTTGATAAAAATATCAAAATCAGTTGGGTACGCCTAACCGGTAAGTTTTTAGCTTATCGATAATTTGAGGTATTACCAGGTGCACCAAAAGATGTTCCCACTTTTGACAGGACACGACAAATTGTAGACAAGGCCAGTTTAAAAATAAAGATATAAAAAAATGTCCATGGCAGATTTACAGCAAAGTAGCATCCGTTCCTTTCAAGCCATTCAATTCAAAGAAAAACGTCATAGAATTTCACAACCAACTTGTTGAAGATTTGAAAGATTTTAGCCCTACGCTACAAATAATCAAGCAAACAAATCTTACCCTGGGCCACAAGATGTGCTGCATTCGCTCCATTCCCCAGTGCGAAAAACGTAATCACTGCAAGGTCCTGCAAAACATGTTTGTGACACAATGGGCATCTGCTGTACACAAAGTGAAACGTCAACCATGTTCTTAGTGAGTCTGTCAAAACACTTGGCAGTTCTTGATTGTATACTGATTCCACAAGAAGAACTGCACGTGCTCCAAGAACCAGCTTGCCAAATGTATCTGTCAAACGAGGAGAGGCTATAAGCAATGGTTTTTCCTTTGTATGGTTCGGTTTATAATCACCTGAATTTGTTTAAATAGAAGTGTCCTCCATTTCGTCTACTGTGCATAAAGATGGATTCATACCGGGTGAACCAGAAAAAAGTTCCCACTTTCGAAAATTCGTAGCACAACAAGTATTTCATGGATTTGAATGATTCAAATTCTAGTTAGAAGCCAAAATATCAAAGTATTTTTGTGAGTTTTCTCGTCTTCTTACGAGCACTGCAAATATAGGTAACTTCACCTTTACAAAAGTTCCATGTTTTCAAAATGACTGAAAAGGGGCATAAAACATTTGATCAAATCGTTAGGACTCTCCTGACACAGAAAAATATACACGGGCCCTTCACCTCTCTCAAGAGTAATAAGACATAAGATTCTCAAACAGATACTGAAGATTTTCAATCCCATGGCAGTAAATGTGCAGACGATATCTCTCACCCATGAGAAACTTTTTCTCTGTTGTTCTGAGCGAGGAGTCCTTTATGATTTGATCATGTATTTTAGGCCTTTTTCAGTCATTTGCAACAAGTTTTTCAAAATTTGAATTTACAAATTTTGCCAATGCTCGTAACGAGGCGAGCAAAATCACAAAATACTTCGAAGTTTTGGCTGTCAAGCAAATATTGATTCATTCCAATCCATCCAGTACTCTTGATTCTATGAATTTTCAAAAGTGGGAACTTTTTTCTGGTTCACCCGGTAGTATTGAAAATATTTGTATATTGACCATTACACAACAAGATTCCTTTAACTGGGCTGTACAACCCGTCCTCTCTGCGTCGCTCTGCGTGTCAAATCATCGAATCCGTTTGGCTAAACACAACATAGCTAATGGCGATTTTGCACAGAGAATAGTACTCCAAAGTATCTGCGACAATCTTGGTGATCGAAGCTTTGGTGGAGGATTTGTTTTATTCTTCTAACGCCGAATATTTGAAACTTTTAGTGGATATCAAAAGCTCCATCACATTTCATAGACATAGACAAAACAACACCGCAATGAAACTTACGTAGAAGCTACGATGAAACTGGCCACCATTAAGAACCCAAAGCTTAAGTCACGTGTGCGGGTTGTCCTGTACTTTCCGATTGTTTACAAAAATCTTGTACATCCCCTTTAAATGGTCTACACATGTTAGTGGATTTAGATCCATGAACTGGTCAATGATTTCTGAAGGCTATTTCTTGTCACCCTCGAGCTGAACACTGTTATCAGAGACGCACTGCCATTGGAAAATGATTTGTTTGTTCACCTTGTTATTGGTTTGCTTATCGGAGTTCGTTAGAATAGGAATGAGATTTGCCCTTTGCAACGAAGCTCTGCACGAAGTGACATTTTTGGGTGGCGAAAAAGCGACACCGCTAAAGGACCAAAAAGTTTAATCTTATGCGACTTTCAAGAAGGATCGCTGTTGCAAACAACAGGAATTTTTTATCAAAGCGGATATCATCTGCCTGTTAGAAAAACGGTCCACGATACTACTTCAAAAATGTTTCTGAATAACAAGAACAGATCTTGTAAGACTAATACAATAGCATCCGTTGCTTTTGATTGACACCTCAATTCAAAGCGATTAGCGACTACAGACAAAGGAAATTCTCTCAACCAGTAATTCAAAACAAACAAAGCCACAAAAGTTTCCCCAAAACTTGTAGGGTAAAATCTCGCCTTGTGCAAGGGAAAGGCGGTTTTCAAGAGAATTTGTGTGCTTAAAACGAAAGAAGAAGGGTAAATCTAAAGTTCTGTCTGGCGGATTTTGTTTATTTGATTCAGAAGCCGAGTAGAAGGCATTGCAATTCTCGCGTATTTAAGGCTTAAATGAAACGATTACAAAATAGCTCCTGAATCGAATGAACAAAATCTGTCAGACAGAACATTAGATTTACCATTCTTCTTTCGTTATAAGCACATAACTTCTCCTAAAAACCACCTTTCGCTTGCACAAGGCGAGAGTTTGCCATACTAGTTTCGGGGAAGCTTTTGCGGCTTTGTTTGTTTTGAATTACTGGTTGAGAGAATTTTCTTTGTCTGCAGTCGCTAATCGCTTTGAATTGAGGTGTCAATCAAACGCAACTGTTGCCATTGTATTACAAAATCTATTGCCTTTGTTTTTCTGAATGTGTATGACATTCTTCATATTTGCTTACCTTTCACTACACCGTTCAATATTGCAAGCTCTTGATAATACTGTGTCACTGCTTACAATATCATTACAGTAAAGATCTGTCAAATGTCTTTCGCTGTTCTTTTCGAAGCAAGATAAGACTGGATGCTGAATTCCTGAAATTGGACACATTCATCACTTACGTATGTATATAATTACGTACGTTACGTTACGTATAATAAAAAAATAGATACAATACAATAAATAAGGTTAAAACGCAAAGAAAAACTCCCCTAATTTCAGTGGCAGGGACAGCATTAAAGGGTCAAGCTGACCCTATTTCCATAATGGTCCCCCTAGAGGTGTCGGTATAACGCAAAAAGAGACACAAAAGAAACGGACAAAACATGGTCCGTAAGACGAAACCATGATCGGGAGAGATGATGCAGGGTCTTAGTAGAAAACATTTATGTCATCTTCCTCTCTCTGTATATTTCGGAAAAATTGCAATAAGATCGTTCGGATATTCAGGACGACTGTTAGACAAAAAAGGTAAAACAGATACACCGAAAGCACTATTAAGCACCCGGGGGCATCTTTAAGGTTGAAGACTCCAGCAGGATGGAAAAGAGAGATAGGCTTTATTAAAGAGGGGGTTCACCCACAAAATCGACTGAAAAGTCTATGAGCCTTTGGTCTGAGTTTTTTTGCTCATTGAGTCTTTTTGCTCATACTTTGCCGAATCAATATACAATTATACGAGTCAAATATACAAATTCAATGCAGTTTTTATCTCAGACCATATCAAAAGTAGCATCCAGCTTGTTTTGATCAAATATATGGAAAATCTTTGGTAACATCTCAGATCTAATATAAGTGGGGAGCTTGATAAAGATGAGTTTATCAATAATTTGACTCAGAAGTGAGTGGCTAGTTAGGGACTTAAATAGAGCTTTTATGGTAGAATAGAGACTTTTCTGGTAGGCCAGCTTTTACGATCAAAATCATGATATAGAGCAGCTAAGTAAAACGTTATGACCCTTACTGCTCCACCATATTCAGCGTGGCAATACAATAATGTAGTAATATAGTCAAAGAGTCAAAAAGTTTGACAACCAACCTCCATCACAGCTTTTTGTGCAAGCACTCCATGATTGAACACCATATTCGAATTGATCATAATCTTCTGTTAATGGAAGACGAACTTCAAGACTAACTTCTATTTCAGGTGGTGAGTTTTTCAGCACTCTTGCAAATGGGTTGTAGATCTAGGAATGCAAGCAAAGCTATAAAGGTTTGTTGATTAAATCTCTTTCCCGAAAAGGGGTACATTACATGTTGGGAATGTTGTGCTGCTCATAAGAGTCGGTTTTTCAAGACACAAATTTCTCTAACCATGGATCATTTTTCAGCCAAAACCTTTCAGCTGAAACGTTTCTGAACCGTTTGGTCTACCTTCGTGGCTTTACCTTCAAGGCGATGATTAATCTTTGTTTGTGGTGAGGCTAATTTCGCCTTTATTTGTCAAACAAACCGACATTGTTGGTGAAAAGAGGCATCCTCAAAGGGGCTGGATAAGAAACTGTCCGGAAAATTTTTGATTTGGCTGTTTTCTGATGAGCTAATTCATCATGACTATTCAATGAAAATTCAAAATAAATGTATCATCTTGGAAATTCGCCTTTGCACTTTCTTCTGATCCACATTAGATGTTTTGGGATTGCTGTGATATAAATGGATTTCCAACAAGTATTTTTGTTGATCTTTCACCCAAAGATCAGCCTGTGTCTAGGTAAGGATCTTTCCTTTTGAATTTAGCCAATTACAAAGGAATTTCTCCTTTCAAAATGCGATATTTGATGCACAAAAAGTGGATTTGTTTACGTGTCTCTTATCCAGCCCCTTCAAGTCAGACAGTCCGTTCTTCCTCTCCTTTATGAAACTCGGGCTCCATGATTCCCGTGCTCCCCTCCCCTAACTATTTTGTTTAAATTATTGGTAAGTCGAAACAGCTCTCACTGTAAACTCATAGACTCAAATCTTTATGGGAATCATTTTCGTAAAAGACAGAAACATCCTCAGAAACACAGGCTCTTGGCGTATTTCTTAGCAATGACATGTTGCCAAAAAATATTGCCAATTCGTTTCAGACACCGTCAAGTGTTTCCAGCAGTTCGTGTTGTTGCTTCACCCAAGGCACTGAAAATAACTGTCAAAATCCACTTACATCCGAGTAATTGTGAGAGATATAAATTTTTCGGTTGTTTCTCTGTGAAGTACAAAGATCTATATTCAAAATAATGCTTTTATTTTGAAAAGCAGATCAAAAGTGTGTGATATTACCTTTAAAAAAACTGCAAAATCACCGCTTCGACACTAATTTGGAGAAAAGGCACTCACCATGACTCGGCAGCCTTGACCTTGAAGTTTTGGGATTGTGATCGTTTCATGGAATTTATTTTGCTCATAAAACAAAATATTTCCTTCAAAAGTGTAATTCCCTGTGGGCCATTTATTTCCATCCGTATTGAAGATATTCGTGGCGTTACTATCATCGATGTAGATTCCTGAAGGAAGAAAATTCAAACTTTGTCAAAAACGGTTTAATCCGAGAAAATCGAAGGCAAATCCTCATTTCTTATCTTATATATTCAATATAAAAAGTTTACAATAACGAATTACCTAAGACATTACCTACCAACTATTATTATACAACTGGGTACGCCAAAATACTGACTGCACCAAAATTAAGTATGCATTTTTGGCAGTCCACGATAAATCGTACGCTGAACCGATTTTGAAGATTTATGACTTAATCTTTAGGAAAAAGCCTGAGTTAGATACTAGGATTTTCTGCAAATCATTTTGTGTTCAGTTTTTAGTGCAATAAACGAGTTTCTTAAAATTTTCGTTTTCGAAAACACTGAAAACGATCCAAAAATGTCGATCAACTTTTCTAAAATCTCGGCATGAATGGACAAAGAGAAAACTTCTTCGGGGTGATTTGGGGATTTAGAAATTGATTAGTGTAGACTTCAGCACGAGCATTATTTTGCCGATAGCTAGATTTACAGAGATCTTATCCTCAGTTGTCTGCCCCTAGCAGTGACATTTTTCATTTTTCATTATTTTTACACGATAGCCCCGTCAATCGAGAGGATTGCTTTACAGCGGGCCGTGCCAAACTTCACAATATTACTAAAAATTACTAAAAAATTGCCTATATTTACAATCTAAAAAAAAAATAAATGAAAAATAAGGGAGTTAGCCTGAGAGAGGCAAATTACTCTTCAGCCTACTTTTAAAATGCTAAGAGAGGGTGCTTGTTTGACATCCAAACGCAATTCATTCCAAGTCTTTGCACCCCAGAAAGATATCGCTTTCTGCCCATTGCAAGTATTCATCCTTGGAACAAGGACATCGGCATGGCATTCCGCAAATTCATACTGATATCACGCACAGAGTTTTTCTTGAAAAGGTTTGAAAGATAGCCGGGTGACCAGAAATGGTTGTGCAATATGTCATGTAATATATCCTAAATGATAAGCGGTAAAGATCAACGTATTACTAATGCTTACGAGGTGATTGCAATTGCAACGTACCTGTAAACAAACGAGGATGCCTTTTTGTTGTTATCTTTATTTTCTCCGATCCTTCTGGGATCACAAACACTTCTTTTAGAGCTGCGAAGAAAAGATAAATGCTTTCAGAGTACCGGGTGAGCCAGAAAAAAGTTCCCACATTCGAAAATTCGTAGCACCACAAGTACTTCATAGATTTGAATGATTCAAATTCTAGTTAAAAGTCAAAAGATCAAAGTATTTTTGTGATTTTTCTCGTCTTCTTACGAGCACTACAAATATAAGTAAATTTAATTTTAGAAAAATTTCATGGTTGCAAACTTACAGAAAAAAGGCCTAAAGCACTTGATCAAATCGTTAGGACCCTCCTCGCACAGAACAATACTCACGGGCGTTTCACTTCTCTCAAGAGTTATAAGACATGATTCTCAAACAGATACTAAAGATTTTCAATCCCATGGCAATAAATGTGCATACGATAGCTCTCACCTATGCAAAATTGCTGTTTGTTGCTGTTTTTAAGAAAAAGCTTCTATCAATAATTCGCCCCCCTGCAAAATCTGTTTTTGGCATTCACGACCCACTAGGCCTAGCTTATCTTTTCCAAATGAGGGTTGGTCTGAGTAAATTGAACTTTCATAAATTCAAGCATAATTTCAGAGATACGGTGAACCCAATGTGCCCAACGAACGATGGGATTGAAGATACAGAACACTTTTTGTTGCTTTGCCCTTCATTCGGCATTCACCGACGAGATCTTCTCGCTGGAGTTTCGGAATTATTACAACCATTTGTTCACATCAACAGCCTTCCAAACAACGTTCTAGTACAATATTTATTGTATGGTGATAAAGACCTTTCTGATGAACTAAATAAGAATATACTAGAAATGACCTTAAATTTTATCCACAAAACTGGTCGGTTTGGCTGAACTCAAATTTTTATTATACGTCACACCGCCACAAAGTGTTTTATTTGCTCCCCGTTTGTTAAGTCTGTTTCACACTTGATGTTCGGTAAACGATGTATGAACCAAAGTTCATCCACACAAAATCGGAGTATTTCAAAAGGATTACATTAAAAACCAGTAGCCCGGTTCTGTCGTCTGGGGTTCCTATCATTCGGTATCGTGCGCCTATGCTGGCCTTACATCAAATGTGAAACAGTTCCCAGTATTTGTCAGTAATTAATTGTGAAGGTGAAGGTGAAGTTGCGTTTTTCAGCGCCAAGCGCTGGGATCGCAGAAATAGAGCAGACCTAATCGAGTCCGCGACCCCTTGTCATGACGCTCAAGTGGTGGGGTCCTACCGGGTATCGAACCCACTCCGCCTGACTGTTCTGGCTGCAAAGTCAGAGGATTACACCACTGCGCCACAACACCTTGTATTGTATGCGTAGCTTTTTGTAGATGCTTTACTTAATCTCATTTATTTGCATGTCTTTATGTTAATGGCCACGGGCGTAGTCATTGTCTTTTGCTGCCTGTGGTATCGTACCTGTAGTGTTGTATTGTAGTATAGCAATTAGAAAGTATAGTAGGTAACATGTAATGTAACATTTTATGAATATAAAAAAAAAAAAAAATTGCATTTTCTCTGTTGTTCTGAGCGAGGAGTCCTTTATGATTTGATCAAGTATTTTAGTCCTTTTTCAGTCATTTTGCAACCACCAAGTTTGTCTAAATTTGAATTTGCCAATTTTTCCAGTGCTCGTAAGAAGGCAAGAAAAATCAAAAAAATACTTCGATCTTATAGCTGTCAACCGCTACTTAAGCAGGCTTATCAGACCAGCCCATTAACTGTATCTCATCACAAGAACTCAAGCTTTCTTGCAAGAGGGGAGCACACTTCCTATGAGGCTAAATAAGCTATGATCCTCTGCACTAAAGGTTGGAGTGTCTAACTAGGCTACCGTCAAACTAAATAAAGTGCAAAGATCAGGGATTGAATCTCTTTAACACAAAGGATGCACGAAGCTCGTCTGTCAGTTGCTAAGTTCAAATAACTAGATGCCACTTGTTTCAGAAACGTCTCAAGCCGTTTAGTGATAAAATCATGACTCGTAAGAAAGAAAAGGACACCAGAACAGACTATTTGCGAGAAGAAAACTTACAGGTTGATGCAGTGACTGTTTTCTTTGCTCGAACAACCTTGCAAGATTTTCCAGCGCCTTCGCAAACACCACATTGATCGAATTCTTTGCCGGAATCTATCTTGTAATCGCAGCCAATTGCCTGCAACGAACGAGCGAATGATAGCATGGATGGAAGGATGGATGAATCAATCAATGAATCAATGAATCAATGAATCAATGAATCAATGAATCAATGAATCAATGAATCAATGGAACAAGGATTGGACGAACGAACAAACGAACGAACGAACAAATGGATGAATGAATGAAGGAATGAAAGAATGGAGAAAGGAATGAACGAACAAACGAACGAACGGATGAAGTAATTAATGAGGGAGAGATGAAGGAAAGAATGAACAAACGAATGAACGAACGAACGAACGAACGCCCATAATGAATGAAGGCATGAACGAAGGAACGAATGAATGAATAAATGAGAGAAATAACCAGTAATTTTAACGACTGTGTTTTAAGTAAACGTTTTGAACGTCATATTCATTACTGTCCCGTGAAGCATGATTTAAATTCATTTGCTACTTATTCTTAGCTTATTTGGGTACACAAATTTTTTCTGAGAAGTTAACTGTTGTAAAAGAATCCATTGTACTTACGAGACACTGTCCTTGATGACAAACATCCAATGATTCATCCAAGTGGCATGGTGCACCATCAGCCAAAGTGGTACTTTTTATAGTTTTGTCACTCTTTGAAATGCAGGAAAGGCTGCATGGACTGGACTTTTCTGCAAAAAGAAAAATTGCAAATAGACACAGCCTTGAATGGATTAAATACAAACCGGAAGATGACGGTTTCACTAGAGGGGTGAGTGGTCGAGCGGCTTATACGGTTTCCGTCAGGTGACTGAAGATTAGCTCGGTCGAATGAGGTCAAGCTCCGGATGGGTGACCTCTCGGAGGCCTGATCCACCTGACTTCGCAACTTACCTTGCCGTCTTTCGGAAGTGACGTTAAAGTAGGGGTCCGGTCATATGATTGGATGCGGCATGCACAATGAGCTTAAACTAGCTTGCAATTTTAATGCAAGCTAGACATTGCATTGATCGCAGAAATTTCTCGTGGCATGTAATTTGAGACAGACTATAGTAGTTTATTTTTAACCTCTGTGTCTATGGCCCCGGGGTAGTCATAGTCTTTTGCTCCTCGGGGTATCGTCCGAGTAGTATTGTAAAGTAATTTTGTAAGTAGCGTAGCTTGTATTTATGTATTGTAACTTTTTAATGGATATAAAAAAAAAAAATTTTAATGCGAATATCATCGATCGCCAGTTAGGAATTGAGTTAGGGAAGGAAGGAAACTTCCCCAAAAGTATTGAGCACTTTGCAAAAGCAATTCATGTGCAGGAGTAAATAGTGGTACATCTTTCAATGGAAGGGGTAAGATGGGTTGTGAAACTTTAAAGTATGGATCAATAAATATTGTTTCCGCATACCTCTCTCTTCATAGGTGCAACTTCCAATTCTAATGCCAATATCATTCATGGCTAGTTAGGAATTGAGTCAGGGAAAGAAGAAAACTTTCCCAAAAACCTTGAGCACTTTGCAAAAGCAATTCATGTGCAGGAGTAAATAGTGGTAAATCTTTCAATGGAAGGGGTCAGATGGGTTGCAAAACTACAACGTTTGGGTCAATAAATAATGCTTCCGCATACCTCTCTCTTCATAGGTGCAACTTCCAATTTTAATGCCAATATCATCGATCGCTATATCACTTCTAAATCCACCTCCACGGTTCGATTCGAAAACAATCTAAAAAAATAGATATCATAATAATAATTAATTTGTTTCCGGTCTGGAGAAGACGTCTGGGCAGAAATGTTTTTCGTATTGAGGTGCAAAACTGTGAAATGTTTTTGAGAAAAAAAAAACGCATTCAAATATCAAGGACAACAGCGTAAAAATTGATCAAAGTTTGAGTAAACAAGGAGTTTTGAATTTCAAAAATTATTTCTGCGATTTTTCTGGATGATTTTTAAAACTAACGATACATTTTTCGACTCATCTTATCGATATTCAAAAGCTAACCTCTCAGAAGTACGGCTACTAATGAGAACAAAATAAATATAGATAAACTGTGTCATTAAATTGGCCTTGTATTTTCCTTCCTTACATCGTATTGCTTCCTTCCTTACTTCCTTACACCTTGCATAGTATTTTCCTTCCTATACCAGGTGAGTTAGAGAAAACATGAGGTGTTTGCAAATATAACAATAACGTAGCTTTTTCGGGCATTAGGCTAATTTTCTCAATATCAATGACACCCCCGTAAATAAAATATAACTTAAGTGTACCGAATTCAATTTCTGTGAGCAGGACGGGGGTCAGGGTAGCAAAAATTGTAAGCGTTTCAATCTAGGTTGGAATTCTGAATCTTCGAGAAATCTACCAGATGTGGTACGACCTCTCAGGAACAGCTTTGGTCTGCAAAATTTACACTGAATCATTTAACCTACAACCTATTGCTTTACAACCAAGGCCCACCCCATTGCTTTATTAGTCTCTTAAACGCTTGAGTGTTTACGGCTAATTAGATATTTGGCAAAGCATTCCAAACTTGTGCTCGTAGCGATTTTGACCAGAAAGTAACTTGGCTTGGTCTAAGATGAATTAATTCGTTTGGGTTCCTTGCTGACCTTGCTGTTTGTTTTAGTTTGAAAATATCCTGCATGAAAGGAGAAGACAGCATAAACTTACTTCGTCTGCAGGAACTTACTTGGACTGCAGGCATTGAATATCGTGCATTTTCTTTTGTTAATGTTATCGTCAGCTTCCATTTTTAACAGAATTCTTCGATTCTTCGAAGAGAGAGTTTTTGAAGCCTTCATATATGGTTGACATAACGATTAGGTCATCAGCATAAAGTAGGTGGTTAATAATGCTGCCATAAATGATGCCATCATTTTTCCTTCCAAAAGCTTACCTGATACGCCTTGGTATCAGTGATGGTCACCTCCGCAGAATACCACTCTGGACCTTGCGATCCCTCTTTGCTCCATATTTGTTTATCTGCCACACCGTCTGATATTTTGTGCACACTTAACGATCCCATGTGTTCACCATCCATATGATAATGGAAAGAAAAACAAATGACGGGGGCAAGAATTTTCTTGCTTGTAAACTTCGCAGAGTCTCCTCTTCTTGGCTGGTAAAACGGATTTATCCAAGATGCTTCGTAGTATAAATATTGACCTAAAAGAAAACATCTTTTTGTTTATGTATATTCAATATAAAAATCTTACAAATATGAATTAACTAAGACACTACTTAAGAACTACTTAAAGACACTACGAGGACGATACCCCGAGGAGCATAATATCGTGGTTGGAACACGTGATGTCAGCATCGTGAAAAAATTGAATATAACTCGCAAAATCTCCCCGGCTGGCGTCAAAGTGTGCAGAAAATACACTTCAAACTGGCTGCTTGATGAATTTAGCACCCTTGTTGCAAGTGTAAAAATTGCACATTATTTACAGTGCTAGCAGAAGGGAATAAAAAGCATAAAAGATCACATTTATTGATCGTCGCTACATTTATAGGATCTAGAACACAATACAGATTTTGAGTTGGCAGTAAATCCATAAAAATTGTGTAGATTTTATCAGACAACCGGACACTGCCTACAGAAAAAGCAAAATCACACGGAGAGTCATACCACTACTGGTGCTATATGTATGGTCGTTCTGTGGTCCAGTCCTTCCACTCTTTGTCGGTCCACTAATTAGCAGCCATTTCTGTTTATTGCTTTTATCGTTATTCCAACCGCATGGCCCATCTTGAAAGTCACATGAAATCTTTGCTTGCTCTACTAATTAAAAGCAAAATGAATTCAATAAATATAGAAATTAGCAAAGATGATTTTTCAAATTATTTAGCAGTTCTTTATTTATTTCGCTTAACATTATGAAGTGAACGTTTGTTTCGTCTCTCAAAGTATAGAAATACATTCAACGCAAAAAATTTCAGACGTTAATATTCTCGAACAAATCAAGCGTCTGAGAAAAATTGAATGTCTGACATCTTTTGTGCTCCGAAGTATTTAGTGCCAGAAATTTTTGTCTTACTCGTGAAATATTTTGCAAAAAAATAGGTGCAAAAGCTATTATCATTTGCATATAAAATAGGTGCAAAAAATAGGTGCAAAAAATGGGTGCAAAAGCTATTCTAGGTTGAATAGACCTACTTTGCAACACATCATAAGTTTTTCAAAAATTCCCTGTGAAAACTTTGGACAGAATCTGAAAAATCATAACATTCTTATATCACAGTCTTCCATAGTCGCCTGAAATTTTGCTACAAACGTCCAAAATTCCACGAAAAACCGTCCTAAGATTTTTTTGTCCGAAAACATATTCACCCAAATTCACTTGCTTACTTCTGCGCTTAATGTTTGAGATGTATCAAAAGTCCATATGTATTGACTGGATTCTCTTTGGATATCACACACACTTGTTTAATTTTTCAACTATGAGCGAACTTGACAGGATCAACAAAAAATAAAATCAAAGGGAATTTCAACAGAAAGAAAAGGAACGGAGGGCCGTATTTAACTTCAAGACTCAAGATAACAAATCTATCATGAGATGGCTCAAACTTCAATGGAAAATAATATGCTTATGTATCGCTTACAGTTTTCTCGTATCATTTCAGTTGTATATTCTCTCCAATCGCTTCCAAATTTAGCAACACATTTGTTGTCCCTTGCAGTACGCTTTTGAAGAACAGACAAGCATTTCTGAAAAAGAAAACACAGAAGTTGTTGTCCCCATTTTACCAATTATAATTGAAGATTCTTTTTCTAGTGTGGTCATTCTTTTCGATGTGACCACACCAGCCTGGAATTACAGAGAAGCGGTGACTCTCCTTAATCTATGTAGCAGGTTTGCCAGGGCAGGGACTCGAACCACCAGCTTTCAGATTGTTAGTCAAGTGCGCTACTACTGAGCCAAACATGCTTGAAACGTTCACTTTAAAACCATAGATGACTGAGTACCGTCAGTATTTACGCCAATAAAAAAACTAGGATGTTTACATGAAACTAACAGAGGGAGCATAATCGTACGGGAAGATAAAACCTCGAAGGGTGCCCGATAAGATTCAATTGTTTACCAACATTTTTGCCCGACTGAGGGCAGATTTTTGCCAGGAAAAGGCTGATTTCTAAAAATGTTCCAACTTTGTGGGGGTGCAGGCCCCCAGCCCCCTGGCTCGTACTCTTATGAGAGGGAGAGATTTAAGAACTATATTCGACTAAACAAACCTTTAGTCCACAAGGCTGGATGTCGATTGCTTTTCCTGTGCACTTGCGACCTCCATGCTTTGGGCTGGGAAGATAAGAATTATTGTACGTAATTTGTATTGTATGTATTATTGCAGTAGTGTAATTGATATGTTGTTATCTTGAAAATATGCAGCTAAATCTGAAACTAAATGGCGTTCAATCATATTCAGAATTAGTATCAAGACTATGGCTGAGAATTAAAAGAAAACAATTCTCCTGTAAAATCAATATCTCTTCATTAATAATCTTTCAAATTCTGTTGCTGAGACTGCAACTATTATCTCTGGTTTGTTATCAAATAATGATAGATGCTTCTCCTGATTCTGTTTATAGGCCGTGGGCTGTGGCGTGAGAAACCCTTCGAAACAGATTTCCGTTGTCCATTTCAGGAAACCAACCAATTCCTTCAATTTCCGATCGATGAACACAAGCTTGTTATGAATCTAGGTGGCCCCAAGCTGAAAACTTGCACAACAGCAAGAAATCGACGGCTAAAGTTTCCTCACCGACCGCTGTAACTTAGGCCAAAGGCGCCATTTTGTGAGAGCTTCCTTGCCTGTTTTAATTCTACGGACCAGCGAACAACTAAGATTCTAGCCTCTATTCTGTGGTCTTACAAATATCGCAGCGGCCTAGCAACGACTAAGTCCCACAGCAACGCATTTGTTGTTAACTTGGAAGGGCTAAAGGATTTGTGGGTGCAGCAAAGGATATTTGAGGTTTTTTTTATGACTGAGCAACGGACACAGGGAAGAATGAGGTTGGTTTGTAGATAGTCTGAGGGGCTTCTTCGACAGCAAATTTTACGACGAAGAATACTGGGTTCTCCTGTTTGAAAAATAACAAAATTTGATTATTCGCCGATCTTCAAATTTTTTTTGGCAAGTAGATCAAGAACCAAATTATTTTCCCAGGTATAGCTGGCCTCGTTATTGATTTTGAAATTGGTAAGTTTAGCTCTTTTTTGGGCTGCCTGGTTTTAATCATACTGTAACCAGGTCAATGTCTCTGCGTATATCAAGCTTATAATTTGGTCATAAATGACATGTTCGACTTCCAGTCCAGCAAACAGCACACCAATCAAAGCAAGGGCAGCAGTGCTTTCATTTTGAAGAGTATCGAAGGAGAATTTGGAGATCGTATTCAAAACTTACGCAGGACTGTCACATTTCCGTGTTCTCTCTTTAATCCCTGCACCACACAATCCTTTACACAAACCAAAATTTGACCATGAACTCCATTTTCCATGAATTGGAGCTTGCACCTTCTTCTTTCGGACACAATTGCCTTTGATGCACCACTGTGTGGAAAATAGAAACAATCAGTCAGAAACATATATGAATGACAATATCGTCCATTGATCTTGATAAACAAGCGAGCACTACGTGCAATGGCTTGGACACGATATAGCTTCGTGGGTGTAGATTATGGCGGCACTTCCCAATAATATAAAGCAGTCAGATAACCTCTCCAGCTTCAAAAGGAGAATCCAAATCTGGAAAGGAGGGGAATGAAATTGTAGATTATGTAGGTCTTTCGTGGCTCAGGTTGGGTTCTTGAGCTGATAGGAATTTTTTGCTCTGTAAATACCGACACATAAAAACATTGTAAATATTGATAACATTGTAAAAATCTGTAAATTTATGTATTTGTAGCAAATTATTCTGTATTTTATTTCTTTTTTTATAAATTCTACTTTCTTAGATAGTAGGCTTAAACTAGCTCTTACCTTATAGCTGTTTTATACATGTATGCCTACTTTAAATAAATTAATAATGATAATAAAAATAATGAATCCTATTTTATTTTCCAAAGACAATAAAATGCAACTTTTGTCATTACATTGAAGTACAGGGTGTCCCAAGAAACTTGTGTCCCGTTTGTCCGGGACACAAATAGTTGGATTAAATGGAGAATAACTTGATCCAATGCTAGTTACAAAGTACATACCTTGTCTCTTCCACAACCTGTTCCCTCAAGAGGTGGAACAAGAGCCAGAGCAGCGCATCGTGACCATGGATCTCTCTTACACCAAAGGAACGAACAAGCACCATAATAAACCTGAAGAGGAGGGTCTATATAACGTGAGCTAATTGAAAAATATTTAAAAAAAACTGATTCCACCTTTTTCAAGAAAAGAGCGCTAGATAAAGTTTCTTTTTATCCATCCTTCGAGATTTTAATTTTTGAGTCCAAACTATTGTTCTGCGTACAAGTTTTATCATGGCCTGTCTGTGACACAAACTAGGTTTAATATAGAAACACAATTTTATATTCATATTTACCTTTTTCTGAAATTACGAAAAACTGAAAGGGAAGGTCTCTCCCCTATCCTCCTTTCCCATTCCCCTCCCGTATTGATCAAGAGCGAGACTTTTCCCTTTTCTCTTCCCCCTTTTCTTCCTCCTTCCTCTTCTCCCCCTCCCGTTTGTGTTTTGAAGAGAAGAGCAAGACTTGGATTAACTCGGCTGGGGAACAAACATTGACTGAACCTTACTTACATAACATGACCTCGCTTGCTGTCCAAATTTTGCAATGCATTGGTCTGCTTTTGGATACAATTCACCTGGCAGATCATAGAAATTGTCCACTTCATTGGCTTCAAATTCTTGAGGTTTGTAGTTCAGGCATGGAAAATATCTACGAAGTATGAAAAAATAACACATGAGGAAAAGTAAGGTACTGTAAAAGTCTGCACTTTATATGACCAAAATAACGCAAATCTTGCTTGACTAACTTTTGCCATTAAAATGGATGACCTGAGCTACAGTTCAGCCCTAAATCATTCATGCCCGTGCCAGCTCCGAAGTATTTTGAATCAGTTTATTTGCGGGCTAACTACCCAAGATATTTTATTCCTTGCAATTTCTCTTATAGTGTTTTTTCAGCCTTTTGTCATATTCTTACGTAACTTCAATCACAGTAAAATTGGTTTGCGAATAGTTCGATTAAAAATTGTCCGAAGTTGGCATGGGTATGAATGATTTTGGGCTTAACAGTACATGGTGCCCACCCTCTATAAATGTGAGACAGAAAACCCTAAGCACTTCATTGTTCTCTTTGGTTGTGCTTTCTTTGGGCACGCGTCAGATCATCAAAAACAATAGGCTATTCATAAAACTATAGTATCTCATCTTTTAAATTACAGTAAAAGAAAATTTCTTCCCATTTCAGGTGCCTGCTGTTTTGAAATTTTCTCCTTGGTCTCTCCGCTCTTTTCCATTCTAGAACGAGTCTTTTTCTATTCTTCTCTCAAAAGTCTACCTTTTCAGAAGATTTCTGAGATTTACATGCCCACGAGAATATACTCTAAATATTCTAACAGTGTATGGTTGAATAGGGCTTAACCACTCAAACAAAAAGGCATTTAAAATCTAAATGATAAAGATCTGACTTCTCGTACCTGATGTTCTCGTACAATGAAATTTTACTGCATTTAGACCAATGATATTTTACATGCTTCGAAAACACTTTCGGTGCCATTATGCTCCCTCGCAGCTTGTCCTCTTCACATTCTTTCTCTTCGCCATCGTGATCTATTCCTAAACTGAACGTAAATGCAATTTTCAAATACATCGAATTGTAAATATCTTGAACGAATTCGCAATCCATGATGAAACTATTTTCTAATATCTTCACCAATGTCGTGCAGTTGGCAAAACGCCCTGCATGAGAAAACTTTGAAATATACCGGGCAGACCGAAGGGAAATTCACACATTAGAAAATTTTTTACGCGTACAATACTTGAGGTATCGCAGTGAATCATAGTTTGGTTCATTGCCAAAGGTTGTAACATTTTTTGTGATTTTCTTCTTACCTTCTGAGCATTGTAAATATACAGGTTGTCTCAAAAAAATTGTGCCCTGTTTGCGTGAAGATTGCGGTAAAACGGCAAAAGATTCTCGCTAAAAAATTGCATGATGTTGCTCTTCAGATATTCAATTAAAGTTTGCTTTCAGCCTCGTAAAAATCCGTTGAAAAATGATGGAGCTATGACCTTCAGGAGACCAAATTTGCCTGATGACTGAAACCAGCGGTCGGCCATTTTGTCCTGCTATTTTGCAGCGATTATGATTTGATTTGTTAATTTGAGTAAACTACGAATATGCCACCAACAGAGGTAGATTAACTTACGCATGCCCTGCTTCGTGAGCAATGACGTAAGCAGTGTTAAATCCACTCTCTTTGACAAGTGCGCAACTCTTCTTCGTACACATTGTATACATCGCAGCGTAACCTAATGGATGAGCATAAAAACATATCACTGCAGAGCCCGAAAGTTCCTTTATTAACTGAATGGATTATCTTTGCATCCAGAGAGAAACTTCAGGATTTAGTCCAAGGAATTCCTGAAGATTGCACTAAAGATGGCTTCAGGGAATTTTCAGTGGAAACTCCATTGACGGACACCTCTATACAACGGACACCTCCGAAAAGCGGAGAAAAAGTTTCGTCGCAAAGTATAGATAGAAAAAATATGACACCTCTCTACAACGGACAATAACATTGGTCCCACAGGTGTCCGTTATATCGAGGTTTCACTGTATAGCCCTTTGCGCCTCCAAAAATTTCCATCAATTTGATTGGTTGATTTATCATGAAACGTAAGGAATCATAGTAAAATATTTACTGGCGCCATCTTTAGTGCTTTGACTATCTAAACTTGCCTGGTCTTTTAAGAGGCTAAGTATACAATCTAAGAGTGATTTTGCAATTTGCAACAGTGTCCGACGAAACGCGTTTTTGGTTACATTCAACTTTGTTCTTTATTGCAGTTACTGGTGAGTTACCAAGTTATTTCTTTCCTTTCAGGTTTTAAGGTTAACTCGTTTTTCTCTTGCAGGATTCAACAGTTTTCTCTCTTGTTACAGGTTTATTTTGGTTGTTGTTCTTTTACAGGAGTTAACAGTCTTCTTTCTATAGATTACGGTGTTTTGCTGCGTTTATGGGTTTAATACGATGAGTTCGTTATTTAAGGCTGTTTTCAAATTTGCAACAATCAAAAATAGGATGTGTTTGATTGGTACCAATTCTGAAAACGGTACACTTGGTAGACTCGAATTTTTCTTTATTGACTCTGAAAAATGGGTAGGTTTGGTAGGTTTGGATGCCTTCTGAGCCTTCTGTTCCAATAGGCAGAAGATGCCGACTTTGGAGAGATGATGCTGAATTCGAAATCTGCTGTTGTAACGAAATGTGTGTTTGATTGGGAAATATATTTCCGTCTCTGCAAAGTCTACCGTTTTCAGAACTTGATAGGTTTAGAATCACTAATCAATCATCAATCAATCACCAATCACTCAACCAATCAATAAATCAATCAATCAAACACACTCATCTTTTAAAACAAGCAAAAATAATTTGAGGTCTTAAGAATCACGAGAGGAAAAAATCAAGTCTTACCTGAAGGCCCAATAGATTTCCTGAAAAAGAATAAGATCTATAGTCTTTTTTCTCTCAATAAGACACAATCTCTAAAAGATACATGGTCTAAACTTCTACTTTACTGCAAGTAATTTCTATTTTACCATGGGTAGTTAGACACTGCTGGTGTGCTTCTATGGAGAAGAGTTGGATAATATGTATCTGCGGGGGAAATTTTTTATGGTACTGCGGAGGAGATATCTGCGGGGGAAATTTTTTATAGTACTGCGGAGGAGATATCTGCGGGGGAAATTTTTATAGTACTGCGGAGGAGATATCGGAAGCGAAGAGAGAAGGAGAGAGAAGAATTCATTTTAATAGTTTAATATTTTTGTTCTTTCGATATCTCCTCCGCAGTACTGCAAAAAAGTTTCCCCCGCAGATACATAATATCCAGCGCTCCTCCATAGAAGCACACCAGCAGTGTCTAACTACCCATGATTTTACTAACAATTATAATGATGATAATAATAGTAATGACAATATGTAAGTGAGTAGCTAAATTATGCGTAGAAATCGAAGAAATGGGTCTTTGAAGAGCTGCTTATAAAGCCCTTTATTGCGAAGACAACTTTTCGGAACGTTCTTACTAAATATGTCTTATCATGTTAGGGATAGTCTCAACAAAAAGTGGACTTTTCGGTGGCAGTTGTGGAGAAAAACATTTTTCCTGCACCACCAGCAGGAAGTCTTATTTTGGCGGCGGCAGCAACAGTGAAAAACTACCGGCAAATCTTTCATTGATAATCCAAAGTGATGACAACATTGCTGGCATTTTCATGAAAGTCCACTCCACTCGACGAAGAAAAACGTGGTAGAAAATGTCGGAGTAGAAAATAGCAAAGGTTTGGGATTTTCATGTCCTAAATCTCCCTAAAAAATAAGCCATAGAAATCACACTGACTCCGCCAATTGTTGGAGACGATCCTTTAAAACGAATTGTTACATGTATAGCAATTGATTCAAAGGAAAAATATCAGGATCTCCATTGAGATTTCTCGCCACATCTTCCCAAGAGCAGAGGTGTATTCAATGCTATTGAGAGATGAGTTTGCGATCCATAAATAACAAAGTGAACAACCTACATTCATGGGTAGCGAGACACTGCTGATGTGCTTCTATGGAGGAGCGCTGCAACTAATACATACCTGTGGAGGAATGATTTCTATAATTCTGCATAGGAGGCATTTCTCTTAATCTCTTATGCTAGCTCCTCCATAGTACAGGTGTCCCAAAAAAATTGTGCCCCGTTTGTCTGAAGATTGCGACAAAACGACTAGAGATACTTGCCAAACTTTTGCATGATGGTGCTCTCCAGATGTTCAATTAAAGTTTGCCACCATCCCCGTAAAAATTCGTTGAAAAATGATGGAGCTATGACCTTCAGAAGACAAAATTTGCCTGATGACTGAAAACAGCGGTCGGCCATTTTGTCTTACTATCTTGCAGTGATAAGTATCTTCACGTGAGGTAAGAAAAAAATTCTGTGATGTCAGAAATAGTGGAACTCTCCGAGGATTATCGGAATTTTCACGAGAGCTATGACATTGGAGGCTGCTGTTTCATTTTCAATCCATGAAGCTATTTATTGCTGCAAAATAGTAAGACAAAATGGCCGACCGCTGGTTTCAGTCACCAGGCAAATTTGGTCTTCTGAAGGTCATAGCTCCATCATTCTTCAACGGATTTTTATGGGGATGGTGGCAAACTTTAATTGAATATCTGAAGAGCACCAACATGCAAAAATTTGGCGAAAATCTTTTGCCGTTTTGTCGCAATCTTCAGACAAACGGGGCACAATTTTTTGTGGGACACCCTGTAGCAAATAACGTTTTCCTCCTCCTCGAAAGAACAAAGCTGTGGGAATTAAGCCCAACTGCGGCGTCTAACTACCAATGGTACATTACCTTGTTAGGACAGCAACAAAATTGTGATTATTCAATCTGTTAGCAGCAGCCAATGACGCAGCAAAATGACATGCATTGGTGATACTTGCATCTGGGTCATTTTCCACTAATCGGTATGATGCCTGCAACAAGCAAAATCAAAAACAAATAATAACCACCTAGAGTCTGTCTCAAATTAGATGTCACCTGAAATTTGCAAAAACGCAAAATCCCCTAGCAAAACACTTCTATTGTTGTTATTCGCGGGTATTAGCAGGTGACATCTAATACTCCATTCACACTGCAAGTAAAACCAGCTTAAACTAAACCAGGTTATCGAAAGGGACCTTGTAATTGGTCAATATAACAAATCTAATTCATTTGATGGGCTGAAATGTAACCTGGAGTAGATAAAGCTGGTTTAACTGTGTCAGTCTGAATGTGGTATAATTTGAGAAAGACAATAATTCCAAAGTTATGAAGAGATCAACGAAGAGCAGAAATTGAATGCAGGCAGCAAAACAAGTTGAGATTTCAAATTTAACTATGATTTCCAAAGAGCAAACACTTCCAAAGCCACGAGAAAAAAATGTCTCTCGTGGTGTGTTATAAACTCTGGCAATGAGGAGTATAGGCAGTCCATTAAAGCAAATGACCTGCGCTGTATGGCGTCCGTCTATAAATAGAACAAAGAAAACCCTAAACACTGTATTGTTTTCCGTGGCTTTGCTATCTTTCGCCACGCATTGGATTATCAAATACAATAGGCTATTTATAAACCTATGAGATCTCATCTTTTAGCACAGGTTTAAATCGATGATGATATATGATTTTAACTATTGTGCAACAGGTTCAAAGAAATGGTACATTTTAAGAAAAACTGTAAAAGAAATTCAGCTAAAACTGTATTGCTCGTCTAAAGCAAACATAATCTTCACGTTGATCTTTACAGTATTTACTGGTGAGTTACTAACTTATTTCTTTCCTTTCAGGTTTTGAGATTAATTCGGTTTTCTCTTACAGGATTTAACAGTTTTTCTCTTGTTACAGGTTTATTTTGGTTGTCATTTCTTTCACAGGAGCTAACAGTCTTCTTTCTACTGATTTCAGTGTTTTCGTTGCGTTTAGAGTTTAATATGACGAGTCCGTTATCTAAGGCTTTCAAATTCTGCACCACGAATCATTTGTTCCAATAAAAGTCTCAAACTAGTACTACAAGATTGCTCTTATCTGACAGCATTTAGCAGTAACATTGCTACGAGGCAATTTTCAGAACCATTGAATTGAACCAAAAAAGTAGAAATCATTTGTGAACTTACGGGATCAGATTTCATGAGAATAAGTTTTGTCAGAATGATGTTAATCTTTATGCCAAGGCTTTTGTCTTTGAATACCTTTGACACCTAAAAAAGAATTCCATTTTCATTAGACCATTTAGCATATTTGCAAAAGAATCTGGATCGAGTGACATTTCTATTCGTTTTTATACGGAAGGTTCGACTGAGTCGCGTTAGAGCTTCTATCAGTATTGTGCACATTCGAAAATTCTACAAAATTTATCAAAATATCGTTCGATTCAGACTCTTTTTTAGAATAGCTAAAAGGCTCTATTGTCAACAAGCTAGAAATCCCGTTCACATTTCAAGTTAAACCGCTTGTCAAAGTAGCGTACACAAGCACAGGTTTATTAAAAGGTCTATTCCTTAAAAAGTTTAGAAATTGCAATGGTTTTAGATTTTAGGCAAAATCTTCTTGAATTATTGTAAGATTTCAGAAAGTCCAACGGTAGAATTATAGATTAAATAGCTAAAGTTTCCTTGAAGCCATTCAGCTCAAAGAAATTTGGTAATGGAATTTTACACCAACCTTTCTGAAAGATTTGAAATCTAAAAAGTGTATGATCTTGCTTCTCCACTGGTTTTAAAGTCCATCTCAAATTAGATGTCACCTGAGATTTGCGATAACGCAAAGAAATTCTTTTGCTAAGCACTTCAATTTTTGTTATTCGCGGGCATTTGCAGGTGACATCTAATATAGCAAACACTTACCGCACTCATAACAGCATGCAGGTACTTCTTCGCGGTTGCCTTTCCATAATAATTCGTAACAGTTTGGTCAGCAATAATCATGATCCGAAGGTACTTCTCAGGGACTGGATCGAAGCTCTTTAGTTTTCTTGGTAGGTAAGCTGTTGTAGGAGATAAAAATATATCAAACATGATATATGAGACATAGGACTTTGTACAAACGCTTTTCGAACTGCAGGCTACGAGTTTTGGAGGAGCTTTTACGCTATGTATTTGGTAATTTGGTACTCCAAATGAGGCAGCGAGTTATAAATTGACCGAACACTTATAAGCCGGCTTTCGGAGAGGGGTTGCTGCTTCATGTTATGACATGATATACTGGCTGAGTCGAAAATACCCGCCGACATCTGGCACATAAAGCAATCTGAGTAGTCAAGCCATTTCCACGCGCTATGCACCACCCCACAGTAAAAGTGCCTACCAAGATGCAAGGACCAATCCCACTGCATACAGTAAGATCTTGCCTCGCCTTGCCTAATGATCTACAAAAACAAGGGCAGATATTGCAATACAATAGCAACTGTTGCGCTTGATTGACACCTCAATTCAAAGCGATTAGCGACTGCAGACAAAGGAAATTCTCTCAACCAGTAATTCAAAACAAACAAAGCCGCAAAAGTTTCCTCAAAACCAGTAGGGCAGATTCTCGCCTTGTGCAAGCAAAAGTGGTTTTTAAGAGAAGTTACGTGCTTATAACGAAAGAAGAAGGGTAAATCTAAAGTTCTATCTGGCGGATTTTGTTTATTTGATTCAGAGGCCGAGCAGAAGGCATTGCAATTCTCGCGTATTTAGGGCTTAAATGAAACGATTACAAAACAGCTACTGAATCAAATAAGCAAAATCCGCCAGATGGAACTTTAGATTTACCATTCTTCTTTCGATGTGAGCACATACTTTCTCTTAAAAACCACTTTTCGCTTGCACGAGGCGAGATTTTGACCTACTACTTTCGGGGAAACTTTTGCATCTTTGTTTGTTTTGAATTATTGGTTGAGAAAATTTCCTATGTCTGCAGTCGCTAATCGCTTTGAATTGAGGAGTCAATCAAAAGCAACTGTTGCTATTGTATTACAAAATCTGCCCTTGTTTATCTACAAATTGGAATAGGGGAAAGAACAGCAGAAAAAGAGTGATTTCATGAATTAAAACATTTCCACTTACAGGGCCTTCTTATCCTGAGTTCTGTGAACTCCATCTTTCGTACCTCCCTTATTCTGAATCTAACTTTTCCATTTGTAAGCATATAGATACCAGTGTCTAAGTCTCTGACTTCCCAAACTGTGCCAGGAGACACTTCAAGAGCTCTTGGTTCGTTAGGCCGTAAATCAAATTGTGGCCTGAGGAAGCCGAAGAAACCAAATAAACCAACTTGATAGACCTGAAAAAGGAGGAAGAGATGTTTAATTCTATGACAGAACACTGCAACCCATTGCAGCAAAAAACTGCTCCTTTTGAAGTGATTAAAAGGGCTCCATCTACAAATTTCAGTCGAAAACGGTGAAGTTTTTTGATGGGCAATATCACACAGACGTTTACCTGTTTTTTTCGAAAATTGAAGCATCATTTTGAAGATAAATCTTTGTACGTTGAAGGTGTTGTGGCGCAGTGGTGTAGTCATCTGACTTTTGCAGCCATAACAGTCAGGCGGAGTGGGCTCGATACCCGGTAGGACCCCACCACTTGATCGTCATGACAAGGGGTCGCGGACTCGATTAGGCCTATTCTACTTCTGCGATCCCAGCGCTTGGCGCTAAAAACCGCAACTTCACCTTCACCTTCACCTTCACTTTACAGAGGAAAAACCCAAACATTCATATCTTTTACGATTTCTTGGATATAAGTGGATTTTTAACGAGCACTTTTTGGTGACTTCACACAAGTCACCTAACAAACTGCAGAAAATTGGTTTACAGTTAGGCGACGGAGCCCCTTTAAGGCATTGCAAAGGTAACTATCGAAAAGTTGCATTCAATAAGTCGACATAATAGGAGTTTACTTTGTAAATAACTGTCTTTCTTTTGATAGACAAACTCGGCTAAGGTTTGTTTACACCCAATTCAAGTCAAATGATTAATCCCTTGATAAAACATCAGTTGAATTCCTTAACATATTTTGTGCCATGAAAACTTGTGCTATGAATGCAAAAAGTATTATAATACTGAAACTTCCCAAGAGTATGGTCACATGACTTGAAATGAAATGGGTAAAACAAACCTAACCATGTTTTTCGATTCCTTAAAAAAAACCACCATAAAGAATTCCAAAAAATCTGTTCAAAAAGTAAGTAATGGATAAGCCGAATTGTTCCTTGCGTTCCTTTGGCAATCAAAATAATCACGATCCCATTCAAATTCAACCGGCCCGATCTAAATGTTTTGAACTGAAACAATGTTAAAATCTTAAACAATAGAATCATGATTGTTTTGATAACCCTAAAATTGCTTAACTTCTTGACTAAATCGAGACGAAGATTGTTGAAATTTGCAGATGTTTACGAAACAATATGGAATCTTTTTTTAATAAATTGTGTTACCTCACATAGATATATTAATTTTTCATGGGCTGTTTATTTGACTTTGAGATGAATTTTTCAACATGAGATGAAACTGTTTCTTGTTGACTTGATATTCTGACAAGAGCTATAAAAACTCACCCGCACTTCTCTACCTGACTTATTAATGAAGTTGATTTTGACTCGGTTATCAGTCTGCCTTCGGTACCTTCTATGCAGCAATGTATCTGAAAATGCAATGGATGGTTAGAGTAAAAACCAACGTATAAGAACCTAAAATTTTGCAATTCAGGCTGACTAGGTTCTTATGTTTTGGGTATTTAGTGGGAAATGAGGCTGTTCAGGTCTTTTCTTCAGATTCAAACTTGAGGCCTATTATTTACTGTCAGTTCACATCACTTGGGTCTATGAGGTATTATTCACAACAGAATTTTTGGAAGAATCAGAAATGCCTATGTAATCCAAAGAAAAGCCTTAAGCTTCTCATCAGATGATATAAGAATTTACGATTTTTCCACAAACTACTGTTGTGAATAAGACCCCATGATCTCTACAAATAAGAACGTATTTCAAATTTCAGCCTGAATGGGCTCTTATACAATGGGGATCTAATTGCAAGATTTTAGCCTGCAGGTTCTTAATCCACTAGGTTCTTATACGCGGGTTTTACTGTACCTCAATGGTTACCTCAATGTTACCTGAGAGTTTAGTAACGAGATGTTGACATACAGAGCTAAATCAATACAGTCATAAGCTCCTAGGGCATGATCCTGAACATGCCGATTTCTGCGTTTTGTTTCAAACATCTACTGATTCAGTTTTTGCAAGAGCAGCCAGTGCCACAAATTCAATTCAAATTCAATCAAAAAAGCCTCCCGAATCCAGTTCTGCTCATGGAAGCTTGTTTAGATATATTCATTGCTATTCCTCTCTTTAATAACAAGGACAGATTTGTAAGACAATAGCATGAGTTGCTTTTGATTGACACCTCAATTCAAAGCGATTAGCGATTGCAGACAAAGGAAATTCTCTCAACCAGTAATTCAAAACAAACAAAGCCGCAAAAGTTTCTTTGAAACCCAGGTAGCCAGCTCGCTCGTTGTGCCTTCCAGACATTGTTTTAAGAGCAAACGTGGGTATAGATCGAAAGAAGAAGGACATATCTACATATTTACCTCGGGCACTTTATTTCTTTGGTTCAAAGGCCAATTGGGAGGCAATTCAATTCTCTTATTTTTTTGGGTGTAAACACAACACTTACTGCTCAGCTTCTGAACCAAAGAAATAAAAAGCCCGAGGTAAATGTGTAGATATATCCTTCTTCTTTCGATCTATTCTCGTGTTTGCTCTTAAAAACAATTTCCAGAATGCACAACGAGCCCGCTAGCTACCTAGGTTTCAGAGAAACTTCTGCGGCTTTGTTTGTTTTGAATTACTGGTTGAGGGAATTTCCTTAGTTGACAATCGCTAATCGCTTTGTATTCAGGTGTCAACAAAAGCAACTCATGCTGTCGTGTTGCATAATATTTCCTTGTTCTCCTAAATCGCTTATAAACAGATGACTCACCTCATTGTCAAAAATAACAAGTGAATTAATTGGAAAATCTCTCAGTAATAGTATAAGACAGACAGATACTAGTCAGAACGCACAAGTCATCCGAAATTTGATCGTCTGGTGTGAATTTAAATGCGATTATTGACGACTTATCCGCATAGACAAACAAATCATCTTGGAAGAGTCATCTCGATAGACATACAACAAATAGACGGATAACACCAAGAGACTTGTACACCGACAATTCTATCTGTCCCGTTTCATACCAAACGTCCGATTCGTCTTAGCCGACAAGGGCTCAAAATCTTTCAAATCTTTAAAAAGGTCGGTGTAAAATTCTTTTGCAGTTTTCTTTGAATTGGATGGCTTGAAAGGAACTTATGGTACTTTGCTGTAAATCTGCCGTGGAAATTTTTGGATATCTTGATTTTTTTTAAATGGCGGCAATTTCATTATTTTTGAAAAAATGATGGAAAATTTTGAAAAAATTTAAACAGTCGTGAATCCTAAACTAATACAGAGGAAACATTATATAACCTTCAAAGAAACCATAGTTTATGAACGTCTACAATATGGTGACAAGCAGAAATCTGTAACTTTGCTACTTTAGGATTTAGAAATTTGATGACGTCATAGCCTCAAATTTAATAAATGCCGCCATATTGAAACTAATCAAGATATCAATAAATTGCCACGGCAGATTTACAGCAAAAAAACCCTAAGTTCCTTCCAAGCCATTTATTTCAAAGAAAACTGCAATAGAATTTTACACTGACCTTTTCAAAGATTTGAGCCCTGTTTGTCAAGACAGTTAGTTCGTTTTCACGGCTACGAGAATGACAGCATAGTTGATAATAGCAATACAACGTTACCTGCTTCAATGACTGTTGTGAGATTTTCATTGTAAACATCACTTGACGCAGAAATCTGCAAGATGAACAGAAAGAAAATTAGCCTCATGATGGAAAGAAAAATTCAAGTCAATGAAAGAAGTGCTTGACGTCAGTTCACTAGTAGTCAGACCCTGAGAAGAAGTGTCTCAAGTCTGTCTCAAATTAGATGACGTGAAAATGTCCGCGAAAAAACAATTCAACTGTTTTGGATCAGTAATTTTGCGTTACGAACGACGAGAGCCATGACAAAACAAGCATTTAATATTTTAGTCTGCACACCTTGATTTAAAGCACGTGTTTGGGAACTAGAGCAACCAAGAAAAATCAAATTTAACAGCGTCAGAATCTTAGCTTCTGGTAGAAAGCTCCATTGTGAACCTCGAGTAACTGAGTGGTGCTGTGACTTGTGAAGAAAGCTGCGATTTGCTAATTCTTGTGACCCTGAGTAATCGAATTTAACAGGGCTAAGATCTTGCTCTGTTGTTTGTCATATGATGACTGAGAGCCTAAGAAATCGAATTTAACAGGGGTAAATCTTAGCCTTTTAGCACGTGACATGAATTTTGAGCAAGTCACTGTGAGAAAAATTGTGATGGTCGTCTAAGTAACTGAATTTGAAGTAGAACCTAGGCCTTTTAGTCACACGCACGAATTGTAACTAAAAGTAGATTTGATACGCCTGCTATGGCATTAATTCGCAGTTTAAATTGGCCTACTGTAAATGACATTATTAGAAGCGAAACAGCCACCACAATGTACAAATCGCTAAATGGTCTGGTCCCGGAGTACCTTTCAGATTTGTTCGAAAAAAATTCTACTCGAAATGTCAAAAAACTGAGAAACACCGATACTGATCTCTTGTTACCATTACGAAAAACTAACAATGGGCAGAGGGCTATATCTTTTCGTGGACCTAAGCTTTGGAATCAACTTGAACCTGATGCTAAACAGGCCCCCTCCCTTGCCACTTTTAAGAGAAGAATTAAAAACTAGCCATAACGAGAATTCTTATTATTATATAGTGATCTTTTAAATTAGTAAATGTTTTGCCATGGCCCCCTGAAAAGCAGTTAATATGGATTGACGGGGCTACCTTGCCTAAATAATTAAAAAATGAATGAAAATAAAATGAATGAATTTGGATTTTGAGCAACGGAGAGCTACAATAAACAAAGGCGCGATAGTTATAGTCCTGAGTAACTGAATTTTACTTCACTAAATCTAGGCTTTTAGCTATGAACATCATTTTCGCATCTTGAGTGATTGAAGAGTACGGTGCAGAAAGCTTCGACAGTCGTCCCCCTTTTGAGTAATCGAGTCTGGCTGTGCTGATGCTAGAATCTACGCCTTTTAGTCACACGCACGAGTTTGGAATCTTGAGTAACAAAGATGCATTGCGACAAGGGTTCTGGCTTCAAAATGACTCTATCCCTGAGAAATCAAATTTAGCAGTACTAAAATCTGCGCTTCGTAGTCACAAGAACGAGTTCAGAATCTCTAGCAACAAAGAGGTACTGTGAAGAACAGGGTGAAGAAAGTAGCGATTTCCAAACTCTCGTTGCCCGGAGAAAGTTAAATCAACAGTGTCAAAATCTAGTTCTTTTCGTTGTAAGCTTGTGCTTTGAATTTCAGACATCTTAGAGCAACTGTGAACTAAATTATGTTTTCCAAATAAATCTAACATTAAACATCGCATTTAATAGAGTTTAGATCTCTCCACAGTTGATAGCAGCAAAGGGCAGTGCAACTGTGCCAGTACAGCGAATAAGGACAACTGTATTTGGGTTTTTGTAGGTCAAAGCACGATCGAGCTCTCTTGACGGAATGTTGGAATGGTAGATCCATGAAATGGCGGATCCAGGAACTACCGTAAAAAGGGAACGGTAGACAGACGGAAGAGATCGACTTGGGGCAAGTCTATAGTTGAACAGACAACATTTCAACTAAAATAAAAATTTTCTATCACTTACACTGCTGCAAATTGGATCTATGGCTTCCCTTTTGGCCAGATTTGATTTTCAGACTGTCTGAAATTTCAGCGTACCCGCAAAGGACCCTGGGTGACAATGGCTCTTTAACACGGGCTGAGATTAGGTAACATGATATAAATGCGGTCGCAAACAATATAAAAAGCGGGCTGCCAATGTCTTAAAATCAAATCATGAATGTAATTAGGTAAACGTTTGAGGCAGGCAAATAATTGTTTTGAGGTTCAATCATAATTTCTTGGATGAAATCATGCGTCAACGTCATTTATTTCAAAATAAATTCAAGATCAAAAACATCCTATATCATCAAATTCCAATAATTCATCTGTTATAAAAAAACCATAATTTGAGCCACAGAGCCACATGATGGATGGATGCAAAAAAGCTGAGAAAAATTAGCCAGCAAACTGAAAGAAAATTGAAACAACTTATAAGAGTTCACTTTAGGCCTGCAAAGGATCGTGAGTGGGCGTGGATTTCTAAATATGAACTCTGTCAAGTCATAAGAGCTTTATCAAATGTCCTGCTATGGATCCTCTATCATTTCCAAAACCATAGCACGTAGAAGTGACCATTTATTTCACTAAAATTAGTATACTGTTTCAAAGTTGTGGCCAGCTTTGCTTGAAAGCTGCTTCTGGAAGCGTTTGCAAAAGGGGCTCGAAAAGTGGACCAGCTCCCATGATGATTTCAGCTTTCGAATCAGCGTGTGAAGCATGTGCACCGGTTACTTCGAGGGGCATATCACTCTGTAATAATCTCGTACACCTTTGGCAGAAATCCCTTCGTTTTCAAGAAAAATCCGCAAAAAATCCCTAAAAATCCTTTTGTTTAAAAAAATCTCATACGCCATCTCGGAAGAGTGATACACCCCTCGGGTTACTTTCATTTACTTCTTTTTTACCCAAAAACAGAACATGACCAAAATTATTAGAAGAAACTAGTCCCCAATCCCAGAAATTTCCAGTAAAAGTATACCCCATTCCAAGAACTGTCTGGCCAAAATCTACCCCAAAACTGGTGCACCTCCCCGTATGATGGGCTAGTAAAGTAAACGGTGCACATTTCAAAGATTCCTCCCCACCAAAGAGCTCTAACGAAGTCATATCACAAGCTTTCCATCTGACCATATGGTTATTCGGCTTTATTCAACGATCCTCGCTCAGCTCTTGGAACTATTACAAAAACATATTGGTAGCATGGTAATCAAATAATGTTGGAAAAGCCACAGTCGTTTATTATGACGTCATACGTGGTCTGCCAGTCAATGATCAATAATTATGGGCGGATGCTATTGAGGTTAACTTATCTCATAATCTAACTACAAATGCTCCGTCTCCAGAGTTTGTTTTCTTTACATTTCTAACTAGCATCCGAAGGCAGTTTGAGGACGCTGAAAAGCTAAGTTTCTCGAAGCAGCGTCCTGGTCCTTCCGCTCGATGTGACCACGGTTCGTGAGTCATTTGGCCTGGAATCACAGAGAGTTGGCGACTCTTATCACTCTACGTAGCAGCTAGTGCAGGGCGAGGACTGGAACTACCATCCTTTATTAAAAACTGGTCTTTGAGTAGAAAAGTTTTAACCCCAATATCTTTCGACCCATTTGAGAGTTTGTGGAAACGCCTGAAACTGATATTTTCTAACCTAGTTGCAACTACAACAACATGTTTTATTTAAAACAATATGGGCACGAGACTGAACTGCAACAAACATGGAACATGCCTTTTTCTAGGTAAATCGAAAATGATTTACTGTATCATATTTGAAACGAAAGACTCTTTTTGCCACAATGCGGCTTAGATTGATTGTGGTGGTCTTGCATCCTACTTATAACTGTTTCGGCAGAGTAAGATTCATCTTGCTGTGGTATCTTTAGATGCATTAAATTCAATTCATTTTCACTGAACCGACTTGTGGTATCTTTAACTGCATTGAATTCAATTCATTTTCACTAAACCAACTTTTAATTTTTTTCTACTCATTTCAAATATTTACAATAAATCTTACTTTCTACTGTACTTATCAAATCACTATACACCACCACAGGGACGACACCAAGGGGAGCAAAAGCCAATGACTACCCCATGGCCATGACTAAACCGACTTAAAACCTTAACTAAGTCTACACGTTTTTTTATAAGAAACTTGGATCAGCACTTAGTACTAAAAGTTTCTTAATTTCGAATGAAAATTTCGGTGTTTTAGTAGTAAAAGTTTCCTAATTAGTTTCTTATTTTTTGGGCCTAAAATTGCGGTATTGTTCGAAGTTGAGCCTTCTTCTCGAGAAAGGGCTTCCATTTTGCATTGACGTTGTCATCAAGAAGAAGCCATGCACATCAAGGCAAAAATTTACCAATTTTGCAGTTAAAAGTCAAGAAAAGACGAATGTACCTTTGTTAGAGAGACATAGAATAAGAGAGACATACAGAAATAAAGTTTTAGAGTTTCTTAACTGTTCTTGAGCGTAGTACTAGAGTTTCTTAAATTTTTGGTCATCGTAGTACTAGTTTCTTATAAACCAGTTTCTTATAAGAAAAAACGTGTAATACAGGATAATGCATTCAAACCATGCAAAGGTCGATGAATCACTATCTTTAGCATTGCGGGCAAAGTTTGCATAAGAACCGGTTTCATGCATCCGCATTACAAGATATTTTTCCCCGGTGGGTCGATGCAATTCAATAGTAACGTACACCACATTCGTCCATATCATTTCATAGAACACTCTCTCCCCTGACTTGCTTGTTGGCGAAAAGACCCCTCATCTCGGGAAATCGTCGAAGAACAACCCTAAAGAAATTTGGACAGCACAGATCCTGGTTACAAGGTTACAATATCAATTCCTTTTCCAGTATTTGAATTGGTAATATTCTTTCCGTTTACAACATTTTGCAACTCATGATCAAGACTGAGCAGGTTTTTTAACCTTTAAATAATCATTCCTTGTAGAATTTCTTTATTTTCTGGTAGAGGGTAATACAGCTTTTCCCCTAAAAACTCCCTGATAAAAGTGACTGCATATTCACACTCACTTGATATTTCTACTCCCAAGCGGATCACGTTTCACAATAAAGGTGAGATCTTCAATCAAACATAAAACAAACCAAAGCCTTTGTTTGATTAACTTACTAAAGTTCAGTTTTCAAATCAGAAATTCTCCAGAGCAAATTTGAGAGCAGAAACAAGATGGAATTAAAAATTAATTTAAAAACAAACCAAGCAAAAAGTTTCGTTATTTTCTTACCTCTGAATCCTCTCCGACAACTTTGCAAAATCTCCATGAGCTTTGGCAGAACAACACTAGAAATATGAAGAGATGATTCATTCTGGGCAAAATAGAACACGTCTTCGTGAATCCTAGGCCAGAAACGTATTCCTCTTTCTATCACAATGCAATACATAAATCTATTTAATTTTCATGTCATATTTTGTGGGTTAATCATAAGTTGAGGTTATGTTATGAATGGACGTCACATGCACGGTTCGCAAACAGTAAGAGCCAGACCACTGGGATCTAGGAACTAAGGATCTTGAAAGACCGCGAAATGTTTGGAATTTACTTTCGCGAATAGAACAAAATGGGAAATTTTGCGGGAATAAACTTTCGCGAATTGCTACATTTGTATAACGCCTCTAAAGGCTGATATCGCACACAAATATGCTTGTAAAAGCATGCTTCGAAAGGTTTGTTGTTAAAAAAGGGGCACGACATTTCTCAAACTCAAAGGGACTCAAACTTAGAGGGGCACGACACGTCATCAAGGCCACTTTTTTCATTAGTCAAAGGGGCACTTCCTGAAAATAAAAGGGCACTTCTTTACTTATTGCTAAATCATGGGGACCACCTGCCCCCAATGCCCCCTGGTTCCTACGTCTCTGTGGTCTGCAATAAAGAAGATGACGTTTTAGCTGGCATTGACGTCCTTGTATGATGGCTTGTTAACGGGCTATGCTCAAGCCGTTGTTCTTACTTCAATTCATATCAAAGTGTTCTTTTCTAGCTTACTTTGTACAATTGCATTACACCCAACAAGAGGGATTTTTTGATCTGTTAATTGTAAACTCTCTGTTGAAGATTAGGCAACGCAGCATTCAGTCATATAGGCAGAGCGTCCTACCGTCCTAGGGCCCCGTGGTCTGGGTTTTACTGTCATCCATGGTTTGGATTACAGTCTCTTTGTTGTGGCGCGGTTGACCCTTATTTGATATCATTCCTCGCGCTTATTTTTAGTTGCTGCGCGGTTGCAAAAATTGCTCCACTGTGTACACGCTGTGAGGTCATAAAATCTCCTCCATTGAGGTCTATAAAAGCAGTGGGGATGATCAGTAGCACTCCTCCCTGTGGAGTTATTCCCTATTAGTGTTGACGTTTTTGTCACAGTTGATAATTTGTAGCCTGCTTGTCCAGCCAATCATTCCCAAGGAACAACACCTTCCTCCTTGAGATCGGATCATTCATCCTCACGTGCCAATGCTGCATCTTACCTTTAAAGGACAAGTCCAGGGTTGGTATGATTGATGATAAAATACGAGATAATACTGCTATGAATGATGTATGGTACTTTATTCCACTATTTTTTGCCTTCTCCAAAGGCACCCTGTCCCGGAGTAAAATTCCCGAAAATGATACCCTGTCCCGGAGTAAAACTTTTAAAAAAATACCCTATTCTTGGGTTTCTTCATACAAAATTGTAGCCTGCCCTGGAAATTTGATAGAAATTTGATAGAAATCTATCAGAAAATGCGGAAATGTTGCCATCCAAACGATTTAAATCATATTCGCGGAGTGCATATGGCGTACAACGACGATACGTAGTCAATTATACAAAATTTGGACCCTGTCATGGAGCCGACCATACAAAAGTGATACCCGGTCCCGGAGTAGGAATCCTGAAAATGATACCCTGTTCGGCGGCACGTCCCCGTACTGAAAAATATATGAGTACCCCCCCCCCCCCGGGATTCAAATAAGCAATTTGAGCGAAGTGACGTAATATCGCACAAACGAAAACTAGGCAGTGTGATTGTTTTATCGGCTCTTAATCGCTGCTAGCCTCTTTATCGTGTACTCATGCATTGAAAATGGCGCAAGAACACGATAAAGAGGCTTGCAACGATAAAGAGGCGAAAAACAATCACACAGCTTCGTTTTCGTTTGCGCGATATGACGTCACTTCGCTCAAATTGCTTATTTGAATACGTAAATTCACAAGGAGAAGGCGAAAAATAATGGAAAAAAGTATCATACATCATTCATAGCAGTATTATCTTGTATTTTATCATCAATCATACCACCCAGGACTTGTCCTTTAACATTGGTTTCCTAGTTCTCCCATGACTCCCATCCCCACCCGTGGCCACGCCACTGTATTCAGGAAAATACAATAATGGAGCAGTACAAAACCACACTAAAGTGCAAAGAGTACTTGACTTTTTGAGCTTAGAAAATGGTTGCTTAAAATAGAAGACGAACTTGACAAGATTAGAAAGCTGATCAAAAACTTATGAGATCAAAGACCAATTTCCGTGTTTCTGTGTTTGCATTCTCAATATGTGGTTCATGGGTCACAGATTAGGAATCTAAAACCAAAGGGAAGGAAGGATAAAATGAAAGGTTGGCATTCAAAACAAAGCCACTATCTAGACGATACAATACTAAGAAGTTTGCCGGCTTGCAATCTGCATCTATGGTCATACGCCATTTTGGTCTACAGGGTGTCCCAGAAAAATTGTTCGACGTTTGATTAAATGTCAAAAATAACGATAAAATCTACAGGCTCCTGACTACATAGCCCTGTTCCTAAGATTTTAAATCAATTTTAGACGCCAGAATCTTGTGAATCTGCTAAGAATTCACGTTGCTACAAGCTTTTCAAGTTCAAGTTTGTGCGAAAGATGAAACCAGACGCCCCTAACTGACTTGTTTTCCAGACTGTCCAATGTTTTACCTCTCGTCGATATCAGAGCAAACCAAATAGGACTTCCAAAGTTATCTAATTCTTGCAGTAACGCCGGAGAGGGGGGGCGCGGGGGGCAACCGCCCCTCCTGCCCTCTCGAAAATGGCCTAAATATGTTATTTTCCTATTGTTTTGCCCTCAGATTTTCAGTTTTGCCCCCCTAAAAAAGTGCCCCGTCCGGCGTCCCTGAATTCTTGTAACCGTCTCCAAAACTTACTTAACAATGCAAGTATCCAAAAACATGGAATGGAAACTTAATCGATGAGAGACGGGGCCATTCCAAATTGTGCTCAACAGGATTCCTCCAAGCATCCATAACCTTGATTCAATGTTATAAAGATTCTACTTTCACGAAATATGCAATTTATGGGCGTCTGGTTTCAGCTTTCGTGCAAAGCTGAATTTCGAAAGCTCGTAACTCCATGAATATTTAGCCGATTTGCTAGCTTCTGGTGTCTAAAATTAATTCAAAATCTCAGCAATATGGTCATCTTTTCATGGAGCCCGTCCAGTATTTCGTTATTTTGTAATATTTAATGAAACGTCGAACATTTCTTTTAGGACACCCTTTATATGCACAGGATTACGGAAATATGGTCTTACACTATGGTCTTACTGATACCGGAAAGACAGGACAGACAGACAGATAGAGGCTATCTTTGAAGAAGGACGGGATGGAGACCTTTTACCCCATACCGGTGAATCAAAAAATAGCTTGCAAATCGTTCGAACATTGTATAAATGGATCTTACTGAAACATAGGCATCAAATCTTTAAAAGGCTAGTGTGTGAATGCCCAAGGGGAGGGACTGAGTTACTATTGGACGAAATCATTGAGCAAAATAAAAGGAATTCACAAATATTTTGCAAATTTTCCCAGATATCCTACCTTGTCCACCATATTTGTTGTATCCTGAAATTTTGTTCCACAAACTTAGATCGTAGGGCCAGGACCAGTTTTCTTTTTATTTCACTTTGAATAAGTCGCTGTCATTGGACAAAATTGCACCTTAAAAGCAACTGATGCAATTCTTCTTCTTTGCTAAATCTTTGGAGATCTTCTGCTCTGGCAGCTTCGCCAACCTTCCACGAGACTGTTTTGTGTTTTATTTTAATCGGGCACAGATTTTGGCGCGCACTCAGCGATCGGGTGCCAGAACCAGAGACTGGCGCATTTCTTTGCTGTGTTGACAAAGGAGCCGAAACTATGAAGTCTTATTGCCGACTATGTTTACTTAGACTGATTACAATGAGTCCAATTTTTTTCTACCTGTTTTACGTATTACTACATTACAGTACAGTTAGCTAAATTTTGTAACGATTTTTCTTCTCTCCATTTACTTTTGTCACTTGCGATTTCTTCGAGCTTGTTTATATCTACATATTTATACACCCCCGTCTAGAGGTCAGATATTCACCGGGGTCCCTAGTGACCGCAATATATGGTCAAATTTTCACCGGGAGGTTCCAATTATGCAACGAGGACGGCATAATTATTGGCGGGGTACTGTCTCTACGATGAAATATTTTCTCCAAATTCTCCCCCGGGGTTCGCCAATTTGCAGCCGAGGTTTCAATTGTGAGGCATTTCATACCGGGGAGATTCACTTCTTGTTCGAGGACCTATTTTGCTAAAATTTTTTCAACGAGGAAATCACCGGGGTAGAATGTACCGGGGCACTTAGACGGGGTGTATTTATCTTTGAGTTCGCTTAAAACTTAGCCGTACCATGTTGTGATGGGATGGCCTCTTGTCTCTGTTACTGCTCTTTTGAATTCATTTATTGCCTGTTTACATGGTGTATTTTCAGGGAGGCGTAATGCATGTCCAAACCATCTAACTCGTTATTTTTGTATGATTTTTGACCATATTTCTTGTTTTGTTAATTTCATTAAATTTTCATTCGATATCTTTGTTGGCCATGTTAAGTGCTTTTCTCAATAATTTTCTTTCGGTTGCATCAATTTTGTTTCTAATTTTACTGGTGACTGTCCATAGGCATGTGTTGTACATATAGACACTCCTTATGAATGCATTGAAAATTTCCATCTTTTTCTCTATGTTTATATTGCCAATGAGTCCCTGAAATCGCTATTCAAAACGAGACTACTACACAAAACCGAGACCGCTCATAGTCAGGAGCGTCCGGCAGCCTTTCGATAACGGTAACTACGACCATATAATCAGTCTGATGCTTACAAGTGTTTTACAAAGCATTAAAGAAAAGCCAAACAAATTCGTTAAAAAAATATGTTTTCAAAATACTAATTTTAAGAATGCAGCCTTAAGGTAACTCTGCTTTCCGCTCTAGTGCACAGCGAGATGCCGTTTCGCAAAACCACTCTCCTCAGAAAACAGTTAATTTCTCCAATATTATTCGGTCTATCGAAAAGCGGTAAAAAGGATGTTGTTCTGTATAATCTGGGCAATCGAAAGATGTATAAATCGCAATGTTTCCGTCAAGCCTGGCTTTGCAAATCCTTGCTCAAATCTTTTTGCTGATTTCAGAAAAGTAGATTTACCTCCAAAACTACTCGAAAAAGTTTCGATTTTTTTTCGCTCCATCTTTAGCTAAGTAGTTGATCTACAACTTTGCCAAGTCTGATTGAAAAAGCTAGGCTAGATTTCCTGCAATCGACTTTTACATTTCTGTTTACTTTTCGATATCGAAGGAGAAAAACGTTGGTCAACAGTTTAGCCCATGCAGAACAATTTGAACGCCCGAACGAATGTTTTTGCAAAAAAATTTGTTCTTGATCTAAAATCTATGCTCATTGTGGACTCTAAAAGAAATTGATAGTCAGTGAATGCTTACAAAAGTCTCGAAAGACACCCAAAGCATTGTTTCGTGAAGTTGCTGGTAAAAATCAGTAATTTTTAATCAATAGATGCAAATGATACTTTTACAAGCGCACTGAGGATGTCTTTTGAGACCTGCGTATGGTATTCCCAAAAGATGACGTTCATTTGTTTGCCAATGGAAAAACTTCTGAAAGTTATTTCAAGCCTGAGCGTTTGCAAGCGTGCTTCATAGCATGGTAATCTGTTGACCAAGGTTTCTCCATTTCGCTGTCGAAAAGTAAACAGAAATACGAAACTCGATTGCAGGAAATCTAGCCTAGCTTTTTCAATCAGACTTGGCAAAGTTGTAGATCAAGGACCTAGCTAAAGATGGAACGAAAAAAAATCGAACATTTTTCGAGTAGTTTTGGAGATAAATCCACTTTTCTGAAATTAGCAAAAAGATTTGAACTAGGATTTGTGAAACCAGGGTTGACGGAAACATTGCGATTTATACATATTTCGATTGCCCAGATTATACAGAACAACATCCTTTTTACCGCTCTTCGATAGGCCGAGTAATATTGGAGAAATTAACTGCTTTCTGAGGAGAGTGGTTTTGCGAAACGGCATCTCGCTGTGCACTAGAGCGGAAAGCAGAGTTACCTTAAATGAATTTAAGAATGCAGCTTTCAATTTCAACGTACCCTTCAAGTTCCATTGACTCCCTCCCGAGGGGCATATTTAATTTTGGAGACTCCAGAGTCAATTAATGATACAATTAATCGCTACAATTAATCGATACACTTAACCGATTTCTAAATCCCAAATCACAACGAAAAAAAGATTTTTCTTTGTCCATTCCGCAATTCGATTCTTTAGAAAATTTGTTCGAAGTTCTTTGATTGTTTTAAGTATTTTCGAGAACGAAAATTTTAAGAAACTCACGTCTAGCTCTAAAAACTGAAAACAGAAAAATTTGCGAAAAATCCCAGATTCTAATTCAGGCTTTTTTGCTAAAGATGAAGTAACGAATCTTCAAAATCGGTCCAGTGTACGATCTATTGTGGCCTGCCAAAGGGCTGCCAAACGAGGATAGTTTATTTTGGCGCGCCTGGTAGCTTGTTACTTTAAAGGGGCTCCGTCGTCAAACAGTAAACAAATCCGTAAACTCGCACGTGTTATCCATTGCTCATCCATTGTTCTCGGCAGTTTGTTTGGTGGCTTCACCCAAGCCACCAAAAAGCAACCGTTAAAAATCCACTTATATCCGAGCAATTGCAGAAGATATGAATGTTTGGTTTGTTCCTTAGTGAAGTACAATGATTAATGCCCAAACAGCAACTTTCATTTTGAAAAAAATACGAAAATCCAGTGTGATATCACCTTTCAAAAAACTGCAAAAATCATCGTTTTGTTTACATTTTGACGACGGAGCCCCTTTACAGGCTCCGTCTCCAAATTTCGGTTGAAACGGTGCTTTTGCAGTATTTTATGGGCAATATCACACGTACATTTACCTGTTTTTTTCAGAAATGAAAGCGTCATTTTGAAGATAAATCTTTGTACTTTACAGAGAAAAAACCAAACATTCATATCTTTTACGATTGCTTGGATGTTAGTGGATTTTTAACGAGCATGTTTTGGTGGCGTGGGTGAAGCCACCAAACAAACTGCAGAAAACAGTGGAGAACAATGGCCACGTGCGGTGTTATCAGATTTGTTTACAGTTTGGCGACGGAGTCCCTTTAACTACGGTACTTCGGTGTCGATCTAGCATTTTCCGCCAAATCTGATTTTTAGACAGTCAGAAATTGTAGCGTTCCAACAAAGCGCCCGGGGGGAGTGAGAATGACTCTTTAATAGACAGAGCAGAAACTGCGTTAAATGACGTCATGGAGGCAATCTGATACCGGGTGCGCCAACATAAACTATGCACTTTTGGCAGGCCACGATAAATTGCACACTGGACCGATTTTGAAGATTCATGAGTTAATCTTTAGCAAAAAGCATGAATTAGACACCGGGATTTTTTGCAAATCTTTCTGTTTTCAGTGTTTAGAGCTAGACGCGAGTTTCTTATAATTTTCGTTCTCGAAAACACTGAAAACGATAAAAAAACGTCAATCAAGTTTTCCAAAGACTCGACATGAATGGACAAAGAGAAGACTTTTTCGCGGTGATTTGGGATTTAGAAATCGATTAATTAATCGATACGATCAATCGATACAATTAATCGATTTCTAGATCCCAAATCACCATGAAAAAGCTTTCCCTTTGTCTCTTCATGTTGATTCTTAAGAAAATTTGATCGACGTTTTTTGATCGTTTTCAATATTTTCGAGAACGAAAATTTGAAGAAACTCGCGTCTAGATCTAAAACTGAAAATAGAATAATTTCCAAAAAATTCTAGAACCCAATTCAGGTTTTCCGCTAAAGATTAGGTCATGAATCTTCAAAATCGGTCCAGTGTATGATTTATTGTGGCCTGCCAAACATGCATAGTTTATTTTGGCGCACCCAGTATAAGGAAGTGTTTAGCTACAAAGCTTTTTGAAACGATAAATCAAGAGTTTTGAGGCCAAAGGAGGAAAATATCAAGCGTTACCTTATACAAGATTTTTTGCAAGGAGCTAGGGGGGCTCAAAGTTACAATTTTTCGCGCATGTACGGAGTTTCTGCTCTGTCTATGTTATAAAATCTACGCTATAAAATCTAGTAAAAAATGTACAAAATTACAAAATTAGTCATACCCTCTTCTGTCCATCGTCAATGAAACTTGATATTTCCTCTGTCTCTTGTGGATTGAATAACATCGACTCAAAAAGGGCAGATCTTTCGCAATAATAGCAGCCATTATGTTTGATCACATTAAACTCTTCGTGTATTGAAAGATTCCGTTGCTCTGAGTTCGTGCCTTTGTGACGCATATTGAACGCAACATGTTCTTGAACTGCACTGTTAACGGGCACATGTCATGAACCTGATTGGTTCATGCAATACAATTCTATCTGTTGTTAATCACAAAAGCACATGATCGAGGCTGAATTTTCACTGCAATGAAAAATTAAGCCTTGATCCTATGCTTTGTTATAAACAATAGAGACAATTGTACTTCATGAACCAATCAGGTTCATGACATATGTCCTTTAATCTGGCTTTGTCGGCCGTTTAAGTTGAGTTTGCCTTCGATCAAAATGGTTGAAAACAGAAATGAATTTTTTTACTCACACGGTATTTTGTGTACTCTCTATAAAGCCATGTAATTGTCACATATAGATGCGTGTCTTTGCAAGGCTGATATACTCTCGAAGCGCTGATCACAAATTGGGCATTTGAAGGCGGTATTAACCTTTCTTGCCGGCTTGCTAGCTGCCGTAGAACTGCTCACCGTGCTTGTTCCCGATTGGACCATCCTACTTTTCTTTGGAGGTACACCTACTCGCGAGGTACCTTCACCTGGTTCAACTTTTACTACATCTCTCGTCAGCTCGATTAAAGCCTCCTCGAATCCCTCTGGTATCTTATGAAAATGATGTAAATGCCGGACCAGTAAATCTCGGCTCTGGAACAAGACTCTGCACAGACTACAATGTAGCGTCTCCTTCTTGCTATCTAAATCTATGCAGTTCCGTTTGCTGTTACCCTGCGTACCAGGCTCGCTGTCCACTTGTTTCATAGGCCTAGCGCTGTCTTTTTGTTTCATAGGCCTAGCGCTGTCTTTTCGTTCTTGAACGGCAGGTGAATCTAAAGCGTGATTATAATGACCAACATTACGCAAAGCATTATTTGCTTCCCGCGATAACTTTTCAACATCGATAAAAGGCAGACTCTCACTGTTAGTATCACTGTCCAATATCTCTACCTTCGTCTCCACTGTCCGTTTTTCTCGACCCCCATTGTCCGACATCTGAACATCATTTTCATGAGGGTTATCCCCTTCGCTTTCACTGTAGCTGTCTAGTGCTTCAGACTCAACCGCACGGTTTGCGTACGACATTCCCTCGGCCAGTTGCTTTCCATCCTTAGTAAGCCCCGCAATATTATCCTCATCGAGCCCCATCTTATGCACCTTCAAAAAATGATTCTTAAGGCTATGCCTACTATAGATAACAGAACCACACAGTTGGCATATGAAATTCTCATCCTCGATAATGTAATGCAAAAGAGCTGTCTCAGGGCTGTTTACCTTCTTGTGTCCATACCTTAAATGATTTGTGAGATGCATCCGCGATGCGCACAGAAACTGGCAGATATTACATCTATACTTCTTTCTCTTGGGTGATTGCAGTGCCTTTAGTCGGCCTCTTCGACGCTGCACGACCTCCCGTTCATTGCCATTATCCTCGTTCGCTTGCCAGAGATCTCGCCGCTGATGTTGCCTGTTAAAAATAAGGTCTTGTTGCACCGGATTCACAGCCTCCCAGCTTGCTTCATCGCCTTCGGCCTGACCATTATGAATCTTCGCCACATGTCTCTTCAAATTTGAGATAATATTGAAACTATAATTACAAATCTTACACTTGAACTCCTTCTTGTTGGTGTGTTTATTCAGATGACGTGAATAATTCGATTGCCAGTCGAACGTCTTCTTGCAATATTTACATTTAAATTCCTTCAACGCATCATGAGCTGTATTCACGTGTTCTTGTAACATTTCCTCGTTCTGAAACAACTCATAACACAAATTGCACGTGATTGGGTTTTTCTTATGCATCGTCATGTGATTCATGAAAGTCGTTCTGCTTTGAAGTTCTTTACCGCATATATCACATTTCATGCCATTTTCCCGTTGATGCACAAACATGTGATTCGCAAATGCACCCCCTTCGGAATATATTCGTTTGCAATATGGGCATTCGTGCGACACCTTAGCATGGCCTGTGATGACTTCATGACGTCTCAGAACAAACCTGGAAGTAAACTTTGCATTGCAAACGTTGCATTGGAACAAGTACTCTCCTTTTCCCTCTTGCACTGGTCCGTTGTTTACATCTTGTGATCCGATCTCTTCTGTGTTTGTCACACCTTCATTTTGCTTCATCCATGTTCCTGTTTCCCCTATGACATGCTGCTCGTCCCCGTCGAGTCTAATCTCCAAGTTTCTTTTCGCAAATGTCCCTCTTCCCTGATTCATATCACCCTGATTTACCCATGCACCTGCACCATCATCCTCTGCGACCTCATTCCCCGTCAATCCATCCACCCTTGCATCCCATCCACCCTCTGGCACCATGAATGCGTCATCTCCCTTCATCACAAAGCTTTCATTTGGCGTTTCCCACTCTTCTAAATCCTCTTGTTTAACATAACACAACTGTTCGTTTAGTCCATATTTGTCACCTCTGTCTTCAGAGATACCATGAAGTTGCGATGTAAGGGTTGTGAATACTCTAGTATCAGCAACAGTCGAACCTATATATCTTAAACTTGGCATATCATTAGTTACGGAGACTGCCACATCCCCTTTCTCCGCAACTGTAGCATAAACACACCCTTTACCCGGCATACTCAAGGATTGTGCTGTACTGCATCCAGATTCTTGACTCTCGCTGATCGTCGGGCAGACATCTCCTGCACGTGGTCCCGATTCAAGGTCGTCATCACTTATAAATTGCTCTGGGGTAGTTTCCTCGCACCATTCATCATGGCTGCTCTCCTTCTCTGAAATTTCACTATCTGCTTCGAAAATGTCTCTGCTGTCATTTTCATAGCTAGGCCTAAGTCGCTGTCGTTTTGTTGTTTTTCCCTTTATATCAGAGTCAGAATCACTTTCACCCATCATCCCCATCCTTAGACTATCTCTAACAAGCTTGCTGTTATAGATTCTTCTCCTCTTCCTTGACCCCTGGGTTGGAGGAGCCTTTTGAGGAAAGAGATTCTGTTGTCTCACTGAAGTGCTTTCCACTACATGGTTGGAGCAGGAAACAGAGGCTGCTGATTTCAATGGTAGTGTATGATCAGACTCACCTTTAGACCCAGCATTAGCGCTATTATCACTATCTGTATCATTTGTCTTGCTAACATTGTTGGTCTCAAGTCCATTTGACACAACTGTCCCAAATTCATGTCTTTGCTCCTTTGCATCAATTTTAGCTCCAACTTTCCGCCTGCTTTTGGCTACAGTAACCAATTGCTTTGAATCATGATAAGCTGTTTTTGAACCATCTCTCTTAGCTTCACTATACGTTGCAGTCAACACTTTCTTCGGTGAAATTTCCTCCTTGTTCAAGGTTTGCTCAAACGCAGCTCTAATCTCATGGCTAGATGATTCCTTGCCATGACCTATAACATGCTGTCGACAATACCTTCTATTTCTGAAATGTTTCTTGCAAATATTGCACTTATATGGCATCTCACCAGTATGGTTTCTCATATGTATCTTCAGTGAAGACCTGTATGTATATTCATTGCCGCACACCTCACAGCGGTAATGACCGACATCGGGGCCGCTTCCAACATCCCTCAATTCAGCCTTTCCCTCGCTTACTCCAAAACCTTCGATGACTGTGATTGCGTTTTGGATGAAAGTAGAGACTATTACTGTTGGTCTCTTTTCCTCAATGTTCTTGATAGTTGATACGATGTCTTGGATTTTCATAGGATAGTCACTGGGGCTGTTTTCTTTAACCTTCCTGCTATCTTTCGCCATAGCCTTCTTAACCTTAGCTTGACATTTTACCTTAGCTTGACATTTGCTCCATTTTAAATGCTTTCTTAATGACGACCTCCATGCGAATTTAGCTTGACAAATATGACATTTGATTTTGTCACCAGCATGTGTCATCATATGACGTGTTTTGGCCTGCAACGTTGGAAAAATCTTTCCACATTTATTACATGTTGTTGGATGCTTCAGTATTCTCTTTGCAGTTCCAGGAACTTTACTACCTTGCGCCATGGCATCATTTGATGTAACTTTGTCTAAATTTCCACCACCTTTGGTAATGACTCTGTCTGTCACATGACCCTGCTCGCTGTGTTCTGTGCTAATCTGCTGTCCACCTGTTTTGTCTACCAGAGAAGCCTTCTGGCTTAAATAACTTTGATTACTGCTTAATTTCTTAGTAACGCCTCCTTTAGTGAAAGCCTGGTCATCTGAGCCGCCTTTTTTCTTCATCATTTGATTCTTTGCTGTGGGAAATGTCTTCTTTGCCACTTGCTTCCTTCTATTGCCTGTAAAATTTTGATTAGCAGCAGCGGTAGCTACTGCCTGAATATTCCCTGAGCTTGCCTCCAGATTGCGTCTGACACATCTACCAAGTTTTCGGTGCTTCCTGAGAGACGCACTCCAAATAAACTTCATACCACAATTGTGACATTGCAGCGTTTTACCAGTATGGACAGCCATATGTTCCATCATGATGTATTGTCTTGTGTAAGTCTTTCCACAAATGGCACATTGATGTGCCTTTCTTCTACTACTAGCGGTAGTCACCTGATTTTGGCTACTGCCAGATGCCCGATGGCTGCTGTCTGGTGTCCGATTACGTCTGCCTGATGCCCATTGACTAGTGACTGATGCCTGATGACTACTGCCTGATGTCTGATGACTACTGCCCGATGCCCTATGACTACTGCCCAACGGCATCACACAATGACTGGTCTCATAATGCCTCCACATTGAATCCTCGAATTTAAATGGCTTGCCACAATCAATGCAAGGATAAATAAAACTGCCTGATGGATTGTCGCATATATCAATGGTCTCTTCTGTGTCATCATGACCTTCACTCTTGACACTTAAACTATGACCTCTGGCTCTTGAACTGTGACATCTCAACTTTGAAATTTGACCTGCACTGGCCTTAGAGCTCTCAGCAGCTAGCTCTTCATGTTTATCATCCTTATGAATAACTTCCCCAGCAACTTCAACTCCCTTTTGAACCTCAGCTCCCAATCCCTGTATTTCCGCTGACTCACTTTTGACCTCGGTAACAACTGACTTACTTAGACTGCTTTCTGGGGTTGGGCCTCTGCATGACCCACTTTTCAAATGTAGTGCTAAACTTGACTTCCAAGTATACTTCAAGCCGCATTTATTGCAAGCAAATTTCTCATTATCACAATGAAGATTTATGTGACTTCTAAGGTTCTTCTGACTGACAAGAACTCGTCCACATAATTTACATTCCTTTGGCTTCCCATTGCTGCCATAACAAACTCTTACATGACTGATGTAGCTAGCCCTATCTGTGCAAACCTCCTCACAATTAGCACAGGAATAGCGCTCAAATGTGCGACGACCCTTAGGTTTAGGACTGTCAGTAGCAGCATTGCTTGAGGACACAACAGAGACTTGTAGCTCGTTGTCACCACACTGAAGGTCTTGACAGAGTTGTGTTGGGATCTGAGCAGCTCACAGCATTAGTTGGGTATTGTTTTTCTGAATCTTCTTCAGTAACGTCAGGCATTTGAAACTTAGAAAATAAATCACCAGATACTTCAGCAGTTTGTGACAGATCACCATGACTTGAAAGGCAGGGAAGATTGGCTGTGGTGACATCTTCCGCCTTGGTTGCAATCTTGATAACTTTGAATGGGTCACTGACAGTTGCTGACCCTGTTTGACTCTGGTTTTTAAGAGCTCCTAAATAAAAACAGTGAGGTCACAAAACTTACAAAATATACGCTAGAGGACTTCTGTAAATACCCTCTTCTGTGGGAACTATTCGAAAAATGAATTATACTCTGCATAGTGCATAACACGAAGGTGGTTTTTAGCACCAAGCGCTGGAATCACAGAAGTAGCAAAGTGCTAATCGAGTCCGCAACTCCTTGTCATGACGCTCAAGTGGTGGGGCCCTACTGGGTATTGAACCCTATCTGCCTGACTGTTCTGGCTGCAAAGTAAGAAGATTACACCACTGTGCCACAAAACATTTGAATAAATCTCTGCAAACTGCAAAACGATGAGAAAAAGAAAACGGTCCCAGAGGTACTCAGTACAACCTTAGACAGGGATGCTCATCTTTACTGCTCCAAAAATAGCATGCCATAAATTTCAAACCAAAAAATTAGCAGAAAGATTCTCAGAGGTAAACTTACTAACCCCAAACAAATTATAAGCAAATTTGTCAAAACCCAAACTTACGATCAGCCATGTAATTTAACTGACATATTTAAAAAAGAGAAAACAACAGAAATAAATGTAAAATGGAAACTTTAATCAGCTAAACTTTGATGCATATATTTTGCGAATTAACTTTTGGCTAAAACCATATAATTTCAAATACAAACTCGTTATCTTAGTATTTGCAAATCTTAATGAAAAATTGACATATTCTATCAAACAAAATTTTCTACAAATCTAAAGACCACAAAAACGTGAAGAATTTTTTATACGTGCCATCAAATGCTATGCCTTCATGCTTATGTGCAAACTTGAAATTTATCCTATGGTCTAGGGTTCCTTGGCAGTTTCTTAGGTGTTTGGGCCATTTTGCTACAGGGTGTCCCAAAAAGCACTGATGATTGCCAGATAAATTTCTTTGTGCATGTAAAACTTCTGGTAGTAGTTTGGTTATAAATGACAGAAATAAATATGCACCATCATCATTGGAGACTTCAATGATGATAAAAATATGAAAAATTTGACTCTAGGCAAGATTGAGTATTTTGCTTGAAAACTTATAGCTCAAAATATGGTTTTCAATGTGTACTTTTTGTATCTTGTATCAATAGCAAACATTTTATCATCTATGAATATTTTTGGGTCTTTGGCAAAGCAACTCAAAAAGAACATTTTATCAAAGGTTTGATAATCAATTTTAGGTGATTTTTTAAACAGGAGTACTTTTATTGGGACACCCAGCACTAAAACTTTCTTTTTGAGGTATTTTCTTATTAATTTGCTAAGTGTAGATCTGGTGTATTTTGTTAGAAGAGCTTCCAAATTGCATGGTAAGATTTCAAAACATATTATGACATAACACAGTGTCCAACTGGGCAGATTACCATCATGTTGAAATGGGTTTTGCACGACAGGGTGGCAGACTTGATCGGGTCCAATAGTGGCGCCAGCTTCAAAAGAATGGAGGGTACAAAAGAAGATGGGGGAATGAAAAATTTGCAGGACCACACCCTATTTATACTCAGGAAACACCCTTTTTTACCCTTAAGTAACACCCTTATATGTCTGTCAAACTCTAACCCCTCCTTGGACATGTTCATGGTGGTTTTAGATGAATTGGAAGGCTGACCTTGGAGAAAAGTTGGGGGGCTTGTCAGCCCCCCCTCCATACCCTCATGGCTCTGCCATTGATTACGTCTTCTCTACTTCTAAAATCCCAGTGCTTGGCACTAAAATCTGCAATTTCATCTTCACTTCATCTCTGAGTGTGTGGTACACACATTTTTTTTAAAGAAACGCTAGGCTAACTTTTCAAAACTTATTTGTAGGGTATCAGGGTATCGTTTTCGCCTATTTTTCTAGAATGGATTATCAAAAGAAGGCAATCTTTCTCGAGCTGGTTGTCAAAACATGTCAAAAGGAGAAATTTTGCGACATTGGGTTGTTATTTAGTTCATTGTTTGTGTTTTGGAGTAAACATTTGACCGATTTTCTTAGAATCCCCTATCATTTGCAGGGAAAAATTCTGGAGCCCAGTAAAAGAATTTTGTTCATGGACACAGCCCCGGATAAAAATTTTGGTCAAGTACCCCCTCTAGCTACTAAGAAAAACAAATCAATTCTACACCTCCGGCATTAAAACCATAAGAAATTCATGAGAAGCTTTTGGTAACAAAGTGTCTTGAGATGATTGGGAGGTGATTCAATTTTCTTTCTTTTTGGGTGTTACTAAGATATTTGCTGCTCAGCTTTTCTGAACCAAATAAATAAAATGCCCAAGGTAGATTGTAGATATATCCTTCTTCTTTTGATCTATGCCCATGTTTGCTCTTAAAAACAATTTTTGGAATGCACAACGAGTGCGCTAGTTACCTGGGTTTCAGAGCAACTTTTGCGGCTGGGTTTGTTTTGGATTGCTCGTTGAGGGAATTTTCTTTGTCTGCAATTGCTAATAGATTTGAATCCAGGTGTCAACAAAAGCAGCTCATGCTATTGTGTTACAAAATCTGTCCTTGTTCAGCTGAGGCAGAGCTCTGGTCAGATAGAACCACAAGAAGTGTACATTACATGGTAGATATGTGCCTAGCTATTGTTTCAAAAACAAAAACTCTGTTGTTCTTCCTTTGTTGATTACAAAGTCCACTTTGTAATCTAAGAAGGGGCTTCGATGTCAGTCAGTAAGTGAGAGAGAATGAAAGAAAGGAAGTAAATAACCCTGTCACGCTCGTTAAAGCAATCGATTAATGCTTTATCTCTGCTAATTGGAACTGAAATAAAGAAAGCGCACACAGGACAGAAGTTTACCGTGATACTATAGAAAATTTGACATTGGCTTATTTCATTTTAGACAGATTTTTATACTTGGAACACAGGTAATGGGGACAAATTTGTATAAAAGTAACAAGTACCTCCATCTTTACTTCAGTGTTTACCAAATTTGCTAATTTTGTCTAAATTCGTTTAGGCCAACCATGACAATGTTTGTGATACAAACAGTTTTGAGTGGAAACCAGAACTGTTTGTATCACAAAAACATAGTCGTGGTTGGCCTAAACGAATCTAGACAAAATTAGCAAATTTGGTAAACACTGAAGTAAAGATGGAGGTACTTGTTACTTTTATACAAATTTTTCCCCATTACCTGTGCTTGGAATTGCATGTGGAAGATCTCCTGTGTGAGCAACATTGCATAAAAAGCAGTCTATTGAATTATGAATTGTACCCTCCTGTCTCAAAGATCCCAAAAAAATTCTTGGTCCGCACTGTGAGAAATAAGATGTTATTTTCGCAAATTCTTGTCTTTAAAAATTTAGCAGTTGTCTTGCTCTAACAATAAATTTCAATACATACGAAGTCACGTGGTCAGCATTCCAATACACACTTGAGGTTTGTTTGGGCCTAACCAGCGAAGAGAAACAAATCTTACATCAAAAGCCTTACCATTCTTTCCCTTCTCGGTCAAAGCACTTTTCTTTACTTTTCGAACTTTAGGTGGTGGATGAATCGTCCGATGTTTGACAAGTCGAAGTATCTTGGAGAATTTCTTGCCACATTTTGTGCAAGAGAACCATGAACTCTTACAGCTATTGTGCACGTGCAAATGAAGGCAATGGCAAAACTTCGTTCGGAATTTCTTGTCGCAGTTGGGGCAATGAAACTTCGGTTTTAATTTAGTAAACTTTGTAGGTTTCTTTGCCATAATAACATGCCCCATAGGTTGTCAATAAAAGGGCAATACGTCCATTTTACGACATCATGTGAAGAAAGAGGCTCCGGTTTGCGTCATAGTGGCAACAAAAAGCAAATGAGCAATGGAATGTCTGACACGGGGGTAACGTAGAAGAGGGTGTCTATTGTCAACTTCGGAATGGAGCTTGGATCTTGGATGTTGGACGAGGATAAGCTTCTAAGAATCTGGGCTGGTGCTAAAAGTTTCTGTGCCCTCCTGAACATTAAAACAAAATGTTTTGAAGCCTTTCCGATGTTTTTTTAGACATTGCTCCGGTTCTTTCGGAGTAATATGATACAGGAGACAAAAGAAAAACAGGCAAGTCTGAGTTCCTTATAAGCGGTTTCTTATAAAAATACGTGTACACGTTTTTTTTATAAGAAACTTGGATCAGCACTTAGTACTAAAAGTTTCATAATTTCGCATGAAAATTTCGGTGTTCTAGTAGTAAAAGTTTCTTAATCATTTTCTTATTTTTTTGGGCCTAAAATTGCGGTATTGTTCGAAGTTGAGCCTTCTTCTCGAGAAAGGGCTTCCATTTTGCATTGACATTGTCATCAAGAAGAAGCCATGCACATCAAGGCAAAAATTTACCAATTTTGCAGTTAAAAGGCAAGAAAAGACGAATATACCTTTGTTAGAGAGACATAGAATAAGAGAGACATACAGAAATAAAGTTTTAGAGTTTCTTAACTGTTCTTGAGCGTAGTACTAGAGTTTCTTAAATTTTTGGTCATCGTAGTACTAGTTTCTTATAAACCAGTTTCTTACAAAAAAAAACGTGTAGGCAAACTTAAAATTTCAATCATCTCCCTTACAAGAAACAGCTTGTATAGGGAACGGTAGGCTTGATATTTCCAGACTTAAGAGAGCAGTGGCGTTAATTTGTAGGAAATAGGTGTTGAGTTACACCAATACTTTAGGGCCCATCCAAACAGGACCCCATGCTTTAGAGAATTGAACACCGTTGCGAATCTAATCGAACGCGTGAATTGTAAACTTAGCAAAACATTCTTAGTTATCTTCCAGAGAAAATGAACATATTTAGTAGCCTACGCTTTTTAGAAGATTAGTTGACAAAAACCAATTCTGTAAGATCGATTTCCAAAAATTTTCTCGATCTCCCATTTGAGATAGATTCTTCATGAATTCCATTTATTGACTTTCTTTTATGGCAATGTTTCGATGCAGAATAGACCTTTTAGCTATTCTGAAAAGAATCAGAATCGAACGATATTTGCCTACGTTTTGTACACCACTCGATCGAGCGTCGCGTATAAAATATCGCTCGAACCAGGCTCTTTTGCAGAATAGCTAAAAGGTCTATTGAATGTTGAGTTCAAAAATGTCACGTAGACTGCTGTAAATGTTGCAGGCGTAGAGATATTCAGCATTAATCCAACAGATTGCAATAGATGAAGGCTGAGAAATTTAAAGAGAATCATTAATTGATTTCAATGATTTGTTATAGCAATGTTTCGATGCAGAATTGAATGCTGAGTTCAAAAACGTCGATATTCAGCTTTATTCCAACAAATTTTAATAGATGTGAGAATTTGGTAGAAAATCACTACTACAGAAAAACATCTATTCCATTAAGGCTGAACTGCCTAACTACAACTTTCTTATAAAATATGAGCATTTTCTCCCAAATGAGTTAAGTTCTTTAGGTCCATTCATCTGTCCATGAGCGTAGAGGAAGATAAAATTTGGGGAGGGGGCTGCCCTACAAAAATCCATTTTCCCCCAACCCTAGTCCTCCTGTCTCCTACGCCCATCATCTGTCAAAAGGAGAGACAATTATTACGAAAGCAGTTGAAATTATAACGATGCATGTTTTCAATATTTCAATGGACTGAAGCATGATTTAAGTCTTCTTTTGTTCGGCTTTGTATTCACCACAAAGATATGATTAAGAGCAAGATATTAACCCATCGACTTTGACGTCATGAACGTGATATGCTGGAACCCTGCTGGAATAAGCCCAAGCCCAACGACTGTTGTGTCAACATTTTTCACGAAATATTAGAAAACACGAATTGCAATACTGCAATGCAAGGAGATATTTGAATATTTAGGCTTTGTTACCATGTTGTTACTCAACATAGCTTTGAGAAACGTCAAACGTCCAGCCAGTATCCTGTTATCCTGTGTTCGGAAGTCGTTGTGATCCCAAAGGACCGAAGGATTTAACCAGAGGCATTTACCGTACATTACCCCCGGGTGAGAATCAAAGCAGTGCAGTTCCAGCGATCGGAAGTCAGAGTCACACGCTCGTTTGATTCTCTTGATTTCCAATAAAATATTCGTACAACGTGACACGCTGGTGGCAGATTATTTCACGAAGGGCCTAAACACATACAGTATATGCCTTGAAAACTTCAGCAGGGATTCGGACAAGAACAAGACCTGGGGAACTCCCAGAAGAGGTATCCGCCGCGCTGTTAGGTGCCTGGAGCTGAGCGTACCTCGTGGGCCTCGGCAAAGCCATCCTCCATCCAGTGGAGAGGACAATATGGCACGCCTTCGCCTACGGCCGAAAGGTACGAACAAATTGAGACGAAAATGTGATAATTGTGAAATGAGATTTCACTCACATTTTTGTCTCTATCTTCATTTGACGGTTCACAGTAAAGTTAAAGCGGGATGGTTTCAATGTGGCATTTGTCGAAAACGTTTTGAAAGTCTGGTGAATTATATCAAGCATCGTAGCAGACATGGAAACGGTAAGCTTTGATTTTAGTCTGCTCGTGTTCATGCAGGATTCTAGATGATGGGATGCGTAATCAAGGGGAGTAAAGGTTGCGAAATGGTTGCTCTCGCTCTGGGTTCAAAGCAGAGCTTTTGCTATTTCTGTGGCAAATGATCGTCCAATTTTGATTGAAAATGGTGCAAAATCGTAGCTTTTCTCCCCGGCTCCAAAGCCCTGATAATCTACATATATATGAGGTAGCTAATTCGGCCTAGTAAATGTGAGGGTGAAGTTAATGTATTTAGTGCCAAGCTCAGAGATTGCAGGAGTAGCTAAGTGCTAATTGAGTCTACAACCACTTGTCATAATGCACATATTGCATGCTTGTGGCTCAAACCCTGTCCACCACTTAGCAGCACCTATGTTACATTTTTCATTACTTTATTTCAAGCAGGCTGGAATGATTTCTAGCTACATTACAGCTCATTTTGGCCTGCTATGCATGCCGCATCCAGGCACAAGAGCCCTTAGTTTAACGTCCCTTCTGAAGGACAACGAAGTTAGTTGCTTAGTTTGGTATCGGTCATCCTTCCAGATTTTGGCCTCATGCGTCTGAGCTTAGCTAACTTCGAATGCCTATCGGAATCTGTATAAGTGGCTTGGCCACTCACCCCACCATATACATCAGTGCACAGGCTAGGTTAGGACTTGGGTTTAATGGTTCCCATCATGGTCAAAATTTCATCAGGCTCATTGTCTCTCTCCATCATAAAGGAGAAGTTGTTGATGTGGTGCATACTTTGCATCAGTAAGATTTGATCCTCAAAAATTGATGACCAGCTGTTTTGACTCCCTATTTCTAGGACTTTCCTCTGATGTGTGAATTTCTCACCTGAAATGAGAACTTTAGGAGAATTAGAGCCATAATAAGATTTTCAACTGCTATGTGTGAGGCAAAACCTTAGTTGCTTGCCTGTCAACCATAATGATATCTCGAACCTTCCACAAAAAGGTGCATTAATCTGCCATGAATACCCAAACAATATGCCGTACATTTTAAAGTACCACAGAGGAGAATTTGCAAGTTGTTTAAACCAAGATTGGACAATCATGTTCCTTGACCAAGTCCATCTTTTGATATTCCTTATCCTGCAGACTGGTTACACCAGTTGTATTATTGCAGTTAACAGGGTTAAAAAGATCCATTCTTGCTTCAACCTTACCCTGCCTAAAGCCCATAGTATGCTTATGTCTCGTTCAATTCCTACCCTGACCATCCCCCCCGGGACACCCCCGGGCATTTGCACGAAAAATATTCCCGGCCCCCGGGCATTTGACCGTAGATTTTTCCCCGGCCCCCGGGCATTTGAATAGCATTTGACTAGAACAGGAGCTTTTGCAATATACAGTAACTGGGAATATGGCATTTTCGCATTGCCCGGCCCCCGGGCATTTGACCACCGATTTTTCCCCGGCCCCCGGGCATTTGAGCAAGGAATTTTGTTGACCCCCGGGCTGCCTGGGGGGGATGGTCAGGGTAGGATTTGAACGAGACATTAGCCTGACATGCCTTATAAAGAATTAAATTATAGCTGCACTCCTACCTCAGATAGTTAAAAGTATAAAGATCCCTCAATATGTCACTTGAAGCAAAGCCTGGGGAAAACCCCATAGTTTTGACCAACAGTCAAATTTTCAATTTGCAGTTATTGTTTGCTAAAGTAAATGGGTTGAATTATGGTTAAATCCCTGTTTACAATAACTACATTGCAAAAATCCAATTATTTTGCCACCCATTGTAGGAAGAAGACAAAACAAGAAATTGGATGGGACAGAACCTGGGGATATTGACCATAGAACAGAAGAATGTGAAGAAGGTAAGGGGGAAACACCTTCTTTTCAAATGATGAAGGAAGATGTCTCCAGTGAACATGGGGAATTCCCATGCAATGTAAATACTGTGACAAACCCTGAGCAAAAAATAAAGGAAGAAGCAAAAAGAAATGCTTTTGCAATCAAATTTGTTGAGCAGCTCAAGAATCTGTTGAAACTAAACGAGGACACAAATGACCTGCTCCAGGAAGACAAAACAGAGTCTCTCCAATTCTCAGAAGTAACATCTTCAAATATTCCTCATGATGGAGTTTTGAGCCCTAGTCTGTCTTCACCATTGTCAGAAAATGCACAGGAATGGCAGGGGAACTCCCAAGATCAATATATCAAGAATCTGAATGATCCTGGTAGAATGGTCTGTGAAACAGAAAATAATGTCATGGACTGTGAACCAGAATATAATGTAGTTTTAGCAGAGAGTAAAATAGGCTGTGAAAAAGAGAAGGATGAAATTTCAGCAATCAATAACAGTGAAAATGAAAACACTAACATTTCAGCAGAAAATGAGATGGACTGTGAACCAGAAAATAACCAAATTTCAGCTGAGAATGAAATGGACTGTGAACCAGAAAATAACCAAATTTCAGCTGAGAATGAAATTGACTGTGGAACAGAAAATGGTCAAATTTCAGCAATGAATAGAATTGACTGTATAACAGAACAAACTAACATTTCACCAGAAAGTAACCAAATTTTGGCAATGGATAAAACTGACTGTGAACCAGAAAATAACCAAATTTCAGCTGAGAATGAAATGGATTGTGGAACAGAGAATGATCAAATCTCAGCAATGAATAGAAATGGCTGTGTAGCAGAACAAACTAAAACTTCACCAGAAAGTAGGAAGGAATGTCAACCAGAAAGTAACCAAGGTTTGGCCATGGATAAAATTGAATGTGAAACAGAACAAACTAACATTCCACTGGGAACAACAATGAAGTTTGACCCAGAAAATAATCAAATTTCAGCTGGGAATGAAATGGACTGTGGAACCGAAAATAAAGAAATTTTGGCAGAAAGTGATGCTCATTCCTTTAATGACAAAGTTACTGAAAGTGAAGATAATAACTTGTGCATGTCAACATCAGATGGACGTATGTCACCAAAATGTGGGGCATCTGCAAACATGGAGAATGAGGGAGACGAGAAAGAAACTGAAAACAGTCGGCATATTAACTCAAATAGAAGCATGGAAAACTTTGGAAACAGTCAGCCTACTATCTCAAATGAAAGCACAGGGAACATTGGCAACAGTAGGCCTACCAACTCAACTGAGATCAAGAAAGAAACGGATAACAGTAGGCCTAGTAAATCAGATAGATCTAAAAGTTCTAGTTTTGTTGCACGAAAAAAGAGAGCTTCCTTTACATGTTTCCTTTGTAATGCAAAATTTTCTGGATATGCACTGTTGTACAAGCACAAAATAATGGAGCATCAGATTGCAAAAACTAAAAGTGTTAAAGGGGCATCAAATATGATTTTGGACTGCCTTGTTTGCAAGATGAAATTTTCAACATATTGGGAGTTATATTCCCATAGAAAATCTGCTCACAAGTCTAAATCCAGCCGAACTCCTCCTAATCAATTGTCTGGAAAGAAGCAGAAAATCAAACACGAAGTTACCTCAGTCAAAGAAGAGAAAGTTTCTTTGAAGCATTTTACTCAAAACGAACTGAAACTCAAAGACGAAAAAATTACTTCAGTCGAAGAAGAGAACCTTTCTTTGAAGAAATTGCAGCCTGAGAAACAAAAGGCAGATGTACAAAGTCAAGTTGACCAGCCTTATCAATGCAGGTTTTGTTTAGATATATTTACAAGTTTCAGTGGGCTTAGCCAACACATGCGGAAAACTCACAAATGCTATCGAAGGCTGGACAAAGACAAGAACCTTTTCAAGCGTGAAAACTTAGGCCCAGATAATGACTCAAGTAATGAACTGCTTAAACAAGACGCTATTGACCTCGCTGCAAATCATTTGGGACCCACATCATTTGGAAGATCGGGAGATGCTAGTTTACTTGACTGCACTTTATGTAGAGCAACTTTCTTCACTTACGGTGGCCTTAAAGGTCATTTGCGCACAAAACATAATGTGGGGGTGGTTGTAAAACCTAAAGATTCAGAGCCTGGACGCGAAGATGATACAAAGGATGCAAATTCGGCAAGCAAGGGAGAAAGCTCTGTTCAAATAAACAAGGTCCCTGAAGGTGTTAAGAAGGCTGACATCGAAGATAGCTCTGCATATAGTAAATCGCCATCTTTGGGAAAAGAGGACGGGGATGGGTATATTTCAGATAATAATAAATTGTGCAAGAAATGTGACAAATCTTATGGTAGTGTCAAAAATCGAAGACAGCATGCACTGAAGTCTCACGGACTTGAAGTTTCATTCGAAGGAGACAAGTTTGTTTTTGTTGAGTACAATTTCTCTGGTGATGCAAAGACAGGCCAACACGAAGTTAAAAGAGGCGTAGACCACGCAAAAAGCGCTGCCGATTGTTCAGCACACATTTTAAAATGTAACCTTTGCTCATCAGAGTACACAAAGTGGAGATCGTATCAGAAGCATATGTCAAAGAAACATCAAATAAAAAAGACGGCAAATGACAGGAGAATGATGTCTGCAACTGCAACGCATACGGTTTCTAAGTCGTTCTCTGATTTGAATCATTATCAAGAAGCAGTAGGAGAGGATGGGACTAGTAAGTCCTTTACTGCCACTAAGAACGGTACCTTTAGGAACGTTACTGGAGTAGCTAGCACAACATATGTAAGAACTGATAGTGCAAAAGTGCGTCCTGGTTCAGTGAATCTGCCAATGAAAGATGATGAACAATACAGTAGTAGGAAACTGCAGTCGAAGGAGCTGCCAGAGTGCGCTACTGTGTCAAGTAGGCCTGAAAACGTAGAATCCCCTTCCAGTCTTTTGACAAATGAAAGAAATGAACGTGGATCGAGAGAAGATGACAACCTAGAGGCATCCCTGTGGCGAACAGACCTCACTAAGAAGAAATTCGATTGCCTTATTTGTGGAAGTTCATTTGCAGGCTTTAGGGTACAAAGAATGCACATGCTTGAGTACCATAACATCCGCTTGGATAAAAATGGAAAGAGAATCAAACCACAGCCCACCAAACGTAAAGGCGTTGACACTTCCTTCGATAAATATCGGAAGAAAATGTTCGCATCATTTAACGATGAGGTTGCTTCGAATGGAGAGGAGAGTTCATCTGAGGAGTCCAAAAACGTGGATTCTGGCATGAGTGACACAGAAGATGGTGCAAGCAGTCAAACAGAACAAACATCGAACTCAGTATTTGCGTCACCTGACAAGAATAACAAAGGAAAATACCTTTGTCCTCAATGCCCTATGGACTTTGTTACATTGATTGACAGACATATTCATATGAAGGATACGCATCGCAAGATTCAAGAATTACAGAGGCAAACGCACGAAAAATCGTTTGAAACGAGGTTTAAAACGTTTCCACTTGGTAAGAGCATGATAGATAGTGAATATGCAAGTAGAGGAAGCACGCCGGTTTCTCCTTGTTTTGAAAGTGATGAAGATGAGGAAGTGGCTGCTAGTTTTAAAGAAGATACTGCAAAATCAGCACCTGCAACTAAACAATACGATGCAGCTAAAGGCAGGATGGAAACAAATGCAACGAAAGCAGATCATACGATCCAAATAGCCGTTAAAATTGAGAGTGATTCTCAACTAAAGCCATATGTCTGTGGGTATTGTGACAAAGCTCACTCCACATGCGGTAGTCTTATGCAGCACTTTGAAGAGGCACATCACACGCGGCCTAAGAATTCGGCGGAGCGTAGTAAATATACTAATCAACAAAATTCTTGTTACCATGACAGAGATAAACCATTTGTTTGTGGCATATGCAACACAAGGATGTCCGTTCGAAGGAGCATTCAACAACATTTGAGGAAAAAGCATAATATGATTCTACAAAACTACAGGGCAAGGAAATCTGTAACACCTCCGAAAAAAGGCCCCCAGAACGAAAATAAGCATGCTGATACCGTCCGGTCTAGCTTGCTTGCTATTTCAATCGACGAAGCCGAGAAGGAACCGGTACGAAATCAAGGCTGTGGCGATCCAATGGTTTTATCAACAGATACGGAGGATGAGAAAATGAATGGAAAGTACAGTCCAGTACCCCCTGGTGATGATACAGAAGACGATGATCAATGTTATGACAATATCGATAATACTTTGCGAAATCTATTTGATTTAGCGTTGATGGATTGCAATAATGAACCAGGCGCTTCCACGGTTACTCGTTCAGAAGTTGGTGAATGCGATAGTAACAACAAAGGAGCCATCAGTACTGCATTAGACTTCAACAGCAATGCCAAAAGTACAGCCCTTACTCCTTCTATAGAGAGACACGATGACCCAGACAAGGATTCTCTCAGCAAGAGTGATAGCATACCTGACTTGATTATGATAGATGTTAATTCTGTAAAGCAAGAATTCCCGGTGGACCATGTCAGCAACAATGGTGCAAAGAAAGTCCAATTGCGAGAAGAGATCGTTGTCATTGATTCAAGCGAAGATGAAGAAGAAGAAGTGAACGTTGTTGATACAGGTATATCATTTTGTCGTATTTTTCATATAAATTCAATGAAAAAATTTTGATTTTCATGATTATAAGAAAATGTCAATTATGACGTCATAGGACTGATGACGTCATGAATATTTTTCTAACTTCATCAAAATATAAAAAACTATAGATCATTCGAAAGCTTTAAACAAGCTGAATTCAACTGTGTTATTTAGAAGCTGATCAAAGATACCTGTGAAAAGCTATAGTCATATTAGTTCTCAAAATGTCAGTAATTGACGTCATCAATCACGTGATAACAAGGAATTTGAAAAAAGGTACCGGACGGACTTTGAAAGCCCATAGCCTAATCTATAAGATTCAGTCGAGAAAACAAAGGTTAGCATGTTTGTTAGATTGTTATACCATATGCCCTGTCTAATTTCTCTGAGGAATCTGAAACGAAACGCCCTTGAAAAGTCTTAAGGTGAGTTGACGAAGATAAATAGCTAACTCAAGAGCTGCTAATGCAAGTCTAACATTAGCCTTTTGTATTCGATGATTTCGAAGCGTATGTGTATATTTTTTAGCTAGAGGAACAATAGTGTGTGTAGGCGTTTTTTTGTCCTATTTATTTATTACCTCCATTTATCTCCGTCAACTAACTTTAACGTAGGAGGCACTGTGTATATTTTGGGTACTGGGGACGTGCCACCAGAAAGGTTATCATGTTCATTATTTTTGCATAAGGGACGGTATCGATTATCGCGATTTTGGAAGAAGGAATGGGATTGACGTTCATGTCATTTGTATAGAGAACAAATAGGCCATTTTCAATCGGTGTAAGGTGCGGTATGCATTTTCGTAAAATTAGTATAAGGAACGGGTATGTTTTTTTAGCTTGGGTGGCATGTCCCTAGCCAAAATCTGGTCAAGTACCCCCAAGGAGTCCTAAGCTAGCCTTATTAACCTGAAATTATCTTAACTACCTCGATCTTCTCACACTCCCTAACTCTAACGTCTCCTAGATAGCCATACATTTTCAAACGCAACTTTTGTGAATTGTTCTTCTATTTTGTTCTTTGTTTATCAATGACCTTATAACAAGCGTTCACAGATATTGCACTTCGTTTGCATCAATTCCTCGACATTTAGTGCACCCCAATTCCCCCCTGGAGGTTGTCCAGCCACTCTATGACATAATGGATGTCTGTCATTCCGAATTTTGGCCGAAAGTTCATCCAGACGAAGGTTTGCTAAACTGCAGCCAAGGCAAGAGAATCATGCTAGACCAGGGTAGCTTAGCAGCTGACATTAATTTACTTAGATTTAGCGATCTGCAGAATTGTGCGTTATGGAATGATATGAACAAGGGAAATCCCGGTTTGATGATACAGCGAGATATCCCCCTGTGCTTCACTGTTTCTGCTGCTAAATTGTAAGCCCCAAGGGGGGTCCCAATTGGAGATGACGGGGGTCAGACACAGCATCTTTTTGAAAACCCAAAAATACACTAAATACTTTTCTCAGCCAATAGAGAGCCGCATGGGTGCTGAAACTGAGAATTAATCAAATTCTAAATCTCGTTGTAGACAATGATCTCGGCAACATGCCCAGCCTGATTTCAATAGAGCAAATACAAGACGCTGCGGAGGAAGTTCAGCAAGATGCGGTGGAAATTCAGCCAGAGGACAACACAGAGACGACCATCTACAAGTGTTCGGTATGCAACATTGAACTGCCCAGTTCGCAACAGTTACAACTCCACAAGATGCGCATGTCTCATCACAGTGAATTCGTCTGCAAGATCGCTGGTTGTGGTAAGGAGTTCAGTTCTAAACGTTCGTACAGTGATCATATTAAACACAGGTGTTCCTTGTGCCATAAGAGGCTCAGTAGTACTCAGAAAGTGAAGAGGCACATTCGGGAGGTACACAAGATTAAGGATCCGCTGACTTGCGATGTATGTGGGGAGGAGTTTGTTGAACCTATTAGTTTAGCGTATCATAATAGAGAGCAACACATGACAGAGCAGGTATTGTAGGTGTAGAATCCAGGCTTGCCGAGAGGAGGGCTGGGGCAGATGGCCCTAGGCGCTGACTTCAGAGGGGCCACCAGATTAAGAAAGAGAATAGATCATTTCCTTTGTTTTTGAGAGTTGAGAGGGTGTGGAGACGTACCGGGTGTCCCAAAAAATGTACAAGGATTTGGTTGACTCCAGCGATGTGAATTTAACTTCAATCAATGTCTAATCACTCTAAAAATGCTCCTCCGTAGTTAACTTGGACATAGGTAGCTACCTCGTTTGTTGGTATTGGTGCTTTGAGAGCAGACCTGTTAATCTTGAAAGCTCAAATTTGCCTTTTCCTGCAAACCAGAGCCTTACCCTTTTGGCCTAAGCCAATTATTCTTAAAGGATAGCGTATAAATCAACGATAGCCTTGATAAAATTTGAACAATATTAGATCTTGTGTTATTTTATTTTCAGAAGTTACCCCTCAGTCACCCATTGGGCAGTTTCTTAGGTTTTCATTAATTCAGTTCTTAATTTCAATGTGCTTCAAGAAACTCTGGCCAAAGCTCTGGTTTGCAGGTGGACGCAACTTTGAGCTTTCAAGGTTGATATTTCTGCTCTCAAAGCACCAACACCAACAAACGAGGTATCTATGTTCAAGTTCACATTCGAGGAACATTTTGAGAGTAATTAGCCATTGAGTAAACCTAAATTCGCATCGCTGGAGTCAACCATATCTGCATAATTTTTGGGACACCCGGTAACTACATTCTTAAACAGCGTCAAAATGGTCGTATCAGGGAACTTTTATTCGATCGCTGTTTTTCTCAATGGACCCTAATTTGACTTTGTGCATATTTCAGGATTGATAATAAATAAAGCAATTTTTGGGCTACCCGAATTTGTTAATCTCACCTTGATCGGGATCTTAAGTTCCAAACGGGAGTTCTTCTTGTGATATTTTGGTTTCAAAGACCCTTTGCTAACCATGGTCCTTTGTGGAACCAAAGTTGACTTACGTTTTATGTTGAAGTAGTTTTTGGCCTGAGGTCTCTTTGTCTTGCTTTCCATTCGACGCACATTTCAGTTTCTTGAATCATCATAAGACGGCAAGGTATACCCTATCTGTCAGAATTTGCAGACTCGTGGTTCTGGATGGCGCATCTGACTGGCTAACGTTCATGTGAAATGAAACTGATCACATGAAATGCATTGTGCAACAGCAGGTCCTTTTAGCTTATTTAGGCGCACTATGCATGCTGCATCCAGGCATGGGACTAGGACCCCTAGTTCAACGTCCCTTCCAAAGGACAGAAAGGCCACAAAGGGCATGGTTGGCTATATGTCTTCAAGGTGTGTTATGACAGTTGCTATTGTCATTACACACCTTGCAACTGTCATTAACTAGTTGTATCACAAAGACTCCACGACACCTCTCATCACCAGAGCTTGTTACCTATTTTGATCTACACTTGCTCGTTTTGTCTTGCTCTGAGATATCCGTTTTTTACCAAGAAAAAGGAAATTTGTAACTGGTTTCGTAAACATAGTATTTTCGCATTTTGAGATAACGATTTAAAACGCATTGGAAAGTTTGTATTTATATTCAGCCTATATTGGAGTAAACTTTTTGTTATGTTGTAAATACTGCTTTTTCGTGAACGGTTTTGCATTTACTTGCTTTGATAGTGTCAACATGTTATATACTATATCATAGCTTCGCGTTTCGTTAGCTTATCGACTTGAAACTCCCGGACATAAGGCGTGATTCCCATTTAGCCGTTAACTACCGTAACACTGCCGCAACGCTACCGTAATACTACTGTAACATTGCCGTAGTACTCTACCCTGCTGTTACACTAGCTGCCGTTAAGTCAAGCCTAGCCTTGTTAAATCTGGCCTGCTAACAACTAACCGCTTTTGCCGTTTCGGTAAAGACCACGATCATCAACCTCGTTCCCAAGGGTATCTGTTGTTTTCAATAGGAGGCTAGACCTCAACAGACCTCAACAATGTAGGCGTTGAAGTTTACGGAAAACCTTCATTGTCACTGGGTAGAAGGTTGCATGATCCTATGAAAGACCTTCGCCAATCGTCAATCAATGTCTTGTCGTTTGGCCATGGGTTCGTTCAGGATGGTGTCATCAATGTATCTGGGATGTGCCCAATTGTTGGATGGGGTTTTGGCTAGGGCAGCAGTTACTTGAAACCTGCAGTGAGATTTAGCCGGGGATTTAGCCGTGTTGAAATCAGGTTCAACCGGAGTGAATTCATCACGGTTTGGTTATTTCACAACAGGTAAATCTCACCACGGCTTTCATTTAAATGCTGCCTAGGAAGTAAGGATTAGAAACTTCGAACGAAGGACGGGGGAAGGAAAGGATATCGTAGAATTAGTAACTGTTTGATATTTTTATAGAGGTTTTTTGTACTTGACGGTTTTTGTTGACAAAGTGGACATTTACTAAGGAAGATATTATGAATTTTTAGTTTGCTTGTGTTTGTTTTTAGCAAGCTATTTTTGTAAGACATTTTTGTTGTTGTTCATATTTTGTTGGCTTGTAACGAATTTGTGAGTTTTCTCGTGTTTACTCTTGACTATGCTTGAACCCAGGGTTTGAAGATGACCTACAGTATTCCCAGGGGGGAGGGGGGGGGCACTCAGCACATGCAGATACGGGGAGGTAAGTCCGATATTTCGGGTCAGAATATTGCCATTTTGGGTTCCTGAAAATTTCCAGGACCGACCACTCCCCCGTATGCGCTGAGTGTTCCCCCCTGGGACAGTATTCTACTGCTAAAATTGTTGTGCAAGTTTTCCCGGGAATCTTAGTCTGCGCGCAGATGTAGGTTCTTATTGCGAGAAGAGGCCAGGAGAAAACGAGAGAAAAGGACTGAAATCTTTCGATTCGGATTCTTTTCAGAATAGCTAAACGGTCTATTGGCAAATTTGGCAAACATCAAAGTAAAAAAAGCGGTAATTTTTACTTTTATACCAATGTCTCGGGTCTCCCCATTACCTGTGTGGTAACATCATTTCGCATTTCGAGAAGGGTTCCTATGTCCCATTACCTACCCATAACTCGTATCCAACCCGAGGTTTGTGTTGTTGTTGCTGTTGTTACTGTTGTTGTTGTTGTAATGATTGTGTACAAAATTATTCAAAGATGAGCACAACGAATGAAAAAGAGCAAAAAAGCAAGAAATTTGATGTATTAAAGAAACTGCTGGAAAAAAGTCGAGTTTTATGAAATGTTTATGTTATTTGGTATGTATATTCTCTCCAAAAATAACAATCTATTGTTTACAAAAGCATTATTGCCCGACAAAGCGGATTTCTGCCCGATGATTATGGCTGAATTTTTCAAACTTTGTTTGGAGGCTGTAGTAGTAGTCCCCCCCCCAGCCCTCCTGTCTCCCAAGCCTATGGCTATAGATAACTTTTCATTTAGAACAATTTTTGCAAAAACTACTTGAGTTACCAGGCTACAGTAAGTCACCAAAATAAGCCAAAATAAAGAGAACTGATGCCCCTGCTGGCAAGACAAAACTTGCAGGAACTAAACCCTGGCCCTGTCTAAACTGGAAAAAGTATAACCTTGGCAAGACCAGAACTTTGAAATAGTATACTGTCAGGGCAACGTATCCTTGTGTATTTTTACTATCGCTGCCCCCCTCGCTACCCCCATTTCCTTATCTTATATTTGCTTATATATGTCCTTAATCTTATACTGTATAACCCCTCATTATACATTATCTTTTTTGCATGAAATAGTATACTGTCAGCAGGGACCGCGCAGCGGTTTCAAAGTGGGGGGGCTGAAGGGCGAGCGAAGCGAGCATCAATGGGGGTCCGGGGGCTTGCCCCCGGAAAATTTTTTGAGACCACGCCCTTCAGAACGTCAGAAAACGCCCCTTTCAAACAAGACTTGCCTCTTTACGCCCATATTCATATACTGTACAGTTCGGTTCAGAAAAGATTTTAATTACTACGAAAAGAGACATTCAGCGAAATTAACAACAAAGCGTTTCTTCTAATAAAAAGTGTTATTACTTAAAATCTGTCAGAGCAAACTTTCCAAAGTTGCGATGCTAAGTCATTTTCAACGAAATCGTTACCAATTTCCAAGAGGGACATCGTGTCTACTCGTTGTTTATGAAAGTTCAATATCGCTAGCTCGGTTGAATCTTGCTTGCTTCATGTTTGAACGAAGCCAGGTTTTGAGGCGTCTAGCCATTGAGAAAAATCTCTCAGCAGATGCAGCAGTTCGGTGTTAATGATCATGTTTTACGTTATACTAAATATACCACGGTTGCCCGGTTGACACATAAATTTGTATATGAGTTGTTTTTCTTCGTTGTCATTGATTCATTTGAATGAAAAAAATTGAAATCTTTGAAAAAAGTGGGGGGGGCTATAGCCCCCCTAGCCCAATGGCTGCGCGGTCCCTGACTGTCAGGGCAACGTATCCTTGTGTATTTTTACTATCGCTGCCCCCCTCGCTACCCCCATTTCCTTATCTTATATTTGCTTATATATGTCCTTAATCTTATACTGTATAACCCCTCACTATACATTATCTTTTTTGCTTGCAGGGTTTTAAATTAACAGCCAGTATGTGCTCTCAAAGATGTAATTATTTTGTCACAACCATACTCATTCAATTGGGATTTATGATCATATCATGCATCAACTCACAAGAATATGGAAATCTTCCAGAAGTTCATTTGAAGTTCTTTGGACAACACAGTTCTCAAGTGCAACACTGTGATGCAAAGAACAAGGATTGCAATGTAAGAATATCAATGGTGTATGCAACAAGGACAGATTTTGTAAGACAATAGCATGAGCTGCTTTTGTTAACACCTGAATTCAAAGCGATTAGCGATTGCTGACAAAGGAAATTCTCTCAACCAGTAATTAAAAAAAACAAAGCCGCAAACATTTTTCTGAAACCCTGGTAGCAGCTCGTTGTGCATTCCAGAAATTGTTTTAAAGAGCAAATAAAGCATAAATCAAAAGAAGAAGGATATATCTTACATCTACCTCGGGCATTTTATTTATTTGGTTCAGAAGCTAAGCAGTAAGTGTTTTTATTACACCCAAAAAATAAGAGAATTGAATCACCTCCCAATCGGCTTTTGAACCCAATAAATAAAATGCCCATGGTAGATGCATAGATATATCCTTCTTCTTTCAATTTATGCTCATATTTGCTCTTGAAACCAAATTCTGGAATGCACATCGAGCGAGCTAGCTACCAGGGTTTCAGATAAACTTTGGCGGCTTTGTTTGTTTTGAATTACTGGTTGAGAAAACTTCCTTTGTCTATGATTGCTAATCGCTTTGAATTGCAGTGTGAATCAAAATCAAAAGCAACTCATGCTATTGTCTTACAAAATCTGTCCTTGTTGGTGTATGCTGGACTTATGACCTGGAGTTCCTTGTTTCCCTGTGCCCTTTGACTTGATGATGGCGCTTTGGTCAACAGAGACTCATAGATATTACTCTGATAAACCTGACCCTATTTAGGCTCAAACATACAAATTCCTAGCAAACCAATCAGATTGTGAGATTCTTGGATTACCATGGTGATGGCCATGATGATGGAACTTTTCGATTTGATTGAACAAACTGATAGCTTTTGATTGAGATACGAGATTAAAAGCCATGATTCGAGGCCATGATTACATATCATAATTCAACTGACGAATGCACATTACAGGGCTAGCTTTTTCACAGTTTCATGATGAGTCCCTGTTGAGCAAGGTTTACCGCAGGGATACAAGGGACTCAATCATGATCAGTCTAGGTGTAAGCTAAGTGGGCATTCACTTACTTTGTCATTCTTAGTTCAAAGTTTCATTGTGTTAAAAATACTCCTGAGTTAAGATGACACCAGTCAAGTCATAAAACAGATGTAATCATGCTTGAAACAAAATTATCCAGCTGTTAAAGATTAAAAAGAGCTTTATTGCCATAAGCTTGCAAAACTTTAGACTTGCTCTATGTCTATTCAGTGGATCATCAGCAGTAAAAAGAATATAATTTCTTCTGCGGGGGCGTAAGCTACTAAGGTGACCAAGTCTAGCAAAACTTTTAATCATGCAAAGAGATTCATCAAATTTACACGATGAGAGCAAGATTAGATTGAATCCTTTCCCATCTTAGATAATAGTTTTTGTATTCATTTCTATTGATGCTGATAGAAAAATGATTTATCCTCTGTTTTCTTGCATTTTTATGAGAATTGTTTTGCCAATTTTGCTAACAAACTTTGATATTCTTTGACAGGAACACAAGATACCACAAACTTTGAGACACGAACAACCTTGTTGGGGTTATGAAAAACATTGCAACCCAAAACATTATTTCGCATATCCAATTTGCAGTTCACATGATCCAAGGTGGTAAGTTCTGTTCTGAATTAGTACCTATAGTACAACTGTAGTAAGTCTTAAACTCTAAATCTTAATATGAGAAATTTGATTAGATCCATATCCATCAAACCATGTGAAGTCTATGACAAAGCATCATCCCCTGTTGAAGAAAAGAAGAAATACTAGCAACATACTAGGTGTCAGATCTGAAAAAGATCAATTTTTTATCCACTAAAAATTACAATATATATGACTTACACAACTTACAAAATTACTATACAATACTACGGGAACAATACCCCCAATGAGCAAAATGTGGTGGCTACCCCAAGGCCATTTAGACATAGAATTAAAAACTACTATAGTCTTTCTCAAATTACATGCCACGAGAAATTGTCTGCGATCAAATCAATTTAAGTGTTTGGGATGGGTAATTTAGACATTATCACAAATATTGCAAGGCATCTAATTTGAGATTGAGGTCAAAATACATGACTAAAAGAAAAGCAAGGAAAAAATGGGACATGGAAGAACATAGTGGTTGTGGCTGAGTGGCTTCTAACGGAGTTTGAAATTTTCTAGTCAAATCAAATCGACTAGATTTGTGGATGAATTGCAGAGATAGATTGAATGGTACTGTGCCTCTTTCTTTGAAATGAAGAGCTTGAAAGAAAGTTTAGATTCTTTGCTATCATTAGATATCACAAACTTTTTTAAGTCTTGATTTTCTTTGAAAATTATATACACTTAAATTTTGATTTAAAAAGCAGATCAGGCCTTGCTAGGAAGAAATTTACAGACACTTGACAAAGATTCCTGTTGCTGGATTGAGCACCTGGGAAAAAGTTAAACCTTGAACATTAAGAAATTACTGACAACAAGAAATAGTGAGAAAAGGCCAAATATAGGAACAAACTTGTTGCAGTGAAATAATGTATTGTACACTTGCTACCAAATCATTATTGACCTAGGTGCTAGGAGATTCAATTGAGCTTGAGTGTCTCTCCTTGCAAGGCCTGAAGCAGTTTACTCTCATTTAATTTCGTTGTTGAACAGTTATCTTTCCATATCTTCATTATATTTTCTTCTCAGGGCGAGAACAATGGCAGACCAGCAGAAGATCTTCTGGGAGCAAGGAGATTTTGGATACCTGAAGAAGTTTATGGATGAAATGATGACTTTGTGTAAACCAAGAGAAGAGGTACAGTTTACATTTAGCTATCTTGATTACCAATTATCTTGAACATTTGATATTCCAATCAATTATTTGATAGTACTGTAGTGTGTTATAACGTACCGTAAAGCTCTATTAAGTCCCTGGATCATAAGAAATTATATTAAAATTATAAAAAAATTATAAGAAAGGATTTTATACTGTTTAGAAATGTGACATCTTGCTCACGAAGCACTTTGCTTAGAAAAAGAATGTGTCGGCGACAGCAAGCAATATTGTTATTCTCAATGATAATGATATCAAATCGAAATTTCTAACAGGTATCCCTTGAAAGCTCAAAATCAACCACAGTTGGTAAAATAAAAAAATCATGGTAATAGAACAACTAAAGAAAGCTGTAAATTGACCATTTTCCATGGACGCTCGAAATTTTTCCAAAAATTTCCATAATTCCATGAAAACATCGCAATTTTGTCTGAAATTTATTCGTCCGAAATGGTTTACATTTAATGTATTGACGGATGGTTATTTGTTAAAAGTACTTCTGAGATGGGGGTGTATTCAGGGAAGGGGCGGTTATTTGAAGGTGGGGGCTTAGTTGAGGATTTACAGCAATCAAAATTTTCCATACCATCTATTCCATAGGGTGATTCCTCTTTGCGGTGTTCATCTAACTTGGCATTCTGTCATGCAAAGAATATTTACATGAATTTCAAAAACCTCAGACCACAGACGAGCAATGACAGGTAAGAGTTCTTGCTGATCCTTTAATTTTTAACAGAAGAATTCTTAAAAGAATGGGTGATGATTTTTTCTTGCTGTGCACGTATTTTTTCATAAGAAGCTAAGAATTTAGACCAGTACCGTAAGTTTATTAAAATTATCAGATTTTGAGTACTCGGAGTTTCTTACGAGTTTCTTAGAGGTTCCATAACAATCTTCATGTTCACTATCTGTGCCTTCGTGAATATTTCAAAACAAGGTTTTTACGCTTTTCCAATGTTTAGACATTACTCAAGTACCAAGGATTTACTTTATTCAAATAAATAGTTAATTTTCCCAGTACTGGAGTTTCTTAATTTGTTAGCGACCTGAGAGTTGAGTTTCTTATGGGCAGTTTCTTATAACAAAGAAATACGTGTAGCAATGAACTAAATGAACTATGAGAAGGGAAAAATACAAAAAGTATGCAAGGTTTGTTTTTCTGCGTCTTTCCCGAGTGAAATTCATCGTAGTTTAAAACTGAATCACTGTTGATAATTCAAGTTTTGGTGAAACGGCAATGTCCCAGTAACTTTCTATTATCAACGACGAAACCTTCTCACAACATGTTATATTTTATCTGCATTTTGTAGCATGTTTTCAACCTATTTCATATTCAAACTTTTCTTTCTCTGTCCTTGCATTCCTCTTTCTCCTGCCAGAGCTTTTCCTTCCTTGTTGTCTTTGTTTGTTGAGTTACTTCCTTCAAAGTTTCTTGTGTATGTTCTTATTTCCATCTTTTGCGTGATTTTGAACAGTGTTCTAGAATTTGCAATCTGATCAAAATTTGATTAAGATTTATTTCTAAAATATACTCAATAGGCAATGCTATTTTTTGTAGGTTTAAGGAAGATGTGTTCCAGAAAGGAGACATTGGTGGCCACTGCAATTTCAACGAGCATTTACATCGTAAGCAAGGAGCTCATAAAAGTCCACTTCAATCATGGTTTGTATGGCTTCTAATTTGTCCATGTCTCAAGGGCTCAAGTGCATGATCCTTGTGGACTGAAAAAGTAACTGACATATGCTTAGTAGCATTAATAATAATAATCTGTCAGGTACTCAGGGGATAACTCCCTATTGTATGCGACGGGGGGGGGGGGGGGGCAAACGGAACTCCGACACAACATATCTTTGAAAAACACAAAAAATTTACTAAACTTAGGACATTTTTAGACACCAAAAATATACTCATTGGTTCTTAGTAGATAAAAACTAGAGGTTTTACAGCTTTTTTAGGAACTGTGCTGCAATATTTTGGTGAAAAACTCAGCTTAGCACTCACCCTGTCAAATTTTCTCACCAGCAACCCCAAAATATACTGATTTTCCACCAAATAGCGTACCCAAAGGTATACAAGACAACGTTTCCCAAACCCTAAAAAAGACCCCCTCCCTCCCCGTTACCCACTAATAGGGAGTCCCCCCTGGGTCAGGTAATCGCTTGGCACAAGTGTTTCTCATGATTTTATTCGCTATCACTAGTTTTACCTCTATTTTGTTCCTCCTCGTTCTATTTTTAAGAGATAAACAACAATGCAACAAAGCAAAGTGTAACCTTACATTGTCACAGAAATCTCGTCTCTCCTTGCCGCGATGATATATCAAGTGTTTTGAAACCTGATACCAAAAACACTATACGCACATTTTCATAAGAAGTTAAGCATTTGATTCAGTGCTGATAGTTTCTTAAAATGAACAGACTTTGAGTACTCGGGGTTTCTTTCAGTTTCTTAATAACAATCTTCATGCTCACCACATGTGCCCTCGTGATTGCTCTCTGCCTTTTTAACAGGTATGCTGAACTGGAGAACTATTCATATCTAAAAGAGAAGCCAATAGAATCTGGAATGTGTGATGTCGTTTTAGACAAACCTACCTTCTTTATCAAATTAGACGCAGGTAAGCTGATATTTTAGCCTAAGCCCATTATCCAAAGAAGAAAGGGTCTACGAAAAACAAGGAGCAAAAGCTTGCTACGGCCGCCCAAGTAATCATTTTAACCCTCTGTTCAAATAATGCATGAGATGCATCTCAACTAAGGCAATGTCAATTAATTTTCCAGAAATCTTTTGCTCGCTGTTTCGTTAGCCCTGTCTCCTTTGGATAATGGATCTATTCATAGGCTGCTGATAGTTCAACTTTTTAACATTTGAAATTTTATTTTGTGAGTGCTAAATTTTCATCGTTTTCTACGCTTAACGTCCGCATGGATTTGCATAAGTCTTGAGAGAAAAGCAAAAGATGACTTTTCCAAACAGCACTTCGTTAGTTTTTCATGAAATTTGTGTGACCTAGGACCCAGCCACAAGCGTTTTTTAAAGTAATAATTACAATTGGTTAAAAATCATGACCAAAAATGCCACCTTACCTTCCTCTCGAAAAATCATTTGGCTATCCAGCTGTGAGCTGTTTTGAACAAGTACTCCTTTTTTTCTTTCCTGACAACTCGGGTAAGTCTAGCATTTATAATAAACAATAGTAATAATAATAATAACTTTCTTTAAGGTTGGCGTAGTGTGTAGCACTAGGCTAATTAATGCCAACCATTATTAGCACAAAAATGTAACCTAAACGTAACCTAAATTTACAATAAAATCTTTACACAATCTACAGTTGCATGAAAAATTCCAAAACTTAATTTCCCTTTTGAAATACTCTATAGATCGGGACTCTTTTATATGCAACGGCAATTCTCGCCAGAGATTCTGCCCCAGAAAACTCACAGTTTCTAACCCATAGGCTGCAGTCCTAGGTTTGCGTGCATAGATGTTGCTCGTAACTCTTAAGTTGTAATGTATTTCCCTCTCCGCGAAATTTCTTTCATAAAACAAGGATTTAGGTTCATCCTTGCTCGGTAAATTTCAGTGACAAGCAACTGTAGATTTCGTTGATGAATGGAGACTGAATGGTCTGTAATTAACAGTTCTTCAAAACTTGAGGTCCGATCATGATACGCTATTGGTAATGTTCTTTCGTGAATGGAGTTAATTTTTGCGTTAACTCGTCTATCATGAAACATCCATATCAATGGACAGTAGCTAAATTGTGACATTACGAAAGCTCTCGTGACTTTCCTAATTTTTTCTTCAGGCATATACGTAGAGGCCCTTTACGTTTATGGAAGCTCAACTCAATGCACCGTAATAACGCCGCTGTAATTACCCATTTTGCGGAGAACAAACATTTCTAAAATCAAGAATAAACTCGCAATAATTAGATTGAAGCCTGTGTGAGATCAAGAAATATAAAGTTCACAACTTGGTTATATTTCTTTCGCGGCACGATTCTTCAAAATGTGGACATTTTGAGAAGAAAATATACGACATTGTTCACTATTAATTTCGTTTTGATTTTCTCAACAGGCATCAATATGTTCCATCATTTTTGTGACTTCGTTAATCTTTATGCCTCGCAACACATGAATGGAAGCTTCTCTACTGATGTATATATCGTGATGTGGGATACGGTGAGTGAAATCGTGTTTTGTTCATAATCATAGTAAGACCATGAAAACTCGTGATTGGAAGTTTTTGAGTTGTGCTGAGTTCCCCAAAGAACTATTTTCAAATTGTTGTGCAGTGCATCATAAGTAAGCATTCTCAGTGCTGAAATTGCGATGTCGCTAGATCCCCCTTTTTTCTTTTTTTTCCCTATCAATTAAAACACAGAAACATGCGACAATACAACTATTGTAGCACTCATTGCAGGAAAGGGCACGTAGTCAGCGAGTTTCCACAATGAGTGATACTTACAATTAACTAAGGAATTAAACGCAAAAGAAAAATTACAATTGAAAGGAACGCAAACGAAAAGCGTGATCGCTGAGCAGAACTGAGGCTGCTTGATAAAACGGCTGACCGGAAGCCGGTCCGACATGGACCCGAGTTGACGGTCTATCTATGCTGATCATGAGTAGGAGTGGTACTGGTGATGTGATTTTAGAACGCCTTGACATTTAGGCCATGCTAACGAACACAACAAATGCAAAATGCAACAAAGTGATGATAATCACACTTTAGGCCAAATCTGTTAAGCCTTATGGACCCACCTACAGGTGGGGGCGGGGCATTTAGTATTTTACTATTGCTAGGAATATTTTAGTGCCAAAGTCAGAAGGTTTCATTCTTAAAAATGAGATTATTTCTATTTCCTAGTCAAATATGGGTTATCGAGATTTCTTCGAAGACACTTGGAAAGCGTTTACTGATTACCCAATCATTAGGCTTGATAGTTATGACAAGCAAAAGGTAAGTAAGAATCATACCGATAATTCCTGAAATTTTTCAGAATTTTGAGGTTTCATCAGCATAGGTTCCAAATCTTTAAAAAGGTTGGTGTAAAATTCAATGAACTATTTCTTTCGACTGAATGGCTTCAAAGAAACTCCAGCTATTTTGCTATGATTCTGCCGCTGGACTTTTGTGAAATCTTCAATATTTTCAGAATTTGATTGTTTTTCTTCTTTTTCGAGAATTCAAGAAAAATTTTCAAAAAAACTTAAAGCACTCCTAATTTCTAAATTGTTTGGTGTAACATGAAATAATTTTCATGAAAAGCTTATAGTTTATGAATGTCTAGAATATGGTATCAAGCAAAAGTCTGTCACATTTGTGGTTTATGATTTAGAAATTTGATGACGTCACATCCTCCAATGAGCTGAAATATAAAATACGCTGTAATCTAAGCTATATTCAAAATTTTCAAAAAGTCCAATGGTAGAATTATAGAAAGGTAGCTAAAGTTTCTTTTAAGCCCTCCAGTTGGAAGAAATAGGACATAGAATTTTACACCCACCTTTTTACGCTGATTTAAAGATTTGAAACCTATGCTGGTTTCATCATCCCTCAGATAAGATCAAAAAAATCTTCTTGTTGCGTGTAGTGCAATCCACCTTTTCAAGATAAGAGGCACGAAAGCAGAAGTATTTTGCTGTTTGAGATTTTGCATTTTTTAGGCTAAAATCTTTTTTTTTTTTTTTATTATAATATTTATCCACAAAACCCTATCAGCTCTATTAACAAAACAACAACAAAACCATAATACTCTAAATCATATAATACAAACAAACAAAAAAGAAAATCTACAGAATGCTGTTCTTCCTAGGGATCGTGCTTTGGGAATCATTGCTGACTTAGCAAGAAATCCTTCAATTTCTTTTTGAAAGTGTAAATTGTAGGACTAGTTCTGATGTTCAATGGAATTTCATTCCAAACTTTGGCTCCTGAATAATGGAAACTCCTCTTTGAAAATTCCAAATTGTGCCTTGGCACGTCAATATCTAATGAGTTTCTTAATGTATAGTTAGATAGCTGTGACCTTGTTAAGAACCTTCCTTTCAAGCTGTCAGGGCACAGATCATTAGTTATCTTATAAATCATGATAGCCCTGTCATATTTAATCAAGCTTGAAACAGACAGCCAAGTGCATCTCCAGCCATATTCTGCGTACAAAGTTTAGTGTTGAGACAAATTTTCGAATTCAGATCTGTATTTATTTCGAAATTATGGCGATATAAAGAATTTGAATTCATAAGGACTTTGACCGTGAAATCGAAGTTTGGACAAAATTTGTCCAAAGTTTTGATTGCACAGTCAAAGCCCTTATGACTTTAAATTCTTAAAATTGCCATAATTTCGAAATAAAGACAGATATGAATTTGAAAATTTGTCTCAACACTAAACTTTCTACGCAGAACAAGATTTAGCCTCAAAAATGCAAAATCTCAAACAGCAAAATACTTCAGCTTTCACGCCTCTTATCTTGAAAAGGTGGATTGTACAATGATAAACAAATAACTAAAGTAAAATATAAGCACTTTGATGCGAATTGAAATAAGCCCAAAAGATGAAAGATAAGATGAAAATCTCCGGATAATTCCTGTAATTTTTAAAATTTCTCCGAAACAGCACACATAATTCTGCAAATGTTTGAAAATGATAGCCATAGTTCAACAAATTTTTGAAAAAGTACCCTGAAAATGGCACGTCCCATTGATCCAATCCCGTTACAAGGGTGAAAATTGCACATGCAAAAATTGCTTGTAGAAACAATATCTTTGGAAATCTTTCCGAGAGCAGAAATCATGTAAATCGATGCAAATATACTTATTTTCTTTATATTATTGTCAATTTTCCTTTGTAGATAGTTGGTTTGAATTATCTAGTGTATATATGCTATTGTAAGTACCAACTGTAAAGAATTTGATAATAAAGACTTGCTCTAAGTCTACTCCGTGGTCTATCAGCGCTAAAGTAATATAATTACCTCTACGGATGCGTACTTAAGGGGCGATTGAGGTCGCTGCGAAAGAGAAATGAGGCGAAATATTCCGCTTTCGTCTCGTGTCTCCTTCGCAGCGACCTAAATCCCCTTGACGCACGCCTCCGCAAGGGTAATTATATTACTTTAGCGCTGATAGACCACGGAGTCTACAATCCCGTAGAATGTGACAAATATTCTCTCACTTTTTACTCACTAGGTATGTGTCAGGGACGCTGTGTTTCCTCTGCTCGCTAGGATGATTCGTGGGTTATACTACAACATGCCTGTGGTAAGTGATTGTGATTCTACCGGGTGCGCCAAAATAAACTATGCACGTTTGGCAGGCCACAATAAATCGTACACTGGGCCGATTTTGAAGATTTATGACTTAATCTTTAGCAAAAAGCCTGAATTAGATTCTAGGATTTTTTGCAAATTTTTTTGTTTTCAGTTTTTAGAGCTAGACGCGAGTTTCTTAAAATCTTCGTTTTTGAAAACGCTGAAAACGATAAAAAAATGTCGATCAACTTTTCTGAAGAATCGACATGTATGGACAAAGAGAAAACTTGTTCGTGGTGATTTGGGATTTAGAAATCAATTAATTGTATCGATTAATTAATTGAGGCCCAAACATGCGATTTCCTAGCAAACCAATCAAACTGCGAGATTTGTGCATTGTGACGGCCATCATGATGGAACTTTCAATTCGGTTGAACAACTGATAACATTTTGACGAGATTAGAGGCCGTGATTCAAGATTCGAGGCCGTGATTGCATCGTAATTCAACTGATGTATGTATACTACAGGGTCAGATTTTTTACCGGGTGAGTCAGAATAAACGTGGGGTGTTTGGTGGACTGTGACGTAGCGAATAGCCACCCGATCGTTGTGAACTAAATTATTTCGTACAACTATAAATCTGACTTAGATCATAAACCTTTCCCCATCGAAATTGGTCATGTGATGCATTATTAAAAAAATACTTTCTTCGTATGACTTTGTATGGGTGTCTTGCAAAGTGGGAAACCTTTAACCAAACCCTTTCAGCATTTTAGCCTTGCCAAAGCTGCAGGTACACGTGGTATTATCAAGGGAGAATGAAAAAGTTTTTGAAATAGTGTTTTCTCCCCTGGGATGCCTTGTCATAACTTGTCATGCTCAGAGAATATGTTTGAGAGACAGTAAAAACGCATACTTCTTTGCGTTGTAACAAGATCAACGCACTGTATCATGAGAAAACTATTTCATTTTCCCCTGATAATACCACGTGTACCTGCGTCTTTGGCAATGGTAAAATGCTGAAGGGGCTTTGTTAAAGATGTCATCAGTTAGCAAGACTCCGATACAACGTCTTAAGAAAACATTTTTTGATTAATTCACCAAGTGACCGATTTCGATGGGGCGAGGCTATGATCTAAGTTAGACCATTGACTGCACGAAAAGATTTAGTTCACTACGATCGGGTGCTTGAACGCGACTTCATAGTCCGCCAATTACTCCACGTTTTTTCTGACTCACCCGGTACAATTTCATTATGAGTCCCTGTTGAGCAAGGTTTACTGCAGGGATACAAGGGACTCATCATAATCAGTCTAGGGGCTCATCTTAACCGAAGCAATAACATTTTACACATTTAGTTTTTTAAAGGTTCCACGCCTATGCTAGGTGGGCCTAATTTCAGGCTAATTTCCTCCTTGATATGTACCCATTCCTGAGTGTCTCTTTACAGGTTCCAGGTTGCCAGAATTCGGGCCTATTCAAAGCTTTCTCTGAACATGTGCTCCATCGATTAGGAATAGAGCAAGATCAATACAAGGTTAGTGATATTTGAAATGCATATATGACACTTGAACTTAATCCAACTGAACCAAATGTGAAAAATTCTAATTTGGAAAGCATTTTGAATCGACTAAAGTTATTTTAGCTCATGGGAAAAGCAGCAATATCCTTGTGTCCTGAGATTTGAATATTTTAGGTAACCAGAGACTATAAACTTGTTGCTCTGAACACTTTCGATTGAGTTGCCCAATCCCAGGCCGAAATGAAACACGCTCCTAATTGTTTTGAAGATCTGATGTAAGTCGATCCCCTGTTTTTAACGACTTTTTGAGGATTTCAGGTATGCCCTTTTCCTCAAAATTCTTTAATTGGGCAATTTACCGTGCCGAAAAAAATTGCCAAAAATACTAGTAATGTAAAAATAGTTATGTTATGCGCAAACTAACCGGTTTGTGTTATACAGGAAACTATAAAGCCCAAGGTCTTAAAAGTACAGACCGAACTTGCGAGGTCTGTGCAATAAGACCAAGGGCTTTATATTTTCCTGTACACCTACAAAACCGGTTAGTATGAGTTTTATTACCTGACAGCTTCTAATTTTGACTTATATCATTTAGTCAAACGCATTTTGTTACTGTTATGTCGCTTAAGTTTATTGTAAATCTGACAGTCCTAAATCAGGTGCTTTGTTGACACAAACGCGTCCTTGTATCGTATTATACAGGGCTGCGGGAAAACCGCGAGAAAATGTGCGATTAACCAATGTGATTGGCGGGATTCTTGTATTGTCTCGTTTTTGAAACGATAGAAACGACGCACTGCAGAGTATAAGAAAAATCTAAACATTGAATTGAAGCCTCAACTCAAGAGACAACGGATTTAATTTTTTTCATATTTGTTGCATCCTGTTTGCATTAGGCTCAGTTTTTAAATGATAGATAAGTTTTGAGGGTGGTTCAACATTTAGGGGCAAACTAACTCATTCGAAATTGAGAGTAAGATTTCAGAATTTAATTTAAAGTACCATGGAATTAAAATTGATCTGATGATAATTTGACAGGTTTTTTGAAGTGTGGTTTTACAAACAGTGAATTAATAATGATTGAAACATCTATGCAAAATTTTTCAAATTTTCAGAATAATGAATATTTTACGTTAATTGTTTGCAGGATGATGTTTACCGTGTTACGCTATTGGTCAGAAACACACAGTACCGAAATATTCTAAATCAAAACGAGGTAAGGTGTTTCATTTCATTCATTTATCATATTTAAACACAAAATTCCTATCATCTTAAAAAGAACTATTCCTATACAAAATAAACATCTATTTACAAATAAAATATTACAAATTTGCTGATCTTCCTAGTGATCGTGCTTCGGGAAGGATGCTAATTGTTTAGGAATTCCTTCAGTTTCCTTTTGAATATGTTAATTGTGGAACTCATTCTGATTTCTAATGGGATTTCATTCCACGTCTTAGCACCAGAGTAGACAAAACTGCCTTTGGAGAATTCTAGTTTCTGTCTTGGGGTGTCCAGATCTAACTGATTTCTTGTTCGATAGTTAGATAATTGAGATCTGGTAACAAGCCTCCCTCTTAAAAAATTCTGTGTATCATACCATAAAACCCAGCCTTGTATTCAGATTGTTCAGTTATTGCTATGTCCCATGTTAAGGCCAGTGTCCAGTCAGTGGAATTTTCCGAGCGGAATTTACCCAACTGTTTTGTATTTGCTATGAGCTACCAGACACATTACATAAATCTCAGCATTGCTCATTGAATTGGATGGTTATCGCTCATACTTACTTATATGAGAGAAAATAGAAATGAGATTAAAGGGGCTCAGTCGTCAAACAGTAAACAAATCCGTAAACTCGCACGTGTCGGGGATTATCCATTGTTCATCCATTGTCCTCTGCAGTTTGTTTCGTGGCTTCACTCAAGCCACAAAAAAATGACCGTTAAAATCCACTTATATCCGAGCAATCGTAGAAGATATGAATGTTTGGTTTGTTCCTTAGTGAAGTACAATGATTTATGTCCAAACAGCAACTTTCATTTTGAAAAAATACGAAAATCCTCTGTGATATCACCTTTCAATAAACTGCAAAAATCATCGTTTTGTTTACATTTTGACGACGGAGCCCCTTTAAGAATGTTGAACGACTACAAGGAATCACGTCGTAAGTCTAATGAGACACCACATATCTTTGTTGCCTACGATACTTCACAACGTTGCTTCAAATATGGATTGGGCTTCTGGCGTTTTCTTTGATGCTACCCAGATAACGGCAGTGTTACATGATCCAAAGCAAACATCGGCATACGCTAGAGTTATGTGGACAGTCGTGATAAAACGTCCGTGAATTCATTTGTAGCTTTGTTGGGCCTTGGGCCTTAGCCTCACGTGTTTAGCAATTTTTGTGTTCTTTTTAACATTTATCATTTCATTTTTCAGTTAATTGGAGCAATGAAGAGATATTCATCATTAAATGTCACTGTAGTAGAGTACAACCCGTAAGTTGATTTATGATACACGATTTGACACTAGACAATGTCGATGGACGCTTCTTAGGAGCTTCATCAAATTATTGCTGTTTACATTTTGTTCCCTCGTGAGCATTTCACAACGAAGTTGTATGAGTCCTACCACAGTCCAGACATTACTCAAGTACCTTTCTAGCCGGGTACTTTCAGGAGAGTTGGTGAGGGTGAAGTTGCGGTTTTAGCCCCAAGCGCTGGGATCGCAGAAGTAGAATAGGCCTAATCGAGTCCGCGACCCCTTGTCATGACGCTGAATTGATGGAGCTCTACCTGGGATCAAACCCTGTCTGCCTGACTGTTCTGGCTGCAATGTCAAAGGATTACACTACTGCGCCACAACACCTTCAAGTTAAAAACAGACAATGCTGGTTTGAAAGGCCACTGATCCCTGGATATCAAGGCAATTATATTGGCGAGGATATTATTTGATGGTGGACATGTTCAAATAGATTTCAAAATTTACCTGACTGAAATCGGCTACTCTGTTTTGAAATTATGAAGCAACAAAGCCCCTTCGAGAAACCTTCAAAACAGGCTTAAAAATCACGAATGCATTTTCTGCTTTATAACAATGACTTTCACTCGCTTTAGCACGTGTTATCCCTTTGGGAGGACGAATTTATCACTCATGGGAGCACAACAACATTATTCCGTGATTTTTTCCTCCCAATAGGATCATTGCTGTAAGGTAGAAATATTGGGGAAATTTGTTCATGATTTAGTGAGGGGGCTTTCTAAGGGACCACATGCTAAAGCATACACAAGCTATTGCTGTGAGACGAAAATATTAGGGAAATTTTGCAATGATCTTAGGCCGTTTTTTAAGGTTTCTTGAAGGGGCTTTCTTGAGAAAATCCCTCATAATTTCAGAATGTTGTGGCCGATCTTAATCTGCTAAATCTTAAAATGGATTGGAATATGTCCATCATTAGATAATATGTTTGCCAATATCATCGTCTTAATATCCTGGGGGCAATGGCCTTGGAAACGGGGGTTGTTTTTTACTCTACCTGTACTTCAAACTATCAGTTGTTTGAAAGCTGAGAAAATAAATTTTAGAAAATATTCTTACTTGTAACTTGTTATTAAGATGTATTGTTATTAAGATGTATTGGTGTTCATAACATAAGGTTCTAATCTTTAGAAAGGTCGGTGTAAAATTCTATTACAGTTTTCTTTGAAATAAATGGCTTCAAAGAAACTTTGGATTTTTTGCTGTAAATCTACCGTGGAAATTTATTGATATCTTGATTAGCTTCAAAATGGCGGCATTTATTAAATTTGAGGCTATGATGTCGTCAAATTTATAAATCCTAAACCAGAAAAGCTGCAGACTTCTGATTGCCATCATATTGTAGACTTTCATAGATTATGGTTTTCTTGAAGGTTATATCATTTTTCATTCATTGGTTTAGGATTTACCATAACTAAAATGTTTTCAAAATTTTCCATGAAGTTTTGCAAAAATAACTATATTGCCGCCATTTTGAAAAATATAAGGATATCAAAAAATTTCCAAGGGAGATTTACAGCAAAGTAGCATAAATTCCTCTCTAGCCATTTAACTCAAAGAAAACTGTCATAGAGTTTTACAACCAAATTTTTAAAGATTTCAAATATTTGAGCCCTATGCTGGTTTTCATTGTCTTGTATTGTATTGTATTGTATTGTATTGTATTGTATTGTATTGTATTGTATTGTTTTCATTGTGTTCATTGTATTGTATTGTATTGTTTTCATTGTGTTCATTGTATTGTATTGTATTGTTTTCATTGTGTTCATCGTATTGAAAATTTCATGGTATCTGTCTCCTTGTAGGACAGTTCCTTTTCTAAAGCAAATTCATGTAAGTTGATGCAATTTCTTTCTATGTTGATCAAAAATTTATTTTCATCTCAATACGAAACAGAATGATGAGAGCTTCGTCATTTAATCTATGCTGATGATAAAAGCAAAACACTTCTCTGTGCCTCCAAACTGCATTATGAGATGATTTTATCCTGTTTGTGAATGTGTCATGAAAAATTAAGGCAAAAGATTTTTGGATGCTTTTGAAGGTAATCCGGACAAAAAGTTTGGACAATCTCGAAAGCTCAAATTTGCTGTCACCTCGAAACCAGAGCTTTGGCGTTTTGGCCTAGGCAAATTCTTGAAGCAAAGCATATAAATCAACAATTTCCTTTATAAAATCTGAAAAGACTCTGGATTACAACGCATTAAGTTGGGGAGAAATCACCCATTGTGGCATTTTATCATTTTTTTTTTAATTTCAGTTATGAAATTTCGATATGCTTCAGGAATTTGCTTGGGTCAAATGGCCAAAGCTCTGGTTTTGACACGGAGGCAAATTTGAGCTTTCAAGATAAATATCTTATCTCTCAAAGCACCGATATCAACAAATAAGGTATCTTTGTTCAAGTTAACTTTTGAGGGACATTTTTAGAGTGATTAGCCATTGATTAAAGCTAAAAACACATTGCTGGGCCCAACTAAATCTATGTACTTTTTTGGGACATCCGTTACTATTCGTAGACCTATGGGATCTCATCTTTCATATGAGGTTGCTCACTTTTAAAATGTTTTACAAGCCTTGGACATTTTTACTGCTTTATTCCAAGTTAAAGTTTTTGAATTTTTCTTTTCATAAGACCACACATAATTCAGATATATTCATTGGAATGCATGGAGCTGGACTCACGCATCTACTGTTTCTTCCTGATTGGGCAGTCATCTTTGAATTGTAAGCATTGATACCGGCAGCGTAGGGCTCAAATCTTTCAAATCTTTAAAAATGTGGGTGTGATATTCTATGACAGTTTTCTTAATTGAATGGTTAGAAAGGAACGTATGGTACTTTTTTGTAAGTCTGCCGTGGACATGTTTTTGATACCTTGCTTTTTTACATGTTTTGATTTTTACTCATTTTTATTTTTTATCATATGTACTTTCGTTAAAATTTTAGATCATATATAGCACTTGTAATATGGTTTCATTAAATAAAATATTCTCTATTTCTCGAGCTTTTTAACACAACCCCTTGCAAAGCAGTCGTCGATTGATGGGACCACCGTGTATGAATAATTAAAAATGAAAGAAAAATGAATGAAATGAAGTTGTCTGATCAAATGATTTTCTATTTTAGATATAATACTGAAGATCCGGACTGTTATCGTGACCTTGCCAGTCTCAGGTATGCTATTCTGCACGTACCAGTGACTTATAATCCCTTGTTTCCCTGTGCTCTGTGGCTTGATGATATCGCTTGATTATAAACGATTTATCCCAGTGTGCACTTTTTTGAACGCTTTATTTTATAAACACTCTAGGCTTAACTGCACCTTAAACAGGCGCAATATTTCGGCAGCCTTAGAATACATCTTGGCAACTTAGAAACTGCCAAAATCTTCAGATCCCAAGACTAAACACATAACATGCGGAAAAGGGCTCTAAAATCGACTCTAAAATCATGGAACAATACGCCTGTTGATATGCAAGAGGCTTTAACTCTCGGTACCTTTAAAAATCAACTGAAAGCACACCTTGTGGCTGATCAAAAACGTTAAGTTCAAAATATGGCCCCCTGTATCACAGTATTTTATTTCAAGTGGGCTGGAAGGATTTCTAGCTATTTATAGCTACTTTAGGCCCTTTATGCATGCTGCCTTCATGCATGTGGGTCCCCTAGTTTATGTCCCTTCCGGAGGACGGCAAAGTGAGTTGCTTGCACCGGGAAGGCCACCCATCCGGATCTTAACGTCACATGACCGAGGTTAACTTCAGTTACTTAACGGAAACTATATAAGCTGATTGGCCATTCACCCCACAAGTAATTGATATATTCAATTCAATTCAATAAAAACAATGATGTTGCTTCAGTCAGACAGAGACTCGTGGTATTACTCTGAAAAGCTTGACTCTGTTTAGGCCATCTGTGACAGGATAGCCGAGTAATCACACATGTTTTGCAGTAAAAACTCTTATTTCACCAAGCGATTACCAGTAATTACAACTACTCAAATGGCTATCTGAGCCTAGCCTGCGTGTAACCTCGACTCCTCCTCGAAGGAAAAGTAGAGGCGGAGTTGAGGCTGCACGCAGGCTAGCTGAGCCCGACTGATCTAAAGTTCTGAAAACGTCTCTATTTATTCTCTTCACGTTGTAAAAATATCTTCATTACTTAATGTTTAAACATACGAACAAAAGAAACGTATGTGATTTCCCTACACCAACTATGTAACACACGAAAAAACTCACATAAAAACTACGTAATTCCGTTACCCATTGAAAACAGAATACTCGCATGCAGCGATGAACATAAGCTATTACCCAAAATCTAAACACAGCAGAATTTCCTAGTCCCAAAATGTCAGTACACGTTTCTTAATTTCACGTGAAAATTTAAGCTTTTTAGTACTAAAAGTTTCTTAATCTGTTTCTTATTTTTTGGATGCATGTATTTTCTGCCACTGCCACGTATTCGCTTCTTGACAGACAGCACAAGTCTTAGCAAGGAGAAGAGTTCTATTTGACTCAAAACACAAATTCATCATGAATATTACCAAAAAATAAAGGCTCAACGACAATGTTCCCATGATTTCCTTGTATTTGGCTTTAAAAGTTTCTTAGCAATTCTTAAGCATAGTGCTAGAGTTTCTTAAAATTTTCGCCATCCTAGTACTAGTTTCTTATAAACCAGTTTCTTATATGAAAAAAAACGTGTAAGCAAGAAATCGTTCCTGGGCCTAAGCGAAAGTGATAGTAAATCCCTCACACCATCACACACGAGAAATTGTGGTGGCATTGGCAATCAGCCAGTACTACCTGGTGAGTGAGAGAAAACACCGCCGTGTGAAAGGCTACTGCTCCCTAAATGTCAAAGCAATGATATTTTGCAATATTTGATTGAATTGAATTGAATTGAATTGAATGTTCAATTATTTTTAGAATTTTTCCTGGCTAAAATCGGTCTCTCCGTTCAGATTTTAAAAAGGAAGTTTTCCAGAAAGCCCGGGGGGTCACTTCAATAGGCGGATGACGGGGGTGTGCCATTTTCAATTGTAAAATCATACCCTATAATTTATGAATTCTTCAAAAACCATACCCCAAAATTTACGGGCCTTTCAAAAAAGATACCCTAAAATTGTGACCAAAATTCGAAATTCTAACCAAGTACCTGAAATCAGATTAAATTCAGTACCCTCAAGCATTTTTCTTCCAAAATGACACCCCTAAATTTATGTTCATTTGTGATGTTACCAAAAATGACACCCTAAAATTTATTTTCAGCCTGAAAAAAGGTACCCCAAAAAATGGCACATCCCGTACTGGTACATATGGTAGTGACCCCCCCCGGGCCAGAAAGTCCTTTCGAGAACCCTTTGAAAACGTGCTAAAATCATGAACCAATTTCCTTAATATTTCAACCTTTCGGCAATGACATGAACTCGCTTCATCATGTGCTTTCCTCTTGGGAGGATAAAAAAAACTTCCCCTCATTATGAAAAACTAAGTCAGGGGGATTGCATTCTCCCAAGAGAACATAATTCATGCTAATGCATGTAAGTTGTCATTATTGTTAGGAAGGAAAACCAAAGGAAATTTTGCTCGTCGTTTTTACTCGTTTTTGCAGGTTTTTGAAAGGGGCTTTCTGCAGAAAATCTCCCATATCAAAAGGAAGGACTGACCGAGTAAAGCCGGGTTTGTTTTGAATTATTGGTTGAGAGAATTTCCTTTGTCTGCAGCCGCTAATCGCTTTGAATTGAGGTGTCAATAAATTACTGAATCTAATTGAACATATTGGTATTGAAACAAGACAGTTTTCAATAGAAGCGCTTTGGTATTCAAGGAGCAGCATTTTTCAAACGCTGGGCGCTTTTTAGGCAATCGGTACTCGGTAGAGTTCAAACTTGCTGACCTTCCTCCTTGTCAGAGTTAGCGTTGGAACGTTTCATTTATCTTCTTTTTCTTTCTGCTAGGGGTGTAAAATACATTACTTGGCAGAATAAAGAGACATTATTTCAACAAGATAAGGTAATGCATAACCCTCTACTTTTTTTGTTGCGGCGAAGCCTTAGTAATCGCTAATACTACCTTACTCATTACCAAGACTTATGACGATGAGTCCCTTGTATCCCTGCGGTACCTTGCTCAACAGGGACTCATATTGAAACTTGAAACAGTTAAAAACCTGACCCTATCTTTTGCATTCGATCGATCGAATCTGGATCGAGTGACTGCTTCGGCTCTGTTCAACGGTCACTCCTCAGAAAGGAAATGCGATAGAAACCACGGTAAGCAGACCCTTAATCAACGAAACTTGGTATTCATCTGAAGAAGAAAGTTCACTTTACCTGGTGAGTGCAAAATAAGTCTTTTAATGCTGCAATGTCCACGTTTTTAAGACCAAAACATACCAGATAAATCTTCAAGTATCTGCCGCAGCAACTACCTTCAAATTTAGTCAACTGCGTCAATCGAATTGAAAGTTCGAAACTGATTGTTCTTTGCCAAATCTCGCAATCTGATTGGTATGCTAGGAACCCCAGCATATTGGGTCTAAATAGGGTTAACTTTTTCAGAGTAATAATATGAGTCTCTGTTGACTGAAGCGCCATCTTGAAGTCAAAGATCACAGGGAAACAAGAGACTCATCGTCATAAGTCTACTCATTACCTCCTTACAGCTTAAACTAGGACCATGACTACCAGAGAGTCAGTTTGATCATATTTCTGACAAGGTCATTAGGAAGGTCTTCATCACCATATAATGAAATATGCTTGAGAACATCTTTTGAAAGATTGATGATTTGGACAAATAGTCGTAATAATGCATCATCTCCAGCAGGAAGATCTCGTCGTTGAACATCAAAAGAAGGGCAGAGCAACAGAAAGTGTTCCGCGTCGACAACCGCCAGCGTTCGTTGGGCACATTGGGTTTATTGTATCCCTACAATAGTGCTTCAATTTGTGGAAGTTTAACTTGATGGGACCAACTAAATTTAATAATGTAGGATTCCTAATGGATCATAAATGTCCTCAATACAACCAAATGACATCATTTGACCTATTACTGAGACAGCATGGATTACAACAAATGCAAGGTACCTGCTTACATGAAAGAGGTACCCCATAGTGAAATTGCAAATTGCAAGACCTACATTTCCTACTACGTTACCAACACCCTCCCTGAACTTATCTAATCAGACAACGGTATATCTTTCGTTTCCTCAATACAGCAAAATGATGTCACTAGTCCTGTCAATAAGACAGCATGCAGAACACCAAACGCAAGATACCTGCTTACATGAAAGAGGTACCCCATAGTGAAATTGCAAATTGCAAGACCTACATTTCCTACTACGTTACCAACACCCTCCCTGAACTTATCTAATCAGACAACGGTATATCTTTCGTTTCCTCAATACAAAAAAATGACGTCACTAGTCCTGTCAATAAGACAGCATGCACAACACCAAACGCAAGATACCTGCTTACATGAAAGAGGTACGCCATAGTGAAACTTCCGATTACAAGACCTACATTCCCCATTGCTCTACCTACACCTACAGTTAAAGTTCTACAGGATGTGGGAACTACCTCCGACTCATATATATTGGTTACTGTAAAAAGCGTAAGATATACGGATGAAGCTACGAAGTATGATATAATCCAGATGTCGTGGTTCAGATCAAAATAAAAAGGTACAAAACACAGTATTAGGCCTAATAAAAGCATTCGTATTGCTACCTGACGAGACAGCTTTCCAATACATATATACGCGACCCAGCTAGCTATTACGAGTCCAGCTAAAACGGGGTAGGTGTATTCATAGTCAACACCGGATGTGCAGTCACCACAATGTATGTTGGGGTTTTGTTTTGTTGTTCCAAGCTGTGTAGTTCCGAGTATGAAAATCCCGTCACAGAAGTGCACAACGAACCGCAGTGAACAAACGCCGTAAATCCCTCTCAAGTACTTGGTGTATGATTCATGCGGTAGATCTTCAAATTCTTGTACGTTCTCACAGTGGGCTTTCCGGTGGTCTTCAGACTGGGTAGTCGGTTCAACGTCATGCTTAGACCGGTCCAATTGTTTATGATTCTTAATAAATTGGCTTATCGACCGTTTAACGTTTGTAAACCGGTTCATTGCTTCATGGTTGTGTTTAGACCGGGTCATATGTTGATCATACTTTGATGGCTGGCTCGTGTGTCCAACATGCAGTTCTGACCGGGTCATTGCGCTATTGTTGTCAGTAGACTGGTTAGTCGGTTCCTTAACGCTTGTAGACCGTTTCATTGGTCCATTGTCGTCTTTATACTCAGTCAACTGTCCATTTTCGTTTGTAGACTGGACATCACTCTCGCTTGGCCGGTTTTGTAGCCCGCCATCGTTTCTCAGCCGTTCATCGATCAGCTCTTGAAGCTTCGTCTCCAGATCTAGCAATTTTCCATTTGCTTTTGCAATCTTCCGCAGTGATTTTGAAGTTTCCTTGCTAAGTGCATGGCTGAAAAGAAATCTTGGGGACTCAGGCAAGATGTAAATGCCTATTGCCGATAATAACAAGGGTAGTGATTCGCAAATAATAATGAACCATCTCCAGTGAAGATATCGTAGGCCGAAGATTGCAACCAAAATGGTGTACAGGTATCCAAAGAAATATGCTGGCTCAAGAAATGAAATTAGATTTCGCTTGGTCACAGGCGTCATTTCCATTATGTAGGGATAAACCAATATTTTGGCGTCAAATACTAAACCAATAGCCATTCTTGTCACGACAATCATCGCAAAGCTTGAGGATAATGCGTTGAGAACAGACAGAACAAAGTTAAAAGTGAAGAAGCAGAACATTGTTTTCCGTCGACCAAAGTTATCTGCAATTTTGCCAATGAAAGAAGAGCCAAATATTCTTGCAAAGGAAAACAGCACAACAAAATAGCTTGCTGTCAAATAATCCAGAGCAAACTCACAGCGAAAAAAGACGGCCAATATTGAGATCATACTTAATAATGTAGCTTCGCCAGCGAAATTGCGTATACTTACACAAGCAAAAGCGAATATGTGAAATTTTCCGAAACCAAGTTCTTCCGTGATTTGATGGATCATGTCACCCTCAATGTATTTGTAGTCCATGTTGAATGTATTATGTTTGTGCGAGCTCTGCTTAATTAACCAATTGAACTGACTTGGTTGGGCTTCTGTTTTCCGAATCAACTAAGGTGTGCTTCAAATTGAATATTGCACGAGATTTGCGGTAACGCAAAAGTAGTCAGGTAAAACATTTCAATTGTCATCTGCTATCTTATTTGAGAAATGCAACTTGATATTTGCAACTATGTGTGTATCAACTGGACAAATGTAAAATCGGAATGGATTGATTGATGGACCTAAAGAGCCATGAAATTGCTACAATCTGCTGCATTTCCCTTCGTTGTTTGTTTTTATGTGCTAAAACAAAAGATGAGTCTCATTTTCAACTCAAATTCTAGTATTCTTTCTACAAGATTACCCTGAAATCTTGTTTCAGAATAATGGTCGTTCTCTGTGAAATCAATGCTCTAGAAGACAGAGGAGATGGATTCAAGGTCTATGAAGTCCAGTCACCAACGCAACAGAGCCACTTGGTGTCGGGGAAATCTTACCATCCTAACTCTCAAATACTTTCAAAGAGCTTAGAGTACAAAGGAACAGGTTACGTTTTTCTGGATACTAATAAATATACGTTCCATATTAGAATATTCAGCCACTGTATGGGACCCCTACATGATTAATCAAGTTGAATCGATAGAAAAAGTTCAAAGAAGAGCTGTAAGATTTGCAACGAATTTCAAGGAACGTGAGCCAGGCTGCATGAAAGCCAAATTGAAAGAGATTAACTTGCCTTCACTCAAGGAGAGGAGAGAGCAAGCACGCTTAACATTATTCAAGGATATTGTAAAAAATGATTCTGCTGTAAAACTTCCACGTTATGTTATGAAAAAGACGAGGAATACAAGACAAAACAATACTGGCTCTTTTAGTTTCGTACACATGCAATGTAGAACTGAATCATATAAAAATAGTTTTTTCGCGAGAACAATCAAGGATTCCTTCAAGTTAGACCTTTGTAATTAGCAACTAGATTAGGCATTTTTAGAAGCTTTTGTAATTAGGACTTTTAGGTTTTTATTTGAATTTTACTTTTGAGTCAGTGACCCCTTTGCAGCAATGCCAATTTGTCTTGCAAAGTATTGCTGTAGATCATGTATATGTACAGGCTGGTTCCTAATTTGTCAATTGTCAAATGCGATTGGTGATCAAATGTAGCCAATAAACACTTATAGGAAAGTACATGAAGTTCTTTTCAAGCCATCAAATCAAGCGAAAAATACATTAACCAATCGTGCATCGTTTTTGTAAAGATTTTATTCCTATTCTCCCATTCGAGCCTCGTTCCCATAGCCTGCTCGCAGCCTCATTTTCCGGAGTTGTGTCGAGGCTGCGCACAGGCTACATTCCCATTACCCAAATAATAGATAATCCCCCCGTCCCGGAGCGTTAAGTGCTCTCTAACGTAGGAAACATCTCAAACTTGGGGGGGGCCACACTTGAAGGGTACTACTTTTTTATTGAGTTAAAAGGGTAATTCCTTTAACAATAATTATAGTCTGCACTGCTGCCAAATATTCTCTGAACATTGCTACAAACAAAGATCAATACTTTGTGCTTGTGTCAAAATCTGGAATGAAATCCCACCTGACATACGAAATGTAAAATCAAAGAAAAATTTTCTACAAAAACTAAAACAATACATTAGCAATAGCTACAATTAAAACTCTGCAAATCCAAACTACCCCCACCTCATTGACAATCCATCCTGTCTGTATTTAAATTTTTATTTCATTTATTTTTTCTTAATCCTTTTATCTTTTCTTACCCCTTTCATTAAAATTAAAGTAGATTGATAGATAATTATTGTCCTAGTTCTTTCATATAACCTGTAGCAATGCATTGCTTTCATAGTATATTCAATAAATGCTATTCTTAAAATTGTAATTCACGAGAGGGAAATGGCTCGAAAGCTCATTTGACTTCTTTTCATATGTCCTTCAGCAATTTTCTGTCGTTAAATGTATACAGATATATGTCACTATTTGTTTTATCGAATTCAGCTTTCTATTATACACTACACCAGTTGAAATGTATTAGTTTTAAATTTGCTGAGAATATACATTGAAAATTTAAACGGTTCCTACATCTCTGCTAGCATCCCTTTTCGTTCTGTGATAATATGAACCCTCTCTTTTTTGCAGGGAAATCATCCAACTTTAGGAGAACATGCCAAGTTTACGAACTATGCTTTCCAAGTGCGTGAATTCATGCGGTTACTGGAAGAGGCAATTGGACATGTTAATATCAAACGACCAATCACGACTTCGAGATGATGTCATTGACATATGATAGAAATTGTCACATTTTTCTCTGTACTTTTTCTCAAATTGATTTGGTTTTTGTTGTAAATTTCATTTTCATTCTAAAAAACCAAAATGATGCAAAAAACAACGCACATGAACAAATGAATTACGGATTAAAGTTCTAAGCATCAGCCAAGGGCGCCCTACCTTGTAGTAACTGTGTTTATCTGTATTAATACCAGTACCGTTTTCGTGACCCAATACACAGAGTGATTAGTGTGCAAGGATTTTCAAATTCTAACGTCTGTTAGTGTTGACCAATCGAAATCACGATGTCTGGACATATCGAAGAGCAGTTGATCTCGTATTCCATCAACACCGGACTTTGAAACTCATCTTGACCTTGATAGGACTGACTTTTGTGTACTGGGTAACGAAAACAGTGCTGGAAATAACCACAGTCCCTACAAGATAGGCGCCCTTGCATCAGCTTGGTGTACATTTTGACGACAATTTTGAACTTGTTATTTGAAATATGAGTGCTGTGAAAAGGGGGCCTTATTTGAGAGGGAGAGCTTATAAGTCAAATTACAAGGATGTAAATGCTAGCTTTTTAGTTCTTTTATCCCATATTTTGCAGAATCAACATACAATTTTTCGAGTCAAATGCACGATTTTGACATATCAAAATCGACATGCAAACTTGTTTTAGCTAAATAAATGCAAAATCTTTTGTAACCTCTAGCATTTAATGTAAAGTTGGGGGAGGGCTCAATACCTCAATAGAGAGGGGATTATTAAAGATTTTGTCTTGGAAGGGAGGAGCATAACGTACCCTGGGTGCCAGAGCTAGAAATTTAGATTTATATTGGCTCTGTACCCAGAGGGTAGGCATAACTCTGTTTCACCTGCGGAGGTGGATTCCACCCCCCCCCCCCCCAACCATATTGTTGTTTGCCAATGCTAAAATGTGGAAAGCAGACTTCCAAGATTATCGAGTGAAGAAATTTTCAAGATTCTGTTTTGTAAGTCACACTCTGATGAAGACACAAGTCAGAAAGGCATCAGTGTGCTAAATATCTTGTCTTTTTTGCATCCGAACTTCTCTTATACAGTTATGCTTATATACATGTATTTGATTATATCCAATGCCACAACAAGTTTCAATTTAGTGCCTCATTTTATTGTTATAATCATGGCACCGATAATCATGAAAATTAAACTTAATGTTTTCTTACCTCAGCTATTCATCGCTTCAAAACTTCCAGGTGAGATAGGGTTAATATACCCTGGGTACCAGCCTCTCTAACTGTTTTTATGTTAGAGAGGGTGGTACCCAGGGTAGGGTTAATAGAGAGTGGGGGCTCTATGGAGTTCAGTTATTCCATGTCTGTCCTGGCCCACATTTTAGCCTACAAGCTGTGCTCACATGGTCGTGAAATTTGAAACCGAGACTGAAATAGCGCCTCCCTCTCTTCGCCAAAATTCTTCGCGCGGGAAGCCAGCTGCAGCTCCAAGTCTGTTCAAATCAACTAAATATGTCACAGAACCAAGAGCCTGATCAAAAGAAGGCAAAGATCATGCTTCGGTAACTATCTCTTGAGCATTTCTAAATAAATTGCTTCCTCTAGCTTCGCAATAAAAGCTGTGGTGCGGGGTTTATTCAGGTTCAATTCAACCGGCCTAACCTGAATGGTTCATTTCGGACCACAAGATCAAGGCAAAGGTCAAGTTTGTAGCAACGAGCCCACGAATGGGGGGTACTCTGTAAAATTATGGCCAAGAATGCTCTGTTCAGCTCTCATAAAATATTGGATCCTTCAAAGCAACAGTGGATCTTTCAGACTTAAAGGCAGTCTGTCCCCCCTGTTGTTCTAAGTTTATTTTCATTGGAGCTAAGAATGCATACTTTAATTTCCCCAGAACAAGATTCACATTCAGATTCAGAACAAGATTCAGATTCAGAAAAATTTCCCAATATAATGACAATAGCGCAAACAATAAAAATCTGACACAAACCAAAACCAATTTACTGATTAGAACACATCATTAGCTTCCTTTTGAGGGGTCATACAATTTCATACCCCTGGGGGGCTCTTCAGGAAAACGGGGAGTTGGTCCCAAAGTATGCAAATAGTCAGTAGGCTCTTGTCACTGTACCAAAGGCCATTGTCTCAAAATGGTAAAATTTATCAATCAAAACCAATTTACTGATTAGAACACATCACTACCTTCAATTTGAGGGGTCATACAATTTCATACCCCTGGGGGGCTCTTCAGGAAAACGGGGAGTTGGTCCCAAAGTATGCAAACAGTCAGTAGGCTCTTGTCACTGTACCAAAAAGGCCATTGTCTCAAAATGGTAAAATTTATCAATCAAAACCAATTTACTGATTAGAACACATCATTAGCTTCAATTTGAGGGGTCATACAATTTCATACCCCTGGGGGGCTCTTTAGGAAAACGGGGAGTTGGTCCCAAAGTATGCAAATAGTCAGTAGGCTCTTGTCACTGTACCAAAGGCTATTGTCTCAAAATGGTAAGATTTATCAATCAAACCCAATTTACTGATTAGAACACATCATTAGCTTCAATTTGAGGGGTCATACAATTTCATACCCCTGGGGGGCTCTTTAGGAAAACGGGGAGTTGGTCCCAAAGTATGCAAATAGTCATTAGGCTCTTGTCACTGTACCAAAGGCTATTGTCTCAAAATGGTAAAATTTATCAATCAAACCCAATTTACTGATTAGAACACATCATTAGCTTCAATTTGAGGGGTCATACAATTTCATACCCCTGGGGGGCTCTTTAGGAAAACGGGGAGTTGGTCCCAAAGTATGCAAATAGTCAGTAGGCCCTTGTCACTGTACCAAAGGCTATTGTCTCAAAATGGTAAGATTTATCAATCAAAACCAATTTACTGATTAGAACACATCATTAGCTTCAATTTGAGGGGTCATACAATTTCATACCCCTGGGGGGCTCTTTAGGAAAACGGGGAGTTGGTCCCAAAGTATGCAAATAGTCAGTAGGCTATTGTCACTGTACCAAAGGCTATTGTCTCAAAATGGTAAGATTTATCAATCAAAACCAATTTACTGATTAGAACACATCATTAGCTTCAATTTGAGGGGTCATAAAATTTCATACCCCTGGGGGGCTCTTCAGGAAAACGGGGAGTTGGTCCCAAAGTATGCAAATAGTCATTAGGCTCTTGTCACTGTACCAAAGGCTATTGTCTCAAAATGGTAAAATTTATCAATCAAAACCAATTTACTGATTAGAACACATCATTAGCTTCAATTTGAGGGGTCATACAATTTCATACCCCTGGGGGGCTCTTTAGGAAAACGGGGAGTTGGTCCCAAAGTATGCAAATAGTCAGTAGGCTCTTGTCACTGTGTTGTAGTCGAGCATTCATTGATAAATGGTTCAGAATTTAGGAGAAGCGACGAAGAAATAAACCAGCTATCAACAGGAAGACTTTCAAGTGCAAAAACACAATCCTTATGAGGCTAACACCAAAACGAGGTTATTATGGGTCATAGGACCCAACAAACAACAACATGAAACTATAAACTACAACATTTCCCTTTTTCTTAAAAGTTCTTACACATAATCTTTAAAACGCTCTGGCCTCTTTACTGTCCTCCCTGATCTGGTCTTAATGTTCACAGTAGTTTGTTCCCTTTCTGTGTCATCTTCAATAACATTGCTCTCTGTTGTTCCATTATCTTCAATAGCATTGTTCTCTGTTTCAGGAATATCAAATATCAGATCCTCAGGAGGTGAACACTCAAATTTCTCTTTCATAGGCATCATGTGTTTGCGATTTCTTCGAATAGTAGTCCCTTTATCCGTTTCTAATACATAAGATCTATCATTCTCATGATTGTCAATGATTTTAGCTTTCCTTGACCAGTCTTTGCCATCATGCAACCTGACAGTTTGTCCTGGTTTCAGTACTGGTAGGTCTTTTGCTCTGGAATTGTATTTTTCAGCAACATTTTTTCTCATGTCTCTTGAGTAGAGCTTTATCTTTTTGTTGCCTACTAGAGTTGGCAGTGTTGTTCTTGGATTACGATTCATCAACAGGAATGCAGGTGAAACTGCACTATTCTTGACTGGAGTAGTGCGAAGAGCTAATAAAGCTAAATTTACGTCTTCATTGCTGTGCATAGCTTTCTTAAGTGTTCTTTTCACTGTCTGAATGGTTCTCTCTACTTGCCCATTGCTCTGTGGAAAAAAAGGACTTGAAGAATCATGAAAAAAGTCCCATTCTGTAGCAAAGGTCTTGTACTCTAATGAAGCAAACTCTGGACCATTGTCTGAAAAGACTATCTTTGGTATACCTTGTCTTGAGAATATCTCCTTTGTAGCTTTAATAACAGTGCTACTCTCTAAATTAGGTAACTTGCTCAACTCAAAAAACTTTGAGTGATAATCAACTACTATCACATAACATTTGTTCTTTAGGTGGAAACAATCTGTACCAACTTTGATCCAAGGCTCTGAGGGAATCTCATGGGGTATCAAAGTTTCTCTTTGCTGACGATTTCTATAAGTCATGCACGCATCACAATTAGAGACTAAATCAGTTATTTCATTATTCATGTGAGGCCAATAGAATACCTTTCTAGCACGTATTTTGCATTTCTCGATACCAAGATGTCCTTGATGGATCAGTGCACGCATTTCTTTCCGCATGGATGATGGGACGATGAGCTGTTCCCCTTTTAACAGAAGGCCTCTAGAAAACGTAATGTTCTCTCTAATATTAAAATAAGATCTTACTTCATTTGCAACAAGTTCTTTCACCTCTGGCCATCCATTCATAGTATAGTTCTTCAACAACTGTAATGTGGCATCTTGGGCTGTCTCTTTCTTAAACTGTTCTAGTCTTGCATCACTTATAGGTAAATTGTTGATAACTGAGTGCACTACAAAATCAAGTTCTTTCTCTGGAATTTCAGTGGCAGAGTCATCTAGAAATGCTCGACTTAATGCGTCAGCTACTATGACATCTTTCCCAGATCTGTAATTTAGAGTGAAGTCATATCTCTGGAGGCGAAGAAGGAATCTTTGTATTCTTGGTGGAGCTTTTATAATTTCTTTGGTGAAAATTGCCTTAAGAGGTTGATGGTCATTTTCAACAAAGAATTGTTGACCATACACATATTGGTTGAACTTTTCACATGCAAAAACTACGCTCAAGCATTCCTTCTCTAGCTGACAATAATTTCTTTCTGATGAAGTCAGTGATCGAGAGGTATATGCAACAGGATACCAGTTCTTGTCAAATAATTGTTCAAGAACAGCTCCAAGTCCATCTTTGCTAGCATCTGAGGTGACTCTAATTGGGAGGTTAGGATCAAAGAACTTTAATACTGGACTTTCAGTCACTAATCTCTTTAGTTCATTGAAGGAATTTCTTTGTGGCTTATCAAAAACCCATTCTATGTCATTCTCTAATAGACTTCTCAGTGGAGCAGAAACTGATGCAAGATTTGGCAAAAACTTTCCTAGGTAATTTATCATGCCTAAGAATCTTTGCAATTCTGTTTTGTTTGTAGGCTCGGGCATCTTCACAATAGCAGCAATTTTATTTGGATCAGGCTTAACACCTGCTTCTGACAAGTTGTGACCAAGGTATGACACCTCTGTTACTTCAAACTTGCACTTTGACAAATTTAACTTCACCCCTGACTTTTGTACTCTGTACAAAACTTCTTTGAGTGATTGATGTAACTCCTCTCTGGTATTTCCCCAAACAATGATATCATCCTGAAGATTAGCTGCTTTCTCAATACCCTCAATAACTTGACTGATTTGCTGTTGGCAGATTTCCGAAGCAGAGTGAATTCCAAAGGGTAATCTAAGAAATTTATACCTTCCAAAAGGTGTATTGAAAGTGAGAAGCTTGCTGCTCTCTTCATCAATCTTGATTTGCCAGTATGCATTTGACATATCTAATTTAGCAAAATACTTTGCACCTGACATTTGTGCAAATCCCACACCTGACACCATGTTGTAGTCGAGCATTCATTGATAAATGGTTCAGAATTTAGGAGAAGCGACGAAGAAATAAACCAGCTATCAACAGGAAGACTTTCAAGTGCCAAAACACAATCCTTATGAGGCTAACACCAAAACGAGGTTATTATGGGTCATAGGACCCAACAAACAACAACATGAAACTATAAACTACAACAACTGTACCAAAGGCTATTGTCTCAAAATGGTAAGATTTATCAATCAAAACCAATTTACTGATTAGAACACATCATTAGCTTCAATTTGAGGGGTCATACAATTTCATACCCCTGGGGGCTCTTCAGGAAAACGGGGAGTTGGTCCCAAAGTATGCAAATAGTCAGTAGGCTCTTGTCACTGTACCAAAGGCCATTGAATCAAAATTGTAACATTTATCAATCAAAACCAATTTACTGATTACATTAAGTACAAAAATTTTCGGCGGATAAAATTTTGGACAATAAACTTCGGCGAAAATATTTTCGGACACATTTTTGGTATTTCGGACAAAGAAATTTTCGGACAAAATTTTGACTAGTCTTTGGATCATTTATGCAATATCACAGCAGCTTATAAATTTATTGAAACAAAACACCTTCATAAAGCTTGGAATAGAGCCGTAGCATGTACTACAGTCCCTTCTAACATAAAATTTTCTAAAATAGAATAGCAAAAAATTCACCAATTTTCTTGTTTCTATTCTTATTCTTCAATTTTTTGTATACTTGCTTTAAATGGTAGTTGGTTGTCATAGGCAGTTTAAATCTGCAAAAGGGCCTTCTCGTTCTATGTCATTTTGATAGCATCATCAATTTTGGTCATTTTGATATGAATTCTTTCGAATTACATCAGCAATAGTGAGAGCATGTAAATGGTGGTAGACGAAGAGGACTTTGTTGTTACTTGTTCTAACCATAAGTTCTGACTATGACAATAATATTGGATTGGAACAGTATTTTTCAAAAACTTTGCATGTTTACATAACCTTTCATGACGTGCTGGAGATTCGATTTCAGATTTTGGTTCTTATTTTAAGCATTAAATTCATACTACGCATGTGCATATATATGCAAAAATTTTCGGCGTGACAAATTTTCGGACAACTACATATTTCGTACAAATAAATTTTCGGACAAGTCTTTGTCCGAAAGTTTGTCACGCCGATGATTTTTGCACTTAATGTATGCAAATATGTCTCCAAGGTATATCAGAATGAAGGTCAATTTGGTTTAATCTAATTTGAGCTCAGTTTGGATTTCTATCAACAATGGAAAGTAGTCCTGGACTTCTTCTTTTGCATATGTTGCCAGCAACGTGTCTGTGAAGACCAGCCTTACAATTTCCAGTGATCGTTGTTGCCCTGTCCTGGGAGCAGAATAGAACTCTTTGATTAATTGTACTATTATGGAGTAAATTGGTTTTGATTGATAAATCTTACTATTTTGAGACAATGGCCTTTGGTACAGTGACAAGAGCATACTGACTATTTGCATACTTTGGGACCATCTCCCCGTTTTCCTAAAGAGCCCCCCAGGGGTATGAAATTGTATGACCCCTCAAATTGAAGGTAGTGATGTGTTCTAATCAGTAAATTGGTTTTGATTGATAAATTTTACCATTTTGAGACAATGGCCTTTGGTACAGTGACAAGAGCCTACTGACTGTTTGCATACTTTGGGACCAACTCCCCGTTTTCTTAAAGAGCCCCACAGGGGTATGAAATTGCATGACCCCTCAAATTGAAGCTAATGATGTGTTCTAATCAGTAAATTGGTTTTGATTGATAAATTTTACCATTTTGAGACAATGGCCTTTGGTACAGTGACAAGAGCATACTGACTATTTGCATACTTTGGGACCAACTCCCCGTTTTCCTGAAGAGCCCCTCAGGGGTATGAAATTGTATGACCCCTCAAATTGAAGGTAGTGATGTGTTCTAATCAGTAAATTGGTTTTGATTGATAAATGTTACCATTTTGAGACAATGGCCTTTGGTACAGTGACAAGAGCCTACTGACTGTTTGCATACTTTGGGACCAACTCCCCGTTTTCCTGAAGAGCCCCCCAGGGGTATGAAATTGCATGACCCCTCAAATTGAAGCTAATGATGTGTTCTAATCAGTAAATTGGTTTTGATTGATAAATTTTACCATTTTGAGACAATGGCCTTTGGTACAGTGACAAGAGCATACTGACTATTTGCATACTTTGGGACCAACTCCCCGTTTTCCTAAAGAGCCCCCCAGGGGTATGAAATTGTATGACCCCTCAAATTGAAGCTAATGATGTGTTCTAATCAGTAAATTGGTTTTGATTGATAAATTTTACCATTTTGAGACAATGGCCTTTGGTACAGTGACAAGAGCCTACTGACTATTTGCATACTTTGGGACCAACTCCCCGTTTTCCTAAAGAGCCCCCCAGGGGTATGAAATTGTATGACCCCTCAAAAGGAAGCTAATGATGTGTTCTAATCAGTAAATTGGTTTTGGTTTGTGTCAGATTTTTATTGTTTGCGCTATTGTCATTATATTGGGAAATTTTTCTGAATCTGAATCTTGTTCTGAATCTGAATGTGAATCTTGTTCTGGGGAAATTAAAGTAGAATGCATGCATCACTGAATTTCTAACACGTTCATTTCTTTAAATTAAAAGAAATTAGTGCACACTTGTGGAACAATAATAGCAATGATAATGATATTCAATGGGTGCTCTCTTAGGCCTCTTTATAATCTCAGACCTCGTTTACACTATGCCGGTACGAAATGAATACGGCATGAAACTGTGCCGTGTTGGTTTTTCTGTTAAAACGGAATCGCCATTTACACTATATGAAATGAATACGATAGGTTTTGACCATGCGCAGAGCAAGGATTTGTCAAGGCGCATACTCTCATTTGCCAGATTATCGCCTCGATGTGAATCAGACATGGAATGATGTCGTATTCGCCGTTTACACCATGCCAGTTGTGCGATGAAGCCAGTTAGCATGCCGTATTCATTTCGTGCCGTATGCGAGTGAAAACTATGCCGGCATAGTGTAAACGGGAGGCCAATACGGCACAGTTTCATGCCGTATTCATTTCGTACCTCATTTCGTACCGGCATAGTGTAAACGGGGTCTTATTTCAATTCCTCAAGGAATTATCTGCACAAGGAGTCAATCAGCTCTCCAGATACCCTATTGTCGTGCAAACATCTGTAAGTTTTCATACTTTCCAACTGCTGCAAAGTTGTGGAACACTGTGCCTGTTTACATCAGAGACCAAAGAGCATTTTAGCAGCTTTTAAGAGCTCTTTAGATCAGATACAATTAATTTAGAGGCTAATGACATTACTTGTTTTTTTTTATAAGAAACTGGTTTATAAGAAACTAGTACTACGATGACCAAAAATTTAAGAAACTCTAGTACTACGCTCAAGAACAGTTAAGAAACTCTAAAACTTTATTTCTGTATGTCTCTCTTATTCTATGTCTCTATAACAAAGGTACGTTCGTCTTTTCTTAACTTTTAACTGCAAAATTGGTAAATTTTTGCCTTGATGTGCATGGCTTCTTCTTGATGACAATGTCAATGCAAAATGGAAGCCTTTTCTCGAGAAGAAGGCTCAACTTCGAACAATACCGCAATTTTAGGCCCAAAAATAAGAAACTAATTAAGAAACTTTTACTACTAAAACACCGAAATTTCATGCAAAATTAAGAAACTTTTAGTACTAAGTGCTGATCCAAGTTTCTTATAAAAAAACGTGTAGTTTGAGCTAAGCTTTACTTTTATTACTCACTTGCAAAACAGGTAAATGTGAACAGAAATAATAAAACAATTTATTTAATTGTATAAAGTAGCCCTTATGTTTTTATAATTTTAAGCTAATAATAATCTAGCGAACTTTAACTGACTAACCAAACATGTACGTAATAACCAATGTAGGTTGTTGTACAGACTTTCAAGATCTTTTGTTTCTTAGACCATGAATTCTAACTAAATATATATGCAGTAACTAATGTTCAACTTTACATTCCACCTTAGGGATGGCCTCCTTCTTGGCATGGGAAATCCATTGTTGGACATATCAGCTACGACTGGAACAGACCTTCTAGAAAAGTGGGTACAATTTATTTTGTGGCACAAAGTGGTATCCAGCTTAGGCATATTAAAGGAATTATTTATCACAGAGTTGATGATTTAGACATTATGGTCAATAGTATTTTTAATCCCGAAAGTGGAGGATATTTACAGGGCAAAACTCATCTTTGTGAGAGCGCATTTTGTCAGTTTTGATAGGATATATCTCATGGGAGTTAATCTGTATGTTTCCTACCAAAGGGCATCACCTCAAGTGCTTCTAGGCCAGAAATATTTTCACATAATACATTTTGTTACTCTTTACAACAAAACAGGTCTTGATTTTGCCGTTACAGCATACTGCATTTGAAGTTGGCCAAGCATAGGAATGAAATGTTTCCGTAGATTTCTGCTCATAGCCCATGTCCGAAACCTCCAAAGCCTCATTGTCACTGACCAATCAGACGGTGAATAAGCGAAGAAGACAAAAGAAACCTTTGAAGATTTTTCTAAATTTTACCTACCTTCATAAAATGCAACCAGGACAAAAAACTGCCAGAAATTTCTCAAATTTTTTTGAAGAAATCTGCTCTTCAGATGTTTAGGTATAGAAGTTTGGAGGCTAGTTAAAATATCTCCAGGTTTGGTGGAGTTATGGTTTCTCCATTTCACACACAAACCGAACCTTGAACAATGGAAATTCTGGCCAATTGACAATAGTAACAACAATAGTGATTGTTGTAAGAACGACCTGGGAACACCAAAATCTGATTTTTCAATTGTTCTTGCTATTGTCTTTCCGGCTATTGACGTTTTCGGTCTACAAAACTCATGATATTTGGTGATTAAAATTGTGCCTGAGCTGAAGATCTTAAAGTTTTTCATTCAACATGCTTTTCTAGTAATTATGCTCAGTGACTTGGAATGTTTTTCTTTTGGTTTTAGATATGGACTGAAAGCAAATGATGCCATTCTTGCAGAAGAAAAGCACATACCAATGTAAGCAATGTTTAATTATGATCAGGGTAAAATTGATAAAGCTTGGTGTAAAATTGGTAAGACAAAAATGTGCAGGGGCGGATCCAGACCGGTTTCACCGGTTTCCGTGCATCGGTCAGATTTCCAAACCTAAGATAAATTTGTATTATCTGCCGGGTATCTGCCTAACTTTACAGGAAAGTAGAATAACTTGAACCTATTTTCACTCCGCAAACCAGTTTCAAGTCAAAAGGTGATAGTCTTCATAGACATGACATAGGGTACTTCTACACAAAATTTCTCATAAACAATAAGCAACCTACATATGTCAGTTATTTGCTTTATTTGCTATGGTTCTCCAGGAGGTATGTGATTCGAAACCTGCGTTATCAGTTTCAAGTTGCGCAACAGATTTGCACATTTGATTCGCTTTGAACGGCTGTGACGTTCCCCAATTGTTTTGATATCAAGTCCTTGTAATCTGATGAACCAATAAGGGATGAGTGAACCTGTCCAGCGACTTCCGTGAACCGGTCGGCAATTGTTCAAAATCAGTGAACCTGTGTCGATTAGGAAGTAAACCGTTTCTGAAGGAAGTAAAATATGTTTGCAAAGGAAGTAGATTTTCATCGAATAGAACAAGAGCGAGAAGGGCTAGCAGAGCAGACGGGAATGGCTGACCTAGAAAAGGAAGATCTTTATCGACTTCGCAATGCCATTGAAGAGAAGAGTGAAGGAGAGATACAGCGCATAAAACAAAAATACGAGTGAATTTTAGGAAGTTTTGAAGTTGAAAGAAGGCGTAGAGAATTTAAGGGTCTGAGGGGTGACCAGGGGTGACGAACCCTGACGAACATCGATGTGCACAGACATTCGTCGATAAAGTTATCATGCAGAGGATGGGGGTGGAAATTACACGGAAAAGCTCTAGACCTAAAGCCCATCATTATTTATGTAAAAGGGCGTTGCCCTTGTTTTCCGAAAGTCTGAAGGGCGTGGTCACAAAACATTTTCTGGGGGCTTCGCCCCCAGACCCCCTTTTTTACTCCCTACAAACCGGTCAGAATTCCGGGCTGGATCCGCCACTGATGTGGATAAACTTTTGTAAAAAGTTAATTCACAAATTTTCTCTAGCTACAACTTTAAGAACTACCCTCCTTGCATGGATATACAGTACTGGCCTTGTTGACATTAACATGACGAGAACTCTCAAGAATTCACAAGAATTCAGACATGAATTTACTAGAATTCTTATAATTCTGATGAGAATTCTTGAATCATGAGAGACTGTAACTTTTTTTGAAAAGAATTCTTAGGAAACTAAAGACGTTGTCAAGAATTCTTAAGAGTCTTTAAGTAAGGAGTCTTAGGCAGCAAAAAACCATGTTAATGTGCACCTGGATAATGAATTCCATTTCATTGAGTCTTTTAGAAAATAGCATAAAACCTTTATTTCATAGAGAGGCTCTAATTGATCATTTTAAAGATGCTTCGCTTTCAGGCCTTGAAATGAGTAAAAGTTAGGTGCTTGGTTGATCAAGCTCCTTGATTCTCTTAGGCGCTTGATCAAGCTCCACTATTTTGTTTAGCTTTTGTGGGAAACCAAATGGTACGTTCTGGAAATAAGCTAACAGTTATCATTTGCCTAAAGAACTCTACTGTAGAGCTGCCACTGGCAGAACTTGCAGCCATTTGATTTCTTCAACATATGTGCTGCGCAAATCACCATATCAATCAACATAGAAGCGAGGCAGCTTCATGATGGCGTACACAATCAGAACGCAACTTGGAAAGTGCGTGAAAATTTTACGATTTCAACAACAAAGAGAACAGTTTATTGCTGTATTAGAGACAAAAGACTAGATTTTTGTAGAGATGTGGACTAGATTTTTAAATAAAATACATTCAAATATCGAATTAACAGATCATTAGAATAAAACATGTTTTTGATCAGCAAGGCGCTCGGATAATCAAGCCAGAAGAATTTTTGAGGCGAGTGTGGAGGCGCTCGTGCTTGATCGAGCTTCTCTCATTTCAAGGCCTGTATCGCTTTACATATTTGTTGCACCCCCCCCCCCCACATTCCGCTGATATGTAGGTTTTCATGTTACCATTATCTTCCCATTTTAGCTATCAGGAGCTGATAGACAAGTATGATGTAGAGTACATTGCTGGTGGAGCTACGCAAAACAGCATGAGAGTTGCTCAGTGGTTATTAGAACACCCAAAGGCTTCTTCATACTTTGGATGTGTTGGTAAAGATTCATACGCAGATAAACTTAGGGAGATCTCAGAAAAAGCTGGTGTCAATGTGCAATATCAAGTTGATGAGACAACTCCCACTGGAACTTGTGCTGTGGTCATAACTGGCAAGAGCAGGTAAGAGAACTGTGAATGATGTTATTAGTTCTGACAGTCCCTTTGAATGAACGTTATATTTGGTAAAGGTGGTGTGATAAAATATGGTATTAAAATGGCAGATGCAACAAACGAAAAAAGTCTAAATGATTGGCACACTGAGGCCTTTCAAACTTATGTTATCATCAGTGTGTCAAACTTTCTCAGATTCTACTTAAACCCTACTGTTTGCACATCGATACGTCATTATTACGTTTCGTAGTGGCATGAAAATTAAATAAAGTAACAACAGTAATTCCACAATTTACTGTGACTGACAACAAATACAAAACCTAACAAATAACTTGTTCTATTCTGGTTCATCTTTCTCTAAAAGCAAACCAATTTGTGACATGCAACAACAGTTCATATAAAAGAACATAAAGTCTCACTCTATCATTTTGTCTGTGTTTATTCACAGTTATTCACTCTGATGATAACATAAGTTTGAAAGGCCTCAGTGTGCCAATCTTTTAGACTTTTTTCGTTTGTTGCATCTGCCATTTTAATACCATATTGAATAAACGTTAATAGAGACTCTTACACAGATAGCTAAGAGAGATCTGAGAAACTGCTGGTGTCAATGGGTGGGTCGAAAAATTTAACATGATTGGCAGGCTGTGGAATAGAAAGTACGTGGATGATATTCAAGACTGAAATGTTATTTCATCAAAGGGTAGCTAGATGTGAAAATTTTGTTTGGTAAATCACTCATCATTTAGACCCAGAAAATAGGAAAATGTTTGCAAGGGGTTTGTCTGGGAATGAGAATTCCACATTCGATTCGAGAATTCCATGGTCATAACTGGCAAGAGCAGGTATGAAGAAATATGGATGATAGCCAAATTTTCTTCATCAACTTAGGACACCCTTGAATAGCTCAGTGCCACCTTTGAGTAAGTGTTGCCACTTTAGTGAGCAACGATTGCCATTTTGCAAAGCCACATGCCCTAAGAAGTCAGTTAACTGCTCCAGTATAATTTTGCTTATGAAAAGGAGGTAAAAGGATGTTGTTTTGTATAGCCTTTACATTCAAAGATATATGAATTGCAATTTTTCTGTTAAAAATACTTGCTTTGCAAATGTATTTACAATCTTTTCCTTGACTTCAGAAAAGTGGATTTATCTCCAATAATTGTTGAACATTTTTTTGTTTGTTTACGCTATCATTAGCTAGGCTGTTCATCTATAACTTCTGTCAAGTCTGATTTAAAACACAGGGTTGAGTCCCTGCAATCAAATTGTATCTTTCTGTTTACTTTTCAACATCAATTGGGGGGATTTTTTATGTCATATTGTAGGTCATTAGTTGCAAACTTAGCTGCTGCAAATAACTTCAAACCAAATCATTTGGATGTAGCTGAGAACAAGAAGATAATTGATGACGCTCAGTACATCTATGTTGGGGTGAGTGTCCTGAATATCAAAGTAGAAATTACTGTATGCAACTTTTGAATCAACAACAGTATACATTAGAATTTGGTTCATGTGGTGTAAAGATCTTGTTAAATTCTCCTTAAAGAAATAGATAGGCCAGACAATAATTTTCTTTGTGCAATTTGTTGTCACTCCATTAGCTTTTGCTTTTTATCTGTTAAGGAAGCACTGACCCAATGCATGTTAGTTTTTTGTAGTTCTATTGACTGTTCTATAGAACAATTGTTATGGTTACTAATTACACCCAAATGTTACAGCTGCTTACCCAATTTGACTTTCTTATCATAAAAGAATACAAATTACATCACATCTTTTGAAATACTACAACAGTTGCCTTGATATAATGTGGAACTAATTCCCAATAGTGTGCATTGCTCTTTCTTTATATATAATCAGTTAAAACGTTTACATACAGAAGGTACCTAAGAGATTACATATGAGCTATACAACACTATGAGGACGATGCCAGGGAGAGCAAAAGACAATGACAACTCCCTGGCCATTCCATAAAAAAAACATCATACAACTAAATACTATCAAATATACATTTACAAAGAGCTACACATAAACTATTAAATACGGATACATACTAGGATCTGTTTCACACTGGAGGTCATGACTAGCACAGGTGATAATGCTGAACAGCCGGAACCCCGACCGAGAAAACACCACCGACAACAACTGCCGCTGCCGTTTCCCCTCCAGGGTCTTCACCGCTCAAAAACATTGCGCATGTGCTGTCAGGTTCGCGGTTCATAGTTCGCAACATTATGGATTTGAAAATTTGGGTTTGTGTAGATGAGTTGTCATTCACACTATATGTCATGCATTGCTCTCTGTGGCATATGAAATGTGTACTCGTATTTGTATCAAAATAGGTGTGTTGTAGATTTCTGGCTGTACTGGGATTTGAATCCTTTGCTTCAAACTGAAAATTACTTGTGAGAACTCTTTAGAATTCTTGCAATGTTACCATGCACAAGGCTTGTGCTGTATACTGGTTTGGAATTCACAAACATATGCATCAGTGAAAACTGCAAAGATTGTAATCCCATATATATAGTTTTAATGAACATATTTAATTTCATATATTGTATTTTAATTTCATTTTATTTTGTGTCCCCATCATCTGTCCCCAATTAGCCTGTAACGTAAATATTCTGATACATTAATAAAGATTTTGATTGATTGATTGATTAATTGATTGATGGATCCTCTGTTTTGAGTTACTTGCTTGACAATCTAGGCATTTTCTGGCTTTTATTATTGTCTTAATCCTGGATGTTTCTTTTTTCAGGGATTCTTCTTGACAGTTTCTCCGGAATCTATCATGACAGTTGCAAAGCATGCCGCTGAGCATAACAAGGTTAGCAAAATGTGTTGTTTGTTCACTTCACTTAGACTAATTACACATTCATAGTTATCGCTATTGATAGACTGATGGACGCTATAACTACGACTCATATCCCTACACTTCCAGAAACAGACATGGTCTAAATAGTATATGCTTGTTTTTCTCCTTGTGAAATTGACTATTATTTCATTCCACAGTACTTCATGATGAATCTTTCAGCTCCATTCCTATGCCAATTCTTCAAAGAACCAATGATGCAGGCAATGCCTTATATGGATCTACTCTTTGGAAATGAAACTGTAAGAGACTCTTCTTCTTAAATACCATAACCTTTAAAGGTGGTCTGAAGCGAGAATCTGTATTTGTGCAAATGGTTTTTGCTTTTGAATGATAAAGAATGTCGTTTACCTTGTTTCATTTTCGAGTTATCCACTATTTTTATTATTGGCTCATGACGTCATTTTGTTTGCAAAAAAGTAAAGGAAGTATACAACGTTGACTATGTTTCGACTGCATGTCTTTTCCCGCCGTGGATGGGACCAGTAACGTATTGTATATTTAGTTTCGATTTTACTTGATTAAAAAAGGGAAATCTTAAGAAAATTTTCACCTACCTGTTGTGATGTTTTTTGTATTTTGAATTTTCTTTCAGGAAGCTGTCACATTCTCAAAAGAACAGAACTTTGGTGTAAGTATGATTCTGTAAAACGATATTTCCTCTGGCTACGTTGAACAATACGCTATGTTATTTACTTCAGTTTAACCTTGGAAACGTTCGAGGGTCATACATATTTCAACTAGTCATGATTTAATTAGAACTTCCAAAATTCAATTCTTTAAATTATGAAGTTAGTACGGGCATATTATCGAATATTCTTCTCTGAAAAGAAAGCAGTGGAGTCGGCACGTAGGCTAAATATTTCAGGATAATATAATAAGTAAGTAATTTTCATACGTAACATATCAGCCCTGAAGAAGTCCTGCATGGTAGAACGAAATATTGGTAATATACACAGGGTGTCCCAAAAAAATTTGTGCCTCATTTGCGTAAAGATTGCGACAAAACGGCACAAGATTGTCGCCAAAATTTTATATGATGGTGCTCTTCAGATGTTCAAATAAAGTTTGCGGCAATCTCCGTAAAATTCCGTTGAAAAATGATGGAGCTATGACCGTCAGAAGACCAAATTTGCCTGATGACTGAAACGGTCGGCCATTTATCAAACGGTCGGCCATTTGTCTTACTATTTTGCAGCGATAAATAACTTCACGTGAGGTAAGAAACTCGTGTCTGTTATGTCAGAAACAGTTGAACTCTCTGATGCTTATCGGAATTTTCACGAGAGCTATGATATTGGAGGCCGCTGTTTCATTTCATCCATGAAGCTATTTATCGCTCCAAAATAGTAAGACAAAATGGCCGACAGCTGGTTTTTTTTTTTTTATTCAAATATTAAATTTTACAAGATACTTTACATTCTACTATACCTAATTCTAATTACTATACGGCACTACAAGTACGATACCATGGGGAGCGAAAGACTACGACTACCCCATGGCCAATATCTAAAAACATGAAACGTTAAACCGTATACAATCACACTACGAACAATTTATAAATTAAAGGATACTATACTGGATTCAGTTTCACTCCAGATGTCAGGTCAGTGTTGCGATGAATTTGTAGATGCAACGAGTGCAACTCATTTGGTGTAAATTTAGGTAAGTAAAATGCCTCCATCTGATGTCAAACAGAATTTACAAGGAAAAGAAACACTAACGGTACGGGACTTGGTGGTTGCTTAGTGCATGGCTAAATTCTCAATAGATCTTAATCAAACCGACCAGTTTCATGGATGAAGCGTAAAGTTAATTCGAGTACATTTCTGTTCAACTCATTAGAAAGGTCTTCATCACCATACAATAAAAGCTGCGTCAAAGAATGATTTGAAAGATTGGTGATTTGTACATATGGTCGTAATAATTCAACAATTCCAGCGGTTTCAGTCATCATGCAAATTTGGTCTCCTGAAGGTAATAGCTCCGTCATTTTTCAACGGATTTTTATGGGAATGGCAGCAAACTTTAATTGAATATCTGAAGAGCAGCATCATGCAAAAGTTTAGCGAGAATCTTTTGCCGTTTTGTCGCAATCTTCAGGCAAACGGGGCACAACTTTTTGGGACACCCTGTATATTCTTTAAATTCACACCCATTTGCTGTTGTTTTTTCATCGTATTGCGGTGTTTCTGCCTTCAAATTTAATTAATTTTAAGACCAATAATGAAGTAGATGTGAAAGCACAACGTTTCGAGCCTATACTCGTTAATCGTGCACATGTTTTCGTTTCAGACTGAGGATATCAATGAAATTGCATTAAAAATCTGCAAGCTAGAGAAAGTAAACAAAAGCCGGTCAAGAATAGTTGTGATAACACAGGGAGCCAGCAAAACTATCGTAGCTCAAGGTCAGTATTTATCTCAAAGATTTTTTACTTAATTTCCATATCTTCACAGCGAGGCCATTAAATAAAGATAACAAAAGAAAAGTTTCAGTTTCCTTTGATTATCAATCTATCCTACATACAATTCTAAACGATTACAATACAATTAAAGACGAATACACTACTAAAACTACATTTTTAACAATACAAAGACTACATTAAATGATTGTATATTGGATAGACTGATTAAGGAGGAGCTCTCTAAATAGGTAAACTAATCGAGAGAGAGCCCCCCCCCCCCATAAAAACAAAAAACTAAAAACATTATAAATAAAACATAACCAGATGAACCTAAAAAAGAAACTACTTTAACTACGCAACAATTCCTACAAACAAGTTACAAAATCGGGTGGCTTATGAAGGGATAGGGTAAGTGAGTACAGAAATTCACTCGAATCGACCAGTTTCATCGATAAAATTTAGCGTAAGCCCAAGAATATGTCTATTCAGTGAATTGGGAAAATCTTTATTGCCATACAATAAAAGTTATACCAAAGCTTTATTTGCAAGATTTACATATCCAAGTGGTCGTACTAATGCATATATTCCAGCAAGGAGGTCTTGTCTTTGTACATCAAAGCAGGGGCAGAGCAACAGGAAGTGTTTCGTATCTTCAATACCATCATTTGTCGGACACATAGGATTTGTGGTATCTTTAAAATTGTGTTTAAATTTGTGAAAATTTAACTTGCTGAGACCGACTCTAAATTGAGTTAGATAGGACAGACCTTTTGGGTCATGAATCCCATAGACGGGTTTTCCAGGGAAGTGGATTTTTTATTACGGACTTTCAATCAAATAACTTTTGGTTGGTTGCTTAATGACCCTTAGGACCTTAATTTATTGTCTTATGTCAGTTAAATACATTCACCATCTTCTCTCCTTAAAGAGGGTAGACGATAAACTAGCAATTCAGCATCCTTACAATTAGAAAGAACATTGCAACCACGCTTTGTCAAACTTACGGACAGTTCTCCGACACCCAATCCCCTTACGTAGGTCTTTGCATTTTGTGCAAAAATATTTGAAAGGAAAAGTTAAAACATGAAATCTTTGAATAAACAGCGACAATGTGAAGAGATGGAGAATTCGTGCTCTTTCAATTCACCTGGGCTTGATAACGGGCTATGCTCGAAACGTCGTGCTCATTTCAATTCGCATGAAAGTTCTTATATTTTACTTTATTTAATTCTCTTTGAATATTTTCGCTTTTGTTGGCAGTCTCTGCCTTTACTAAATGTCAAGTTACAGAAGCACTTTTTAGCGTGTTTTGATTTGCTTTTGAAATAGCCAGAAGAAGATAATTGGCGCTTTGAAATTTTGGTGGCCTGAGCCTGTGCTTATTAGTCTCCATGTGAACTGATGTCAACGTTTGGAATGAAAACAAAACGAACGCGATTATTTGAACAGGCTTATGAAACAAGGAAGTGGTAAATATTGCATATGGAGATATTCCCCCAGTGTTTATGGCAAATACCACCTGGTATCCAAAAAGTAGTCCTGTTTGAAAAATGATCAAATTTCATTATCATGCCGATCCTCAAAGTTCTTTCTTGGACGAGTAGATCAAAGGCCAAATTATTTTTCCAGGCGTAGAGCTGATCTTGTAATTGGTTTTAGAATGGGTGAAGTTAGCTCATTTTAGGGCTGCCTGGTTGTGAAACATATTGCAAAAAGCATTGATGATTTCCAAGTTAACTTCTTTTGTACATTAAGCTTCCAGTTTGGTCATAAATGTCAGAAAAAGCGCAAGCTATTATTGTAGACTTGAAGGATAATGAAGCATCTAAATAAGATTGCTCATGTCAACATACCTTGCTGTGGACTGAAGGCCCTCTACTACCTTTTTCCCGAATCAATATTCTTCGTGGAGTTTTCATATTTTGCAAACAAATCATAGAAATGAATTGTGCATAGATTGATGTAAAATCCAGCTGAGTAACACAATTGTTGGGTCACACCCCTACCCCTTGTTGGCAGAACCACTGTAATTTCCGAGAATTTCTATATATTTCATTGTGACGTCATAGCAAAATGGCGCCGAAATTCAGAAAACAACATCAGAATTTGTAATTTACATGGAAAGCAACTCCAAGAGAGTAGAATAGGTAGAGTGGTAGGGTTCCATATCGTTACGCCAAGAAACGTTGTTGACTGAAATGTGGTCTTCAATTTTTGGCCACGACTGTAATTGGTAACACGGTTTTCAATTTTTAACGGAATAAGAAAATCAAAAGAAATTGAAAAAATGTGGTGAAATGGTTTTTTCCAGTTTCTTTCAATTGAATGTCTTGAAAGGAACCTTGCATGCTTCGGTGTGATTCTGCTGTGAACTATATTGATATCTTGATTATTTTAGAAGTGGCAACGTTTTTATGCCTCAGCTTGTTTGGGTCATCGAATTCTGTCATCAAATTAAGTCGTCCAGTTTTTAAGTTGTAAGGCAGAAGAGCGAACGGCTCCTGTTTGCCACCATAAACTATGATTTTCTTGAAAATTGTACCTTTTTTTTCCTTCATCAGTTTAAGAAGCTACGACGATGATTTAAACATTTTCAAATGCATTCTATGTAAAACAAGAAAAAGGCCGTACATTTGAAAATGATAAGATGTCAAAGTTAGTTACCGTGGTTTTTCGACCATCTTTTTAGAAACTTAATTTCTCTGTAACTACGGCAAATAACGAACTGATTTTTATTCGAATGATCAAAACATTCCAATTGCTGCGTGTAGTGCAATGGTACAAAGATACACAAATAAATAAAGTAAAATATCAGCACTTTGATATGAATTGAATTAAGCACGACGTTTCTAGCATAGCCCGTGATCAAGCCGTAATTTTTACATTGTTACATTGTTTTACAAAGATTTTTAGTGTGTGGGTGTATTTATGTTGTACTTATTGCCGCAAAAAAGCTATCAAAATTTTGCATTCAGAAAGTTTCCTGATTTTTTTTCCCTTGGAGGTAACTTTTTTTGGCCCACTCTTTATTGATTTGAGTTGACTATTCAGTTTGATAGCGTGCTTCTATTTCCTTCGCAGATGGTAAAATAACAGAGTTCCCAGTTGTTGCAATCAAGGAAGACGAAATTGTGGATACAAATGGTGCAGGAGATGCTTTTGTTGGAGGTAAATATTTGATAATTAAAGTAAGAAAAGCCCAACTTATCCCCCCTAGAGTCAGTCTCAAATAAGAAGTCACTTGAGATTTTCCATAAAAAAACACAATGTTACTCGGGCAAAAGTTGTCAATTTGTTTTATTCACAGGCATTGTCACGTGACATCTAATTTGAGACAGACTTTATCATCCAAGGGTTCATAATTATTTAAATTTGCAGATGCTTGATCAGAAAAAAAAACGATACTGTACTTAACTACTGCTAACAAGTTTGTGAAGAGAGTTTATTAAAATCTTCATTTCCCTTCCATATCTTTTTTCAGATGAGTGATTAACAAAGGTCAAGCCAACATAAATACGCAAATCCTATTGCTATTGTTCTCTCAGCCAGAACTTGCTATTAATCAAGATTCAGCGTGCATGCTCCCGTGAACCTTTTTTGACGACAATGAAAACATGGCCTTGGTTATAGAGCTTTAAAACGGTTGGTGTTAAATTCTATGGCCCACTCCTTTGAATTGAATGGCTTGGAAGGAACTTTAGCTACTTTGCAATAATTCTACCATTGGAAATTGCAGAAATCATGAATATTTTCGAAGTTATTGTGTATGCTTCATTTCAACTTATTTAAGGATGTGACGTCATTAAATTTCTAATTGGAAACCAGAAAAGTGAAAGACTGGTGCTTGATAGCACATTTGTAGCCATTCATAAACTATTGCTTTCTTGAGAATTATTCTATGTTTCCCTGAAAAAGGTAGAAATTATGATGATTTTAAGTTTGTTTTCCAACATTTTTCTGGAATTCTCAACAACGAGAAAACCCCTCTAATTCTGAAAAATTCAATATTTCAGAAAAGCTCAACGGTAGAATTATAGATAACTAGCTAAAGTTTCTTGTAAGCAATTTAATTCAAAGAAACCGGTTACAGAATTTTACACCAAACTGTTTATAGAGTTGAAATAGTGCTTAAAATCTCTGGCTGAGATCAGGAAATAAAGTAGGCTAATTTCATCAATAGTTTAAAAAAAGTTTTTGAAACACAACTTTCTTTCAATTAATAAAAGAGTGATCGTATATCAGCCAGATGCCGCTTATGACATTTGTTTTTATCCTTAGGTTTTCTAAGTCAGTTAATTCAAGAAAGACCAATAGCAGATTGCATCAAAGCTGGACACTACGCTGCAAACTACATCATCCAACAGTCCGGAGTAGCGATGAGTGATAAGCCAAACCTCACTTTATAACAACTTCAAGGGAAGTAAAAACTACTTTTCTACCATTCTAATTTTTTTAGAATAATTTTTAGATTTCATGAATGAATGAAAAGAGAAAATATTTATCATGAGATAAAGATGCGGTTGTTGTCAAAAGTGAATATTGTTTTTTATACAGAAGTATTTTTGTCGATTTTACTGCGTGCCTGGGCCGAGCCAATCTGAGATTTAAAGATACCTGCAAAAATTCTTTGAAGTATGGTCATGTATATGAAAGACTGTTGTAGATAACAGACAAGAATGGAGCAGCCTAATTCGAACTGTTTGTGAAAGTAATGAAGTAAGAAGGGTGAAGGAGGACCACAGACACAGAGAGAGAAGGAGACAAGAAGTCAAGACCATAAGCAGTCATAAAGCTGTAATGTGTAATATCCTTTGCTGGGTTTGAAGGCATACTGTTATTACCGCGTGTCTGCTGCAACTACCGATCGAGCAATTTTTGGCAGAGATACCAAAGTAACTACCATCGGGTTATGAGAATATTTCATCATAGGTTCCAATTCTTTGAAAATATTGGTGTAAAATTCTTTGACCTATTTCTTTGAACTGAATGAATTGAAGGAAACTTTAGCTACTTTGCTATAATTCTACCGTTGGACTTTTCTGAAATCTTCAATATTTTCAGATTGAGGGTGTTTTTTACTCGTTCAAGAATTCAAGAAAACTTTTCAAAAACTGAAAACCGTCGTAGTTTCTAAACTGTTTGACGTAAGGTGAAATGATTTTTAAGAAAATCATAGTTTATGAATGTCTACAACATGGTATCAAGCAAAATTCTATCACTCTTCTGGTTTATGATTTAGAAATATGATGATGTCACATCCTCAAATGACTTAGAATAAGAAATGCGCTGTAATTTCGAACGCTGTAATTTCGCTGTAATTTAACAATATTCAAAATTTCTGAAAAATCCAATGGTAGGATGATAAGTAATTAGCTAAAGTTTTTTTTTATATTCAGCATAAAAATTTACAAAAACGGGTTTACTTATAACAACACTTACGAACTACTTTACTACACTACCAGGACGAGATACCATGGGGAGCAAAATGCCATGACTACCCCATGGCTTTGTCATAAAGACGAGCAACTAAATTAAACCTACATACATACAATTAAATACAATTACTACTATAAGTACGCGCAAACAATCTCTATTGATAAACACTGGAGTCAGTTTCACATTGGATGTCAGGCAACCATCAGCTAAAGTTTCTTTCAAGTCATACAACTGGAAGTGATAGGTCATAGAATTTTACACCCAGCTTTTTACGCCGATTTAAAGATTTAGAGCCTATGTTGATTGGTGTAAAATTCTATGACGCATTTCTTTGAATTTGATACGCCGAAAGGAGATTTAGCTATAATTCGTCTGCTGGACGTTTCTGAAATTGTCAGTATTTTCAGAATAAGAGAGTTTTCAGAATAACGGGATTCTTTTTATTAACTCACGCGGTAGTCTGTCTCAAATTAGATACCATCTGCAAATGCCCGCGAATACCAACAATATAAGTGTTTTGCAAAGGAATTTTGCTTTTTCGCAAATTTAAGGTGACATCTAATTTGAGACGGACGTTAGTTAGGATTTGGAAATGAGTTACCTGGTCTGAACTGAGTTTGGTTGTTTTCAAGGAAGCAACAGCTAATATTCACAGACAAACACCATTGCTGAATAGTGTGAGAGTTGGCATGACACTTTATCAAAAGAAGCTTGCAAATAGAAATAAAACCAAATATATCTCAATTTACTACCAAAAGTTCGTGGAAAACATTTAGACCTTGCAGCCAGCAAAGTTTTCTTTTAAAGTGATAACATCAATTACTGGTTGACAAAAATGCACTGGGACACTAGTGATACTTGGCCTCACAGATGATGACGGACACGATGGCGGAAGGGGGAATTTTCCCGCAATTCTTTGCGCTCTGCAGTAGCATAGCTTCCAAATCTTTAACTCGGCGCAAAAAGGTGGGTGTAAAATTATCTGATCTCTTTCTTCTGTTTGAGTGGCTTGAAACAAACTTTAGTTACTTTTCTTTAATTCTACCGTCGGACATTTCAGAAGTTCTGAATATTTTTCGAAATTTCAACGTATGTTACATTTCAACTCATTTGAGGGTGTGACGTCATCAAATTTCTAAATCTTAAACCAGAAGAGTAACATACTTTTGCTTGATACCATATTGTAGACATCCATAAACTATGGTTTTATTCGAAATTATTTTATGTTGCTTCAAACAGTTTAGAAATTACAATGGTTTCAAGTTTTTTTGAAAATTTTTCTTGAATTCTTGAAAAAGTAGAGAAACACTCTTATTTTGAAAACAGTGAAGATTGCAGAAAAGTCCAACGGTAGAATTCTAGAGAAATAGCTAAAGTTTCTTTGAAGTCAGTCAGTTCAAAGCAATAAGTAACTGAATTTTACACCAGCCTTTTCAAAGATTTGGAACCTATGCTGAGCCTATAGCATGATGGAATTTTGGGGGATTCGAAGAGCAAATTGTTTCTATTTTTACACCAGCCTTTTCAAAGATTTGGAACCATATGCTCTCTGCAGTAGAATTTCAAATGACATCATAACTGATTCAGTTTAAGGCCTCTTTGTAATCGGCTGTTGCACATTGTAAGATCGATTTTCTAATCGAATTTTTCTTGAATGATTTTTCGCACTTGTTTACTTCTTGTGAGGAATATGATGAAAGAATTCATTGAAACTGTGAAACTATAATCAAACAACAAATATTGGTCGCGCTTAGGCTAACGTAAAGGAGTAAAGAAACCGTAACTGCCACCAGTCGAGCGTAGGGTGTATTGATTTAGCGGGAGATTTGATTAAAGGATAATACGGCTTGTTTTTGGTTACCTAGGCAGTTGACGTGCTGCGCCGTTTCTCCCCAAAATTTTCGCTAATCACTGAGTGTAAATATTTTAGAATGCGCAACTATATTCGATAGCTTCTTAGCAACCGTTGAAGCTTTTATCAGTTGTGTACACGTGCTAGTTAATCGTTTGGCGAAAGCTGAGGGAAGAATTTAGAATTTTGCACGTTCAAGGCATTGTCTGGAAGTAGTCGAACGTCTGCATGCGAGCTTTGCAGGGATTGTCGTGCAGTTCCGGCGGCGCAAGGTTTCGCAGAAATTAGTTGAAATTTTTGGCAATTCCTTAGGAAGATAGGGATATGGTTATACCAAAGCAATCATCATCATCAGCATCATCATCACCAGCATCATCATCATCATCATCATCATCATCATCATCATCATCAATCATCATCATCATCAGCATCATCATCATCATCATCATCATCATCATCATCATCATCATCATCATCATCATAATTTGTTTTCATCGTCGATTTTTCGTCGCTCTTTCCAGAAATGCAGGCTTCTATAAGAATGTTCCAATATTTTCCCTGGAACATGTGTTTTCCCCAAGACAATGTTTTTACCACAGCAATCAAGAATTAACAAAATCCCCTTGAAAAGTTAAATTTTCTGATCCCCGCTAGAGTTAGGCAATTGAGGGAATTGAGGAGAAAATAGATTTCCTAATCCATAGTAATCAGTTTCCTATGCAGAGGGGAGTTTATTCAAACACGTGGTTTTTTGCGAGCCTCGGGTTTTTGTTGCTTTGATCAACTTTGCTCCTTTGCTTGAATATTTTCACCCAGGTTTCTGCCACAGCTGTCATTTTCCCATATCAATGTACAAATGTTATCTCAGTTCTTGAGTGAGCCCATTTTATTGTCTCAGTATAGCAGTGAGATTCCTTTCGTACCTCCAACAGAAAAGGCATACATTATTGAAAGCCAAAAATTTCGGACGAGCAAATTTCAGGCAAAACCTTTTCGGACAAAAACTTTTCGGACGTTTTTTCACGGTTCAGATTGGTAGTCAACCGTGCTACCACTGAGCCATCCCCGCTATATTGTACATCCTTTCATAAACATGAAATGCTGTAATCCCAAAATATTCCTGATGTCAAAAATGCTCTTTCTGGAGTTACCGTATTATTAGAAATCTAAAAACAGCCTACAGACATGCTTACTTATCATCCTTAAGAAAGGCTTTATTTCAGGTCTAGATGAATTTCTGTTTTTCATGAAAACTTTCTCTGTTTATCTCGCTAATGTTTCCTTTTCTTAATTTCAAAGGGCACTCCTGGAGGGACCATTATGGAAACAAGGTCGCATTGACCTTTTAATGCTATCCCTGCCATCTTTAACCATGGGGTGTTTTTATTAAATTAGATTTTAAATTAAATATGTAACTTTTGCCTGTAATTTTTTCAAACTTGTAAATATTGTAATTAGAGCTTTTTTTTTCTGAATCTGTTATTTTTCATTTTTATTTTGATGGCGAAATTTTACATACATACATACATACATACCGCAAATTACATTAGTTCCCTTCAGTTGAAAGGATGGGGAATATCACTTTTGCTACGCATCTAATTTTAAAGTTTTGCAAAGATTCGATTCCAATGCTGTCAGCCTTTTTGCCAAAGCTTTCATGTCTACTAATTTAGGATATTCTCGTGACAGGCAAACCGCGAAGCCTTATTTGTGGTTCCGTAGTTTCGACATTTCTTACCAGTTTGGTTAAAAATGCATTGATTTGGTTAATGCGTTTAGTACATTGAGGAGTTGTAGCAACAGGTGAAAATCTGTACTTAATTTCTGCAACTTTGTGGAAAGATTTCAGAGAGAAACAAAGTTGATTTGATCATAGTTTCTGGGAATTTTCTACGAGAGAAAGACCGTTGTAGTTTCGTTATTAGGTAAGAAACAAAATTTACTTTTTTCGTGCTTTTGAACAATAACGCTGCCTTGAAGACTGGAAATATAACTGAGCACTTTGGAAGTGTTTTCGCGAGATAGTGGTCAAAGTGTGTAGTTTATGCATGGGTAGCTAGACACTGTTGTTGTGCTTCTATGAAGAAGCGCTGCAACTAATATGCACCTGCGGAGGAATAATTTATATAGTTCTGCGGAGGAGGTAACGAACTGCTGGCTCCTCCGTAGTAGTAAATTATATTTTTGTCCGCAAAAGAACATAGCTGTGGGAATCAAACTGCGGCGTCTAACTATCGTTTATGCATAACACTGATAACGAACGAAAGACCTGCACACAAATTTTGCGCAAACTTTGTTCAATGAAAATTTTAAGGGAACTGATGTAAGTGAAAGGTGCAAATGCTTATCCAGTCGACCTGTTTGATGATCCTGCAGTTGCGCTAGACTTATTACTTGTGTGCTTTTCTCCATTTTCGCTTGCAATACCCCCTGACTATATAATAACCATTCAATTCAATGGAGCAAAATGTAGACAATGTCATCAGTTTCTGGTTGTGCTTCACTGATTGAAATGAATCTCGGAAATTGATTCAAATTTATAGTAAGAGCGCTGGGAAACAAGGTAGTCAAGAAGCAGGTATGAGCAACTTGAGAAGCAACCAGAACACCACACCACACATGGTATATGGTTTGTCCGAGGAAACTTATGTGTCCCCCCGCTCAGTAGGTTAATGCTCATGCGCCCGGCAGAATTCCAACCCAAAACGCTACTGCGCATGAGCTTTAACCACTGCACGGGAGGGCACGTACGTTTCCTCGGACAAACCGTATCTCGTCTCCCCATGAAGTAACTGAATGACTGTACAGTTCAATTCCACATTCATGATATTTCTATGTCTACATTATTAGGCATGTTAATTGAGACCCTTGTTTCCCTGTGCCGTTTGACGACAATGATGTTGCTTTGATTGATCAACAACAACAGTTTACCGCAGGGATCAAAGGGGCGTTGCTAATCAGACTCGAAAAAGCCACTGTTGTTAAATGCAATAGTTTTCATCGATAAATTTCCCTTATTTCTTTGCTATCATTCAGGTTACATTGTTGCTTTGGACAACGCCGCACAGAAAATTGCCCACACAACTTTCCAAAACAAGAACAACAACTTCAAAACTGTCCAGTCCTCGTCCGAACAATTTACTTCCTTCATTTTCGAAAATAGCAAATTTCTCTCCAAATTTCCCCAGATTTCTTTTCAACAATTGTGTTAGTTAATTGGTTGAGATCCATTGTATGAGAACGATATCAGCACACCCACTTTCCATGTGTTTGACATTTTTCCGAGCATAGAACCGGTATCTTAGATATGGTTCCTTTCAATATGAACAAAGGAGTAGGGGAATGACCCATGTTCTCTTTGTCTGGTGTTTTGAGAAAGATCAATTGTGATTGGTTAACCTGGGGATATTGCTGGTATATCATTGGCTAACCTTGTGCGGTCTTCATGGTTATATGACTCCTTTAATTGCAGATTTAACAAAAGCTTTCGTCGCAGTTAATCGCCTGGGGATTCGTGAGAAGGTTCGTAGGATTGGAGAGGCCAGAGGCTCTTTGGAAAAGGGGTGTTTCCATCTGTAGAGAGAGGTACAGACGAAAAGATGATGGATCACATGCAACTTGACCTAAGTTTGGTGAAAAAAGAGCCACATTACTTCGAAGATTATGGACATAACGCTGGTAACATCCTCGATAACATTATCCCAGAACCTGAATTCGACCAGTTTGCCCATGCAGCCCCAAGTGTTGTAAGTACTGATACTTAACTCCTACTGTGTTATCACCCTCTCCCTATAGTAAGTCCACAGCTTCCTGTTTTCCTGAGTATTTCGACGAAATAAAGTCAATAGGAGGCTGATTTTAGATCGATTTTAGCTGACAATAATATCCTTGATAATATTAAATCTGAGTTTACAATTCCACCAGTTTGCCCATGCAGCCCCAAGTGTTGTAAGTACTTGTAGACTTAATTCCATAATCCCAACAGTGTTTTCGTCTCTCCCTTACAGCTTTTTTATTTTGCAAGTAATTTCAGGATATGAATCCACTAGGGGGCTGATTTTAGATGATTTTGTATCACAATAATATCCATGATGATTTTATATCCGAATTTAAAATTCGACCAGTTTGCCAATTAACCCTCGAGTGCTGTAAATACTCGTATGAAATTTGTGTTGTTTCACTGTTTTATCAACCCTAACAGACATCAAGTAATTCCAGATATAAATGATAAATCAAAAGGAACCTGACAGATTTATTTCAATGAAATATGTATATCTGCAGTGATTTATGATTCATAAACAAGAGATTATTATTTCCTTCAATTATTCATAGACATGTTTGATTTTAGTCTGAAAAAGAATATCAAGAAAGAGAACTATAATTTTCAAGTCATTAGCTGATTTTAGGTCCCTGAAGATTTAAATCAATAGATCTGTAAATCTTCAATGATTCACAATGTGTAAATAATAGTTATTTCAGCCATAGAATTATTTGATTTTTGCCTCAAGATTTGTGTTGAATTAGGAATAACTCTTGAGGTATAAAGTCACTATAAAGCCAAATACGCTGTCTAAAATATTTGACAAAACTTTCGTCTTCATTCATCGATGCTGTAAAGTATAAGATTTGCAGAACAAACTTCAATTTGTTTAAAGTCAGTCAATTTGTTGCAAACTTATTTTTAACTTATGGTCATATCGCTGTTTAGAAATTGGGTATCAAAGGTTAACATCATGCGTCTGATATTACGGAAGACTAATTTAAGCAGGAGCTATCTAATTAGCCTTCTCTTGAAGTTAAAACTTTATATTTGTTTATGAATGAGCAGGTGAATAGACATTTTATAGCTATTCTAAAAAATAATCTGAATCGAGCGATATAGTGATATCTTGATACACTTTCGAACCTCTCCGATGAAAATGTATAAAAATATCACTCGATCCAGGCTCTTTTGTGGAACAGCTAAAAGGTCTATTTCATTTTCATGGTGTGTTAATGCCAAACTTTGTTTTGTTACTTCTTTCCAAGGAGCCAAAAGTCTAGTCCTTCAGTGCAGAGACTCGAAGGGTGCAGAGTCTCTTAGGGTGCAGAGTCCAAATTCCACATTGAGCATTCCACAATCGATTCATTCATACCACGGGGCAGTAGAATGCCTTGCAATCCCCTATTATTCTAGGGAAGAATGCCTTACAATCCTCTATTATTTTGGGGTTTTTAACATACAAACTTAAAATTGCAGGGGTGTTTCCCTCTTTTTCTTAAATCTTTGTTCACCTTCACAAGTATAGCGTGATTTATTCTTTTCTTTATATTTTTGTTAAAGTTTTTGTATTGCCGTCTTGTGATCACAGCCGATGAAAGATAACATGGATTTGTTTCCTTCAAGGAATAAATTTAACAGCAGGTTTTCATTGAATCCTCTGTTATGATGTCTGACAAAAAAACGGCTATTAGCAATCACCGACCCCGGCCCCCCGGCCCCGGCCCTATGGCGCTCGGCCCCGGCCCCAGAATTTTTATGATGCAAAGTACAAATTTTTATCCCAGTCTGTTTGTTAGGCTAAGTTATAGTGACAGACAAATGCTCAACTGAAGAGTGATAATTGTCGAAGAGAAACAACGAAAAGAATGCAATGTTTACTTGCTTTGCGTAAAATCCTGGGGCCGTAGTTTTGCAACTTTGTCTTGGCGCGCATTTTTGAGTGTCGTATACCTTACTGCTGATTTTGCATCCTTGTGCTCCAAGGGTAGATGATAATTGTTGCATCATGAGGTTGCTAGCTATTTTTCAACAATCATTGCAGTATTAACATGTCTCTAAAATGTTTTATGCAAAACAGCTCTTGCGAATAGCATTTTAAGAAAGGCTTCAGCTTTTAAAGATAATTTGGTTAGCACTAAAATTTTAATTTGGGAAATGCCATTTATCTCAAAAATTGATCTTTGCTGTAGCTCTGAGACTGTCACTTTTCAAGAAACTTTTCTTGCTTGAGTAGTCTTGAGCAACAGGAGGGATGGTGTTTCCCAAAATAACATTCGAAAACACGTCCGAAGGCAACTCGCAGAGAGGAAACTAACATAATGCTAACCAAAGTTTATAAACTGCAGCCTTTCTTAAAATTCTATTCACACAAACCTGTTTTGCATAAAACATTTTAAAGACATGTTATTACTGCAATGATTGTTGAAAAATACATAGGCGTAGGAGACAGGGGGGCTGGGGGGCTGCAGCCGCCCCAACGTCGAAAATGTTTGCAAAAATCTGCCATAATCGGGCAGAAATCCGCGTTAAATCGGGCAAAATTTTCTTAGGCAATGGACTTTTTATCGGGCAGCCCCCCCCCCCCAAATTTTATCTCCCCCTACGCCGATGGAAAAATAGCTATCACCCTCATGGTGCAACAATTATCATTTACCCTTGGAGCACAAGGATGCAAAATCAGTGGTAAGGGATATGACACTCTTTCTTCAAATAAGATTCCGCCTTTTGGGCAATGTGATAATAATTACCTTTGTCAAGAATAGAATTCATGAAAACAATACAGTATTGTACTGCAGAGAAAAATGCGCGCCAAGACAAGTTGCAAAACTACGGCCCTGGGATTTACGCAAAGCAAGTAAACTTTGCATTCTTTTCGTTGTTTCTCTTCGACAATTATCACTCTTCAGTTGAGCATTTGTCTGTCACTATAACTTAGACTAACAAACAGACTGGGATAAAAATTTGTACTTTGCATCATAAAAATTCTGGGGCCGGGGCCGAGCGCCATAGGGCCGAGGGCCGGGGCCGGGGGGCCGGGGTCGGTGATTGCTAATAGCCCAAAAAAACGTCAGAACCACAACCCTGGAACGATCATGACGTGCATCTGGGGATTAGGTTAATCTGGAGGAGAGGATCTTTTCAGCTGACAGTTAATCCTATCTTTTAAAACTATACTGTAAGAGAAGAGAGAAGGTATGTAACTGAAAGGTCGAATTCTACATCCATCCCATAAAGAAATGGTCCCTTGTATATGTGAAAGACGTAGTTCGCTTTATACCTCATTTAAGACTGAGACAAGATAGCCCCCCCAATGGAGTGCCCTCTTGCCCCTTCAAAAAAGAGTGCCCTTAAATGAAAGATGCACAAGACTGACAAGATCCAATGTTAACTTCCTGATGGACAAATTGTAGTTAGGTTGAAGTGTATGGAATTTGAAGGTAAAAGTATATGAAACTGAAACTGAGGTTCCATGTGGAGGTGAGATAGGTCATAGTTACTTCCAAAAATTTTCCAGAACCAATTTCGTCCCAAGCTGGCTGAGAGGAGGGGTCTAAGGGGCAGATTGCCTCCAGTCCCTGACTTCATAGGACCCCAAATAGTTATGATATAGAGAGAGATTGCTAGAAAGTGTTTGCTGTTCCCCGAGAAGCTGGAGAGTACGGTGGAATAAAATTTTCTAAAACCGGTGAAACAAAAAGTAGTTCCTATCATTTTTCAGTCCATCCCAGTTTTTCCAGGGAACCCAATTCGATTGTGTGCCCTGGGCCCAAGGAAGACTCCTGGCTGAAGTGTTTTACCCACAATACAATAAGCGTAGAGCAGCTGCCTTGCCCCCCCCCCCTCGCTAGATTTGGCTACCTCTCAACGCTAACTCCATGCATTTTACCCTAGTAGTAGACTCATTACATGAGTCTCAGCATCGCTCATTGAAGTAGGCCAATATTGACTGATTATTTATTTCCTTGCAGCCAAATGCAGAAGACATGGACCAAGGAGTCGACTGGCTAAACAGCTTCTTCGATGAACCATCTCATGAAACGTGCAACATCAACGGACTGAACCCCCCTATTTCCAAGTTATCTGACATCCCAATGACTTCAAGCAATACATATCCGTCTGTGGTCAAGCTACTGGGTCAAAACACACACAATGGAACACTACTTGAAACACTAAATCTCATTTCAGACGAATACACAAATGGCATGGTTTACAAATCTCCGAATTCCGTACCCTCACCAGACCCCTTCTTCGGCCCTACCCAAGACTCAAGGACGCCCCCGAATAGAACATCACAAGAGATAGACTTGCCTCAGGCTTTGAGAAAGGCACAGAATTTCAAGGTATTGACACAAATTGATAAAAACTCGCTAAATCTCGCAACTGCGAGGGAATTAATACAGAGACTAAAAGCAGAATCGCAAAATTGTATAGCTCATAGACTGCCCGAACAGAGATTAGGAAATGTGCAAAATCACAAAATTCATCAAAGATCGAACGATGCAAATTTAATGTCAATGGTGAAATCAGAACCTGATTCGAATGATAACGATTCTGGTGAGTGAGTTTATATTTTTCTTGCGTTCTGATTGGCCAATTTCGATTTGTTCATTCGATTTCTTTTGATGAGGTCTTTTTGCAATGAAACTAAATTTGAAGTACAATTGAAATAGTGGAATGCTTCCTAGAATATTCAAAATTCGTCTCTGGACAAGGCATCAAAAATTCTTAAAAATGTCCTGTTTGCTTGCATGCTTTTTCTTCAATTTTTCTTTCATTTCTCTTTTCTTTTTCTTCTGAAAGAGCTTTCTTCTTTTTCATTGCCTTGAGTTTCAATTTTTCACCCATTATGATTGATGCTTTTCGATTGTATTGATAATAGTTCATTCATTCCGAAAGTAAGAAGCATCTCAAACTTGGGGGGCACAACACTTTAATTCAAGGGCACTTTTTTCATTAAGCTAACGGGGTACTTCCTGAAAATAGAAAGGGCACTACTTCGTTTACTGCAAAATCTTGGGGGGGGGGGGTACGTGCCCCCAGTGCCCCCCCCCGGTTACTACGTCTCGCATTCATAGAGATTTATAGAAACCGTGTATCCTGTGCCCAAGTTCACGAGTTGCAATGCAGTCAGTATGGTGATGACCGGGAGGGCACATTTGGTTTCTTGATTGCAAGTATAAATTAGTAGATAATTATATTGAATTAGAATGTATTGAACTACTTTACAACACTACAGGGACGAGGACGAAACCATAGTAACAAAAGATAGTGACTACCCCTAGACTGATTACATTCGTCGTAAATTTCGCTCATCTTTCATATTTTTGATCTGGACCTTTTCGTTCAACCTGTTTGAGCGACCAATTCAATAAATAAATAAGTAAAGCCATTCAGTTCAATAGATAAGTAAGTAAGGACGAATTGCAATAAGTCTAGATTACCCCTACTTGATTTCCAACATTTCAGCTGCAATAGCCAGACCTCTTTATTTTTCTTTTAAATTTCTTTCCTCGTTGAATGTCTGTTTGTGTTTGCAGATGTTTGCAGATGTTTCCTTTCGATTTTCCTCTCACTACACCATCCATTTTAACAGGGCTATTCATTAGCGCTTGTGTCATCTTAGAGATTTCTTCAAATATTTATTCAGCTTATGAAGCAATGTTTTTTCAGACGAATACCGTACTTTAGATTGTCAATAAAAAGCCTTTGAATTGGAAATGCAAACTCTGGTCAAAATAAGGTGAGCGTATATATTAGGATATCAAGGTAGAGGTGGCCTGAAGTTGTTATTTTTCATTAGACATCGAAGGCCTTTCTAGGCTATGCAGCTGTTCAATTTACCAAGACGAATTGGGTACTTTACATAGTTATACCCTTTGAATATGAAATAACAACTCCTGTCTCGATAAGGAGAGCGAGTATATTTGGAGATTAAGGCAGATGTAAAGGTCTTTCTTGGCCATGCAGCCTTTCAATTTACCCAGAAGAATAGGGTACTTTACATAGTCAGTCGTACCTCTTTGAATTTGAAATGCGAATTCCAGTCGAAATAAAGAGGGAGAAAATATTGCGAGATTCAAGTGGAGATGACCTTGAGCTGTTGCCACTCTTCGGAGTTCTTCGGGTCTTGCAGCGACTCAATTTTCCCATGCGAATAGGTTACTATAATAAAAGACCAATGTGGAGATAGCCTTAAATCTTCCATTGATCCTCGTTATAATTCTTATTTCCTTACATGACAACTTTACCCAGCGAAGAAGGTAGATTACGTTTAACAGTCAAAGTGATCATATAATCATTATTTCTACCTAAAATCATTCTTTCTTTGTAGGCCTTACAGCCTTCCAATTTTCCCAGACAAATTTCGTACTTTAATCAGTCGATGAGAATGAGGAGAGTATATACTGGGAGATCAAGGTTAAGGTGGCTTTAAAGTTGGTATTTTGCCTCCAAGGTCTTTGTAACCTTCGATAACCACATGATCGTAGCGTTTGATACACTGACCACTTTACTGATAAGGAGATTGACTGTTTGAAGGTGGTACTTTTGATACAAAGCCCAGAAAATGCCCCACCTTCCTCCAGACAAAATAGGGCTTTTTGTATGAACCTTTATCATCGTTGTCATCGTTCAATAGAAAAATGGAGTGTTGTTGATGTTGATAGGCTATTTTGGACGTTCGTTTAAAGGAAGATAACTGCTAAACAAGACTTTCGAGATTAGTTTTCGACCTACATTTTCTAATCAAGTAGCAGTCGAGCGATGTGGGTTTTGCTAGAGTTTGCAAAGTTAAAATGTCGATAATTCGATGAGAACCATTGGAATTTTTTCAGCAAAAAGATCGAGAAATTACGCGATCTGAAATTGCTTTATCCATCCATTCAGATACAATAGTTGTTGCGCGACTGATCAAAGCTTGAACGCAAGAACTTTTTGAAGATCAGGAATGTTAGACTATAAACACTTTGTACTCTCTTTTGCTCTATCAATTGTCTCCTTTCTCAGTCGGGCCCGCATCTTGATGGAAAGATTTTTTTTTTTTTGGCAAAGGTTGCACTATGCATAGAATACTATAACTTGATTAAGAGACTATTGATGGTGTACCTCAGGGATCTGTCTTGGCGCCTTCATTCATTACTGTTTACTTCGAGTTTTTGTAGGCAAAATGTAGACTGATTACGATGAGTCCCTTGTATCGCTGCGGTAATCCTGACCGAAGCGCCATCATCAAGTCGAAGAGCACATGGAAACAAGGGACTCCAGGTCATAAGTCTAGACAAAGTGTACCACGCACACCGTTGCACTTTTTGATATATCATGCAAACTAAGAAGAACCCTGGTTTTGTACCGAGTGACTAAAAAAAAGGAATCCCCATTTGGAAGGCCACTGCTCCCTGAACATCAAAGCAATGCTATTCAAAACTGTTTTGTTTATTGTCAATTTATTCAGTAATTTACCCGGCTTTAATCGGCCAGTCCTTCCCGTGGATATGGGAGATTTGCTCATCCCGCTCTTAGTAACATTTTTCTCGCCTTCTTGAAAACAGGCAAGGAAAAAATTTAGGCTTCAATCCTTTGAATATCATAGCAACCAAACGTTTACGGCACCACACATATTCATAAAAAGATTGTTTTGAAATGATAATCCTATTGAGTTTTTCTACATGCCGTTTCTTTTAGGACATCTACTGCTCTTTTGATCACCAGTTCGACAACACGTGGGTGCATGTTCTTTGTTTACATTCTTGCTCAAATCGAAGAGACGTGATTTCGGCTACCTTGGAAACGCTTTGAGAATCCATCGTGTGATTATTCGAATTCTTTGTTTTTATTGTTCGAATTCTTCGTTTTTATTGTTCAAATTCTTTGTTATCATTGTTTAAATCATTTGTTTGCTGTTTGATTGTTTTCATTCAATTTTGTTCGTCCAGGTTTCCTTGGCCGGTGTCTACATGAGCGAATTCGCCAGCAAATGTTCTTGTTTGAAACTTTCGCAAATTTTTCGGAATTCCAGAAAACAAATCAACGAGACGCTGGGAGTAGATCTTTGACAAAAATAAACAACAGTGCTATTTAAACTGACCAGACTTTTGCAAATGATTAATTTTTGCATTCATTTTGCAAAAAATTTGCAAAACATTACTTTCATGCATTATACTGTTGGGTACACTTGCAGGGTGGACATACTGCGAAAAGTCCTTTATGCTTGCATCGAATTTGCGATGGAATTTGTCGGCAACAAGGACGTTTCATCATGAAGGTGCCTGGCTAGAATAGGTCTAAGATCCTTGATAGCATGAGCTTTCTTGCTGCAAATAACCATCATTCTGTATTAGGATCTCACAAAATTCGTCCTTGCTACTGTAAGCTCCTTGCTCCAGAGATGGACAAAGGGGCATATCCCTCTTTGAATGTCTGGTACGCCTTCAGAAAGAAATCCCCCAAAAGTACGTTGCTTTAAAATAGTGATTTAGCCCTCGATCGACGCTTCCGTAGTAAAATCATGGGTATTGTGGACACGATTTGTGTCGATCGTGTCCACAATACCTGGCCTAAATGTTACTAAATGAATGAATGTAGTTCGTTACCTTGCTCGTCTTCATTTCATGAGTATCTCTGCTCTTTTGCCTCGACAGCCATTCTTGCTTCTGGGAACTAGTTTAGATCGCGGCACTGTTCAAAAACCAACGGCCTAACGTTGAATTTGAGTAAGCAAGAATAGCTGTCGAGGCAAAAGAGCAGAGATACTCATGAAATGAAGACGAGCAAGGTAACGAACTACATTCATTCATTTAGTAACTTTTAGGCCAGGTATTGTGGACACGATCGACACAAATCTTGTCCACAATACACATGGTAAAATTAGCTATGTAACCATGAAGTTCCATTGCATCACATTCCAACAGAAGGAATTTGGCAATATGGCATCTTCTCTTAAAATATCAAATTAACGATAGGGATTAGGTATCCTGATGAGCGGATTCTAAATGTTTGGTTTCACGCTTGATCCAACCTTCTTTACAGACATAAGATACATATCCCATTTTATCATGTTTGACGTAAAACGGATTAGTTAGAAGCCGCAACTGTTTCTTTCTGTGTGATTTATGGCGGGAAGTTTGAATAATTTGACTTAGCTTTTCACAAGAACTTGCTGTGCAGTGTTTGTTGTTTTATTCAGAAGCCTAAAGATGAATTTACGCATGAAGCGTTTTTCAAAGCTGCCCAAATAAGGTGTTAGCGTTGGCTTTGACCAGGACTTTTTTGGAGCACTAAAGATGAATCAATACTGAAGGAGGTCGATTGGCAAAAATGTTGCATTTATTTCCCAATCAATGAATGAAACCCTTTATTAAGAACCTGGTTAAGATATGAGCCTGAAATGGTTCTTGTTAATTGGGTACAAAATATATTATTTCAGGCTGTAGGTTCTTAATAGATGAAGGTTCTTATGTGCGGGTTTTTACTGTACTTCAAGCAGCTTTCCTAGACGTGGTCCAAATAGGGCTTGCATCATCAGTGAGAAAAACTTTTTGTTTTGATTGTAATCTGAACCCCTTGAATCAATTTAACAACAATCCAATCAAGAACAGGTTATTCCACCGTGATTTATTATGTGACTGTTTGATCTCAGCAAGTGTAAGGTCATATTGAAGGGTTTTGCCCATATCCTGTAAGGAAACTCCTTTCACACAGATGGCTTCAACAATACATGCTCTAGCGTGTTTATGCTTGTAATGTGAAGCGCATACTGACGATTTTTGTGGCTGAGCCGTTAAGATTTTGTACTGTCTTTTCTATTGACTTAATATCTGATTGCCCTTTTAATTGTCTTCTTTCTCAGTCGGACCCATATTTTGATGGAGAGAGTTTTATTTTTTGACAAAGGTTGTACCACGCACAAGATACTATAACTTGATTAAGAGACTATTGACGGTGTGCCACAGGGATCTGTCTTAGCTCCTTCATTCATTACTGTTTACTTCGAGTTTTTACAGGCAAAGCGCACCACGCATACCGTTGCACTCTGATGAGTAACTTCTCTACAGATTGTCGTCTATCTAAGTTGGCACCGCATCTTGATGCAGAAATGTTTACTTTGTTGACAGTGATTTTCTACGTACCAAAGACTATGATCGAATTGAGAGACTATTGACGGTGTGCCACAGGGATCTGTCTTAGCTCCTTGGTTCATCACTGTTTTTAACCATTTGTAATCAAGGTGTACCACGCGCATTTTTGCACTTTTTGATATATATAGATAACTAAGAAACAATATTTTTAGGCTTGTTTATGCTTATAGAATAAAGCGCATACAAATGAACTATTGTCCTTGAGCAGTAAAGATTTTCGTCGCTTTTCTAGAAATAGGTCGATTGTTGAGGGAGTATTTGTCGGCGGTAAAAATTTTCCTGTTTAGGTGTATTTTTGCATGTAAATCTCAGCGCATATGGATGAATCTTATCAGCTAGCAGTGATGCCTTTCTTCGCTTCCCAAAACATGCTCGCTCATAGAGGGAATATTTGTGTCTTCATCCGGTAACTAACTATTTGTTTTGAAGCGTATTTCAGGCAATTGTTGACACTGAGCAGTGAAGAGTTTCGTTGCTTCACTAGAAATCATTCGGTCATCATCATCATCATCATCATCATCATCATCATCATCATCATCATCATCATCATCATCATCATCATCATCATCATCATCATCATCATCATCATCATCATCAATTTTATTTCAAGTAGGCTTACAAATAATGCAACTAAACTACAGCTTATTTTGGCCTACTAAGGGCCCACTAGAATAACTGCAACCATGGTATCGTCAAAGTGAACTGCTGTTTTTAGAAACCATGATTCAATGACTCAATGACTCAGAACCTCCTTGGAAAAACAATGCTTCGTTATACGTCTTTCTTTTACTCTGAACTTAGTTTCGATCAGGTAGCCCTTTGAATCTTTGCAATCATTGAAGATTTTGACGTCAAAATATTGACTAATACTTGGCAGGTTATTTGAGAGGAAAATTGCTCGCCATGCTCTAACCGTCTCCATGACAAAATACTGTAATTGTTCTCTACCCTATCTAGCATAAAATCAACTACAATACAACTACCTGTACCATTCATAGTGAGAAAAGGCATCGATTTCTCACTGCGAATGGTGCTAACAGTTATATAAAATACAGCATTCTCATGCAATAAATAAAGTAAATGTGTAATCACTGCAATTTGAGTGCTTATGTAGCGAAAGTCCCCACCCCAATCCATAACCCTCCCAGGAGCCACCCCTGACAAAGACAACAGCAGCGCTCAAGTCCTTTCAATATCGCTTACGACCGGCAAATGACACCGAAAAAGTCCAAACATGCTCTGCGGTGCCATACGATGAATTAATCCACCACTTTTGTTGCAATTTTAAGGTGTTGTGGCGCAGTAGTGTAATCCTCTGACTTTGCAGCCAGAACAGTCAGGCGGACAGGGTTCGATACCCGATAGAGCCCAGCTACTTGAGCGTCATGACAAGGGGTCGTGGACTCGATTAGCGCTTAGCTACTTCTGTGATCCCAGCGCTTGGCGCTAAAAATGGCAACTTCACCTTCACCTTCACCAATTTAGATCAAGATTGTTAAGATGCTTTAACGGTGTGCCACAAGGATCCATCTTGAGGCCTTGATTCATTTCATTCATTCCGTCCTTCGGAAAGGACGTTGAACTAGGGGTTCCATGTCTGGATGCAGCATGCATAGTAGGATCAAATTCGCTACAAATAGTCAGGAATCTTTCCAGCCAACTCAAAATAACTTAATGAATGAAAATGAAAAAGAATTGCTTTGGAGTCTTTGTGGGGAAGACGTACCACGCATTTGCACAACTTTTTGCAAATAATGCTCATTAAAGACTCTGCGCTAACCGGCAGCCTTTGCATGCATTCTTTGTGAAACAAAATAAACAACATTCTCCAACCAAACTTGAGGACACGTGCAAGGTATGCAGGTTGCAAAGGCCCCTTTGAAAATTGGAGAAAGGGAAATATCAATTTTTGGACCCTATGACTTTGTCTATGTTGAAAGCTCTATTCAGTTAGAGCTTGATGCAGTGATTTGTTTTGTTATCAGAAAGAAAAACCCTGTTCTCATGCATAATGGCTGAAAGGAAGCTTGGCATAGAAAAAATATAATACGTCGTATTGGCATTCTAAGATTAGCTCATGAGGTGAAGACTCAAAATATATTTGTAAACAAGTGGACGTTCTAGAATTGCAATATGGGATTGAACAAACTGCACTGTGGTATAGCTTCATTGTGCAGAGGCTGCCGGTTAGCGCAGAGTCTTTAAGAATCAATTAACTTGGTCAGAGAAAGGAGCGTGCGCCTGCTCTCTTTCCACTTAAAGAGAATCAACGGAGATAAAAGCCCCGCGCGGCAGGAGTCTGAGTATTCTATTATTAGCCTATTGAATTTGATGGGTTCGAGATGTTCGTAGATATTGTTTAGCAAGCAGAACAATAACGTGCATAGGAGTTTCCTTTGTCCTATTTATAGATTGCCTCTCCTTAGCTCCGTTCATTCACTTTAATTAAGATCGAATTTTTCTGCACATTGTCTTCTGCCTTCTTTGGCGCTGTATCTGGCATGGAGCGATCGTTGTTTTGTTGACGCACTGTCCACCACGCATTTTCACGGCGTTAGATACATAATTCTGTCTAAGAGGCTATCAGCAGCTTGCCGCAAGGATCTGTCTTGTGTCCTCTATTCATCATTTTTCGAGTTCTTGAGGTCGAGATATACCACGCATTTCTACAGCGTTGGATAAATAATTCTATTTAAGAAGCTTTTAGCAGTGTGCCATAAGGATCTGTCATAAGTCCTCCATTCATTATTTTCGAGTTCTTATGAGCAAGCTATACCACGCACTGTGAAATCCAGACTAATCAAAATGAATGTACGCTGCTAAAATGGAGGAGTAACCTATAAATAGGACAAAGAATAGCCCTACCCACGCCATTGTTTCTTTAGCTACGCACTGTCCACGTACATACAGGCCGAAATCATCAATAGACCTTTTAGCTATTCTACAAAAGAGCCTGGATCGAGCGTTATTTTTATACATGAGGTTCGATAGAGTGGTGTTAAGAGCTTCTATCACTATTGTGCCAATTTGAAAATTCTACAAAGTGCACTTTGTAGAATATGTACAATATTGATAGAAGCTCTAACGCCACTCTATCGAACCTCGTGTATAAAAATAACGCTCGATCCAGGCTCTTTTGTAGAATAGCTAAAAGGTCTATTGCAATGGGCTAATTTTCGACCTGCGCGTGCATAGCTTTTTGACTATGTGAATTCTCTTTGAGGATCAACAGATGGTGTGTCACAATGCTCTGTGCTGTCTTCGTCATTCATTACAATTGGCTTGCCCGCACACCTCTGTTGTTTTCCATGGCTTCCAGACATCCCACGCTCATTTTCAAGACGATTTGGTATCAACAAGATGACGAATTTTTTCCTTCGTATTTCTTTCATTTCCTAGGACCATAGAACAATTAAAAGACTACAGATGGTGTGTCGAAATACTCTGTGCTGTCTCCTTCATTTATCATATCTCCTTTACAGGCATACTTTCTGTTGTTTTCCACGACTTCCAGACATCCTACGCTCGTTTTCAAGACGATTTGGTATCAACATGTTGAATCTTTCCTTCTACTTTCTTTCATTTCCAAGGGCTATAGAACAATTAAAAGACTACAGATGGTGTTCCACAAGACTCTGTGCTGTCTTCTTCATTTATCACATCTCCTTTACACACACACTTTCTGTTATTTTGCACAGAGTCTAATCATCCTACATTCGTTTTCCAGACGATTCAGTATCAACATGTTGAATTTTTTCCTTCGTCTTTCTTTCATTTCCAAGGGCTATAGAACAATTAAAAGACTACAGATGGTGTTCCACAAGACTCTGTGCTGTCTTCTTCATTTATCACATCTCCTTTACACACACACTTTCTGTTATTTTGCACAGAGTCTAATCATCCTACATTCGTTTTCCAGACGATTCAGTATCAACATGTTGAATTTTTTCCTTCCTCTTTCTTTCATTCCCAAGGGCTATAGAACAATCAAAAGACTACAGATTGTGTGCCACAAGAATCGGTGCTGTCTCCTTCATTTATAAGATCTCCTTACACACACTTTCTGTTGTTTAGCGCCAGTTTCTAATTATCCTACATTCGTTTTTAGACGATTCAGTATCAACATGTTGAATTTACTTCCTTCTTTCTTTACATTCCCTAAGGGCTATAGAACAATTAAAATGACTATAGATGGTGTTCCACAAGACTCTGTGCTGTCTTCTTCATTTATCACATCTCCTTTACACACACACTTTCTGTTATTTTGCACAGAGTCTAATCATCCTACATTCGTTTTCCAGACGATTCAGTATCAACATGTTGAATTTCTTCCTTCTTTCTTTCATTCCCAAGGGCTATAGAACAATTAAAAGAGTACAGATGGTGTTCCACAAGACTCGGTGCTGTCTCCTTCATTTATCATATCTCAAAGTTGCATTTAAAAGTTGCATTCTAATTATTTTACACTCGTATTGATTTTTTGCGACGTTCTCCCTTAGTCTAACTGGTTTTCTTTTTTAAGCCCATTATGCATGCCGCATACAGGCATGGGACCCCTAGTCTAACGTCCCTTCCGAAGGACGGCAAGGTGAGTTGCGAAGTTAGGCCTCCGAGAGGTCACCCATCCGGAGTTTTACCTCATTCGACCGAGCTTTTTCAAGCCCATTATTCACATGCCGCATTCTTTGCAGGCATGGGACGACCCTAGTCTCATTAACGTCCCTTCCGAAGGACGGCCTACGGGGAGGTGAGTTGCGAAGTCAGGAAAAACCGAATCCGAGAGGCAGTCACCCATCCTGCAAATTTTGGAGTTCGTTACCTCATTCAGACCGAGCTTCAACTTCAGTCATCTCAGGTACGCTGGGGTAAACTGTAATTTCTGGCAAGCCGTAATTTTTCCGACCTCTGCCAAAGTTCACCCCTGTACATGTAGTCTGAACTGTATTGCCAAGGCAAAAATTCTTTGCAAGAAAGAGAATGCGGACCCGATCTAACAGTCCTTTTGGCATGTTTTGATAATTGCGTGTGCTAGCTACTCTGACACTATTTTTGAGAAACACGGGAACTATCACTTTGCCAGAATCTCATTACACGATATCCAAAATTGATCATGGTTTCTTGTGGGTTGTTTTATGCTAAGACTTTTCAACATACTTGCTAAATTTGCATCGATATAAGCTCAGCGGAATCATGGTGGAATTTACCACAAACAGTTCTCGTCATTTTCTTTAGGTTACATTAAGTAAGGCTTGTTCCATTGTCTGCTGCAAGTCAACTGATGGGCTGTTTGAAAATTGCAGATTAGGCCCAATGGACGTTTTTTGATATTCTAATTGGATTCAAAATGGCGGCATTCATTACATTTTAGGCGGTTACTTCATCAAATGTCTAAATCCTGAACCAGAAGAGCTACAGATGTCTGCTTGCTACCATATTGTAGACCTTCATAAAGAAAGGTTTTCTTGAAAATTGTATCAATGTTCCTCTATTAATTTAAGATTTACGATGGTTTTCATTTTTTCAAAATTTTCCATGAATTTTGTTCAAAAATAATCAAAATGCCGCTATTTTGAAAAAAATCCAGATATCAAAAAATTTCCGCTACAGATTTACAGCAAAGTACCCAAAGTTCCTATCAAGCCATTCAATCCATAGAAAAATGTGATAGAATTTTTCACCCAACTTTTCAAAGATTTGAAAGATATGAGCCCTATGCTTCCCAAGTTAAACCCGTAGTGGTCTTTGTAGAGAAAATCAGTCAATCCTACTTTTCCTCTTCAAATCCTACTTTTCCTCTTCAAATTTCTCTGATTTCTAATTTTCTCGGCTAGTCTTAATAAATGTTCGCCAAATGTTCCCTTCATTTACATCACCCATGATCCTAGTTTTTTGCCTTTTGTTTAGACTCGACTCTGCAAGCGTTCTAGCACAATTCGTTTTGCCTGCGACCGCTCTCGTGATTCGGAGGGTATTTGGAGGGAATTTGGAAGAATGGAATCATGCATTTTATATCACTCTTGGTCACCTGTTGTGTTGTCGACGTCTTTTTATAGATCTAAATGATGTCAGAGTAAATTACTCCAGTGGAAAGTGTCCTCAGCCAATATTGAGGGCGTGGTCAGTGGACCCCTTGTTTTTGTTTGTTTACCTCGCTCCAAGAGGGCCACACGTTTATGGCCACAGGGTCGCAATCCTCTCGGTAGCCTGTATACTTTTCTCAAACAGACGAGGTCACAACAAATTTTCACAACGAACAGGACGCTGTCTGTCCCGATCAGATAATTTCGTTTGCCTCAAGTGTGTCAAGCCCAAGTGAAAAACCATGAAATATCCCGCAACCAAAATGCGATTATATTCAAGCTCTTATTTTCAAGCACGAAAACCTCAAACTGGATTTTTAGGTTCATTTTAAACCCATCAGTCGAGACACTAAGATAACTCCTGAATACCTTTTGTTTTTTCTTTATTTTGTCAATGCACGCTGTTGGTTTAACACAATTTACATTAGCTCATTTTCTTTAACAAAATTTGATTCATGGTAGGTGACAGTGGACCAATTGTGATAATAATAATAATGATAGAAACATTCTTACAGGTTAAAACCTTTTCAGTGCCAAAAAGCACTGTTATCAATAAGGGTCCTGTATCGTTTTACTTAAATTTGTGACAAATCCTATTTTTTAGTATTTTTCAAGTTCAACCTATTTTCCTGCTAGGCCTATTTTTGGACAAGGCCTAGGCCTAGATATCCTCAGCTTCTCCAACATTACAAACCCGACCTTTCCGTGGAAACTGTTCTTATTTATCGAATATGGGTTTTTTCTGGGCGTGACCAAGGTTTTTCACTTTGCTTCTGCAACCTTTCTCCAGTTGTTGATCGTCGGACCACAATTTGTTGAGACTCTAAGGATATTAACCGAGACAACCAACGGGCTGCCCTTTGTGAATCCCTCCTTTGTTTTTGATAACTGTTAGCTTTTTATTAAGTTTACATTAACTTTAAGCTTATTTTCTTCAAACAAGTTTAAGCCAAGCCAGGCAACAGGCTTTCGATTGTGTCTTTTTGCCTTTCATTTCTTTCAGCCTATGATATGCATTTGTTTTCTTTGAATAATAAGTTTTATTCAGTTTATATTACCTTTAAGCTTATTTTCTTTTAAAAGATTTAAAATACTGAGTTCTATCAATTCTACATTGATTTGGACTTTTTGAGCCTTGTTGAAAAGATAGAATTCAGGGGAGGTAACAGTATATGAATTGTATCTTTGTTGCTGTCATATTTATCTTGGACTGCTTTTCTTCTTAGTGGCTTATAACTTGGGTAATCTGGTTTAAATCGAGCTTATTTATTCTACAAAGTCAAGGACATTTAACACATTTAACAGCCTTCCACTTGTATCTTTGTTGCTATCACATTTTATTTCTGACTGTTTTTCTTCTTAGTGGCTTATAACTTGTAGATTGACCTAATGTCTTTAAAAGCCCATACAGTAGTCAACGGCATCTAACAGATTGTACTGTTGTTGCTGTCACATTTTATCTCTAACTTTTGTTTCTACTTGGGATTTTAGTAAACTTTAAGTTCAAATGCAACTCAATATTGATTCAAGAGCTCTTCGATATTTGGAACGCTGTAATCTATTATTAAATACCTAAATATTAGTTTAATTCAATTTAAACTTTCGACAAGAAAAAATCTAAAAAAAAATTGAATTTGATAAAAATCTAAACTTTTGATGGAGTACAAAAATTAACTTAAATCTTTTCAATCTTAGGAAACCATTCACTATTATCCAGAATCTCGTGTACAGTTCCTGAATTGTCTTCTTTGCAAAACGGACGACCGTTATGTGAGTAATTTAAAACGATATTTAAACTTTCCTTGATGATATAATCACTAAAGTAACACTAATCTTGTATTATTAAATTCTAAAGTTTAGACTCCTTTTTCAGTAAGATTTCACTTACAGTATAATACCGAGGGGCAAAACTCTCTAAACGTAACGTACGAGATTTTGGGATTTTAAAAGTCTCTCAGATTTCTCAAAGATTTTAATTATTTCATATTTAATATTTTCATATTTTAAACATATTTATACAGGGTGAAAAATTCAATAAATATTGTTTTACAATTTGGCCCTGTCAAAATTAACAGTAGTTAATTATATGCGTAGCTTTTTGCAGTTGTCTTACTTAATCTTCATTATTTGGATGTCTTTTTGTTAATGGTTAACGGGCGCAGTCATTGTTTTTTGTTGCCTGTGGTATCGTACCTGTAGTGTTGTATTGTGGTATAATAATTAGAAAGTATAGTAGGTAATATGTAATGTAACATTTTATGAATATAATAAAAAATTAAAGTTCCTATTAAATACACATAAACAAATTAGATAAAACATACATCTGAATATAATAAAATATATGTACAAAATTAAAGATTTTCGTACCCCAACTGTCTCAACCTTGGTTTGAAAGAGTATACCGAGAGAAATCTTATTTTCAAAGATGTTGATACATTTTGAGATTTTTTAAGAATTCATGAATTTTGGACCATCCAATCGCAACTGGACAGTGCAATGACGACGAGAGTCCAGCACGAAAATATTGCTCGATCTAGACTCTTTTGTAGAGTAGCTAAAAATTGTATTCTTAATTCTGCATTCCACCTTACTCTGATATCTTTATGAGTCATTCGATACTTTTGCAATACAACGACAGTAGAAATATATTGCCGTTGCTATGCAGCGGTCGCATGGGGAGATTTTAATCCGCTTGATATTACCATCACAACAGACACGCAAAGCCTCACCTTGGATACCGCAGCTAGGATACCAATACCGATTGAAAAACTCCTTGACTCATTTTGTTTCAATTCATAAACAATGAAAACTATAAGAACTTTACTGCGTGGTTTGCTAGCTGTATTTTAAATATTTTGAATTGGAGTATCTATGTTTTTTAAATATTTCGAATTCTATTTAGGCTACGATTCACCAAGTCAACCGTCACCGGGATGCGCCCCCGCATCGCCAAGTTGCATGCTGGGAGATAAAGAATGCTCAAATTCAAGTGCTGACCATACACCCACGGGTGATCAGGTTGGTAATTTAGATCTCGTAGCAAATTAACTGTAAAGGGAGATTGTTGAATTGCTACATTTTGTAGAATTTTCGAATGTGCAGAGTAGTTATAGAAGCTCTACCGCCACTCGATCGAACGCTTCGCGTATAGAAATGTATAGAAATAACGCTCGATCCAGGCTCTTTTGTAAAATAGCTAGAAGGTCTATTGACCGTATCAAGTTGCATTCTTTATATTTTGGATTTCCTTTATTACAGTAAGAACCCGCAAAATAGAAACCAGTTTTTTCAAAACAGCCTGTTTAGTTTCTTATTAAAAGGTCATTAACCTTGAAACAGGCTGAACGGTTTCTTATAACATGGCTAAGAAACCTGCAATGATTTCAGTTTAATCTTTCATGAAAACCTAGAGCAAACATTAGCGGACAGTATGTTCTCGTTACCTAGCATTTCCTCTAAAGTTACTCAACGATAGCATACATGCCAAATTTATCATTATAGATTGAGATGCCTTTGCATAGAAGATCTATAAATGTTGGGCACCTGAATTTCACGAAGATTTTAAAATAAAATCAGCCTGAGGTTTCTTATAAAGTGGTTTCTATTTTGCGGGTTCTTACTGTATTGCACACTGTGCGCTCCCACAGAGATTACTTTAAGATACATTTTATTACTTTCTTTTTACGATTACCCAAAAATATCATCAAACAGTGCAGCTTATAACCCTAATTGTTGGGGCTTCCCCCTTATTGATGGTCTCTTTTATTCATGAAAACCCAGACAGGAAATCTCTTGTATGTGTTGTACAGTGTTCAAATCTTCGTGTCCTTCTGGTGTTCTGAATCAACAAAGAAAGCTAAGTTATGACAACAAATTAAAAGAGTTGATAGTGATATCGAGAGAAATAGGGATTGAAGCTGTGGTTGCAGGCCGTTGAAATAGGCGTTGTCTTATCCCATACGCGTAGTTTTTATCAGAAGCATCAGTTCAGGGTTTTGGTAGCCAGTTCCCTAAAGGGGCTCCGTCGCCAAACTGTAAACAAATCTTGAAGCACTGCACTGTGTGCCCATTGTTCTCCATTGTTTTCTGCAGTTTGTTGTTTGACTTCACCCAAGCCACCAAACAGTGCTCGTTAAAAATCTCAAGCAATCGTAAAAGATATGAATGTTTGATTGTTTCTTCTATATAGTACAAAGATTTATCTTCAAAATGATGCTTTCATTTTTCAAAAAAACAGGTAAACTTCTGTGTGATATTGCCCATCAAAAAACTGCAAAATCAGTACTGGATGAAGATTTCCACCTTTTATAAGGAATAACTATGAAAAAAAATGAAGTGAAATAAAGCATTATTTCTTCTCTTTTCTAGCCTCAAGATCGTCAACCATTTTATCTGTCTGAAGAAGAACGGAGAACATTAATAACAGAAGGCTTACCAATTCCTATGGGTTATCCATTATCTAAGGTAATTTTTCACTTGAACCATTCTTTCTTAAGTTTTCATGATTTGTTACTCTCGAGAATCTTCGAGAGTATCGGAGTTTAAAAAAGCAACACGTTTGAAAAGATATTGTTCCCTGAATATTAATGTAATGATTTTGGCAAATATTTTGTTTAATAGCCGATATGTTTCATTAGATTTAAAACTAATCGAGGAGAGAGTTACAAGCAGTTTCTTTTGAGTGGAAACCGGAACTGTTTGTATCACAAACATCGTCGTGGTTGGCCTAATCTAATCTAGACAAAACTGGCAAACACTAAAGTAAAAAGACAGGTACTTGTTACTTTTATACTAATTTTTCCCTGTTATCTGCGGGCTTATCAAGCAACCATACATCATTTTGTGTCATCCAGTATTTTAAGGCAGTTAAACTTATCTAACTTTGGTCTCATCTATAATTCTTAGGTTGAAGAACGAGCTCTAAAGAAAGTGCGAAGGAAGATTAAGAACAAAGTAAGTGTGATTGAAAACTTTACCGGGTGCGCCAAAATAAACTATGCACGTTTGACAGGCCATAATGAATCATACACTGGACCGATTTTGAAGATTCATGACTTAATCTTTACCAAAAAGCCTGAATCTTTGCTAAAGATGATTCTGGGATTTTTTGCAAATTTTTTGTTTTCAGTTTTTAGAGCTAGACGCGAATTTCTTAAAATTTTCGTTCTCGAAACCGCTGAAACGATAAAATACGTACCGCTCAAATTTTCTAAAGAACTGACATGAAAGGACGAGGAGAAACCTTTTTCGTGGTGATTTGGGATCTTTTAATCAGCAAAAAAATTGGCAAAAATTATATGGATCTAAGTTGGCCTTTAAGAAACAAGTTGTCGTTAAAAGCGCTCAAATGGTCGTTTTTCTGGAACCTTTCAAACATGAAAACTTTTTTCTGGGACACCGGCCGGTACATATTTTTTGAGCAATACATGGTACATTTGCGACAAATTAGAAACTCAAAAGAGCTGCATTCTGAAAACGAGCTTTAAACGAGGCTTTTTGTCATCCCTGGGATCTGTTCCATTTTATAAAAACACAAAAACAAAAGAGAAAATTACTGAGGATTTTATTTTCTAGGTAGATAGGTAGCACAAGAATACGAAATCTAGCTGTACTAAGTCTACCGGTTTGAGAAGATTCCCCAATGAAAAATTCATTGTTTGTAGAATGTAAATTAACTTCAAACAATCTTTTGTCAATGTCTGCTAAGGAAACACTATTTTCTCCCTTAGATATCAGCACAAGAAAGTCGACGAAAAAAGAAGGAATATATGGAAGCATTAGAAAAGAAGTAAGTTGAAACGTTTAATAGCCAATTCATGATTAACACCTCAATTCAAAGCGATTAGTAACTGCAGAAAAAGGAATTCCCTCGACAACCAGTAATTCAAAACGAACAAGCAAACAAAGCTGCACACATTTCCCTGAAACTTGTAGGGCAAGCAATCGCCTTGTGCAAGCGAAAGGTGGTTTTCAAGAGAAGTTACGTGCTTATAACAAAAGAAGAAGGGTAAATCTAAAGTTCTGTCAGGCAGATTTTGTTTATTTGATTCAGAAGCCGAGCAGAAGGTATTTTAAGGGCTTAAATGAAACGATTACAAAACAGCTCCTGAATCAAATAAACAAAATCCGCAAGACAGAACTTTAGATTTGCCCTTCTTCATTTCCTTCGTTATAAGCACATAACTTCTCTTAAAAATGACCTTTCGCTTGCACAAGGCGAGTGTTTCCCTACTAGTTTCAGGGAAACTTTTGCGGCTTTGTGTCGTTTTCAATTACTGGTTGATGATTGAGAATTTCCTTTTTTGAAAAGGAAGCTGTGTGATTGTTTTTTCGCAGTCGCTGTTTTGAATTGAAGTGTCAATCAAACGCAACTGTTGCTATTGTATTACAAAATCTGCCCTTGCTGTTGAGGATTGTCATCACCTGCTGCTGCCACCTTAAGCATATGTGGCTCAGTTGGATGGTGGAACGTTAAAGTAAAGCTTCTATGATGGCTGTTGTTTTGTGTCTCTATTTGTGTCTTATTCACTGCCATCTTGATTACCGCTTCGACCACAGCTTTGCTTATATTTCCTGTATCGAATTGAGCTGAATTTCCACGCAACCAATTCCGATTTCACATGTGAGCCATCCTTGTGCGCCTGCGTGTTATAATTTTTGCTGTCCCTCTTTGAGCAGTATCCAGATTGCAAAATACCTTTGACCAAAACAATTTTCCAAAAACTTATTTTTATCTATGTTTGAATTAAAATGATCATGCAGTATTGTACACGCTATGTGCTGGTTTATCAAAATGTCAGCTGAGAATTTTATATATTAGCTGAGTGGAGAGACTGCACTTCACGCAGTTTTTAAGGTTTTGTCACACCTGGACTTTGGTTGAACAGATTTCTTAAGACCAGCAGGACCAGTAATTCCCATTGAGCGATCACGATGATAGTTCACACTTAATCACTAAATCGCTACAAACTCCGAATGATCGCTCCAATCTCCGATAATCGCTAAAATCCCAAACAATTGTTGACAGCAAAACTCCAGTCAATCTCTCCAATGTCCACTTTGTCGGTAAAAACTCAAACGATAGTTGACGTTAAACGATAATTTTCTTGGCTTAATCGTTAAAATGTGAAGATTAGTAAAACGATTAATATCAAAGGTTCTCAGTCATAGACTCATTACGTGTTAAGTTAGTGTTAGCGCAGCTAGAATAAGTATTGATCCTTGATTTTCGAGCGTTTATGGCGCGGTGAGTACGATGCCTTACACTACCAATTGATCAGTAGGAACATTGCCATAGCGTAGCTTTCTATGTGGGTTATTATGGAAAGTTTTGTTTTTTCGGAGAAGCCCATTGGGAATCCTGTTGTCAGTGACGTCTACTTCTTGATGTTAAACCGGCTTATTACACCAGTTTCTTTGGAAGATTTTGATCAATTTTGCTACAAAGTACCGGGTGTTGCAAAATCATAGTCTTTGTATGATTCATAGTCTTAGTCACGTATTTGAATGAATCCATAGCTGATTTTTTTGTTTATCAATCTGAAATATGACATATCATAGACATGAACAAGGGCAAATTTTGTAATACAATAGCAACAGTTGCGTTTGATCGACACCTCAATTCAAAGCGATTAGCGGATGCAGACAAAGGAAATTCTCTCAACCAGTAATTCAAAACAAGCAAAGCCGCAAAAGTTTCCCCGAAACTAGTAGGGCAAACTCTCGCCTTGTGCAAGCGAAAGATGGTTTTTAAGAGAAGTTATGTGCTTATAGCGAAAGAAGAAGGGTAAATCTAAAGCTCTGTCGCTTAGATTATGTTTTTATTTGATTCAAGAGCCGAGCAGAAGGCATTGTAATTCTCGCGTCTTTAGGGCTTAAAATGAAACGATTACAAAACAGCTCCTAAATCAAATAAACATAATCTAAGCGACAGAGCTTTAGATTTACCCTTCTTCTTTCGCTATAAGCACATAACTTCTCTTAAAAACCATCTTTCGCTTGCACAAGGCGAGAGTTTGCCCTGCTAGTTTCGGGGAAACTTTTGCGGCTTTGTTTGTTTTGAATTACTGGTTGAGAGAATTTCCTTTGTCTGCATTCGCTAATCGCTTTGAATTGAGGTGTCAATCAAACGCAACTGTTGCTATTGTATTACAAAATCTGCCCTTGTTATAAACATGTGCTCAGAGAGTCAAAAATATATAGACGTCTCAAAGGCGGTAGCCCTCAAACTATTTGTCATGTTCCTCTTAACTGATGACACTCTTTTATCTAATATATCAACTTGAAGGAGAAAATTTATTTTGGCCAAATAGATTGTATCGTTCTCAAGTTATGAGCGACTTTATAAAGATTCTTCACGTCAAAATCTTTCAAAACAGGCCTATAAAAATCTACCCTTGGTACCAGACTCTCTAACATAAAAACAGAGAGTCTGGTTTTTGTGTTAGAGAGGCTGGTACCCAGGGTAATAAAAATCCTTTTGATCAAATTTGCTAGAAATCCAGGCTATTAATAAACCCACGAGAACTCGTATTTTAACACGGGTTATTCTCTTTGAGAAAACCTAGCAATTGCATTAAAATCTAAAACTCTCGGACTATCAAACATTCGAACAAAATTTTGCCTGAAAGTTTAATTCTCTGGAATTTGGTGATTTTCGGAAGTTTTTTCGTCCGAAAGTTTTAGATTTTTTGAAATTAGAAAAACACAAAGAAATATACCATAAAAAGTTTTCTAATCTTTGTTTTGCCAGTAGTGCTCAAATTCCTTGAATTTTGGTGATTTGAAAGTTTGGTTCTTTGTACGAGGGGTGTATCACTCTTCCGAAATGGCGTACGAGCTTTTCTAAACTATAAGATTTCTAGGGATTTTTTGCGGATTTTCTTGAAAACAAAGAGATTTTTGCCAAAGGTGTACGAGATTTTTACAGAGTGATAGGCCCCTCGGTAGAGTATTCCGTCCGAAATTTTTCGATTCTAATTTCTAAGTCACTCTCCTAATATACTGATATTTTATTTTCTTCAGGTTAGAGATAGTGAATGGTGATAACAGCGATTTAAAGAAAAAGGTTGAAACGCTAGAGAGCACGAATAGGTGAGACCTTCTTTTATTTGAATTTTCGTCGCTGTTTGAATGCTTTTATCAATTGTTTCAATATCATTTTGAATACACCACTTCAATTAGCAGCCTCGTTTTGGAAAGTATTCAAAATTTGTTCATACGAAATTTTGGAGGCCACATATGGATTTTCAGCACCCAATATGACGATTTAAATTTTAATAAATCTACAAGGGATTTGACTGTGAAAATGACTCGGGGTGTAAATTTTCACCCGGAGGGATGGTGGTCACATTACATCGTCATAAAATCAACATCACAAGCGCCAGCAGTTTAAGAACATGTTGCAAGACTAAAGTTGGGTGCCCGGCACCTGCACTCCTATTACCTGGTGTATATCATGCTTGTCCATAGAATCTACTTCATACCCCCTATCTCTGACGGAACCTTTCAAATTAACCCCTTTTCTCCGACTCTATGGGAAAATATCACCCCTTTTTCATACAATCACTGACATCCCTGAAATGGTGGTTTTTGATACATTCCAAATTTAACACTTAAGCTGAGCACCCTGACATTAGTCAGTAGATAAGATGAGGGTATATGGATAAATGATCATGAACTGAATAGGAACTAATATCATTACAGTACAGTTTCAATACAGTACATTACAATACATAGATCTAGCCTGATACTGAGTGATCTAAATTCGATTTATGCATGTTGAAAGTGCTTAAGTCATTCCGGTACACTGTTACAGTTGAGTTATGCTTAAAATTTACCTTGGTGATAGAATGATTAGTGATAAATTTGGTAGCCTATTCCTGGGAATCTCTGACTAATTTTCCAAAATATGACCCCTATTTTTGAATTCTATGTCCTAGATAGGATTTGAATCTATACCCCTTTCTCAGAGAAATAGTGGACAAGCATGAGGTCAAAAAAATAAGTAAATTGCGGGTGCCGGGGTTGGCTGCTAAATCTGAATCTGGGCTCGGAAATTTCATTTGAAAAATAGGGAAACATTGGAAAAATTTCCAAGAAAACGAGGCGGCTTAACTGAAGTGGTGAATTGAAACAGTGCTGACAAGATTGCTCATACCATGTAACTGTGGGATAGTCTTCATTCATTACATATTGTAGCGGGTGAGAACAAGAGCAGATTTTGTAATACAATAGCAAAAGTTGCGTTTGATTGACACCTTAATTCAAAGCGATTAGCGGCTGCAGACAAAGGAAATTCTCTCAACCAATAATTCAAAACAAACAAAGCCGCAAAAGTTTCCCCAAAACTGGTAGGGCAAACTCTCGCCTTGTGCAAGCGAAAGATGGTTTTTAAGGGAAGTTATGTGCTTATAGCGAAAGAAGAAGGGTAAATCTAAAGTTCTGTCGCTTAGCTTATATTTATTTGATTCAGGAGCGGAGCAGAAGGCTTTGTAATTCTCGCGTCTTTAGGGCTTAAAATGAAACGATTACAAAACAGTTCCTAAATCAAATAAACATAATCTAAGCGACAGAACTTTAGATTTACCCTTCTTCTTTCGCTATAAGCACATAACTTCCCTTAAAAACCATCTTTCGCTTGCACAAGGCGAGAGTTTGCCCTACCAGTTTTCGGGAAACTTTTGCGGCTTTGTTTGTTTTGAATTACTGGTTGAGAGAATTTCCTTTGTCTGCAGCCGCTAATCGCTTTGAATTGAGGTGTCAATCAAACACAACTGTTGCTATTGTATTACAAAATCTGCTCTTGTTGCGGGTGAGCCAGAAAAGAGTTTCCACTTTCGAAAATTCATAGCACCAAGAGTACGTGACGGATTTGAGTGATTCTGATTTTAGTTAAAAGCCGAAAGACCGAAGTTTTGTTGTGATTTTCCTCGCGTTTTTATGAGCACTGAAAATCAAGTAAATTCGACTTTACGACCATTTTTTGGTTGCTAAATGTCCGAAAAAGGGCCTAAAACACTTGATCAAATTATAAGGAATCTCGTCACACAATGATACGCAAGGGCCTTTCACCTCCTTCAGGAATTATCAAAAATACCTAGAGAATTTGAAACAAATACTGAAATCTTGCCATCCCATGGCAATAAATGTGCAAAATTCATTTGGTCTTTCACACCAATACACAAAAGAAATTCAAAGATCGGGACATGATCAACGTTTGATAATTTTTCTAACAGTTTCATTTTCGTTGCGTCACCTGTTATTTTCCTCGTTTATCTTGATATCATCTAAAAGTCTAATGAGGAGCACATCTTTAATGGCCGACACATGGAAACATCTTTCAGCACATGTAGGAAATCCCCCCCCCCCCCCCCCCGAGTTACTTTATGCAGAGTTGAACTTTCTTTGTATACCTCAATATTGTAAACAAGCTAATGAAACAAAACGTTTTCTCTTCAGGACATTGATATCGCAGCTACAAAAGCTTCAAGCAATCATTTCCGCTAAATCACCGAAAGACACAACAACAAGGACAACACAAACATCGCAGTTAGCAATGGTAAGTGTCTATTCCTACATAGTATGTTTCTGTAGCCAGCTTTCCCATCACAGTACCGAGTGGTGGTTCAAAGAAATACCGGATGAGTGAAAAAAGCCTCTAGCTCTCAAGCCATTTATCATATTCCTATAAACGGATACTTCGTACCGGGTGAGCCAGAAAAAAGTTCCCACTTTCGAAACTTAGTAGCACCACGAGTCCTTCATGGATTTGAATGATTCAAATTCTAGTCAAAAGCCAAAAGATCGAAGTATTTTTGTGATTTTTCTCGTCTTCTTACGAGCACTGCAAATATAGATAAATTCAACTTTACAAAAATTTCATGGTTGCAAAGTGACTGAAAAGGGGCCTAAAACACTTTATCAAATCGTTCGGATTCTCCTCACTCAGAACAATACGCACGGGCGTTTCACCTCTCTATTCTCTAACAGATACTAAAGATTTTCAATCCCATGGCAATGCTCTGTTGTTCTGAGCGAGGAGTCCTTTATGATTTGATCAAGTATTTTATTTTAGGCCCTTTTCAGTCATTTTGCAACCACAAAGTTTTCGTAAACTTGAATGTACCAATTTTTCCAGTGCTCGTAAGAAGGCGAGAAAAATCACAAAAATACTTCAATCGTTTGGCTGTCAAGCAAATATTGATTCATTCCAATCCATCCAGTACTCTTGATGCTATGAATTTTCAAAAGTGGGAACCTTTTTCTGGCTTACCCGGTAGTTGTAAAACTTCATAGACTATGGTTTTCTTGAAAATCATATCCTTGTTTCACTATCAATTTAGGATTCGCAATGATTTTAATTTTCCAAGAACTGTCCATAAATCCTTCAATAAAAAGAAAGACATCGGTAGTTTGAAAATAATCAATATATGAAAACGTCCATGGTAGAAGTACGGCAAGCATCCCGAGTTCCTATTTAAGTCATTCAATTCAAAGAAGAGTAATACACGTATTTTATTTTATAAGAAACTAAGAATTTGGGCCAGTACTGGAAGTTTCTTAAAATTATCAGATTTTGAGTACTCAGAGTTTCTTACGAGTTTCTTAGAGGTTCCATAACAATCTTCATGTTCACTACCTGTGCCCTCGTGAACATTTCAAAACAAGGTTTTATAAGCCTTTCCAATGTTTAGACATTACTCAAGTACCTTACGAGTAATATGATACAGGAAACAAGTGAAAGTAAAGTAAAAACATGTCGAGGATTTCCTTAATCAAAATAAATAGTTTCTTAGCCTATATTTTCCCAGTACTGGAGTTTCTTAATTTTTTGGCGATCTGAGTCGAGTTTCTTATAAGCAGTTTCTTATAAGAAAAAATACGTGTATAATTTTACACTACCTATGCTACATTTTGGATGATCTAACTACGACAGAAAGTTGCCATTTGAAGTAAATAAATTTATCCTAAAATCTACGATCTTGTATATTTCAAGAACGGGACATTTCGTATGATAACATGTTCCTGTTCATTAAATATCCCTAAATCTTGTGCCTAACTTATTTATGTTATTCAGTTTAAAAAGGTACCTGTAATTTTTTATTTCAAGTATCTGTATTCATTGTAATATTTGTTGGGGATACGAATCGTCAAAGTTCATAGCAACGGTCATCCCCCAAAAAGGAAACCTGTGATCATGCGCAGAAAGCATGTTTGGTTTTGTGGAAAGGATGTGGGCAGATAATCCGGCCACAATCCAAACAAGAATTAGCCAAGAGACAAAGAGATTCTCGCGCATGGTAATAGGTTTCCCAGCTGTTGATCTGCTTTGAACTTTACCAGCATAACAAAAGGCTCAGACAAAAGGGGCAGTCCTCCGTATCCTCGACAAATATTAGACACACGATGCTGACACATTTTGAAAACGATAGATTTTGAAAACGGAACTCTTTGAAATCAGTATCGTGTGAACGCTAGCTCAAATTTTGCTACCGTCACATTTTTCACCGTTTTCAAAATGTGCCGGCATCATGTGAACGCAGTCTTAATTGTATGTATTTTGTAGTTGTTAGCCTAGTTGCAGGTCTTTATATAAGGGCTGTTATTGTCCTTTGCTCCTCATGGCATCATCCCAGTAGTATTGCATAGTAATCAGAAAGTATACAGGATGTTCCAAAAGAACTGTTCAACGTTTTATTAAATTTTTGAAAATGACGATACAATGAAGGGACTCCATGATGAGATAACCCGATTCTTGAGATTTTTAATTAATTTTCAACACCAGAATCTTTGAAACCCGCTGAATATTCACGGAGTTACAATCCTTTGAAGTACAAGTTTTTGCGAAAGCTGAAAACAGATGCCTCTAAATGAATCTTTGAAACCCGCTGAATATTCACGGAGTTACAATCCTTTGAAGTACAAGTTTTTGCGAAAGCTGAAAACAGATGCCTCTAAATGAAATTTGTGGTAAAAGTAGCACGGGCTATCGTTTCTTTCGTTTCTCGTTTATTTCAGAGCAAAGCAAATAGAATTTAAAAGGAATTTTGATAACCTAACCTTCAAGTATATGGATGCTTTGAGGAATTCTGTTGAGCAAAGTTTGAAAATTATTCAGTCTTTCGTCAATAGATGTTTTTGGATGCATGTATTCTTGAGCAAATTGTGATAGAATTAAATTACTTTCAAAGTCCTATTTGGTTTGCTCTGATACTAACAACAGTGGACTTGTTCCAAGTCTCGCTCTTCTCTTCAAAACACGAACAGGAGGGGGAGACGAAGAAGGGGGAAGAAAAGGGGGAAGAGAAAAGGGAATCTCCTTCCCTCTCTTTCTTCCTTCCCCTTGCCCTCTCCCCTTTTCCTCCTTTCCCCTCCAGTATTGATCAAGAGCGAGACTTGGAGCAAGTCCATAACAAAAGTTATGACATCAGATAACCTTCTCTTTCCTCAATCTTGGGTCGGTGCATTACAAGTCATCCAGGGGTCGCTGGTTTCAGCTGTCACATATTTTTATCTTTCAAAGCTCATAGATAAGTGAATTTTCAATGGATTTGCAAGATCGTGGTCTCCAAGATTACAGTAGTGTCCCGCATATAAGAAACACAAATTTAAGAAACACAGACTCTGATTTTGAAAATAATACCCCATTTTATAAGAAATTGCTCAGGTCTGAAAAAAAGCTTGTTTCTTATTTAAAAGCTGTGCATTGAACCTTGGAATTTTTCAGCTTTCCAGTTGAATTGAACTGTATCTATCCAACTGAAAGCAAGAATTTTCTAATCAAAAAGCCCCTACCTGGAATAATTGTAGCATTTCCTGAAAGTGAAAATTTACGAATACAATTCAAAATAATATTTTTGGTATCTTAATCATAGAGCTCATGTCTGAGTAGTTGATCGATAGTACAAGATTTTTTTGATAAAAAACTTTACCCTGATTTGTAAGTTTATCTCATGTTATAAGAAACGCACCAGACCTGAAATTGACAAATTTGTTTCTTATATGCGGGACACTACTGTATTTCGAAATCTTAGGTCCAGGTTCGTGAGCACGCTTTGGCACGTATTTATATTATTTTTAACAGGCGCCAATGTTTTCAACAAATATTTCGGCATGTATGATATTTCAAGATACATAATATTCTATTGGCAACCTTTAGTCTTTTCATTGTATCTATTTAACTATTTATCCTATTTAATTTCAATTTTTTGTTCCTCAGAAATGAAATTTCCAAGCAAAGAGAATGTAGCAAAAGTTGGTGTGCCAAAGGTCAACAAAGAAGAGAATCTCCTCCGTGGAACAATCTTGGGCAAATGTTACACTGAACAGTTTTAACTTGTCCTGTAGCCCTTGTAACCGAAGTACCAGTACGTGAAGTATATTTGAAAGCACATTTCACTTGGCAGAAAAATGGGGATAAAATCAATGCTACTTCTTTGTTTATTTGTTTTTTGCTGATGAGGTGCAGATCGAAATTCTAAAGCTCTTCCGAAGCGCAAGTTTGTCGTATGACGACTTTTGAAACTGTGGTGAATAACAAAGGTTTTGATCTTACCCCCTTTTCCTGTCAAGATATTTGTTTTCAGACAGATTTGAGGTACTTACTTTTATGGAAGCTGGGTAGTCCAAGTCGTTGCTACAACGGCCAGAAAATCCCCAGAGCACTTCTCACTTTGTGAAATCTTGGACAGGAATGCTTATATGAGCCACTTTTGCTTCTTCCCGAAAATTTCTTTGGAGATTCAAAGACTTTAAAACCCCCTGAAAATAAAAAGTCAGTTTCCTAGCCCTTAACCCTTTCAGGCCCAGAATTTATTAGCTTGTGGAAAAAAATTATTGCTCCTGTTTTTTATACACATATATGATGTATAGTAGTACTGACTATGATTTTTTGAAAATGGCCCCCCACACAGGGAAAATTGAATATGGGCCATATGGCCCTTCTGGCCAGCTATTTGATATAGTGTAACCAAGCATGCTATAAATTTCATCTTTCCCTTCACCCATCCTTTCTCTGGGGGGGGGGGGGGGGTGTTTGAATAGCTTGCAAAATGTTTATCATCTAACAATAGCATTCTTTCCAAATAAGTTAGATGCGAGCGTTGCCTGGTAACGGGCATAATAGAAGTGGTTTAATCATATGTCTCCTGTATTTAGTATTCATGCGATAGTCCTATCCTTTATACTTGCTGACATCTTGCAGAGACAAATTTTATGTATATGCTGGCCAATTGGGATATCAGCCACAAACCAATTTCTATCATTGGTGCATCTTGCCAAGCATTGATACCTAATCTTGTGGCTAATTACGAAACAAAGAGGTCCATATTTATGCTAAAACACATCTAACATTTTAATTATTGTGATAGTCAAGATAGCAGTTTCTATTTTCAGTGATGCAAAGCCCCTTTTTGCATTTCCTGCAGCCAAGTCTGGTCTTTTCCTTGCATACCATGCACCTTGGTCTGTCTGGGCGATGTATGGGCCAGTGATTTGTTGCATCAAATCTAATACCGGCTGGTGTGTCCTTTAGATCAGGTGCTTTCCTGGGTATTTTGATCGATGGTATATCACTTGGGACTGAAAAGTTTGTATTCACTGAAAGCTGATGCTGCTCTCAGAACATCACCAGAGTAATGCTCTTTGTTGTTTTGTGTTTATTGTCTTAGATGCTGTTTTCCTTTCAAAATTGTTTCCTCGTCAGAAGTTTCATCATCACTTTCGCCATCCACATTGTCAATCTCTGAATTATATGTTGTGTCCATTAAAACTCTTACAGAGCTGTCATCAATAAACCGAATATTGGCAGCCATTTGTAATTCCTATGTCCAAAAATAAAAATTTGATTCAATAAAATGAACAAATAATGTATGTAATTTAAACAGAAGGAAAGTATATTGTTGCAGAAATATGTAAAAATATATATTCATTTCCCTTGCAAGTGCACTAGATACAGGTTTGGGGGCCACATTAGATCAGCTGATCTTTTGGCCTAAACAGTTGTTGTTGTTGTTAAAAAGGGCCATATGGCCCGGATAACAAATTTGACATAAAATTGTGGAAATATTTATTTAAAACTCAAAATAACTATCCAACAACATTTATAGGACTTCTTGTGCACCAAGATATTTTTTTCATATGAGACATAACAGATTTCCTTACCTTTTCAAGTTAACAAAGATGTCGCTTCAACCTCGCAAGTCAGCGGCCATTTTGCAACTCAAGGCCAAAAAAAGTGTTGTTGCAAATTTTTGATCACGTGATAAAACTCCAACATTCTGGGAAGACATTGCGTCATTGCTTCCATGGCTTAAGGGATGCGTTAGCAAAATGGAGGGCAAAATTCCTGTTGGGCCATATGGCCCTTCCGGGCTTGAAAGCAGCAATTTGTCTTAAAACCCCACAAATAGCGTCAAATTTCAGGAACCCAAAAGAGAACAAAAGGCCAAATGTCAAACCCAAAAATAACTCTAACATCCCTGTTTAACTTTTCACGATTGCCATACCTCAAAGAGAACAATTTTCCACAGTTCTATCTCTGCCTAAACACGTCTCAGGCATCAGCTTCTTTTGTGATATTTAAACGAGGTTCCCTTCCCTAAGATGATCAAATAATACTTCCAACTTCACTCTTTGTTAGATTAAGCGGGAAATAATCTGGATTTGTCGAATTCTTCAGAATTGTAGATATTTTGAATTTAATGTATTTTCAATTATAAATCGTCGAAGACATATTCGTGTAATTCTTTCCTTCTTCTCTTCGGTCCAGTTGTCAACATTCGCTGAGAAATGTATTTTACAGCGAGGAATGTGACAGGAAAAATGTACCACAGTACCACAAGGGGGATAAAATCTTCATATTGGCAATAAAACAAGACTGTTTTTAATATTATTGCTTTGATATTCATGGAGCCGTGGCCTTCCAAGCGGGGATTCTTTTTTCTGACTCACCCGGTACCTTGGGAAGGATGGCAGTAACGAGCAAAGCTCGAGTTTATCGTGGTTTTTGTCCAAAATCGTGTGAGATGACTGCTCAAAGAGTTTTCCTTTTCACATATTTCCTTCAGTGTGTATTATTCAGAAAGTTCGAAAAAATTTATTTATTGATTTTTAAACGTATTTTTTCAAAGAAACTGATCATAAGAAACTCAGCTCTCAACTTTTTCGTGATCACGCCCTTTATAGTCTAGGAAAACAAGGGCAACGCCCTTTTACATAAATAATGATCATCCAGTTAAACAACCTCGTCCCCAGGGCCTTTTGTCATCCCAATATGACAAAAGGCCCTGGGGACGAGGTTGCCAGTAAACATCCACCAAAACGGTTTCAAAGTGAAACAAATTGTGCTAATGCAAAAGATTCTCCACGCCTTCCAGTGCTGAGAGAACACAACTTAAAGACAAATGACGGAGATATAAGGTGATTTAAATCAGGGGCCTGGGCAATCTAAATATAGCCTATTGTATTCCATTGTAATTGATGATATCGAGAGATTAGCAAATCAATTGGACAAATGAAAGCACTAAGCCATCTTTTGTTCTATTTTTAAACTAGGCGTTATATATCCGTCATTTGTCTTTAAAAAAAAGTCCTTGGCATACCTTTACTTCATTTTCGCTTGTTTCCTGTATCATATTGCGGGGCAACCTCATGACAAATAGCCTACGAGTAGACCCATTATCCTACAGAATAGAGGGTCTACGAAATAATGAGATAAAGCTTGCTACGTCTGTTCAATTAATTATGTTAATCCTCTATTCAAATAATGTGTGAAACCCATCTAAACAAAGGCTGCATAAATTAAGTTCTAGAAACCTGGAACTGTAGTAGCAAGCTTTCGCTCATTAATTCGTAGACCCTTTTCTCCAGTTGGATAAGGGGTCTACACGTAGGCTACATGACAAAAGGCCACGAGGACGAGGTTGATTGCGGGGAAGGTACTTTAGCACCCTGGATACCATAGCCTCAAAACTAAGGAAAGGAAGATTGTTGGCTCTGCTCTGGTACCCAGGGTATTACCGGGTGTCGCAAAATACGATGGCCCACAGGGGACATGCAGCATTTACTAAGTTTTGCAAACACAAAATCAGATTGCTGCACACAAGATCAAAAAGCGTTTACAAATTCGATTTTCCCCATGCACAAAAGCAAGGGTTGCACACAAATTCATATCTGCTGCATACAAAATCATACCTGCTGCATACAAAATGCGCGTTGCAGCACACAAATTCATACCTGCTGCGTACAAAGTGGGTGTTGCAGCATGCTAAGAGTGTTGCTGTTGTTGTTATGGTTGGGCTTTAACCACCCGCCTCCGCCATATGCATCTGCACGCCTACGATCAAAGATGGCTGACTTGAATTTAGTCCGGTAGCAGAAGGGGGGGGGGGGTAGTACCACCAAACGAGGTAATTTACGAGACCAATAAGTGATTTTGGTCAATTTTGGGGCGTAGAATTCCAATTTTGATGTTCTTTTTATGGGGGAGGGGCCGTTTTTGAGATATGGGAGCAAATGCATGCCATATGGTTCTGTAGCCTCCTAGACTTCCTGGTCCACTCATTTCGTTCCTTATATTCCATCTAATATGGTCCTGATCTTCAACATCTATGCTGTTTTTTCATCGTAAGTTCATCGCCTTCAACTTCCTCTTCAGTGTCCTGCCAGACATTTTGATGCCATCTCTTTCAAAAAACCGAACTATGAATTTGTATTGGTAGCCACGATGGAAGTACTTGGTAATCAACTTGTTGATATCAGACTCCTTCTCGCACTTGTCACAGCTATCGTTTTGTAAAATATCACCACAACCAAGACAGAACATTTTTGACTAACAACGAATCTAGCCTAAAGATGATCTCAACAACAAAGGAACAGGCGATTTGGCGCCCTTTTTAGCAGCCACGAGTAATTTGTGTTTGAATTTGTGTGCTGCAGGGATGAATTTGTGTGCTGCAACGCGCATTTTGTATGCAGCAGGTATGATTTTGTAGGCAGCAGATATGAATTTGTGTGCAACCCTTGCTTTTGTGCATGGAAAATAGAATTTGTAAACGCTTTTTGATCTTGTGTGCAGCAATCTTATTTTGTGTGTGCAAAACTTAGGAAATGCTGCATGTCCCCTGTGGGCCATCGTAGCAAAATGATGTATCTTTGATTAATTGCCATCATGTCCTAACCAAACCAAAGAACAATGGAAGCAAATTGTTAGAGAAAAAATTATCATAATCATAGAAAATAACATTAAAAATAATAAAAAGACCAAACTCAGATTTATCAAGGGTAGTAAATTTGAAATGAAAGAGTACCTGAGGTGTGAAGAAGCCTCATCCCTACTGAAATTAAAACTAAACATGGTTGACCTAAGAGCAAACTACAAAGGAAAGTACACTGATTCTCTTTGTAGGAGATGTGGGTCCCATGAGGAATACATAGAACACTTATGTGATTGTCCAAATTTCTCTCAAAAACCCAAGATGAAAAAGACTTGTTTGGCTAAAAATAAATCCGAAGTACTCAAAAGTGTCAACAAAACACTACAAAATTTCTACAAATAAGGATTGGCTAAAAATATTAGCACCAACAAGGGCAGATTTTGTAATACAATAGCAACAGTTGCGTTTGATTGACACCTCAATTCAAAGTGATTAGCGGATGCAGACAAAGGAAATTCTCTCAACCAGTAATTCAAAACAAACAAAGCCGCAAAAGTTTCCCCGAAACTAGCAGGGCAAACTCTCGCCTTGTGCAAGCGAAAGATGGTTTTTAAGAGAAGTTATGTGCTTATAGCGAAAGAAGAAGGGTAAATCTAAAGCTCTGTTGCTTAGATTATGTTTATTTGATTTAGGAGCTGTTTTGTAATCGTTTCATTTTAAGCCCTAAAGACGCGAGAATTACAATGCCTTCTGCTCGGCTCCTGAATCAAATAAACATAATCTAAGCGACAGAACTTTAGATTTACCCTTCTTCTTTAGCTATAAGCACATAACTTCTCTTAAAAACCATCTTTCGCTTGCACAAGGCGAGAGTTTGCCCTACCAGTTTTGGGGAAACTTTTGCGGCTTTGTTTGTTTTTGAATTACTTGTTGAGAGAATTTCCTTTGTCTGCATCCGCTAATCGCTTTGAATTGAGGTGTCGATCAAACGCAGCTGTTGCTATTGTATTACAAAATCTGCCCTTGTTATTAGCACCAGCTTGTGTACCCAGCTGTTGGGTAACTGCTCTGAAATGGAGAATTAGCTTTAAATTATTATTATCATTAATTATCATTATTATGTCCGTAACCAATGAACTGACTTTCAAAAACTTTGTGTCATTTGATTGCCTAAAAGCTAAATTGTATTTTAAGACGTTGGTTGTGGTTTTACCAGTTTTTGAAAATTGGTTCATCGGTTATGGACATATAAGCAATCAAACGATATAATACATCATTTTGGGACATCATTTTGGGACATCATTTCGGGACACCCGGTATTTCGTAATATCTGAATAAAAAACGCACTTTTGAAATGAAATGTTCACGAGGGTGCAGGAAGTAAACATGAAGATTGTTATGAAACGCGTAAGAAACTCAAAGGAGCTCTCTGGACTTAGAAACTGATAATTTTTAGAAGGTTTCAGTACTGGTTCAAATTCTTAGTGGTTTGTCATCAAAAATACGTTTATGTATGTGTAACCAACTGCTTGTCAGAGACATTGCTAGAATCCATGCCGCAAGAAAATAGTGTTGCGATGTGAGAGATTGTAAAAACGGACAAAAAGGTCGAGTTTGTTACGGTGTGGGAGACAGGATATCCAGAGTACCGACTACCGAGGCCTCGAGAACACTTTTCTCTATTCATTATTTTCTATTTTTGTTGGCTCTAGTATGGTACCCAGGGTAGAGACAAGAGCGTTCATATCAGCTTTCCACATATTTTGCAGTTTACTCAAGTAAGTACATAAAACATAGTCATGCCAAAATTAATATAATCCGCTGTTCATTTATTTTTTCTATAAGAAACTAAGAATTTGGGCCAGTACTGGAAGTTTCTTAAAATTATCGGATTTTGAGTACTCAGAGTTTCTTACGAGTTTCTTAGAGGTTCCATAACAATCTTCATATTCACTACCTGTGACCTCGTAAACATTTCAAAACGATGTTTTTAAGCCTTTCCAATGTTTACTCAAGTAAACGAGTGAAGGTAAAGTAAAAATATGTCAAGGATGTCCTTTGTCAAAGTAAATAGTTTCTTAACTTATATTCTCCCAGTACTGGAATTTTTTAATTTGTTGGCGATCTGAGAGTTGAGTTTCTCATAGGCAGTTTCTCATAAAAAAATACTTGTATTTTCCGATGGAAGATGATGATGATGGAAGACAACCTCGTTCCCAGGGTGTTCTGACGTCATAAGCTGATCGCGAAGCCGAATGAACACCCTGGAGCAAGACTGAATTATGTTTTTGCCGCTGACCGACAGGACCTTGCGCCCCCGCATTTAGTTGGAATCTGTCAATCTGGAAAGTTGCCAGGAAAAACAAACAATAGACTTTCGAAGATTCCTGACCCCTGGGAATTGGCCTATTGTCTTCGGTACTTGGCTAAATGCACAGGTTGGAAGTTAAAGATTACTTGGACGAGAGCTGAAGTTAATCAAACATTTTAAAGGGCTCCAAACACGTGGAATAGATATCGTGGTGATTGTCACAAAAGACGAAGAATTCAAGGATTTAATGTTTTGTAAAATACTCCAAAACTGGCCGCAGCCTTTTCACCATCATCTCTGAAATCCTTCTCCAAGATCTGAGCAACATTTTGAGCCAGGTGAGCTATTCGGGAAAATAGGGGATCATACTTCAATTTTTTATCGAAGTACCGGTGATCTTCACATGGTTATCGGCCTAAGTATTTTGGTCTGCCAAAGTAAACCCTCCTAGTGTTCAAAATCCTTGAAATAAACAAGCAGTCAAATTATTTTTGAAGAGGTAGATACTTTGTTGTTTATTTCATTGAATTGCAAGCCTATTTGACTCTTCTGAGCCTCACGAGCCAAGAAATTTCAAGGTTACTAGATTTTGGTTCAAAAATAGTGAGGAAAAATTGATCGAATTTCTATGTAATTTGCAAAAAATCTGGCCGCAGCCTTTTCAGGAAACTTTTTGTATTGATCAAAATTTTATTTGGCTGTCAGAAAATCGTATCGGTACCGCCGGGAAAATAGGGGATGACATTGTAAAAATTAGATATCTACGTGTTGGTTTTATGCTGATTTCCCAGCCAGCCATCTTTGTTTGTTTACAATCTAGCAGCCGCAAACAATGGAGAGCAACGACAACAGCTCAAGGTGAAGTCAAAATTATACCCCCGTCCGTAGCCTATGTTAGTATTGATTACTTGATGTTTGGTTTGATGTACCAGGGGGTCAGTTTATGATAGATTGGGCCAAAATTCTCGTTGTTTTGAAGTATATCGCAAATTTCTTGTGACATCGATTTCATGTTTGTATTCCCTTTATGGCAAATTGGTCGTTGAGCAAAGCTAATTTTTTACATTTTACAGAACAATTTTTACTTCAAGGTAAGCATGACTGCGTTCAGAAAATATTACTCGCTCATCGATGTTACTCGCAGTGACGCACGTCGGGCGGGAAGTTTTAGTCCATCGAAGGGTTAGTTGAGAGAGCAGAAACTCCAGGCTTTGCAAGAGATTTTTATTGCCCAGAATGAAATAGTTTGATTTCTTTACAACACTGGCTTGCGATTAATAAACTGGGTAAAACTCCGCTGGTTCCTTGAGTGTATAACTGTCTTGTTTTTGTTTTGGGATGTTCTCCGTATTTCAGGTCTTTCAGGTATTTCAGTTTAAGCTCTTTCCATGTGACCTTCACCTATGCTCGTTGTTGTTGCTGTTATGGTTTCAGCTGTGGTCAGTTCTAGAATTGAGGAAAGGAGCGTTTGTAATAATTCTGATTTCCCCATTGCCTCGGTTTCGAGGGATATCTGCGCGCGCATAAAAAACATAATTCAGTCTTGCTACACCCTGGTACACTTGGCATCAATCTTGCCAATATATGGCAAGATGCGCCCCATTATGGATTTGCAGTTTGCTAGGCAACGATAATCGACGAAAAATGGTCGTTGCTCTAGCGCTAATTCTGAAGTATATAAATTGAGAAATTAAAAACAAACACCTTAAGGACCCTATTTTAGCCCTTCTTAAGGTATTTAATCATTAATCCGGGGTTAGCAAGTGCATTTAGTAGGAAAACGAGCACGATCCATTTGGGTGGAAAAAGGGCCTAAGTTGAAATTTTCGAGAATTTCCCCCACAGCTTTGAAAATAGAATGGCTCGTTATTCGGCGAATTTTTAGAGATAAATTGGAGATTAAAAGTGCTTTAGTAAAAGAATACAGTTTTCCGTCGAATTTTGACATGCTGCGGCCGTTTACTCCTCGCAAAACGAAGTTACGGCGTAAAATGGGGTAGGCCGAAATTATTTCCCATTTTTGGGGGGCGCGCACTCCGCTTCTGGGGGCAATATTGAACCCCAAATTGCGTCATTAGCCTCGCAAATGAATGGTCTCTTGAAAACATTTTTCCGTTTTGAGATCAGGCTCGTAACCATGAAGCATCGACTCCAAACGTAGCCTCGGGTCGGAAAATCGTAACATTTATTTTTCAACCCCCTGTTATGACGTCATAATGACCCCAAAATTTCGAGAGTCCACCGTAGCGCGAGCCGGTAAATTTGAGGCGCCGGTATATCTGAGGTTTGCCGGTAAATATGAGGTCGGCAAGATCAAAGGTATTCTTCTTAGGCGACAAGTAGTCATAACCTATTGTGAATTAGACAAAGGTGAGACACAAGGTCTGGTTTCAAAGGAAACAATAGGTCTTTCCGGGGGTCGAGTCAACCGTCTGAGGATTTCTGCCGCATATAATCTTTTCCTTCTGACAGCGTTCGGGAAAGCAAACGCTAGGATTTAACTTCGAAGGGTAGGGGTTAGGATTTTTGCTGCGTAAGGAAATCCGCGAGAAGAATCCAATTTCATTTGGTTTCCTTTGGTATGGATCAGTGGCGTCGTGGGAACATGATTTTAGGGGGGGCGAAGGGTCAGAATTTTCCGACGAAGAGACATTTTTCCGACAAAAATCAAGCAGGAATATAACGTATAAAAAGTGGCAAAATGTCTCAGAACTTTTGTCATATAAAAGTTCCATAATAGCGAAGAATTTTTCAAAGGGACGCAGCAGTCCTGTTAAGAGGCGATTCTTGTTGGAGGTGAGGCTGTTGTCGAGACGTGATTGGTGTTGGAGGTGAGGCTGAAGCTAGATGCGCAAGGAGGGAGGAAAAATGGGGGTCTGGGGGCTTGCCCCCGGGCAAATTTTCTGTGACCACACCCTTTAGATCGTTGCAAAACGCCCCTATTTTGAAGAATCTACTATTTGTTTTTGATGGGAAATTTCGAAAAAGGACCTCAAAAAGCACTGAAAAATAGATCGTTTTCAAATTTTAGATAACAACGTGATAGCTTGATATAAGTCTTCATTTCTATAAGCATCCGTTCACAGAAACTAAAAGTAATCCCATCTTAGTAATCATTCCACCTTCCTCGACAATTTTCACTTGTGCAAATTCTGACGAGCAACTCATTGAAAGCTTAATGCACAAACCATAAATGCATAACATTTTTTAAGTATGAAACGTGCAAAATAAATTGTAAATTTATCGTTTTTAGTCACTAAAATGTTGGTAAAACGACCAAATTTTCGGGGAAAAGTCCAAGAATGTTATGATCGAAAGCATTTGTCTGAAATTTATTCGTCCGAAACTTTTTGCGCCTATGTGTCTATTTTTCCAACAGAAAACACACTTTTCTTTCGATTGAAAAAGGAATTTTTTGCAGAAAGACGAATGAAGGACCTAGTTTTTTGCCGAAAAGCCTACTTTTTCATCAAAAACTATGTTTTGCGATCGAAAAAGTGATATTTCATGTACACATTTGGATTGCCATAAAGTAGCTATATGAGGAAAATGGATTAATTCAATTTTTTTCGATTTTTCCGACAAGAATGGAAAACTGACGAATTTTCCGACAACATTTTCACAGGGGGGCCATGGCCCCCCTGGCCCCCCCGGCCACGACGCCACTGGTATGGATTTGCTACATCTAAAAGTTATCAGTCGAAAGTAAACTGTCTTATTGCTCAAATACTTCGTTACATTGCAATACCGTTTTGTATCTGGGTTGATGAAGATTATGATTTTCGAGCGCTGTTTTTCTTCCTTTCCGCGGTATATTTTCGTGTGATTCTCTTCAGAAGTTTTTAAGCATTAGGGAAAATACTGAAAGTTTACTAAGATTATCGGAGTTATAAGTTTCTAAGGTTCTTACAGATTCTTAGGAGTTTCCAGAATCTCTTACAGGTTTCATAATAATCTTCATGTGCACTTTCCCGTGCCTTCTCCTGAACCTTTCAAAACGAAGTTTTTGAAGCCTTTCCGATGTTTAAACATCACTCAGACAAGTACCTTCCAATTTTCATTAGTACGATACAGGAAACAAGTCAAAATGTGATAAACGGAGTTTTTCAAGTTTTTGGCAATCCTAGAGTTGAGTTTCATATACCCTAATTTTTTACAAAAGAAACTAAGAATTTGGCCCAAAACTGAAAGTTTCTTGAAATTATATCATATTTTCAGTACTCAGAGTTTCTTACGAGTTTCTCAGAGGTTTCATAACAATATTCACGTTCACTACCTGTGCCCTCGTGAACATTTCAAAATAAGGTCTTTAATTAAGGCCTTTCCGATGTTTAGACATTACTCAAGTACCTTACGAGTAATATGATACAGGAAACAAGTGAAAGTAAAGTAAAAATATTTCAAGGATTTCCTTTATCAAAGTAAATAGTTTCTTAACTTACATTTTCCCAGAACTGGAGTTGGTTAATCTTTAGCCGATATGAGAGTTGAGTTTTCTTATGGGCAGTTTCTTATCAAAATACGTGTAAGCAGTTTCTTATCAAAATACGTGTTGGCCTAATGTTCCTTACTTTGCAGAATGCAATAAAATCTATCGTAAGTACGTACATATATTTCCATAAGAAACTAAGAATTTGGGCTAGTACTGAAACTTTCTTAAGATTATCAGATTTTGAGTACTCAGAGTTTCGTGCGAGTTTCTTAGAGGTTCCATAACAATCTTCATGCTCACTACTGTCCCTCGTTTCCTAGTATCAAGCCTTTCCAAGCCTTTCCAATTTTTAGATGTTACTAAGTACCTCACGAGTAAATTAATAAATGTTTAAATTTTGATAAAATTATGAGACAAACTTCAAAAATATCGAAAGATATAACCTAATAACCCTTCTTTACTTTGGGTTAAATTTTTTATTCATTTTCGTTACGTATAATTTGCGGTTTTTAAATTTTGATAAAATTATGAGACATCTTTCAAAATTTCGAAAGATAGAACTTAACAACCCTTCCTTAGTATTGGTTTAGTTTCTTACTCACTTTCGTCGCAAAATCCTGTGGCATTTTTCAGAAACCTTGTAGCTTATCCCATCTTTTTAAGCTTCTTTTTCTCTTTCCTCGTATATCGTTTGTCGATTTTTCAATTTTCTCAAATCTTTGAGACGTTCTGAGACAGGCGTTAAATAGGAACGTGAAAGCTACCGTTTCGTAAATCGATATCGTGAAAGATTCTCCAACGTTTCTCAACTCTCATTCTAAATATGAAGATTACGAAAAAAAGATGCAAATTATGCTGCTCAAGTTTGTTTTGCTTTTTTAGTGATCTGAGAGCTGAGCACTCATAAGATTTTCTTATGAAAAACTCTTATAGGATTTATATAAATTCGGCTGTAGATTGGAGAATGCATTTTAATTTGGCTTCTAAATTAAAAGAAACAAATTATGAATCTTGTTTAGCTAGAATTGCTCAACGTTCTTTGAAGAGTAAATATTCCAAGGACCAAGGTATTGCTGAACCTGTCTGTTGCCAACCTTACCCCCCCCCCCCCCCCCCCCCCGACAAAAAGCGGTCAACAGCGGTGACCACAAAAGAGTAATGTGTCTTGTACAATGAGCGATTTCTATACTGCATTGTTTAATTTGAATGGCTTCTTAAAAACAATAACCCAGGTGTTTGAGTAGTCCCACGACACCTCATATTTACCGGCAAACCTCAGATATACCGGCACCTCAAATTTACAGGCTCGCGCTACGGTGATATATGAAAATTTCCTGAAACTCCGAAATTCGGATGCGCCGTGGTCCATTACCCCTATTAAACTCCTCACTTGCCCATACACTCCATTGATTTTGTGAAATTACCGATTCAATAAAGGCCATTTTTGAATGGGAGCCAGTTATAATCTGATTTTGCTATTGTTTTCGAATAGCCAATCAAATTGTCGAACGGCCCCCTGTATCCCAGAGTAGAGGTAGAGCAACGAACTCACTCTGGGGACGAGATTGGGGACGAGTTGGATGGAAGATCTAACTTTAACAAAAAGATGTGCGGAGGAGCGTGCAAGGCTCTGGTTTAATTGGGGCCTGGGGAGAGGGATTTTCGCGCTTGAATGTGTAACGGCAACAACAACAACATACAAGATGGAGTCAAAGAAAAGAAAAGAGGGAAGACTGAGAGACTGGAAAGGGGAAGAGAAGAAGGTACATAAAGTTTGTAGCTGTCTGTGCCATGAAAATGTAAGTAGATGAATTTAATTATAGTGTCAAGGTTTTTTTCAAGGTTTTTTACAGGCTGTGATGGTATACTAACCAACTTTATGAGATGGACTCACTGATGCTGAATTGGTGGTAGGCCTATTTTTTTGTTTGGTTGGCCTAAGTAATAGAAAACCTAACTCTCTTACAAACCAACGTCAACGACCTCCCTTTACAAAGTGCAGTTTAGTTTATTGCAAACAAATTCGATGCTTCAAGCTTATAGAAACCAGAGGCGTGGAAAGGCGAGCTGCAATATGGCTGCATGCATACCAAGTTGGAAAACATGTGTGATTTGGCCTACTCGTATCGTAGTAGCGAGTGAAATAAATTTAAAGGTGCGAGCTGTGAGTAGACTTTAAAAGACTGCGAGAGAAGCAAAATTAACAATAGATCTTTTGTTCTTGCATGCGAAAACCAATTATTGTAGCTGCGAGCAGCGAGTTTGACAGAGTTTCATAGCTGCGAGTGAATGCAAGTTTTCCAACCTGGCATGCATATAGAAGGGAGTGTGTCTTATCACATGAAAAAACGAGAGAAGCCTTTTTTTGTTTGATTCTGAAGAAAAATGAGAAAAATTGCATGCCCAAACTACAATAATGATGATGTCATCAGTTAGGGTTGAAGAAACAAAACTGTGTCAGTCAGGCTGTTTGGGATCTTGCTAAGTTTTCATAATGAAGAAACTCTTGGAGTGCTAAGGATAATTCTTCTTGTGAGGCCCTTCTATCCTCAAATCAAAATGTTATAGTTTTGCAATTTTAAATCGGAGGCTAGTTTGCACTTTAGCAGACACACTTTTAACATTTCTCTGTGTGTGAGTTTTGTGCCGATTTTGGATGGGAAATGCATCAGTACTAAGATTAAAGTATACCTATTGAAGCAGTCTGCAGAGTGTGGCACTTTTTGGCGAGATCTCCGGTGTGCAATGAGAAATTTCTTTTGTTCTCTATTGTCCAATTTGAATAGCCTATTGAAAATCTCCGGTGTGCAAGTGCCATACTCTGCACACCTGGGCTTGGGGGCGGCAGCCCCCAAAGACCACTAGCAAAAAGGAACTCATTGATTGCCAGTTTCTGCTGCAGTTTTAGTCCATATTTAAGTCATGTTGATGTTCTCCAGCAAGTGCAAATTAGTCAAATTACATTTGAATCTTGCATTGTCCAATCAGATCACAGGATTTATATCACTATTGTCTAGAAAGCCAATCAGCAGTTAGTTTTGACAATACAATTCACTTCAACCTCTGTTCTCCTTGGAAACTGTGTCCGCCAAAGTGCATTTGTCCCAAACTGGAGTGTCCTAAGGGGGTCATTTTCTGTTTTCCAACTTAGAAGTGAATAAATTTCAGTTCCAATGAGAACATAGCTTGTTTCATACTATTATTGACTTTTGTCATGTTATCCATACTGAAAATCAAATCTTTTCCATTTAGGTATCATATATTTATTTTCCATTTTGCTTTTAACCTTGCTTTCCATTTTCCATGGCTTATTTTCTTTGATTTCTATTTTCCATGCAAAAATTTCCATATATGTTCCATTTTTGTGTTCAATCAATTGCATTTAGCAATCCCCTGCTCCCCCTTTTATTGTTGTTTGTTGGAATTTCCTGAAACCTAATACCCGAAACTGTCTTTAGTCGTCAGTATAAAGAAGTCTCTCTATGACCCACACCTTACATATCTGATCAAAGATAACAGGTCACAGGTGGATATGATTCAACCTTCATTACTTTTCATTTATTTCTTTGCATGTTTGAGACTTTTTTTTAAGCTCTCTTCATTACTTTATTCTTTTAATCATTATTTATTCCAATAAGCCTCATTTTGTTTTGTAATCACAATCCTCGTTATCTCTGCAGAGTTTGTAAAACCATAAAAAAATTGTTTGATTCACTCTGATAAACCAAAACTCCAAATGTAAATCTTTTCATAAAACAAGGATTGATTTTCCTTGACTTCAAGTAATACTAAGTTAAAAGAATGAGTTTTGCTTTGTTTATAGGTTAAGCTTATATGTTAAGCAACTAATTCTGTTTTTGCAAAATATTGGAATCCAAAAGCTATTTATTAATTTTTTCTCAGTTGGCATTAATCATGTAATCCAAAAATGAAATTATTATGAATTCTTTTATCGGATAAGTTAGGATTGTCATGACTTCTTGCATCATTCAGATGAAACAAAACTAACCTCAATGAATGGAGATTTGAAATCGTTTGGAGAAAGGTTTTGCACTGGGATTACTGAATAATTAGATGTCAGGTTAAAATGCTCAGGAGTAAGATTGGTGTCACACTATGATTCATATGAAAAATTTGCTAGAATTCCAATGGGACTGAACCCCGTTCTTAGCTCAAAACGTGAATACCTCTCTGTTTCCAAACTCTACTTGTTGAAATCCTTTGGTTGATGCCTATTGTACAATAATTTGTAAAGAAGTGTAGACTTTACAATGGAGGACATTTTTTGCCCATCTAGTTTTTGGGAGTACTTCAGTTTCTTTGATCTTACAGGACAGACCTTGCGTATATATTGCTTCAAGGTTTCTTCGTAAACTTTGAAATTCTAAATAATCTGTATTTGAGAAATAGTGCAGTCTTTTATTCTTCACAAGAATTCTTGTCAGGGTATGGAGAATATTTGAAAATTGCTGAAAATTTCTTGAAGGCTTCATGAGAAATCTTGTGATGTTGACCTACTAATACTGTATGTCACAATATTCTTCCAAAATGGAAGGCTAGAACAATAAAAACATCCATCTTCGAGATCCAAATTCAATTCTTTTCATTCTACAATATCTAACATCAATAACCAATCATGCAATAATGCACTGCAATTTATTTACATATTATATATATGATGAATAATATGCTTTAATTTTATTTTCCATAGTAGAAATTATCCCTTCACTATTTTGATGTTTATTCACAATAAAGCTTGCTCTAACTACTATACCTTGTGTCAAAAAAAAAATGTATACGGATTTGGTTGACTCCAGCGATGTGAATTTAGCTTCAATCAATGTCTAATCACTCTAAAAATATTCTTCGAAGTTAACTTGAACATAGATATCTCGTTTGCTGATATTGGTACTTTGAGAGCAGACATGTTCATCTTGAAAGCTCAAATTTGTCTCTTCCTGCTAAGCATAGCTTAAGCCTTTTGGCCTGAGCAATTTTGGCCTGAGCTTTTGGCACAGCGTATTAACCTTGATAAAATTTGAACAATATTAGATCTTATATAATTCTGTTTTCTAGAAGTCACCTCCCAGTCATCTATTGGGCAGTTTCTTAATTTTTCATAAATTTCAGTTCTTAATTTCGATGTGCTTCAGGAACTTGCTTAGGCCAGAAGGCCAAAGCTCTGGTTTGCAGGTGGATGCAAATTTGAGCCTTCAAGGTTGATATTTCTGCTCTCAAAGCATCAATACCAACAAACGAGGTATTTGTGTTCCAGTTAACAATCGAGGATCATTTTGAGAGTGATTAGCCATTGATTAAAGCTAAATTTACATCGCTGGAGTCAAGTTTTTTGGGACACCCGAAACAATTAAAGTCCATCTCAAATTAGATGTCACCTGAGATTTGCGATCACGCAAAATTCCTTTGCAAAACACTTCTATTGTTGTTATTGACGGGCATTTGCAGGTCGCATCTAATTTGAGACATACTATTACATCTCATTTCAAGGAGAAATGTTAGGGCCTCTTGGTGTGGAGATAACAGTCTTTGCAAATGAAGGTTATGTTCAGTCTGAGCAAGGACAGATAATGTTACAATAGGATCGGCTACTTTTTATTGACACCTAGATACAAATCGATTTGTGATTGCAGATAAAGGGAATTCCATGCCCGGTTGGTCAAAGTGATAAACAAAAACTAAGCAAGCCGCAAAAGTTACCCTGAAACCCTGGTAGATAACTCGCTCGTTGTGTACTCCAGAAATTGTTTTTAAGAGCAAACAGGAGCACATATCGAAAGGAAGACTCCCGGGGGAAGACCAGCAAATTTGTAAAAGTTTAATATGTAAATAGATATTTACTTGTATAGATATTTACTTGTATAGCGATATCCTTTTTTCTTTTTTATATTAAATGTAGCTGATAGGGTTTTGTGGTAGAATATGATAAAATGACAAATGAAATCTCAAAGTTCCAACTTTTCGGTTTCACCTATATGCTGTAAACGAAAAGTCAGAGATATTGGATCAGGGCTATCTCTCCTTAATGCAGTGAAATGTGTTTGTAAAATGCCCTCGTTCTCAGAAAGCTTTCGATGCTCCATGGCAAAGACGTTCTTAGATAGCCTGGGATATTTCTTCTGACTTTTTGTTTTCAGCATATAGGGAAAAAACGAAAATTCGGAGTTTAAAGAGTTTGATATTTGCTCCAAGTTCTCTGATATCGTTGACATCTCCGACTTTTCCGCCTTACCGTGGTGAATAGTACCAAAAATATTTTGCTAAGACTGTTATCTTCACCTATAAGGCCCACACATCGCTCCATTTTCAATAGTAAATGATATGATGATTTAATGAATTATTCTTTTTTTGCTAGGCTCAATAAGCATAGGTTTCAAATCTTTGAAAAGACTGGTGTAAAATTCAGTTACTTATTGCTTTGAACTGAATGACTGCAAAGAAACTTTAGCTAGAACTCTACCGTTGGACTTTTCTGCAATCTTCAATATTTTCAAAATAAGAGTGTTTCTCCCCTTTTTCGAGAATTCAAGAAAATTTTTCAAAAAAACTTAAAACCATTGTAATTTCTAAACTGTTTGAAGCAACATGAAATAATTTCGAAGAAAACCATAGTTTATGGATGTCTACAATATGGTATCAAGCTAAAGTTTGTCACTCATCTGGTTTATGATTTAGGAATTTAATGACGTCACATCTTCAAATGAGTTGAAATGTAAGGTTTGCTGTGATTTCGAAAAATAGTCAAAATTTCTGCAAAGTCCAACGGTAGGATTATAAATAAGTATCTAAAGTTTCTTTTAAGCCATTCAATCAGAAGGAATAGGTCATTGAATTTTACACCAACCCTTTTACGCCGAGTTAAAGATTTGAAACCTATGCTAGGCAACTGGTGCGTAAAAGTGTCAAGTAGAATTAGGATGGTTGATGGTTGATGGTTAACGGTTGATGGGGATTGATGGTTGATGGTTGTCAGAAACCGTAAGTTGAAGTGTTATTATTCCTTTAATGGATCAAACAATTAACTAATACAATAAATACCCGTATTTAAGAACCACAAGAACCTTTTGGCTAAAATTTTGGAAGAAATTTCTCTGAACTACCTACGTGAAAATGCTAAATATCTGACAGATGTTTAAAATTTGTTGCAAATTTCATTTAGTTCAGAGAATTTTCTTACCAGAAAAATTTTAACTTTAACCTACTTTCCAGCTATGTTACATTGCGTCAATCCTGACCTGTTTTAAAATCCCAGACTAACAAAGTCGGTCAGATTTAGGTGATCCGATACTGCCCTTCACACCTGTTGTTTTAGTTCTTCATCGCAATGAATTTCCCGTGTCAACACTCTAATTTGAAGGTACCTATCGTCAATTTCATCCCAAAATTAGCTTAAGTTGGTCAGATTTACTCAGTCCGACACTGACTTTACACGACAGTTGTCTGTTCTGGATTTTCGTCATTGTCCTATAATTAGCTTGATTCGGTCGGATTTAGTCGGGCAGACAGTATCCTCATACTTATGGTGTTTGCTTTGGTTTTCAATCAAGCTCTTTACTCGATTTTGTATGTCAATTTTGATCAGTTTTGAAACCGAGTGCAAGCAAGTTTATCGATGAATGTCATATCAACTAAAGTCATCCCGATTTAGTCGGCCAAGCAGTCCTTACACAACAGGCCTTCGTTGAAATTATTCATCCTTTTATTATTCCTGAGGTAGGACTCGAAGTTCCTTGAATGTCAACTGAATCTCAACCAGTCTTCAAGTGAAAGTTGGTCAGCTTTAGTCGGACAGACTTGTCCTGTGATTCATTTGGTTGCTTATTCAGCAGTCGACTTCATAGGTCAGCAGTCGTCAGACGACGGACGAACTCGCTATTCAGCAGTCGTCTATGCTTCTATTGCAAGAAATTTTGAAGCAAAAGTCGGTCAGACTTTGTTGACCAGCTACTTTCCTTACAAATCTCTGTTCTGTCTGCCTTTCGTTCACATTATTCCTGTCAGGAAAGATGCCAAATTCTGTATTCCACATTCCAAAATCATTTGTCACAAGATGAGTCGAGTTGTAAGTAGCAATTGGTGCCTTTTTGGAGGACGCAATGTGTATTGAGTCATCTAAAAAGATGCCAGATTCCGTATTAAACTTTCCTGAATCGTTGGTCACAAATTTAACTATCTTTGTAAGGAGGAGTACGTGAGTTCTTGAATGATATGACATCTGTGGAGTCGCTTAAATCGGTCAGAATTAGTCCATCAAATACTATCCTTGTGCAATAGTAGTCTGTTTTGGCTTTTGTTGAAATTTTTCACACCTGAAAAGATGCCAGATTCCATACCAAGCTTTCCTGAATCATTGATCACAAATTGAGCTATTTTTTGTAAGGTGGAGTAAGTAAGTTCCAGGACGATATGACATCTGTTGAGTCGCTTAAGTCTGTCATATTTAGTTTATAAGACACTATCCTTGCGCAACAGTAGTCTGTTTTTTATTTCGTTCAAGTTATTCCTTGCTGGAAAGATTTCTGATGCTGTATTCGAGCGTTCTCGAATCATTGATCACAAGTTGAAAGATTTTCCAAGAAGGAGTTATCAACGAGTTTTAGGAGGACACGACATCTACCGAGTCGTTGAAGTTGATCGGATTTAGCGGATCAGGAGCAATCCTTGGACAGCAGTAGTCTGTTATGGCTCAAATCCTTCCCGCCTGGAAAGATACTGGATTCTGCATTCGACTTTCCCAAATCATTCATGTCAATTTGAACTATCTTGTATGCAGGATTCGGTGAGTTTGGTGGCGAAGTTACGACATCTGTCGAATCGCTATTCGTCCTTCGAAACATCAGACAAATGGCTTCTGAACTAAAACATGCCTGACAGCGTAAAATACAGATGAATTCCTTACGAAATTCATTCGACATGGCTGCCAAGACGAGTGGGTTCACCATTGACGTGGAATATGCAGCTAGAGATACAAATGTCCAAATGAGATTCTTCTGCTCTTCCGTACCTCCATCGCCAAACTCATACCATTGCCAGAATACATTATTAGGCAGTTTCAATGCCGCATACAATGTCACCATTACGATAAACGTTAATGTTATGTTTTTGTTTTGCCTCAGTCTCGATTTGCGTTTCGCCAGATTCAAACCAAGTGAATTTTTTTTCAGTTGTCTTGACTGCCGCGACAAATTGACACTAATTCGAATTACGAAGCACGTTATCATTAGCATTGGAACGAGGAACTCGCAAACTGACAACAGTACAGTGTACAGCTTACGACCGATTTCGCTTTCCCATTTTTCATTGCACGTATCGACGCCTTTTTCTGTCGAAAATTGTAACCGAATGCCGTAAGGAATTACGAGAGCTACTGGAATGATCCACGTAATTGCAGCGAGGATTCGAATTGATTTACGCCGCATTTGTCGTCGCATACTTTTCGTAAACAACGAATTACGCTCTAACATCATGAACATAAATGTCCAGCTTGAGACAATAGGCATACTTGTCTGGAAAGGCGAAATGACGTAACATAAGTTCTCCCCATAGATCCACTTGCCATTGATGAAATACCCGATATCCAGTGGAATGCAAAGTGCGGCAATGATCACATCACAGACCGCGAGATTCATCAACATTATTGAGCTTCTGCGCTTGCGATACTCAGGCTTTAGTAACACAGTTATAGTAAGCGTGTTGCCTACCACACCAACGACGGCCATTAGGATGTATAATATCACCTGCATTTGAGTTAATGGCGTTAGACTGTAACTATGTGCTGCCTTACTGTGACCAATAGTCGTTACATTTGAAGTAGAATTTCCAATACTTGAAGTTAGAATCACTGTCATCTGGGTTACGTTCACGTCGGAATCCATCGCTGTGATTTTCTGCAGCTGTGAAGAGTTCCGGAAATAGGCTTCTCGTTATTTGCACTCCCTGAGAAGATGAAAGCGAATTAAAAATGAATACCGAATGAGTGGACGTGAGGCTTTTGGCTGACTTATCAGCTCATTTGTGCACTCCAGCATAGACTTTGTGGGACGGAATTGGAAATAGCTTAAAAGTGGGTGTACATGGCTTAAGTCCGAGGAGAATGAGGAGGCGAGGAGGCTACTTTTTATCCCCGAGGATCCGAGGATTGGCATTTTTCGTGCGAGGGAGGAATCCCAAAAAATTGCTTAAACCAATGAGGTGCGAGGAAAAAATAAGTTTAGAGATTGAAAATCGAGGAGCTCAGGTTCCTTTGCATTAAAAAGCGAGGAGGAACAATGATTTGAAGACATGTGGTCAGAATTTCTTGCCCGAAATCTGCCCCAATTACGCTACATTGCGCATAGCGCTGCAAAGTATCATTTGTATGGAAACGAGCCTTCAAAAGTTCAGTGATGAGTTGCACAGATTACTCTTGGTACTGTTGTCGAAAGATGGTCCTTGAGATTCCTCGAAAACCGAAGAGAAAAAAGCTGGGTATAATAACCCATCCAGTATAAGATCATAACCCACCCAGTATAAGATCGTAGCCCACCCAGTATAAGATAATAATTCATTTGAGAGGTTAGAAAATCCACTAGGAGGCAATATTGCATTGAACCATTGAGAAGCTCATCCACCCATTTAGGCGCATATGTTCCATAGCGTGTATAGGTTAGGTAAGAATGTCAAATCTTTCACTGGCAAATATAGAATCAGGGGATGCATTCTAAGCCAAAGTAGAGGATGTTTTTTCAAAAATGTTCCTCATTCTCCAATTGATAGGGTAACTGTTACAAAACTATCAAAGTTTCATTGTCGCCAATCGCAAGCATAACATTGGGAGATGCATTGTAAGCCAAAGTCAAGGATATTTCTTCAAAAATGTTACTCATGCATAGGATAACTGTCACAAAACTATCAAAGTTACTTGTCGCTAATAGCAAGCATGATATTGGGAGATGCATTCTAAGCCAGAGTAAAGGGCGTTGCCCTAAAGATTTTCCTGGGGGCCCTGCCCCCCTGCCCCCAGACCCCTTATTTCGATGTATTCTCACTTAAAACTTACTCCAATCACCGCTGCTCACGAGAATTCACGATGAGTTTTGTGAATCAAATAAGTCAAATATTAAGTCAATCTTACACAACAGTCTTGACAAAGTATCCTTATCCTGTCCATCGGCGTAGGGGGAGATAAAATTTGGGGGGGGGCTGGCCTATAAAAAGTCCATTGTTTGAGAAAATTTTTCCCGACTTGAGGCGGATTTCTGCCCGATTATGGCTGATTTTTGCAAATTTTTCTGACGTTGGGGGGGCTGCAGCCCCCCTGTCCCCTGTCTCCTACGCCTATGATCCTATGATCCTGTCGTAGTTTGATTTTAGCTAGCCTGCTTGATATATATTTGGATTCGTAAATTTCCTATATTTTCTCCAGGACCTCTGAGCATAAAATGCCCTTGCAGCAATGCACAGAAGGGCGTTGCCAAAAGAAAAGACGGCAGCAGCCAAGAAGATTTTCCGGGGGCTTCGCCCCCGGACCCCCGTAGTCTTATCGCCTTCAGCGCGAATTATTGCCCCCCTTTAATCTGAAAAATACTCCTATGGGTCTGTGGAGTTAAGAGATAAACCAAGTAGAGAACAAGAGAAAAAAAGGAAACAAAAGGATGATGATTATTATCTGTCAAAGAAGAAAAAGAGGGAAACATAAAATGTATTTATTCATATCCGACGGATATTTCTTTCCAAAAATGTTCCAGTATGAAAACTTCTGTTTACATAAGATTTACATGTTGGTTGCAAATTTATTTTGAATCTAGCTAAAGGCACATCCAAAAGTCTCATTTTCAAATCTTTTGATATTACGCCGGAATTTAGCGTGTCCTTGATTTGTTAGATTTGTTTCGTTGTGACATTGAGGAGCGAGGAGTCAACTTACTAATTTTTGTGATGCGAGGAGGAAACAATTGGAGAAAAACGTATTTGCGAGGAGAGCTGATGGCGTTAAATGCGAGGTAGAGAGGAGGGGTTAATTTTTAACCCCATGTACACCCACCTAAAATAACGGACTCATCGTTACGCAACGTTAGACACTGTGATCCTTAGAAAGAAACTTTACATATTTTTTTTTACGTATTCCCATGAAATTTACCGGGTTTCCCAAAAAAAGGAACTCAGATTTGGTTGACTCCAGTCATGCGAATTTAGCTTTAATCAATGGCTAATCCCCTCACTCTCAAAATGTTCCTCGATAGTTAACTTCAACATAGACCTGAGTTACACGACGCCGGATTGGGCTCACTGCAGATTGCTTTTCACTTCGGATAGGGGTTTCAGTTACACGACGCCGAGGCAATCCGAAGCACTTCGGTGGGTGAAACCGAAGTGAAAGTCACTCCGCTCTGGAGGTGAAGTGAAAATCAATCAGAAGTACTTCGCTTCGCATTCCATCTCGTGTAACAACTGAATCCGAAGTGATTTTCACTCCGAAACCTCATTCCTAATCACTTTGCCTCCTTCGCCCTCCGCCAAAATACGAAAGAGAGGTTTTTGTCTGCGTAGTACATTACAATCTGACATCGTGTAACAGCGACGCAAAACAGAGAAAAGGCAATCCGAAGTCGTGTAATCACTTCAAAAAGCGTAGTGCTTTTGCTTCGGATTGGGGAAGGCAATCCGAAGTGAAAACCAATCCGACGTCGTATAACTCGGACCATGATACCTCGTTTGTTGGTATTGGTTCTTTGAGAGCAGAAATATCAATCTTGAAAGCTCAAATTTTGCGTCCACCTGCAAACCAGAGCCTTGGCCTTTTGGCCTAAGCAAATTCCTGAAGCACATCGAAATTGAGAACTGTAATTAATGGAAAATTAAGAAACTGCCCAATGGATGACTGGGGGGGGGGTGACTTCTGGAAACAGTGCTCAAATCTAATAGTGTTCAAATTTGATCAAGGTTCGTTGATTTATACCCTGTGCTTTAAGAATTTGCTTAGGCCAAAAGGCTAAAGCTCTGGTTTCCAGGAAGAGGCAAATTTGAGCTTCCAAGATTAACATGGCTGCTATCAAAGCACCAGTACCAACAAACGAGGTACCTATGTTCAGGTTAACGATTGAGGACCATTTTTAGAGTGATTACACATTGATTGAAGCTAAATTCACATCGCTGGAGTCAACCAAATCCGTAAACATTTTTTTGGGACACCCGGTACAAACAACAAACAACAAACAAGATCACAAGACGATGCCACAAGGAGCTTGGAAATGCATAGTAACTCTGCGACCATAACATTTAACCAAGGGTGTTAGGACAAGGGTGCCATATTAAATATCCGTGTCCTAACACCCTTGATTTAACATGGAATTTCAAAATTAACATTATATTTCAGTATTACAAATTACACATTTTGAATAGCGATTACAAATAATTCCAACAACAAATAATTACAAAAACAAATGTAAAATAAACCTTTTACTCCTGTAGAAGAATAACACCAAATTAAACTGTAACTAGGGAGAAAAAACTATTAAATCCTTTAAGAGAAACAACGAATATATCTTAAACCTTGAAAGGAGAGGAAGTAAGTTAATAGCTGCAGTAAAGAGCAACGTTGAATAACCAAAATGCGTTTCGTCGCACACTCGTCAGTTCGGTTCGTGTATTAATGTTATCAATTTGTCTTGACAGCCTGGTTTTATGATATCATCAATCCTTTTATGCTGGAAATTATCTTCAATCTACTTCGATTTTTCATATGCTTTGATTTCCATGTGTGTCGATTTTTCGTATGCCTAAATTTTGATTGGTCGATTTTTTGAGTGCTTCGATTTTTCGCATGCTTCGATATTTCGTATGCTTCGATTTTTCGTATGCTTCGATTTTTGAGTAGTGCTTCGATTCTTCTGATTGATGCGCACACCTGAAGATAAATCTGCGCAGAATGTTTTGGCGCCCAAACGCCGAGGCTAGACTGATTACAATGAGTCCCAGTAATCGCTATTCAAAACGAGGCAATTACACCAGATTGAGACCGCTCATACTGGGACTCATATTATTACGGCAATATTTTTGGACTGACTTTATTCACTTTTGAACGCCCTTGTGAACGAGGCTGCTATACACGGTCATGTACAAAGTATGCAACAAATACAATGCCATTAGAATTTCTGATAATTCGATTGATTGATGTTGACCAACGGAAACTCGAAGCTCAAAGCAGAGTTTCAAGGGGACAAATGCACTTTGGCGGACACAATTTCCAAGGAAAACAGAGGTTGAATTGAATTGTATTGTTAGAACTAACTGCTGATTGGCTTTCTAAACAATAGTGATGTAAATCCTATCATCTGATTGGATAATGCAAGATTCGATCGTAATTCGACTAATTCGCAATTACTGGAGAACGTCAACATGACTTAAATATGGCCTAAAACTGCAGCAGGAACCGGCAATCAATGAATTTGTTTCGCTGCAAATTTTTGGGGGCTGCCGCCCCCAAGCCCCCGCTGGTTCAATTGGTATACTTTAGTCTTAGTACTGATACATTTTCCATCCAAAATCGGTACAAAATTCACACACGGAGAAATGTTAAAAGTGTGTCCGCTAAAGTGCAAACTAGCCTCAAATCTTGTACGTAGGTACTATTTTGCTGCTTTCGCTAAACATTAACTGATTTATTGTGAAGTTTTCAAATCAATGTGTTTCATTTGAAAACTGCAAATGTTTGTGCTTTTCTGCCTAGGCCCTTATCAAAACGAGGCAGTCATAGTCATTTCAAAATAATGGCGTTTGACTATGAGTCGTAGTTAGGAGCGTCCGGCAGTATTTCAATAGCGATAACTACGACCATATCATCAGTCTACGCCGAGACCATACTTGTCCTTTGAGGCTTACTGTAGTTCTAATCATAAGACAAATAAATTACAGAAACTCACCGCCTCTGGTCCTTCTACGCAGGGACGTCGGAAGTATCTCAAACTTGAAGGGGGGGGCCACTGCAACGGCACTTTTTTCATTCAGCTAAAGGGGCACTTCCTGAAAATAGAAAGGGGACTTCTTTATTGATTGCAAAATCTTTGGGGGCACGTGCCCCCAGTGCCATGCCCCCAGTGCCATGCCCCAGTTCCTACGTCTCTGCTTCTACGAGAATCTGTTCAACGAATCTACAACCAACTCCAGAGGAATCTTAACAAGAATGCTCTGGACCATCCAAGTTTGATTCTGACTTATTTGATTAAGTTGGATTTATCCCAAAAGGTGGAAACCATTCCCCATTTATTGCGGCAAGCCATTGTTTTCATCGAAGAACCAGAGGTGGCGAGTTTCTGTAACTTTTAGAACTAAGCCTCAAAAGACAAGTATGGCCTCGGCTTTTGGGCGCCAAAATATTCTGCGCAGATTTATCTTCAGGTGTGCGCATCAATCAGAAGAATCGAAGCACTACTCAAAAATCGAAACACACGAAAAATCGAAGCATGCGAAAAATCGAAGCACTCAAAAAATCGACCAATCAAAATTTAGGCATACGAAAAATCGACACACATGGAAATCAAAGCATATGAAAAATCGAAGTAGATTGAAGATAATTTCCAGCATAGAAGGATTGATGATATCATAAAACCAGGCTGTCAAGACAAAATTGATAACATTAATTTTGGCGGAAAATGCACACCATAGTTCGTGTGAAGATAAAGCCTCCTTGTTCCATATCTACTTTTATCAAAGAACACGTGTATGTGTTTCTGTTATATCTACTGTATATCTTTCGCACAATTTAGCTTTTGAAAATATTGGATTCAAATCTTTTATGTCATCGATCTACTTAGGTCAAAGCTTAGCCTATCTTTGACAAATCAATAGATTAGCGTTCGTCGGGAGCCATTTGCTTACGTTTTCTTCCACGATAGCTAAGTACGTCAAGGGAAATTGTCCAGCAAGATCCAATGGGGAAGAAAGGAGGGCATTGTGCCAAGTAGACGTTCTACCCATTAATCACATCTCGAGAAATTGTTCCACGCCCTGAAGCCGTATCAGGGCTTGTTCATCTGGAGGCGAGCCAGCCCGCTTACCGGGCTGGAGCGATTCACCGATATCTCACCCCGTCCCTGTTGTAGATACAAAACTTGTTGTCTGTTCATATGAGAAGGTGGGCTGGCTCTCTTCCGAGCGAGATCTCACTGGATTACTAGTGAGATATCGGTAGGCAGGATGAAAGGTTCTCATATAAGCGCTCCATCCCAGCTACCGATACGCAATGGTCAGAAATCCACTTATATCCGAGCAATTGTAAAAGATATGAATGTTTGGTTGTTCCTTTGCGTAGTGCAAAGATTTATCTTCAAACTTACGCTTTTATATTGAAAACAGATGAAAAATGTCTGTGATATTGCCTTTCAAAAAACTGCAAGATCACCGCTTCGAAAAAAATTTCGAGACGGAGACGGAGTCTTTGCTATTGATCAGATCGAGGCCGCAATGTTTGATAGAGCCAATGAGAACGAGGCTGATAAATTATTTTGCTTTGCGTCATATCTCGAATCTATTGCTAATTTTCAAAAGCGAGGACCGCCATGGTGAAAATGCTCAACGGGGGCCGGCAAATTTGCTTAAAAATTTAGCTAAGATTTTATAACAGGAAAGAGATTATAAGAAAATGTTGTGAACAATCAACTTCCGATATATTAATCCTCTGTGTGCAGCAACATGTGTAGGGAACAGTACCCCTACTTGATTTGAGAATTTCAACATCTGTTGTCAAGAAGCCCACTGTAACAGTGACGAGATTCTCCTTTAGCTTCAAAGGATTTGAAGGCCGCTCTACGGGTTATGCTCATGTACCATACAAATTAGATCTGTCTTCTGACGGGCCTAAGCGTAGTCCACAGTTTTTACAATACGCCCTCTGATGATGAGAAAATCTTGCTTTGGAAGCATGCTTGCCGATCATTTGGATGTGAGCAAACTCAGTTTATAACAGACTATGTTGGAAAATCTTCATAACGCCCGTGTGATTTTCGAGGAAGTTGTAAAGGGCAAGTCAAAAGGGAATGAGCCAGCGAGGCAAAGTCTAAAACTAACCCGAGGTGTTCTGATTTATATGCGATGAACAGAAAGAATTACCATTCGCAATGGAAGCAAGATAAACCTGCTTTCTCTCCCGTTGTACATAAACATAGAATTTTTGTGCACATAAACTATGTTTATGTACATAAACTATGTTTATGTGCACATAAACTATGTTTATGTACATAAACATAGTTTATGTCCATTTTTGTGCAAACGGCGTCGTACCCATTGTTCTGATACGGGTCTAAATTGTTCCCAGAGGATCAGTTTGCAAATTACGGCACTCGTTCTTGTGAACACTTGGGAGAATTTAGAGTGAAGTCGGCTGACACGTTCCTCGTAAAAGAGGGGAAAGACAGCACGTGGTGCGTCAGTTTGCTCCATCCAATCTTGCACAGATAAGCATAGGAATCATTCGTCGTACATAGCCGATTGCTCGTGGCCCATGGTCGAAACCGCCAAAGCCTCATTTTCACGGACCAATCAGACGGCTAAAAAGCGAGGGAGACAAAAGAAACCCGTGAAGATTTTCCTAAATTTTACCTACCTTCATAAAACGCAACCAGGACAAAAAGCTGCTTGAGATTTCCCGAATTTTTTTAAAGCAATCTACTCTCCAGATGTTTGGGAGTAAAAGTTTGGATGCCGGTTAAAATATCTCCAGGATTGGTGGAGTTATGGCCACAAACAAACCGACAAGGCACTGAACCTTGAACAATAGAGATTCTGGCCGGGAGACAATAGTAATAACAATAGTGATTGTTGTAAGAACGACCCGAAAACGCCACAATCTGCGTTTTCAATTGTTCTTGCTATTGTCTTTCGCTAAATTTTCTTTTATTGAAGATTCAATGCCCCTACGGTTTCTATGTGAATTGAAAAAGTCTACAAAGGCTTGTTCGCGCATTTCAAGTCATGTGGAAATACTCTTGGGGAGTTTCTGTATTGTTCTACTTTTTACATTCATGGCGAATGGTACACAGTAATGTAGATATGTATTTTTTGTGTGGATATTTTTTAGTGATATAAAAAGATAGAGAATGATATTTTTACGGCCTGCTTGCCAAGTCGCAAATATAAAAAACCATTCTAAGATGCCTACGTCACGCGTTTTCTAGCGGTGTATAAAGACACTTCGCAACGATTTTAATCCTTTCAAGCGTGAAGAGAAAATTTGAATTTGATGCTAGAAGAATATGGACAGATTTTGTAAGACAATAGCATCAGTTGCTTTTGTTGACACCTGAATTCAGAGCGATTCGCGATGGCAGACAAAGGAAATTCCCTCGACCAGTAATTCAAAACAAATAGAGTCCCAAAATTTTCTCTGAAAGCGAGGTAGCTATCTCGTTCGTTGTGCATTCCAGAATTTGTTTTACGAGCAAACATGAGCATGTATCGAAAGAAAAAGGACATTTCACACATGTACCTCAGGCATTTTATTTATTTGGTTCAGAAGCTGAGCAGTAAGTATTTTAATTCAATTTTAATTAATTTGATAACAGTAATCTCATTGACTGAACAAATCAACCTGTATAAATATGAAAGATTATTATCATTATCATTACCCATAAAAATGAGAGAATTGAATCGGCTCAAAATCGGCTTCTGAACTTAATTAAATGCCTGAGGCAGATGTGTAGATGTATCCTTCTTCTTTCGATCTATGCTCGCGTTTGCTCTTGAAAACAATTTCTGGAATGCACAACAAGCGAGCCAGCTACCTGGGTTTCAGAGAAACTTTTGCGGCTTTGCTTATTTTGAATTACTGTTTGGGATAATTTCCTTCGTCTGCGATCGCTAATCGCTTTGAATTGCGGTGTCAATCAAAAGCAATTCATGCTATTGTCTTACAAAACCTGTCCTTGCTTGCTAGAACTCTTTCTTTCAAACATTACTTGATTTTGATATTACTGAGCAACACCAGAAGTTCTGTTTTTGAAGCAACCTCTTATTTTGCCACTTCCTTTACTCTCCTCCACCGGACCACGGAACCATGGACTACAGAACTATTGAACCGAGAACCATGGACTATGGAACTAGTTCCAAAGGAAACCGGCGGAGGAGAGTACCATTCCTTTGTCATAAATCAGCAACCACTCGTTAGATTGACTCAAACAAGGTCCGAGACTCTAAGTTGAAGCCTGACCTATGCAACTGTGTAAAGCCGAGACAGTTAAAGGGGCTCCGTCGTCAAACAGTAAACAAATCCGTAAACTCGCACGTGTCGCCGATTATCCATTGTTCAGCCACTGTTCTCTGCAGTTTGTTTGGTGGTTTCACCCAAGCCACCAAAAAGTGACCGTTAAAAATCCACTTATATCCGAGCAATCGTAGAAGATATGAACGTTTGGTTTTGTTCCTAAGTGAAGTACAATGATTAATGCCCAAACAGCAACTTTCATGTTGACAAAAATACGAAAATCCTTTGTGATATCACCTTTCAAAAAACTGCAAAAATCATCGTTTTGTTTACATTTTGACGACGGAGCCCCTTTAAAAAGGTACAGCTGCCACACAAATGGTGGCACAATTGTTTGGGACACCCTGTATATCGAAAGCGAATTGTAGCCCTGCCATGCGGGTTTTATTTACTTAATCCAGGACTTGAAGATAGAGTGCTCGAATTACTCTCAAATTATACGAGAAATGCAGGGCGCATAATATTTTGTAAACTTACAGCCATCAGTTGACGATAAACGGATTTGTTGTGGTGAAAATTTATGTTTTTATAAGTTTTTATTAGTTCCCTTTACAGACGCAGGATTACAAATCTTAAATCCTGCTAAATATTTATTAACATTTATCTGTTAATTCAATTGATTTCTTGATAACTCTCTTACAAATTTATGACTCCATGCTTTGATCTTATCTCGAAATAGCTTGTTTACAATGACATTTATTTCATCAGATTTCCACTGAAGCTTTCTGGTAAGCTTATTTGAACAGTCTACACTTTCAAAAGCTGTTTTACAAATCTGTTTATACGTATGTTTTTGGTTGCATTGCATTCGTAAAAATAAAGACAGATTTTGAATGACATTTTGCTACAAAGTCTCAAAATTATTTTTGGAAGATTATGGCTAAGATTTCATGGATTGTTTTCCATGAGCAATAGATTTATGACTGAACCGAACAAAAACAATAGTCCGTCTCTGCATAGACCGTTTTGCTATTCTACGAAAGAGCCTGGATCAAGCGTTATTTTATTAATTTTTATACGCCATGCTCGATCGAGTGCCGTTAGAGCTTCTGTTACTATTGTGCAAGTTCGAAAATTCTACAAAATGTAGGAAATTATCGTTCGATTCTGATTTTTTTCAGCTAAGGTGCTGTTTATATGGAGGAGGGCCAGCCCTCCTAGCAGGGCTAGCCCTCTTTGCCGAGATCTCACCACTCTGGTATAATCCTTCATAAAATTATTTTTCGTTTATATGAGAGGAGGGCCAGCCCGCCTAGGCGAGATCTCGCTAGTGAATACCCGAGATCTCGCCTAGGACGGCTGGAAATTTCCCATGTAAACGCAATCAAGAGGGCTAGCCCTCCTACTTAGGCGGGCTGGCGGAAACAATAGAATCAACGTAGAACAATAGGATTAGAACGGATGGCGCCATCATGTCTAGCCCTCCTAGAAGGGCTAGCTTTCCATGTAAACGCAAAATAAAATCCAGCTCTCTTAGGAGGGCTAGCCCTCGTAGGAGGGCTGGCCCTCCTCATATAAACAGCACCTAAGAGGTCTATCAGATGTCACCTGCAAGTTCTCGCGAATAACAACAATGAAAGTGTTTTGGAAAGGAATTTCGGACTTTAGTGTTTATTTGTCATCCTCCCGTTGAAGAAGCTATTTGTGTGACATGACCACAAACGATTATGCAACAATGACGGAAGCCCCTCTGTATTCATTCATCTTAGTTGCAAGCGATTAACTTTGATAAATCTGTAGATCTATCCTTCTCCTATCCATGTATTCTCCTGACTTCTGCTAGCAAGCCCTTTTCAAGTGCACAATGAGGCAGTTAGCCTTGCTGGTTTCGAGGGAAGTTTTGTGCCTTTTTTGTTTTGTTATTTGAAAGAAGCTCATTTATTTTCAGTGGCTAATTGCTTTTAAATGGGTATGCCAATCGAACTCCAATGAGACTTTGGTTACCAATTCTAGTCTCGAAAACACTGAAAGAGATAAAATCGTCCATCAAATTGTCTAAAGACTCGAAATGAATGGACATAGAGAAACTTTTCGTTTTGTGGACTTTTGTTTGATACTAACGCTCGTGCAGTAGATTACAACTTATCGATTTCCAAATCCTCAAATCACCACGATAAACTTATCTCCTTTAACATAGCCATATTTTGGTCGTTTTATATTAAAGGGTCTGTTTCATCCAGCATTCCTTGCACGTGCCGTCTGTTGTTGTTCCTTTGTTGTCCGCCATTTTCATGGGCCATGAAAATGGCGGCAACAAAGGCCAACCAAGAAATGGCACGTGCAAGGCATGCTGGGTGAAACAGACCCTTTAACCCCTGCAACTCTGTTTCGAAAGGCCACTGTTAATCTATTATTTCTTTTGTAGACCGACTTCGGAGATAGAGTCCCAAGAGAGAAAGTCTCGCAGAAAATGAACAAATCCTTACGACAGAAGAACACCAACGCATACTGAAAGGCTGTTAAGGTATCTATGATGCATTTTTCTGAGAGAAAGTTCTACCGGGTGAGTCAAAAAAAACGTGGGGTGTTTGGCGGACTGTGACGTTGCTTGTAGCCACCCGATCGTCGTGAAATAAATTTGTCCACGCAGCAAAAGGTCTAACTTAGATTATAAGCCTTACCCTATTAAAATCGATCACTTGGTGCATTAGTTAAAACGTATTTTCTTTGTAAGGCCTTGTATGGGAGTCTTGCAAACTGATGGTATCTTTAGCCAAGGCCCTTCAGCATTTTAGCCTTACCAAAGTTACAGATACATGTGGTATTATCAGGAGAGAAAACACTATTTCCTAACTATTTCATTCTCCTCTGATAATACCACGTGTATCTGTAACTTTGGCAAGGCTAAAATGCTGAATGGCCTTGCTGGCTAAAGATTCCATCAGTTTGCAAGACTCCCATAGAAGGCCTTACGAAGAAAATACGTTTTAACTAATGCACCAAGTGACCGATTTTAATGGGGTAAGGCTTATTATCTAAGTTAGACCTTTGCTGCACGGACACATTTATTTCACGACGATCGGGTGGCTACAAGCGACGTCACAGTCCGCCAAACACCCCACGTTTTTTTTTACTCACCCGGTAGAGAGATGATTGTTGATGTTATTGGTTGACAGCATAGGTTCCAAATCTTTTTCTCGGCATAAAAAAGTGGGTGTAAAATTCAATGACCTATTTCTTCTGATTGAATGGCTTGCAAGAAACTTTAGATTATTATCTATAATTCTACCGTTGGACTTTTCAGAAATTTTGAACATTTTTGGAAATTACAGCGTATCTTACATTTCAACTCATTTGAGGATGTAACGTCATCAAATGTCTAAATCATAAACCTTAATGAGTGACAGACTTTTGCTTGATACCATATGGTAGACATCCATAAACTATGGTTTTCTTCGAAATTATTTTATGTTGCCTCAAACAGTTTAGAAATTACGATGGTTAAGTTTTTTTGAAAATTTTTCTTGAATTCTTGAAAAAGAAAGAAAAACCCTCTAATTCTGAAACTATTGAAGATTTCTGAAAATTCCAACGGTAGAATTATAGAGAATCAGCTAAAGTTTCTTTGAAGTCATTCAGTTCAAAGAAATAGGTCACTCAATTTTACACCAGCCTTTTTAAAGATTTGGAACCTAAGCTTTGGTTGACACACCATAGGCCTTGGGCATCGTGGAATGCACCCAGCAGGGGCGGATCTAGGGGGTGGCGAAGGTCGCTCAAGTTTAATTATTCTTCAACATTCTATCAAAATCGCGAAAAGATATTCTAAAACAAAATCGACGTTAGAATTGTCTCGGCAGCGCTCAAAAGAAAGCATTTTCCTCATCCAACTCAATGAATAAGGGCCACTAAGTCCAAAATCGTAACCACTCATACGGCAGCTGCAAGATCCTTACAGCCAATCACTGAATGACTTTTAAAAGATTTGAATATTGGCGGGAGCCACACTTGGCAGATCTGAGCCACGGTCTTCAGGATTCAACCAATCATCGTGCAGCAAATTCAAGTGAAAAATGGCGGGAGCCACGGACAGCCACTCTTCATTTTGAAAAACAGAGCAGGCCAATAGAAATTCAGATGAGCCAACCATCTACCAATCAAGTGAAACTGAAAGTAAACATGTTTGGCCGGACCTGGCGATGAAAATTTAGCATGAACCAAAGGTTAATGGTGCTAAAGCGTCCACAAGTCATTGCTGTATGGCCATTGTAAGGCAGAAATGTTGGGACAATTTGTTCATGATTTTGAGCACGTTTGGAAGGTTTTTTGGAGAGGCTTTCTCGAGAAAGTCCCTCATAATTTGAGAACAGAATGGCCAATTTCAATCAGGTAAATTTTATTGTAGACTTGAACATTTCTACCATTAAACTATATATTTGCCGATATCATTGTCTTGATATCCAAGGAGCTGTGACCTTTCAAAAGGGGATTCTTTTTTCTGACTCACCCGGTAGTGAACTTGAACATAGATACCTTGTTTGTTGATATTGGCGCTTTGAAAGTAGAAAATTTTCATCCACCTCCAAACCAGAGCTTTGGCATTTTGGCCTTAGCAAATTCTTGAACCCCAATGAATAAAGATTAATGTTCAAAATTTGTGATTCCGACAACTTTTAAAAATGTTGCCAATGCAACCACGAAGCGTATTTAAAGGGGCTGGATAAGAAAATATCGGAGAAATTTTTGATTTGGCTGTTTTCTGATGAGCTAATTTGTTGCGACTATTCAACGACAATTTAAAAATGAATGTCTCATCTTGTAGATTAGCCCTTGCACTTTCTTACAAATTAAGCCTCCATATTTTTTGGGATTGCTGCGATATAAATGGATTTCTAACAAGTATTTTCGTTGATCTTTCACCCAAGATGAGCATGTATCTAGGTAAGGATCTTTCCTTTTGAATTTAGCTAATTGCAAAGGAATTTCTCCTTTCAGAATGCGATATTTGATGCACAAACTGTGGATTTGTTTATGTATTTCTTATCCAGCCCCTTTAACTGTTTAAAGTAAAAATTTTCCTGTTCCTGAATATTTTCCTTTGATTTAAAGATCCCAATTTGAATTAGTCTTATAACTGGTTGTTTCATTATTCAAAGCCTGTCTTTCCAATAATGCATTAATTAAACTTTAAAGCAATTTTTGCCCTTCCCTTAAATTACATCTCAAAATCATAACTCTCTCTTTGAAAATTTGCTATGACCCAATACACATTTCCTGAAAACCTTTCCTTCCATTGACGAATGAATGAATTTCTAAAGCAAGCTCTATTTTGCCCTTAAATTGCATCTCAAAGTAAGTTCTAAACATTGTGGAGAACCTTTCCTTCCATAAAGAATTAATCAAAATATTTAAAGTAATTTTTTCTCCTTCCGTTAGATTACATATCAAGATTAAAATCTGTTTCTTTGGAAATTTGCAACGATGTAGTGTCGAATTGTTGAAAACTTTATTTCTAATAACGAACTAATCAAGTCTACAAGCACTTGTCCTGCCGTTAGATTATGCCTCAAAATCAAAAACTGGTTTCTTTGAGATTTCGCAACGATTCGGTGTAGAATTCTTTAAAACCGTTGTTTCTGATGACGAATTAATCAGGTTTATAAGCATATTTTCTTAGAATTTGCAACGATGCAGTGCAAATTTGTGGAAAAACCTTATTTCTAATAACGAATTAATCAAGTCTACAAGCACTTGTCCTGCCGTTAGATTACGCATCAAAATCAAAAACTGGTTTCTTTGAGATTTCGCAACGATTCGGTGTAGAATCCTTTAAAACCGTTGTTTCTGATAACGAATTAATCATATAGCATAAGCATATTTTCTTCTACCGGTTTCTTTGAGATTTCGCAACGATTCGGTGTAGAATCCTTTAAAACCGTTGTTTCTGATAACGAATTAATCAGGTTTATAAGCATATTTTCTTCTACCGTTAGATTAGATCTCCAAATTAAAATATGTTTCTTTGAGTATTTGCAACGATGCAGTGTAGATTTTTGGAAAAATGTTATTTCTAATAACGAATTGATCAAGTCTACAAGCACTTGTCCTGCCGTTAGATTACGCCTCAAAATTAAAAACTAGTTTCTTTGAGATTTCGCAACGATTCGGTGTAGAATTCTTTAAAACTGTTGTTTCTGATAACGAATTAATCAAGTTTACAAGCACTTTTTCTCCTGCCATTTGATTACATCTCAAGATTGAAATATGTTTATTTGAAAATTAGTAACGATGCAATGTAGATTTCTGGAAACCTTTATTTCTAATAACGAGTTAATCAAGTCTTCATGCACTTTTTCTCTTGCCGTAAAATTACATCTGAAAAAACATAAGGCTCAAATCTTTAAAAAGGTCAGTGTACAAAATTCTAATACGGTTTCTTTCAAATTAAATGGCTTGGGGGGAACTTAGCGTTTTTTACTGTAAATCTGACGTGGCAATTTATTGATATCTTGATTTGTTTCAAAATGGCGGCATTTATTAGATTTGAGGCTATGACGTCATCAAATTTCTAAATCCTAAACCAGAAAAGTTACTGATTTCTGCGTTTTACCAATTGTAGGCCTTCATAAACTATGGCTTTCTTGGAAGTTATATGATTTTTCTTCCTTTGGTTTAAGATTTATGATGATTTAAATGTTTTCAAAATTTTCCATCAATTTTTTCAAAAATCATTAAATTGCCGTCATTTTGAAAACAAATCAAGATATCAACAAATTTCCACGGCAGATTTACAGCAAAGTAATATAAGTTCCTTTCAAGCCATTCAATTCAAAGAAAAATGGAATAGAATTTTACACCCACCTTTTTAAATATTTGAAAGATTTGAGCCCCATGCTATCTGAAAATTGAAAACTAGTTTCTTTGAAAATTGGTAGCGATTCATTGTAATAATTTGCTGTTTAAGATTAAATTCAGCTCCTGCTTTATGCTATTAGACAAGAGGGCTTGAGAGCATAGGGCTCAAATCTTTAGAAAGGTGGGTGTAAAATTTCATCACTTTTTCTTTGAATTAAATGGCTTGGAAGGAACATAGGGTACTTTGCAGTAAATCTGCCGTTGAAATCTTTCGATATCTTGATTGGTTTCAAAATGGCGGCATTTATTAAATTCGAGGCTATAATGTCGTCAAATTTCTAAATCCTAAACCAGAAAAGCTACAGATCTCTGATTGCCGCCATATCGTAGACCTTCATAAACTATGGTTTTCTTGAAGGTTATATCATGTTTCCTCAGGCAAGACAGGTTTAGGATTTACAAAGATTTGAATTTTCAAAATTTCCATGGATTTTTTTCAAAGTGATTGAACTCCCGCCATTTCGAAAATAGATCAAGATATCAAAAAATTTCCACCGTAGATTTACAGCAAAGTACCATACGTTCCTTTCAGGCCATCCAATTCAAAGAAAATTGTCATAGAATTTTACACCCACCTTCTTAAAGATGTGAAAGATTTGAGCCCTATGCTCTCTTTTGACGAGAATTTTCTAAATATTTGGACGTAAGATATTGACTTATTGAGGAGATATTATACCAGTGTTGCGCCTGTTTAATAAGCACAGTAAAAACCCGCGTATAAGAACCTACAATTTTGCAAGTCAGCCTAACTAGGTTCTTATGTTTTGGGTATTTAGTGGGAAATGAGGCTGTTCAGGTTCTTAAATTGGTTCTTATTTTATTCATGGCTTTCAGGAATTTCTTTTCTTCAGATTCAAACTTCAGGCCTATTATTTACTTTCAGTTCGCATTAGTTGAGTTCATGAGATATATTCCCCGACAGAAATTTGTGGAAGAATCAGAAATGTTTATATAATCCAGAGAAAATCTTTCAAAAGCTTCTCATCAGGTAATATAAACATTTTTTTACTCTTCCACAAACTTCTGTTGTGAATAAGACCCCCCATGCTCTCTAAAAATAAGAACCTATTTCAAATTCTAGGCTGAATGGGTTCTTATATAATTGGGGTTTAATTGCAAAATTTCAGCTTGTAGGTTCTTAATCCATTAGGTTCTTATACGCAGGTTTTTACTGTAGCTAGGATCGGGCATCACCATAAGCATAGGTTTCCAAATCGTTAGAAAGGCTGGTGTAGAATTCGATGGCCTATTTCTTTGAATTGAACGACTTAAAAGACACTTTAGCTACTTAAAAGTCAGGCAAAATGCTAGTCCTCTTTGAAGCATGTTAAAATAACCCATAACTCTGAAACAGTATGACTTATTTTAATGTTTTAAATTCCTTCATCTAAGCAGGGCCGAAGCCAGTGGGGGGGGAGGCTGGGGGGCGGAGCGCCCCCAGAAGGCCATTTGTCGGAAATTTTACTCCACCTGTCTGATTTTTGTTGTTGTTACAGGCCCACATTTAGAAGATTTTACTGGGACAATGATGCATAGAACATGAATTTATTGTCTTTCGAGGATAACATTTGGCTGCAACGTTGAAACTACAAAATAATTCCAAAATCTAGTTATTAAAGGAGCACATCAGTCCTTTGGTGCATGTTTTAACGTATGTTCCTAAAATTGGGGTTGTTGCTGTTGTTGTTGTTGATTTTAGAGCGTCGGAAAATTTTGGTTCTTTGCCCCCCTAAGAATTAAGGCTGGTATCGGGCCTGCATCTAAGTTAGCCTTTTTGCTTCTAAACGACTGGTCATTCACTGAGATCAATTGCAATCCATAATTGTACTGATTATGTTGATTATGTTGATTATGTTGATTATGATTATGGGCTGATTCTGTTGCCGATCTTAGAAATTTCTCTTAGTGCATTTGTGTCAACTTTTAGATTTGTTCAGCAGATATCGAACTCACTGGAGCTGCTTGCAAAAAGGGGCTTTTTAGAAACGAAATGTGTATTCCGGGTGAGTCTAGACTTGCCCCAAGTCTATTTCGTCAACTGTAATAAGTCTATCTGAAATTTTATGTTTCGTTTTGCGCTTTTCCATTCAATTGCTTTGGACGAAATAGACTTGGGGCAAGTCTACGGTGAGTCACAAAAACTCAAGACGTTTAAAAAAAGTCTGTTGAATATCAAAGCAATAATTGTTGGGGAGACGAGATACGCTTCGTCCGAGAAAACGTATGTGTCCCCCCGCGCAGTAGGTTAAAGCTCATGCGCAGTAGTGTTTTAGGGTCGAGTTCTGACGGGCGCATGGGCATTAACCTACTGCAGGGGGGGGGGACACATACGTTTCCTCGGACAAAGCGTATCTCGTCTCCCCAACAAATAATATTGACACATGCCTATTTCTTGTCACTTTCATTTTGAGGCTGCGTGGCCTCAACACACCTCCTCATCGCCGTCTCAATTTGCCTTCCACTCAACCATCGCGTTGCGCGATCATAACCACTCCCCAAACTTTCTATAATTTCCATTATCTTGAATATTCAACATTATAGCCTCTCTGCTGACTTTTTTGAGAACATTTGACATAGTTTTAGGCTGTATTTTTACTGCCAGCTCAGCTGCTGTTCGCTCTCTTCCTCAAAATTTCGGAACCTCTGGGGAAACTTTGCTTCAAGTATTCAAAATGCTATTCTTAGTCCATGCGTTGTGCGAACATTTTGGACAATTCAGCTTCCAGCCCCTCCTCAGTTGAAATTTTCCTCACTGAGTCCATTTGCTTTCCGCTCAACCATCGCGTTGCGTGATCATAACCACTCCCCAAACTTTCTCTAATTTCCATTATCTTGAATATTCAACATTATAGCCTCTCTAATGACTTTTTTGAGAACGTTTGACGTAGTTTTAGGCTGTATTTCTACTGCCAGCTGCTGTTTGCTCTTTTCCTGATAAATTCAGATCAAGCAAGAAGGGATATTTTGCTAAGCATGAAGATTGAAGATCGTAATCCTTATTCCTTTCGTTGTACATGAACCTTAGAAAATTCACCTTTCTAGCCTCCTATTTTCGAGAACGTTTACTTCAGTTTTGTGCTGTTTTTCTACTACTCCAGCTCCGCTGCTGTTTGCTCTCTTCCTCAACATTTCGGAACAACTGGGGAAATTTTGCTTCAAGTATTCAACATGCTATCCTTATTCCTTTCGTTGTACGAAAATCTTGGAAAATTCAGCTTCCAGCTCCTCCTCAGTTGATATTTTCGAGAACGTTTAACTTAGCTCTCCGCTATCAGCTACTTTTTGCTCTCTTTCTTAAAATTTCAGAACGAAATGAGAAATTTTGTTGTAGAATTACGTTCAGTTGTGATCTTTGCTTTTTTTTCGTTGCATGAAAATCATAAATATTACATCTTCTAGCCACGCAGTTGGCGTTTTCATGAATGTTTACCGTGAATGTTTCGTAAATTGATGCTGTTTTGCTTACAGTTTGTTCATGCTATCTACAGGTGGCCCTGTCTCTTAACATTTCGAAAGAACACGAATGATTTTGTGGTCAAAATGCATTCAGTTGCAATCCTTGCTTTTTCTAGTTGTTATATAAATACAGCACTATACCTAAGTACATGGCTAAAGTTGATAATACGAAAAAGAACCAAAAGGAGGTTTAACGTTCTAACAGTTAGCCCGCGTGCAGACCATGCCCAAGGAAAAAGTATGGTCTGCGCAACGCCACTCAATCTCATGTATTGTATGCGTCAGCATTTCATTTTAATAGCAGTTTGAAATGGTCCTCTCTCCATAGTGTCTGTTTATTGTCCGCCGTAGGGTACTTAAAATACCCGAGTATTGTGTTGTTCATGAAGTTTGCTGAGAGAACAAAACGAAACCTGAAATTTAACCACATGATAGCCGTTCTCAAATCTGATTGCTTCCTCGTTTCTCGGGAAAGTGATTTTATAGGTTGATACAACAATAAGTTTTCTTTGTTATCAATATTGGGCAATATATGCTGAAGCATGAATTACACAAAAGTGAGCGGCGTTGCGCAGACTATACCTTTTCCTTGGGTATCCATTGTTCTCTGCAGTTTGTTTGGTGGCTTCACCCAAGCCACCAAAAAGCGACCGTTAAAAATCCACTTATATCCGAGCAATCGTAGAAGATATGAATGTTTGGTTTTTTCCTTAGTGAAGTACAATGATTAATGCCCAAACAGCAACTTTCATTTTAAACAAAATACGAAAATCCTGTGTGATATCACCCTTCAAAAAACTGCAAACATCATCGTTTTGTTTACATTTTGACGACGGAGCCCCTTTAAACTAACAGTTAAAAACAAGAACAATATAACATAATACAATGCGTGAGCGGCTATGTGGATTACAGTGCTGCTTCCGCCATTTCTGTTCTCTTTTTAATGGCCTCGCTTATGTAGATCGCTAGCACTGAAATGTTATCTTCCAGACTGAGAATTTGATTTGACCGAAGAGTTGACTCTTCTATATCTAAGTTAATGACATCTTTGAACTGCGGGTTGAAGAATTCAGTCCGTATTTCTGCTAGACTTGCTCCAAGTCTATTCAATGGAGTATCAGCATCAAAAGAATATAATTACTCCTGCGGGGGCGTAAGCTACTAAGGTGACGCTGTGAAGGAGAAACGAGGGTGAAAGTTTCGGTAGGTTTAGACTTACCAATTAAACACATCTTATGTCTTAATAGAAGGTCTGTTCTTTGTACAATTTTGTGAAAGTTCATGGCATTTTGTTGCTGTGATCCCAGACGAGAGAAAGTCGGATATGAACTTTCCACTGCAGATCCTTAAAGGGGCTCTGTTGCGAAACTGTAAACAAATCTGATAATATCGCACGTGTCCATCGTTCTTAATGGTTTTCTGCAGTTTGTTTGGTGGCTTCACCCAAGCAACCAAAAAATTATCGTTAAAATCCACTTATATCCAAGCAATCGTAAGAGATATGAATGTTTCGTTTTTTCCTCTGTGAAGTACGAAGATCTATCTTCAAAATGATGCTTTCATTTTCGAAAAAAACAGGTAAACTTCTGTGTGATATTGTCCAATAAAAAACTGCAAAATCACTGTTTCCGCGGAAATTTGGAGACCCTTTAAAGAGTCAGTATCAATTTCTAAACCATACCAATTATTGCCCCTGGATTAGATTCCAGTATCTAAACTCCGTAAAAATATCACTACATAATAAAAGCCCTGTTTTCAACAGCGCTCGTTGTGGGAAACGAGAAATTCTTAGTTTGTTAAAATCTACTGTCTTACAAGTCAGCTATATTATCAGTAACTTATGAAAATGGCTAATTAATGGCTTATTAACGAAGGGCAACTGCCTGCAAACAATGCTTATTTGGGGCAAACCTGATTTACTTTGACTTGGGTTTGTCGGAGGGAGGGAGGTATGTTGATTGTTACGGGGTTGCGCCAATTTTAGGGTAACTTTTTCACAATAGAGTCCGGATTTATGGGTCTGGTTGAGCATAGGGCTCAAATCTCTTAAATCTTTAAAAAGGTCGGTGTAAAGTTATATGGCATTTTTCTTTGAATTGGATGGCTTGAAAGGAACTTATGTTACTTTGCTGTAAATCTGCCGTGGAAATTTTTTGATATCTTGATTTTTTTCAAAATGGCAGCAATTTAACTATTTTTGAAAAAAATCATGGAACATTTTGAAAATATTTAAATCATTGTAAATCCTAAACTAAGAGAGGAAACATTATATAACCTTAAAGAAAACCATAGTTTATGAAGGCCTACAACATGGTGGTAAGCAGAAACCTGTAGCTTTTCTAGTTTAGGATTTAGAAATTTGATGACGTCATAGCCTCAAATTTAATAAATGCTGCCATCTTGAAACTAAGGAAGATATTAATAAATTGTCACGGTAGATTTACAGCAAAAACCCTAAGTTCCTTCCAAGCCATTTATTTCAAAGAAAATTGCAATAGAATTTTACATCGACCTTTTTAAAGATTTGAGCCGTATGTTGTCTGGTTGTAGTTTCGGATTTATGGCTATGATTTTTAGCATTTTTAGTAAAGCTACATTTAAGGCGAACATTTTTCAGCTTTCCCGGATTTATGGTATATAGTTTTCGAGGTATTTCCGGATTTATGGGGTTTTAGACAAGTTTTTTTAAAAATGCATAGTATTACTCTTGATTAAAAGCGTGTTACAGAACTTACATCTAAATATCATACTGTTTAGAAATGATTTCTTATTTCCTAAAAGTTCTCCTTGGTCCTCCCTGCTTCTGAAAAGCTTTTATTAAAATCTGAAATAAGATAGTTGGCTGAAAGCCCTTTACACAGATTAAACAGTTTATACTGTCTTGATATCATGCTATTTAAAACGATTTCTTACTCCATGAAATTTTTCTTCTCTTTGCTTTTGCTATTCCTCAAGAAACTCTCTACCGCACTTCAAAAGTTTCTTCACTTGCACAATTTTAGTTAAAATCAGGACTAAGATAATTGGCTAAAAGCCTTTGACCAAAACAGTTTATACTGTCTTGATATCATGCTATTTAAAACGATTTCTTACTCCATAAAAAGTATCCTTCTTTCTGCTTTTGCTACTCCTCAAGAAACTCTCTACGGCACATCAAAACTCTCTGCATTTGCACAATTTTAGTCAAAATCAGAACTAAGTTAGTTAGCTAAAAGCCTTTCAAAATCAGGACTAAGTTAGTTGGCTAAAAGCCTTTCAAAATCAGGACTAAGTTAGTTAGCTAAAAGCCTTTCAAAATCAGGACCAAGTTAGTTGGCTAAAAGCCTTTCAAAATCAGGACTAAGTTAGTTGGCTAAAAGCCTCTCAAACAGCTTGAACCATTTATACGGTCTGATATCATACTATTTAAAAGGATTTCTTACTCCATAAAAAGTATCCTTCTTTCTGCTTTTACTACTCCTCAAGAAACTCTCTACGGCACATCAAAACTCGCTGCATTTGCACAATTTTAGTCAAAATCAGAACTAAGTTAGTTAGCTAAAAGCCTTTCAAAATCAGGACTAAGTTAGTTGGCTAAAAGCCTCTCAAACAGCTTGAACCATTTATACGGTCTGATATCATACTATTTAAAAGGATTTCTTACTCCATAAAAAGTATCCTTCTTTCTGCTTTTGCTGCTCCTCAAGAAGCTCTCTACGGCACATCAAAACTTTCTTCACTTGCGCAAATTTGGTTAAAATCAGAACTAAGTTAGTTAGCTAAAAGCCGTTCAAAATCAGGACTAAGTTAGTTGGCTAAAAGCCTCTCAAACAGCTTGAACCATTTATACGGTCTGATATCATACTATTTAAAAGGATTTCTTACTTGTTAAAATTGCTCCTCAACTTTCACCTGCACTTCTAGTTTCTTTTACTTCTTCTGAATCCCAACAACTCCTGTAGCGTTACCGTGAGGCTGTCGGTTCGTTCGTTGATTATTCAGGTTGCACTTGAGAGACGGTTTGAATGAAGAATGCTTTGTCGAGGTGGAGTTTGAGATTTTAAGCGTGAGGGACCTCAGCTGGTCGTTCGTGGGATGATTTGCTAATGTGGCCGAGTAACATCTGGTCCTTTTTGTTGCCTAGTGATGAAATGAAAAGAAAACCATAGGATTTACGTAAATTTTCAATCATAACAAAAGTGTTCTGAGAAAGATATCGGCCGTTTTTCCTGAGAGCGTGTTAGGGGTGGTCGACATTCAATTTTCTTACTTTCAGCGGCATTTGGCTGTTTCTTTTTTTGTTTTTTTCAGCAATTTATGTTAAGTGGGCTGAACGGATTTCTAGCTATTTAAAGCCAATTTAGGCCTACTATCCATTACGCATCCGGGCATGGGACCTGTAGTTTAACGTCCCTTGCAAAGGACGGCGAGGTGAATTGTGAGTTCAAGCCTCCGAGGTCACCCATCCGGAGTTTGACCTCACTCGATCGAGCTTAACTTCAGTTACCCGGCGGAAACTGAATAAGGCGCTCGGGCCAGAGTAAAACTTACAGACAACAGGTGACATGACCTGTTATAACTACAGACACGCATTTCCTGAACAAAAAACTCTTTAAAAACCTTGACTAATTGACTATCAGATCTGGCATGAAGGAAACTTTAAGGTAATTGACGGACCATTCATTATTTATGCCTCGAGTTGACTCCGAAGAGAAATTGGTCAGGGGGTCCATTTTCTTGGTTGTTAGAACGTTGGTTAAAAAACGATTTTGTGCTTTTGAAGGGTTGGGTAACAAACAATTTTTATTATGAAATGCTTACAAGAACAAGGACAGATTTTGTAATTTCCTCTCCTAATAAAGTTTCAATTTTTGTTACAGATACGCGGCTGCAAAATACTTGCAGCTGTTGCTGTCATTAAGCTGTGACTGCCTAACAGTGTAGTAATTGGCCTCTGCTGTGAAACACTGGTAGGTGATGCTTTTCATATTAATTTGAAAAAATTTCAATTCTTGTTACAGATACGCTGCTGCAAAATACTTTACAGCTGTTGCTGTCATTAAGCTGTGACTTCATACCAGTGTAGTAATTGGCCTCTGCTGTGAAACAATGGTAAGTGCTGCTATTTATATTAATTTGACAAAGTTTCAATTCTTGTTACAGATACGCGGCTGCAAAATACTTACAGCTGTTGCTGTCATTAAGATGTGACTTCATACCATTGTAGTAATTGGCCTCTGCTGTGAAACACTGGTAAGTGGTACTTTTTATATTAATTTGACAAAATTTTAATTCTTGTTACAGATACGCGGCTGCAAAATACTTAACAGCTGTTGTTGCTGTCATTAAGATGTGACTTCATACAATGTAGTAATTGGCCTCTGCTGTGAAACACTGGTAAGTGGTACTTTTTATATTAATTTGACAAAATTTTAATTCTTGTTACAGATACGCGGCTGCAAAATACTTAACAGCTGTTGTTGCTGTCATTAAGATGTGACTTCATACAATGTAGTAATTGGCCTCTGCTGTGAAACACTGGTAAGTGGTACTTTTTATATTAATTTGACAAAATTTTAATTCTTGTTACAGATACGCGGCTGCAAAATACTTTACAGCTGTTGTTGCTGTCATTAAGATGTGACTTCATACCAATGTAGTAATTGGCCTCTGCTGTGAAACACTGATAAGTGGTACTTTTTATATTAGTTGACAAAATTTTAATTCTTGTTACAGATACGCGGCTGCAAAATACTTTACAGCTGTTGTTGCTGTCATTAAGATGTGACTTCATACCAATGTAGTAATTGGCCTCTGCTGTGAAACAATGTGCTGCTTTTTTATTATTTTGAAAAGCGGATCCGAAGATGCTTGCGGTGACTAAAGAATGAGTGAAGCTACTTATCGCTGCAAAATAGTAAAACAAAATGGCCGAGCGCTGGTTTCAGTCATCAGGCAAATTTTGTCTTCTGACGGTCATACCTCCATCATTTTTCTACGGAATTTTACGGGAATGGCAGCAAACTTTATTTGAACATCTGTAGAGCAAAATCAGATAAAATTTTGGCGAGAATCTTTTGTCATTTTGTCGCAATCTTTAGGCAAACAGGGCACAATTTTTTTGGGACACCCTGTAGAATTTTTTCAGTAAATCTAGCAAAACCAGCTAGGGAGGCACATCATTCCCATGGCTTCTTTGTCGGAACAGTCGCAGCATAGGTTCCAAATCTTTAACTCGGCGTAAAAAGGTGGGTGTAAAATTCAATGACCTATTTCTTCTGATTGAATGGCTTAAGAGAAACTTTAGGTATTTATCTGTAATTCTACCGTTGGACTTTCCAGAAATTTTGAATATTTTCCAACATTACAGCGTATTTTCCATTTCAGCTCATTTTAGGATGTGACGTCATCAAATTTTTAAATCATAAACCAGATGAGTGACAGTCTTCTGCTTGATATCATATTGTAGGCATCCATAAACCATAGTTCTCTTCGAAATTACTTCATGTTGCGTCACACGGTTTAGAAATTATGATGGTTTCAAGTTTGTTTTGAAAATTTTTCTTGAATTCTTGAAAAAGAAGAAAAACACTCTAATTCTGAAAATATTAAAGATTGCACAAATGTCCAACGGTAGAATTATAGAGAAATAGCTAAAGTTTCTTTGAAGTCATTCAGTTCAAAGAAATAGGTCACTCAAATTTACACCAGCCTTGTTAAAGATTTGGAACCTATGCAGAGAAATGCCAAGACTATCCGTGGGTCGTACGGAGAAAGAGAGGGTTGACTGTATGGAAGCGACAAACAACTTTCAATTGCCGATGTTTGTGGGAGCTTTTTACTGCCTACCAACGTAAAGTGAAGTTTCTGGCAGTTTTCTTGCAGCAAACATTACAGTAATGCCAACGTGTTTTTACCTGATATAAAATATCGGGTGACCCAGGAAAAGTGACCCAACGCAATCTGTTACAGAAAAAAGTAGGTGGCCGATTGAAATGCTTCATATCGTGAGGATTTTTCGCAATTTTTTTGGGCACAGTAAAATTCCCGAATTAAAGATTTCGAGGAAGAGGGCATTCTTGAATTCCCCGCAAAGTCGTCAAAACAGGGGATCGATTTAAACATTGCAAGAGAAATCATCAAAGCACCTCATAAGTCATGCTACAGACCGATTTTGCCTAATTCAGGTTAGCCCTACCTCCAGAGACGCACCGCCATGCAAGTGGTGATTTAAAGCCATTTCAGATCTTCACAAAATATGGGGAGGGAGCGTGCTTCATTTCAGCCGGAGAATATCCTTAGGCACCTAGTGATTATAAAACTTGCTCTGAAAACTTCCGACAAAGTTGCCTATTCCCAGGCTGAAATGAAGCACGCTCTTCATTGTTTTGAATATCCGAAATGGCTGTAAATCGATCCCCTGTTTTTAAAGACTTTTTTAGGGTTTCAGGCATGCCCTTTTCCTCAAAATCCTTAATTCGGGAGACTTAGTAGGCCTAAATGCTATTTTGTGTATTCTAAGCCTACTTTAAAGAAAGAAATAATAAAATAATAAGAAATAATGAAAAAATAATAATAATGATAATAAAATAATGCCGTGCCGAGAAAATTGCAAAACATAGGCTGGTCTTTCAGCGACAGAACAACGTTTGAAACATTTCAATCGGCCACTAACTTAATTTTCAATAAAGCAGGCCACTTTTATAGCAATCGAACAAAACAAAACCGACACGCAATTAGCACCTAAGCCACTTGTTGGCTAAACCCAATAGACACCCGCCAAAGATCAATGCCTTTGGCGCAAATTAGAACAATTGCACGGTTTAGTTTTGTTCATTAACTTCATTTTCTGTAACGGATTGCGTTGGGTCACGTTTTTCTGGGTCACCCGGTATAAAAATATTTCAAATGTTACAAATGACGAGCGGGCGGTACTTTTATATTAAAAAACAAAATGCAAAAAATATCAACACAGGATTCATTGTCCACACGGGCGGTGATGAGAATCTATTAATTTATTCTATATGGCCAAAGTAACAGCTTTTCAAACTTTCAAACAAATGGCATTGTTAATGGACTTATAGCGGATAGACTGTTTACGCATTGGTAGCATATTGAACACATCTAGCTCATGACAACTTTATTATTTTTCATCTTATTACTCGGCATGTGTTTACTGTTTGCCCAACATGTGCACATAAAAAGATTTGTGTAATCAAATATATATTATCATATTAATAATATTTAATCATTAAGAGTAAAACAGTAATGACTTGAACACGTTTCAGCTCGTGTTATCCTCTTGGTAGCAACTTTAAACTGAAAGACAATAGCAAGAGCAATTGAAAATGCAGATTCTGGCATTTTCGGGTCGTTCTTAAAACAATCACTATTGTTATTACTATTGTCTCTCTGCCAGAACTTCTATTGTTCAAGGTTCAGTGCCTTATCTGTTTGTGTATGAGGTGAATTGGAGAGACCGTAACTTCTCCAAACCTTGAGATATTTTAAACGGCATCCAAACTTATATACCCAAACATCTGGCGGGTAGATTTCCTAAAAAGAAATCAATCGGGAAATCTCAAGTAGTTTTTTGTCCTGGTTGCGTTTTATGAGGGTAGGTAAAATTTAGAAAAATCTTCACGGGTTTCTTTTGTCTTCTTCGCTTATTCGCCATCTGATTGGTCCGTGAAAATGAAGCTTTGAAGGTTTCGGCCATAGACAACATTTGATTCCTATGCTGTCTTAAGACAGAAACATTAGGGAAATTTACTCGTTGTTTTGATGCCTTTTTGACGTTTTTTTAAAGGTAATGTGCCTAGAGCCACCTTAAGTGCAGATTTTACGATTAAGGTGGATCTGCACTTAAGGTGGCTCACTACCGAAAATTTCAAAATGACGAAACAGTGATAAGGTGGCTCACTACCAAGTGAAAATAGGTAAAAACACACAAAACGATTGGTTAAGGTGGCTACCAATAAAACGTTAAGGTGGCTCGCTACCAAAAACTTTCACACACTTGGTGTCCTATCGCCCATGGATAAAGTCGCTTTTGAATTGGCACTAGGTGCGTATCTTTGAATGAGCTTTATTGCTCGCAATCCATGATTCGTTGGTGGATTTCATTTTGTTGTAAAGCCTGTCAAATCACCGTGTACGTTTAAAAATTAGATTTATGAATTTGTCTGGCTCCTATCAGTCTTGCGCAAATGCAGATTTTTTTTATTCTATTCATAAAATATGACAATACATCAATACGTTCTACCATACTATCTAATTACTATACAACAATATGGGGACGATACCATGAGGAGCAAAAGACAATGACTACCCCATGGCCAATACATAAAGATGCACAATGTTAAATAAAAATACAGAGGAAATTAACTAAGCTAAAATGAATATTGGCTACGAATACACAATGAAACTGAAAACAAAGTAGGTGCTTATCTATGGGACTTTGCAGCAATGGAACATTTAAAAGCGTTCTGTAGCATGAATGAATTTGAGGGTTGCCTCGAGCAGCTTTCGTGGTCAGTATCTCAAAAAAGATAAGAATTCGTAGCTAAAAGAAAAACATGTGTCATGTAGCATCAACAAGGTGATAAAGCTAAAAGGAGCGAAAAAATAACGCTATTTCGTGATGGCAATATTTATGAATAAGAAAGGTATTATTAGTTGAAGTAAAGCCAATTTAAACACAGGGAGCCCAGGAATGATTAACCTTCTTTCTTAAGCAATCGAAATTCTAAATTGTTCTCTGACCATGAAACATTTAGAGCCCCCAGAGATTTATCAGGATTTTTATATATAGCAGTGTCTGAGCTTTTTACCTTAGTGGAAACCAATGTTTAAACCTATTTGACGCCTTACTAAAAGAATGGATTTTAAAATCTCCTTCTTTTTTAAGCAATCTAAAGCTGCGTTTTAGGCTTATTTTCAATGTTGCCTTTTTCTGAGCATGAAACATTTAGAGCCCCCAGATATTTATCAGGATTTTTATATATCAGCATCTGAGCTCTTTAACTTAGTGGGAACCATTATCTAAACCCATTTAACGCCTTACTAAAAGAATGGATTTGAATAGGAAAATTCTAACCTTGTGTAAACTTCTTGTAAATTCTTGATCGATTTTCTGAACTTGACGCATTTAGTTTACCCAGCAATTTATCAGGATTTTTGCAAATCACTTTTAAAAACGTATCAATGCACTCACCGTTTCGTTTAGAAGAACCTTAGAGAATCATTTGATTTTGTAACTTGCATGACCTATTTCTCTCCATGTTTACCTCCCAATGTGTGTTTGCCCGCTGCTGGTGGCTATCATAGTCTTGTGAAATGTTTCAGTGATTGCAAACATATTTATACTGTACCAGCTCGCGGCAATATTAATATTTCAACGATATTGTGCAAGCATAAGGCGTCAAATCTTTGCAAAACTTTAAAATTTTATGTGTAAACCCTTTGAATAGATCAAAGGAAACTTCAGGTCGTGTGCTAGACTGATTACATGGTCTCTGTTTTCCGCTTTGAGTTGGATGATGTTATGGCTTCACACTGCGACTTGACTCATGACAAAACAGCTTCAAAACGTGGACTAATGTAGGCTATCTCCGCTGCGTTTACGGCGGGAGGTGGGACTAATCAGGGCACTACTTTCTTAATACGGTCAGACCACATGCCTATATCTAACTTTGATTGGTTAATTAGATCAAAGTTCGACTTTTTGAAGCGAAGCAACATTCGAAATGACTTTCAAAGCGACCTTCGACTTTTCTTTCAACGTTCGAAGGATGGAAGACGCTCAATTTTTCTGCAGATCTCTCGTAAGATTTTAGTCTCTGTTTTGAATCTGTTTGGTTGTGAGTCCTTGTATGAGTCAAAATAAAAGCATCAGATTAATGAAAAAAAAACTTTTTGAAGATAAAAAATACTTTTTGAAGATCTACTAGATGGTAGCAAGGAAAAGTCTGTAGCTTTTCTGGTTTGCAATTTGATAACTTGGTGACGTCACAACTTCAAAACTAGCAGCTAACAAAGGGTATAGCCTTACTTTTTTGCCAAAAATTTTCATTTCTGAAAATCCATTATTTTTGCCAAAAAGCAAAAAGAAAGCCTTACTTTTTGAACAATAATAGTGATTTTCGAGAATCCATTATTTCTGCCTTACTTTTTGGCCTAAAATAATAGATTTGGAAAATCTCTTGTTTTCCCGAAAAGCAAAGGGTATAGCCTTACTTTTTTTGCCAAAAATTATGATTTCCAAAAATCCATTATTTCTACCTTACTTCTTGGCCTGAAGTAATAATTTTGGAAAATCTCTTATTTTCCCGAAAAGCAAAAGTTATAGCCTTACTTTTTGCCAAAAATTATGATTTTCGAAAATCCTTTATTTTTGCCTTACTTTTTAGCCTAAAGTACCCTGGGTGCCATACTCTCCAAGAGAATATTTTTGGAAAGTCTCTTATTTTCCCGATAATCAAAGGGTACAGCCTTACTTTTTTTGTTAAAAATTATGATTTCCAAAAATCCATTATTTTGGCAAAAAGCAAAGGGTATAGCCTTACTTTTTGGCCAATAATAGAAATTTTCAAAAATCCTTGATTTCTGCCTTACTTTTTGGCCTAAAATGATGAATTTGGAAAATCTCTTATTTTCCCGAAAAGCAAAGGGTATAGCCTTACTTGTTGCCAAAGATTATGATCTTCGAAAATCCTTTCTTTTTGCCTTACTTTTTGGCCTAAAATGATAATTTTAGAAAAATCTCTTATTTTCCTGAAAAGCAAAGCCTTACTTTTTGCCAAAAATAATGATGTCCAAAAATCCAATATTTTCCCAAAAAGGAAAGGGTATAGCCATATTTTTTTGCAAAAACTATGATGTCGAAAAATCCATTCAAAGGGTATAGACTTACTTATTTTCGCCTTGGATAATGATTTTGGAGAATCTCTTATTTTCCCAAAAAGCAAAAAGAAAGCCTTACTTTTTGGACCATAATAGTGATTTCCGAGAATCCTTTATTTCTGCCTTACTTTTTGGCCTAACATAATGGATTTGGAAAATCTCTTATTTTCCCGAAAAGCAAAGGGTATAGCCTTACTTTTTGCCACAAATTATGATTTTCGAAAATCCTTTATTTTTGCGTAATTTTTTGGCCAAAAATATTGATTTTCAAAACATTTTTATTTTTGGCAAAAAGCAAAAGGTATAGCCTTAGTTTTTACCTAAAAATAAGGATTTTCGAAAATCTTTTATTTTTGGCAAAAAGCAAACAGTATAGCCTTACTTTTTGGCCAAAAACGGGCATTTTCGAAAATCTTTTATTTTCGGCAAAAACAAAGGGTATAGCCTTACGTTTTGGCCAAAAACAGTGATTTTCGAAAATCTTTTATTTTTGGCAAAAAGCAAAGGGTATAGCCTTACTTTTTGGCAAAAATAGGGATTTTCGAAAATCTTTTATTTTCGGCAAAAAGTAAAGGGTATAGCCTTACTTTTGGCAAAAATAGGCCCATTTTGAAATTACTGATTTTTGGGCAAAAAGCAAGGCTATAGCCTTTGCTTTTTGGCAAAAATAGGCCCTTTTTGAAATCTTTTATTTTCGGCAAAAAGTAAGGGTATAGCCTTACTTTTTGGCAAAAATAGGCCCATTTTGAAATTATCTTTTTTTGGGCAAAAAGTAAGGCTATAGCCTTTGCTTTTTGCAAAAATAGGCCCATTTTCGAAAAAGGATTTTTGGGCAAAAAGTAAAGGGTATAGCCTTACGTTTTGGCCAAAAACAGTGCCCATTTTCGAAAATCTTTTATTTTTGGCAAAAAGCAAAGGGTATAGCCTTACTTTTTGGGCAACAATAGGGATTTTCGAAAATCTTTTATTTTTGGCAAAAAGCAAAGGGTATAGCCTTACTTTTTGGCCAAAAACGGGCATTTTCGAAAATCTTTTATTTTCGGCAAAAACAAAGGGTATAGCCTTTGTTTTTTGCAAAAATAGGCCCTTTTTCGAAAATACTTTTATTTGGGCAAAAAGCAAGGCTATAGCCTTACTTTTTGGCAAAAATAGGGATTTTCGAAAATCTTTTATTTTGGGCAAAAAGTAAAGGCTATAGCCTTACTTTTTGCAAAAATAGGGATTTTCGAAAATCTTTTATTTTCGGCAAAAAGTAAGGGTATAGCCTTACGTTTTTGGCCAAAATAGGCCCATTTTGAAAATCTTTTATTTTGGGCAAAAAGTAAGGCTATAGCCTTTGCTTTTTGCAAAAATAGGCCCATTTCGAAATTACCTATTTTTGGGCAAAAAGTAAGGCTATAGCCTTTGCTTTTTTGCAAAAATAGGCCCATTTTGAAATTACTGATTTTTGGGCAAAAAGTAAGGCTATAGCCTTTGCTTTTTGCAAAAATAGGCCCATTTTGGAAATTACTGATTTTTGGGCAAAAAGTAAGGCTATAGCCTTTGCTTTTTGCAAAAATAGGCCCTTTTCGGAAATTACCGATTTTTGGGCAAAAAGTAAGGCTATAGCCTTTGCTTTTTGCAAAAATAGGCCCATTTTCGGAAATTACCGATTTTTGGGCAAAAAGTAAGGCTATAGCCTTTGCTTTTTTGCAAAAATAGGCCCATTTTGAAAATTACTTATTTTTGGCAAAAAGTAAGGCTATAGTCGAGCAGTTACGTCAGTAACTGTGGTTAACGCAGCAGGCACAATGTTTTGTCAAAGTCAATCATGCATTACTTCCTGACTCATGATTCGTCGTGTCGTTGAGCTGGATTCATATCCTAGCCTAAGAGTTCCTACTAAAGACCATTTTCCAAGACCAAGATGATATCTGAAGGTATAATTTCGTATCAGAATAATGGCTCATGAAACAAGGATCCTTTTGAAGATCACTTTATCTCGTTGTGCAGCCATGCTGGCATGAAAGAGATCGCAGTTTGTGGTTTCTTTCTTGACTCGCCCTCTGCGGCCTAGGTCATTTGCATCACATGCACAGTATCGATGAAGGACAGTGTGCTATCCAGCATTCACTCCTGCTTCCACTCAATGCATTTTATCAACCAGAACTGCTGTTTAAATACCTGGAGTACGTTGTTGTCTCTAGTGGACTATAAAACCGAAGCTGCAAGAAGTCTTTCCAATATCTTCTGGCGCCATTCACCCGGCTTGTCACTGACTGGCTTGTCGACTGCAAATTGAAATAGGCGTTCCATTGTTTGTTCACCACTCAGTACAAATGTCGAGAAAATACAGCAGAACCCTCAAGAAGAAAATCGAGGAATGACAGCATTTGGAAGGCAGTTCTTACTCCTTAAGAAAATTCACATAAATTACTCTTCAATATCTGCGTCATCAAAATCCTGTGGAAGTTTAAAAATAAAGCCAGATGAAGTCTACCCAGCAACCAGTCGAAAGCAGTGCCAACATGAGTAAGACATGGATACAGTTCCTGAGTAAATTAACCCTGTGCCTTAGCACTCATCATTGCTGCTCTCAGCTATCACCACATTAACAATACTGTATGGTAGAATGGTATTAAATGTATACAAGTGGCAACATGGGTCTTATTATGGCTGGTGTACTCAGATCAACTTCTCCAAGTCAAACGCTTGTCAGTTGAATATTGGTGTTATTTCTGGGGTAATTCATGCAAAGTAGAGATCTCAAATAAGATGAAGATTTGGAAATATAAAGGTAATGCATTACATGCCAAATAATCAAGTGAAAGTTTGTGTCTTTTCAGCTACTGAAGCTCGGCATTTGTAAGTTTGAAATGAGAGCCACAACAAGGGCCTACATTTCTTCCCTTTAGCAGTCAGTTGGTTTAAAGATGGTACACCGTTTAGTCACGGTTGATCATCAATAGTATTAATAAGGACATACATTTCACAAAGCCAAGATGAAGTGCTAATGCCCTGCTTAATTGGAAATTTTTTATGATTGCAAAGTCAGGAGTTTCTTGTAGAAGAGAGCAAACAAAGAAGTTCATTCCCCCTTCAAGCTATACTTATTACAGTGTGTTTTCAATACCAATTAAAACGTCTGGTTATGCTTGCAATGAGTCATGTTCGTCAGTTATTATCCTGCCATTCATTTACAATTATGTATTGTTTTATTTACAATGGATAACAAAAGCAGCCAGACATGATGGCAAGTTCCCTTTATATACACTGTTTTTTCTAGGTTTATGGCCATGTTACATTCACTTAGCCTATATAGTATTAGCGAAAAATACATTTTAATTGCTGCATTGAAATTTATTTGTCCTGTTTGTTTGTCATCAACACAGCAACCAGCTCTTTGTGGTTGATTAATATGATGGCATTTGAAAATGGAAGAACAACAAACTTACTGTAGACATCATGAGGTATCCCAGGGATTTCAACTTTCTCGTGTTTTAGTTGTTTCAATGCCATATTCAAGAACTGTCAGTTGGCTCACTGTACAACAAGTTCACCTTATCAGCTGCACAAGACCCCAATGCAGAATGTCTCAGAATTATGTGCAGTAAGAAACCATAACATCTTCCAGCACATTCGCAATTTGAAAGCAAACCCTCCTTATTTGTAACCCCAACTTATTCTCGCCAGTATGTCACTTTCACAACCTTGAATCTGATTTGCTCTCAGAGAAGCACAAGAAATATGTTATGTGACACACAACAATGATTAATTTTTGTCATCTTTGACATTTTGACAATCCACCCCCCCCCCCTTTTATCTACCCCACCCTCATTTGTTTTTCTTGCAGATACAGTATACTTCCAACAATTCTGCGAAGTCTCAGGCAATACATAAGATTGAATACTTCTTAAGGATCTATTGATCTATCTTATACTATTAATGTACAATCAACCAAATATATTGTTATTTTGCACAGGTTTGTTAATGGTTAGCTACGATAATTTTGATCCACAGTGGGTATATCGATGTTTAAGCCTGCACTAGATGTATGAATAATATATTCAAGTTTATAGATTACAAACGACGAAGCAGTAACAGAAGTACGAAAGGGGCTCCAATATACAAGGTGTCTTACACCCCAGCCCCTATTCATCAATCCCCACCCCGCTCTCTATCTTGTTATCTGCAGGTTCACACAAAAGGAATTCATCATGTACTTGGTCAGTAGTGTATCGGGCACAAAGAAGAATAGAAAACTTCAAGATGTGCAACCCAAATATCCACCCCCTCCACCCTCTTCCTTGCAGGTAAAGTAGGTTCACAACTTCAACGCCTGAACGTTACTGGCTAACAACTAGAATTTAATTCCTTGCAAGAAAAGTAGTTCAAGAGCAAAGGAAAAGAATATAAATCTTGCAGTTCAATTCTCCCCAAGTCACCACCCCCTCCTCTTTAGGCATCTTTGTGTGTTTGTCTATTTGTAGGTCCAACAGTCAACCAGCTCTATGCAAAGCCTTTCCGGCAACAACAAAAAAAAAAAATACAGACGTAATTGCCGTAAAATGTTCACAACAAAATGTTACAGAAGTACAACAGAATGAAATTGTTATCATATAGGAAGATCAGCTAAATCAGCCTCACACCTGTACCACAATCAAAGCATATCGATATACACACCTGTTTTGTCCCACTCTTCTCTAATTTATTCTTTGTTGCAGCTAACGTCCCTCGATTAAAGCCGAAAGTTGTTCTTAGACCAGCATATGCTCGCCTTTCTTCTCCTTTCAACAGGTCGACTGAGTTGCAAGATACACATAGCTCAAAAGGAGGACCATATACAACCGCCTGTGTCAGTCATTCCATGAAAGATCCAACGATGAAAAGAGACTTTACAAAGACATACCGTATACATGAGGTACTTTTTAGTTATCAGGTGAAAGTATCAAAGAAAATGTGGCCAAGAGGTTAATAATTTTGTGAAATGAAAAGGTTAGGGAAAGTCTTGTGATTAATAGTAAAAAACAAATAAAACAAACAAAAACAAAGATTTAAAGCATAATCTGAAAGAATATAAAGAAAACTCAATATGTTCCCACCCAAAAAAGGGGGACAAGGAAACAAAGCATCTCCTTACCATAAAAACAAAGAGGGCCAATTACACTTAGTGATTCCACTTAGCAAATCTAGCTCACCTCTTCCAAATATGAAACAAAGTTGCTCACAATTGGGAGATAACAAGTTTATGCTCTCAACCAAAAAGAGAAATGGATGTATAAAAATGGTTAATGAACATTGAATAGAATATAGCAAAACTCAAGCTCTCCACCCAGAAATTCACTTAAAACATGTTCAGGCAAATACTGTATCACAAACATGTAACAAGAACATTGCAACATTACAGGTTGTTATAGGATTGGTGCCACAATGAAGCAGCCGTGACAGAACTGCCATACCACCTTATCGTGGTGTTTGAATTGCTGGTCCAGTGTTGAGCTCACCGCATTAAATAGGGAAACCTACTGTGAAATAATTAATGGATCTCGTACAAGGTCCATGTCCACCCCAATAGCTGGCAGCCCCAGGAGATAATCAATTGCATGTGGTAGACTTGGGCGAACTTTGGCGGTCATGGCCACCTTCAGGTGGCACTTAAATTATTTACGGAATCCCAGATTGGATTCAGTACTCAAACCAATGGTTCTGTTCCGCCCATTACCGACCCCTTTCACTCTGCAACCAAGAAGTGTTGCAACGTTAGGGCCTCCGGTATAAGTGTCCGCTCGGTAAAAGTGTCCGCTCGGTATAAGTGTCCGCCCGTTACCGACCCCTTTCACTCTGCAACCAAGAAGTGTTGCAACGTTAGGGCCTCCGGTATAAAGTGTCCGCCCGTTACCGACCCCTTTCACTCTGCAACCAAGAAGTGTTGCAACGTTAGGGCCTCCGGTATAAAGTGTCCGCCCATTACCGACCCCTTTCACTCTGCAACCAGGAAGTGTTGCAACGTTAGGGCCTCCGGTAAAAGTTACATATGTATTTACCATATTATGATCACTTTCGTTCATCAATAGTTTCGTTTGTTTCCTGAAAGTTTACAATGATATTTCGTTCATCGTTCATCAATAGTTTCGTTTGTTTGCTGAAAGTTTACAATGATATTTCGTGAAAGATACAACCCCAAGTACTGCCACATGCCTCGTATTCCTTAGTGTTCTCTATTGTGCCGCACGGGGTTAATCGAGCAGTTACGTCAGTAACTGTGGTTAACGCAGCAGGCACAATGTTTTGTCAAAGTCAATCATGCATTACTTCCTGACTCATGATTCGTCGTGTCGTTGAGCTGGATTCATATCCTAGCCTAAGAGTTCCTACTAAAGACCATTTTCCCCACCCTCCCTCCCCTTAAAATTTGTTTTGTTCCCTTCTTGGGTTGTATCTAAATACCTCACAAAGTATGCATTAGTAGGGTACGGTCATGGCCACCTTCAGGTGGCACTTAAATTATTTACGGAATCCCAGATTGGATTCAGTACTCAAACCAATGGTTCTGTTCCGCCCATTACCGACCCCTTTCACTCTGCAACCAAGAAGTGTTGCAACGTTAGGGCCTCCGGTATAAGTGTCCGCTCGGTAAAAGTGTCCGCTCGGTATAAGTGTCCGCCCGTTACCGACCCCTTTCACTCTGCAACCAAGAAGTGTTGCAACGTTAGGGCCTCCGGTATAAAGTGTCCGCCCGTTACCGACCCCTTTCACTCTGCAACCAAGAAGTGTTGCAACGTTAGGGCCTCCGGTATAAAGTGTCCGCCCATTACCGACCCCTTTCACTCTGCAACCAGGAAGTGTTGCAACGTTAGGGCCTCCGGTAAAAGTTACATATGTATTTACCATATTATGATCACTTTCGTTCATCAATAGTTTCGTTTGTTTCCTGAAAGTTTACAATGATATTTCGTTCATCGTTCATCAATAGTTTCGTTTGTTTGCTGAAAGTTTACAATGATATTTCGTGAAAGATACAACCCCAAGTACTGCCACATGCCTCGTATTCCTTAGTGTTCTCTATTGTGCCGCACGGGGTTAACCTTACTTTTTGGGCAAAAATAGGGATTTTGAAAATACTTTTATTTTTGGCAAAAAGTAAAGGCTATAGCCTTACTTTTTGCCAAAAATAGGTATTTCCGAAAAGGGCCTATTTTTGGGCAAAAAAGCAAAGGCTATAGCCTTACTTTTTGCCCAAAAATCGGCCCATTTTCGGAAAAGGGCCTATTTTTGCAAAAAAGCAAAGGCTATAGCCTTACTTTTTGCCCAAAAATCGGCCCATTTTGAAAAGGGCCTAAATTTGCAAAAAGTAAAGGCTATAGCCTTACTTTTTGCCCAAAAATAGGCCCATTTTCGGAAAAGGGCCTATTTTTGCAAAAAGCAAAGGCTATAGCCTTACTTTTTGCCCAAAAATCGGTATTTTGGAAAAGGGCCTATTTTTGCAAAAAGTAAGGCTATAGCCTTACTTTTTGCCCAAAAATCGGTATTTCCAAAAAGGGCCTAATTTTGCAAAAAAGCAAAGGCTATAGCCTTACTTTTTGCCCAAAAATCGATATTTGTGAAAAGGGCCTAATTTTGCAAAAAAGGAAAGGCTATAGCCTTACTTTTTGCCCAAAAATCGGTATTTCGAAAAGGGCCTATTTTTGGGCAAAAAGCAAAGGCTATAGCCTTACTTTTTGCAAAAATCGGTATTTCGAAAAGGGCCTAATTTGCAAAAAGCAAAGGCTATAGCCTTACTTTTTGCCCAAAAATCGGCCCTTTCCGAAAAGGGCCTAATTTTGCAAAAAGTAAAGGCTATAGCCTTACTTTTTGCCAAAAATCGGTATTTCCGAAAAGGGCCTATTTTTGCAAAAAAGCAAAGGCTATAGCCTTACTTTTTGCCCAAAAATAGGCCCATTTTCGGAAAAGGGCCTAATTTTGCAAAAAAGCAAAGGCTATAGCCTTACTTTTTGCCCAAAAATAGGCCCATTTTCGAAAAAGGGCCTAATTTTGCAAAAAGCAAAGCTATAGCCTTACTTTTTGCCCAAAAATCGGCCCATATTTCGAAAAGGGCCTATTTTGCAAAAAGCAAAGGCTATAGCCTTACTTTTTGCCCAAAAATCGGCCCATTTTGAAAAGGGCCTAATTTTGCAAAAAGCAAAGGCTATAGCCTTACTTTTTGCCCAAAAATCGGTATTTCCGAAAAGGGCCTAATTTTGCAAAAAAGCAAAGCTATAGCCTTACTTTTTGCCCAAAAATCGGCCCATTTTGAAAAGGGCCTATTTTTGCAAAAAAGCAAAGCTATAGCCTTACTTTTTGCCCAAAAATCGGCCCATATTTCGAAAAAGGGCCTAATTTTGCAAAAAGCAAGGCTATAGCCTTACTTTTTGCCCAAAAATCGGTATTTTGAAAAGGGCCTAATTTTGCAAAAAGTAAGGCTATAGCCTTACTTTTTGCCCAAAAATCAGGCCCATTTTCCGAAAAGGGCCTATTTTTGGGCAAAAAGCAAAGGCTATAGCCTTACTTTTTGCCCAAAAATCGGCCCATATTTCGGAAAAGGGCCTATTTTTGCAAAAAGCAAAGGCTATAGCCTTACTTTTTGCCCAAAAATCGGCCCATATTTCGAAAAGGGCCTATTTTTGCAAAAAGTAAGGCTATAGCCTTACTTTTTGCCCAAAAATCGGCCCATTTCCGAAAAGGGCCTAATTTTGCAAAAAAGTAAAGGCTATAGCCTTACTTTTTGCCCAAAAATCGGTATTTCCGAAAAGGGCCTAATTTTGCAAAAAGCAAAGGCTATAGCCTTACTTTTTGCCCAAAAATCGGCCCTATTTCGAAAAAGGGCCTAATTTTTGCAAAAAAGCAAAGGCTATAGCCTTACTTTTTGCCCAAAAATCGGCCCATTTCCGAAAAGGGCCTAATTTTGCAAAAAAGTAAGGCTATAGCCTTACTTTTTGCCCAAAAATCGGCCCATTTCCGAAAAGGGCCTATTTTTGCAAAAAAGTAAGGCTATAGCCTTACTTTTTGCCCAAAAATCGGTATTTCCGAAAAGGGCCCAATTTTGCAAAAAAGCAAGGCTATAGCCTTACTTTTTGCCCAAAAATCGGTATTTTGAAAAGGGCCCAATTTTGCAAAAAAGCAAAGCTATAGCCTTACTTTTTGCCCAAAAATCGGCCCATTTCCGAAAAGGGCCTAATTTTGCAAAAAAGTAAGGCTATAGCCTTACTTTTTGCCAAAAATCGGCCCATTTCCGAAAAGGGCCTAATTTTGCAAAAAAGCAAAGCTATAGCCTTACTTTTTGCCCAAAAATCGGCCCATTTCCGAAAAGGGCCTAATTTTGCAAAAAGCAAAGGCTATAGCCTTACTTTTTGCCAAAAATCGGCCCATTTCGGAAAAGGGCCTAATTTTGCAAAAAGCAAAGGCTATAGCCTTACTTTTTGCCCAAAAATAGGCCCATTTCGGAAAAGGGCCTAATTTTGCAAAAAAGCAAAGGCTATAGCCTTACTTTTTGCCCAAAAATCGGTATTTCCGAAAAGGGCCTATTTTTGCAAAAAGCAAAGGCTATAGCCTTACTTTTTGCCCCAAAATCGGTATTTCCGAAAAGGGCCTAATTTTGCAAAAAAGCAAAGGCTATAGCCTTACTTTTTGCCCAAAAATCGGTATTTCGAAAAACCTAATTTTGCAAAAAGCAAAGGCTATAGCCTTACTTTTTGCCAAAAATCGGCCCATTTCGAAAAGGGCCTAATTTTGCAAAAAGCAAAGGCTATAGCCTTACTTTTTGCCCAAAAATCGGTATTTCGAAAAGGGCCTATTTTTGCAAAAAGTAAGGCTATAGCCTTACTTTTTGCCCAAAAATCGGTATTTCCGAAAAGGGCCTATTTTTGCAAAAAAGCAAAGGCTATAGCCTTACTTTTTGCCCAAAAATCGGTATTTCGAAAAAGGGCCTAATTTTGCAAAAAGCAAAGGCTATAGCCTTACTTTTTGCCCAAAAATCGGCCCATTTCGAAAAGGGCCTAATTTTGCAAAAAAGCAAAGGCTATAGCCTTACTTTTTGCCAAAAATCGGCCCATTTCCGAAAAGGGCCTAATTTTGCAAAAAGCAAAGCTATAGCCTTACTTTTTGCCCAAAAATCGGTATTTCGAAAAGGGCCTAATTTTGCAAAAAGCAAAGGCTATAGCCTTACTTTTTGCCCAAAAATAGGCCCATTTTCCGAAAAGGGCCTATTTTTGGCAAAAAGCAAAGGCTATAGCCTTACTTTTTGCAAAAATAGGCCCATTTTCGAAAATACTGATTTTTGGCAAAAAGCAAAGGCTATAGCCTTACTTTTTGCCCAAAAATAGGCCCCTTTTCGAAAATACTGATTTTTGGGCAAAAAGTAAGGCTATAGCCTTACTTTTTGCCCAAAAATAGGCCCATTTTCGAAAAGGGCCTAATTTTGGCAAAAAGCAAGGCTATAGCCTTTTTTTTTGCCCAAAATAGGGAATTTCGAAAAGGGCCTAATTTTGCAAAAAAGCAAAGGCTATAGCCTTACTTTTTGCCCAAAAATAGGCCCATTTCCGAAAATACCTAATTTTGGGCAAAAAGCAAGGCTATAGCCTTACTTTTTGCCCAAAATAGGCCCATTTCGAAAAAGGGCCTATTTTTGCAAAAAAGCAAAGGCTATAGCCTTACTTTTTGCCCAAAAATCGGTATTTCCGAAAAGGGCCTATTTTTGCAAAAAAGCAAAGGCTATAGCCTTACTTTTTGCCCAAAAATCGGCCCATTTCGAAAAGGGCCTAATTTTGCAAAAAGCAAAGGCTATAGCCTTACTTTTTGCCCAAAAATCGGTATTTCCGAAAAGGGCCTAATTTTGCAAAAAAGCAAAGGCTATAGCCTTACTTTTTGCCAAAAATCGGCCCATTTCCGAAAAGGGCCTAATTTTGCAAAAAGCAAAGCTATAGCCTTACTTTTTGCCCAAAAATCGGCCCATTTTCGAAAAGGGCCTAATTTTGCAAAAAGCAAAGGCTATAGCCTTACTTTTTGCCCAAAAATCGGTATTTCCGAAAAGGGCCTAATTTTGCAAAAAAGCAAAGCTATAGCCTTACTTTTTGCCCAAAAATCGGTATTTTGAAAAGGGCCTAATTTTTGGCAAAAAGCAAAGGCTATAGCCTTACTTTTTGCCCAAAAATCGGCCCATTTCCGAAAAGGGCCTATTTTTGCCAAAAAGCAAAGGCTATAGCCTTACTTTTTGCCCAAAAATCGGTATTTCGGAAAAGGGCCTATATTTGCAAAAAGCAAAGGCTATAGCCTTACTTTTTGCCCAAAAATCGGTATTTCGGAAAAGGGCCTATATTTGCAAAAAGCAAAGGCTCTAGCCTTACTTTTTGCCCAAAAATCGGCCCATTTTCGGAAAAGGGCCTAATTTTGCAAAAAAGCAAAGGCTATAGCCTTACTTTTTGCCCAAAAATCGGTATTTCGGAAAAGGGCCTAAATTTGCAAAAAGCAAAGGCTATAGCCTTACTTTTTGCCCAAAAATCGGTATTTCGAAATTACTGCCTAATTTTGCAAAAAGCAAAGGCTATAGCCTTACTTTTTGCCCAAAAATCGGTATTTCCAGAAAAGGGCCTAATTTTGCAAAAAAGCAAAGGCTATAGCCTTACTTTTTGCCCAAAAATCGGCCCTTTCCGAAAAGGGCCTAATTTTGCAAAAAAGGGCTATAGCCTTACTTTTTGCCCAAAAATCGGCCCTTTCCGAAAAGGGCCTATTTTTGCAAAAAAGCAAAGGCTATAGCCTTACTTTTTGCCCAAAAATCGGTATTTCCGAAAAGGGCCTATTTTTGCAAAAAAGCAAAGGCTATAGCCTTACTTTTTGCCCAAAAATCGGTATTTCGGAAAAGGGCCTAATTTTGCAAAAAAGCAAAGGCTATAGCCTTACTTTTTGCCCAAAAATCGGTATTTCCGAAAAGGGCCTAATTTTGCAAAAAAGCAAAGGCTATAGCCTTACTTTTTGCCCAAAAATCGGTATTTCCGAAAAGGGCCCAATGTTGCAAAAAAGCAAAGGCTATAGCCTTACTTTTTGCCCAAAAATCGGTATTTCCGAAAAGGGCCTATTTTTGCAAAAAAGCAAAGGCTATAGCCTTACTTTTTGCCCAAAAATCGGTATTTCCGAAAAGGGCCTAATTTTGCAAAAAAGCAAAGGCTATAGCCTTACTTTTTGCCCAAAAATCGGTATTTCCGAAAAGGGCCTAATTTTGCAAAAAAGCAAAGGCTATAGCCTTACTTTTTGCCCAAAAATCGGTATTTCGAAAAGGGCCTAATTTTGCAAAAAAGCAAAGGCTATAGCCTTACTTTTTGCCCAAAAATCGGTATTTCCGAAAAGGGCCTAATTTTGCAAAAAAGCAAAGGCTATAGCCTTACTTTTTGCCCAAAAATCGGTATTTCGAAAAGGGCCTAATTTTGCAAAAAAGCAAAGGCTATAGCCTTACTTTTTGCCCAAAAATCGGTATTTCCGAAAAGGGCCTAATTTTGCAAAAAAGCAAAGGCTATAGCCTTACTTTTTGCCCAAAAATCGGTATTTCCGAAAAGGGCCTAATTTTGCAAAAAAGCAAAGGCTATAGCCTTACTTTTTGCCCAAAAATCGGTATTTCGGAAAAGGGCCTATTTTTGCAAAAAAGCAAAGGCTATAGCCTTACTTTTTGCCCAAAAATCGGTATTTCGGAAAAGGGCCTAATTTTGCAAAAAAGCAAAGGCTATAGCCTTACTTTTTGCCCAAAAAATCGGTATTTTTGCCGAAAAGGTATTTCCCTAATTTTGCAAGCAAAGCTATAGCCTTACTTTTTGCCCAAAAATCGGTATTTCGAAAAGGGCCTAATTTTGCAAAAAAGCAAAGGCTATAGCCTTACTTTTTGCCCAAAAATCGGTATTTCCGAAAAGGGCCTAATTTTGCAAAAAAGCAAAGGCTATAGCCTTACTTTTTGCCCAAAAATCGGTATTTCCGAAAAGGGCCTAATTTTGCAAGGCTATAGCCTTACTTTTTGCCCAAAAATCGGTATTTCCGAAAAGGGCCTAATTTTGCAAAAAAGCAAAGGCTATAGCCTTACTTTTTGCCCAAAAATCGGTATTTCCGAAAAGGGCCTAATTTTGCAAAAAAGCAAAGGCTATAGCCTTACTTTTTGCCCAAAAATCGGTATTTCCGAAAAGGGCCTAATTTTGCAAAAAAGCAAAGGCTATAGCCTTACTTTTTGCCCAAAAATCGGTATTTCCGAAAAGGGCCTAAAAAGGGCCTTTGCAAAAAAGCAAAGGCTATAGCCTTACTTTTTGCCCAAAAATCGGTATTTCCGAAAAGGGCCTAATTTTGCAAAAAAGCAAAGGCTATAGCCTTACTTTTTGCCCAAAAATCGGTATTTCTGAAAAGGGCCTAATTTTGCAAAAAAGCAAAGGCTATAGCCTTACTTTTTGCCCAAAAATCGGTATTTCCGAAAAGGGCCTAATTTTGCAAAAAAGCAAAGGCTATAGCCTTACTTTTTGCCCAAAAATCGGTATTTCGCGAAAAGGGCCTAATTTTGCAAAAAAGCAAAGGCTATAGCCTTACTTTTTGCCCAAAAATCGGTATTTCCGAAAAGGGCCTAATTTTGCAAAAAAGCAAAGGCTATAGCCTTACTTTTTGCCCAAAAATCGGTATTTCCGAAAAGGGCCTAATTTTGCAAGGCTATAGCCTTACTTTTTGCCCAAAAATCGGTATTTCCGAAAAGGGCCTAATTTTGCAAAAAAGCAAAGGCTATAGCCTTACTTTTTGCCCAAAAATCGGTATTTCCGAAAAGGGCCTATTTTTGCAAAAAAGCAAAGGCTATAGCCTTACTTTTTGCCCAAAAATCGGTATTTCCGAAAAGGGCCTAATTTTGCAAAAAAGCAAAGGCTATAGCCTTACTTTTTGCCCAAAAATCGGTATTTCCGAAAAGGGCCTAATTTTGCAAAAAAAGCAAAGGCTATAGCCTTACTTTTTGCCCAAAAATCGGTATTTCCGAAAAGGGCCTATTTTTGCAAAAAAGCAAAGGGCTATAGCCTTACTTTTTGCCCAAAAATCGGTATTTCCGAAAAGGGCCTAATTTTGCAAAAAAGCAAAGGCTATAGCCTTACTTTTTGCCCAAAAATCGGTATTTCGGAAAAGGGCCTAATTTTGCAAAAAAGCAAAGGCTATAGCCTTACTTTTTGCCCAAAAATCGGTATTTCCGAAAAGGGCCTAATTTTGCAAAAAAGTAAAGGCTATAGCCTTACTTTGTGCCCATAAATCCCTATTTGTGGCCAAAAAGTAAGGCAATACGCTTTACTTTTTGCCAAAAATAAAAGAGTTTTCAGTGATTGATAGATTGACATGTTTTTGTTGCAAAACATCAGCCATGTACCGTAAAAGCTCTATTAAGCCCCTGAAGGGGGGTTTATTTAATTTCGGACACTCCAGAGGGGGCTTAATAGAGAGAGGGCTTATTAGAGAGGGGCCGTATTCACATAATTAAATGACAAGGATAAAAGATTTTCATTTCTTTTATTTTGCGTATTCAACATACAATTTTAAGAGCCAACTACATAAATTCGACACAGTTTTATCTCAAATCAAATAATTTGATAAAATGGGGGAGGCTTAATAGAGTGGGGCTTATATAAAATTTTGGCTCAGAGGGGAAAGGCTTATGAGACAGGGGGCATAATAGGGAGGGGGCTTAATAGATCTTTTACGGTATTCTTCATTCCACACCCCGACCAACGTGATATTTTTTTGACTCACAAAGTACATAATAGAAAGTCAATTTTTGCTTTGGGTGAGTTAAAATTAATGATAAATTCTTGTTTTTGCTTAAATCTAATATTCAAATTAAAGATATCTGAAATGGATCTGTTAAAGTTTCCTACAGTAAATCCCCGCATATAAGAACCTACAAAATAAGAACACGTAGAGGCTGTTTTCCTAAATTATGCACCTTGTAATTAAGAACCTTTTTTAGTTTGATGAAAAATATGTTCTCATTGCAGTGGTAGCAAAGTTGATTTTTGATTGCCGTTATTAAGTTCATTTTTGTCTGAATTAGCTGTTAAAGTTTGAATCATCTCCCCTGCAGATTGCAAGCTTAGACTTTGCTATTAGGTACATAATAATTTCGCCAAAAAAATCAACAGTGCTGAACATCTTTGGTGAAGATTCGAACGGGCCTACGCAAATCACTCTTCAAATAAGAACCTGTATACCTTGAAATTAGTCTTAGTACCTTTAAAACAACAAGCTATTTCAGCCTGGCTGTGAAAAAAGTAGGTTCTTATATGCGAGGGATTTGCTGTACTAACCCATTAGAAAGCTACTAGCCCATTAGACACCCAGGGTCTTTTGCAGGCACGCTGCAATTTCTGACTATCTAAAAATCAAACTTGGCCTAAGCGGAAAATATGGATCTACACTGCAGAAAATAGGGCTCAAATCTTTGAAAAGGTTGGTGTAAAATTCTATTACGGTTTCCTTCGAATTAAATGGCTTGGAAGGAACTTAGCGTTTTTTACTGTAAATCTGCCGTGGAAATTTGTTGATATCTGGATTAGTTTCAAAATGACGGCATTTATTAAATTTGAGGCTATGAGGATATATGACGTCATCAAATTTCTAAATCCTAAACCAGAAAAGATACTGATTTCTGCTTTTCACCATATTGTAGGCCTTCATAAACTATGGTTTTCTTAAAAGTTATATGATTTTTCCTCCTTTGGTTTAGGATCTACGATGATTTAAATGTTTTCAAAATATTCCATCAATTTTCTCAAAAATCATTAAATTGCCGCCATTTTGAAAAAAATCAAGATATCACAAAATTTCCACGGCAGATTTACAGCAAAGTACTATAAGTTCTTTTCAAGCCATTCAATTCAATTCAAAGAAAAAAGGGAATAGAATTTTACACCCACCTTTTTAAAGATTTGAAAGATTTGAGCCCAATGCTACACTGCAGTAATTGAACTGACAGAAAAGTCAACTAAAGTCAAACTTGTTATCAATCAATATTTTCTGCCTCGGCCAATTTCATTTTCAGACAGTCTGAAATTCCAGCATGCTTGCAAAGGATTCTGGGTTACACGGGCTCTTTAAAATCTAAGGGCCATCTAATGTTGAAAACGACGAAACAAGATTGATTTGTACGTCTCAAATTAAGGACTGCTTTAGCATATAATTTTTCAACTTGATTTTGCCTTGAAATTTCTCAAATAACAAACTTCGGTTTTTATCAACTTTCTATCAATGTCTGTTTTGTAAAACCCTGGACAATAGACCTTTTCGCTATTCTGCAAAAGAGTTTGGATCGAGCGATATTTGTATACATTTTTATACGCAAGGTTCGATCGAGTGGAGTTAGAGCTTCTATCCCTTTTGTGTACATTCGAAAATTCTACAAAATGTAGCAAAATATCGTTCGATTTAGATTCTTTTTAGAATAGCTAAAAGGTCTATTGTGCGAACATTGTTTGCCTGTTTGCCAAACATTTGAGATTTGCTTGACGAGCACATTCTCTGTCCGTTTGGCCACATTCCAAATCTGTTTAGGCAAATAATTTTAGCTTGTGGCAAGCAGAAAATGTTTTTAAAGTTTTTAGAAATATTACCCGAAAAAGTCTATTTACTTCTGCTTGTCAAGAAATGTTTAACAATAAACATCATGGACAAGAAAATTTCAGATTAGTGACAAACGCGTTTTGCTCATTTGGCCAGGGCTTAAAGGGGTTGTACAACCCGTCCTCTCTGCGTGGATCTGCGTGTCAAATCATCGAATATGTTAGGCTGAACACAACATAGCTAATGCCGATTATCTGCGAAAATCTTGGTGATCGAAGGTCGAGGATTTGTTCTATTTTTCTAAATCCGAATATTTGAAAGTTTTAATGGGTATCAAAAGTTCCATCACATTTCATAGACATAGACAAGAAAACACTGCAATGAAACTTACGTAGAAGCTGCGATGAAACTGGCTGCCAGTAAAAACCCAAGGCTTTAGTCACGTGCGGGGGTTTTACCGTACTTTCCGATTGTTTACAAAAATCTTGGACAGCCCCTTTCAGGTTTTAATGCCTGATGTAAATTTCAAGGATAAACGAGAAATACTTCCATCAAATTTATGGGAATCCTTTAATCCAAAAATTGAATTTCAGTCAGGTACAAAACATCCTACGCTATTTACCGTTGCATACATATTATGGTTTAAATTTTATTGCTAATGAAAGAAAAGAGCTCCTTGTTGGAAGTTTTTCTTCAAATTGATGTATGGAGCTTGTCAAACTTTACTTGATGTGATCGTTTTTACGGAGTAACGAAAAGTGGGGTCACGAGACCTATGTGATAGAATACCGAGATATTATCAAATAGTTCAACGGAGATAATAATAAATTTACCTAAGTGTTTCAAACGCCAAGTTGTCCGGCTATTTGCATGAGTGTTTTAAGGCCAGGCATGAAACTACCAATCTCTGAAAAATTCCCTCTAATTACCATTTCTGTGTGAACCTGCAATCCACCTGGATAATTCACTTGTTGGCAAGCTGAAATAGAAAATGATAACGAAATTTTATAAAAATCTGAACAAAGTACCATAACATACCGGGTGCGCCAAAATAAACTAGGCACGTTTGGCAGGCCACAATAAATCGTACACTGGACCGATTTTGAAGGTTTATGACTTAAGCTTTCAAAGCTTTCAAAAACGATATGCCCCCTCTTATTGAGCAGCCACAAGCTTCTGTCAAATAGGAGGTATACTAAAGATTTTCTGTCTATTTAAGCACACAACTTTTTTAATCCAGTTTTCATGTTGTTCTTCAATTGCCACCATTGCATTTAATCTATGTTTTGACTTGCAAAATTGTTTGTAAACTTCAAGCATGGACTTAAAGTAAAAAAAGGATGGATTAAAAGTCTTAAAAAGTCTTGACATCAAGAGTTTCAAAAAGGCCAAAGGTGGTGCCAGGCTTAAAAATTGTGGACGATGATTCTTACATTTTCCAAATTGGATAGGATAAACGGTATACCGCATAATTCTATGGCAGTCTCATTGACAAGCAAAGCCTACCATTGGAAAATGGGGAGGACATGTTCTCTTTAATTAATGGGGAGGACATGTTTTCCCTCTGCAACCAGCTTCTATTATTTGTTCCCGCTGGAGCTCCCGAAAATAAACAATTCATGGGATTTTATGATAATTTTGGCACACACGAAGCTATTGAAGTTAAGAAGAAAACAACGAGAGTGACTGGGATACAAACAACTCCTACCTTGAGATATTTGGTGAAGGCCTGCCAGGACATTTGGTGAAAGCTGTAATGTGAATAAAAAATCATTGATCAATCAATTTGGAGTAAAATAAACTGTGTGAAATATATAAGCACCTCATAAGCTTAATATGCAAACAGAAATAAGGGTCTGTTTCATCCAGCATGCCTTGTACGTGCCATCTCTTGGTTGTCTTTTGTTGTCGCCATTTTCCTGGGCTTAATCAATCAATTTGGAGTAAAAGTTTACAATTTCTTCAAATTACTATGTATTTTGTAAATTTTACCTTATGTTTAATGTTCATTTCTGTAAATCTTACCTTTTTGTAAGTAAAACTTCATAAAAGCACCTTATAAGCTTAATATGAAAACAGAAATCAATCAGTGCTTTTTCAAAACAAATAGAAATCAATCAAGCATTCTTCAAAACCAGACAGCCCTAAAAAATCTAAATTTGCTCTTCAAAATCAATCACAAGATCTGCGATACCCAGAAGAATGATTCTATCTTTGATCTACTTACCAATAAAAAAGAAATTTAAAGATCGGCCATGTTGTCGAATTTTCGTGATTCTCCAAATAGGACCACATTTTTCGGGACACCCGGTACGAGAAAAATAGCTTCAAGACATTCCGTGAATGAAAACTAATACTATAAAAAACAAGACTTACTTTGCTATGTCTTAACATATCATACAATGATTCGACTCTCCTTGTTACATCTTCTAATTTTCTCTTAGTTTGCTGCAAAGAAAAAAAGCAACAATTTCACTCTCTGTTCAATAATAAACACGGGTTAATAACACATGAACACAATCGAAACCACACTCTGATGAGGACAGAAGCCAAAACTTCAATTCAATGAAAACTGTATCATATTCCTAAAATACAAGTTCCTACAATGCAAAATATATCTTTAGAAAGTTATTTGAATTCTAGGTAACCCAAGTAAAGCATCGCTTGTCCATCTTAGGCCACTAAAGTAAAGTTAAAAAAGGAATAAACTAACCTAGATGTGTATAATGGTAATATCGAAACAAACTGACAGGCCTCAGTACACTCAAATCAATTCTAGTATTTTTTATTGTCAAAATCTCGCTACCAGGTTAGTAAAAACGAAGGCCCGGCGTTTGATAGGCAACTGCTCCCTGAATATATGGGCAATACTATTTTGCAACTTGTTCAATCATTTTAAGAATTTTTCCTGGCTGAAATCGGTCACTCCGTTCAGATTATACAAGGGATTTTTTAAAAAAAATCCCTTCGAGAAACCTTAAAAAACGTGCTATAATCGTGAGCAAATTTGTCCTGGTGTGTTTACCTTAAAGCAATGACTTTAGCACGCTTTAGCACGTGCTATCCTCTTGGGGGAATGAAAAAGTCTTGGTATGAATAAGAATGGAATCCCCCTGGTATGAATAACATATTCAGGGGGATTCCATTCCCCCATATTTTAATATATTTATATATTTCATGTTCATATTTAATTCTTTTAAGGAGGGTTGCCCTTCAACAAATTGGTTTTCAAGTGGCCCTCCAATAAAAACAATAATTACAATCTAAGGAAACTAAGTAAAAGCTATTAAATAAAGCAAACTTTAAAACCCTTATTTACAATATTCAAAACCTATGTACAATAATTTTCAAGATTTACAATGAAAAAGAAAGAAAGTTCTGCTTCTAAATAGTTTTTTTGAAACTATACAGAGGACAAAATTCAGCTACAGTTAATATCAGCTGAGTAGCAAGTTGCCTATTTCTCCAATGCTTTAAGTTTAAACAAACAAACTAAAATGCACATCTCACCGGGTTATTTGCAGCACTCCTGCAGCGATCAATAACAGCATTAAAAGTCTGTTGTAATTCCATGTGTTCTGCTGGTATCGGTGGCCGGTCCATTTGTTTCGGTTTTGGTTCTGGCTCAGCCTACAACAAAAATATTAGAATCATGAGAATAAAAATTTCGTCTAAATGTTAAGTCCAGTTTTTGAAGCAAGGGTGCTGAATGCATCTGAATGAATTAAATTCACTTAAAAGCCGAAATACTAACGTATTTTTGTGATTCTGTTGCGTTTTTATGAGCAATGAAAATATAGGTAAATTCCTCTTAAATGAATGAAATTGGGCCCGAGACACTTGATCAAATCGCGAGGAATCTACTCACACAAAACAGTATGGAAGGCCATTCAGCCCTTCTCAAGATTTCCAGGAAATAGAATTTCAATAAATTACTGAAGTTTGTCAATTTCATGGTAATTAATGTGCAAATGATATGTCTTTCCCGCGAATAATTGTAATTTCTTTATTGGTCTGGTTGCGGTGTTTCTTTGCAATTTGATCAAGTGTTTCAGGCTCTTTTCAGGTACTTCGCAACCAAAATGTGTTATAAAGTTGAATTTACCTATATTTTCATTGACCATATAGAAACGTAAAAAATGTACACCAACCTATATCAAGCAGAGCTCGATTCATTTCCATCCATACACTACTCTTGGTACCATGAACTTTCACAAGTGGGAACTTATTCTGGCTCACCCCGTATATCGATTCCTCTCAACGATTCCGCAAAAGTTACTACTTGCATCAAGGGTATTATGTTAACGTTTCATGGCAATACAGTAAATCCCTGCATATAACAACCTACCTTTTTTCATAGCCAGCCTGAAATTAAGACTAACTTGAAGGTACAAAGGTTCTTACTTGAAGAGTGCCTTGCGTAGGCCCTTTAGAATCTTCACCAAAGATGATCAGCCCTGTTATTCGTTTGGGCAAAGCTATTATGTACATAATAACCAATTCTAAGCTTACAAACAGCAGGGGAGGAGATTTAAACTTTAACAGCCAACTGGGACAAAAATGAACTTAATAACGAAAATCCAAAATCAACTTTGCAACCCCTGCAATAAAAATATATTTTTCATCAAGCTGAAAAGGGGTTCTTTATTACAAGGTGGATAAGTTAGGAAAAACAGCCTCTAGGGTCCTTATTTTTATAGGTTCTGCGTGCTATTGAATCAAAATTCTGTTTCTGAAATGGACTGTTGAATTGAATCTAAATTTCAATGACAAATAAATCATGGGCCAGAATGGAATATGGAATTCTCGATTCCCATACAAACCCCTTACAGGCATTTTTCTAATTTTTGAGTCTTAAAGATGAGCGATTTTACCAAGCAAAATTTTCTTATCTAAGTTAACCCTTGACTGGTAGATTAACATCTTAGTTCTGAATATCGGCCACATACCTTTTATTCCACAGCCCGCCAAACGTGTAAACTTTGTAACATGTTGGTAACTAACTTGGTAACCAATTTCTATAATGAAGGTTTAGACCTACCGGCTGCTGTGGAGCTTGATTACTGATGACTGTTGATCCTGGCACGAAGGTACCAGGTGGCGTTTGTGCTACTGCAAGAAAAAACAGAAATATCTTTAAGAAACACCAACATCATTAATTCATTTTAAAGTGAATGAACGGAGCTAAGTAGAGGCAATCTATAAATAGGACAAAGAAAACTTCTACGCACGATATTGTTCTTCTGGCTAAACAATATCAACCAACGTCTCGAAATCATCAAGTACAATAGGCCAATAATAGAATACCCAGACTCCTTCCGCGCGGGGCTTTATCTATGTTGATTCTCTTTAAGAAGGCTTAAAAGTAACGTAGCTAAACTACAGCTAATTTAAGCCTACTACCTATTTTACAGTTCAAAGGAGTATTAATTTACATATTTTGAAATTGTGAACATACTTGCACTGACTCAAAGAGAAATTCACAAGCTACATCATAACAAGCTCTCTGAAATCAAAAGCTATTGTCAAATGCTTTGGATCACAGTTTAGTCGAAAGGCTTAGCTATCTTTTAAGATGCTGCGTGGTCATTTTAATGAATGATTACCTTCCGAAAAACCAGATTAAAAGGAAAGTTCGATTCCTCGTTTTGAGTGAAATAATCGCCATCATATTCCAGTCAACATTTTGTGAAAACTCAACGTGGCGATGAATTTGAACGTTTGCAAAATGACCGACCTTTGTAATTTCGTGCTCTAAAGCAAAGTTGGAGTTCAGCTTTTTTCACATCTTCCAAAGAATGGACTGGAAAACGAGGGAATAGTCCGAGGAATGAATGAACAGGAAAAGCAATGGAACCAAACCAGTTTGTAAAAGTGTTAATCCATCACCTTACAGAGCTTTCAATTTATTCTTTGAGACTTTCTCGCACTTTTTGGTGTAATACCTGGAATCACGAATTAGCCATTATGGCCAAAAACAGCCAAAAATGGATTGTTCACAATGGTGTTGACTTTGACGTTTTGATGCTCAGATTAATGGGAGAGCATAATTACATTTCAATGATTCTATTGAAGAATGGTACCTGTAAATCAAAATAAGAATCTTAAAAAATGATTTATTTCATTGCCTCTGCACTAAAGGGGCTGTGTCAGATGAGCGTCCAAACAATCATGATTTTCTCTCCCTAAATCAGGCAAAAGCAACAGATGCATTGCAAATGAAGATATTTTCTATAGGACTGAACTCTCTAAAATTAGCCAGTTCAATCGAATCTTTTCTACCATTTGAAGATACAGCTGGATTCTGAGCCAAACGTTTCAGATGTGATTGGCCTAAACACATGAAAGTCTACTGCTGGCTGAAGAAATTCTATGAAACACGCTTATTGTTTTCTAAAATCTCGTACAGCCCCTTAAACTAGGGATCTAAGGATCTATCCATGACCATAGTCCATGGTCAAGTTAGATGTCACGTGCGATAACGCAAAATGGATAGTGCAACACTTTAATGGTTTTTATTCGCGGATTTTTTCACGTAATCTACTTTGAGTCATACTTTGATCAATGACTACAAACCTTTTGGTTTTTCTGGCTCCTGTGCAGTTGGGTTGAAGATAGACATGCCAGGTGGCTGTGCAGGTGCTTGATTCGCTTCCTTTGTAACCAAAGAAATATATCATATAATATCTTCGCATGGGTGATATCATTTATCAAAACAATGAAAAGATACTAGGGTTATTGATGAAAACAAAGTAATTCATAAGAAAGTTATCAATGAATACTTTCCCATTTTCCAATTAAAGGTACTCGCTATTCCCACAAAATTTGATGCAATGTGACGCCCCTTCCCTTTCACAAATTTATCTATCTTTACAACGAACTAGTTGCAAAGAAGAAAATTTCCAAAATTGCACAATAATGTTATCAATTAGTTACTGTCAGTATCATTTCTCACAGTAGCAGGGTGGATCAGTGGGAGCACGCTTGACTACCAATCTGAAAGTTGGTGGTTCAAGTCCTCGCCCTGCCAAACATGCTACAAAATGTGAGGAGAGTCGCCAACTCTCTGTAATTCCAGGCTAAAGGAATCACGAGGTGTGGCCACATCGAGAGGAAGGACCAGGACGCTGCCTCGATGAGCTCAGCTTCTCAGCGTCCTAAAACTACCTTCGGATGCTAGGTAGAAATGTATACACAAAAAAATTCTCAAATACCTGCTTTGAAGCTTTCAAGGACATAGGAGGCTGTGAGCCAGTTGAATCCGGCGGTGGGCCTACGACAAAACAAATCGAAATACTCAAAACTTCCAAAACTTTCTAACAACGCCTGGGTACAACACAACGTTTGATCACAGAAAAAACACAACAGCTATTGCAGACGCTAAATAAAATAAATTCGAAATTGGCTTGACAAGCAGAACTCTCCTGCAATGTGGCTCTTTTGATTAATAATCATGTTATCGCCATGATTTGGTTTACGATTGAGTTTTTAGGGGGCAGCTCGACCTTTAAAGTACTTTAAAAGCGGCTCGGCCTGTCCTGTTGCTGATTGGCAGGAAATACCGAAATTACCTAGAATTGTTGTCATTTTCAAATGCTATTCTTAATCGAATTCGATGACATTCTTCTTTCATTGCAGTAATAACAAATGAATGAAATGAATCCCCCGTTTAAGATCGTTAAATAGGTGAGATGAGCCGGTTGGAGGAACAGTTATTGGAGGGGACGCATAGTCCAGGACGGGGTAGTCAAGGAAATATTGCATACCTGCATTTCCTTGCGGTGGCATTCCATATCCGCCATAGCCTTGGTTTGAAGAGAACTGATTTGAAGGTACACCCGGTGTTGGTTGGAAATCACTATACTGTGAAACGGAAGGTTGCGGTGCATTGTACTGGGATCCAGGGGGCACTTGTCCAGGTTGGTACTGACCAGGAATCTGAGCATGAGGTTGTCCGTATGATGGCTGCAGGAAGAAAAGAAAAAGTTCAATTTTTTATGAGTTGTACGAACACAAAAATCTTAAAAACAGTAAGTTCCAGATTCACCAGATGGTTGCCAATGAAAACGAGAATCTCTCCAAAGTCTGCCAAGCCTTCTGCCTTTTGGAGCAGAAGGCCTTTCAAACCTACCAAACCTACTGTTTTGACAATTTCAGAGTCACCCAAACAACATTTGGAGTCTATCAAGTCCATCGTTTTCAGAATTGGTACAAATCAAACACATTTTTAAAGCAAGTGATTTCTTTTCAGTAATCAAAGTGCCTGGGTAGCAAATAAGAAATGAGTGCTTACCTGACTAGTGGCAGATGGCATTCCAACAGTTGGCTGAGATGGTTGATACATTCCTTGATAGGTGCTGGCATTAACACTGGCAGGATTGTAATATTGAGAAGGTTGTGATGGCTGAGTTGGTTGCACTGGTGAAGGTTGAAAGCCATAACCTGGTTGAGGCTGCGTTGGGGTCTGCGAAGAACAAGTATCGATAAAACTGCTTTACGAAATACGAAAAAGAGCTCTGGTCATTGCTCATAGGCATTTGAAAGGTTTGAAAGGTGCTCTTAACAACAGCAATTCTAAATAATCAGCCTTAAAAATATGCAAGTATGAATGACTGCAAAAAGTCTTTTCAAAAATCAGTTGATAAGGAAGATACAAATCAAATTGAAAATTCCATTCAGTTCTATTCTATTTCCATTCGTAAAATACAAGTTGCTCCAAAGCAAAATAAATCTTAGAAAAATACGTGTATTCTACGAAACCCAAGAAAAGGACTGCTTTCGTGCAAAGTAGCTTGGACCAGTTGTATTTTCTTATTTTTGTTTATGCGGTTTCCAAAGGCAGGGAATGATTAAGGGTATAAAATCGTTCGTTTGTAGTTTTGTCGACTAACGACCTCATGCAAACTTATTCGAATACAGGAGGGGGCCTATCTAAAACGTGACACTACATTGTAAGATGTACGCTACTCGGTTAAGTATTTTATACCTTAATATTTACGGGGTGAGTGGCCGAGCGGCTTATACAGTTTCCATCAGGTGACTGAAGTTAAGCTCGGTCGAGTGAGGTCAAACTCCCGATGGGTGACCTCTCGGAGGCCTGACCTCGAACTGACCCCGCCGTCCTTCGGAAGAGATGTTAAACAACGGGTCCCCTGCCTGGATGCGGCATGAATAACAGGCTTAAATTAGCTTTAAGTAGCTAGAAATACTTCCAGGCTACTCAAAATAAATTACTGGAGAAAAATCTGACCTTTTGTATAAATTGTGAGAACTCTGCGAATTAGTGTTTGAATAGAAGGCTGATTGATAAAATTGGGGGCCTATAAAAATCTCTCAACTAAAAGAAATGAGCTTACTATAGACGTGCACAAATGAAAAGAGAGGAAGGTTAAAGAGTGCTTTTACGGCAAATTACCTTTGCTTGTGGTGCTTTTGGAGCAGGAGTGGCCCTGACACTGACTTTTTGAAATGGCAATTGAGTATCGCTAACTTGCTGTCCTTGGGCTTGCATGAGACGATCTTTTAACAAGGCTACAGTCTAGAAATAAGACAAATTTTTTTTTCTTTATTCAATGAAAACAATTAAAAGAAACAAACAACAAGATTTATAAACTCTGTGCCATCCATAGCGGGAAAGGACATATTGTCAGCGAGTTCCCACTATGGATGACACTTACATTTTCAAATATATAAGATTAATTTGACTAATATGAACACACACACAGATACATTCACAGATACTAGTACACACAGATACATTCACACATAGTACTCATACAGATACAGTCACTAACATGTAAAGCACGAATTCTTTGTTTCCAGAGGATGCTAAGTTTCGTAATCTACCAGATCAAAACGCTTGGACGATTTAATGTACTTTATTGTAGCTTCAAGAATCATTCTGTTGATGATATACGGAAATTCAACACTTCCATACAATAGCAGTGAACAAAAGATATCATCCTCAAGGTTGGCAATATCTAGGTTCAGAAATTCTGAGAGTTCGCCATGGAGATTCATACGAGAGTTGTTAAACAAAGGATAAGATAAATGAATTTCTACATAGCAATATTCTTGCAGAAGAGAGATTCATTACAATTGTATAAAGTAGATGGGAAAAATTTAACAGTAGTACTGTAAGTATAACAGTAGAAATGTAAAAAGAGCCACCGGGTGACCCAAAAAAACTTCACGAGCTAGATCGCACATAGTTTCCTGAAAGCAAATGTTATGAACACAAACAAGGTATCAGTAAGTAGCTGAAAGGGCTAGCTATCTTTTGAGATATTGCTTAGTCAGTTTAAGTTTTGCCTACTGTCCAAAAGAACAGTTTCAAAAATATGGAAATTCATTCATTTCTCGGACTATTCCCTCGTTTTCCAGTCCATGTTTTGGAAGATGTGAAAAAAGCTGAATTCCAAAGTTGCTTTGGAGCACTAAATTTGAACGAGGAACAGAGTTCAATCATTTTGCAAACAACAAATTTCCCCAGACGACTTCGCTTTGTTGAGTTTTCACAAATGTTGACTGGAAAATGATGGCGATTATGTCACTTAAAATGGGGAATCTGGGATTCGAAATTTTCTTTTAATCTGGTTTTTCGGATGGTAATCACTGTTTGAAATGACCATGCAGCATCCCAAAAGATAGTTAAGCTATTCAACTAAACTGTGATACAAAGCAGTTGTTAATAATCTTGATTTTGATTTCAGAGAGCCAGCTATGATCTAGCTGGTAAAGTCTGTTTGGGTAACCCGGTAGAATTCCAATCTTTGTCAATGCACAAGCAAACATCAGAACGATGACAAACACACCTTTTCCTTATCGTAGAACTGAAGCAAATGCATATTGTGTTTTGGCACAAAGAAAGAATATCTCTTATCCGCAGAAGACTGATCATTCATTGTTCTAAAGCAGATAGTTCATTAAGCAATGTCTCCTGACAAATCGCCTACAGCTGTCGAAAAGAATGGCCCATTTCTGCAATCCAATTTCATAGCTAACGTAGATTTTTCTGCATGGCAAAATATTAACAAATACAGCTGTTTAGTTTCTCTCCTCCTACACAGAGCCTTGCAAAGGCCTATTTGAAATTTTGTTTAAAGGGAAAAGTCGTAACAAGAAACGGGGTGCTACAGAAAATAAAATTCTTACTGGGTCATTGATAGTTGAGAGATAAACCATTGCTGTTTCATAACTTCCTTGTGATGCCAAAATGTTGCCATATTTGCTGAAAAAAAATGAACATTTGAATTTCAAATTCGGTGCTTTGAAAAAAAGCAAACATGCTGCTTATTACGGCCTGAAAACGAATTTAGGTTGGAAACGATTAATTCTGTAATCACGGACAACACTAGTTGGGACAGATGAGTTTTGTGTTAAAGAGGTCTTTCCAGCATGTAAGCTACTACCTTCCACTGCTGATCAATTCAAAGGTAAACAAAATTCGTGAAAGAGCATTGCGAATTGTATGCAAAGATAGTGGAAATGAGTTTGTAAATAGTGTGAATAATTCTGTAACCACGCATAAACGCAATCTGCAGTTGCTTATGATAGAGATTTTTAAAACAAAGAACGATCTCAACCCAACATTTATGAAAGATATTTTTGCAGAAAAAGACAGCTATTATAGTCTGCGTAATGTAAATCACTTGCAGCTGCCGAAAGTAAGGACAAAAATATATGGTACAGAAAATATTCAGTATAGAGGCTGCCTTTTATGGTCCTCACTTCCCAGCTTTTTGAAAGACTGTAGCACAATTCAAGAATTTAAAATGAAAGTAAAACAATGGAATGGTGATTCATGCAAAAAAAATTTATTAAAGATTTGGGATTTTTAGATTGATTTACTTTCTAGGTTATACTTCTTTTAGTTTTGTTGGCCTTAATTAGCTTTTAGCTATTCTAATTAGAAAAGCCAACTTTAAATAAATGGATAATAATAATAATAAGAATAATGATCCCCTTCCCCCTTTGCAATATTGGTTGCAGGAAGAACACATACCTGTCAACTTATCTTTGGCATTTCACCAGCCTCCAACATTGCAATGGGGGGCAGGGAGGGAGGATCCTAACTCGAAATTTCCTCCAAAAAGCAACGTATTTCATGAGTTTTGTCCGCAATTGTGGAAACAAGAATAATCAAGAAATCACCTGGTATCGGAAAAATCGCTGGAAAGTTTCTACGTCTGTTGGAAACAGTTCACAGCAAATTGTGAGCTTTCTTGGTGGTTACCAAAGTTCACAATTGCTATTCTCAGTTTTTCTCTTTCATATCCAATCTGATGTGAGCAAAAGACTGAAGGTTCTTAACCAGGATCTATTTTCTCGGGTAGCTTTGATTTCTGCCTCCTTGCTTTCTTTCACTTTGAGACGTGAAAGGCATAACTCAGAGAGGCAAAGTTTAATAACTGCCACGACTTCAAAAGATATCTGGGTATACAATCTGCAACGGTCTTGAGATAAGACACACAATTCTACATGCCTTTTCGGAGGAAAGGTATTGTCATAAACCATTGTAATAAACCATTCCTAAAATGCTAGAAAAAGATAGCTCAACACAACAATTTGAAGCCGCTATAAAAGTCTTTTACTTACCTAAGTTGGCCAGCCAAGAATGAATTCGAAGTGGCGGCAGTTTGTTTCTTTTCTCGTTCGACTGCTTTCTTCAAGACCATTACTTTCTCGATGAGATCTTGCAGCAACAATGGCGAAGCATCTCTTGGCACAGTCTTCGACCTTAGATGAAGTCAAGATACATAAAAATAGGATTAATATTTTCAAGATTGTTGCAGTGAAAGCGCATCAGTGATACCTATTTTCAAGTCATGTCATTTTGATCCAAAGCATTCATATTATCATTTACGGTGGCCCTATGCGTTGGGCAGGTCTTTCCGTATTGAAGAAAGGTGGCGTTGTGGCCTAGACTCATTACATAGGTTCCTTTAACTTTCGCTTGTTATTGTTTTTGTTGTTATCGCTTCATAGTGCCAAGTTAAAAACATCGTAATTTCCAAACTGTTTGATGTGACATGAATGATTTCCAAGGAAGGCTTAGTTTATGGATGTCTACAATATAGTAGCAAGCTAAAGTCTGTCGCTTTTGTGGTTTATGATTTAGAAATTTGATGATGTTACATCCTCAAATGAGCTGAAATATAACACACGCTGTAATTTAAAAAAATATTCAAGATTTCTGAAAATTCAAACGTTAGAATTATAGATAGGCAGCAAAAATTTCTTGTAAGCCATTCAGTTAGAAGAAATAGGTCATAGAATTTAACACCCACCTTTTTACACCGATTAAAAGATTTGAAACCTCTGTAAACGTAGTCTAATGCAAACGTACCAACGTAACCAATGAACCAATTTCAAAAACTTTGTTTATTTGATCACCTAAAGGCTAAATTGTGTTTAAAGATGTTGGTTGTGGTTTTACCACGGCGTTTTCATGTCGAAAAGAAGATTGATAAACCTGCTCAAATTCAAGCCTTAGATGGCATGAGAAAGAAACGGCCTATTTTTCCACTCAACATTTTAGATGTGACACAAAAGGCTGAACTCCTGTTCGTATTCTCTGAACTCAGTATTAACTGAATTCGTATTCTCTGAATGACAAATATTCTCTGAACGCAAAAAAAGTTCAGCCTATTGCATCACATCTAAAACATTGACTGGGAAAGTAGGCTGTTTCTTTTTCATGCCATATAAGGCTTGAATTTGAGCAGGTTTATCGATCTTCTTTTCAACGTGAAGACATCGGCCTAAACCACAACCAACATCCTCAAATACAATTTAGCCTTTCGGCAATCGGATAAAATAAAGCTTTGAAAATCGGTTCATCGGTTATGGACATATATGCAATCAAACGATAATACATCATTTTGGGACACCCGGTAGTCTAATGCAAACTTACCAGCAGGAAACCAGCCTTTCAACATTGCCAGAGCAAATATAACATATAATAGCTGATGTATAATTCTGCGCTTCGTTCTCCAACCTTTGACCAAGAAGATCACATAACTCAAAGAATTCCTCCGCACGGCCATATGTTACCAAGGTGGCGAGAGCCTCTTTCCAGTTATCAATAGCACAGGTTTCTACAATTGATCTCCAGTCACGGCCAACAACGCAGGAGATGAGCTGAAAGAAAATAAACCTAAACTCAGTATAAGAGAATATTTATATTTCTCTCTGCTTTCAAAACATGAATGAAAAATTGAAAATCTACAAAATGCAAAATGTTACCTTAAGCTCCGGGGACGTCTTTAATTTCGGATACTCCATAGGGGGGCTTAAAAGAGAGAGGGGCTTGTTCGACATAGTTTTATCCCAAACCATATAACACTAACATGCAAACTTATTAAGCTAACTAAATAGCAATTTGGGTAACTGCTAGCATTTGAGATAAGCGGGGGCTTTATGGAGAGGGAACTGATTTAAAATTTTGACCTAGAAGGGAGTGAGGGGCTTATGAGAGAGTGGAGATTAAAAGAGAGAAAGGCTAGATAGAGATTTTCCATGCATGAAGCCAAATAAGTGTCCTTGTTAATTTTGATATGGTTTGAGATAAAACTGCGTCAAATTTATGTATTTGACTCGTAAAACTGTATGTTGAATCCGCAAAATATGGTAATGGTATAAAAGAACTAAAAAGCTATCATGTACATCTTTGCGATTAGATTGTGCGAAAAAGCCTCCCCTTCTAATAAGACCCCTCTCTTTTAAGCCCCCCTTTCTGGAGTGCCCGAAATTAAATAGGCCCCAAGGGATTAATAGAGATTAATTTTTTTTTTTTTTTTACAACCACCTCTAAGCTTTAGCAATTAGCGTCTATGAGCAAAACTTCAACATAACAATAGCAATTTAATGTTACCTTTGAAATAGAGCTTCTTGCTTGGTCCAGATATCTTTTTTGTGTTCTTGCGAACAATTCTGGTCCACCAGCGACAGCTAGAATTAGTGCTTCTGCCATTCTGTCTGCTTTGAAGCAAATATCAACTGCTCCTTCGAAGTTTCCTGTCAGCAATGATTGGCTAACTAGCCCATCAGTATCTAGGAGAGATTAAGGTTACGTCAAGGGTTTATCGAACAGATAAAACATCGGGTACCAAAAATGACTAGTCTCGCAATATGCAATTCTCCATTGGTTCAGCTACATGCTGATACAATTTATGCGCAAATACAGGCTCACGAGTCACAACATTGTCACACTTGCATGTTTACATATCAAAATTGTACCGGTTGAGTCAAAAGAAAATAGTCCCCGTTTGAAAGGCCACTCCTCCCTGCATATCAAAGCAATAATATTGAAAATTGTCTTGTTGTATTGCCAATGCGTTCAACAAAAACGAGTGAAAACGATGAGCAAAATTTCCTTGGTTTTCCGTCCTAAAAGTGATGATAATCGCATGTATTCATGTATTTGAGTAGTCAGGCTTTATCATATAACTAATGGCAAGACCTCAAAATATCCTACGATTGATAGAAAGTTGAACGTCAACTTCTGTTACATGGTGTCACACGTAAATTAATAAAATATCACATTTTTGAAAGCTAACCTGAATGACATATGGCAATTGACTGCTTAATAAAGCAAGAAAAATGTGTTTACCTTCGTCTACAGATATCATTAAAGGTGAGACAGGCCGACCTGGGTCGTCGATAATTGAAGTACCTGCAAATAACAGAATCAATTTATTGCGACTTATCGAGAATCGTAATAAAACATATCTTGAAGAACAAAAGCTTGGTCTAAGGCTGACTTGATGTCGACAAAAAATAATTTAAAAGGGATCAGGCAAAATAGAACCTAAACAGTCTTTGGAAACATAAAAAATTGTCAGATGTTTTTCATCGAATAGCAGATTACTATTAGGATCAATGATCACGAGGGACAGTTAGGTTCCACCTTAAAAGCCAATCAATAGGAACTAAAATCCTGGATTTATATTTATCATAATATCTTAAAATCCTAGGCAAGGCAGGACAATATGGTGAAGGCAAAAGATTGGGTTTTCCAAAGGCGAAGATAATGTATAATAAACAACAGACTAAAGATGCTTCAAACAGTGTAAATTAAGACTTTTAACTTACTGGCATTCAATGAGGTATCAATGCTTAATGCACCAATCCGGTCAAATGCTGAGCTTGCATCTGTATCTGATGCTGGTGTCTGCAATAAACAAAACACAATATTCATCAGTTACTACATCAAATTCACAAAGCAGAAATACTACCTGAATTATAACCTTTGATATATGTGGCAGTATAAAGGAAAAAGTGCATGGATAGCAATTCATACCGAAAGAAGCACTGTTAGGACCTCAAGTTCTTTACTCTCCAATAAAGAACAGAGGCTTTGAATGATATAATTTTGAAGTTCCCTCAGGTATAATGGCACTATCCCAACCTGTTGTAGGTGAATTACTCTGAAGACATTTAAAAACAGGGGTTTCTTACTTTTGATTGCAAATTCTTTAACATCATTGTACAATTGTTTAGAATGTTGTAAATAGAGTTTTAAAGTTTAATTTGATTATTAACTTTTAAATTTACATTTTTCTAGATTTTAATTATCGTTTTATCAGAAGCCCCATTGAAAACCAGCTTCTGCTGAAGGGCAACCCCCCTTAAAAGAATTAAATATGAAATATGAAATAGGTCGAAATAACTTTATCTTGAAAAACAATTTACCTTTGTTCCCTGTGCAGGAGATGCGCTTCCACTATAATACAAGCCACCTTCGCTCTTCACTTTCCCAGGTTCCTGAGTAGTATCAAAACAAGGTCAGAAACTAGAAGTAGCTTCATACAACTGTTACTGTAAACTGGGAAATTAAGAATAGATTTGAAGGCACTACTTCCAAAGAAATAACATTCTCAAAATTACGAAGCAACGGTCTGTCTCAAGCTAAATGTCACGTGCAAATGCCTGCGAATAAAAACAAACAAAGGCCTTTCCAGGAGCAATTTAGCGTCACTGCAAGTCTCACGTGAAATCTAATTCGAGACAGACTTTAGACAGCAACATAATGTAAGATGTTCAAATCTAAAACAAATGGGGGATAACATGTTACGAAACGTAGGAGCACGCCTCTTCTGGAACAGCCTCTCTCCTCCCTCAATCTCTAACTCGTAAGCTTTCAGTAGTAGATATAAAGAAACCATAGATGAAAGGAAGAGAATGTGAAATCAAAATTAAATTTGGCCAGTATTACAGAAACTGCAGATTAAAAGCCTCAATCCTGATACTTGGCCATGTAAAGGCTCTTATTCAACGATCATGCCTTGCACGTGCCGTCTTTTGGTTTGTCTTTGTTGTCGCTATTCTCATGGCCTTTAAGCACGTTATTTACAAGAACCATAGCAAGAACCATCAAATAAACATATTGGAACCATTTTAGGTTGTTGAGAAAATCACGTTTCTCATGCGGGTTTCATTTTATCTTAACCCTATCTCACCTGGGCGTTTTGAAGCGGTAAATACCTGAGGGGGGGGAGGTGATTCCACCCCCCCCCCCCCTCTTTTTCTTCGCTGTTGTAGTAGCTACAATCTTTAGAATTGGTAAATATATATACTTTGATGCAAACAATCAAAATCACATGATTAAATCAAATTATCTCTATTGTTCCCGTTGCTATGACAATAAGAAGATTTTAAGTTATGATTATCATGATTGTTACCAACATGATTGAAACAATGAAATGAGGCACTAAATTGAAATATTTTGTTTCAAATTTTGTTGGACATCATCAAATACATGTGTAAGTATAATTTTGCATATATTTGAGATTAAAATTTGCAACAATTAAAAAAAAAAGTATACAAATTTTGTTGACTACACAGTAAAACATCGGTTGCCATGGTTACGAGGCTATATTTAGCATCTTGAAATTTTCATCATTCGATACAGTATAGATATAAAGTCAAAGTAGCGGAGTCTTGGCATCCTGCATTGCATATTCTAGCATAGGCGAATAAAAGTTTGGTTGGGGGGTGGAATCCACCCCCCCCCCAGGTGAGATAGGGTTAACTATCTTTTCCTTTGAATTGCATTTGAATTTCCTATGAATTTGTGTCCTAAATACTATGTTACTTCAATGAGCGACCCAAGCTAGGCACGGTTGCTTTCTTAGGCTGTGCAGAATGCAACTTCTGATAATCGTTTGATGTAATAGGTTTTGTATTCTGCAAATAAATTTTAATTAAATAATTCAGATTGACATCTTTGAAAAGTTTTACCTCGGTATCAAGGAGCTGCATTTTGCTGGCAAGTTCATCGGCATCAACACCAACCATTTGCGAAGATGATGAAGCAAGACTTTTTGGTATCGATGACATACTTGAAATCTGAAGGAAAATAATGATGATATCATAATAAGCGACTACTGGTAGACTTATGACTTTTCGTCCCTTGTTTCCCTGCGTTCTTTGATTTGCTGAATTATTTTCAAAGTTTCAGTTTCAGTTTCAGTTTCATATATTTTAAATTCACTTCATACAATTTATAATTTACTATACTAACAGCTAACTAAACTACAAGGAAAAGAAAATATTACAGAAAATTAATACATTGGTACGGAAAATTAATACAATATACAAATACAGAGAAAAGAATAAATTGTATGGAGGGAATTACTTAAAGGAGGAGCTCTCTCAATAGGTGAACTAATCGAGGAGAGAGCCCCCCTTATGATACGAAAATTTGAAATTATGATAGACACATTTGATTTTCATATAATAAAGTAGAAATTGTGCTAGAGTCAAACATACCTTTGAATTATTCATTGACCTTGTTCAGTAAGTAAATTTTCAGTTGCTTTTTGAAGGATATTTTCGATGGAGCATTCCGGAGTTCAACGGGTAATGAATTCCAAAGTTTAGCACCAAGATATCGAATTGATTTTAAACCATATTGAAGACTGTTTATTCGAGATAAGTATAGATTTCCTTGACTGGCCTGTCTCGTTGAATATTGATGAACAGATGAATTGAATAGGAAGAAGTTATGAAAGCAACTAGGTGAAGTTTTATTAACAGAGTCAAAGACAAAGGTTAAAAGTCGGAGTTCAAATATCTCAGAAAGTTTGAGAAGTTTAAGATCTTTAAAGATTGGAAGAGAGGGTGACATGCGAGGCTGAAATGAGATAGCTCTGACTGCTTTTTTCTGTAGTTTAAAAATTGGATCAACATATGATGCATATGTTTGACCCCAAACAATAAGACCATATTGTAAGAAGGACAGAAACAAAGCATTGTACAAGCAAAGTAAAACATCTAAGGGAAGTAAGTTTCTAATTTTGAAAAAGATTCCACAAGTTCTGGCTAATTTTTTAGAAAGTTCACTGAGATGGTATTTCCAGCTTAGATGCTCATCTAAGAGGAGTCCTAAGAATTTGACAAACTTGACCCTTTTAATATGCTTTTTCCCTATTTTTATCGTAGAATCAGAAGGAACATTTTTAGAAGGAGAATGAAAGATAATATAGTTTGTCTTATCAATGTTTAATGATAATTTATTAGCATCAAGCCATTTCTTTATTGATCTAAGTTCTTTGTTAACGATTTTAATTAAGTTAGATAAATCATTTGATTCACAGTAGATGTTTGTATCATCAGCAAAGAGATAGAAATTAAGTTTCTTAGAAGCATTTGGTAGATCATTGATGTAGATAAGGAAAAGTAATGGGCCTAGTACAGAACCTTGTGGTACACCACAAGTAACTGAAAGTAAGTTAGAATTATTTCCATTGACAGAGACATATTGCTTTCTGTCAGACAGATAAGATTTAAACCACTCAAGGGCACAACCGCGCACCCCATGGTGTTCCAATTTTGATAACAAAATTTTATGATTCACAGTATCAAAAGCCTTTTGTAAATCAATAAAAATACCACAACCAAATTTTTTATTATCAAGTGTGTTTCTAATAGCTTCTGTCAAACTCACCAGCGCATGATCAATAGAGTGGTTTTCTTGAAATCCAAATTGTAAGGAATAAAGAACATTATTTATTTCTAAAAATCTATACAGTCGCCTGTACATCAACTTCTCAAATATCTTACTGAAGATGGGTAAAAGAGAAATTGGCCTATAGTTAGATGGTAGCTCAGGATTCCCTTTTTTGAATAGAGTTATCACCTTGGCTATCTTAAGTTTATCAGGAAAAGTACCAGACTGGAAAGACTGATTCACAAGAAGAGCAAGAAGTGGAGAAACTGAGGATCCAATGATTTTTAATAATTTTATGGGTATACTGTTAGGACCTACGGATTTAGATGGATTTAAAATATTGATTATGTCATTAATTTCTGTCCAGGTGACTGGAGTAAGGAAAAGTGAATTAGAAGTTCTGTTTGTTAAATAGTCCAGGGGAGACTTAGGTGTTACTGGGATTGTCTTTGTTATTTCATCAGCAACATTTACAAAAAAATCATTAAAAATATTTGACATTTTACCTGGTTCTGATGTTACATTTCCTTCCTTATCTTTGATTTTGTTAATTAAAGAAGATGTAGAAGATTTATGAGAGATGATGGTTTTTATACCTGACCATAATTTTTTCATATTTTGAGTGTTAGTAGAAAAATAGTTATGAAAATAATTTTCTTTACTTCTTTTTATTTCATTGGCAACACGATTTCTAAATTTTTTATACAATTTAAGGTTGTCATCAGTTGCATTTTTCCTTAATTTCAGCAAAACTCTGTCTCGGATTCTCATCATCTTTTGCACTCTATTATTTATCCATGGCTTATTTTTCAGTTTAATTTCCTTTCTACTCCTCTTTTTGATTGGTGCGTGCTTATTTGTCAAAGTACTAAGGTCTTGCAAAAATCTGTCAAATTTTTTGCTCACATCCATATCACTATTTTCTAAATAAGTAAAGTTAATCTGATGAAAGTCCTCAAGGAATTGGTCATCCTTAAATTTAGAATAATCATATTTGAATGATTCAGATTTATTATGACTGACCTGAGTATTTTTCAAAATCAAGAACTGGGGAAAATGGTCAGTAATTTGCATTAAAATGTTGCCACTTGTTATATTAGCATTGGTAGCATTAGTGTATATGTTGTCAATAACTGATGCTCTATGTTCTGAGACTCTAGTAGGATGATGAATACAAGGAAGAAGGCTGTGTGAAAAAAAGTTGTTGACAAAATCAGTTGTTGGTGTATGGGAAGCATAATCAAGTAGATTGACATTGAAATCACCCATTATAAATACCAGTTTGTTTGAGGATATTTTAGAAAGAAGATCCTGAAAGTGAGATGTGAGGTTTTCAACAGGTGAACTTGGGTGTCTGTAAACACAACAAATAAGGAAATCTTTATCCTTTTTGTTTTCAATCTCCACCCATATTGTTTCAAAATCATCAGTGCAAGAATCTAAGTCTATTCTTGGCTTGGAAGCAAGAGAATTTCTAATATACAAACCAACATACCATTGCTCTTAAAAAATGGGTCCCCTGTTTCAAAATGGCCTAAACTAGCGGGAGTTCTCGTACACTCAAAAAAAAAGTTTCAAAGTCTGGTTTAAAGAGCTTCAACATTGAAAGGCAAACATTCAGTACAAAGAATAGTGAAAGTACTCCAAAACTGGCCTAAAATCCTGCGCAATAAAGGAAAGCTAAGCAAAAAGGCTAAACGACGGTCCAAAGCATACTATATTATTATACGGCAGTTTCTTTATAATCTTGTTTTAGCGGAATCTCGTTCCCAAGGGCATCTGTTGTTGTCAATAGGAGGCTAGACCTCAACAGATACAGTTTACGTTGCAGTTTGTTTATTTGATTCAGGAGCTGTTTTGTACTTGTTATATATAAGCCCTAAATACGCGAGAATTATAATGCCTTCTGCGCGACTTCTGAATGAAATAAACAAAATCTGCCAGAAAGAACTTTAGATTTAGCCTTCTACTTTCGTTATAAGCAAATAGCTTCTCTTAAAAACCACCTTTCGCTTGCACAAGGTGAGATTGCCCTACAAGTTTCGGGGGAAAATGTTGCGGCTTTGTTTGTTTTTAATCACTGGTTGAGAGAATTTCCTTGTCAGCAGTCGCTAATCGCTTTGAATTAAGGTGTCAATCAAACGCAACTGCTGCTATTGTATTACAAAATCTGCCCTTGTTATTCAGCACAATACCTTCTTTGCAAGCTCTTGTGGATGATATCCCAGGAGATCTAAAAACTGCAATCTTGGTTCTTTGTCGAAGTTGACCTGAAATACAAAAATAAATCTATAGCAGTCTGAATGAAAGTTTATGTATAGCAAAAGAGGTTCATTTCAAATTTCAGAAATAAAGAAGGCGACATTAAAAATTTTTCCTTCAGCTCATGTTAATTATCTTGACTCAAATTATGTTTTTTATAAAAACTAAATGAATAATTATTGGCCCAAAGGCCTTGAAATATCCGAAACGTTTCAGTTCAGACTAGAGCCATTATCAACCACAATTATTGAGGAAAACAAGATGCTTATAGTCTAATGACACGAGGAATTATCAAGATAGGTTCATTTTACCATACAGGGCTAAAAAACGAAGTAGCGTGGTAGCGCCGCTACCAGGAAGGAAGCTGAACTGCTCAAATTTCCCAGCAAGGAAAAAGGGACAACGGAGAAAGAAACTGAAGGGAAGAGGAGGGGAGGGAAGGGAAAGGAAAGAAAGAAGGAGAGAAAAGAAGAGGGACAGAGTTGAGCAGTATATTGGGAAGGAAGAAGAAAGTATACAAGAAGAAACAAAGGTACTTAGCTCGCTACCAAGAAGTAAACACATTTTTCGAGCCCTGCCATTCAATTTCCATCGTAAACTGGGTATATATTTAAAGTAAGCCAAATTTTCAGTCTTACGACTGCTATGAGTAAATATAGGCAATATTCAAAGAAATAACTTCGGAGCAAATACTCAATACGTTATTGCAAATGACAATAAAAACACTGCTTTCTGAAAGTTACTTTACTCTTCGTACCTTTAAAAAGCTCCACAATGTGCGTTCTGTATCGCTTGCTGATTGACCAATCTTCTGATCACAAAATTCCACAAGCTGACCAGAAAGCAAAGCATTCTCTAATTCACCAGATCGCTGCAAGAATTCTCCCTCCGTTACAACTTGACTCACACTGACCTTGAATTGAATATAAGAAGAACGTGATTTCACCGATGGCGTCAATAGAAATGGACAAGACCTCTTCTTGAAGAGTGATGGGCTTTGACTGGTTGGACGTAACGCACGCTGGTTAGGGTTAGAGCAACTCATAAGGGCTCCCAAGTTGCCGGGGCCCCGGAAAAGCATTTACGATTGTCAACACAGGCCTACTTTCACTTCATATAAAAAGAGTGTTGATTTGCAATGAATACTTTGCAGGGGCCCCAAAACTTTTAATATATTGAGCGCTGTTGTGAATCTAATTGAATTTAATTGAACGCAAGCTTCAAGTATCCTATGAATTGAAACTTACCAAAAAATGCTTCAAGGAAATATGAGCGAATTTAGTAATCACTTCACAAAAATCCATTTTTGGAAGATGTTTAAGACCAATTTTCGAAATTTTGTAGGGAAGCCTTTCGTCTAGTTGATCACAACCCATTGCTTCATTCGTTAGTGAATGTCCTACGAGAGAGCCAGAAGGAGGCCCTTGACATACAAAGGGCCCCGAGCTGCTCCGTTACACCATTGGCTATAACCTGTTAGTTGCTGGCTTCTCAATTGCCCGGAGGGGGGGGCACTCCCATACTTGACCTGACGGGATGTGCCGCTCAACAGGGTGTCCTTTTGCGGTAAAAATTATGCGACAGGGTGTCATTTTCTAGCAAAAATTATGCGACAGGGTATTATAATAGGTAAAAAAGTTATGCGACAGGGTATCACAAGCAAAAATTGTGTTCTACACTGTATTTGAGAGGCAAAATCTTTATGCGACAGGGTATCACAAGCAAAAATTGCGTTCTACACTGTATTTGAGAGGCAAAATTTTTATGCGACAGGGTATACTTTTGGCCTATTTTTTATGCGACAGGGTGCAGGGTGTGGAGAGGTTTTCCGCACACCCCCGTCACTTCCCTAGTCAAGTACCCCCCCCCCCCCGGGCTCAATTACACAAATGATCTAGACCAACGCCGTGATTCCTCACATTCGTTCAACGTTGTCAATCTGATGTTTATACTTTCACTCATACAAGTTTGAAGCCACAAAGCCACAAACACATCCAATTCAGTGGGGAAAACTAAGACTCATGTAATCAGTTTACAAATGATCAGCATCATAAGGAAAGAAAGTCTTGGTTAGCACAATCATCTTTGAGTCTACGATTCATTTACTTGCTGCTTTCATGTTAAATGCAAGGTTAACAGTTGAGTTCAGAAACCAAGTCAGTTGAAACTGCAAGAGCGTTGATCAATTTTTATTAAACAGGGAGTGAGAAACCAAAATTTAGACAAATTTCAGAACATACCTGTTTAGCTGGCTGGTCAGGAAAATTGCCAAAAGTAAGTAATTTGCCACCAAACTGAAAGAGGTCGAGACATGTGAATCAGATATATGAAACAAAATGCACTGCCCTTTTTTCTCCTCAGTCCTTCGGAAGGGACGTTACACTAGGGGTCCCATGCCTCGATGCGGCATGTACAGTGGGCTTAAATTAGCTTTAAGTAGACAGAAATACTTCGAGCCCACTTAAAAAATAAATTACTCCACGGAGGGAGGTCATGGCATCTAACAAGCAACAAAATATGGTGACGGCATGCGAGGTTATCAAATTCTACTACAAAATGTAAATGGCATAATCGATAGTTATTGTCGCAACGCCGTTGGAGTTAAAGTGAAAGGACTCACGGCAAAACTAGCACCACAAGGTCTTCTCATCCAACGAGGTGGCTTCTTCAATGGCTCTGGTACAGGCAATGGTTTGGCTTCATGTGGCTGGCCGGCGAATGCATCGCCTCCAAAGGAGCTTGCAACCTATGAGAGATTCAGACAATTCAAACAAATAGTTTTCAACCACTTCACTGTTAAAAGTAGGGGGGAGATTATAACTGGCATGATTTGGAAATAAACCTTACCAAAGTTGAAAGGTACTATTCCCGAAAACGGGCAGGTGTGCCCCAAAGAGTAAACTGATATCAATATTGTCTCGTAATAACAACACGTCTTAAAGAACTCAGAATCAAACCACCTATAGTAGATAGAAGATATGCTAGGTTAATTCTCACAGTAATGTGTAAATGAGCGATATGAATTTCACGGCGTTCAAGCTTGTATGAATAGACTTTACCTTGATAGCCCCACACCATTTTAAACATATGCAAAGGTAGCAGAGACTTGGGTATTCAATTACCTTATCAGCAGATGCATTACTTGGCACAGCACCACTGCCCATGACAGAGCTAACAGTCACGTGACCATCAAATGATGCAGTTGACAGGACACCTGGATTTCTTGGGCACCACAGTACATCAAAGCACCATTGCGAGGTTGTTGGTAGTTCATAAATAATCTGTAATAAAAACGACTGTGTGATATTCCGTGTGGCAAAAATGTTATCTTTTTATATCCAGATAAAATTTTTACAATACATGCTACTACTTACTCTACATATTGATACAATACAACTATACAACAGTATTGGGACGATCAAATGAGGAGCAAAATGGTGTGACTACCCCGTGGTCTTACATGCAACAAAAACAATAAACATTAAAGGAGAATACGCAAAAAGAAAAAAGAATACTTGGACATTTTCACTACACGCTAAATACAACACAGGTTAACTACAATAAACGCTTGTGGCATAAAGACTGCAGGAAAGACTCTAGTCGCTAATCGCTTTGAATTGAAATGTCAACAAAAACTGATGATATTGTCTTATAAAATCTGTCCTGGCTGTTCACATTTCGCTATCTTGAGGGTCTGCTATCTCAAAAATTCCCTAGTTCACATGAGTCTTTCTTTCCACTCGCGTTTCTCATGACATACTATTCATTAAATTAAACATTCAATTTCTCAAACATAGTTCAATTTGCCCTGAAAATTTGAGGAAAAAAACAGATGCTGACAGTAGCATTACCTCTCCATTCTGTGAGCTGGTGTTTGGATTCCAACAAAGGATTCTGTTGTCTTTGGCACAGCTCATGAGAAGATCCGGATCTTGTGGACACCAATCCAAGGATAGAATGCCTCTGAAAGATGAAAATGCAACTTTAGATTTTGATAAATGTTCTTGCACAAATAAAGTCTGAATTTCTGTATCAATTACGTAAACAAATGATTGGTGGTACAAAATTTGAAAATAGCCTTAAATAATGAACTCATCGTTCTAAACCCATAAAATCAACAAAAACACTGTAATCTGCAGAAAGAAAGCTGTTAGCTCCTGTAGAAGAACACGATGATTACAATACAGCAAACCAACCTGCTGTGTCCTTCCATGACTTTTACTGGTGACGTAGCAAATCGCAGATCCCATAGCTGACAAAGCAAATAAAACACATTTCAAAACTAGCTAGGAAGCATGAATAAATTTGTTTATGAAAAAGATGAAAAAATTTGCATAAATCTCATAGTCAGCTTTTCAAATAACTGCATATTAAAACTGGCAAACGGACATTGCTATCAAAAGAGCCTAATTTTTATAAACTTCCAAACGACATTCAAGATAATAAAGTATCTCGCATGCATCTCAAGCACAAACAAAATCTGCCTAAAGTATTATAATGAACAGTAATCGCCTTCGACGATAAACAGTAATGAAACATGCAATGAAATTTGATGTAATTTTCACTTCTTATTTTTGGCCTTTTCATTTAGAAGGTCCTTGACTCAGGCATGGCCATGAGATTTTTAGCAAGGGAGCAGAAAATGGCTCTCTGGGCATAGGGCTCAAATCTTTCAAATCTTTAAAAAGGTGGGTGTAAACTTGAATGAAATTTGCGCTTGAATTGAGCTTTCAAGATTAACATGTCTGCTCTCAAAGCACCAATACCAACAAACGAGGTACCTATGTTCAAGTCAACTATCAAGGAACATTTCTAGAATGACTAGATGTTGATTGAAGCTAAATTCACATCGCTGGAGTCAACCAAATCCGTATACATTTTTTAGGGACACCCGGTAATATGCAACAATATACCTGTATGACAGGGTATCTATCATCCTCATTGCCAATAACCATCTGTGTTGCTACCTCAGGATGCCATGCCATAGATTTACAATGCAACATTGCAGAGGTATCACCAACTTTTATGATTGGCTCACTCTTGCGTAAATCCCAAACAACAACCCGGCCTGATGGTGATGATGATGCCATGATGTGCTGCACTTGTTTGTTCCAATGTACACAGCTGATGTTATCTAAAGGAGTGCTTTTTGCCCCAGGTGTGAGAGGTGTGTCAGGCTTGTTTAAATCCCAGATGAATATCTCAGAATCGTTGGCACCTATTTTTGGGTTATGGAGATAAAGATAAATCATGACCCTGTAATTAAGGATTGCAGCATTCAGCAATTTTATTTCTTTCAGAATAGCTGGTAGTTTGAACACAGCCAGCAAATGTTGTCCTTTTTATCAGAAAAAGTAGGAAATGCAAATTGAATCCTCAAGCACAATATATACAGACTTCGTAAAAATGAAAGGCTGCACTATGAAAATGAACATTCCCACACAATTTTCAGTTACAGTGGCACTACTGGCAGTCCATGACAGAAATTTCTTCTCCAGGAGAAAACGATCAGTTTTTTAACACGAACCATAATTTTTGCGATTGAGTTGGAAAATTCAGCTTGATAAATTGAGCACCAAATGGGTAGTAATGTCTTTAATAGAGTGAGTGAACATTAACATTTCACTGCAACAATTCTGCTTATCTACTTGGCTCCTTCTTGTCATTCTTTTTGTCTTTTTTGCTTTGTTGTAAATTAACAGTAACTTCTTAATGTTAAGGGCTTAGCTGTTTTCCCAAGTGCTCAATCAAGCACCTAAAAATGTTCAAGGTGCTTCAATTGTCAAAGGCCTGTATGTTTCTTCCTTGCACGGCCTGTCATAGCAATGGGTCTTTTATGGCAAAAAAGTATTTAATTAATGATTTAATTCAGATCATACCTGATGCAAGAAGATTTTCTTGGTATGGGTTGATATCCAAGGCTTGTACAGGTCCACTGTGTCTATCAAGTCGCATTGCAATCCTATCTTCAGAATCATCATTAATTATCTTTGCTGCATCATAAACAAATATATGTCCATTGTCTGTTCCACCAATGATTATTCCAGAAGGATGCTCTTCGCTCTTTATTCCACAGCTTCCCCAGATTACTTTATGAAGCCTTCAAAAGGCAGAGACAAAGGTCAATTATTTCAATACTGCATACATCTCTTGGCCATCATAGGACTACTGCTGTATGCTTCATTCAATTTTAGCTATATTCTACTTGAGCTTGGAATGGAAAATTCTAAGAGTAGATGCAGCCTTTAAAAACTGGATGTTAAATAGATCAAAATTTTAATTTGCAAAATTTTTCATGGCAATTAAAATATGTTTATTGTGATTTTTTAATGTCGGTTAGAGTCCTTTAACCGTAGTTAATATTCTCCCATGCACAGTGCCTCTCCCTCTGCGGGGTGGCGGTCAAACCTGTTTGTCCGGTTTTCCTTCAGCACAGGCTTTTATCAGACCACAAGGGCCGAAGTTCTTGACTCAATTTCCACCAAGATTATTTAGGCCATTTGAAGTTATTCGTACAAGCTCATATATTGTTGTATTTATCTTCCCCGCCCTCCCAGCCCTCTTATTTTCTATTTGCTTTCTTCTTTCCTTTCCACAGATTTTCAGTCTGTGGGACAGGTGCATTGGTTGCCTGCCGGTAATTCTTACCATCCAACCTGTACGAAAATACAAGGCCATGTAATAGCCATGTACAAGCCTTGTAGTTATGGCCTTGTAACCTTGTTTTAGCCTGGAATAGCCTTGCTGTAACCTTGTAAATGGCTTGAAAAATGCTAATTAGCCTTGTGGAAGCCTTGTGGAAACCTTGTGTTAGACTGGTTGCAGCTTGGAATCTTACTGATAGCCTTGTAATTTTCTTCCAAGGCTAGTACAAGGTCATAACAAGGTCATAATCCCCTCTACAAGGCTAAAACTTGGCCTGTACAAGGCCAAGTTTAGCCTTGTATTTTTGTACAGGAATCACCGACCGTAAAGTTGTGAATTTTTCCGGCAGTTATGGGCTGATGCACTACCGCCCAATTCCTGAGCTGGTTCCACACTGCAATGGCCTTATTGTTATTTTGCGTTAAGCTTGGGGGGAAATATTAAAGACACGGTATGAATGTGGTACCTTTGGCTGCATTCAATTGATCCAGCAACTGGCATTTCAATAGCACTGTTTCCAAAATCAACATGGAAGATTTCCAGGGCTGCTGTTGTGCTGCAAAACAAAGATTTCAAGATTTACAAAAAATGGCTAGTAATTTGGGATATGGCAACCGTAGCTGTAATTGTTTCAGGTTTAAAGGACAAGTCCGGGGTTGGTATGATTCATGATAAAATACAAGATAATACTGCTATGAATGATGTATGATACCATTTTCCACTATTTTTGTCTTCTCCTTGTGAAATTACATATTCAAATAAGCAATTTGAGCGAAGTGACGTCATATCGCACAAACGAAAACGAGGCTATGCGATTGTTTTTTCGCCTCTTTATCGTAGCAAGCCTCTTTATCGGGTTCTCGTGCCATTTTCAATCCATGAGTACATGATAAAGAGGCTAGTGCAAGTAAGAGGCAAAAAACGATCGCAGAACCTCGTTTTCGTTTGTGCGATATGACGCCACTTCGCTCAAATTGCTTATTTGAATACACAATTTCACAAGAAGAAGATGAAAAATAGCAAAAAAAAGTATCATACATCATTCATAGCAGTATTAGCTTGTATTTTATCATCAATCATACCAACCCAGGACTTGTCCTTCAAAGAAGGCAAGGAAAATGATGCTTAATTTGCATAGAGTAGCAACTATTCAAGAAAAAAACAGAAAGAAAAATTGTGAAAACTAAAAGTAAAGCCAAGCATACTATAAAGCCCCATTATTTTTGTATTACACTCTATTTTTCTCAAAAAGTCTTCTGCATAGGTACAAACCTTAGTATCATACTGAAGCCAGATTCCATTCACTGTTTCTTTTGCAAGAAAGTGTGTGGTTGGGAACAATAAATAAACAATGTTGTTTTAGCGAAAATGGCACAGGGAAGATCTTTTGAAGGAACAGAAGAAATGCAGACTGGCAGGTGTGCAGAGTTTTGCATTTGCATATTGGAGATTTCAATAAGCTATCCACAATAGACAATAGAGAACAGAAGAAATTTCTCTTTGCACGTACAGTACCACATATGTCATCAAAAAGTAACATACTCTGCAGACTGGTAAGGGAGCACCATGAGACATTCAAAAGCAATATTTCATTTATTCATAGAGGATTCTATAACAAATGACACTTCTTCTTACCTGAATGTTGCATCTAATTGCTGAGCAGCAGTTCCAGCTGCCAAATAAATTGGGTGCTGTTCTGCAGGGCTCCATGCTATGTTCGCAGTTCTCTGCACCTCTTTCACTTTCGCCATTTTGTCTCTAAATAAATAATTTGAATAAATGCAAAACATTAATTTCTCATGAAATTGTTCTTTGACCAATTGATTTTTTTTGTAAGACTGGAAAGTTTTGTATTTTGCATGTGCAACAAGTTGAGATGGCCTAAGTAAGATTTTTGTGGAAATGTTGCAGTTTCCTACAGTACAAACTTTCCAGTCTCAGTTGTTTATTAGTGAACTTGTTTATGATATGGAGTGGCAACTTCAATCAACCAAACCCTGACCCCAACACACAAACAATAACAAACAAACATTATCCAACTGAGCCCCTCTAAAAGTCTCTGAAAGTAATAATAATAGGTAGGTAGGTAGGTAGGTAGGTAGGTAGGTAGGTAGGTAGGTAGGTAGGTATAACTTTATTGATGTAAACTAGTTAAATGTTTTGTAATGTTCTTGTTCTTGCATGCAAGCGCCCTACTAGACTAGATAAGCATTGCTCTGGTGAGAAGTATAATAGGGCATGCAAATCAGCAAGTATTAAATTTTAGCTGATTTATGAACAAATATTATCATGAATGCAGAAGCAAAATTATTGATCAAATTTTATTAAAATATTAGAATAAAACTGGAGATGAAATGCACTTACAGAGGGTGTTCATAATGATTATTGACCCTCACCCAGCGCTAGTCCTGCTGAGAGCTACTATCCAATGGGCCTACTCCTCACCTAACAAAATTCCCAATTCTTCCTCTCTTTTGTTCTCCTTTTTTTGTACACAAACAATTTCTCCCGCTTTTGTAATACAGTAGAACCTTTCGTATCTTAACTCGTTTGACTCCTTGCTTGCCTGATCTTAATTCGTCACTGTGATGCTAGCAGATGAAATGTAGCAATCGTTTAAAGTACTGTTCCTTCTCTGCAATTTCGAAATCAAACGGAGCCGTCTATGTGATGGGCCTAAATAAAGCTATTTAGGCCCATAAAATGTTTTTGGCAACAGCAGTTTTATTTTCTTGCCCACTGCACCTCTGGCAGTTCCATTGAAATTAAATTTGCACATTGTAGTATCAATAGTATTTACCTATCAAATAAAACAGCTCTTACCTAAGTTTCTTCTACTTTCTCTGCAGACGAGGAGCGAGTATTTTCAGTGTCCGTTTATCAACTTTCTCAGCTGTTGTGTTCACTTCTTCCACTGCAAGGAAATTACGCTACCATTTTGCATAGTATAAAAGTGAACGTGGCAATATTGTTGTTGCTGCTGCTCGCCTTGCCACCCTTCGTGGTCCCTTTGGTCCCTTCATCTTGGCCTGGCCCATCATCTTCACCAAATTTCGCTAACAGAACATTAGATGATTGCTACGAGGAAGCCTCATACCTTTCTCTCGATACTATTTTCATATCAGTAAATATGAATTAGGTCATTTTTCTAGCGCAAATTTTTGAAACACGAATTACTTTTGAAATATACATTTTTAAACGCTTCTGTAAAGGAGTTTTAGTCACAGATATAAACATACAGTTCCTTGCAAACAGATGATGTCACGTCCACACAAGCTCCAAACAGTTGTGAGGAAGTATTTTACGTGGTTGCCAAAAGAGCAAGCGTTTTGTTGGACAAGCAAAGGCTCGCGTGTTTATGTCTGTGACTGTGATCACATTTTGCTCATTTTTCCAGAGCCAATTATTGTTCATATGGGTGCAGATTCTCTGTAAAGTTACAAACAGTTGCCACAACTTTCTCCATATATTCTGCATACTTTCCAGATTGCGAAAATTTTTGGATCAAGCAATTCCTACTTTTGCGACATGTTAACGACTATGTGGTCCTGGACCAAAAAACTGAACGAACTTAAATAGACCCTTAAACTGCCAGTGTATTTTAGCAAATTTGGAGATTACGGCATTTTTGATTGGAAAAATTTTTTGTGTGCCATCATGAAGCTACTTGATACAAAGAAGACACGTCAAAGGCTAACATGCAAGGTTTAGAGGGGCATTTGCAACCATCGGCGTAGGGGAAGATAAAATTTGGGGGGCTGCCCGACAAAAAATCCATTGTTTGAGAAAATTTTGCCCGACTTGAGGCGGATTTCCGCCCGATTATGGCTGATTTTACCCTGGGTACCAGAGCCTCAAAATTAGAAAGAAATTGAAAATTTGGAAAAGGTAGAGAGAAGGAAGAAAGAAACTTTCTTTCCTTCTTTACTTTTTTTTATTTTCTTATTGTATCATTTTTTGGCTCTGGTACCCAGGGTAGGCTGATTTTTGCAAATTTTTCTGACGTTGGGGGGCTGCAGCCCCCCTATCTCCTACGCCTATGTTTGCAACCTGTATGCTTTGTAAATACATCCTCTTGTAGTCTTTTTGTTGTCGACATGTTAATGGTCCACTAAAATTGCCGGCAATAAAGAGATGGCATGTGCAAGGTACATCAAGATCGAAAACTTCCGGACGGAAAAGTTTCGAGAATTTCGGACAAAAAACGTTCAGACAAACAATCTTTGCATAAAGCCAAAATATATGTTGAAACTTGCTGTTATTTTAATGTTACTTAACCATGTGCAAGTTAAACGAACTATACAGACACATCGAAATGCATCAGAAGCAATCAAACAGCAAATCTCAAGATTACAGACGAAAACAAGAGATACCTTCATCGACTCAACAGCATTGTTACTGACAACTGCAATGTGAAGACTCTTTTTGGGAGCAGGATCACCGATGAAAGTACCGTAAAAGCTCTATTAAGCCCCCGGGGGTTATCTAATTTTGGATACTATTTAGTCCCTTTTGCACCACATTTTGCGGATTTAACATACAATTTTACGAGTTAAATACATGAATTCGACAAAGTTTTATCTCAAAACACATCAAAATTAACATGCAAACATATTTAGGTCAATAAATGGAGAATCTTTGGTAATTTCTGGAACTTGATATGAGTGGGGAGGGGGCTTAATAGAGCCTTTCAAGTATATCAACAGTGGCATGGGAAAAATATGTGCGTATTTTCTATTTTAATGAGAAAATTGTCCGAAAGTTTGATCGTCCGAAAGTTTTCGATGAAAACGGCGTTCACATCATCATCATCATACGAAAGTCAGCTATGGCGCCACAAAGGATCACGGTTAGCCATGGATCGTTAATGCGCTAGAGGGGAAAAAACAATAAACAAACAAATCTCAGCTACATTTCATATTCACATATCTTTCTAATAATCTTTACACGGTTGTCCAACATTTACAATATCCGAATACGCATACGAACTATCACTATTGTATCTGATAACATCCTAACCCCATAATAACAAATGAGTACCCATAAGTTACAGACCATCGAAAATAAAGGCTAAAATGTTACACTAAACAGAAAGATTACTATTCCATCTAAATCTAATCTAAGAGAAGTTGACTGAGCACTGCTCCTGAGATAATGTCCAAAATGTCCAATGTCTGGACTTAATACATCATCGTAGTTCGCTGTTTGCCTGACCTGATACCACTACAACAACGACTCATAATCTAACTGTACGTCGAGACGATCGACCACCAACAGGCCTAATCTATTTCCGCGAAAATACCGATGCCAAAATGCTTCCAGATTGGAAGTTCTGGGACTTGAACATGGACAACTAGTTAGCAGTACTTACGAGAATGTTTCCTTGCTGCAAAAAGTTTAGAAACCTGAACTTCTCTGCAATAATCTTCTTGATTTTCTCTCGACTGCAAATGCTGTTCCTTTAACGGTGATAAAACAGTGTCTCAGCTGGGCACCTCGATCAACAGTTAGAGTACAAGATTAGTCAAATTTCTAAAGAAACTTGAAGGCCCGAAGTTCTTCATTTGCGTCTACCTGTGCAACAGTGGCTTTGCGTCCTAATTGCAACTTTTAGTTCATGGAAATTTCGTTCCTACGGTGGCAATTAAAAGCAAAGGTGAAACCTTTCAGGAAAACTAGACCATCAAAAATGATCTAATAACATCAGCTTTTTCGTGGACGACCACTCCACTACTTAAACACTAGTAGTGTAATTTTTCATTGCACGGAATACTACGAGAGTCGAGAAGTCATGGGAGAAACATTGAAAACAAATCTACTGTAAGTACCTCGAGTGCTGCCAATTCTAACATGAACAACGGCTTAACATACAACGAACACCAGAGACAGAATTTAATGTTTACTTCCGATCAAACTATCCTGAAGTAAAATCATAGAGAAGCTAACCAAAATCATCTAAAACCCTTGGAGAATATTTGTTTACAACTACGTAAAATGCTGTGTTAATTCAGAAAGTTATACCCACCGTGTCCACAGCAAGAAGTTGAAGAAATGATCGATATGAAATGTTGGCTCCAAATCTAAAAAAGCTGGTTGTTGCTAGATTTACGATGTGACTCCTTGTATTCGTTCAACGCTTTTAATATAATTTTTTAATAACCATCCAATTCAATGAGCAATGCTGAGTCTTCTGTAATGAGGCTAGACTGTCGCCACTTTCTTTGCCGGGTGAACCAGAAAAAAGTTCCCACTTTTGAAAATTCATAGCATCAAGAGTACTGGATGGATTGGATGCTTGATAGCCAAAAGATCGAAGTATTTTTGTGATTTTTCTCGCTTTGTTATAAGCATTGGAAAAATTGGCAAATTCAAATTTAGAAAAACCTTGTGGTTGCAAAATGACTGAAAAAGGCCTAAAATACTTGACCAAATCATAAAGCACTCCTCGCTCAGAGCAACAGAGAAATAGCAATTTCTCATGGGTGAGAGATATCGTCTGCACTTTTATTGCCATGGGATTGAAAATCTTTAGTATCTGTTTGTCTTATTACACTTGAGAGAGGTGAAACGCCTGTGTGTATCGTTCTGTGTGAGGAAAGTCCTAACGATTTGATCAAGTGCCCTGTTTCAGTCATTTTGAAAACATGAAATCTTTGTAAAATGGACTTTACCTATGTTAGCAGTGCTCGCAAGAAGACGAGAAAAATCACAAAAATACTTTGATCTTTTGGCTTTTAACTAGAATTTGAATCATTCAAATCCATGAAGTACTTGTAGTGCTGCGAATTTTCGAAAATGGGAACCTTTTTCTGGCTCCACCGGTACATTAAATTTTTTTAAAGAAGCTTCAGGTGCATTGCTCTAATTAAGCCGAGAACTTTCTTGGTATCCTTACCGGGTGACCCAAAAAACTTCCCAAGCAAGATCGCACTTAGCTTCATGAAAGCAAATGTTATGAACACAAACAAGGTATTAGCATGTAGCTGAAGAGCTCAGCTATCTTTTGAGATGTTGCTTTGTTAGTTAAAGTTATGCCTATTGTCCGAAAAAACAGTTTCAAATATATGTTAATTTATTCATTGGTCGGAATATTCCCTCCTTATCAAGTCCATGTTTTGGAAGATTTTTTGGAACATGTCTTTTTGGAACAAACTAAAAAGAGACAATAACATGGCCAACACTTTCACACAATTCAAATCGTCATTGAAAAATGACAGATCCTGAACATAATCACACTTTTCCTTTTGACTTTTTTAATACTTATAAATTATACATAGTTTTTATCTTGATATTGTAAGTTGTTTCTTTTCCTTTAACAGGGCAGTTTGTAAATCAATTTTGTGTTATACGTTTAATACTTACCCTGTATAAATATTATAAAATGAAATGAAATGATGTGAAAAGAGACAAATTCCAAATTTGCCCAGGAGCACGAAGCTTGAATGAAGAACAGAGGTCAGTCATTTGCAAACAAAAAATTTCCCCAGATGACTTCAAAGCCATCGCTGCGTTGAGGTTTCACAAAATGTTGACTGGTAAATGATGGCGATTATTTCACTCAAAACGAGGAATCGAACTTTTCTTTTAATCTGGTTTTTCGGATGGTAATCATTCATTAAAATGACCACGCAGCATCTCAAAAGATAGCTAAGCCTTTCAACTAAACTGTGATACAAAGATACGAAGCATTTGACAATGATTTTTGATCGCAGAGAGCTTGTTATGATCTAGCTCGAGACGTTCTTTTTAGGTCACCCGGTAATTTATACAACCGTCTTCTAAAGATTTGGAGCCGATAATCTACAATCATACAAGGACAGATTTGGTAAGACAATAGCACGAGTTAGTTTTGATTGACACCGCAATTCAAAGCGATTAGCGATCGCAGACAAAGGAAATTCTCTCAACCAGTAATTCAAAACAAGCCAAGCCGCAAAAGTTTCTCTGAAACCCAGGTAGATAGCTCGCTTGTTGTGCATTCCAGAAAGTGTTTTTAATAGCAAACATGAGCTTATATCGAAAGAAGAAGGATATATCTACACATCTACCACGAGCATTTAATTTGTTTGGTCCAAAAGCCGATTGGGAGGCGATGCAATTCTCTTTTTTTTTTGGGTGTAATGAAAACACTTACTGCTCGGCTTCTGAACCAAAGAAATCAAATGCCCTGGGTAGATATGTAGATATATCCTTCTTCTTTCGATAAATGCTAATGTTTGCTCTTAAAAGCAATTTCTGGAATGCACAACGAGCACGCTAGCTACCTGGGTTTCAGAGAAACTTTTGTGGCTTTGTTTGTTTTGAATTTATGGTTGAGAGAATTTCCTTTGTCTGCAGTCGCTAATCGCTTTGAATTCAGGTGTCAACGAACGTATCTCTTGCTTTTGTCTTACAGAATCTGTCCTTGTTATACAATCATACATCTCCAGAACGGGACGTTACACAATAAAAACGCGCACACAAGAACCTTCCTCGAACAAGAACCTACAGCCTGAAACCTTCAATATCTATTCCTATATGTAAGAATCTTTTCATGTTGGTTTTTCATAATTCATTATTTTGAAGAACAAATGCATTGGTCTAGTTTTCAGTTGTGTCAATCCAAAGCATTAATTTGAATATCATGAAATATTACCCGTCAATCATCAGTATTTCCATTTTAAACAAAGATAACATTTTAATGACAGGAAACAAACAAACATCGCAGGAGAAAACTTTCTTGACAAAATCTTTAAATCTAATCAAAGGACCTAGAGTCTGAATTCATGAAAGTTATTTATTACATAAGAAACCAAACAGCTTGGTTGAAAAATGTAGGTTCTTCTATGCGGGCTTTTACTATTTAGTACATTGGCGCATATAAGAACCTACAAAAAAAGAACCTAGAAGCTGTTTTTCCTAAATTATGCACCTCTTTCAGTTTGACGAACAATATGTTCTCATTGCAGGGGTAGCAAAGTTGATTTTGGATTGTCGTTTTTAGGTTCAGTTTTGTCCCAGTTGGCTGTAAAAGTTTGAATATCCTCCCTTGCTGTTTGTAAGCGTAGAATTGGTTATTAGGTACAAAATAACTTTACCAAAACAAATAACAGGGCTGAACATCTATGGTGAAGATTTTAAAACGGCCTACTTAAGGCACCCTTCAACTAAGAACCTTTATGCCTTTAGATTAATCTTAGTACCTTCAAGATAAGAGCCTATTTCAGCCTAACATAGGGCTCAAATCTTTAAAAAGGTTGGTGTAAAATTCTATGACAGTTTTCTTTGAATTAAATGGCTTGGAAGGAACTTAGCGTTATTTGCTGCAAATCTGCCGAGAAAATTTATCTTTATCTTGATTAGTTTCAAAAAGGCGGCATTTATTAAATTTGAAGCTATGACGTCATCAAATTTCTAAATCCTAAACCAGAAAAGATACTGATTTCTGCTTTTCACCATATTGTAGGCCTTCATAAACTATGGTTTCCTTGAAAGTTATATGATTTTTTAGGATTTACGATGATTTAAATGTTTTCAAAATTTTCCGTCAATTTTTTCAAAAATCATTAAATTGCCGCCATTTAGAAAAAACAAGATATCAAAAAATCTCCACGGCAGATTTACAGCAAAGTACTATAAGTTCCTTTCAAGACATTCAATTCAAAGAAAAATGCAATACAATTTTACACCCACCTTTTTAAAGATTTGAAAGACTTGAGCCCAATGCTTTTCAGCCTGGCTATCAAAAGGGTAGGTTCTTATATGCTGGTTTTGACTGTAGTACGCAGTGCCCCGGCGTCACTTCGATGAAAGCCACTTTACCATAAGTCAATTTACAAATAGCAATACCTGAACATACAGCATGATCTTCTAGGTTGAGTTCATTCGAAGAAAAGAAGACGCCATCAGATGAAAATAAGAAGGGCTGCACCTGTTTCTTCGAAACAACTTTTTCTTGCTATTAGTGTGCTTCAAACCAATTTATACCTCCTTGCTAGCTATTAACTCTGTTCTGCTGAATTGTCAGTTTCTTCAAAATCGGCGTCATCAAAATTCTGAAACAAAAAATTGAAGAAATTGTGAGTCATGAGAAGCAAAATGTAATGGGATAATACACGCAGTTCTTTATAAAAAAAATTCTATGGAAAATTCTTTTGCAGTTTTTTTTAAATAAATGGCTTGGAAGGAACTTAGGGTATTTTGCTGTAAATCTGCCGTGGAAATTTATTGATATCTCAATTAGTTTCAAAATGGCGGCACTTATTACTTTTGAGGCTATGATGTCATCAAATTTATAAATCCTAAACCAGAAAAGCTACAGATTTCTGCTTGCCACCATATTGTAGACCTTCATAAACTATGGTTTTCTTGAAGGTTATTTTTCCTCTATTGGTTTAGGATTTACGATGATTTAATTTTTTTCAAAATTTTCCATGAATTTTTCAATAATTATTAAATTGCCGCCATTTAAAAAAAATCAAGATGTCAAAAAATTTCCATGGCAGATTTACAGCAAAGTACCATAAGTTCTTTCAAGCCATTCAACTATAAGAAAAATGTCATAGAATTTTACACCCACCTTTTTAAAGATGGGAAAGAATTGAGCCCTAAGCTTAAAAAACTAAAGATTTTGGCCAAAGCTGAAATTTTATTAAAATCATCAGATTTTGAGTTCTGAAAGTTACTCGTGCGTTTCTTAGGAGCTCCATGACAACCTTCATTTTTTCTTGCGTGAAAATTTCGAAACGAATATTTCTGAAGCCTTTCTGAAGATCAGGCATTACTCAAGCACCTTACGAGTAATATGATACAGGAAACAAGTGAAACTAAAGTATGAATGTGCCAAAGATTTACTTGACTAAAATTTCCCTATTTTTCCTCCTTAGCAATAATGACACTTGCATGCATTTATGCATGTTGCCCCTTGGAAGAATGGAATCCCTCTGAACAAGTTTTTCATACTAGGGGGAAGACTTCTTCATTCCCCCAAGGGGATGGCACGTGCTATCGCAGTCGAAGTCATTGCTGTAAGGTTAACATAATAAGGAAACGTAATCGTGATTTTAGAGCGTTTTTTAATGTTTTTCAAATCGAATTTTTAAAAAATCCCTTGGAAAATCTGAACGGAGCGACCGATTTTAGCCAGGAAAAATTCTAAAACCAATTCAGCATGCTAGCTATTCAATCAGATATTGCAAAATATTATTGCTTATATATTCAGGGAGCAGTAGCCTCTCAAACGCCGGTTTTTTTTCTACTCACCCGGTATAGCAGGAGATAATGACCAGTTTAGGTTACCATGATAACCTATTTCCAGACAACAGACAACAGGATGAAACAGAGATTGTATAGATATGGTTGACTGTTTCCAAAATATAAACCAGTTAACTAGTTCATATGTCTTATTTGTTTTTCCTTTCGTGGCTGGCTTATAATCAATTATGCATGTTTCTCATAGTATTTCAAATCAAATGAAAGCGCTTTTGCAAAAGATTTTTCGTTATTATGTTTACTTCCGTCGATGCGTTTTCAGACCGGTCGAGTAGAAAAAACGCACAAAGTTTGAAAAAGTAATGCAACCAAAAAGTCACAGCAATACTTTTTGCGAATATCTTGTCTAATTCCCGATATACCGGGTGTCCCAAAAAGATGTATACAGATTTGGTTGACTCCAGCGCTGTGAATTTAGCTTCAATCAATGTCTAATCACTTTAAAAATGTTCCTCGATAGTTAACTTGAACACAGATACCTCGTTTGTTAATATTGGTACTTTGAGAGCAGACATGTTGATCTTGAAAGCTCAAATTTGCCTCTTCCTGCAAACCAGAGCTTTAGCCTTTTGGCATAAGCAATTTCTTAAGGCACAGCGTATAAATCAACGATAGCCTTGATAAAATTTGAACAATATTAGATCTTGTGTTATTCTGTTTTCCACAAGTCACCCCCCCCCCCCCCCGTCACCCATTGGGAAGTTTCCTAATTTTTCATTAATTTCAGTGCGTAATTTCAATGTGCTTCAGGAATTTGCTTGGGCCGAAAGGCCAAAGCTCTGGTTTGCAAATGGACGCAAATTTGAGCTTTCGAGTTTGATATTTCTTCTCTCAAAGCACCAATACCAACAAACGACATATCTATGTTCAAGTTAACTGTCGAGGAACATTTTGAGAGTGATTAGCCATTGATTAAAGCTAAATTCAAATTGCTGGAGTCAACCAAATCTGTATACATTTTTTGGGACAACCGGTAATTTTAATTAGAAATGAAAATGTATCCAGCCTAAATCGGTCACTCTTTTCCGGAATTACAGAAGATTTTCTTGAGAAGGAGAAGGCTCCTTCAAAGAGTCTCAAAACATGGTTGAACATGATGATCAAATTTCGTCAGTTTTCCTGCCTCACAGCAATGTCAACTACATGTGTTATTCTTACAAAAAGCTTGCATTTCTTCTGATTCATCCGGTATAACAGTAAACTCTTTAAATATAAGACAACGTACTAAAGGACCGTCTGGATTTTGTTTGTTTGATTCAGGAGCTGAGCAGTAATTGTTTCATTTGAGTCCTAAACACGCAAGAATCAAAATGCCATCAGCTCCAACCTCGTTCCCTATAAGAGCATTGCCAATGTTTTTATGGGTATAGAGGGATGCCTTTACATACCAGATGCCCATATGTCCAAGTCCATACGGTCAAGCTACGTTTACGTTTCGAGAAGATTGATCAAAAATTTATAACTTCTAAGTTAAAATGTGTTTACAGGGCATTAGATAACGAAAATTCCTTTCGATGCCGTGGGTACCATGGTCTACAAGGATTTACTGAAATTTCATTTCATATCCAGAACAGACAATTGAAAATTGTACTTTTGAAATCTCTGGCTTTCGAACAAGATTATTACGAAGCCACAAGATCAAGGATTATTGATTGAATATTGACGATAAGCTTAAATTGACGTTATACTGAAGGGTGAAAGAATGCTATAGCCAAAACTGAGAAATCAAAACTCAAGTGTGGAGAACTTAAATTAAAATATTCGAAAAATACACCTGCGCATAAATCTCTCGGTAAGAATAGGCAATCGCACGAGTTAAGATTAAACCCATAACTTGTAAGATGATTACGAAAAAGATGGCGTTGAGGGGCATTCGAATCAGTGTTGACTCTATAGTAGAATGTAAAAAAAAATTATGGGAAAATGCCCTCGCTGATATCTATTCTGTTATCCTCTATCGACGTGCAGTTGCGCCCGGCGTGAAGGATCTTGTAGAGTTAACCTAGCGTTGTTGTAAATCTTTAGACTGAAAATCTTGTTAGATGACTATCAGGGTACCTTGTGGTAAAAATACCCGTACCCTAAGCAAATCGTTATGCTGCGAAATTTTAGGCAATTACGGTTGCTGGATGCTAGGGAAAGGTATTAAATAAAAAAAAATCCGCCAGACAGAACTTTAGACTAACCCTTCTACTTTCGTTATAAGCACGTAACTTCTCTTAAAACCCACCCTTCGCTTGCACAAGGCGAGACTTTGCCGTACTAGTTCGGGGGAAACCATTGCGGCTTGGTTTGTTTTGAATTACTGGTTGAGAGAATTTCCTTCGTCTGCAGTCGCTAATCGCTTTGAATTCAGGTGTCAATCAAACGCAACTGTTGCTATTGTATTACAAAATCTACCCTTGTCAAATATCCTATGCTATTTTCATGAAGCATAAAATTAGGCTACCTCTACAAATAGTGCTGCATGGTATGTCGATTGCCTTTGAATAAACTACACAAATAAAATAGACACAAAATACCTCTAATTCCCGCATAACTTCATCCATAAAATCCGATGAATTTTCTTTGTAGTTATAACCTAGCTTTATTGCCTCTCTAAATACCTAAAACGAAACAAATGGAAAAAATTGGTAAAATCATCATGATGTTGCAAATGATCTTTCAGCTATTAAGATAGAGAAATAGAGAAAACACAAACAGTGGATTTTTAGCAACAACATAATGGAACGATGGACAATGGACGAAATTTACACGGTCTCTGAATTCTTTATGCAAGAAAAGAAGCATGACCAATGTAAAGATCTCTTTGCAGAAAATGTGTGAATATCTTATTGTTGTGGTAGAGAGAGAATGGTATTTCAGTCTCTTCAAAAGCTACATTTCTCAACAGACGCAGCAAAGAATTACGCAATAATTGAAACATTTATTCATACTGTTTGTATACATTCAGTGATCTCTACAGGATGTCCCCAAAAATTTTGCCTCATTCGTGTGGCTGTTGTGGAGGAGCTTTAAAGGAGCTCCGTCGTCAAAATGTAAACAAAACGATGATTTTTGCAGTTTTTTTGAAAGGTGATATCACACAGGATTTTCGTATTTCTTTTCAAAATGAAAGTTGCTGTTTGGGCATTAATCCTTGTACTTCACTAAGGAACAAACCAAACATTCATATCTTCTACGATTGCTCGGATATAAGTGGATTATTAACGGTCACTTTTTTGTGGCTTGGGTGAAGCCACCAAACAAACTGCAGAGAACAATGGATGAACAATGGATAATCCCCGACACGTGCGAGTTTACGGATTTGTTTACTGTTTGATGACTGAGCCCCTTTAACTTCCTTTTTTCTCGTTGCCTACACAGTTGCACTTACTAGGCTTTAAACTTAAAGTTTTGAGCCCTTGTTTAAGTCATTATGACAAGTGGTTGCTGATTTATGGCAGAGGAAAGGCAACATATATCGTTGCCTCAAAGACAGCACTTCTACTCAGAACTGTCAAAATTAAGTACATTCTCAAAGGAAGGGTTCTAACAATTTGTTTAAAGTTTTTGTTCATTTCTTAAAGGGATTAATGATGCTGTTTATCCTCAAGACAACATTATCAACCCTTTTGCAAATGTAGAAAATCTGAATTAAACGCTAGAACCCTTTTTTAAAATTAACTTTATCTTGAAATTGCTGGGAAACAATAGAAGTGCTGCTTTAGAAGCAATCACTTTTTTTACTTTGGTGTGCCATAAATCAGCTATCCACTTGTCTGAGTGGCTACACGAGGTCTCAAACCCTAAGTTGAGGCCTCTCCTGTGTAGCTTGTGCGCAGATTTTGTGATCAAAGTCTGGGCGCAGGCTACTCCTGTGCAATTGTATCACGAACGAGACAATAGAACATACAACTCCTTCTCAGCAGCCACATAAATGGGGCACAACGTTTAGGACACCCTGTATTCCTGGTATGTCATATATAACTTTATTATATGGCGTTCGAAAATACGGCTCCTCGGACCGGCAACAGAGGAATTTGATTGGTTCTTGATCGGTCCGCAAAAGCCGTATTCTTCGTTCGAAGCCGTATTGGACTGGGAGTTGCCTTAAAAATCAACAACAAATGAGGAGCTTCTCGTGTAGGCTTAGGCTACAAATATTATCAGCCAAAGTTTAGCTTCTTCCTCCAAGAATTCTTTGCTGTAAACTTTGAAGACGAAATTGCAATCATACACGAGGAGAATGCCAATGTAGTTAACGTCGAAACGACCAACTACAGCGACGCATATAATCAAAGACACAATAGAAAAGTACAATACAATAAACAATGTTCTAAAAAGGTTCTGCCATATAATAAAGCCTTTATTAAATGATTACTCGATCCATGCTGCAAAATATTCTGACATTAGTTCCTTGTACGGACCTCACTGCGTTCGGTCCGTACGTCAAACTGCGGTCCTAATATTTTCCAGCATGGACCTCGTAATCGTTTAATAACCGCATAGTACAGGCCAGTATTTATCATCATTACATGGTTGCCATCACACTTACCTTAACAACGTTAGTACCATCTGAAGCAGATACGAAGTAAAATGGAAGTTTATACTTTTTGGGGAAATTGAAACTCTTCGAAGTAATATTACAATCAACTGAACATTCATTAAGGAAATGAGGGACAGATACTGTAAAAGGATCTGATAAAGTTAATCATTGAAAATATGGTCGGGACCCTAAGACAGTAGTATTTAATGCAAAAATCAACAGCTCTCGCGTCTGTAGAAAGAACAATTCTAAGCACCAAAGGCAACAAAGACTTCAACAAAATACACACGGATTTTGCAAAAAGTGAAATTCAATTATTATCTCAGGATGGGACCATTTGTATGTATCGCGCATTACCACAAAGAATTTTAACCAGATGAGAAATTTGTTTCCGTTAATACAAATAAATTTCAAAATAAACCACGTTTTGTTCTTCACTGACTGATGGAAATGGACACTCTCTATCGAAGTCTCCAATGATAGTGCGCATCTATTTCTTTCATTTATGACCATACTAGAAGTTTTACACGCACAAAGAAATTTATTTGGCAATCCTCAGTGCTTGTTTGCAGTATGATTCAAAACAGGTAACCCTAGAAAGAGCTCAATTTGCTCATTTTTAAACCACTTACAAGATCAGCTATGTCTTAGAAAATAATTTGGTCTTTGATCTACTTGACAAAAAAAGAAACTTGAAGATCGGTCGTGTAATCAGATTTTGGTGATTTTTCAAACGGGACTACTTTTATTGGGAAACCCCGTATTTGATCGAAAGTTTAAATGAACACAGATTTACAATGCACGAAAAGGATACCATCGATTTTGTTAGCTACAACTATGCAAGGGATTTTGTCTCTGTATTGTCGAAGCTCTTTATACCATTGTGCTAGATTTTTGTACGTTATTTTTCTTGTTATATCGAATACCTAAAAGGAGATGAAAAGTAAGATAATTCTTTAGTGAATAGACCTTTTAGCTATTCTACAAAAGAACCTGGATCGAGCGTTATTTTTATACATTTTGATACGCGACGTTCGATCGAGTGGCTTTAGAGCTTCTATCTCCTTTGTGCACATTCGAAAATTCCACAAAAAGTATCAAAATATCGTTCGATTCAGATTCTGTTTGAGAATAGCTAAAAGGTCTATGGTGCCTTAGAAAAAGCAAACGAAAAAGAGTCTTTTGATTGAAATTTGAGTTTTCTGGGCAATCAAAAGATGAAATTATGAGGCCCAGGGTCTGAGAATCTCTCTCCTTTTTAGATTCAATTTGAACTTTTTCTCTGCCATCTTCTATTTTTGATCCGGACAAAACAATATTTTCAACACGATATATTTTTGCGATCACCACTAAATATTTCAGTGAACCAAATTTCTATCAAGATTGTTGGCCAAGCCTTTTCTTATCTAAATTTTCCATTCATAAGGTAAAACCAATTTAAAAATCTTATCAGTTATATTTCTTAATTGATTCTGCAGCGTTCTTAATTTCAATCTTTTCACATTACGTCAAAATTATCAAAACTATTTGATTGAAAATTTTTCACGCATAATCTAAACCAGCTGTAGAAATCTTTTTGTGCAAACAAATCAATACTACAACGTAAAAGAAACCTGCTAACAGCTGCAAAATTCCTTTCTTTGATATGAAACTTAAAAAGAACTATTTCACCTGCTATATAAATAAATCATTGACATATTCATAAATATTTCTTTGCCAGTGTTCAGAAGATACTGTATTATTATTATGCAATATTACAATTTTGTATCAATGGATCTAATGAAATTTAGAATGGAGCAATAAATTGATTTTGAGAGCATTAGAAGCTTTCAGTGACCTTACCTCACCTCACCAAACCAAGGTGAAGAAGGTGAAGGTGAAGTTGCAGTTTTTAGCGCCAAGTGCTGGGATCACAGAAGTAGCTAAGTGCTAATCAAGTCCGCGACCCCTTGTCATGACGCTTGAGTGGTGTGGGGCTCTATTGGGTATCAAACCCCGTCCGCCTGACTGTTCTGGCTGCAAAGTCAGAGGATGACACTACTGCGCCACAACACCACAACAACACATTTAACACAACAACAATTCTTGAACATTTTCAAGAAGTCTTTACATTATGATAAAATTAGATAGTAAATATTTCTAAACAAGAATTGCTAAAAAACGAAATATTCTTACGAATTCTCCTGAATTTTTTAGAATACTTTGGCAGGAAGACCATGTTAACTTTAGATGCTTTGCAATACCGTAGTTCTATCATGAACTTCTTTGATATCTTGATTGTAAACAATACTCAGAAAGCACTTTCATTTTTTTTGACATGAGATTTTCGAAAGATTTGAAGCAAACTTTTGAAAGAAATTAAAATCATCAAATCTCTGCCAAATTAATGAAGAAAGATTTGTTGAATGTTCAGGTAGACCATAGCCTTTGGGCGGTCTACATAAAACTTTTTTGATATCTTGATTATGAACAATACTCGGAAAGCACTTTTCTTTTTTTGACAAGAGATTTTCAAAAGATTTGAAGCAAACTTTTGAAAGAAATTAAAATCATCACACCCCTGCCAAATCAACAAAGAAAGATTTGTGGAATTTTCAGGTACACCATAGCTTTTGGGCGGTCTACATAAATCTGCTGCTATTCTTGCTTATGACTCACAACTTGATGACAACAAAAGGTTAAACGAGTTTAAATATGCAAAACTGTGATTTGTGAAATAACCCAAGATATCAAAAAAGTTCACAGTAGAACATAGCAAAGCACCAAAAGCTCTTTTCAAGCCATTCAGTGGGAAGAAAAGTTGTCTTTTACTCCAGCCTTGTTAAATTTTGAGCAACTGATGTTATGAATCAGATGATGCTTAATCCAATCAAACTGTTTAGCTAAACTTTGAAATTTTCAGTGGGATACATGTCTTTATGCAAAACATTAAGGTGTCTGGCCATAGGTGACACAAATTTGTTTATTGTGCACTAGCGCTTACCCACATCTGGTCTTGCCCATCTTTTCTTTATTTCTTGCTTGGTTTTATTGGCTGTTTTGGATACTACTTCTTCCTGGCATGTTTGTCCAGCAGAAGCTTGGCAAAATTCTGGGTGAAACGTTGTGGGTACTTACCAATATACAGGCATTTGCTTGATGATAATATGAAGGATGCATGCTACTAAATCTCTCTTGCCCAGCTGTATCCCAGAATTCTATAAAAAAAGAAACTTATTATGACTTACATATAATAGATGGTCCCAACAAACGATTATGCTAAGGATGGTAGCAAGGAGCGTTTAACCAAGCCTTGGGCTCCAATTGCAAATAATCAACAATTCTGTAGGGATTTGATTGAAGAGCGCAATGCGTCTCAGTAAAAAATTTACTCACCACCATCTTTAGCATAACTGTCTGCCAGCTTTGTTATGTATTTCCATGCTCCACGTGGTATCATTTTGTAATGTTTTATTATGTTATTGCAAATTTTATGAGGATTACAACTGTAAAAAATTAGCTTTCAGCAGTTTTGATATCAAGATGACAGATGGTTAATGTTGAGCATTTTTCTTCCCTCCAACATTAATTCAACCTGGAGAGGAGCCAGAATTTTGCAATTGGAGGCCAAGAAAGGAATGAGCACAGTACATACCTCACACAAATTAACACTCCTTCCTGTCAGAAAATTTTTTGGAATTCTTGAGAAAATTTGTAAGTCCAGGAAAATTTTTGTTCAACATTTCTCCAGTCTTTGATATCTATCAAGAATTCTTCTCAAAATGTGACAAATTCTTGAAAATTCTTAAGACTGGTTGAGAATTCTCGTCATGGTAATATGAATAAGGCCAGTACAGTGAGCTGATTAGAGTACAAACTGGAATAAGAAAGAAATTCATACATACCAACTGCAACTTCTCTGCCATCTATCTTTGTGTGATATTTGAATAATGTCAGTGCATATGTTGACAATTGTTGTGGTTTACTGATGTCAAGTCAAGGATTTTTACTTCTCTAACCAACCAAAGGAAAGGAGTCACACATTTGGTGATTCTTTAAGAATACACCAAATGCTGACAGGAGTTACTGAGAGGCATAACAGACCTCAATGAATCTTTGATTTGAACTTCCTTAGAACTTGAACAATTCCCAAAATATTTTAACTCATTGCAGAATATCAGAAAACACACAAAAAGAACTTTTTATCATGAAATACAAAATCACTTAGAGTATCTCAACAATGAAGAAGATGAAAGCCCTGAGCCTTAGGCCTAGTTTAAACATCGTTTTTTGGCCTTTTGAATCAAACTGTATTGAAAACAGCAGAATCTGCTGTGTCTAAAAATCTGACTTAAACATTGTTTTGTTGCCGTGTCGGATTGAAATTAAAATTTAAAATGGCCATTTTTCAAAATGCACAAGCCCAGTGGCTGATCACACGTGGAAACCGGGGACCATGGCCTAGAATTGATTCATCAAACGTGGCAGAAATACAATGTTTAAATCAAGTCCTTTTCTGCCATTTGATATGACAGAACTGGTGAACTCCTGCCGCTTTATCTATTCAGAACTGCAGATGATTTAAATCCTTTTCATGCTGAATTTAAAGGACACTTTAGAAGTTTTTGGCAGCATCTATTAAATTCAACAGGGCAAAAAGACAATGTTTTGACTGGTCATTTGTTTTAATTATGAATTTTGACTAATTGCATAAATAATTTAGCCTATCACATACCATAGTAATACATATGAATCTAACAAAGGTTTTTCAAAAAAAGTATAAACTTGCTTGATGTTTCTGCAGATGATTCAAAATTGAGATTGATATGGGAACATACACACCAAACTGCACTTAGCTGTTATATATAGTACCTATGCTGTCAAGATTCACACTGCAACAATAACAGGTGTAGCAGAAGAAAGTTAACACCATTAAAAATTTATTGATATGACCTAGAATACTAAACAGACTGGGATTACCCAAATCAAAGCTTGAGTTTCAACTGTAAATGGACCATTTTGTTTTGCGATTTTCTAAATATTTTTACAATGCTAGGATTAAAAAAATAGTTTTCATCTGACCTCCTGCATTAAAAATAAAAAATAAAGTCTTTAAAACCATGAGCAAAGAACAACAGAATCTTTATTGAAGCATTTCACAAGATACCACAATATAATGGATAAATGATTTAAGTACCAAAAATAGCTGATATATTAAAACACGATGTTTAAAGCATACTCATTATCAAGTGATTCAAAATCAATCGAGTTGAGCAAAGAACCACACTTGATGAACATAGTTTTATTTAATTTCACAAGATACTTGGACATCAAGATGATATTAAACTAAATTAAGTCATGGGAGGATACTTATGCACTTTACGAAAATGAATGTTGTGTTTGTGTGATATTGTTTCTTCCTTTCAATAATATAAAGGATCCTTTTTAAATTTTGGTCAGGGTTTCAGGCACAAGAAAACTTTTAAATGGAATAATGGCCCTTAGGAAAAATCTGAATTAAAACATCATACAAAATCATTCTTCAATTTCAGTTCCAACTTGAGATACCTTCCTACTGGAACTAGCCTAAAAAAGGGGGACGGTATCAAAGGACTTAGCCCCCAGAGAAATCTTCAGGAAACACCCTTTCTATACTCAGGAAACACCCTTTTTACCCTGGGGAAACACCCTTATTTGTCTATCAAACTCTAAAGATAACTACCTAACCCCTCCTTAGACATTTTCTCAACAGATTTAGACAAATTGGAAGAGTGACCTCAAAGAAAAGTGGGGGGACTTCCACCCCCTATCTCTGCCACTGAGACCATTCAAGGCCAAATTGACCAACTGTTATTTCCATTACAGAAAAGGATACTATCCATCCATCAGAAACCTCTCAACTAATCTGAAAAAAGAAAACAAATCATTCAATAATTTGACTGTGTAAAGGATAGAAAAAATAGGAATGGATCAATCCTGGACAATAATGAAACAAATTAACCATCAATAATGAATGATCAATATTATACAGAGTACACTCATTTCTGCACAAGAAACTGGCTATACACAAGAAAAGCTGTAGGCTCAAGTTTTCAAAAGTTAAGAAACCTCCCTGGCTTGTATGCTTATATGCAAGCGGTTTCTTATCACAAAATACATATATATTCCCCTAAGAGCAGCAGTCTAAAAACCTATGAGATCTTTGCCTTCCTGCTGTGTTTATTTTGAAAGCTGTGATGTGATAATTTATATTTCTCTACAGTACATACAAGGAATATCACCTGCTCAATAAAATCACAGAAACCATTTTATAATTTCATGCAGCGTTGATAAGAACTATATTTCATTCAAAATTGGGTCTACTCTAAATCATGCCTAAATGACCAAAAAAGTGGCACTGTGATTTTGTCAACAACAACAAATAGCAACAAACCGAAACTTTCGTTTCTATGGAATTAAATTTCAAGAAGGCCGCGTCCAAAAATTTAATCCACATCTCAGATCAGAGCTTCGTGAATATAACAATATAAATTAGCGAATACCAAGCTTTGAAATCAATGCTGGAGATGAATTCATAAAGAGAGAGCTGACCAAACAAATACTTCCAGCATTTTATTAGGCCTTCCATTATTACAGGCAGGCACAAACTAGGCCAATGTCGTCAATAACCAGACGGCCTAACGAAATTAACAGCTAATAAAAATCAACGCGAAGCCGGAATGCAATGACTACATACTTAGATTTACCAACAGCACTGTCGCCTAAACAAATAACTTTAACTTTAGCTTCTTTGTCCATGTTTTCTTGTCTTTTGGAGGTTGAAGAATGCCCTTGTACATCATTTGTTGCCATTTGCAACGCAGCTTTCGGTAATCTGAGAACTCACTCGAATTTGAATGTCACATCCCTCCTTGAGAAGCATGACATTTAAATTGCATTTCCTTGATCTGTTTCATGTTTGGATTTTGGAAGAACGAAATGATGATTTCTACCATAATTTAGCAAAATAAGCATAGCCTATCGTTCAGAAAAACAAAGTGTTTTGGGAGATAAGACAAGAACAAAATTTCTAATAATGAATACTACTCCAGCAGGTCCAATGGCAATTTTGTCATGCTTTTTCTTAAGTTTAGCTTTCAAAAGTTTCTTAAAGCGCTTTTCAAAACATAGTAATAGGATTTCTTACATTTTCGACCATCATATTAATACTGGTTCTTTAGAAACCAGAAGAAACACTCAACTCAAGAATAAAAGTTGAATGACAGTTTTCAAAGTTTTCTCACAGCAGCACCTTTGATTTTGTACACAGAATCAACTAGTTTGCGTTGACTTATCGACGAAGCAAAATGCAAAGAGTCCACTCCATAATTTATTGTGATCTCGACACTGAAAGTTTTATCAAAAATATCTTCTTGTCATTTCAATGGAAAGTTTACAATAAAGTCCCATTATGGCGCCCCATAAATGCTATCACCATTGATATTTGTCATACTGTTCGAGCCACACTATCTGGAACTCAATGTTTGCATTTATATCCCATCGTGCTTTTCTTCACCTGGCTACCACTATTACTTTGTTGTGGAATGGGAAGAGAATGGATCAATTAACTTACTCACTTCCCCTTTATTTTATTTTTATCAACAACTGATAAGGTCTGATAATTTCTATAGGTCTGATGAACCAATGACGCAATTTTTATCTAAAATTCACCGTGCATGCAGGCTGTGGGGATTGCGTAATCAAATTGTTTGGAAAATTTCATGAAAATTTGAAGGGGTAGAAATTGATGTAAATTTCGACTTTCGCTATGAGAGGGCGGAGGAAGTAGAACTTGAAATTTCGAGGAACATTGGAGGCGGGTTCGGAAACCTAAAATATCAATATTTACATGAACGCATATATTTTTGTAAGACAAGAAACTCAACTCTCAGATTGTTAAAAGATTCAAGAAAAAAACTATTCAAGAACCTATTTTCTAATAAAAAAGACTTGTATACATGCAATTTGGCGAGATTGAATCAATATAGCACAATTAGTCAGTAAAAACTGATGGAACTGGTAAAAATTGATCACATGGAACAAATGCATAAAATGAGGTATACATATGCATGTATGTATTTTCGTTGAAAATAAACAAACAATTTGAACAAAGACCGATCAAATTACCAGATTTTGAATAATCTTCATGTCTACCTCCCAGGGGGAGTACTCAGGTATATTCAGGATAGGGGTGCTCAGGCTGGGGTACAGCACATCAACCCAAAAAAATAATTTCTAGCATGAAAATAGACCCAAAAGAATAATTTTTCCGACCTTGAATACCCAAAAGTTATGAAGTCAGTATCTTAATCTGTATAAAAGTGCCCTAACTGATTAGATTTCTCATAATGTGTTTGGATATTTGTGTTTTTCTATTTTAGTACTGTTACTTGACTCTAATTTTATTTGTAAATTATATTTTTCCCAATTTTTTTTACTTTTTCTCATACACGTTTTTTTTTTATATAAGAAACTTGGATCAGCACTTAGTACTAAAAGTTTCTTAATTTCGCATGAAAATCTCGGTGTTTTAGTAGTAAAAGTTTCTTAATTAGTTTCTTATCTTTTGGGCCTAAAATTGCGGTATTGTTCGAAGTTGAGCCTTGTTCTCGAGAAAGGGCTTCCATTTTGCATTGACATTGTCATCAAGAAGAAGCCATGCACATCAAGGCAAAAATTTACAAATTTTGCAGTTAAAAGTCAAGAAAAGATGAATGTACCTTTGTTAGAGAGACATAGAATAAGTGACACATACAGAAATAAAGTTTTAGAGTTTCTTAACTGTTCTTAAGCGTAGTACTAGAGTTTCTTAAATTTTTGGTCATCGTAGTACTAGTTTCTTATAAACCAGTTTCTTATAAAAAAAACGTGTATTTGAGACCCAAAAAAGTAAGCCAGAATTTCTTGAACCCAAAAAAATAACTGTACAAATCATTGACCCAAAAAATAATCCTTGCCTAAATTTCAGACCCAAAAAAGTAACCCGAGCATCCCTATCCTGCATATACCAAAGTACCCCCCCCCCTGGGGTCTACCTTCCCTGCCATTGTGAATATTTCAAAAAAATATTTTGAAGCTCAGATATTTCTCAAGTAGCTACCTTCAAACTAATTATGATACAAAAAACAAGATGAAGATAAAGAAAAAATTAACTGAGGATTTTGTTGACTAAAACAAATGGTTTGCTTAAATAATGTATCCCAGTTCCAGCTACCTGAGAGTTGACATTCTTATCAAGGGGGTTTTTTTACGCGCAGAAGAAAGGCGGCCCTCTCAGCAGTGAGTGGACAATGAAACAACGCCCTGGACGACCTTCCTGTGTAAATTCCAAATCATCAACCACTACAAGTCAATATCTTTGGCGATTTCACTGAGAACTGTGCGGGGAACTGTGGAAGTGGACACCTTTTTCAAAGAAAACCATCAATTGAATATTAACAATTAACGTAATTCGATGTAAACTAGCGATGAATGATGAAAAAGAATTGTTGAATATTTTATCCAACTGAGAGTGGTCATGGCAGAGCAGGTCGTCACATAAGAGCCGAAAGGGTTAGAGTTGTACTTCGCATGTAAAAATTGCAGCTGCTCGATAAAATTGAAATTCAATTACCGGGTAAGAAAAAAAGTGGAAGGTTTCGAAAATTTAGAAATGTATTTACTAATTTGATTTCAAAGATTGTTCGGTAAAAATCTAAATTAAAGTGACCAAGTCCGGGTATCTTTGTTAGCACATAGGTGCCGTAAGTAAATGTATGTATGTTTTGTTTGAAAGTAGTATGATGTATGATGCAAATACGGACATGTATGTTTGAAGCTTTCGTTAGGGCTATACAAAAGGCTGGTCGCAGTGTTCTACCTATAAAGAAAGACATTGCGCATAAGCGTACGGGAAGAAAAAATCTAGGGGGGGGGGCTGCCCAACACAAAGTCCATTGTTTAGCATAATTTTTGCCCGACTGAGGGCATCTTTTTGCCCGATTGGAGCTCATTTTCGATCACTTTAAGACACTGGGGGGAGGGGGGCTTGAACTCAAAGCAATCCATCCCGTATCCATCTCTCATGACAGAAACATTTGTTGACGATTTTAGACGGTAAGAGAGTGATTGACCCTTTTCTCAGGCCCAAAGAAAGCTAAACTCTTTCTCATAAGAAAATTGGCTCCGATCTTTGCAGTTCTTTGATAAGTTTAGGCCAAATTCCAACTGTAAATTGTTCCAGTAAGTTCTACAAGTTCTTTCAGTAAATTTGTTTGGAGTTTCTTAATTTTCTGGATGAGGCTATTAGAGGATCTTATAAAAGGATTCTGAAACATAAGTATATATAAAAGATGATATGATGATCATTATTTCAATGTTTAGGCATAGATACCTAAACTTGGTTTCTAAATACAGTTTATCTTTTATCGATCCAAAAATAGAAGCAAGTCATTTTGAGCCCGGTCTGTTAGATTAATTTCTACAATTTTCCAAAAGGTGCAAGTTTCTTTTACCTACCCGGTACAAACTGTGAACTAACATATTTTGTCGGCAAAGAAGACATTCAAAGTTCTTAAATGAAATAACTTCCAAATTCATCAATCAAGATTCTTTCGTTATAAAAATGTGCTACTGTATTGCATTCAAAAAAAAGTTTCATAATTTGATTTCATTTGAATTATGTACAGGAATAATGTTCTAGATATTTGCTTGCTTATTTCAGGAATTGTCAATTTTGATGTTAGTACAAATCAAGATACACTGCTCTCTACGATTTAAAGGGGCTCCGTCGCCAAACTGTAAACAAATCTGTAAACACCATGCGTGTCCATTGTTCTCCATTGTTTTCTGCAACTTGTTTGGTGGCTTTACTCAAGCAACCAAAAATTGTTCGTTAAAAATCCTCCTACATCCAAGCAATCGTAAGAGATATGAATGTTTGGTTTTTTCCTCTGCAAAGTACAAAGATTCATCTTCAAAATGATGCTTTCATTTTCGAAAAAACAGGTAAACATCTGTGTGATATTGCCTGTCAAAAAAACTTTAAAATCACCGTTTCGGCTGAAATTTAGAGACGGAGCCCCTTTAATCATCAAATTTAGATAACGTTTCTATAGATTTGACTGATTCACATCATGAATATTTTACAGGTTGTCCCAAAAACGGTCCCGGCATTTGATGAAGTCTCGAGAGATAACTCAGACAGTAACGATTATGATGGCTTTATAATTCTTTTGCCTAAAGTCCAAATTGGCTTTTTGCACCTTGGAAAGGAATACAGAATAAACCTAAATGCTGTCGAAAGTCGAAAGGCAAAGCACAAGGTTTTGAAACTGCATAGTTTCAGAGATTGATGAATGTATATTCAAATTTAAGAAGGCTTTCAAAACAAAGTTCAATTATCTTAAGAGGGAAATTTTGGGATCTTCCCTTGCTGTATTCTTTTTGTGAGGGAGCTTTCAATGTTTCGAAAATTCTACAGATTAATATTTACGATCCCGTCAAGGAGTTTTCGAAAAACACATCAAATAATCAGTGCATTTTCACCCTTAGTTTAAATGAAGTCTATCTGACCGATCCCGGATCCGCTATTCCAACATTCCGTAATGGAAAAAAGGGTGGAATGGCGAATCCAGGAATTACCGTAAAGGGGTTGGTTGGTCGGTCGGTCGGTCGGTCGGTCGGTCGTTCGGTCGGTCGGTCGTTCGGTCGTTCGGTCGGTCGGTCGGATGAAATAGACTAGGAGCAAGTCTACCCTTAGTTAGACAATTTCAAATGCGAAAGTAAACAGCTTTTGCTTTGTGCTATGTCACTGGATAGGATCATCGTTGGGGATACTTCATGGGACACAAATCAAAATTCCTTCACTGTTTGACCGTATTTAATCGTCGTCGCTGAAGGACGAAGCGGAGGAGCCTTCACTAACAGATCTTTCATCATCATCACCATCACTACCACCATCTGGCATTGGAGCGTCTGGATCCCTGTGATAAGAGAAAATTGAAGAAAATGAATAACATAAATGCATGGGATGGTAATAGTATCAACCGGACATAACAAACAAGTCAGGCTGCTGATGGCCGATACTTGAATCACGATAAGAATGAAATTCTAATCGGAGTTAAAGCAGCAAACATGCAGTTTATTGTTTATTACAGATTTACGCCTCTGGTGATTTGAAGTACCATAGGATTTTTAGTCTCTGGAGATGTAATATGTCTTTTATTATCCACGTGTTCGTAGATTGTCATGCAGGCGGTATGCACGTGGTTCTTGCAGTATAAAACATAGTTTGATTTGAGAATTTGGAAATTTTGCACACTCGTGTGGAGTGGTTGCAAATTGAATCTCCCACCCACCCGCCTCTTTCAATTTTTTCATGTTGGATCTTGGATCTTCTTTCTTTTGTAAGTGCATCTAGGAAGTTTTTCCAACATGTACAAGGGGGACTAGTTTTGCGGGGAAAATGCAGGTTTTCCTTCCAGCCCCACCTTCGGGAGGACGATTTGCTGGGCCTATTTATGTGAGTTTTTGGATTTAAAAAAGGCCTTCGATACGGTGGATCACAAAATACTGCTCGAAAAACTTTCTAGGTATGGCGTGCAGGGTAAGGTGATTAGCTGGTTTCGATCCTACCTCACTGAACGAAAACAGTTTTGCAGAATCAATGGTAAATGCTCTATGTCTTTGGGGGTAACCTGTGGCATTCCCCAGGGTTCCTGTCTAGGCCCCCTTCTCTTCATCATATACCTTAACGACTTTGAAGAATGTTTACAGTTTTCTTCGGCGAGCATGTATGCTGATGATACGCACACAACGATAGCCTCTGAAGATATTAACGAACTTGCCGAGATGATGCAGGAGGAGCTACAGAACATTTCTGAGTGGATGAGGGTCAATAAATTAAGTGCCAATCCAAAAAAGACTGAGTTTATGCTTATCGGCCATCCACGTAGAATTAACAAAATTGAACCTCTGGCTCCATTGAAACTTAATGGCACAGAAATAAAACGAATGACAAAAACTAAATCACTAGGGGTTATTGTCGACGAGAATCTAAGTTGGAAGGAACACTTCAAATCCTTGAAAGGTAAAGTAGCAAGTGGTTTGTCTGCACTGAAAAAACTTAAAAACGTTCTTCCGCAATCTAAGCTATGTGAGGTTTACCATGCGCTGGTTGAAAGTCACCTCCGATATGGGAATGTCATCTGGGGTAGCCTGCCCAACACGAAGCTGCAAACGCTTCAGCGTCTACAGAACAGGGCCTTCTCCATTATTCAAAATGCTAGAATAAAGGACCCCTGGATCAATAATGGGCTGAACGTTGATCAAATCATCTATTTTGACAGATCTATCATGACACACAAAATAGTCAACAAGCAGTGCCCTGAGAGCCTCTGGAACAAGTATAGTCAGAGGAATGAAATTTCTAGGTATAACACAAGAAACAATAGAAATCTCGACATCCCAAAGTTTAAACTTGAGTGTACAAAAAAAAGTTTCCACCTTTCCGGGCTTAAAGCTTGGAATGAAATACCAATCGAAATAAGGGAAATCCCCTCGCTCTATCAGTTTAAAAGAAAATTGAAAACGCATTTAAAGAGCTCAGTAAACCCTAACTAAAACACGACTCCCAGGAAGATCAGATCTCAGCCTGGATCCAATCCTAGCTAATACCAAATTTTAAAATTTTGTTTTTCATTTTTCATTTAAAACAAACTTGTAACTTTTGTAGTTTAATTTTGTACTGATGGGATATCGTGTAAAAATATGAATTAATAAAAAAAAAATAAAAAAAAAAAGTGTAGCTTCAAAACCCTGTCTGAAAACATAGGAGAACGTGTCAATTCAATTCATGTTTAGATAGTGGCTATAAGGTCGTTGATCACTGCAAAATAAGAACTTCCAGACTGATATATTGGCCAATTGATACCTTTACATATAAGAACCACTTCAGCTTGGCACATGAAGCAGGTTCTTAAAGAAAATATTAGCAAAGATTGAAACATTGGTGCAAACCCAGGTACAGCATATCTTTTAGATGATTAAAAGCACGCAAATAGTAGAAGGCATTTCAACTGTTGGACATCTCCACATAATTTAGGGCTGAGAGAGGAACCAAAATTCATCCTCGAAATCAATGACAAAATCATCCCCCTTACGGACAAAGTTAAATTGCTAGGAGTCACTGTTGACTCTCAGCTGAAATTTGATGACCATACAAAAGCCCTCTGTCAGAAAGCGAACAGGAAAGTGAGTGCTTTTTCGCGCGTGGCTCCCTATCTGAACCAAGAAAAGGGTAAGATCCTCTATAATACATTTATTATGTCTGATTTCAATTATTGCCCTTTGATCTGGATGTACCATGGGAAGACATCAAACAACCAGATAGACCGTGTCCAAAAAAGAGCATTAAGAATTTTGCACAATGACTTCAATATGCCACTTGAAGTACTACTGGAAAGAACAGATGAACGAAAAGTCCACATCAAGAATTTGCAAAAATTGATGCTTCAAATCTTTAAGTGCCTTTCAGAAGAAAATCCATCATTTATGTGGACATTTTTTGAAAGAAAACACATAAAATATGAATTACGAACAAAGAATCTGTTGCAATTACCGAAAAGAAATGCAAACTCATTCGGAGTTAATTCACTTGCATTCAAAGGCGCTCTCCTATGGAACACTCTACCAGATACCATAAAAAATTCAAACTCAACAGCGATATTTAAAAGAATGATCAAAGAATGGAATGGGCAAAATTGCACATGCAAGATCTGCAATTAAATAAGAAACTTAGGTGATAGTGAGGATCCCATATTTTTATTTTATTAATTCGTAGTATTGTAAATAGTTGGTTTGAATTAGTTTTTTACTATGTATTATACCAACTGTAAATAATTTGATAATAATAATAATAATAATAATAATAATTCGTTAAAAATATGGTGCCGTATAATTTGTGCATTTCAAACTGCAGTTAAGTTAAAATTTTTTTTGCTCATAAGACAATTTCCACGCCCTGTGAAAGTTTTCGCTGTTTTTCTACGCTGATAGAGTAAAGCTCTATCCTGCACCTAACGCTAGGAAACGGAAAGGAAAGGCACATTTATTTGAAAATCGGTCTCAAGCTATGGAATATTTCTCTCCAGCTTCTACTTTCTGAAAGTACTCGATTTAGAGAAATGTGCATTAAGTTTTTGCAGGATTAATGAACGGATAAGTTAATGTTTTGATTCCTAAATAAAATCAAGTTACAACAAATGGTATGATTTTTAAACTTGAGACAAAATAAGCTCATAAAACTCACTCTAATAAATCTGGATTCAGTCCTTCATTTGCCATTTTTGATCGTAATGCACCAACTGGAACGCCCTATAAAAGAATACAATAAAAAAGAGTATGAATTGAATTTCGACACAATGTTACAGGGACATAGATTGATTACGATGAGTCCCAGTAATTGCTATCCAAATTGAGACTACTACACCAAATCGAGACCGCTCATACTGGGACTCATAATATTAGGGCATTTTTTGGACTCACTTTTTTCACTTTTGAACGCCCTTTTGGAACGAGGCTGTTATACACAGTCATGTACAAAGTATAGAACAAAATACAACGCCATAAGAATTATGCGGGATAGGCTCAGCACCATTGTGTTAAATTTGAGAACATGCTAGAATTTTTCTTTTGCCTTATTTATCTTATTACTTGTTTATCATGCACTCGTCTTTTCAAAAACACACAAACTTGCTAAACTGACTAGTACTACAGTTATGAAAGACTCTTACAAGTAAAGGTAATTAGATGCCAAATAAATGTAGTTATTTCCGTTGATGAAATGAATTAGAAAATAACAAAGATATTACGGGAGATTTCATCCTCAAAAACGGATAACAAACGGAAATTTGATCATCATTCTCAGCCGCCTTTGAAGGCTTCTTGCAGGGGCCTTCTCAAGAAAATCCCTCATAACTTCAGCATGGAGTGGCCGATTTAAGTCAGGTGAATTTCAAAATCATATTGCACATGTTTGCTATTAAACAAAGCGTTTGATATCATTATTCCTTTAAAGCTCCATCGCTCGCTCCATCGAAAATATCATTCAAAACGCAACTGAAAATTTACTTACTGAACAAGGCCAATCAATAATTCTGAACTATTTTTGCGTGAAAATCAAATGCGTATATTTCTTGAATTATTTAAATGCAACCAGAATCATAGGATAAGTAATTAAAATCATCATAGGATAGAGGGGGCTCTCTCCTCGATTAGTTTACCTATTGAGAGAGCTCCTCCTTTAAGTAATTCACTCCATACAATTTATCTCATTTCTCTGATTTGTATATTGTATTAATTTTCCGTATCAATGTACCATTAATTTCTGTAATATCTTATTTCCTTGTAGTTTAGTTTTCTGTTAGTAGAATAATTTATAAATGTTGTGGATTTAAAATATATGAACTGAACTGAACTGAACTTTAAAGACCAGGGAACGGTAGCCATTGAAACGGGGAGTGCTTTTTCCACTGATCCTGCGCAACGAACTTACCATTTTAATCATCTTGAAATATTTCGCATATCTTGGATCTTCAGCGACAGTTTTTCCTACGGAAAATCGAAGAAGATTTAGGCACCGTTTACGCGAGATCGGATCCAGATGCATCCGTACCCTAACTGTAACGGATAGGCCCTGTGTTTACACGGGACCCGATGGATTCGAACCGATTTGGATCTACTATCCGTACCCAAACGGGATTGTTTTCGACAGTAATCCAATTTGGATCCCATCCCAAAAAGGGCTCGTGTAAACGGATGGGATTGGATCCAAACGGGTATGAATCGAAAGGGAGACCTAGCGAGTTTCCAGTGAGAGGCATTTCTGAAATGGTAGCCCTTAAAATTGACACACAAACGAAGATTGTTCACTTGCTTCTGTTCTTTCATGATTACGCGTGCGCAGTATTCTGGATCCGCTTTGGATCCGATCTCGTGTAAACGCGAACAGTTCTTGATCCGATCCCGTGTAAACGCCCCTTAGAAAAGTGGATCGGATCTAGATTGGGATCCGATCTCATGTAAACGGGGCCTCAGAATGGCAATATCAAGAAATTGCCAACAAATGGAAACAGAAGGGTAACAGTGTATTTGTCTCTGTTCACATTTCTGCAAATCGTTGACTAAAATTACAGACAATCTATAGCAATTTTTTGAAGAACAGCATGGGTTTCAAATCTTTAAAAAGGTTGATGGAAAATAATATGACCTTTTTCTTTGAACCACGTGGCTTGAAAGAAACTTTACATATTCTGCTATAATTCTACTATTGGACATTTCGGAAATCCCCAGCATTTTCAGAATTAGAGGGTTTTTCTTCTTTTTAAGAATTTAAGAAATAATCTTGAAAAAAACTTATAACCATAATATCTGAGAAAATACAAACTAAGAAAACCATAGTTTATGAATTGTTATCAAGCACAAGTGTTTCAGTCTTCTGGTTTAGGAATTAGAAATTTGAAGACGTCACATCCTCAAATGAGTCGAAACATTAAAACATGCTGTAATTTCGAAAAATATGGAAGATTTCTGAAAATTCCAAAGGTAGAATTATAGCAAAGAAGCTTCCTTCAAGCTATTCAGTTGAAGAGTTTGGTCATAGAATTTTACATCAATATTTTTAAAGATTTGGAATCTATGCTCAGAAGAATATCCCTGAAGGTGTTGTGGTGCAGTGGTGTAATCCTCTGACTTTGCAGCCTGAATAGTCAGGCGGACAGGGTTCGATACCCAGTAGAGCCCCACCACTTGAGCGTCGTGACAAGGGATCGTGGACTCGGATCCCAGCGCTTGGCGCTAAAAACCGCAACTTCACCTTCACCTTCACCCTGGTAGGAGACCTAAAATTAGCAGTGTTAAATAGACCTTCTCGGGAACCATTTTTAACTGGAAGGCAAAGCCTGCAAATTCAAGCACAGCTAACAACGACAAATTTTGTAATGCAATAGTAGCATTGTAATTCTAGCGTATTTAGGACTTAAATGAAACAATTACAAAAACAGCTCCTGAATCAAACAAACAAAATCTGCCCTGTAGAACTGTAGATTTACCCTTCTTCTTTTGCTATGAGCACATAACGTTTCATAAAAACCATCATTCGCGTGTACAAGGCGAGAGTTTGCCCTGCTGGTTTTGGCGCAACTTTTGCGGCTTTGTTCATTTTGAATTACTGGTTGAGCGAATTTCCTTTGTCTGAAGTTGCTAATCGCTTTGAATTGAGGTGTCACTCAAAAGCAACTGATGCTATTGTATTACAAAATCTGCCCTTGTTAGCACAGCTAGGAATCCACACCATGCAAAGTTTGATGCAAATATGGCTGAAATAAGCAATGAAATAACTTACTGGCTGGTTTTACTGGTTCCGGTGCTGAAAGAAAAACGATGGGACTTTAATAAATTTTACGCATACAAAGGTAAGATTATATATACATTTGTCAAAAAATATTTTAGTGAAGACGGGAGACAAATCTGTAACTACATCTTACAGTAAAATCGACCCATATTGAGATTAAATTTTTTTCTCCAAAGTTTATCCACTTCATGCCCAACATTTCTCCGAATACATACACAAGGGGACGCACGAAGCCACTTAAAGACCGGTAATTAGATGATAAAATATTTTGCTGACTTTCTGCCAAAACATGAAGTGCCGAATGTTTTGATTAAATATCCAGAAAAATTAAATTTTTAGGATCTTCGGCTGTTTCTCGCTGAACAGCCAAATTCGGTTGCTAAAATAACTGATTTAAAAAACTGCAATAACTGAATACACCACTTCAATTAAGCGGCCTCGTTTTGGAATTTATCAAAATGTCTTTCTATTGTTCATATGAAAATTTCGAGCTCAGATTCGGATTTAGCACTCAAATTTTAGTCTACGTAAGTGTCTTTAAAGCAAGTGTGCAATGGTAAATAGGCTCCTCTATAAATAGAACAAAGAAATCACTCAGACAGCATTGTCTCTTAGCAAGATAAAAATCTCATTCTTAGGCTACCCTTTGTTGACATTGTGTGCAACTTCGATTTGAATGGGGTATTTTAAGATTTTCTGCTCTCTGCAAATGCAAGCTTTTAACCTTGCACAAACCCTTTGAACTGCTGGCGATTGTCATGTTGATTTTATGACAATTTAAATTTCAAGAGTTTAGAAGAGATTTGACTGTGAAAAATCGCTCGGGGTGAAACTTTAAACCCCGAGTCAGTTGTCACGGTCAAATCCTGTACAGGTTTTCACGCTTTACATCGCCACAAAATTAATGTTACGACCGCTAGCAACATAAAAACTTGCAATAAAGTAAGACTAAAGTTTGGGTGCTAAATGCGAATTCGGCCGAAACAATTTCGTAAGAAAGAATTTTGAAAGATTTTTAAAACGAAGCTGTTAATCGATAAATTGCAGATAAAACTTACGTTAGGTAGACTTTGGCTAAAACTAACCCAATGATTCAGATTTGGACGATCCCCAAGTAATAAACGGGGTTAGAAATGAAATATGCCACTTGCCTACTTTGCACAATAACGGAAGGTATTGTTCCCCATAGATGAGCGAACAATAGGACAATAAGTGGTTCGCGGTCTTCTCTCGTTCCTATCTTAGACTACGTCGCTATATTTCCATTCATTTACTGTGATAGCCCCAATGACTAAAAAAACAGAAACTTATCAGAAGATTTAAAATCTAGTTGATAGCAAACCTTCTTGTTGAGGTTCTTCTTGGGCACTAACTGATGGAGTTGCCTAAAAGAGGAACGAAGAGAGCTTCACAAATTATGCAAGAAATAAAACTGGATATGAGACTAACGATCTCTACCCTGGGTACCAGAGCCAAAAAGAAAAAAAAAAGAAAAAAAGTATGATTATGAGTCACAGGGGAGGTGGAAAAATGCGCGAAGCAGCTTCGGAGGAAGCTTGTTTGTCTGGAAGGAAGAACAGGGGAGGAAAGATAGAAAGTGGAGTAGAAGGAAAGAAAAGAAAGGAAACGAGAAAGGGAGGAAAGAAGAAATGAAAGGAAAAAGGATAGACAGAAAGAGGAGAAGGGGAAGAACGAAGGATGAAAGAGAGAACAACGATTGAAAATGTAAATAGCAAAGGAAGGAATAAAAGCCAGGAAAGATTAAAGAGAAAGGAAAACGGTGTTTGGATTATGCTCTGTCCATTTACAGTTGTGTGGTCCAAGGAAGCTATTAATTGCAATTCTCGACTATTCCAAGTTACCCTAAACATGCCTACGAAACTGAAATGTATGTTGTGCAATAGTTGAAAGCTGAAATCTGGCACGGAGAGAATTGATAAAACAATAAAAGGAAGGATTTTAGTTTGACGTTGCTTCGCAGGAACGCAAATATTTCTTCCATCACTGAGTCACAGGTTGCTCAACAGTCGATCAATAACTGCGATACTGTAATTAGTCTACAAGGGGCAAGACAAAGAGGGGTCAGGCTTGACTTGACTTAAAAAATAAATCAACTTACTACTGAAGGTGTGTCAACATTTGATGTTGGTTGTGTTTGCTGTGGTTGGTTATCTGCTTGAGTTTCTATTTTTACATCTTCAAGTCCTGGTATAGAAGATAGCTGTGGAGATAAGACAGAAACTGGTATCAAAAGCTTCAAACTCTGATTGAATAGCTGCTGTCCCTTGGATATGAAGAAATGTTGTTGGCAAATATCATGTTTAAAATGAATGACCGGAGCATTATAGCATCCGTTTATAAATAGGACACAGAGAAACCTAATTGGATTTGCTTTCTTTCGTGACGCTTTGGATTATCAAAACAATAGGCTATTTATACACCTATGAGATCTCATCTTTTAATTCAGGTTATGTCTTCTATTAAGACTCGTCATTATCTCTCCCAACTATGGTATGATCTTATAAACCATGTTTTATGCGGAAAACAACTGCAGTTTTTTTTCTCACATTTTTCGTTGTCCCAGAACCTCTAAGAGGACCATTAAGAATTAAGGTCATCTTGACCTTTTAATGTTATCCCTGGCCACTGTAATTAGGGGTGTTTTTCTGTTACGTTTTTAACCTTATACTGTATATTGTATTGTACCTATTTTTGTATCATAAAACTTGTAAACATTTCTAATTGATGTGGCAAATGATACATACATACATACATACATGTATATCCCTTTACGACTGAGCAAGGATACTCAATTGACTTAAAATTTACCTCAAAGAAATCAGACATTCCAGTCTTAATATAAGGTACAGCACAGGCCATTCGCTCATTTGCATGTGGTTTTTCTGCCTAATTATACTCAAGAAGTTTCAAGAATATTTTTAGTTTCTTAGGAATTCTTGTTTGAAAAATTTACACTCTTTCATGTGTCTCAAGGATATGAAGAATCATTGACAGTTCTTGTCATATTGATGTGTGCAAGGCCTGTGCTGGATGAGGTTTTTTCGTGAGAAAGTGCCCACAAGAAATATTTAAAAGAAGCCAAAAATAAATTAAAATTGCTAAAATTTAGGCATGACTTGAATACAGTATCTGGAATGTGTTCTCCTTTTTGGAAAGTTAAAAGATCATACTATCAGCATCATTAAGAGGCATTCTATTCTCCTCAGAGGAAAGTTAATCATTGTTTTAAACATATTTTTTAATAAATTTATCATTGCTGTAAAGCACAGTAAATGACAAAATGTGAACATAATTTCTCTGACATTTTGGAAGATTGTTTATGAAGGAATTTTATACCAAACAACTCACAAGTAAAAGGAGGAAACACTGTCAAAGTCTAGCATAGGAGACTAGAAACTCGATCAAACAAAGGCGACTAACATTTCTTATAGCAAAACTGTGTCTTTGTGTCTGAACAAAAAATTGCCAAACATTTCAATAACTGTGTCAAATTAGAAGATGAGAAGTCTTCATACCTTTGTCTCCAATAAACTGATTGTTATTTCTAGGCGCTGTATTCGTAATGCCAAATCTGCTAGTTTCTGTGAAACAAAAATCACAATTCAAAATGCTTTCAAGTTTACAAAATACATTCAAGTTCTCAATGAAGAATAGCTATAAATCAATTGTCACTAATTGTGCATTTTTCTCCTTTTTGTAAATATGTTTTTGAATATACCAAAGACTTTTAGGTCAAATCTATCCAAAAATTTCTGTAGATTAAGGCTGTCAAAAGAACTCAACAATCACTAGTTTTGTTTCCAATTGCACCCCTATACAATTTAAACTGATGCCTAATTTATATAGTTGAAACAAGCTGAAACCACTTGAAACAAGCTGAAACCACCTGAGACAGGCTGAAACCACCTGTGAAACTAGCCGTTAAAATCAGGAATGAGGCTGAAACCAGCTTAAATGACTTGATTATCCTAGGAATGAGGTGTAACTGTCAGGGGAGTCCTTTTTCTCCATGTATAATCGCATTCTCCTTCAGAGCTTAGAGGCTATTCTTAATTAACACGTTTCGTCCATGATAAGTACTGCTTTGTTCTGTCCTTCAAAACAAAGTGTCTTATTGTGTTCATAAATGCTTGTAAATATATTTTACAGATGTAAACAAGCTAATCCATCATATTTGTTAGTAACATGAATGCTCCTCCACCGAAGACTAATGCAGTGTTGAGGGAGGGACATATCACTCTGTAAAAATCTTGTACACCTTGGCCAAAACTCATTTTGTTTTCAAGAAAAAACGATAAAATCCCTAAAATTAAAGAGGTACTTATCAGGGAGGAAAGGTAAAATAGCCTCATAGCTCTGAAAGAGAATTCAACAATAATACATAGAGAAGAAAAGGTCTCCCTGACAGTTACTGCACACCTCATTGCTAAGATAATCAGAGGTCATTTCAGCTGGTTCCAGCCCCAATCCTGATTTTGATAGCTCGTTTTAGGTGGTTTTCAGGTGATTTCAGGGGTGGTTTCAGCTCGTTTTAACTTACATAAAATACGAAAACTGATGAAAAATTAGTGGCATAATAGAACAATCCAGGGAGGATTATACATTACCTCCTCACAAACACATGAAAATCTGTTCAGGAACTTGACAGTATGGCTGACAAATGGATTGAAGAACGCAGAAAAATCCTTATATGGCATTGCAGGAACCTGAAATAAGAATAATATAGAGCTGTTATTATCAGTCTTGCATAAAAATTGTCTGCACACACAACAAATGGTGAATGTGTTGTGGAGCATTTGTCCAATCTTCAGGGCTATTCTAATATAGCACACCTATAGGGTTTTGGTAGGGTTTAGTCAGGATCAATAAAGGCACAGTGTGCGATTCTGTACTGTGCCCAATCTTCTGCTATTGCAGCCACTTTACCACATAGGGATGCATCACAAATGGTAATACTGTAGACTTCATGACATTTTTACAAAAAATGTGGATACAAAGCATCATCTTTGACTTTGGTAGTACCTACTGAATGTAACTTTTCATCTTTGTTTTTGATAGCATGCAGGCACCCCCACTAAAGCGTTTTTTCAGTGCCCGGCCCCCGGGCATTTGATCATCAATTTTTCCCCGGCCCCCGGGCATTTGAGCAAGGAATTTTTGTTGACCCCCGGGCTGCCGGGGGGGGGGGTGGTCAGGGTAGGAATTGAACGAGACATAAGCCCAACCATTATTACTCCACACTGTATACCATACCACCCACCATACCATATTATATTTTCATATTTGGTTTTTTAGGGTTGTCCTTCAGCAGATGCCCAGCAGAAGCAGTTTGCACTTTAATTGTTCTTACTTGCATTGCATTTAGATTCTATACCGCACGCAGGTTGCTACCCTACTATATTTTGCTTGCATCAGCTGTGACCCGTGTGTGCAAGTTGTATCACATGATATGATGACATATCATATCACGACTTGCTTGAACAATAGAACAGTAGTCTAGTACACACACACGATTCCTTCTACCCTGTTCATGCATCACATACATACCTTGGTCATATCATCAACAGCAATTTCAACAAGCGGCTCATTCGAATCCATGATGCTTGCTGCAGGCTCTCCCAAAATAGAGCATAAAATCTACTCCTTTCTCTCCCCTTCTCCTTTCGATTCTCTTTGCCTAGGCCATAGCCTCTCTTTGATGTTTTACCTCGCCTTTCATTTCCCAAAAATTTATATGCAAAAGTGCACGGGGAGAGGAGGAAATTGGTTTAAGATTGATAAATACATCTCTTGCACTTGCTCTTATTTCTTCAGTATTTGCCGAATCTGTCTGGATAGGTCTGGATGTTCTTTGGCCTAATCCAGACAAATTTGTCAAACACTGAAGAAATAAGAGCAGGAGAGGTCTTTATCAATTTTAAACCAATTTCTCCCACAACCTGTGGGGAGAAAAACATACCACTGATGAAAGCACTTATCGTTCATCTTCGCACACACGTCTATTTTAAGAAGCCGTATCAGCCCATTACTATATAAGCTTCTCAATTTCATGTGAAAATTTCAGCTCTGCATTCACCAAATTTGTTTCTAATTACTGCATTTTTTTTATAAGAAACTGCCCATAAGAAAACTCAACTCGCCAAGATCGCCAAGAAATTAAGAAAATAATCCAGTACTAGGAAAATACAGCTTAAGAAACAATTCACACATGTTTCTTACATTTGAGTAATGTCTTCATTAGAAAGGTTAAAACAACCTGGTTTTAAATTTTTACGAGATCACAGAAAGTGAACATGAATATTGTTATGGGAACCTCTGAGAAACTCGTAAGAAACTCTGGAGTACTCAAAATCTGATAGTTTTAAGAAACTTTTATAGTTTCCACAAATGCGAATATATCTCTTCTTTTTGACACATAAAGCAACATAGTTGGTTAGGAAAAAGGTTCTATTGAGCTCAAAATGTGAATTTCATCGACAACCTTAAGATCCTCACTGCTACTCAAACATTGAACATGAAAACGGGATAAACACTCAAATAGTCTACCTGCGGCATAAACTTGAATCATCATCACTGATATGCAGACCAAGAAATAACAAATGAAATTCAAAATGCTTTTACTCTTATCATCAAACAAGTGTAAAACCCTTGGTTTTAATTTGAACCAAAGTCCCTGTGACAAATTGTCAAGGATAGATATGTACAAAAACTAGCAATAGAATTGTTCTTTTTCAGTTGCTTCATAATACTTTAAGAGAATAAAATTTCATAGGGAGAAAATTTCGCGATTTCAGAGGAGTACTAAACATTATTAGAGGATTCATTGACAAGGACATTTCGAGGATTTTAGATATGATAACAATTATATTTGTTCTTAAGCTCGACCTGTTAGTTGGTTTTAATTAGCTGTCAATGTAGCTATCAAGTACTGTATGTTACCAACTTAAAAGAAAGTGAGGAAAAAAAGAAGAAGTAAATTTTCGGGATAAAATTTTTACAGAAGACCCAATAATTTGGTTGGAATAAAATTTTGCAAACTGTAAATTTTTGGAAACTTCGCAGAATAAACTTTTGCAGATTTGCTTCAAAAGCGCGAAACAGCAAAACTTTCCTCTTTAGTCCCCAAATTGTCTTCCTTTAAAGTACGATGAACGCTTTCCTCGTTCAATTTCTTGAAACCTCTATGAATAAATTTTTTCTATTTTATACATCTCAGCACTTCTTGTTCCAGTGATTTACTGCACTGCTTTGTGCATCAAAATGACTTCCAAGAATCCTGCTGGGTAGTCTCTCCGTTCTCTGAACCATGATTTCCACCTTAACTACCATTTGACTGAGAAATATCCCTGCTTTTCCGCTAACCAAACAGTTCTGATTCTCCTTTAAGCTGTCCATTTCAAGCATCTGAAAGAAAATGCAGCCAGGATTTAAAAAAATGCAAGCTGTGCAAGATACAGGACTCTAGTGATAAAAGTTCGATTGGGCTGATAGATTCAAGATAGCTTCTGACAAATTCTAACAGGACTCTAGTGATAACAGTGCTTCTTTCGCTGATAGAGTATCCTGTATAAAAATTCGATTTATTATCATTACCGACAAAACTGGAGTACCTTTAGCAAGTATTAGTCTAAAGCCACGAAAAGACTCAGCGACTTTTGGGTATTATTCAAGGAATTCAAAATTGAACTGTACAACTTCAAAATCAAGCAACCAATGTTTGGTCCTTTAAAAGACTAAGATATTCTCCGTTGATGCTAAGGAGAGATATAAGGACAGTACATATTAAAAATAGTGCCTCAAATCTTACCAAATCGAAGATTTAAGATATGAGAGGTGAGTAAGGGATTTACTTTTTTATATTTTTTATTTATACATTTCTACCCAGCATCCGAAGGCAGTTTCAGGACGCTGAGGAGCTGAGCTTATCGAAGCAGCGTCCTGGTCCTTCCTCTCGATGTGACCACACCTCGTGATTCCTTTAGCCTGGAATTGCAGAGAGTGGGCGACTCTCTTCACACTTTGTAGCAGGTTCGGTAGGTAGGGCAAGGACTCGAACCACCAACCTTCAGATTGGTAGTCAAGCATGCTACCATTGAGCCATCTCCACAGGTTCCAAATCTTTAACTCGGCGTAAAAAGGTGGGTGTAAAATTCAATGACCTATTTCTTCTGATTGAATGGTTTGAAAGAAACTTTAGATGCTTATCTATAATTCTACCGTTCGACTTTCCAGAAATTTTGACTATTGTTCGAAATTACAGCGTATTTTACATTTCAGCGCATTTTAGGATGTGACGTCATCAAATTTCTAAATCATAAACCAGATGAGTGACAGACTTTTGCTTCATACCATATTGTAGACATTCATAAACTATGGGTTTCTTCGAAATTATTTCATGTTACGTCAAACAGTTTAGAAATCACGATGGTTTTAAGTTTTTTTTGAAAATTTTCCTTGAATTCTTGAAAAAGAAGAAAATCACTCTAAATCAGAAAATATCTAAGATTTCCGAAAAGTCCAACGGTAGAACGATAGAGAAATAGCTAAAGTTCCTTTGAAGTCATTCAGTTCAAAGAAATAGGTCACTCAATTTTACACCAGCCTTTTTAAAGATTTGGAACCTATGCTATCCCCACTTACCTGGTATCTTGGTGAGTTTTAAGACATCGAACACAACAATACCGTGCACCACAAGTTACGCAAGTGTAATTTGAAGAATATCTAAACGATTCGTCAAGGATTTCAAACTATCGAAGTCTCCTGGAATTGTCATACTAAATGGTAAGAATTACCATGGGGAATTACAAATAACTACCGCAAAATAGAAACCACTTTTTCTAAAACAGCCTGTTTAGTTTCTTATTAAAAGGTCATTAACCTTGAAAAAAGCTGAACGGTTTCTTATCACATGGCTAAGAAACCTGCACTGATTTCAGTTTAATCTTTCATGAAAACCTAGAGCAAACATTAGCGGACAGTATGTTCTCGTTACCTAGCATTTCCTCTAAATTTACTCAACGATAGCATACATGCCAAATTTATCACTATAGATAGAGATGCCTTTGCATGGAATATCTAAAAATGTTGGGCACCTGAGTTTCACGAAGATTTTCAAATATGAATTTATTTGGGGGCCTTTTATCAGAAACCTTTCTAAAATCAGACTGAGAAGTTTCTTGTATGAGGGCACCATTTCTCAAAAAATCAGCCTGAGGTTTCTTATAAGGTGGTTTCTATTTTGCGGGTTCTTACTGTACTTCTAGCAACCGCTCTGGTTTGTCTCAAATTGCGACGATTAAAATTGAGCAATAAATGAAAAATTGCAAACGAGACAAAGATAAATTACCCAGATGAAATTTTGCGCCAGTTTGAAGCGAGACTATTTCAAGGGAAGGATTTTCTCGTGGAACCATTTAACCATTGAATTTTGCTAGGGCGTATCACTCTCTAGAAATCAGAGAATGAGACTGAAGACTGCAATCATGTTGGTTTTCTTCTATTCATTCTAAAAGCAACATGATTGACGTCTTAATTGATATTCTTCGATTCATAACAAAGTTGCATTTTCCACCGAACTTTCTTGAAATTTCGTACTTTTTTGAAAGAAACCTGTTTGTTTCCCTACAAATCCCTGAACTGCATTAGAAATGTTTTCGTTCTCATAGACATTTTGTATATTTTTTGAGAGACATTTTGTATATTTTTTGTATATTTTTAAAGAAAGTGATACATCCTTAAGAATGCTGTGCCAACATGAATCATGAAATTTGATAGGGAAGAGCAAGTGTAAACAAATAGACGAAGGAAAGGATACCCACAAACTGCACAAAAATGTCTTTCGGGAAAACGAGAAGATCGAACAACAGCACTAAAGTAATCAGGAACGCCATCTTCGTGCTCTTGTTGCTGTAAAAGGAATGATTAAATTTGAAATAAAGCTCATGTTAAATAACGTGAACTAGCTGAACTTCGATGTTTCTCTGTTACATACTCTCATAAAATTTACAATAACAAACAATTAACAATTCAAACAATTACAAAACGATAGCAAAGGGAGCATGAATGTGGTCTTTATTTTTATTTTATTTTATATTTTATTGTTATTTTAAAATTGTTTACCCAGGGTTACAATTCAGTTTAAGTAACTGTTTTACAATGTACCCTGCAACTAAAAATAAAGCTAACCTAATTACAATGAAAACTAACCTAATTACAATATTCAACTAAACCTACAAATGTACAATACATATATTCATCAAAAACTTAAATGGAAAATAAAAATAAAAATGTAAAACCAGCTTTCCTTGAATCTATTCAATTATGAGCTTTTGAGCTTGGTTTTAAATGACTGGATGGAAGGGGCTAATTTAATATCAGAATGGAGTTTGTTCCGTGTATCAGCTCCGCACAAAGCAAATGACTTTTGGCCATAAGCTGTTCTCATTCGAGGTATGGCTAGATCCAACTTAGTGTTGCGTAACACCCAATTGTGAACATCAAATAATCGGGATAATCTTTCAAACAGGGATAGCTTTTTTTTAGTCATCCGGTAGAAAAATGGAAAGGAAATACTCACTGCTTCTTCTAAGAGAGCTGCAAATGACCGTTTGGCTTTCTGAAAGAAAACATAACAATAGTTGAGGTACTTGTGAAATTTTCATGTTTTAATAAAATTTGTTTAGTGCTGCATAAATTTAAAGCATAAGGTATCCATTCTTCCGATCATGGTTTGGTTTTAAGAACCACGTATTTTCCTTTTGTTACGTTCCTTTTGTTAAGTTTTACCGGCACCTCTAATATAAGACGACCATTATGGAAATAAGGTCAGCTTGACTTTTTAAAGCTATATCCCTGCCACTGTAATTAGGAGTGTTTTTCTTCACATTTTTAACCTCATATATTGTACTTTAATCGTGGCAAATGATACATACATACAAATATATAAGCAACATGATATGATAATAATAATAATTTCTTTGTCAAAGGTTGGCTTTTTGTCTAGCCGATGCTAATTTATGCCCACCACATTTCAGGTTATACAGTATCTCTCCACATCAGGAGGAAACTACATTTGGTTTGGGTTTCTTCATGGTGAATTCTTTTCACACAACATGAACTAGATTAATTGCAAAACATTTCCGACCAATAAATTTCGGACAAAATATTTTTGGACCAACAATTTCCGGACATCCTTTCACGGAATTTTGGACATTTCTAGAAATTTCAGACAACTAGAAAATAGTACTCTGATCATAATTCATTTCAAGTTTTCAAGTGGGTCCCTGTGAGAAATTTTTATTCTATAATGATCGTTGAGGTTGATGAGCTAAAGAGAATTTAGTTGCAAAACTATGATGATGTTTCAAATGGCAGCTCTCCCAACACATTTCTTTCCTATGCAAATTGTTTGCTATGCAAAACATTACATTTTAAAACAGTAAAATACATACTCTCCTGTGGTTTTAACTTTCTGCAAAAATTTGGACACTAAATATTTCAGACAACAAGAGATTTTGGATATTAAGGTTTTGGAGGTGTGAATTCCCGAAAATATTAATGTCCGAATTTTGTGCATTTAATATTTATCATATAACAAGATCATGATATAATATGTACCATATCTTGCCAACAAAATAAATTTATTCATTATTGATAGCAAATAAATTCATTTCGTTGGCAGCAATATGGTCAGCTTTAAGGAATGAACATCTATGACCCAAAGAGCAGATACTAAGAATCTGACAAGAGGCTTTCTTTCCTTGGCACAATAATTGCCAAGATTAATAATTGTTATGTAAAAACTCTACGTTCTTAAACTTTGTAGAATTATAACTCCCTATCACACAGAGACGTAGGAACCGGAAGTGCCCATTTAGCTTAATGAAAAAGTGCCCTTGAAGTGTCATGCCCCCTCAAGTTGGAGATGCTTCCTGCTATCACACAAACAAAGAATCAGCAAATTACCTGTTTGAATATATCCCCAACTCTTGCTTTCTTTTTCTTTTTTACTACGAGATAAACAAGAGGAACAATGACACAGCTAAAAGGGCTTGCAATTTGAAAGTTCGCCATCAAGTCCAATTTTCATAATTCTTATCATGTGAAGCTACTCGAGCCTCAGAAGATTAACATACCGGATGAGTCAATAAAAAAGGCCTAGTGTTTGAAAAAATGCTGTTCCTTCAATATTAAAGAAATAATATTGAAAACTGTCTTGTTTTATTTCTGATATGTCCAACTACGTTTAGTAATTTATCCAGCTTTAATCAGCCATTCCTTCCCGTCGATATGAGAAATTTTCTGCAGAAAGCCCCTTTTTCAAACATTCTACAATCAAGCTTGATTGAGTTTGCCTTTCATTCAGGAGATGCATGCTGCAAGATAGTGCAAGCAGTGCAACATTCCTATTTGAATCAAGCTCTCAAACATATTCAAATCATCCTCAAAACAAGTTAGTATCACCCTTGAAGCATGCTGCAAACATACTCAATATTTTGCTGAGGAAACCTTCTAAATTTATTGTTTTTGCTTAACTTCCTTTCAAGTTGTTACAAGTTTTTACCAATCTGTGTTTGCCTTCACTTTGATGGTAAATTACAAAGAATAAGTTACCATACCTTCCATGCTATCTTCAAAAGCTGGTATTTTTGCTTTTGCAAACAAAGCATTATTTAAATGAGCATGTGGATCGTCATGGAAGTTATCTTTCTCAAGAGAATCAAGTTGCCTCTTTTGTCTTTTCAGTCTTGTCTCTACGTCAAGAACTCTTCTTGCATTTTGGTCTTTAACACGAGCTGAGAATAAAAATGGTATCAAGAAAATCTTGATTCATCATGAACGAATGCTACAAAGAATAGGCAGTGAACATTGAACAATGGTAATATCTGGAGGAGAGAAAATTAGCATGAATTATGAGAAATGCAAATTTTGTTGGTCGTTTTTTACTAGATGATGGGGTTTTTTATACCTCCCTCGTTTTTACCCACTATCTATCTATTCACGAAATAAAAGCTACGAAAGGTCATAGGGTATAACTGAAAATTGAACTGACAAGTCGCACTCCAGTAACGGAATATTAAAGTTCCTTCTATTTTGATCACACTGAAAGTAGGCCTAGGCCTTACAATAATAGCTAGATGAGGAAGAGGAGAGGCCACACGCACCACCACGGTCTCCAATCGAGGATAAAATCTTGGTATAAATAACATGTATAAGGGGAATACTACTAATCTTGAAAACCTACCGGATCCTTTACTTCTGTCCGTCATCTTTTTCCAACTTTTCTTTTCAAAATTTGAAGTGTTCAGCCGCAGCAAGACTGAATTATGTTTTTTATGCGCGCGCAGATATCCTTCGAAACCGAGGCAATGGGGGAAATCAGAATTATTACAAACGCTCCTTTCCTCAATTCTAGAACTGACCACAGCTGAAACCATAACAGCAACAACAACGAGCATAGGTGAAGGTCACCTGGAAAGAGCTTAAACTGAAATACCTGAAATACGGAGAACATTCCAAAACAAAAACAAGACAGTTATACACACAAGGAACCAGCGGAGTTTTACCCAATTTATTAATCGCAAGCCAGTGTTGTAAAGAAATCAAACTATTTCATTCTGGGCAATAAACATCTCTTGCACAGCCTGGAGTTTCTGCTCTCTCAACTAACCCTTCGATGGACTAAAACTTCCCACCCGACGTGCGTCACTGCGAGTAACATCGATGAGCGAGTAATATTTCCTGAACGCAGTCATGCTTACCTTGAAGTAAAAATTGTTCTGTAATATGTAAAAAATTAGCTTTGCTCAACGACCAATTTGCCATAAAGGGAATACAAACATGAAATCGATGTCACAAGAAATTTGCGATATACTTCAAAACAACGAGAATTTTGGCCCAATCTATCATAAACTGACCCCCTGGTACATCAAACCAAACATCAAGTAATCAATACTAACATAGGCTAAGGACGGGGGTATAATTTTGACTTCACCTTGAGCTGTTGTCGTTGCTCTCCATTGTTTGCGGCTGCCAGATTGTAAACAAACAAAGATGGCTGGCTGGGAAATCAGCATAAAACCAACACGTAGATATCTAATTTTTACAATGTCATCCCCTATTTTCCCGGCGGTACCGATACGATTTTCTGACAGCCAAATAAAATTTCGATCAATACAAAAAGTTTCCTGAAAAGGCTGCGGCCAGATTTTTTGCAAATTACATGGAAATTCGATCAATTTTTCCTAACTATTTTTTAGCCAAAATCTAGTAACCTTGAAATTTCTTGGCTTGTGAGGCCCAGAAGAGTCAAATAGGCTTGCAATTCAATGAAATAAACAACAAAGTATCTACCTCTTCAAAAATAATTTGACTGCTTGTTTATTTCAAGGATTTTGAGCACTAGGAGGGTTTACTTTGGCAGACCAAAATACTTAGGCCGATAACCATGTGAAGATCACCGGTACTTCGATAAAAAATTGAAGTATGATCCCCTATTTTCCCGAATAGCTCACCTGGCTCAAAATGTTGCTCAGATCTTGGAGAAGGATTTCAGAGATGATGGTGAAAAGGCTGCGGCCAGTTTTGGAGTATTTTACAAAACATTAAATCCTTCAATTCTTCGTCTTTTGTGACAATCACCACGATATCTATTCCACGTGTTTGGAGCCCTTTAAAATGTTTGATTAACTTCAGCTCTCGTCCAAGTAATCTTTAACTTCCAACCTGTACATTTCGCCAAGTACCGAAGACAATAGGCCAATTCCCAGGGGTCAGGAATCTTCGAAAGTCTATTGTTTGTTTTTCCTGGCAACTTTCCAGATTCACATATTCCAACTAAATGCGGGGGCGCAAGGTCCTGTCTGTCAGCGGCAAAAACATAATTCAGTCTTGCTTTCAGCCGCCATTTTCTTTTCTTAGTGGATCCTCGTATTGAGCTAGAGGCTGCCAAAATCAGCGAATGACTGGGGATTGGGCACAAGTCAACAACGTCAGCAAACAGGACACAATGTCCAGATGCAAATCGCTTTACTCCTCGTCCGTTTGCTGTTTCAAAAAGTTTGGTGCAATTTTCTTGGCATTTTCTGAGCAAAGAAAATTAATAACATCAAAACTTCTGTTTGCAGATTCTTTTACCTTCATTGTAAAACCGTTTGACTGCGGCAGGAAAATCTCATACACATTCATAGGCGTAGGAGACAGGGGGGCTAGGGGGGCTGCAGCCCCCCCACCGTCGAAATTTTTTTGCAAAAATCAGCCATAATCGGGCAGAAATCCGCGTTAAGTCGGGCAAAATTTTCTTAAACAAAGGATCTTTTATCGGGCAGCCCCCCCAAATTTCATCTCCCCCTACGCCGATGTACACATTTTTGCAAAGCAAATTGCCAGGGAAATTCTCATAGACAAAGCACCCAATATTTAGGCCAAACCGAAAGAGCTCGTACTTTCTGCAACAGTTTTCAGAGGACGATGTAAACTTGTCCACCATATTTGTTTATTTACGAGTACATTGGATGTTGTTCTTATTTCGGTTCATTTTGATCCATCATATCAATTTACCTCGCTTCTCCGTTTGTATTTGTATAAATTTTCCGTATCAATGTATTAATTTTCCGTAACATTGTCTTATTTCCTCGTAGTTTAGTTATTTGTTTGTATAGTTAATTATGACATTGCATACAATGGAAGTTAGAATTACTGAAACTGAACCGAAATTTAGGCAAAAAACGACTTTCAGAAGGTTTGAAAGTGAGTCGCGTTGGCGTCACCGAAGGACCATGATTAGCAATGTGTCTTTGAAGCAAAATGGCAAACGTCCCTCACAAGCGAGTCAGAAAGGATTTAAAAGACGGAAAGAATAAAATATGATAATGAATTTTTATTTTTCTAAAAGAAAATACGTTAATGAGGCCACTTACATACATAATACTATAATCTGAAATCCATTGAGAAACACCAAAAGAAACAACGAGAAAGCACACAAATATGCAGAATGATGAAGTAGTAGTATAGTATGCTGCGTTTAAATTTTCTCACGCATATGAAATACTTATCAGATTGTACAGAATTTACCAAAAATCTTCAATTCAGATGCTCTTAAAACATTTTAAAGTTGAGGTTAAGTGCTCTCCTCGTTTATTCGTGTAAAGGGGGCCAAATTATTGTAGACGCAAAACTATTCTAGAAAAATTCACAACTATATCAATTATATGTTTAAAATTATTGCGAATATTGTAATGTACTGAGATTCGAACATTGTAAAATAGTGGGAGAAGATAATGAATTTGAGTTTGGTAAATTAAGGAAAGATTTGCGAGAGAAGAAATTGAGATAAACCGATAAAGAAGCACTTTCGAATTGGCAAGTTGCCAAATTGACGACAGCAGTCGAAGGGGGTATTATTGAAATCAAGGTTGCTTTATGTCTTAAAACGCGACAAGGAATAATTGAGATTACATCATTGCAATACTGATGAACCATTGGTTTAAAGAGTAAAAGGTCGAACTTTTTAAGATTTGATATGTGGAAAAATCGATTTATTTCCCCGGGAAATATGTTGTTGTTTTATAAAATACATAGCCTGTGAGTAGGCCTTCGAGGGGCTGTACATGACTTTTGTAAACAATCGGAAAGTACCACACATGTAATTACAGCTTCGGGTTTTTAATGGCGGCCATTTTCGTCGCAGCTTCTACGTAAGTTTCATTGCAGTGTTTTCTTGTCTATGTCTGTGAAATGTGATGGAACTTTGATATCCATTAAAACTTTGAAATATTCGGCGCTAGAAAAAAAACGAATCCTTCCCAAAGCTTCGATCACCAAGTCGCAGATACTTTTGATTGCTATTCTCTGTGCAAGATCGCAATTAGCTATGTTGTGTTTAGCCGGAATACATTCGATGATTTGACACGCAGAGCCACCCGGTGGGGGGGGGGGGTACTCCTATTATGGCCTAACTACAATCTACAATCTACAATCTACAATGTGAATCTCGAAAAAGGCTCAGCCCATGACGGAGATACACAATACTCACACTACATCACACTTACTTTACCTAACTACATAAAACTACATACGATATGTTGACGGATTAGTAGTTTTGGTGCAAGGGCACTTGGTCAATATATTTTACTTTGGCTGCATGGCAATGCATACATGCTACAGTTTGAGTGATATGACAGATATGACACATTAATATCAACAATAGGCTTGCGTGGTTTGCAATTTCAGATATCAAGGAGAGCAATACATGAACCTAGGCTTTATACCGACCAAGTGACCTCAGACCAAAAGAAATCAAAAAGAATTCTTTTTTCACTACGTGTAGCAGAAAACGCCCACCCCCACCCCTCACCACAGTCCCCGCCACCCCGCAACCGCTAACAGGGGGGTCCAGTCGGGTTGAGGATCTTACGAAATGGCTACCAAATGGCCCTATTTATCAAATCTTACTACCAATTGGGGGTATTCCAAGATTCCTGACCAGTTATACGATTTAAACTCAGTAGGCCCCTCCACATAGGAATATGGTCATTGCAGCAATAATTATCAGCGAATTTTGAAGTTTTCTTGCTTTGTTCAATCACTTTTTACAAAAGAAAATTTTGAAAAACTGCAGAAAATTTTCGCTACCAGATGCTACCAAATGGCCCAATTTTAGATCTACAAATACCATTTGGGGGTTTCTGTAAAAAGATACTACCATTTGCGGGTATTTTCAAAATTTTTGCTTTGGCCCTCTTTAACCCTGACTGGACACCCCCTGTCAGGCCACAATGGGAGTACCCCCCCCCCCGGGGAAGGCCACGCAGAGAGGACGGGTTGTGCAGCCCCTTTAAAGTCAAGTCAAATGAATGAAATGCTGCACAATGCTACGAGTTTAGTCGAAGAACATTGGCCCTGTATACACCGAAATAAGAAGAAACAAAATGCAATACATATGAATCCGTTCCCAAGTAGATAGATCTTTCCCTCCTAGCAAAAGACCGGCCAATTTTTCTCAGTGTAAACAAGGGCCTAAGGACGAGATTATAGTCGTCCCGTTGCAGTTAATTTCTAATGTTTGGTGAAGGGTGTTAGGACACGGATATTTTAATTGCATATTTATTTACCTTGTTTTGATCTTCGTCTTGTTTTCTTGTCTTGTTTCTTCTCTGTTCTGTTTCCTCTTGCTGATGTAAATGCCTCGTGTTATTTGAATATATCTTCCTTATATTCCTGTGTCTTAGAGCGCCTTCGTAGAAGAAAGATTTTTAAACCACAATGCCATATTAAATACTATTTAAAATATAGTATTTAATATGGCATTGTGGTTTAAAAATCTTTCTTCTACGAAGGCGCGCTAAGACACAGGAATACAAGGAAGATATATTCAAATAACACGAGGCATTTACATCAGCAAGAGGAAACAGAACAGAGAAGAAACAAGACAAGAAAACAAGACGAAGATCAAAGCAAGGTAAATAAATACGCAATTAAAATATCCGTGTCCTAACACCCTTGGCTTGGTTTGAAAAACTTACCTATGTTCTCCTTGATGGTTTCTTCTTTCGTGAATTTCTTGATTTTGCTTTCTAAGCGACATAAATCACATGTTTTCTCAAGTAGATATGAACTGTTTGCTCTGCGTGCACTGTTTCATCAACGCCATTTTTAATTTGGAGAATTAAACGAAAGTGAGGTTAATCTCTGGCCAGCGTCAGAAGGAGGACAATAATTCAATAATTCAAGGGGCTGAGAACAACCTCAAACAGTTCATTTCTACTTGAGAAAACATGTGATTTATGTCGTTTAGAAAGCAAAATCAAGAAATTTATGAAAGGAGAAACCACCAAGGAGAACATAGGTAAGCTTTTCAAACCAAACATTAGAAATTAACTGCAACGGGACGACTATAATCTCGTCCTTAGGCCCTTGGTGTGAAATGATGGCAAAGTTGATGAAAACTGGGGACACAAAATTCTATTCAAAGCAACTTCATCATTAAGCATATTTGATCGAAAGAACAACCTTAAATAACACGATACAATGTTGAATAAATATATAACTAGCAAAAAACATTTCCCATAACTGAACATAGACAAAGGGTTGAATAAGATAAATATTTCCAAACTATCAAACAATACATAGTCCACACTAACAACTATTTAAAGACCAATAGCCAACCATGATCCTCTGCGGTTGGAAAGTCGAATTCCGTACAATATGAAAGTCATTTCTAACATGGGTTCGATTTGTTTTGCTTTAAATTAGGCTCGCAAAGCATCATGGTGAGGAAAGGGTCGTTAATGAAAACTACTAATTATTCTAATCACAAATCATGTGGTATGACATATCAACAGAAATTTCGTTGCTAGATGCCAGCCTCTTTACACAACTACACCAACTAACTACCATAGGTAATGAAATTTTGATTGGCTGAGAATTAGACACATCTATCAGACCAATCACAATGCGTAAAACAACAATAAACACAAATAAAGACCTATTTTGTCATTTTTACCATCTGCTGCACTGACACTTTCAGGGGCAAGGAATTTAGGTTTCGAAAATGTTTCAACAAAAATCTTCAACATAGTCTTGAGCAAAATCCTACATATGTCTTATGGTTTTGAAGACTCCCCTGCCGCAGAAAAGTGCATTGCAAAGGATAGTAAAATGGGCAAAATAGGCCTTAAAACGCATGCTCGTTGTCGTTCATTGCGCAATGTAATTGGCCAAATTCGCGTATGTATGTCAGATTGGCAGCAAATCATAACATGGTGCCTTTGCTCCATTAAGATACGTTTTGATTGCCGTAAACACTTACATTCAAGATAAGTGTTTACATATCAGGGAAAACTTTCTTTGTACATCGTTTATGGTGAAACTTAAAGGGAATCTAAGCATATATAAGCCTTAGATAAAAATAACCTTGAAAATCGTTTCGTTTTTCGTTCAAATCGCAAAATCGTTTGAGATCGACCCTAGCACTCCGTTCATACAACACATTTCCCGTTATTTCGCGGTATAGTTTCGATTGCAATAAACATTAGAAAGTTGCAATAAGGAAAGTTACAGGCTAAAAACAATAACATAAAAAGACAATCAGTATTAGGTTAGACTAATTACTAAATTTTTACTTTTTTATAACTAAAAACATGAAAAATGACAAAATAGTACGAGGAGTAATAAAGGATGGTATTTTGGGGAGACCAATTTCTACAAGTCTATCCATTGCTACAGGCTCCTTTCTCGTAGCTATGCGTCAATGTAAGGATAATGCAAATTTTTGGGATTGAAAATATAATAAAATACGAGAAACAAAAATCTTTCTCAGACATACAGTAGCTTTCAGTATCATGAACTTGTCATGAATTCGCTTTTCAAAATAATTGTTCAACGCACCAGAGGACTCTGAATCTGTTCTGGGGCACCCCGAAAGTCCTCTGCTCTGCTTGCAGTATCCTCTCCTCCAGCAGAGAAGCTACACCTTCCCTCGGTCTCTTTATGAAAATGAGGCCAAGTTCGACAGGTTCTTACTCGTGAAACTAAACAAAGGAATGTCGACTTTGTTTGGATAGTAGCCAATGATAAATCGAGCATTTCGATTAGACTTATGACGACGAGTCTCTTGTTTCCCTGTGCTCTTTGACTTCAAGATGGCGATTCGGTCGACCGTTGAGCAAGATTTACTGCAGGGATACAAGGGACTCATCGTCATGAGTCTACATTTCCATGAGAAACATGTTTTGCATTACGGGATGTTTTCCAGTAGTTACAGAATTATGAACCATAAGTTCGCCAGGGCCTGAATTTTTCAGAAATTTCCAAAAGTTCGATTTCTGTCAAATCAGCGTCAGATGATAAGTCAAGATATTGATCGAGAAAGGGAGAAGGGAGCCTATAGCATGATGGAATTTTGGGGGATTCGAGGAGCAACTTGTTCTATTTTGCGTTACATCAAATATTTGTATTATTCAATTAATAAATACGCATCATGATGCAATTTTATTTGTTCGTAACAATGATAACGGTAATAATAATTTAGAAATTCTAATCGTCTGCTAAGCTGTCGATATGTGTCCAGCGAAAGATCGTCACAAATTCTCCTTGTCTGAGTACTAGATTTTGGGCACGCATCGCTAATGCACCTCCAATCGAAATTTGTTCCACGGAAGATCGTTATGATACTTCCTGCCGAAGATCTCTCTTCTCGGCAGGACTGCAAACATTGCAGAGAATGTGTGGTTGTGGTAAGCATCCGCCCTTTTTTGACAAAGTATCGTTTGGGAAATCTCCTATGGTTTCCTCCAAAAATACCCGATACTGACGGGGAAAATTCTAATATCTGTTCTAGACCTCGGTTTTTACGGAGTCCATTCGCTAAATGAAATCATAGCCAGTAACGCGAGTGATTGTTGATTCATCAAAGTTCATAATACGACAGGACCTCAGTTCAGTACGCCTTGTAGAAGTTAGGGCTTACCTCACTACGATTTTTGACTCAATTCACATATGCAAGTTTAACCAGCTTAGACTAAACAGATTATCAAACGTTTGTCACTCCAACAAATAGAATTAAGTTCATTGTGTGGAATTCAACCTGGTTATATCAAGCTGGTCTAACAGTCAGTGCAAACGGCGCATTTGTACCTAAGCCACTCATCTTACTCTCACTATCGAGTTTATTTGATGTTGCTGTCATAAATCGCTTCAGTAAGGCACTTTGCAGATGCTGGAGCGACGTGTAAACTTTTTCAATAGGAGAAGTGAAACTGCTGCTCGCGTAACGAGTCTACGTTTGAGCTATCAATATAGGCAAACTCTGCTGGACACGTAATGGAGCTGACTTATTAGCTTAGCATCGACCGGTATCCACCATTGGCAATACCTCTTACTCTACGATACCCTTTCTGGTCAAATCTTTCCGCTGGACACATAATCGAACAGGCTAAGCTTGCTGATAGCCATCAAGGGCTGAGGTCTAGTAGTAACCAAATACCTCTTATTCTAACCCTTTCACGTAAACATTCTTAAATTAAAGCTACGAAATTCTAAAGAAACTAAGCCCCCCTACACACCTTCATAATCCACATGAATCTTGGATTTTTCATCCTCATTTTCTCCGTCAAAATCTTCTTCTAATGGTGCCGTTGACATGTCTTTGTAATACATAATGCTATGTCTCCCTCGTTGCTTAGTTCTGTAATACCAAACGCCTGCTCCAATTCCAAGGCAGATAACGAGTAATGATAGTGTGATTCCAGTTACAAGACCAACCGAAGCACTTGTACTTCCTACAAGATTAAAAAAATCGGGTTCTAAACTACAAAGATAAGCGTACAGCATAGCTTCCAAATCTTTAACTCGCTGTAAAAAGGTGGGTGTAAAATTCTTTGATCTCCTTCTTCTGATTGAGTGGCCTGAAACAAACTTTAGTTAGTTATCTTTAATTCTACCGTTGGATTTTTCAAAAATTTTGAATATTTTTTACAATTTCAGCGTATGTTGCATTTCAACTACTTTAAGGCTGTGACGTCATCAAATTTCTAAATCATAAACTAGAAAAGTGACAGACTTTTGCTTGATACCATATTGTAGACATCCATAAACTATGGTTTTCTTCGAAATTATATCATGTTGCTTCAAACAGTTTAGAAATTACGATGGTTTTATGATTTTTTGGAAATTTTTCTCGAATTCTTGAAAAAGTAGAAAAACTCTCTGATTCCGAAAATATTGAATATTTCAGAAAAGTCCAACGGTAGCATTATAGAGAAATAGCTTAAGTTTCTTTGAAGTCATTCAGTTTAAAGAAATAAGTAACTGCATTTTACACCAGCCTTTTCAAAGATTTGGAACCTATGCTTAAGCGTACTACCGGATAGAACAAAATAGTTTCAATACCTAGAAAGAGATGCATCTGTTACTACCGGGCGAGTCAAAAAGGGCCGGCGTATGAAAGGCTAATGCTCCTTGAATATATAAGCAATGATATTTCGCAATATCTACTTGAATAGCTACCATGTTCAATTAATTTTTGAATTTTTTCTGGCTGAAATCGGTCGCTCCGTTAAGATTTTACACGGGATTTTCTAAAAAATGTTCCTTCGAGAAACCTTGAAAAACGTGTTAAAATCATCAGCAAGTTTCCCTAATGTGTTTACCTCACAGCAATGACGTGAGAACGCTTTAGCACGTGCTATCCTCTTCAGGGAATGAAAAAGTCTTCCCCCTACCCCCTAGTATGAATAACTTATTTAGGGAGATTCCATTCTCCCAAGAGGATAAAATGCATGAATGCATGCGAGTGTCAATATTGCTAGGAAGGAAAACAAAGGGAAACTTTGAAACTTTGTTTGTTGTTTTCCTTCGTTTTTGCAGGTTTTCGAAAGGGGCTTGTTGTAGAAAATCTCTCATATCGACGGAAGGAATGGCCAATTAAAGCTGGGTAAATTACTGAACCTAATTGGATATATCGGGAATAAAACAAGAGGTTTTCAATAATATTGTTTTGATATTGAGGAAGCAGCATTTTTGATTACAAAGTCCAACTTTGTAATCTAAGAAGGGGCTTCGATGTCAGGCTGTCAGAAAGAAAGTAAGTAACCCACTTCCGTGACGCTCGTTAAAGCGATTGATTAACGTTTTATCTCTGCTAATTGGCACTGAAATAAAGAAAGCGCACATAAAGCGCATACAAGACAGAAGTTTCCCGCGATCCTATAGCAACATTTGACGTCGGCTTATTTCATGTTAGACAGATTTGACACCATAAGATGGATAAATTACCATGATGTTTACCCTGGCACAACAACAAATTTACCCAGAATTGGCACGTTCTTGACTTCAGTAGCAGCTTAATTATGTCAAAACAATCGTTTTCTAGAACGAACGAATCATTAGCCACTTATTGATAGTACTCATTATGCAAATAAGTCAACTTTAGGGGATGATGTAACTGGTGGCCTGCACAGAGGCTAGCATTCGCAGCATCACCGAAGATAGAAGGATCCCCTTCCTACACAGCTACAGAAAGGTGCAGAATCCCAGCAAACAATAGACCTTTTAGCTATTCTAAAAGGAGCCTGGATCGAACGTTATTTTTATACATGTTTATACGTTACGTTCGATCGAGTGGCGTTAGAGCTTCTATCACTATTGTGCACATTCGAAAATTCTACAAAGTGTAGCAAAAGTTTGTTCGATTCTGATTCTTTCCTGAATAGTAAAAAGGTCTATGGCGCCATTGACTGGGGGAAGGCACGAGATCACACTGAACCAAAACATCTTCATGCATATCATTCTGCACAGAGGTTATCTTCGTGACTGCTTGTCTCAAATTAGATGCCCGCGAATAGCAACAATTGAAACGTTCTGTAGGGTTCTGCATAAGTATTTTTGCGTTATCGTAAATCTCACATGACATCTCATTTGACACTGATGCACCAATAGTTTCGTGCACGAACAAAGCAAACTAGGGGTAATGACTTTTGATTTTTGCATATCATTCTCGTTTGACATAAAGACCAAAATATTGCCTTTGAGGCGATTCTTGTCCTTATACAAGGCGCTCGATTTTCCATTGAAGGCGACTTTAGCAGCAACACTCATCTCTCTGACTGTAGCTAAAAACAGCATCTACGGTCATTTGGGGTTATGAAGAAATCAACATTCAGATATTCTTATGCTTGTTTAGCTCAGGACAGACTTTGTAATCATCCAAAAGGATCTTATGTTTTCAAACGCCGGGTCTCTTTATTGACTCACCCGGTATTCATGCAAAGAATTTGCGAATTCTAATGATTGAAATGTTTAAAACTAAGGAGAACATAAATCCCCCTCTTATGAAAGAAATTATCCGTAAGCGTAATATTACATACGATCTAAGGAATAATAATGAATTTCTGCTGCCATGGGCGAAAACAGTAACTTATGGCACCGAAACAATCAAATATAGAGGCCAGCAGTTTTGGCTGCCTCTCCACAGCATATAAAGAATGCTCAAGTAGAGAAGACCTAATCGAGTCCGCGACCCCCTGTCATGACGCTCAAGTGGTAGGGCTCTCCCTGGTATCGAACCCTGTCCATCCAACTGTTCTGGCTGCAGAGTCAGAGGATTACACTACTGCGCCACGACAAGCTTGTACTGGGAGGATTTGTTCAAGACATCAATAAGCTGAAGAGTACTTTAGGTTTGAGAGAAGATTAAAACTTACGGTCAATTTGTTGTGAAGCTTTTTCAGGATTTATCACTCTTGGTTCTTCAGTAAAAACAGGCTTCTTTGTATTTGGTTTCTGTGAAAGGAAGAATGACTGTCATTACCAACACGGACGCGAGTCTGCCGCCCAATTTTCAAAGCGATACCTATTTCTATTTGTCAAAATTTACATTTTTGCCTGCGTACATGCTGGGTTTTCCCTTTCTATAGTCGAGAAAAGAAAATTTCTAGAGAATGTTTTGTGATTTCCAACCCATCCATACAGGCAACAACTTCTTTTTATATTCCTTTAAAACTTACAATATGTATTACTAATTACAATACTTACGAGATAATATACCCTACTACTAGGACAATACAATTAGGAGCGAAAAACTATGTCCACCTCATGGCAATAGACTCTTTAACTACTCTAACACAACGGTCAAATCGAACGATGTTTTGATACATTTGGATGAATTTTTGAATGTGCATACCCCCCCCCCCTCCTGTCCTCGGTACCAAGACTTTTAGAAATGCACTTTATTCCCAGATTCATTACATTGAAACCAAACAGACCATCAACTTCAGAACGAACATCTGCTGCTAGTCAAAAGCACTTCAATTGTTATTATTCATAGACATTTTCGCTTCACAACAAATTCGAGACGGCCTTTAGTTCTGCACATCTAAGATCCATTCAAATAAATCTGCATTGATTGTCACAATATACCTTTTAGCTATTCTCAAAAAGTTTGGATTGAACGATATTTTCGTCCATTTTGGAGAATTTTCGAATGTGCAAAGCAGTGATAGAAGCTCTGGCGCCACTCGATTGAGCCTCGTGTATCTATATAAAAGTATGACAACACTAGACTTATGACATTTCGTCCCTTGCTTCCCTGCGTTCTTTGATTTGCAGATATCACTTGCTCAGTAGGGACTCGTTTCATTACTCTTATAAAGTGTAGCCACTTTAGGCCAATATGGTGTGGATCCGTATTGACCAATCAAATCGCTAGAATTTAGTTTTCAACCAATAAGGAGGCGCTATTTAGACTGTTGTTGTTGTTGCGTACAAAAACGGTTGATTCGAGAAAGAGTTCTTGTAGCTGCGATAGATCTATTTTGTCTCTACAGAGGAAGATTACTGCTTGAAAGGTATGTATTTTGCGATGAGTAGGTTCGTAAAACATTATTCTTCGTACTACAAGTTTGCTTTTCAACGTTGAAGCTCATTAAACCAGAAATTGAAGCGATTTTGTTGAGTGTACGAGAAATCCGCTAGTTTAGGCCATTTGACACAGGGGGCCCATTTTATAAGAGTAATGAAATGAGTCCCTTATTGAGCAAGTGATATCTGCAAATCAAACAACGCAGGGAAACAAGGGACGAAAATGTCATAAGTCTATGACAACACCGCATGATCCAGGCTCTTTTGTAAAATAGCTAAAAAGTCTACACACACACCTTCGTTGGAACTTGTGGTTTATTCGTCTGTGGTGGCTTTGATACTGGCTTACCAGTCATCCTTGATTTTGTAGTCTGTTCAGGAGCACCAGTTGTTTTCGGTTGAGTAGGTTTCACGCCAGGGAACGTTATAGGTTCTTGTGTTGGTCGCGGTTTTCTTGTGATAGGGGTGCCACCACACGATTTCCCGTCTTTCTGAATGAACATTCCTCGTCTGCACTTGCATGAAAATCTTCTCCCGGGGGCAATTAGACACAGTTGGCTGCAACCACCATTATTTGTTCCACAAGGGTTTATACCTGGTGAGGAGAAAGTTGAAAATATACTTAGGGCCTGTTTATATGAGGAAAAACACCTCACCTGCCAGACCCTGGGCTGACAGGCGAGGTAAATTTTAGCCACTAGCTGAGAGGCGAGGTGGAGTAAAGTCTCTCATCCGTGAAATCAGAACGAATTAACCAATGGAAATCAACGAAGAGCGCAATGCACCTCACCATACCGGTAGTGTTTCGTTTATGTGGAATAATTTCACCTCGCCCACAGGTGAGATTCCACCTCTGTTGAGACGATATCTCACCACACTGGTGTTGTCGCATTTGTCATATAAACGTGAAGTAAAAAAACAATGGGATTCTACAGGAAGGAGGAATCTCGTCCGCCAGCCCCAGGTCTGGCAGGTGAGGTGTTTCCCCCATATAAACAGGCCCCAAGTTGCAGGTGTACACTGCAGCGTTTCAGCTTTGATTCATTACAAAGTTTCTAGCGTTCAGGAGCGTTTACTTTGCTCGAAAACAACATTATTCTGTAGAGATAAGGACCGAAAGTGCTATGGATTAGCAGAGTACATTGCATTGCAATGGCTTCAATTCACTCAGCCGAACACAACATTCGAGCTCTCAAACTTTTTTTTGTGGATTTTTCTCTGCAAAGTCTGCCAACCCTACCGTTTCCAGAATGTGTATTCTTTTGGAATTTTTCTCTGCGAAGTCTGCCAACTCTACCATTTTCAGAATGCATATTTTTTTGGTCACTGGCATTTTTCTCTGCGAAATCTATCGTCTTCAGAAGAGTTCGCAGACTTCAGATGCCCAAAAGAATACGCCCCTAATCAGATATATCAAGAAAATGGTCTGGGAAAACCTGACGATAAATTGGAAGTAAAAATAAAGCTACTGCATTCAAACAAAAAAGACCATATCAAAAACAAAGGAAAATATATTGCTTCAGTCTATAACTCTTGACTTGCAGATAATAGCAACAACAGAAATAAATATCTACTCCAATCACCGAGAGAAACTATACGAAAGTGCATTGAAAAACTTATAACAGCTTAATTTCCCACATTCATCATCGATATTTTCCCCACACTCCCCCCTACAATTTCATCATAACTCGAACAAGGACAGATCTTATAACACATTAGCATGAGATGCTTTTGTTGACACTTGAATTCAAAGCAAAAAAGCGACTGCAGACAAAGGAAATTCTCTTAACCATTGATTCAAAACAAATAGGGTAAATCCACAAAAGTTTCTCTGAAGCCCAAGTAGCTAGCGCGCTCGTTGTGCATTCCAGAAATTGTTTTTTAGAGCAAATATCAGCATATATCGAAAGAAGAAGGATATATCTATACATCTACCTCAGTCATTCTATTTCCTTGGTTCAGAGGGCGAGTAGTAATGTTTTCATTACACCCAAAAAATTATTAAAATAAGAGAACTTAATCGCATCCCAATCGGCTTTTGAACCGAACTAATTAAATGCCTAAGGCAGATGCGTAGACATATCCTTCTTCTTTCGATTTATGTTTATGCTTACTCTTAAAAACAATTTCTGGAATGCACAACGAGCGAGCTAGCTACTTGGGTTTCAGAGAAACTTTTCAGGGCTTTGCTTGTTTTGACTTACTGGTTGAGAGTTGAGAGAATTTCCTTTGTCTGCGATCGCTAATCGCTTCGAATTGTGGGGTCAATCAAAACCAACTCGTGCTATTGTCTTACAAAATCTGTCCTTGTTCATAACTCGTGAATCCTGTAAACAATCTTCTACTCACCAGCAGGTTGCCTCAGGGGATGCAAAACTTGAATTCCCATGGGTGCTAAATGATTTAAACTCAGGGGATGAACCTGGTCTGTACCGGCAAATTTACTGAATCGTTTAATTCCATTTGATTTCCAATCAGTCCAATAAAGGAAGTCTCCAAAGTTCGTCAAAGCAAATGGGAAACTAATCTGGGATTGTAATAGTAACTTTCTTGCTGTACCATCCATTTTAGCCACTTCTAACCGCTTTAGTTTTGCATCGATCCAGTATAGTTTGTTTTGAGCAAAGTCCAAAGTGAGTCCATTAGGCCATACAATGTTTGTCGTGATTAGTTCTTGTCGAGTTGTTGGGTTACCATCCATACCAATTCGCTCAATGGCAGGTTTTTGACCCCAGTCACTCCAGTAAAGATATCTGAACGAATAAGAGGACAATATTCAAACTTGACCAAGCGCTAATACTGTTACACATTAAATGCACACAATTTCAGACGACAAATACTTTCGGACAAAAGATTTTCAGACACGTTTCCACAGAATTTACTGATATCAAGAACATTAACAAATACGATACCACGTTAGAAAAAAAAGTCTCGTTTGGATGTCCACTGCTTTCTGTATATCTAGGCAATGATACTGACAAATGGCTTGTTTAGCCCTATTTTGGTTGGGCCCCCCCCTCCCCCAGTAGACTTTTTGTTGTAACTCTGCCAGGTGAACAATTATGGCCTGGAAACTTTCTGACTTTTTGCTGCTACTTATTATGCAACGACTCAAGAAGTTTTATAAAAATATTTTGACAAATGAGGGGGAGGGAGACAATTTTCTGGAACCGACTCTGTCAAAATCGCCAATTCTCGAATATTAATTTTCGCGAATAAACTGGCAAAATTGCAATATTTTTCAAAGATATTTTGCAGGGTAGCGCTATTTGATGTAATCTATCATAAATGTCATGTTTGGATGGAAATATGGAAATTGTGCTCCATATCAAATTTTATCGCATTGTTCCTAATTTTGACCGACTTTGCCACTGTTCTTGACGACACAAAGAAAAATGCTAATGCAAGCGATAATGACCGCTAATTTTAGGTTAAATTTCATATTCTTATAAAGTACATGCTAAATCTGGTTGCTCCATCTATTTCCGGTCAAGAGTAAGGTAGGAAAGCTCCCAACCAAAATAGGACGTGTCAAATAGCGTGACCACTACAGGGTTAATAGCCGACATGTTAACTACATTTAGAAATTTACCTAGCTTCAATTGGTCACTCTGTTTAGGAAATTAAAAGTGATTTTCTAGAGAAGGGCCAAACAGGAAACCCCTCTCTCTAATACGCCACTCCCCTCTGTGCCAAAATTATAAATAAGCCCCCCCTCTCTATTAACCCCTCCCCCACACTAATATCAAATTCCAGAGGTTACCAAAGATTTTCCGTTTATTGAGCAAAATAAGTTTTCATGTTAATTTTGATATGGTGAAGATAAAACTGTGTCGAATTTATGTATTTGACTCATAAAATTGTAAGCTGAATTCGCAAAATATGGTATAAAAGAACTAAAAAGCTATCATATGTATCCTTGTCATTTGATTTTTTGAATAAGCACCCCTCTCTAATGGGTCCCCACTCTTTCTAAGCTCCCCTTCTGGAATGTCAAAATTAAACAAGCCTCACGGAGGCTTAATAGAGCTTTACGATATTTCTACCAAATTATTTCTATTTTGGGTCATCCACTAGTTTCTGCAAAAGGAGGATAAAACCGAAATTTTCAGAGGCCCTTTACATGAGAAATTTCAACCCGGGTTGAGTTGAACACGGGTTGAGTTTCAACTCGGTTGACGGTGTAAGCCTTCATCGCGTTTACATGAAGGAGGCCGAGTTGAAACTCAACACGGGTTCAACTCAACTCGGCAACTCAACCACTGTTGAAACTTCAACACGGGTTGAAATTCTCATGTAAACGCAATATTTTTTCAACTCGGGGCGAGATTAGAATGCGAACAAAGGAGATCGAATCTATTTCCGCAATCGTTCAAATATTTGAGTGGGCTCATATTCCTTCTGCCATTGTTTGCAACCATGTGACCTAATCTCAACCCATGTTGAGATTTCATGTAAACGCAAGGCAAAATAAGCAATGCTGTTAAAACTCAACCCGTGTTGAAACTCAACACGGGTTGAAATTTATCATGTAAAGGGCCTCTTAGTCGAAAATTTTCAATTGAAAGTAGACGTAATTGATTAGTAGCTTACCCTTCACGTGGATCACATATAATAGCCCTTGGTTGTCCATGATCCGCTACATCGATTAAATCCATATTATTCGTTCCATCCAATTCCGATACCTCAATCTTTTTCAATCCAGTATCTGACCAATAAATTTTCTTTCCTATCCAGTCAATGGTTAATCCATCTGGCGTGTGTAAATTGCGGACCAATAACTCAGTACTGTTATATTTACTCAGTCTTGCACGAAGCAGTGTTTCATGAGATACATCAGTCCAGTAAACGTAGTCATTAGCAATATCGAAATCGAGGCCAACGATCCCCTTCATACCACCTGCTACAAGTCTGTAGTCTGAGCCGTTAATTTTGAAACTTCTGATGTCATAACGGTTGGCGAAGACGATGCGAGGTGCAAAGTTTCCTAAAATAAAATTTTTGAGTTAGGAAAACAAATAACATCACATACTAATTGCTGGGATGGCCTAAAGTTGCATAACATAAACGTAGCAAAGCGTACAGTTTTCAAATGAGTTAATATATAAAATACGCTGTAATTTCGAAAATATTGCAGACCTTATCCAACGGTAGCATAGGGCTCAAATCTTTCAAATGTTTAAAAAGGTCGGTGTAAAATTCTATTGTATTTTTCTTTGAATTGAATGGCTTGAAAGGAACTTGTGGAATTTTGCTGTAAATCTGCCGTGGAAATTTTATGATATCTTGATTTTTTTCGAAATGGCGTTAATTTGATTATATTTGGAAAACTTCATTGAAAATTTAAAAAAAAATCAAATCATCGTAAATCCAAAACTGATGGAGGGAACATTACATAACCTTCAAGAAAGCCATAGTTAATGAAGGTCTACAATATGGTGGCAAGCAGAAATCTGTGGCTTTTCTAGTTCAGAATTTAGCAATTTATTGACGTCATAGCCTCAAAGTTAATACTCCGCCATTTTGAAACTAATCAAGATATCAATAAATTGCCACGGCAGATTTACAGCAAAAACCCCAAGCTCCCTCCAAGCTATTTATTTCAAAGAAAACTGCAATAGAATTTTACATCGACCTTTTTAAAGATTTGAGCCCTATGTTTTCAACGGTACGACTATAGCAAAGTAGCTAAAGCACGCTAGCAAACCTATACGCACTACTGTGGTGGATACGCCATACAGAGGCCGGGTATTATCCTTGATGTGGTGGATTCACCATACAAGGGCGGGATATTATGCCCACCATATTATTCATAATACCCTGCCCCTTTATGGTGTATCCACCATAATAGTGCGTATAATAGGTTCGCTAGCATGAACAGTTTCTTTCAAGCCATTCAACTCAAAGAAAAAGTCGTAGAATTCTACATCCACATTGTCAAAGAGTTGGAACCTATGCTCCAAGCAACTGAAAATGCATGACAAATTACCTCCAGCTTTGCAAGACTTGTGGTTAGCTTCAAGGACATATCCATTTGCGCATGAGCATTTGTAACTTCCCTTTTCATTAGTACATACTTGATGACATTTGCCATACTCCGAGCATTCGTTTTCATCTGCAAGTAAAATGAATATTTGAGATCGTAAGAGTTGCAAAAATTGAAAGAAAGCTTGGAAGACCCGAATCATAATTAACAACACTGGAAGGTAGAGATGGATTTGCGGTTTTAGCGCAGGGTGCTTGGATCGCAGGGATACCTAAGCGAGCGTGGGTGTCAAATTCTAGGACCTATTTATTTTGATTGAAAGGCTTGAAAGAAACTTTAGCTACTTATCTATCACAAAATGTTGTATGTGTCATCGCAACATTCAATGTATAAATACACCAAAATTGAGTAGAGTTTTCAGTTGTCTGATGATCGCCGTATAGCGTGAAACTTTGAGTAACAGCAAAGAATGTAATCTTTCTTTTTGTCTCAATCCTGTTGTAGCTACTTATCTATAATCCTACCGCTCGACTTATCATAAATCTAGACTTCTCGAAATTACGGCGTGTTTTATATTTATATTATAACATTATGAGGAAGGGACGTCATAAAATTTCGAAATCGTAAACCAGGAGAGTGATAAATTTTGCTTGATACCATACTATAGACATCCATAAACTATGGTTTTTTGAAGAAAATATTTCATGTTTCGTCACAAAGTTTAGAAATTACGATGGCTTAATTTTTTTGAAAATTTTCTTGAATTCTTGAAAAAGAAGAAAAACGATCTAATTTTGAATTGAAAATATTAAAGATTTCAGAAAAGTCAAATGGTATAATTATAGCAAAATACCTGCAGTTTCTCTGAAGCCATTCAGTTCAACGTTATAGGCCATAGAATTTTACACCAACCGTTTTAAAGATTATGAACATATGTTAAGTGTACCGGGTTACCCAAAAAAAACCTTCACGAGCAAGATCGCACATAGGTTCCTGAAAGCCAATGTTAAGAACACAAACAAGGTGAGATGTTGCTTGAGTGCTTGAGTTGCAAGGTGATATATTATATATATACCGGGTGAGTCAGAAAAAACGTGGGGTGTTTGGCGGACTGTGACGTCGCGTTTAGCCACCCGATCGTTGTAAACTAAATTATTCCGTGCAGCTATAAATCTGACTTAGATCATAAACTTTTCCCCATCGAAATCGGTCATGTGATTCATTATTTAAAAAAGATTTTCTTCCTAAAACGTCGTATGGGAGTCTTGCAAATTGAGGAAACATTTAACCAAGCCCCTTCAACATTTTAGCCTTGCCAAAGCTGCAGGTACACGTAGTATTATCTGGGGAGCATGAAACAGTTCGGAAATAGTGTTTTCTCCCCTGGGATGCCTTGTCACGTCATAACTTGTCCTGCAAAGAGAATACGTTTGAGAGACAGCAAAAACGCATGCTTCTTCGTGTTGTAAAGAGATTTCTTTCAACGGGATCACCGCGATGTTTCATGACAAAACTATTTCATTCTCCCCTGATAATACCACGTGTACCTGCAGCTTTGGCAAGGGTAAAATGCTGAAGGGGCTCTGTCAAAGATTTCATAAGTTTGCAAAACTCCCATACAACGTCTTACGAAGAAAATTTTTCTGATTAATACATCAAGTGACCGATTTCGATGGGGAAAGGTTTATGATCTAAGTTTGACCTCTGGTTGCAAGAAAAAATTTAGTTCGCTACGATCGGGTGGCTGAACTCGACGTCACAATCCACCAAACACCCCACGTTTTTTCTGACTCACCCGGTATATGATATGTTAATGGCCTCAGGATTGCTGTTTTGCTCCTTGGGGTATCGTTGTAGTAGTATTGTAGGGTAATTATGTAAGTAGTGTAGGGTAGCTCATATTGTAAAGTAGTTCTGTAAGTAGTGTAGTGTAGCTCGTAAATATATTGTAACTTTTTATTGGAATATATAAAAGAAGAAAAAAAAGATGTTGCTTGGTCAGCTTTTAAGTTATGCCGGGACAATCGCAGCGCTAAAACTTACTTTTGATTCGTCCGGAACAATTTTATCAAGACTAAAGAATTACCTTCACAGCTATGACGATCAGCAGCTAACTTAAATCCAGCTTTGCATCGGCATTCATACGCGATCGGTAAATCAACACAATCATGCATACAGTGCCCATTGTGATCTAAACATTCGTTGATAACTGAAAGGCAAAATATGGAGAGCTAAGTCATACAGCAAATGTAAAATGCAGGGTGTGGGTTGGCAATCGGTAAATCGACACAAACATGCATGCAGTGCCCATTGTGATCTAAACATTCATTGATAACTGAAAGGCAAGATGTGAGGACCTAAGTCATACGGCAAATGTAAAAGGCAGGGTGCAGGTTGGTAATCGGTAAATCGACATGATCAAGCATGGAGTGCCCATCGTGATCTAAACATTTGTTGATTGAAGAGCTAAGTCATACGGCAAATGTAAAACGCAGGGTGCAGGTTGGCAATCGGTAAATCGACGTAATCATGCATGCAATGCCTATTGTGATCTAAACATTCGTTGATAACTGAAAGGCAAAATGTGAAGAGCTAAGTCATACGGCAAATGTAAAAGGCAGGGTGTGGGTTGGCTTTGTTGTTCGTCTATGTCGATCTCATGAATTTGCAAAGTTATTTTGTTGATCACAAATTCCTGCAAGTCCTAAGCAGCGATCTTTCTGGAGCAACTTTGAAGGTGCAAGGAGATAATCTACAAGTTGAAGTGGGCAAGAAACCTACCAAAGAGTACGGTTTTTGGAGTCAGATTTATGATGCTCGGTGAAACCTAAAGGAGAACCTTCTCGAACACTACTGGATTCATTGCTCAATTAATTTCGTTAGAATTACAACGACCAGAGAAGTAATGCAAACATGTTTTGATATTTAGGCCTACACAAATGGGATTGTGCCACGCAGAATCTGTTACCCGCGTTTTGCGTCCAACTACCCCTTTAAGACACAAGAAAAGAGAGCAAGAATGTCCAAACATAAATCCTGATCACTGCATTCATCTTCCAGGAAACAGCGGGAAATAGAATGGGCTCAAGGACACTTACAGCAATTTGCAGGTTCATCTTCTGCACCAGGACAATCTTTGTTTTTATCACAAACTCTTGATATCTCAATACACATGGTTTTTGAGCAGTTGAAATGTGCTGAAGTGCAAACCACAGTCGGAGTTGCTGTGTAGAGAAGAACAATGAACAGTAAAAATGAAATAATATGGGTTGTTTAATGAGGGGTCAGTTTCAAACCTTATCATAGACAAAGTATCTTATTATAGACGGTTCATTATTCTGTGCCACAGACAGGCATCAAAGAGAGTTTATCAGATACAATCATGGCAGCAGATGCGACATAGGCCAATTTCCATGTTATTGTATCGAAAATATCAACAAGAAAATGAACATTCAAGATCTCCTCAACCCCCTTCCCCTAAAAAACTTTTGCCAAGGTCGATCATTATTGGTACCAATTTATCAGATACAATCATGGCAGCAGATGCGACATAGGCCATTCTCCATGTTGTTGTATTGTAAAGTAACAAGGAAATGAACATTCAAGATCTTCTCAACCCCTTTCCCCTTAAAAAGTTTTGCGTAGGTATCATTGTTAGTACCAAACAATGTTTACGGGGCGGAAAATGGATTACCCAACCTAAAATTGTTGCTCAATCCTCTCTCGAATGATGGTATGACTTTCATTTGCAGATAGAATTCAAAGTGAAAATGTCTCCCCTTCCATAGGCGTAGGAGACAGGGGGCAGCCCCCAACCTCGGCAAAATTTGCAAAAATCAACCATATTCGGGCAGAAATCCGCCTAAAGTCGGGCAAATTTTCTGTAAACAATGGATTATTTCTTGGATTATTATTCCGCCAAATTTCATTTTCCCCTCCCCTGGAAAGAATGGCTAAACTTTCCGTAAAAGCAAATATTACATATTTAAAGAGTTTAAGAGGCAACACTAAGTGAAAAAATAAATGATTAATTATAACATACGACAATTGACTTCATCTGAACCATCCTTGCAGTCTTGTACTTTATTACATCTTTGAGTTTTGTCATAGCATTGTCTTCCACTTGCACAAATAAGTCTCGTTGATGGACAGGTTACACGGTCTGAGAAAAGAGGAAATGAATTTATTAACAGTACAATAGGAGACTATTTTGTTGTAGAATTTTTAAGTTTGTTAAGGGAATACCGTTGCACGCTCTCCGTGGAGGCATGCTTAGTAGGCAAATATAAAAAGCCTTTCAAGGTGTGGAGAATCACAGGTCGATAGCAAGTACTTTTATGAAAGATAGGACCCCTCCCGCCCATCCCCTCCCTGTTTTCAGAGATTCAGGTTAAATGTATTGAATGAACGTGGGAGCGATAGGAATAATGTGCTTTCCGTGTTTGATCTTTTTTGGCACACCTATATACAATCTTTCTAGACTGACCTCACTACTACCTGTGTACTGTACTTCAGTTAATAAATAAAGCTATATTCGATTGAATGCAACGAATTAGAAAATAACATTACAGTGATGAAAGACAGCTAACGCACAAGATGACTTCACGATGTATTTTGGCTGGAAAGGCTAAACTAATATGTATGTATGACTTCCATTACAAATATCATTACAAAAGGCTACGCATAGACAAGTATTACTGATAAATACTGGAGTCGGTTTCAAATTGGATGTCATGCAACCCATCCACGATGATGCTGAACAACAGTTAATTTTGTTTAGTTGATTCAAGCCGAGTAGAAGGCATTGTAATGCTCGCGTACTTAGGGCTTACATGAAACAATTACCACACAGCTCCTGATTGAACAAACAAAATCCGCCCGACAGATCTTTAGATTTACCCTTCTTCTTTCGTTATAAGCACATAACTTCTCTTAAAAACAATCTTTTGCTTTCACAAGGCGAGAGTTTGCCTTACTGGTTTCGGGGCAACTTTTGCGGCCTTGTTTGTTTCGAATCACTGGTTTAGAGAATTTCCTTTGTCTGCAATCGCTAATCGCTTTGAACTGAAGTGCCAATCAAAAGCAACTGATTCTATTGGATTACAAAATCTGCCCTTGTTGTACCACTGACTTTTCAGAAGTGTTGAATATTTTCGAAATTGCGCTGTATTTTATATTTTAACTCATTTGAGGACGTGACAGCGTTTATACCAGAATAGTGAAAGACTTGGCTTGATACTATATTGTATGCTTTCCTTGAAAATCATTCTGCGATTCATCAAACAGTTCAGAAATTACGATGGATTTGATTTGCTTTCAAAATATTTCTTGAATTCTTAAAAAAAAGAAAAACATTCCAATTCTGAAAATATTGAAGATTTCAGAAAAATCTGATGGTAGAATTATAGCGAAATAGCGAAATAGCTAAACGCTTCTTTGAAGCCATTAAATTTAAAAAATAGGTCGTGGAATCTTGTACCAACATCTTTTAAAGACTTGGAACCAATGCTTATGTCTACTAACTTATCATAAAATAAGCATTTATGCTACTTACCACATCCTTCTTCATCTGAATTATCAAGGCAATCCTTGTCCCCATCACATTTCCACGAATTCAAAATACAATGAGAATTTAAGCATCTCCAGAACTCCGATGGACACGTGACTGGCGCCTTTGTTGTCATATTCTCACAAGAGGCTTCATCGGATTTATCTTTACAGTCGGCGTCACCATCGCATCGCCACTTTTTTGGAATACATTGGATGCCGTCTGTACACTTGAATTCCGTCGCTGAACATGTGGTAGGAGCTAAATTGAAAAAGGGGATAAATTAAGCAAGGGCTCAAATCTTTCAAATCTTTAAAAAGGTGGGTGTAAAATTCTATGTCATTTTTTTTAATTTAATTGCTTGAAAGGAACTTATGGTACTTTGCTGTAAATCTGCCGTGGAAATTTCTTAATATCTTGATTTTTTTCAAAATGGCGGCAATTTCATTATTTTTGAAAAAATTCATGGAAAATTTTGAAAAAATGAAAATCATCGTAACTCCTAAACCAATAGAGGAAAATGATATAACCTTCAAGGAAACCATAGTTTATGAAGGTCTACAATATGGTGGCAAGCAGAAATCTGTAGCTTTTTTGGTTTAGGATCTAGAAATTTGATGACGTCATGGCCTCTAATTTAATAAATGCTGCCATTTTGAAACTAATCAAGATATCAATGAATTTCCACGGCAGATTTACAACAAAAAACCCTAAGTTCCTTCCAAGCCATTTAATTCAAAGAAAACTATAATAGAAATTTACACCGACCTTTTTAAGGAAATGAGCCCTATGTTGATAAATTAAAGATCAGTATAGTTCGGGATACTATCAGCGGAAGTCTTACAGATTTTCTCCAGAAGAGCTAGATCCCTGTCTAAGAGCTTTGGATTCTACGCACTACGAATTGCGGTGTCATCGTCCTTCGGTTTTCCTTTATGAATTCGCGCATGACCCAAAGCACTTTGCCTATTCCATTGATCAGTGAGCCAATCAGAGTTATCGTCTTTTCCATTGTGATTTACAAAAGGGGGAGTTCGCAGTGTCCCGAATAAGTATCTGTACTGTATAAGGAAACAGGGGTATATAAATTAGGAAAGCAAGGAACGGGGGATATGTAAATTGGGGAAGGCGATCATCATATTTGAACTTTAATATTAAATGTTCAGAAAAATGATTTTTATCATTATTTCAAAACATCAGCTTGCGTCATAGTTTTCTAAATCTGTTGCATTCTATTTGGGACATCCTGTATGTTTCCATTCCGGATTATGCGCATACTAACCGGTTTTTTTGTTGTACAGGAAAATATAAAGCCTGAGGTCTTAAAAGTACGGACCGAGCTTGCGAGGTCTGTGCAATAAGACCGAGGGCTTTATATTTTCCTGTAGAACAACAAAACTGGTTAGTATAAGTTTTATTACCTGATAGCTTCTAATTTTGACTTGTATCATTTAGTCTAACGCATTTCGTAACTGTTACGAGGCTTGGGTTTATTGCAAATCTCACAGGCCTAAATCAGTTGCTGTGGTGACAAACACGCGTCCTTGTATCGTATTATACAAGGCTACGGGAAAACCGCGGGAAATGTGCAATTTACCACTGAGATTGGCGGGATTCCTGTATTGCCTCGTTTTTGAAACGTCAGTCAGGTAATAATGAGGTATACAGCCCTGAAGAAGTTCTGCATGACAAGACGAAATATTGGAAAATTAAATAAATTCTATCATTTGCTGTTGTTTTTGTTGGATTGCGGTGTTTCTGCCTTCAAACTTATATTTCCAGTGCTCATAAAAAATGAGAAAATCACAAAAATACTTCAGTCTTTCGACTCTTGACCAGAATTTTAATCAATGAAATTCTTAAAGTCTTCTTGGTGCTGTGAATTTTGAAAACAGGAACTTTCTGTGGTTCAGCAAGTAGTTCATAGATATGAAATAAGTACGAGAGTGAACCGGCACTTACCACAACTGGCTTTCTCATCAGTGCCATCACCACAATCATTATCTCCATCACACACCCATCTTTTTGTGATACAGTTGCCATTAGCACACAAGAATTCGTCAGCTTTACACTTTCTCGTTCCTGCACACAAAGTAGATTTAAATTTCATTTAAAGGGGCATTCCTCGAAATTAAATGCATGCAGAGATTCACATTGTCATCCCAATCGAGAAACAGATTATGTCAGCCCTCGGAAATCGTTTTCCTTTCGTCGAGCGCGCTTCTCAAACGTGAGATATGGAAGAAAACATATGGAACAATTTTAATTTCAATACCCTACCATTTTCATGCATCGTTCTTGGCGAACAAAGGTAGCATATTTTCGTTATTGTCCGTCAGTCGGTTATCGGCGGATCTTGATAGGCTCGTTACGCGTCGCTCATTAAATTGAGTTTGAATGGACATTCAGTGCCCACGGTCGACTACGCGCAAGAGAATTGATCGGCTTTACCGAGAATTCTCGTTTTCTGTCTCGGATTCACATTCCAGGATATGGCTGAGTTCACGGTCTCTATTTTGAAAATATCTGTTTTGCATTTGGCACATTTGAACTGTATTCAAGTTGGAGAAACATTGGAAATTATTTATATTATAAGTGTTTACATCGATTTAAAGATTTGGAACCTATGCTTCTTACCACAATTTTCTTCATCACTACCATCTCCACAATCATTCGTCTTATCACACTTCCATCTTTGTGGGAGACACCTTGTGTTATTACATCGAAAATAATTTGGTGCACAAGTTGGAGGTACCGTTGAATCTGCAGGTTAAAAACAATCGCCAATGAAGACTACATACAGAGCAATAGAACAACACCAAATTTTACCCCTCTCCTTTAACTCACTCCGTGAGTTAAAAACTAGCTGTTAACGCAGTTAAGTGCTGCTCACAGCATGGAGATTTCGGCGCTAAAATCAAGTTAAATTGCAGTGTTTTCTGAGGCAGAAACAATTTTTGAAGAACTAAAGAAACCGTTTGCAAATTTTAAAACTGCATTATGCGACAATAATATTCATAAAAACTCAAAATGATGTTAGACTCAAATGAAGTGCAATTTTAAGAACAGTTAATTAAAGTCAGTTCGTTTTGTATTTTCTTGGACTACAAGGCTTTCTTTTCCCCAGGTGGTACTTCACATGGTATGTTTTTTATATTTTTCCGAAGATCGACATTGGCATTTGAAGTAAAGATAGTTCAATGTTTTAATAGCATACCAGCTTTGATCATTTCTTTGTAATTAGCCCTGAATCTCAATTATCTGCTTCAAGCTGCATTGATCAGCATCTTCAATAATAGTCAAACAATTTGATCCCCGAGAGGGGGGGGTTAGCTTAAGTTCTCCTTGGTACGGGGTTGTGCCATTTTTAGGGAACCTTTTTTACCATGGAGTCGTCGAGATTCATGCGTATGGTTTTCAACGATTTTTTACATTATCTGGATTTATGGGTATGATTTTTGGTAAAACTTCATTTATGGGTCAGTTTTTTCGGCTATTCCGGATTTATGGGTATTTGAGATTTTCAGAGATGGGCAGTATCTTATCTTTTTATCTTGAAGATAGTAATTAGATGCTGAAAACAGTAACAGTATCTTGTAATAAGATACTTGCCGTACTCAGTAACTGTATCTTGTAATAAGATAATAATTTGGCTGAATAATAGTATCTTGTAATAAGATATTTTCGAAAAACACTTCAAAGTTACAAGATACTTGTGTCAATTTTTTTGACAGGGCAGGAGCTGGAGTAAGAAAATAAACCAAAACAATGATGTTGCAAACGTACAGGAATAAAAAAGAACATAAACCTGAAACATAAAAATAAAAGCAAGAGTAGTACTTGCCTCAGGAGACAGGCTTTTTGAGACACTCCTGATCTTGAAGGCAAGCATGGACTTTTATTGAAAACTTTAAAAAATACATTTGGTTCATTTGTTGAAGAAATCATTGCATTCTATTTCCCGCAATCATTTATTGACGTCATGTTCTGATCACGATCCTTGTCTTCACCGCGCTTTTACGGAGCATACATAGACGATTTTGGAAGACCGATAAAATGCATTGGACTTAGGCTCATGTTTCTTCACCCAAAAGAGAATTAAGGGGCAAGTGAACAAATATGGAATATTTCTTATAAATTCAAAAATACGCTCTATAGGAGGCAAAATAAGGAGGCATGAGGAAATGTTCACATGCGTTAGGAGTAGGACTGACCAAACAAATGCACTCAATTAGAATAAATGCACTCTGTTAGGCACTATTGCAATACTTATGCAAAATGAATGTGCCACCTATAACGCATAATGTTAGGAGGCATTGGTTATGTACCCTTTGCTAAAGTATCTTGTAACTAGTATCTTGAAACGTTATCTTAGATACTTTTTTTGAAAGTATCTACCGGGTGCCCCAAAATGATGTATTATTGTTTGATTGCTTACATGTCCATAACCAATGAACCGATTTTCAAAAACTTTGTTTTATTTTATTGCCTAAAGGCTAAATTGTATTTTAAGATATTGGTTGCGGTTTTACCACGGCGTTTTCATTTCGAAAAGAAGATCGATAAACTTGCTCAAATTCTAGCCTTAGATGGCATGAGAAAGAAACGGCCTATTTTTCCAGTCAACATTTTAGTTGTGATACGAAAGGCTGAACTCGTATTCGTATTCTCTGATCTCAGTATTAACTGAATTCGTATTCTCTGAGCGCCATATATTCTATAAACGACATATAAGTTCAGCCTTTTGCATCAAATCTAAAAATGTTGACTGGCAAAGAAGGCCGTTTCTTGTTCATGCTATCTAAGGCTTGAATTGGAGCAGCTATATCGATCTTCTTTCGACATGAAGAAATCGGCCTAAACCTCAGCCAACATCCTCAAATACAATTTAACCTTTAGGCAATCGGATAAAATAGAGTTTTTGAAAATCGGTTCATTGGTTATGGAGACATAAGCAATCAAACGATAATACATCATTTTGGGACACCCGGTAGTATCTTGTAATAAGATACTTTTATTTGTTACTAACAGTATCTTGCAATAAGATACTTAATTTTCCCAATAACAGTAACTTGCAATAAGATATTTCTCAGAGTATCTTGCCCAACTCTGGAGATTTTCCGGATTTATGGGTATACTCTTCAGAAAATTTTCCGGATTTATGGGTGGTAGTTTTACGCTTTGAATCACACATCCCGTACCATGTAAATTTAAGTTACCCCCACCCCTCCCCCGGAACTTGATACAATATAGTACCATACAAAGTGCTCTCCCGTTCAATTCTGTATAAAATAAGAGGTTTTGTACTTTGCCTTGAATTGAAATCAGTCTTGAGAGTACATGATGCACAACAGTTAGCCACAACAGTTCTTCAAAGGTTCATCTGGTAACAGTTTGTATTATTAGTGGTCTTTTTTGTGGACCGTAAAAACGGCCTGGACAATTGCATTACAAACAATGCTATGAGCAGCACTTACTTAACTGCATTAACAGCTTGTTCAAGATAATCCACGGTCCACTGTCCGCCCTCAATCCTCAATCAAACCCCTCTAGAAGACTGCTTGCGCATGCGCGCTTCGCAGCAATAATGATAACGTTAGCTTCTTGACGAAAAAAAATATCTAAGGTGCACTCTTAGGTTGAAAACAGCCATGTGATTAGAACAAATACGCACTTCAACAAATCTTAAATCTACTAGTAAATGGGAAGATCGGAATTACGGGCGAGTGAAGAATAAACACAGCCTAAAAAACATCAAGATTGAAAAGGCGTATTCTGAGTACAACGGCCTTGAGGAACGGTAAGGATGAAGGGTTAAGAACGAAAACAAGAGAAAGATGGAGAGCAAAAATACTTTCTCTTTGACTTCCCCTCTCTCTAAAGTTTCTTACTTTTTAAAATGATCTGAGAGTTGAGTTTCTTGTAAGCATAAACGTACGGGAAGAAAAAAAATAGGGGGCTGCCCAACACAAAGCCCATTGTTTAGTATAATTTTTGCCCGAATGAGGGCATTTTTTGCCCGATCGAGGCTCATTTTCAATAATTTGTCTAAAGTTGGGAGGCTGCCGCCCCCCGGCCCCCCGCCTCGTACGCTTACGCTTGCAAGCGATTTCTCAAAAGAAATGCACGTACTGTCCTGTGCGTTCTATTTCTCAACTGATGGGGTTGTGCTTGAAACATTTTGTGTCTATGTTAATCCTGGTATTTTAGTTCAATAATTACATAACTCTATCTAATCTATCATGACTGATCAGAGAGCAACTCAAAATCGATAAAAGTGAATACTTACTGCACATATTTTCATCCGATCGATCACCACAATCATTATCTCCATCGCATGCCCATTTCTTTGGAATACATTTTTTATTTGCACATTGAAAGTCTGTGATTGCATTGCATTGTGTTGGTGCTAAGAAAGAAATGAAAGCGATCACAAAAACAAGGCACATGTACATATGTTAGTGATCGGTGAAGGTGAAGTTGAGGTTTTTAGCGTCAAGCGCTGGGATCACAGAAGTAGAATAGGCCTAATCGAGTCCGCGACCCCTTGTCATGACGCTCAAGTGGTGGGGCTCTACCGGGCATCGAACCCTGTTGTCCGCCTGACTGTTCTAGCTGCAAAGTCAGTGGATTACACCACTGCGCCAAAACACCTTCATGATAGTGATAGAAGCTCTAAGGCTACTGAATCTAACTTTTTGTGGAATAGCGAAAAGGTCTATTAGGGAGCAGTCATAAATAATTGCAGGGACCGGGGCGGAAGCAAACGAGGGGTCTGAAAATTTTTAGGGTAAATTCATTGGGGTCTGAAACTTTTAGAGGGATTTATGCTGGGGTCTGAAAATAAATGTGCCAAATTTTTGAATATTTTCGAAAAAAATTCAATTTGTAGATTTTAGTTTAACTGTTTATCAATTTTCTCAAAAAAGTTAGGCATCAATGTTTTTTGTCTGTTAAGTTCTTTCTTCTATTTTTCAATTGAATTATTCTTTGTTTGGTTTGATGCTTTTGTAACAGTCTGGCTCTTTTGCAGTCGTATTGTGCTGTCAGGGGTCTGAAATTTTTTGGTGAAAATTATATGGGGTCTGAAATTGGAAATTGTTCATGGCTAGAGTGCAGGCGTCTAAAATTTTTGGGAAAATTTTCAAATGCTTCCACCCCCTCCCTGTTATCAATAATGACAGCTCCCTTAGAGCGTATGGAAAAGAGTCGTAGTTATAGCATCCATTAGTCTATCAATAGCAATAACTACAAACGTGTAATCAGTCTAGTGAATACTTACGACATCCTTTTTCATCTGACCCGTCTCCACAATCATCATCATTATCGCATTTCCATCCCACTGGTACGCATTTCTCAGATGCACATTTGAATTGTCCCACTGCACACTTAAAATGACTAGCAGCAGGCGAGTCGGTGCTCTGGCATCCTGAAATTTTTAAGAAAAGATGGTCAACTAGACCTGCTCTACTATGCTCTATTGATTGTCAACTGGGCCAGCGACGCGCCCAGACGCACCTGTGTCCCTTTCAACTTCGTTTAAGGGTTTTAGTTCACCTAATCTACAAAATGGCATTTGACTATGGAGAATAACAATTTGTCCAATCTTTTTAAAATTTAAACGCCTATGCTTCCAGACTTTCTCAATTCTATTTTAAGAAGTCCGTCAGATCGGCCCCTTTCCCATCTATCCCGGATCCCGGATCCACGATTCCAGTATTCCGTTATTTCTTTACGAAATGAAAAGATGGCGTCGGGGGCATAAGACCAAGATGCATTGCGTTCTACAATGGAATCAACAGGAATTCCCAGGGTGTTCGGAAGTCACACGCTGATCACACAGCCGAATGAATAGAGGTAGAGCGACGAACTCACTCTGGGGACGAAATAGTGCATCTTGTGTCAGGAAAGGGCTCGGTCGGACGGAATTCATGAAATATAAAGACTCGAGGCAAGTCGACCATGCCGCACGTACAGGCCTATATCTTAGACCATGTTTACACTGTTCTGGTATACTTTTGATCAGATTCAACTCCGGTACACTTTTGATCCGCGTTGCTACTGTTCAAGAGCGCTTACAGATTTATACTGTTCCAGGACAAAATTATTCTATGGATAAAACGAACAAAAGAATTACGGATTAGCATGAATAGTGTTTGAAACCTTTCTTCTGCGAAGGCGCGCTAAGACACAGGAATGCAAGGGAGATATATTCAAAATAACACGAGGCATTTGGGACTAATAAACCGTTCAGTTGCACACATCAGTTGAAGAGGAAACAGAGAAGAAAACAAGACAAAAACAAACAAAGATCAAAACAAGGTAAATAAATACGTAATCAAAACATTCGTGTCCTAACACCCTTGGTCGTACCGGTAAAATACAGTGTAAACGGACAAAAAGGAAGACCTTCTCTGGCAGAAAACCCTCGAGAGCTGTTGGGAGATCATCGATTCCTACAAGCGGACAGTTTCGGACAGTTTGGCATGCACAATCTGGAGAAGGCGGAGAGTCGAGATAATGAACAGAGGGAAAGAAATGCTTGTAGCCATTTCTCGCAGGTGTTATATAGACAAGTTGATGGTGAAATGATAGAAGATTTACCCATTCAAACAATTCTATCTTTTCCCAAAACAAAAGGATACAATCACAGAATCAATTTGATCATCAGTATCGTATGCATGGTAATAATTGTGGTCAAACGTGGTGTACATGTGGTCGCTGATGAAAGTTTGTTGAAGATCACCGGCCAAAGCCCTGGCCCCCGACCCTGGCCGTAGGAATTATGGTCCTGGGCATTCTACGTTTTTGATTACAAAGTCCAACTTTGTAATCTAAGAGGGGGCTCCAGGTCAGTCAGAAAGAAAGAAAGTAAGAAAGAAAGAAAGAAAGAAAGAAAGAAAGTCCGTCACGCTCGTTAAAGCAATTGATTAACGTTTTACCTCTGCTAATGATGCGTTCGTTCTGGAAAACGATTGTTTTAACGTAATTAAGCTGCTAATAAAGTCAAGAACGTGCCAATTCTGGGTAAATTTGTTGCTGTGCCAGGGTAAACATCATGGTGATTTATCCATCTTATGGTGTCAAATCTGTCTAACATGAAACATGCCGACGTCAAATTTTTCTATCTGATCGCAGGAAACTTCTGTCTTGTGTGCGCTTTCTGTGCGCTTTCTTTATTTCAGTGCCAATTAGCCACTTGTTGATAGTACTCATTATGCAAATAAGTCAGCTTTAGAGGATGATGTAACCGGCGGCCTGCACAGAGGCTAGCATTCGCAGCCTCACCGAAGGTAGAAGGACCCCCTCCAGCACAGCCACAGATGCAAATATGCAAACGTTGCAGGTGAAGTTGAGAGGAAAGGTGCAGAATCCCATCAAACAATGGCGCCATTCACTGAGGGAAGGCACATGATCACACTGAACCAAAACATCTTCATGCATACGATTCTGCACAGATGTTATTTTCGTGACTGCTTGTCTCAAATTAGATGCCCGCGAATAGAAACGTTCTGCAGAGTTCTGCATAAGTAATTTTGGGTTATCGTTAATCTCAGATGACATCTAATTTTAGACGATGCACCAATAGTTTCATGCACGAACCAAGCCAACTAGGGGTAATGATTTTTGATTTGTTGCGTATCATCTTTGTTTGACATAAAGATCAAAATATTGCTTTTCGGGCGATTCTTGTCGTTTTACAAGGCGCTTGATTTGCTATTGAAGGCGACTTTAGCAGCAACATTCATCCCTCTGACTGTAGCTAAAAACAGCATCACAACGATCATTTGGGGTTATGAAGAACTCGATATTCAGATTTTCTTATGCTTGCTTAGCTCAGGACGGACTTTGTAATCATCCAAAAGGATCTTATGTTCTCTTGGTGATTGACGAGTGGTTTATCATACAGGTCAGTGGGGGCATATGTTATGAATCTGGGAGCAAAGAAACAGTGTTAAAACATGAAATCTGACCCTGCCCTAATTTCAGTTATATACCAACGGATGAACAGAAGCTTAGATACTTAATGTCCAACGGAGATGAACTCCTAAACAATTTTTCTGAATTTCTTCAGAAAACGGAAATCAATAAAAAGTAGAATCAAACCCAACCTAGTAATCTTTAGGTATTTAATTTTAACCTCTATATTGTACTGTTTATCATGCATTTAATCAGTGGCGGAGCCACGGGGGGGGGGGAATGGGGGGACAAGTCCCCCCCACTATTCTCTGAGGTCACTCTTCCAATTCGTCTAAATCCGTTGAGAAAATGTCTTAGGAGGGGTTAGGTAGGTATCTTTAGAGCTTGATAGCCAAAGAAGGGTGTTTCCTTAGGGTAAAAAGGGCGTTTCCTGAGCATAAAAAGGGCGTGGTCCTGAAAATTTTCCTGGGGCCTTCGCCCCCAGACACCCATCTTCCTTTGCCCCCACCACTTTTTTGAGGCTGGCGCCGCCACTGCATTTAATCATCTTTTGTTATCTGTAGCCGTAGTGGACCATGTAGTATCAAGTGATGTAGCGTCTATGATATTGAAAAAAGAAAAAAAAGAATTCGTACAGTATAGATATATGGGGGCTGGCGGCGATGGTGCTGAGGACCGGGGCCGGCGATCTCCTTAGAGCGCTGGTGAAACGAAACTAAATCAAATTCCAGTCGAATGTGGAATGCAAGTTGCATTTGTTGCTAGATAAGGAACTGGTTCTGTGGGCAACCCGCAAAAGTTACACAATGTGAACTGGATGGCAGGGGGTATTGGGATGAGGAAGCAAACTTAGAGAGCCAGTGTCATCCAGGGTCCTTTGCGGGCAAGCTTCAATTTCAGACTGCCAAAAAAACCAAGTTTGGGGCCTAACTGGTGGACTTGCTACAAGTCTCTCTCGCGGAAAAAGTCGTTTAAAACTCGTTTTTCCGCGAGAGAGACTCGTAGCAAGTCCAGCTAACCGGAAACTATAGATCCACAGTGAAGAAGTTGAACTGATACAACTGTCCAACTGAAGTGAAACCTTGTTGTCAATTAAAATACTGCAGTTAGACTCACGAAATAATCCCAGTTATCGCAGCAACAACAACAACAACACTTACAACAGCAACAACAACAACAGCAACAACAATAATGCAATTTTTTGCTCAAAGTTTTTATTCATTTTTAGCGTCCATCAGTCTATCAATAGCAATACTAAGAACTTGTAATCAGTCTATACTGTAGTGTGGATTCATGGCTTCCACTTGAGCAAAATCTGATTTTCAGACAGTCAAAATTTCAGCGTGCCCGCAAAGGATCCCGGGTGACAATGGCTCCTTTGCTTACTTCCTCCTAGTTGGTGTAAAAGCCCTGATCCTAACCCTAATGTTTAGTACCCTAATTCAATTACACTGCACATAAAGCCACCCTGCTAAAAATTTCCCACGAGTACCTGTCACCAGCCAATCCTTGAGTCAGGGCAGGTACGTGGCAAAAACAGGTCTTAAATGATTAAAAATTAATAAATGGAAATTAGAATTTCATTGATGAGAGATTGGTATGGGTTTCTTTTGAAAAAGGCATCCTGAATGTTTGAATACGTTACATAAGTTGTAGAACAACAGTCCGTTGCAAGCTTTATCGACAAAGCAATAAGAACTGCAGTCATGTACAAATGACTAAAATGCATCTCTTTCCAGTTTTGGAAAGACGGCCCGGGGGGGGTACTTCACTTAAATTTGTACGGGGGTGTGCCCACGAAAAAAATTTTTTTTTACCCTGCTCCAGAATTTTCGCTCAAAATGATAACCTGTTCTAGAAAAAATTGATGAAAAGTACACTCAAAAACATGAAATTTGACCGAAAAACGACCCGATCTAGCAGAATATTCCCCTTTGACATGTTTTGACAACCTGCTCCAGAAAAATTGCCTCATTTTGATACCCTGTGCTAGAAAAAATTGGTGAAAACGATACCCTTAAAAACGGCACATCCCCGTCGGACAAATATACTAAGTACCCCCCCCCCCCGGGAAAGACGGAAGTCTAATATTTCAGTCAACATTAATTAGGAAACTTATCTGGTATCAACTACCATCCACACCCTGTGTCACCATCCTCTATCTGTGATAGCAGTGACGTGATGACGCGAGAGGCCAGCATGGCTGGAGAAACCCCCCCCCCCCCCCCCCACTGCAAGGCCTGGAAGGATTGACTAGTAACTGACTCATCGTCTTAACGTTTTCATCTTTTAAAACATGACAATTATTAAACAGAAATTCCCCATCAATCAATTTGAAAACTTCTAAGCAACATTCCCTGAAATAAAGTCCGTCTCCAACGAGATGCCCACGTGAGATTTGCGATGACGCAAAATTGCTGATGCGAAACTCTTTATTTGTTTTAATTCAGGGGCATTTTCGCGTGACATTTAATACGAGACGAACAATAATAGATTAGGCAGTCGGTGGACCACTGACATGCTTGGATTTCACATTCATAATCCAAGGGAACCTTTTGGTGAGTCCCGGAGTATTGAAGCGGTCTTCTTCCTTACCACTAGGAAATATGTTAAGAGCTGCCCAATTAGACCACACGACACATGGGAAAGGAAACACACGAATTTGCATATTATCCAATAAGTTTATTCGTACTTTGCAATCTGTGAGTCAAAAATTAAAACATAGTCATTTCGTTTACTGCGACACATTCACTTCAAAAAGTATATTGGAACCAGAGCACCTCCTACAGCTTGCATTGGCAATACAAGAAAAACACAGCTTCAAGTAGTTAATTGCCAGTATTCCCGCCCCCTTAACTCCGCCTTCTTAATGATCATAGATAATGCAATCCCGCGCAAACTTGGCCTTCGTCGGAAGAAGTTACTTTCTGAAGCTGCGAAAACGTCAATAGGTTATATTAGCTACATAACACAAATAAATTCAACGCAAAAAGTCCTACTTCGGAATATCTTTAATTCTTGTGGCATGTAAACGTTGCTAAGTTATATTGGTGGCGTAAAATAACTCTCGAATTCTCGATTGCATCATTCACCAATCAAGTTTTAATTTTGAAAACGCGTATATAAATATTTAATGCGAATTTCATTCATAAAATCACGTGAATCAAATCACAAGACCGCTATTTTTAAATCCCACACTTTCGATCTATCATGTGATGGTCTATTTATCGCCATGTTCATTCTATTCACATCAGAAACTTCTTCCTTTCACAATCTTCCTCACACGAAACTTTTTACTCGCTTCATTCATCTTTATGGCTTTTATGGGACGTACCCAGTCTGTACGCTTATACATGTTTGAAAAACTCCCTTTTCATGGGGAAAAGCAAGACCACTATTCCAATAAGGCCAAGTTCATTGTGTAACAGGCTATCCTCCTGCAGGCTCCCATGATCTTAAAGAGCTATTGTCACCCAGGGTCCTTTGCGGGCACGCTGAAATTCCAGACAATCAGAAAATCAAATTAGGCCCAAGCGGAAACCATGGATCCATAGACTACAGTTGTTGAACTGATCGAAAAGCTTTACTTTAGTTATGCTGTTCTACAGTAGGGCTCGAATCTTTAAAAAGGTCGGTGTAAAATTCTATTGAAATGGCTTGGAGGGAACTTAGGGTTTTTTGCTGTAAATCTGCCGTGGCAATTTATTGATATCTTGATTAGTTTCAATATGGCGGCATTTATTAAATTTGAGACCACGAAGTCATCAAATTTCTATATCCTAAACTAGAAAAGTTACAGATTTCTGCACTTGCCACCATATTGTAGACCTTCATAAACTATGGTTTCTTTGAAGTTTACATGTTGTTTCCTCTATTAGTTTAGGATTTACAATGATTTAAATTTTTTCACAATTTTCCATGAATTTTTTCAAAAATAATGAAATTGCCGCCATTTTGAAAAAAATCAATATATCAAAAAAATTCCACGGCAGAATTATAGCCAGGTACCATAAGTTCCTTTTAAGCCATCCAATTCAAAGAAAACTGCACAAGAATTTTACACCGACCTTTTTAAAGATTTGAAAGATTTGAGCCCTACGCCAAACTTGATTTTCAGACGGACTGAAATAGTAGCGTGCTACCCGCAAAGGACCCTGGATGATTCACCTGAAAGCTGCAAGAGGTGCGATGTTTCTAGTACTTAGCGTCCCTAAATGATTTTTCAGCGTTTATCATTGACCTGTTGCGATGAAATACCACTTTAAGATTGCCATCAAACCAAATCATAAACCAACTGGCTTGCTTCATATGATCAGAACCGTTAGAATACGTTAGAATGTGCCACAAGTCACGATCACGATGCACCATACATTAGGTAAAAGTGCCCAATGTACGAGATTTCTGGAATGCAATTACTGCTAAATTTACCATCAAAATTACAAATTTCCAGATAATTTTCAATCAGAGTGAGCAATAAATTTAATAGCATCCTTTACCGGCATTCAAATTTATTAGGTGCTTCTGATAACGAAGTCTGATTCACTTAAGGGAGTCAAAGGGGCTAAAAAATATTTTTCGTCGAAATTTCGGTTTTTGTTATCATAACCCTCAAAATTTATTGAAGATTCTGATGGAAAAGTTCATTTTTCGAACTTTTCAATTCTAATCACACAAAATAATGGTTTTATAATGAGCATCCAATGTTTTTATTCCTTAGCAACTGTGTTTTTCGCCGTTGCCATGGGGGTTTTTCCGTAAATGTTCATTCAATCGAAAAAAGGTTTGATTCCCTCACTCTCTGTCCTTTCCTGGTCCGATTTTTATATATTACTTGTAGGATAGACCCACAATGCATCATAAAAGAGCGAAAATAAATAGATGCACTCTTTGCTTTAGGCCCGTTCGAGCTCAGTGTTATTGTAAGCAACGTAGACTTGGTTTTTTGCTGAAATTTACAATATTCATTGCAATGAGGATGAAGAGAGTTAAGAGAACGCCAAGAAGAGCAGGTTTTGATAAAAAAAAGTGACTGAAGGTCAGGCGGAGCGAGTCAATTTATGGAGAAGAGAGGATGATGATGTAATGTTGCTTGGCTGGCTGTTGGCTCCGGCCATCTTGAGTGAACATCAGCTGTTTGTGTGGACGCTTGAATGAGATTTATTTGTTTGTGGACATGAAGGTTTGCCAAAAGAAGATTGATTGTTAAGTTTTTGGCCAGAGTATTCTAGTAGGTAGTGGTAAAAAGGCAAGCAAGACCAAATTGCTGAGAAGAGTTTCAACTGAGTTCAGTTGGGCCTAAAACTGCTCTTTTGCAATCTCATTGACATTTCCTGTCAAGAAGAAATATATAACCAAATAATTCCCTTTTGTGCTTCCAAATGAAAGTGTTTCTACTTGCAATATTGTGTCCAAGTGCATGCTTGAAGATTATATGTTGTGAGATGCACAGACATAACTGTTGAGTTGCACATAACTGTATGATCTATGTGATTGATAGGTACCACAATCTACAACCTACTAGGACACAATGAATGTCATCCACTTCCTTTGTCTTGCATTTAGTGGAAGATTGTATTTGACAGAGATATTTCCAACAAGATAATGTAATCTTCAAAGATGTTATCATGGATTTTCTATATTGAGGAAAGAATTTTGAGAACAAAACCAAAGGAAATAATCACTAGCATGGCCAATAACAATTTCCCTTGTTTGCATAAGCATGCAGTTCAATAGTGGACGTATTGATTTTGCAGCTTTTAGAAGCTCTGACATCATGTTTTTTGAGCTAGAAAGAACAAAATAGACTACCTTATAATGAAAGGAGGCAAATAGAGAAGAGTTTAAAGAAAATGACATGGTTTAAATGAAGACAAACAAGTTTGTGTAAATATAGAGTCTTGTACTGAAACGCTCGTTGGCTCTGAGAAGTAAGATCTCATGAAAATGGCAACTTTAACAATTGTATGAGATCACAGAGCACTTCAGAGTATTGAATTTATTTGTAAATGACTTCAGAAAATTGTTTTGCCCAGAGTAGTTCCATAAAATTTGAGAATATAAACAAAACCAAAGTAATTTACTTGGTGCAAACTTTAACTTGCGTTTGCCGAAAATGCAATTTTTCGGACAAAAATTGATAAAACTTCAGTATTATTCATCTGATTGTCATGAAATTTGGTACAGTTATAGTAATAACCATTATCTTTATCCCTATGATCCATTTTTTTAATATCACCTCCCTGTCTTGAATTATAACAATTCAAAATTTGAAATTTAGCTGTAGTCTTGCGCATGCCGCCATTTTGAATTTTGATGAAATATTTAAAAAAGCTATCATAAGGCTCTTGGAAATATCTTGAAAATTCTGTAGGCAAAAGCTTTCTTACATATTCAATCAAGTTTGGAAGCCTTTGCAGTTTAAAGTTGAGGTTATGAAAATCGATCATTTTACTTTTACAACTTAACCCCCTGGTCATGACGTATTGTTATGCAAATTTTTTGAAAATTTGAAGTTTTTTGAAACTTCAGACTTTAAGCTTTCTTCTGATACCAATTTCAGAAATGTGAGATATGGGGTTGATGAGGAAAAGCCTTTTTAGTTTGCAAGCCCAAATTGGCTATTTAGCCCCTTTGACTCCCTTAAATTTATTACATTATAACTTCCTCTTGAAAGTGAATTATGTCTGGAATCGTACACGGAGTAGGGCAGCGATGAATTAAAGGAAATTTGAGCGGCATCAAACGAGAAATATGAGATACCATCAGATACCAATCAAAACGGACCGGGGAGTTGAATTTCCCAGTTTTCCTCTCCTGAAGGCAGTGATATTGGCCTATTATTTGGCAAAATCGAGGAGGGTGTTCTGCATGCCGGTTTGCTCGGACACATCCTTAATTAGCCTTGATATCGAGACCTTTTTGTGAAAAGCTTCGCGACGTCGCTCTCAAAAACCAAGTTATCGAAAAGATTGTTTCTGAACGATCAATACATCAGCACTCAGTGTCACTTTTGGTCAACTTTTGACAGAAAGTGCAGAACGAAGCAGGAACTACGAGTCCCTATTCAGAAATACAAGGATACTAGGATGCAAGGGACTCGAAGTGACTCAAAGTGAATCACCTGATATAAAACATGGGATCTCATAGATTTATAAATAGACCAGGGGCGGATCCAGCCTGAAGTTGAAGGGGGGGGGGGCCACCTGCGAAGAAGGCGCCGAAAGTGTAAGGTTTTCCTACTAAATAACGCCTTGGTTGATATGTTTCCCCTACATTCAGATTGAAACAGAATGGAGTGCGTCAGGGGCAAGATGAGGGATGCTCTTCTCCCCAAGTTGAGTTTTCATCGTGAAGGGGGCAGTTGTCCCCATTTGCCCCCTAATCCGCCACTGCACTAGACTGCTTTAGTTGATAATTTCGATATGTGCACAAAACAAATCCGGAGAAATGATGGGATGTGTCGCTTTTTTTTGGTCTGCTGATAAACCACACCATCCAGCTCAGGTTTACTGGCTTGGGGCACTTTGGTCCATTTTGACACAACTAATTCATCCGCTCGTGGGTTCAGCTTACTCTCAAGTACCGAATAATCGTCCCCCCCCCCCGCTTATTAATTTTTGAAAAATTTTCCAACCCCCCCACTTTTATTCCAACCCCCCCTTTTATTAATTCTTGAAAAATAGAAGTAATAGTGAACAATTTTTTTCAATAATTCCTGCTAAGCAAATGTACTTACTGTATTTATTAACATTATTCTCCTTTGTTTGTCTGACCCCTGTTACATACGTGTTTTACATACTTGGTACCCATGTTAGATACGTGTTTTACTAAGAAAACGAAAAACGACTATTCTCAATTTTTCCAACCCCCCCCCCCGATTATTATTATATTGAACCATTTCCAACCCCCCCCCCCGATTATTCTCACCCCCCCCGTTTATTCGGTACTTGAGAGTACTTACCAAAATTTGCGTCATTTTGGGTAACCTTTAGAGCAACTGAAAGGGTCAACTTTCAAAACAACTTACCAAAATTTGCGTCATTTTGGGTAACCTTTAGAGCAACTGAAAGGGTCAACTTTCAAAACAACGACGTGCATTCCTACGACCAGTCATTGGATACTGTGTCCATCACGCAATTCTAACCTATACGTCAACTTTGGTCGTCTCATCTCCACAAACATCCAAACCAAACCCTGACACATTACTCCATCTGACCAACGGGATCAAGAATTAGGAAGGAGAAAATGTATAAATGTATAAAAATGGGGACTGCGGGACTTATCAACAGAAATGATCCTAAAATTGAGCAAGCACAGTTGCAGTCATATACCAGATCTGCACCCGTCATTTACCAGAACAAACCGCTTCTCCCCAGTCTCTTTCTATTGCCGAATATGGTCATTCGGGGGACTCAGTGAGTGATATCCATGGTGATATCTCCCATTCATGTTGCAAACTGATTATGTCCAACAACTACAGTACCAATTTTCTCACGGGGGGGGGGGGGTTCTTGGCCAAATTGTGGGTAGGGGTCTGCCGCGAGCATATTCAAAATGGTACCAACATGATGAGGCAATTGTACCAGGAGAGCTTGGAAGACTCCCACTGAAGTTGAACTGTTACAGGCAGGCACTGCTATATTTCCATAGGCTACTCTCACTCGAGGAAAGTACCTTAGTAAAGAAAGCTCTCAATGATGGCATTAATGCCCACAAAAATGGCCAGTTTGGTTGGATTTCATCAATCCAATATCTTTTCAGGTTATTTGATATGCATTTCGACATTCCGCGTCTAAAACTGATTAGGCCAAATCGCTTCCGTCACATTGTTGACAAAGCTATTAAAGGAAGCTTCGAGTCTTTCTGGAGAAAAAGAATCAACTCATCAGTTGGGCCCTCCAAATTAGGAGGAAACAAGCTTCGCCATTATAAGCTCTTTAAATGTAGGTTCCAGGCAGAAACTTACACCAAGTTAAAAGATAGAAGCCTTATTAAGAGTATGGCTAAGCTTCGCTGTAGCAATCACAATTTGCGCATTGAAACAGGCAGAAGAGACAATACCCCCCCCCCCAGAGTTAGACATTGTCGCCTTTGCAACAATCAAGAGGTGGAAAATGAACTTCACTTTCTCGTTGAATGTCGAGCATATGGCGTTCAACGAAAAAAGCTTTTTGAAACAGCTGAAAACGAAGTTAAGTCATTCGGCACAATGGACCCGAGACAAAAATTCATATACCTCCTCTCAACAGAAAATATAAAGTTGGTACAAGAAGTTGCTAAATACACCAGAGACGCTTTCGAGTCTCGAAATAACAGTTTACAGACCGGACCGTGACCGCGACAACTACCATTCTGCTTTATTACCACTAACTTAGATTTAGTTATTTGTTCATTTATTATTATCCTTATTCACTTTATTACTTGTTATTACATTTGCCGTAATCGTAATTGTTTAGATTAATTAGTTTGTAGTTTTGTTAGGACGACGCTCCAGTATTGTGTAGCAAGTCTAGATGTTAAAATGAAAAAAAAGGTACCGTTGGCTAGACCAATCTCTACGAAAATGCTTCCTTTGGCTAGACCAATTTGGCCATTCTCTGGACCAATTTTTACGAAAATGGTACCCTTGGCTAGACCAATTTTGGCCATTTCCTGGACAAATATTGTCAAATTTGTACCAAATATGATATCATGACCGTTCGCTAGACCAATATCGTCGAAAATGATACCCTTGGCTAGACCGTTGTAGGCCACAATTGCAAAAAAAGTATACTCTTGGCTAGACTAGAAGTCCGAAAAAGTATACCCTTGCTCGTGGCACATCCCCAGGTACCTTTTTTATGGAAGAAGCCCCCCCCCCCGTGAATTGTCTCAAGTCGGTATGACTCAACTCAACCCAAAAAAGTCTTTCTGTGGGCTACCCAGGGCTACCAGAGCGGCGACTACTGTTTTAACACTGTCCCCTTTTGAAGATCTTTCTGGCCATGGGTCATACTCACAAAAGGCCGAATTTTTGTTTATTGGACTAATATACATAGGTACATAGCAGCTTGCTCTTGAACTAAACCAACAAACCCTCAGGGTGGCTATCAAAAGTACTCAAACAGGCATTTGTACAAAATAAATACGATTCCGTCCATGGCAACTCGCAAATAAACGCAAATTCTTTTGGCGTGATGCGAAACAATCTAAAAGCAAATCGCGCAATCCACTGTTGGAAGAATATTAATAACTAGTGACGTAGTATGAATGGAAACAGCCAGCTTTGCAAATTTTTCCCGCGCTTTCTCCACATGATCTCTTCTGAATGGCGGGGATTGCAAAGAAAAATGTTTTGTTTAACTGGTATTAGGAACGTATTATTTCATCAGAAATCCCACAAGGCAGATTTTCCATTCTAATCTGCGGTTTCTTTTTTCACTGGAATTTGAAGATCCAGACAAGTGACCTGAACCGATTTGAATGACAATGTCTGTGAGCGGGGGGGGGGGATGAATAGCACGGACGAGATACACGTATTTTTTATAACAAACTAAGAATTTGGGCCAATACTCAAAGTTTCTTCAAATTATCAGATTTTGAGTACTCGGAGTTTCTTCAATCTTCATGTTCACTACCTGTGTCCTTGTGAACCTTTCAAAACAAGTTTTTTTTAAGCCTTTCCAATGTTTAAACATTACTCAAGTACCTTAAGAGTAATATGATACAGGGAACAAATGAAGTATCAAAATAAATAGTTTCTTAACTTAAATTTTCCCAGCACTGGAGTTTCTTTATCTTTTGGCGATCTGATAGTTGAGTTTTGTATGGGCAGCTTCTTATATAAAAAAAATACATGAATGCCTTCCAGCAGTGCCTAGCCTGCGTGCAGACTCGACTGATTCCCTGAAGAGAATTGAGGTTCCTCCTGAATCAGTAGAGTCTGCACGCAGGCAGTAGCAGTGCCCTACCAATCAATTCAAAAAAACTAAATCTCACTTTATTGTGATTGATGAATCTTCCATGTGAAACAGTATTTCTGACCAACCATGGCATGTTTCTTCCCAGTGTATGGCTTACACAACGCACTGTCTACCAACTCCCAATAGGTGAGGCAGGGAGTAAGGGCTGCCCCGGGAATACCCCTAACTTCCTCGAACTATAAGGGGCATCTACCCAACACTACATCACAACAGTGTTGCTACGAAATTTTCAAAATAAAACAAGTTCCTTATCCTTGAGAACAAAATAAATTTCAGAGAATAACTTTGATATGTACCCATGTATCTGTACCCAAGTATATCCAAAGGCATAATTACCCAATCATAAAAGCCAATTTGCTTAAAACATCCTGTCTGTGGGTATCTACATGAAGATAACCCTAAATTTAGCATAATGTCCCCACTTATGGCATTCAGCATTACTTTCATCATGTCATAATGTCCCAAGGAAGGAAAACTATTTCATTGTTATCCCTGGATGCATGCCCTATTGTAAACAATAATTTGGAAGGAAGGATTTCTTCTGGTTATTGTTATCAATATTTCCAAGGAAGCAACATAGAAAATTCCTCATTGTCCAACTGCCTTCAAAGAATCAATATCCAGAGAAGGAAAATATCACACATTTTACAACTATGATTAATTTCAAAAATTTGAGCCACAAAAATCTACCATGCAGATATCTGCTGGTCCATTCATACTTGAAACATGAGTTGCTTTGACAGATAAAGATCCACAGACTAGACATTAAATTTCTAACAAATTGAAAACAGGACACACATTTTTGGGCTCAATATCCAGGAAAATTTTCAGGATGTAGCATTTTAAAAACCTTAACCCTCTCAGGCGCTGTGTCCCACTTTTGACTTTTCTCGTCCCACTCATAGTGAAAAAATCAAAGTTGTCAGAAATCAATGAAACTTGGCACAAAGCTCAATTTCAGAGCCCTGATTTCGAATCTGCTTTCTATTTTTGAGAATTTTGTCACATTTTGTCTCTACGTGGCCCTAAAAATGGAACAAATAACAAATACCTATGGTGAATAGACAGCGATGGTCAAACATGCTCGAAATTGCACGAAACTTTACAAAAAACACAATTCTTGGCCACTGAGTTAAAATCTACTGTCACGTTTTGAAATTACTGTCCCTCTAAGTCTCCATGTGGCTCTAATAGTGGAACAAACAGCAAATGCACCGTCGAGGTGGGGCCAATTATCAGAATGGCTCAAAATTGCGAGAAAATTCGTAGGAAACACAGTTTTACGTCCCTGAATTCGAATCTGCTGCCACATATTTAAGATTTTGTCACCTAATGTCTCCATGTTACTCTAAAAGTGGAACAAACAGCGCATGCACTGTCGAATTGGGGCCAATTATCAAAATGGCTTAAAATTGCAGGGAAAAATTCGTAGGAAACACAGTTTTACGTCCCTGAATTCGAATCTGCTTCCACATATTTAAGATTTTGTCACCTAATGTCTCTATGTTGCTCTAAAAGTGGAACAAACAGTAAATGCACTGTCGAATTGGGGCCAATTATCAGAGTGGCTCAAAATTGCGGGAAAATTTGTAGGAAACACAATTTTACGTCCCTGGATTCGAATCTGCTGTCATATATTTAAGATTTTGTCACCTAATGTCTCTATGTGGCTCTAAAAGTAGAACAAACAGCAAATGCACTGTCGAATTGCGGCCAATTATCAGAATGGCTGAAATTTGCGGGAAAATTCGTAGGAAACACAGTTTTACGTCCTTGGATTCGAATTTGCTGTCATATATTTAAGATTTTGTCACCTAATGTCTCTACGTGGCTCTAAAAGTGGAACAAACAGCGAATGCACTGTCAAATTGGGACCAATTATCTGAATGGCTCAAAACTGCGGGAACATTCGTAGGAAACACAGTTTTACGTCCTTGGATTCGAATCTGCTGTCACATATTTAAGATTTTGTCACGTAATGTCTCTATGTGGCTCTAAAAGTGGAATAAACAGCAAATGCATTGCGAATTGGGGCCAATTATCAGAAAGGCTCAAATTTGCGGGAAAATTCGAAGGAAACACAGTTTTACGTCCTTGGATTCGAATCTGCTGTCATATATTTAAGATTTTATCACCTAATGTCTCTATGTGATTCTAAAAGTGGAACAAACAGCAAATGCACTGTCAAATTGGGGCCAATTATCAGAATGGCTCAAATTTGCGGGAAAATTCGTAGGAAACACAGTTTTACGTCCCTGGATTCGAATCGGCTGTCACATATTTAAGATTTTGTCACCTAATGTCTATATGTGGCTCTAAAAGTGGAACATAAAGAGATACATTTGCAAAATGGGACCGACTTTTGGAAGTTCTCAAAATGAGGCCAAACTCACCAGAAGATACAAGGATGCAGCGCAAAAATCAAATATGTTGCCATTTGTTGAAAATGCTGTCACCCTATGTCGTTATGTGCCCTGAATGTGGCACAAAGAGCATACGCATTGGCCAAATGGGACCAATGATCAAAAACACTTGAAATTGCCTGAGAAGTTGCAGAACGGACAATTCATTGGTGCTAAATTCGTATCTATTGTCAATTTTTGACAATTTTGTCACCAAATCTGCTTGTATGACGTTTTCGTCTTGCAAATTCTGCAACGCAGGTAGCCACAGGTCGATTCGAATGGAGAGAACAGATGCAACTGGAGCCAGCGGTGATTATTGCGTTGCAGAGTTTGCAGAATCTGCTTGTATGACGTTTTCTTCTTGCAAATTCTGCAACGCAATAATCACCGCTTGGCTCCAGTTGCATCTGTTCTCTCCATTCGAATCAACCTGTGGCTACCTGCACGAGAAAGAAATGTGTGAGAAATCTATGTCGCAAGAACAGAAATACCATAGTTTAGGCACAAGCAAAGAGATTGGCTACATGCAGTGGGGTCACACTCGTAGTATCCTTTGTATAGCACATACAAAACTGTTGGTAAAATTCATTGACATATCTGCCATTACCCATTTGGCTACTTAACAGAGGCTCTTATCATTGGTAAATTTTACAAGGAAAAAGGTTAAGATTTAGTTAACAAGATTTTTTTCTCGTTTTTTTCGAACCTTTTCTTGGTGAAAGGAAAACTGTGTCAACACTTCGTCTTGTTCTTGGCTGTCTCTTAGGGAAATGTAGGATCTCTTGTCGCCCATTGTGCAGCGTGAAAACCGCATACCATACGGATAATTTCAAACGAAATGATGCACTTGTAAATTTCTTCGCTCGCAGGTTGCTGTTTTCCCATTTTGCTGTTTTCATAATTTGCAAGACGAAAACGTCATACAAGTGCGATAAATGTTCCAACCCAGGGGAACCATTTGCGATCTGCAAGTTATCTCCACTGAGGTCTTGCTGGAATTATTACCATACCCAGAGAGCATATGATGTACCAAGCAGTCAATCGCAAGAACAGTAAATGGAAGACAGACTTGTTGAAACTCGTTGATGGGACTTCATGTTCATGGTTTAGCTTTAAGTTTATCTTCTCAAACAATGTTTCATTTGGATGAAAAGAAGTTTTGCAAAGTTCCCATTTTGTTACAATAGAAAACGGTCAAAAGTGAAACAACAGGCAAAGTTTCAAGTTTAGTCGCTTCTCATTTCTTGTTGGTACTGATAGGATAGATTTCTGTTTTTAGTTTCGTCACTTTCTTGAGCGATATGTCATTGATTAGTGTCTCGTTGAATTTCAAGAAAGTGAAACGACAGCTTATGCCACTCTTGGTGCCATTTAGAGACACTTTGTACCATATTTTCGCAAATTGATACCAGAATTGGATTCAGCATTCCAAAATTGTGCTTTCTGTAAAATCGCAGGAAATTTTAAGTGTTGTGCATATTTGCCCAAATATTGCATACCAATTTGTTTTTTGTTCCACTTTCATCTCCAAAGAGAGACAAAAGTGACAAAATTTTTACAATGTATCAATAGATTAAATTTTGGTGGACTGAAATTGTCTACTCTGCAAGTTTTTGTGCATTTGTCGATATTCATTTATATTGCTCCGAAATATTTGCTTTTGTTCCAATTTTAGGACCAAATAGAAACAAAAGGTGACAAAATTGTCAAAAATTGACAATAGATACGAATTTAGCACCAATCAATTGTCCGTTCTGCAACTTCTCAGGCAATTTCAAGTGTTTTTGATCATTGGTCCCATTTGGTCAATGTGTATGCTCTTTGTGCCACATTCAGGGCACATAACGACATAGGGTGACAACATTTTCCACAAATGACAACAGATTTGATTTTTGCGTTGCATCCTTGTATCTTCTGGTGAGTTTGGCCTCATTTTGAGAACTTCCAAAAATCGGTCCCATTTTGCAAGTGTATCTCTTTATGTTCCATTTTTAGAGCCACATAGAGACATTAGGTGACAAAATCTTAAATATGTGACAGCCGATTCGAATCCAGGGACGTAAAACTGTGTTTCCTACAAATTTTTCCGCAATTTTGAGCCATTCTGATAATTGGCCCCAATTCGACAGTGCATTTGCTGTTTGTTCCACTTTTAGAGTCACGTAGAGACATTAGGTGACAAAAATTTAAATATGTGAGAGCAGATTCGAATTCAGGGACGTAAAAGTGTGTTTCCTACTACTTTTCCCGCAATTTTGAGCCATTCTGATCATTGGCCCCAATTCGACAGTGCATTTGCTGTTTGTTCCACTTTTAGAGCCACATAGAGACATTAGGTGACAACATCTTAAATATGTGAGAGCAGATTCGAATTCAGGGACTAAAAGTGTGTTTCCTACTACTTTTCCCGCAATTTTGAGCCATTCTGATCATTGGCCCCAATTCGACAGTGCATTTGCTGTTTGTTCCACTTTTAGAGCCACATAGAGACATTAGGTGACAAAATCTTAAATATGTGACAGCAGATTCGAATCCAGGGACGTAAAACTGTGTTTCCTACGACTTTTCCCGCAATTTTGAGCCATTCTGATAATTAGCCCCAATTCGACAGTGCATTTGCTGTTTGTTCCACTTTTAGAGCCACATAGAGACATTAGGTGACAAAATCTTAAATATGTGACAGCAGATTCGAATCCAGGGACGTAAAACTGTGTTTCCTACGACTTTTCCCGCAATTTTGAGCCATTCTGATAATTAGCCCCAATTCGACATTGCATTTGCTGTTTGTTCCACTTTTAGAGCCACATAGAGACATTAGGTGACAAGATCTTAAATATGTGACAGCCGATTCGAATCCAGGGACGTAAAACTGTGTTTCCTACGAATTTTTCCGCAATTTTGAGCCATTCTGATCATTGGCCCCAATTCGCAATGCATTTGCTGTTTATTCCACTTTTAGAGCCACATAGAGACATTAGGTGACAACATCTTCAATATGTGACAGCAGATTCGAATCCAGGGGCGTAAAACTGTGTTTCCTACTACTTTTCCCGCAATTTTGAGCCATTCTGATCATTGGCCCCAATTCGCAATGCATTTGCTGTTCGTTCCACTTTTAGAGCCACATAGAGACATTAGGTGACAACATCTTAAATATGTGAGAGCAGATTCGAATTCAGGGACGTAAAAGTGTGTTTCCTACTACTTTTCCCGCAATTTTGAGCCATTCTGATCATTGGCCCCAATTCGCAATGCATTTGCTGTTTATTCCACTTTTAGAGCCACATAGAGACATTAGGTGACAACATCTTAAATATGTGAGAGCAGATTCGAATTCAGGGACGTAAAAGTGTGTTTCCTACTACTTTTCCCGCAATTTTGAGCCATTCTGATCATTGGCCCCAATTCGACAGTGCATTTGCTGTTTGTTCCACTTTTAGAGCCACATAGAGACATTAGGTGACAAACTCTTAAATATGTGACAGCAGATTCGAATTTAGGGACGTAAAACTGTGTTTCCTACTACTTTTCCCGCAATTTTGAGCCATTCTGATCATTGGCCCCAATTCGCAATGCATTTGCTGTTTATTCCACTTTTAGAGCCACATAGAGACATTAGGTGACAACATCTTCAATATGTGACAGCAGATTCGAATCCAGGGGCGTTAAACTGCGTTTCCTACTACTTTTCCCGCAATTTTGAGCCATTCTGATCATTGGCTAAATTCGCAATGGATTTGCTGTTCGTTCCACTTTTAGAGCCACATAGAGACATTAGGTGACAACATCTTAAATATGTGAGAGCAGATTCGAATTCAGGGACGTAAAAGTGTGTTTCCTACTACTTTTCCCGCAATTTTGAGCCATTCTGATCATTGGCCCCAATTCGACAGTGCATTTGCTGTTTGTTCCACTTTTAGAGCCACATAGAGACATTAGGTGACAAACTCTTAAATATGTGACAGCAGATTCGAATTTAGGGACGTAAAACTGTGTTTCCTACGACTTTTCCCGCAATTTTGAGCCATTCTGATAATTAGCCCCAATTCGACATTGCATTTGCTGTTTGTTCCACTTTTAGAGCCACATAGAGACATTAGGTGACAAAATCTTAAATATGTGGCAGCAGATTCGAATCCAGGGACGTAAAACTGTGTTTCCTACGACTTTTCCCGCAATTTTGAGCCATTTTGATAATTGGCCCCAATTCGACAGTGCATTTGCTGTTTGTTCCACTTTTAGAGTAACATGGAGACATTAGGTGACAAAATCTTAAATATGTGGCAGCAGATTCGAATTCAGGGACGTAAAACTGTGTTTCCTACGACTTTTCCCGCAATTTTGAGCCATTCTGACCATTGGCCCCAATTCGACATTGCATTTGCTGTTTGTTCCACTTTTAGAGCCACATAGAGACATTAGGTGACAAGATCTTAAATATGTGACAGCCGATTCGAATCCAAGGACGTAAAACTGTGTTTCCTACTACTTTTCCCGCAATTTTGAGCCATTCTGATCATTGGCCCCACCTCGACGGTGCATTTGCTGTTTGTTCCACTATTAGAGCCACATGGGGACATAGAGGGACAATAATTTCAAAAAGTGACAGTAGATTTTAACTCAGTGGCCAAGAATAGTGTTTTTTGTAGAGTTTCGTGCAATTTCGAGCATGTTTGACCATCGCTGTCAATTCACCATAGGTATTTGTTATTTGTTCCATTTTTAGAGCCACGTAGAGACAAAGTGTGACGAAATTTTCAAATATTGAAAGCAGATTCGAAATCAGGGCCCTGAAATTGAGCTTTGTGCCAAGTTTCATTGATTTCTGACAACTTAGATTTTTTCACTATGAGTGGGACGAGAAAATTCAAAAGTGGGACACAGCGCCTGAGAGGGTTAAGTTATCATTCCTATAATGCTGGCAAATTTCACAAGCATGCACAATGCATGGAAGTCTGCAAGCAATCATGCAAATAAATTGGAAAAATGTTATCTTATTAAGTACCAGCATTAATGGGTACCAGTAAACAGGACTAATGCTCCCTTAAGAATAGGACCAAATGAAATCCTTATTGGATAATGGATAACAATTATTGGATAAAAATTACATGTATCCTAGAAGAATATTTCAAAACATGAAAGATCACGAAAATTTGCACTGGGTAAGGGAATAATTTGCTCTTTGGATGTTTTCATCTGACACTGGCCACCAAAATTGTCAGGGAATAAATTATGATAGATACATTTCAATTTAATGTTTTAATTTACAGTTAAAGCCTGCATAAAGAAAACTGTGGATTAACAACCTTCAGGCCAAGTTGTGACCAATTAAGCACCTGAATATAGGGGAGGAAGAACCACTAAATGTATACAGTAGAGACTGAGCAGATGACTTTCTTTGGTATGTACAGTATAGTGTGCCTGACTAAAGTCAAAGACATGGGAACCAGGGGCACTGGAAGCACACACATAACCGGAAGAAAAAGTATAGGGGGCTGCCTGACACAAAGTCCATTGATTACCACCTTTTTTGCCAGACTGAGGGCAGATTTTTGTCTGATTGGGGCTGATTCTCTATGATTTTCCCAATGTTGGGGCGGGGGCTACCACCCTCAATCCCTTGGCTTGTATGCTTATGGTGGCACATACCCCCAAGACTTTGCGATTATGACCCGATTATGACCAAAAACTGACCTTTGGTTTCAGGAAACAATCCCAATGCTTCCTAGCCCTGACTCTGGGAATTGGGTAAATCAGAGTGGGCACCAAATCCAGTTGAATATCATCAGGGGCAAATCCATTCTTCAAAATGATTCAAGATTTTTGATGATTTCAAGAGATTATGTAGGGATTTTTCAGAGATTTTTTCAGGATAAAATGCATCATAGTAATGCATCACAGATGTAGGGCGGGATAACTGATTAAGAGCTCCACATGTCTGGCATTTGGAAGTGCAATAAGTGTTCCCATAACAATAACATTGAACTTCGAGTCCAATTCATTTCTGGAATTTGTGGGGTTACGTTATAAAAATCGTGTCTGAAAACCAGACATGAGAAAGATCCCCTCAAAACGTAGGCAACGCCGTACCCCCTGCTGTCCTGTTGGTAAACAGTGAATGGAGGCTTTAGAGAGAATTCGAAATATTTACTTTATTATAATCTGCAAAAAGACGGCTGGTATTTTTGGTCGGTTAAAAGTTGGCGCTTAAATACTTGAATGGAAGGTATAGTATTGCCAACAATCAATTGGAGCTATGCCAGTAATGTGATTGAATTTTACTGGTACTTGTAGTGTGTACTTTACTGGTCTCCAAGCAATGAGTTTGTTAGGCCTATTGCGTCTATTAAAGCCACAAATTTTACTAGGCAGCCTATAGTAGGTATGTATGGAACAGGGGAATTTCAACTTCTATATCTTGGAAGATTATTGATCTTATTCGAGGGTACTACTGTAATTTAGGAAATCAATGAACATCGCGTCGCGTGAAATCCGATGGGTGAAAACTCAAAAACTAGGCCTGAATAATAACTACCAAAGTTCCCCACGCTTTTCCGCTTTCCTCTCATATTCCAGGAGAAGTCTAGTTTCACATGGGAAGATTTACAACAAACAAGGAACATTATCAGACATGGAGACTCTTGTTCGTCTGTGCCACGCACGTACAAAAGTGGTGGCAAAATTGACCACATTTTTCATTATTTTTAAGTTCGTTAGCTAAATAAATATTGCACAAATAAGCCTTATCATAATACTTACCTATCATATTCTTGGAACATTATGAAGCTCTAAGCAGTGAAAATCTGAAAACCTTCCATTTTGTTGCCACGTTAAAAAGTGGTTTTAACATTTGCCTTTCTTTTGTATTTTTGTAGTGTGGTTCAAACTTCTTTCTTAGTCGAACATCACTGTTATGAAATATTATTGCATGAAATTGAAACAAAACTCACCTGTAAATATTCCAGACACATACAAAATGAACGCTATAGCACAGAACGACATCTTTTCATGCTTCGACCAACCAACACGTGTCCTTATCACGACAGAGAATGGTACAATGTTTAGTTAGGAACGTAATCGACTCTATTCATAAACGTTGCTAGACTAGGCCCAAATGGCTAATGGAATCCTGACAGGAAGGACTGGATAAACTGAAGCACTACTGAAGCTGTGAAGCGATCAGGCCTTGTGTTTCCTCTTCAAAATAGCGTTGAAAGATGCTCGACTAGTCCTGTGTTATGTCTGGCTCGTCTGGAGGAGTTTAACAGCCCGAAGCTTCCACGCAACTGTCTTTCAATCTTGTCTTGCACCTTTTCGAGATAAGGCTCATTATTCATTCATCTCGAAATCACGTGCACGAAGCAGCGTCAAAACATTACCAAAAACAATGGCGGCCAATCAACCAGCCCTTCCCAGACATATGGCTAAAAACCAGACCAAGGAATACCAGGACCTACCAATATGCTGGAAAAAAATACTTGCACATGATGTTTGCTGTTTTAGTTGTAGTAGGTTAGTTGCTACCTTTTTATCTTGTTATCTCATGTTATGTTTTATTGTAGCAGTATACACGTATTTTTTTATAAGAAACTAAGAATTTGGTCCAGTACTGAAAGTTTCTTAAAATTATCAGATTTTGAGTACTCAGAATTTCTTACGAGTTTCTTAGAGGTTCCATAACGATCTTCATGTGTGACCTCGTAAACATTTCAAAACTATGTTTTTAAGCCTTTCCAATGTTTACACATTACTCAAGTACCTTACGAGTAATAGGATACTGGAAACGAGTGAAGGTACAGTAAAAATATGTCAAGGATGTCCTTTATCGAAGTAAATAGTTTCTTAACTTACATTCTCCCAGTACTGGAGTTTCTTGATTTTTTGGCGATCTGAGAGTCGAGTTTCTTATAGGCAGTTTCTTATAAAAAAAAATACGTGTATCAAGCAAAATGAAAATCTGCTCTTTTTAGGTGCAAAATTCTTTGCAGTTTCTATGACTGTTCTACGCGTATTGTTTCCTAAATTGACTGTTTGAAAAAAACTCAACTCTTAGGTCACCAAAATATCAAGAAACTCCCCCACTAGGAAAATATAACGCTCATAAAAAATCAGGGGGAAAGAAAAGACTTTGTTTGGAATGTTCACACGGGAGCAGTTTAGTGAACATGGCGATCGTTTGAGTTTGTCACCTTGACAAACTCTCAAGAAACTCTGAGTACTGAAAGCTTGATAATTTTAAGAATCTTTCAGCACTGGCTCAAATTCTTAGTTTCCTGTAAAAACTTCGTTTATTGATCATATGCACGAACATAAAAGAATAGGATCCTGATAACCATTCCATAGTTTGGTTTTTACCGTCTACCGGTCCCTACCAAGAATGATGAAATTTGCACGCTTTGTTGTCAAAATATCCCATTCGGTCTCATATCTCAATGGGTATCAAATCAATGGATCACTCGCGCGCACTCATCTATGAAAACACTTTGATTACAAATTTACTTCTGTTATTGGCTGAAAGAAAATAAACAAGCAAGGGGGGCTCAATTATGAAAATAACGTCCGGGGGGGATCCTCGGAAAAATAATTCTTTTCTGTGAACATTATAATGCACAGGGTGGGGGTAAAGTAGACTTGCCCCAAGTCTATTTCGTCAACAAAAATTTCGTCAACAAAAATTGAAGGGAAAAGTGAAGAGCGAAATAAATGTTTTGTAATATACTTTCCGGTAGACTTATTACAGTTGACAAAAGAGACTTGGGGCAAGTCTAGGGTAACTGATGCCAAAATCTTTAATACAGCATCCCGAGGTTGAATTTCAGCATAGCATAATCTTGTTTTGCTTTTTGCTAATAACAAAAGCCACAACAACAACAACAACAACAACATAAATCGATGAACTGTTCATTAGAAGATTAGAAGTAGCCTCGCTACACGACCCTCAAATTACGCTTATCGAATTGAAGTGAATTGATGGTGTTGTTCTCACTCCAGTGTGTTGTAAGATATAGCCAACAATAATGGACCATAAAATATTGTTGGTCCCAGAAATAAGCAACATCTTCCATACATTATTACTATTGTTATTAATATTATTATCATTATCGTATTAAACAAAAAGTACCATCAATAAATAACAGAAAATAAAATATATAAAAACACGAACTGTCATTCGCAAAACGTTTCGATTAAAATCTTCATCAGTTCCAATAATTACAATAATGGTGTGCTTCTCCCAGGGGCGCACATTCAAATTTTGTTTGGGGGGGGTGTCAACATGCCCTGGACCGACTAAATTTTTTCGGACCGACTGAACGTAACCTTGATCGTTTTGTGACAATTATGCTAGTACATCAGCGCACGAGGACAATTTTTGAAGAAGGATCCTTTACTTTGGCTTAGAATGCATCTCCCAATATCATGCTTGCCTATAGCGACAAGGAAAACTTGATCGTTTGTGACAATTATGCTATAAATCATCGCACGAGGAAAATTTTTGAAGAAAGACCCTTTATTTTGGCTTAGAATGCATCTCCCAATATCATGCTTGCCTTTAGCGACAAGGAAACCTGGATCGTTATGTGACAATTATGCTATACATTATCGCACGAGGACAATTTTTGAAGAAGGATCCTTTACTTTGGCTTAGAATGCATCTCCCAATATCATGCTTGCCTTTAGCGACAAGGAAACCTTGATCAATTTGTGACAGTGATCCTATGAATCAGAGGACGAGGAAAATTTTTGAAGACAGATCCCTTACTTTGGCTTAGAATGCATCTCCTAATATCATGCTTGCCTTTAGCGACAAAGAAACACTGATCGTTTTGTGACAATTATGCTCAAAATCAGCGCACGAGGAAAATTTTTGAAGACAGATCCCTTACTTTGGCTTAGAATGCATCTCCTAATATCATGCTTGCCTTTAGCGACAAAGAAACACTGATCGTTTTGTGACAATTATGCTCTAAATCAGCGCACGAGGAAAATTTTTGAAGACAGATCCTTTACTTTGGCTTAGAATGCATCTCCCAATATCATGCTTGCCATTAGCGACAAGGAAACCTTTATCGTTTGTTACAGTTATGCTATAAATCAGCGCACGAGGAAAATTTTCGAAGAAAGATCCTTTACTTTGACTAAGAATGCATCTCCCAATATCATGCTTGCCATTAGCGACAAGGAAACCTTTATCGTTTGTGACAGTTTTGCTATAAATCAGCGAACGAGGAAAATTTTTGAAGAAAAATACTTTACTTTGGCTTAGAATGCATCTCCCAATATCATGCTTGCCTTTAGCGACAAGGAAACCTTGATCGTTTTGTGACAATTATGCTATAAATCATCGCACGAGGAAAATTTTTGAAGACAGATCCCTTACTTTGGCTTAGAATGCATCACCCAATATCATGCTTGCCTTTAGCGACAAGGAAACCTTTATCGTTTGTGACATTTATGCTATAAATCAGCGAACGCGGAAAATTTTTGAAGAAAGATCCTTTACTTTGGCTTAGAATGCATCACGGACTTCGAGTTTTAAGTATAGGCGTAATCTTAAGAACAACGACTTCTTTACCGCCGAGCCTAGCAAAAGCGACTTGCTTTAGTGTGTTTGTCCTCTAAGAAGGTTTTCCCTTATTATCATAGTGTCAGCAGTGTTAGCTTTTGGTAGAAGCGTATACCACCTTTGATGGATAATATTTGTAACCCATGTCTCCTTTCTTTTTTGGGATTCAGACACAAGTGTATGTTTTCCAACGCCACATAACTACCACCACCGGCACCCCAGTGCCAGGTTGGAGTTTTTGAGTATTTGTAACAGCATTGTTCCTTTGGGACAATCTTTTCACAACAAACACCTTTCATTTTGTGTTAGACCACTTTTTACAAGCCAATGATTGCTTGCCCCTAAAAATGGAAGCCTGTGCAATTTTGTAATGCATCTAAGAAATTTTTTTAAATGCCATCCTCTGCTTTGGCTTAGAACGACTCTCCCAGTTATTGTCAAGCACTTCTTGTGAATATTCTAAATGTCGTCATTGGTCATTGATCATAACATTTAAAATCGGACCAACTTTGATTCAAACTATTGTGGACCTTTCGAGATTCGTCGTGGTTGGTCGGTCCATGAAAAAGTCGGTCCACGAAGTCGGTCCACGAAGTTGGTCCATCCGATTTTGTCATGGACCGACTTTTCCCTTTTCAGAAAATTTTTGGACCGACTCAGAAATTATTGGGGGGGGGGTGTCTCACCCCCCCCCCCCCCACACCCCCCTAATGTGCGCCCCTGGCTTCTCAATATTGCAAAAAGTTGCCAACATCCCCAGGTTTCCCAAAAACTAAAAGTTGCCCAAAAGTTGACGAGTAACTTGTAAAAAACGAATTTAGTAGCTACAAATTCGAGTTCATATGCATTGTAACAAGGGCAGATTTTGTAATACAATAACACGAGTTGCTTTTGTTGACACCTCAATTCAAAGCGATTAGCGATCACAGACAAAGGAAATTCTCTCAACCAGTAATTCAAAACAAACAAAGCCGCAAAAGTTTCTCTGAAACCCAGGTAGCTAGCTCGCTCGCTGTGCATTCCAGAAATTATTTTTAAGGGCAAACATATGAGCATAGATCGAAAGAAGGAGGATATATCTACACATCTGCCGCGGGCATTTTATTTCTTTGGCCCAGAAGCTGAGCAGTAAATGTTTTGATAACACCCTAAAAATAAGAGAATTGAATCGCCTCCTAGACGGCTTTTGAACCAAATAAATAAAGTGCCCGCGGCAGATGTGCAGATGCATCTTTCTTCTTTCGATCTATGCCCATGTTTGCCCTTAAAAATAACAAGGGTGAATTTCGTAAGACAAAGAAGTCATCTCTCTGAGAAGACAAAGCGATTTACGGCCCTGAAGAATAGATTTCACACCTCTGAGTGCACTCAATCAAATCAAAATAAACAGAGAGAGCAAAACATCATGCTTGACTGCGCTGAAGGTGTGAAATCTATTCTTTAGGCGTTGGAATCGCTTTGTCTTCATCAACCCTGTATCCTATGTTTTACAAAATTCGCTCTTGCTCTTAAAAACAGTTTCTGGAATGCACAACGAGCGAGCTAGCTACCTGGGTTTCAAAGAAACTTTTGCGGCTTTGTTTGTTTTGAATTGCTGGTTGAGAGAATTTCCTTTGTCTGCAATCGCTAATCGCTTTGAATTGAGGTGTCAACAAAAGCAACTCATGCTATTGTATTACAAAATCTGCCCTTGTTTGTGCATTGTAAAGTTTTTCAGCTGAAATTTAAGAGAATGCGCGCAGAACTGCTCACCCTGACATGTTCGTGAATTGACATATTAATTGACACTGTCTTTTGTTGACTTATTACTGGTACAAAATGTAGCCTAGGCAGGCAACTCTACCTGTTGTCACCGATCGTCTCAAATTAAGAGTTGTCCTTTGAAATTGAAGTCTTAACGAGCCTGGATCCAACATAGAATGAGTCGTGAATTGAGGTACTGAATTACTTATAGTTCTATCTACTGGTTCTACCAAGGGCGCGGGCATGTCACACCAGGAATGATGGTCCTACCTTTGTCCGAAAACCGGTAGTTCACGAAAAACTTTTGCACCACCTTTTTCCCAAAAACTGGTCATTTTTGATGATAAATTTTCGCAGTTCCTTTTCTTCAATTTGGCGGACAATTTTAACACGGTGTATCACTGACGATGTTTTTCCCAAAAACCGGTCGTTTCGACCAAATACTGTTTTGGGAAGCAAGCGGTAATTGTAGCCACGAAAGTACAAGTGTCCCAAAACCGATTGCCAGACAAAGCGCTTTGGTGAAAATTTGAAATCCTGGTCTCTTTTTCGGAAATTTACCGGACAAAGGTAGAACCAAAAGTTTGATTTTCTGGCCTTTTTTCCGTAGATTTTGGTGGACAAAGGTGGGACCAGCTTTCAAGCATACTTCGGATTATGATTTGATAGGAGTTTAGAAACTTAATTTTTATGACAAATTGATGGATTAGGAAAACTGGTGTTAAAATTTCACCTTTGTCCCAAAAACTGGTTGTTTTAGGCAGGAAAGTCGTATTGTGTGACGAAAGAACCGGTTATTTTTTCCAATTTCTTTGGACAAACATGGGGTCAAATAGTTTACAGTACTTCCAAGGGGGGGGGGGGGTACTCATTGACTTTCAATACGGCAACAATACGTCCATGCCAATATTTGGGGCCCGAAATTTGATGTTCAATCAATATTTGGGGTCTGTGAATTACAACATGGACAAAAATTCAATATTTGGGGTCCACAAATCTGAAGAAAGGAAGAATCGTGCAATTTGGCCCTGAAGTTGCGAATCATGAAATAAATGTTTAGGTATTATTCAAAAACTGAGAAAGATCAAGAAGCTCAAATTGAAATCATTCAAAAACATTTCAGGGACCCCAGAAATAGAAAACAATATTTGGGGTCCCCAAAACATCAGGCTTAATATTTAGGGGTCAGCAAAGAAATAGTGGCATGGACCCCCCGTATTTAAAGTTAGGGAGTACCCCCCTGGGCAGTACTTGCCCGCCCTTAGACCTCATGGTAGCTGATTGTTTCTTGCAAACAGTTTCTTATAATACATTATTGTCAGAAATTGTTGCGGGAAGAAAAAGAAACGGTTTCTATTGATAATTGTACGAGAAAGATCCTTTGTTCTTGTTGTTTAAATCATGGTATCAATACACACCCACTTTCAATTTGGCTGATCCATGAAAGGGAAAGTCCCAGATGACCTGTAACAAAACGCACAGCAAAGAGTAAACTATCAGAAGAGGGAGATCGCTGGAAAGTATGGCAGGCAGAAAACGATCGGCGATGTCTGTTTTTATCCTTGCAATCTTCTGGATGGGTATGTTAATGAAATAAATTTTACCTTCAGTTTCCTGCATTATGTCGGCTTGGCATCTTGATTACAAAGTCTATAGACTCGACGAGAAGCAAAGAAGCTGTTTCTTGGCCATCTGCGTGAAAAAGGATGGCAAGATAATGCCTCCCTGCCAAACAAAGCCCGGGAGCAACTTAATGAGTTTCATGATTCTAGGGCTCAAATTTCAGAAGTTATAATGAGTTCAGGCTCATGCTATCTTCCAAATGCCTCAACCTGAAGGTGTATGATTTGGTCTACCAGGGTCTACTAAGAGCTTTTATAGAATTTTAAGTTCTTTCCAGTTTAATTAAATAAGCTTCTACCAATAAATTGTGTTCAAACACTCATCTTGAAGGTTGTTTGAAATAATGGTTTTGACTATGCGGGTTTTGTGTCTAATGGAAAGGTCATTTTTCCAGCCACAATTTGCCCACTTTTGTTATTATTGTGTTCCTGCTATAGACGGACACAGCGTCATCATTATAAAAATAAACTCTTGGTGAATAATTTACTTCCTATTTCCTAAAACCGCGGCAGCGTCACTATACACTAAACCTATTAGAACCCTCAAAATTAGAAGGAAATTGAAAATTTGGAAAAAGAAGAGAGAAGGAAGAAAGGAGGAGTCTGGGGTCCAACTTTCTTACCTTCTTTATTTTTTTCATATTTTTTTATTATTATTTGTTGGCTCTGGTACCCAGGGTATATGGACACTGACTGGGAGCAAGTCTAAAGTCTGTCCCAAATTATATGACACGTGAGATCTGCGATAACGCAAAATGAATCAAGTAAACAAGTGACATCTAATTTGAAACAGACTCTTATTCATGCTTTTTATTCTGTCATTTACCGTAAAAGCTCTATTTAGCCCCCTCTCTATTAATCCCCCTCTCTATTAAGCCCCCCACTTATATCAAATTCCATGAGTTACCAAAGATTTCCCATTCATTTGTCAAAACACGTCTGCATGTTACGTTCGATATGGTTTGGGATAAAACTGTGTCGAATTTATGCATTTGATTCGTAAAATTGTAAGCTGAATTCCCAAAATAGGGGCAAAAGAACTGAAACATATATTTTTGTCATTTGAATTTGTGAGTAAGCCCACCCTCTCTAATAAGCCCCCTCTCTTTTAAGCCCCCCTCTGGAGTGTCCGAAATTAAAAAAGCCCCCCCCCCAGGGGCTTAATAGGAGCTTTTACCGTATGCAAAACCAGATTATATTATGTTGATGTTTCAAACTTGTTGGACTCACATTTTCACCACAGATTCACAAGCCAAAGAGATCTTCGTGTCACCTGATGGAAAAGATTCCCCCAACTGTGGAGACTCACGAAACGCTTGCAAGACCATTAATCATGCTGTGGAGGAGCAGGCAAGAACGAGTGACGTCATCAAGATTGATGGAAGATTTGGAATTATGGTGATACCAAAAAGGATACAAGTTGCAAAAGCGAAATCCTGTAATATCACTATCACTTCATTTCAGGGAGTGCCTACAATCGCAACGAGCGACAGAAAGCGAAATGAATTTTTATCATTTGAAGGCAAAATTATGTGCAAGACAGCCTATCAAATAACAATCGAAAATCTCAATTTCCAAAATGTGCATTTACTGAATATGAGACAGTCTCATTTTGATGTAGCCTCAATGAGTCTTTTTGTACACAACTGTAAGTTAAATTTTGAGAGTACTATCGGTGGACTAGGCTACTCTCAAATCTTTATTCGAGAGAAAATCCCTGCGTTTCTTATGGAGATGAAAAATTGCATTGTGCATGGGTCTTCGGCAAATGGAGTCTTCAACGTGGAAAGCTTTTTACACAACACATCAAAAGTGATATTTAGAATTGAGCAGTCCTATTTTTACGATGTTGCTTTTGCTATCATTGGCGGCCATCTTACCAGGGAGCAATCAGTCCTTCGCACTTACGTAAACTTTGAAATCTTAAATTGTAACTTTATTTCTAACAGAGAGACCATCCATAAACACACTCTAATTTCAGTCCACGGGGAGCCAAAATTAAGGGGAAAACATTATTTATTGGTAGTAGATGTTTCCATAAAAAGAAGCTCGTTTCAAAATCGCACGCTAGATACGAAATACCCAATCCCATCCATATTGCATGCTTTTGGTTTCACGAAAGTATCTATTGACAAATCGGAATTCGTACAAAATACAGGACGCCTCGGAGCTATCGCACTGGACACAACAAACAAACGGTGGATAAAGCATAGTATATTTGAGAGAAACCGCGCAGTTGAGCACACCATTTGCGGAGGAGATGACTTGAATGGAAATGGAGGAGCTGTACTGGTGCATGGTGGTTCCAGAAAATCAACCACCAGTTTCTTCAATGTTACTTTTCGAAATAACAGAGCATCGTGCTTTGGTGATGCTGTCTGTGCAATCGACTGTCGTAAAATATATTTGAAGGATTCGATATTTGAAAGTTCTGCACATGATCGTAAATTGACTCCAGGGTCAATTTGGTACTCGAAAAGTGATCAACTGTCTTTTGGAGGGAATAAGTTTCGATCTACTGGTGCCGTCTGGAAATCAACGACAACATTCTTTGCTGATGCTAACAAAATGGAGCATCATTGGCACGAAACATATTTCCAGTGTCCCCTCGGTTCAAACATCCGTTATGATTTTCAAACGGGCGGTAAGGAGAATGAGGATCATTTCCAAACGGATGACAGGATGATTGAGGACGATTTTAAAAGGGGTAATAGAAAGTACGTCCCAACAGGTGATAGAAGCACTTTGGCAGTTGAATGCAAAGCATGCCCAGATAAGACATATACAGACAAGCTTTCTTATGCAAAGATTGCGAATCTCAGCTCCAAAAACCAAGAGATACGTCATGCAAAATGTCAAACGTGTCCATTTGGCGCCCGGTGTGACACTTTAATTATGCCCAAGAAAAATTTTTGGGGATATGTGTCTGAAGGTATGGTTCGTATGATTGCTTGCCCGCCTGGTTATTGTTGCCAAAAGCCTGCAGATTGTGTGAAAATAAATTCTTGTAATAAACATCGAACTGGCGAGCTTTGTGGAAAGTGCGTTGCTGGCCGTTACCCTAGTTTTTTTGGAAACTATTGTGTCGAGAAGAAACACAACAGTACCGGACATTTTTGGATCTATTTTCTATTAGCCGCGTTTGTGTTGTTTCTGCTAATTGCTTACATGCAGGAAATATGTGGCCTGACTCTTCGTTTGGTTGCTGGAAGTGCAGTAAGGAATCTAACATCGAGATTTACGAAATTCAAACAGAAAGTCAGTGGGGGCGCTGAAAACGCTGAGCCTGACGATGAACCAAATTGTGATCAGGATGATATCGGGGAAAACGGCCAGGCTGAAACTGAAAGTAACACAACAACATGCAGCGAGACGTTGATTAGGCCCGAGGAAGATGAAGCAACACAGAGTGGGACTTACACTGCAAAACAACCAATTAGAAACTCTACAACGGTAGGCATAATCAAGATCCTTTTCTTTTACTACCAAATGAACACTCTGCTCTTGGTATATGACTCAGAAGCTCAGTTTGAACCTATTGCTATTGCAAAGTCAATCCTACGAAGCTTCTTCAATTTTGAGCCGAGTTCTATCACAGGATTCAACTTTGGCAGCCCCATGACGAACTTCAACACAGTGATTAAGATCCTTCTGAAAGCATCATTCCCTCTGCTTATGCTATCTTCAGCAGTAATAATGTACATAGTAGCACACATGTTAACGAAGGCAACACGGAGAAGGTCCATTTTAGATGCAATACATAACTTCAAGTCTTCAGTACTCGCTGGGAGTTTGCAAGTCATACTGCTCGGGTATTCAACGTTAACATCTCACAGTTTCCAACTGCTAACTTGCGTTTCGCTAGCTGATGGGAAACAGATCCTTTATGTCGATGGCAATGTTTCTTGCTTTCAATCATGGCAGTATGCTTTGTTGTTGTTCGCCATTTGCTGGCTGATACCTTTTATGTGCTCGCTTCACACAGCATCGAAATCATTGAAAGATAGTTCATTATCTGTATGGAGATTTTACGCTGCAATGTTCCTTCCACTGCCCTTTATTATCTATTCACTGATACGAGGCTCCAAAGAAAATTCCTCAGCACATGCTCTTCCTTCTTCTACGGAGGAGAGTGGCTCGAAAGCGCAAGAAAACATAAACCCAGGAGAAGCATCCGGGCAAGAGCTAAACCATGTTTATCACAACTTTCATGCAGTCGTGGAACCACTGCTTCACAATACATCAATTCCGGAGCCGGACCAAGATCCGTTAAGAGAAAGATTATTGCACATTCTCCAAGGATCATTCCGCCGTATGGGGAATAAGTCGTCAAAACTGCCGTGGGAACCGGTGCTTATCTTTCAAAGGCTACTTCTACTGACATTACACACATTTTTAGTCAATCCAGTGATGAAATCCCTCTCGTTGCTCAGCGCCATTTTCCTTTTGGCCAGCCTCAATATGATGATTAGGCCCTTTCATAATACATTTCTAAACATGCTAAACTGTATATGTTTCTTCTTTCTCTTCGTTAATGGCCTGCTGAATTCTCTCTACGCCTATACATATGTTCAGGGCATCGCAATAGAGGGACCATTGCCTGCAATACTTTCAACGTTACGTGTCATCGTGCTTGGGATGCAGTTTTCATTTCCGTGCCTTGCTGTACTGGCTGTGATTCTCGTCATCGTAACGAGGCTACTGCAGTTGGTTTACAATACAATGTCAAAAGTAACTTCGAAAATTTCAGATTGGTGTAAGTGTTAAAAACATGACTGACTTTTTGCTAATGCTTGATATTTTGACTGGTTAGACTTGAGAGATAGAAATCGCGAATACTAATAGCAAAACAAGCCATAAAGTTCTATTGTCACCACACTCACCCAGGATTCTCTGCAGGCATGCTACAATTTCACACTGTCTAAATTCAAATTTGGCCCAAGCGGACAAAATGGATTTTCTCCCCTCCGCCGGTTTCTTATTGCTCCATGGTTCCTGGTTCCGCAGTTTTGTAGTCCATGTTTCTGTGGTCCGTAGTCCATGGTTCCGTGGTCCGTAAATTGAATCCACACCACAGGGGTTGATTTTCAGACAGTCTGAGCTTGCAGCATGCCCGCAAAGGACCTTCTTTCAATCACATTTCTTGTGCATTTTATTTGTATGGAGAAAGCTCTAGCCTTCCAAGTAGATTAAAAAACCACATGGCACAATGATACATGCAAGGACATGTGGTCTGAAACCTTGAAAACCAAGGGGAAGCATTGTTTGCTTTTCCGTATATAAGGAAGCAAATCGTAAGAGATTTCCTCAACTCGGCACGGAGTATCATAATCATCAGGATGCCCCGAGGCTATAGCATTGTTTGTTTACCTTTGGCGCACTCCTTGGGGTATTCAAATTGGATCTACAGGGTTTAGATCACAGCGACTATCTCGCTAGGGGTAAGGGATACCATAGAGAAAGCATCGTTGGTTCCTGCTGTATCGTGAAGCTTAAATGCCTGCCAAAAGTCATTGGAACGCTTGTGGAATGCTAAATCCATTTCTTGATAAAGACGCACTTTTCGAAATTCTTATCCATAGATTGGTTGAAGCAACATCTCCCCCCCCCCCCGCCCTAAAACATTGTTGATTTGCAAGGTCATTGTCCAACGAAGCACGGCATCTGCGAAGGAGCTTTAGGAAATGAACGAAGTGCGACTTACGGAGAAAAACCTACGCTGCTGCCACTCTCCTCCTGCTCTTTCGCAGATGCCGCGCTTGCTCCATCATAGATGCCAGGGTCCGTTCATTTCTTGTTCATTTGGCTTCTAACAGTTTATGAAAGGGTTCCCTGTACTCTACACCTGCCCCAAGTCTATTTCAACCAGACAGACTTATTACAGTTAACAAGATAGACTTGGGGCAAGACTTCCTGTTCTCTAAAGCTGCTCTAAAGCGACAGAGAAGCTGCAGTAATTTGGAATTTTCATACGCTCAAAAGCCATATGAATTATTTACAAGTGCTAACATTATTAAGTCGAATATATCAAATTATAAATTGAATATTACTCAATGAAAGCGTATTCGATATCCGAGTCGCGGGAAACAATTTCGTCCCAATTTTCAAAGTAAAAGTCCACGAGTCGTAGTTTAAGCGTCCATCAGTTTATCAATAGCGATAACTACGAATATGTAATCAGTCTAGGGTTCAACTATCCTTTTTAAAGATTGGATATCTGTGCTCTCATTGAACGATACGAAAAATTACGGAATATTAAAGAATACAATACAGATAAATAAACACAGCCCAATAGTCAATAACCCCTACCGTTAATAACACTAAATGTATCTACAATTAATCATTTCTTATGAAACGCATTGTCAGTATGTTAAAGGAAAAATCCGGGTTAGGCTCAAGTAACGTTATAAAACAGGCAACATCTTTCTAAACTTTGATATGCTTTTGACGGTTGTTTTCCTTCGATAAAGTTTGAAGAAGATGGGCCTAACTGGACAAATCCCGGCGCCATTTTTTACGGTTGCACGACAAAGAGGCTAGCAACGATTTAAAGGCAAGATTATGCCGTAAACATTAGATCGCCAAAGAAATATTGCTGTGCCTGAGTAGAAAAATCTGATATGATGTCAATTTGAAAACACAATTTCGTTGAGAAAACACAAGAACTGCATGAACAAAGTACCAATATAGCCTACTATCCAATTCAATACAGTAAAATCATCAAAACTAACCCTAACGCCGGATTTGTCCTTTAGCGGCGAAGTAGACATGGTAAGACTCGTTAAAAGGAGACACAGACATCAGCGAGAGTATAGGCTCTGCCTAAGTTTTGTTTGCGAACTCATGAAATAATACAATCATTTCACCCAGAAAAGCGACTTTAAAGACATGAACGCCTTTTTAAATGATTAGTGGTTTTGCTTTTGGAACTGTTTTCGAGTGCTTTCAGTGTTTTGGTTTGCAAAAAATACTCTATGGCTTCAAACTAATTACCATTCTTTTACGCGTTGGTCCTTTGAAAATTGTGTCAATTACAGAAAATCTGCAGATTTCCTTTGCATGACAATGTTCACAAGAAAAAGCTGAAACACAAATGCTGACCATGTCCCGAGTGTCCCAAAAAACTACTCCCGTTTGAAAATCACCAAAATTCGCCCGATCCTCAATTTGCGTTTTTTCTGTCAAGTAGATCAAGGATCAAATTAGTTTCCAAGACATAGCTGATCTTTTGTAATTAGTTACAAAAAAATAGCAAATTTAGCTCTTTTTAGGGTTACCTGGTTTTGAATCTTATTGCAAAAAGCATCTATGCTTCCGGCTCAATTTCTTTGTGCATATAAAGCTTCTGGTTTGGTCATAAATGACAGAAAGAAATGCACACTACCATTGGAGACTTCGGCGACGATGAAAGATCTGAAAATTTTGACTGTTAGGCAAGATTGAGTATTTTGCTTAAAAAGTAGAGCTCAAAATAAGGTTTTTCAATGTGTAATTTTTCTACTCGTTGCATCAAAAGCAAAAATTTTAGCATCTATAAATATTTTTGGGTCCTTGACAAAACAAGTCAAAAAGAAAATTTTATCAAAGGTTTGATAATCAATTTTTGGTGATTTTTTAAACAGGAATACTTTTTTGGAACACCCGGTACTTATTTCAAGTAAGCCAATCAGAGAATAAGAGATTTCAGAATAAGATTTTTCTAACTCCACATAACAAGGACAGATTTGGTAAGACAATAGTACGAGTTAGGTTTGATTGACACGGTAATTCAAAGCGATTAGCGATCGCAGACAAAGGAAATTCTCTCAACCAGAAATTCAAAACAAGCAAAGCCACAAAAGTTTCTTTGAAAACCAGGTAGGTAGCTCAATCGTCGTGCATTCCAGAAACTGTATTTAAGCGCAAACATGAGCATAGATCGAAAGAAGAAGGATATATCTACACATCTACCTCGGGCATTTTATTTCTTTGGTTCAGAAGCCGATTGGTAGGCGATTCAATTCTTTTATTTTTGGGTGTAATGAAACACTTACTGCTCGGATTCTGAACCAAAGAAATAAAATACCCGCGGTAAATGTGTAGATACATCCTTCTTCTTTCGATATATGCTCATGTTTGCTCTTAAAACATATTCTGAAATGAACAATGAGCACGCTAGCAACTTGGGTTCAGAGAAACTTTTGCGGCTTCGTTTGTTTTGAAGTCATGGCTGAGAGAATTTCCTTTGTCTGCAGTCGCTAATCGTTTTGAATTCTGGTGTCAATAAAAGTATCTCGTGCTATTGTGTTACAAAATCTGTCCTTGTTACTCCACGTATCAGGCGATTAAAAAAATTCCCTCTTTGAAAGACTACTGCTCATTGAATATCACGGGAATGATGTTGGGAAATATATTATTTAATGGTGAATATGTTCAAATCTATCTCAAAATGTACCTGATTGAAATCGGCCACTTCCTTTAGAAATTTTGAGGGATTTTCTCAAGAAAGCGCGAGGATTCGCACCACCAAGATACAGATTGGTAGTCAAGCGTGCTACCATTGAGCCATCCCCGCTAGTCACGGAAAAAATAGTTGATAGACTAAACGAGGAAAATAATAAAAATTCAGAAACTAAGTAACGCCTGATTCGAAACACGCATTTTGGATTCAAGGATTATCTAAAGGATACAAAAAACAGCATCAGATCTCCTGATGCTCAAACTTAATATGATAGACTTAAAAGCAAACTACATGGCTGAGTATGACAATAATACATGTAGACGATGTGGTAAACATAAAGAAAATATACAACATCTATGGGAATGCAAGAAATTTGACATTAAAAAATGTAGCAAAGATCAACTTCTTTCAAATGACCCAAAAATGCTTAAAAGAATAATAAGAGAGTTCAAAAGATTTTGTAAATAGTTTTAGTTTGTGTTAGGTTCTGTTATTTAGCTTTTCAATCATTGTTCAGTTTAATTCAGTTTAGTTTACCAGTGTTACATTAGTTTAATTTGTAACTGCTCCGAAATGGAGATTTGATATTTGTATTATATTATTATGTTCACCATCAAATGATATATTTGCAAATATTATCGTATTTAGATCAAATGAGCAGTGCCCTTTTAAATGCAGATTATTTCTGTTTACTCACTCAGTGTATGCAACAAAATCAATCGAAAATGTGCAAGTTCCTACAAAAACATAGGGCTCAAATCTTTAAAAAGGTCGGTGTAAAATTCTTTTACAATTTTCTTTGAAATAAATGGCTTGGAAGGAATTTAGGGTTTTTGTTGTAAATCTGCCGTGGAAATTTATTGATATCTTGATTAGTTTCAAAATAGCGGCTATTATCAAATTTGAGGCTATGACGTCATCAAATTTCTAAATCCAAAACTAGAAACGTTACAGATTTCTGCTTGCCATCATATTGTAGACCTTTATAAACTATGGTTTCCTTGAAGATTATATCATTTTCCCTCTATTGGTTTAGGATCTACGATGATTTAAAGTTTTTCAAAATTTTTCATCAATTTTTTCAAAAATAATAAATTGCCACAATTTTGAAAAAATCAAGATATCAAAAAATTTCCACGGTAGATTTACAGCAAAGTACCATAAATTCCTTTCAAGCCATTCAATTCAAAGAAAAACGTTATAGAATTTTACACCCACCTTTTTAGAGATTTGAAAGATTTGAGCTCTATGCTTCGTACAAACCTCTCCTGTCGTTAAATGCATCATGGATAGATTTAAAGAACCAAGTGCCCATCTACCAATGGCTCATCATCGTATCGGTTCACTGTGATGTCATTGTAATATGCTGGCCTACGTCTTTTCAGCCTTCGCCAATATGCAATGAGGCCAACTGCCAAAAGCAGTAGCAGAATCATGGAAGAAACGAGACCCACTGTAGCACCAGTTGATAATCCATGGCTCTTGTCTGGAATGAAAAAAATTATCTCAGAAGAATGCAAATAAATCAAAAAGACCCTTGATAAAATTTCAACAAAATTGGATCATGCTATTTTCTATTTGCTAGAGTTCACTTCTTGTGCAGCTTTTAAATGTTCTTTAATTTCAATATTTGATTTTGATGTGCTTCAGGAGTTTGCTCAGGCCGAAAAGCCAAATCTCCGGTTTGGAGGTGGAGGTAAATTTCATCAGGATTAATATTTCCCCACTCAACACATTAACGAACAATGTATCATGTTCAAGCTAACTATCGAGGTATGTTATAAAAATGAATGCCACTGATTGAAGCAAAATACTCGTTAGGCCCATAAGCGTACAAGATATTAGATATTAGACAAAATATTAGAAGCAACCATTTCCTTCATCGAAGACTCGGAAAGGTTAAACTAACGTTGAAATATAAACAGCAGCACCCCCTCCTTATTTCTTTCTACTTAATCTTTCTTTTATAGTGTAACCTTCAGTTTGAAATGTAAGTGGCATTCATGGTAAGGACTCGGTGACCTTGTGTCTTTCCTCGCCATGAACGTCACAGTTTAATGTATTTGTAGTTCGTAGTTTTAATAATTGTTGTTTTTAATTGATATAAAAAAAGATAAAATAGATGGCCGGGGCTGCCCGATAAGGAGTCCACTGTTTACCAAAATTTTTGCCCCAAAGGCTGATTTTTTAGCATTTTACAGAAAAAGGCTACCGCCCTTAGCCCCTGCCCCCCTCGTATGCGGGCCTTGTTGATCTGCGTGAGCGCGCCGCTCGCATACACAAAATATAATTACAGATAACAAGGACAGATTTGGTAAGGCAATAGCACCAATTGGTTTTGATTGATACCGCAATTCAAAGCGATTAGCGATCGCAGACAAAGAAAATTCTCTCAACCAGTAATTCAAACAAGCAAAGCCGCAAAAGTTTCTCTGAAACCCAGCTAGCTAGCTCACTCGTTGTGAATTCCAGAAATTGTTATTAGGGCAAACTTGAGCATAGATCGAAAGAAGAAGGATATATCTACACATGTACCTGGGGCACTTTATTTCTATGGTTCAGAAGCCAATTGGGAGGCGATTCAATTCTTTTATTTTTTGGGGTAATTAAAACACTTACTGCTCAGCTTCTAAACCAAAGAAATAAAATGCCCGTGCCAGTGGCAAATGTGTAGATATATCCTTCTTCTTTTGATATATGCTCATATTTGCTCTTAAAAACAATTTCTGAAATGCACAACGAGCACGCTAGCTACTTGGGTTTCAGAGAAACTTTTGCGGCTTTGTTTGTTTTGAATTTAAGGTTGAGAGAATTTCCTTTGTCTGCAGTCGCTAATCGCTTTGAATTCAGGTGTTAACAAAAGCATCTCATGCTATTGTGTTACTTGCAGGCCCATTTTACCCAATCAGTTGTTCGAAGGCATAGAATACTGTTAATGAGGCACAGCCTTTAGTGTCTTAGCCTGCGTGCAGCCTCTACTGTCACTGCGGGGTGGAGAGGAGGAGGAAAGAGCCTTTCCTCCTCCTCTCCACCAAGTCAGTTTATTTTGTCTGAAACAGCCTTTAGTGTTTATAGTCTCTCTCGAATTAGATTTCACCTGAACATGCCCGCGAATAACAATAATAGAAGTGATTTGCAAAGGAATTTTGCGTTATCGCAAATCTTGACAACCAACCTTTACTGTGACTTTTCAGATGGCCCTTTCCATGACTGCCTGAATGAGGTGACTTTCTTGTGGGGTGCATCGCAGATCCTCTCTTCCGTTTTCCAGCAGAATGAGGTTTAGTGTGAACCGAATCCGACATTTTCTTTTGCGTTGTCTTCTCATCTTTACCTTTTGTTGTATGTGATGTTATCAATTTCATCTTCGTGACTCTTTTCTCTTTTGTCGTCTTCACGAGAGCCTTCTTTGTAGTGTTTGGTTGCGTCTTGATGCCCATATGATGTGTGCCTCTTGTCGGTGCAACTTTCGTTGTGCCTGGTTTAGGAGGTTTTGTATAAAAAAAGTTAAAACCTGCAGGAAAACTTTCAAACCTAGACTATGTTCACACGATGCCAACACAATTTCAGAACAGTAGATGGTACAGCACATGCCTGGAGCATGTTAACCAACTAATCTAGGATTTTAGGTAAAGGATTAGATCACAAATCTTCAAAATCGGCCCAGTGTGCAATTTATCATGGTCTGTCAAAAATGGATATCTTTTTGGCACACCCAGTACTAAAGGAACCAAACTTCCTTTCAAGAAATTCAATCCAACAGAGAGATAATAGCCATTCACACACTGGCATTTTAAAGGCCTGAGGCCTATGACAGCTGTTCAACTATGAGGTGACAGGCCTTGCACACATTAACATTACAAGAACTGTTAAGACTTCTAAAGAATTTGCAAGAATTCTTCACATTTTGATAAGAATTATTGAGCCACCCATATATGTTAGAAATTAGAAATTTTCTCAAAGAATTCTTTGGCAAGAAAACTAAACTGTTAATGTGCACTACACTCCTTTTTTCATAAAAATAATGTTTATAAGAGTATTCAGGCTCAGAATCATCCAATTTTTCAAAATAGTATAGGAGTATTTCTTTTAGCCTCAGGTCGCATATTTGTGTCCCATTTTCAGCAGTTGCCTCTTTTGTGATGTTTATAACAGAGAATGGCATGACTGACATAAATATTTGAAGAATATATTCAGGTTTTCAGGAAGAATATATTCAGAAAATTTCTTAAGAAAATTGAGGCTGGATAAAATTTATAGTATTCTCATAAAAAAAGAGTGTATGTCAGTTAAAATACACTAAATAATATTTTATGACACCTTGTATCCAAAAGCCTCACCTGTACCAGGGCAGCTATTTGGTGAAGTTGCAATTTGAATACCCGGTAGGTTGGAGCATTTACTTCCTGGCACTAAAGGAGGATCAAATTTGGCACAGATGCTGGCCTGAAACAAGAGAGCTTGTGGTTAGAATGATAGACAGGAAATTCGCATCACAGAAAAGTTGTTCAAATAAAGGGGCTCCGTCGTCAAAATGTAAACAAAACTATGATTTGTGCAGTTTTTTGAAAGGTGATATCACACGGGATTTTCATATTTTTTTCAAAATGAAAATTGCTGTTTGGACATATCGGGTGTCCCAAAATGATGTATTATAGTTTGATTGCTTATATATCCATAACCGATGAACCGATTTTCAAACACTGTTAAAACCACAACCAACATCTTAACATCCAATTTAACGATTAGGCAATCAAATAAAACAAAGTTTTTGAAAATCCGTTCATTGGTTATGGACATACAAGCAATCAAACAATAATACATCATTTAGGGACACCCCGTAGATCATTGCAGTTCACCATAGAACAAACCAAAGTTTCATATCTTCAACGATTGCTCTGATATAAGTGGATTTTCAACAGTCAATTTTTGATGGCTTGGGTGAAGCAACCAAACAAACTGGAGAAAACAATGGATGAACAATGGATAATTGGTGACACGTGCGAGTATATGGATTTGTTTACTGTTTGACGATGGAGCCTCTTTAACGTTAATTCTATTTTGAAATTCAGGGATCTCTACTTGCAAAACAGCTTTGCCAAGTAAAGAAGGCTAACCATTAAAGGGGCTCCGTCGCCAAACAATAAACAACTCCGTAAACTTGCATGTGTCACCAATTATCCATTGTTCATCCACTGTGAGCAATCGTAGAAGATATGAATGTTTGGTTTGTTCCTTAGTGAAGTACATACAATGATTTATATCCAAACAGCAACTTTTATTTTGAAAAAAGAATACGAAAATCCTGAGTGATATCGCCTTTCAAAAAGTTGCAAAATCATTGTTCTGTTTACATTTCGGCGACGGAGCCAAGTACATATAGTTCAACAATCCATTGGTTTCAAACTTAGGAAATTTGGCTCAGTTGTTTTAAGGCTTCCTGGTTTTGAAGCATACAGTACAGGCCTTGCACACTTTAACATGACAAGAATTCTCAAGAATACTTAGGAATTCCTTAGGCATGAAAACAGTTGTGCAAGGTATGTACTTCAAAAGGCACAAATGATTACTAGATTACTGTCTTGGTGTAAACTAAGATTATAATAACTTGGGCATAAATTTCAGTTAGAAGAGTTCTTGAGAAACTACAGTAAATATATTCTCAAAGGATTCTTTGGTAGGAAAACCATATTGATAAACCATGTTGATGTGCAAAAGGCCAGGGCTGTACCGAAATAAAGAAATAAGTCAGTAGATTAAACTTACCCCTAATGTAATATTATTGTCCTTCTTTGCAATCCTCGGTGTCACAGATAATGAGGCTTTCACAGTCAATGGAATACCTCCAAATTTATAAGTTATGGGTTCATCTTTGAAGATATCAATCTTTTGGCCATTCTGCAGAGTTCTTGTTTCATTGATATGATAGTTTGGGATGACAAGATGCATCCAAAAGCGGATAGGTTTAATGCAATGAGCAATGACAAGTGAGAAACTGAATGTATTTCCAAAACCTTTGCCATGACATTTAATACCTATGAATATAGAAAAAGGAGTTAACTTATACTTTAAAATAATCAAATTGTGAGTTGGTTTTTGGTATGAGGTAAGGTCTTTCAAAATGTTGGTCCAGTTGAAAGTTTTGATACTGAATGTATACTAGACATATGGTCAGAAATGTTAACAGATGATCATGCTACAAACGGCAACAAGGAAATTTTTACCAAGATGCATGCAGTGAATCTAATTTGTGGTTACATGAGAGCATTTTATGCATTGGAAAGTTGCGGTACGCCTTAAAGGTGAAAACCGTCAGCTACTGGCATCATTAAAGATTTGTAAATAGATATGCCATTTAAAACAGACTTTTTTTGTTTCTTGCATCTGCCATTTTAATACCATATTCTAATTTTGTAAAATGATTTTGTCATATGACATACAAAGAATATCAGGGCATACAATTTGATTGAAGACTCCTTCATGTAAACTACAAGTCTTGTGAATATCAACATATGACAATTTTCAAAAACGTTTTAAGAATTTAAAAGTACTGTTCACACTCTGACAAGCATTTTCTGAGTGGTAATGAGACTGCAAAGTTTTCCAACAAGACTAAAGAAATTGGAAAGTTGCTCAAGAATCCTTAAATTTAGTTCATGCAGAGATAGTAGCTAACTCAAGGACTGAATATACAATTCTTAAAATTAGCCTGCAGTAAACGAGGAAAGATTTGGTAAGACAATAGCACGAGTTGGTTTTGATTGACACCGCAGTTGAAAACGATTAACGATAGCAGACAAAGGAAACCCTGTTTATGATGTCTTTGATATAGAAGGTATCAAAAAGTTGACAAAGCTGTGTGTGAACTTCAGCGCGTTAAATGAGCACAGATATCGACACAACTTTGATTGCAGAAGCCCAATTTGCGTGTGTTGGAGAGGCATCGAGGATAACAAACACCTTCTCTTGCACTGCCACCAGTTTGATTTGATGCGCAGAGATCTCTTTCGCCAGCTCACCGCCTCTGGTATAGACATACAGTAAATGATCTGGATTCAAATACACTGTGCAATTTGCTTCTGTTTGGGAACCAAGATTTAAACATAGTTGAAAACAGAATCATCATAGAAGCAACAATTTCTTTCATTGAAGCAACAGAGCGTATTTAATTCAAAACGTAGAACGCAAACAGCAGCACCCCTCCCCCTACCTTTGTTAGATTTATCAGGGTAACTTGGTACCAAATAGTCAAATAAAATGTACATATTTTTATCCACATTGGATCCCAAATTTTGAAAATCTTAAGTTTTTCTCCATCATTTGCAATTTGGTACCAAGCTACCTTACATTATTCCTTTTGTTTGTTGAAGTATTATAATTGTAAGTGCCATCCAAATAGGGACCAGATGACCTTGTGTCCTTTCCTGCTTTCCTGCTTTGGATGGCACAGTAACAAGTAATCTTTTGTGTTGTAATTGTTTTGATGATGATATAAAAAAAAAAATTCTTTCAACCAGAGATTCAAAACCAGAGATTCAAAACAAACAAAGCCGCAAAAATTTATCTGAAACCCAAGTAGCTAGCGCACTCATTGTGCATTCTAGAAATTGTTTTTAAGAGCAAACATGAGCGTATATTGAAAGAAGAAGGATATATCTAAACATCTACCTCGAGCATTTTATTTCTTTGGTTCAGAAGCTGAGCAGTAAGTGTCTTAATTACACCTAAAAGTAAGAGAATTCAATCGCCTCCCAGTTGGCTTTTGAAGCAAATAAATTAAATGCCCATGGCCGATGTATAGATATATCCTTCTTCTCTCAATCTATGCTCATGTTTGCTCTTAAAAACAATTTCTGGAATGCAAAATGAGCGAGCTAGCTACCTGGGTTTCAGAGACACTTTTGCGGCTATATTTGTTTTGAATTACTGGTTGAAAGAATTTCCTTTGTCCGTGATTGCTAATCACTTTGAATTGCGGTGTCAATCAAAACCAACTCGTGCTATTGTCTTACCAAATCTGTCCTTGTTCCTACAGTGTGGTATTTGATGATTTTGACATGTGCACAGATAAGTGTGTAGCTAGATGAAGAACAGTGCGCGTAGGTCCTTTCTAAACGAATTCTTGGGCAGGAAATGGTATTAATATGAGCAAGGACTGTAATGTGAAGGTGAAGTTGTTTTTTTCAGCCCCAAGCACTGCGATCGCAGAAGTAGAGAAGACCTAATTGAGTCCGCGACCCCTTGTCATGACGCTAAAGTATTGCGGCTCTACCAGGTATTGAACGCTGTCTGCCTGACTGTTCTGGCTGCAAAGTCAGAGGATTACACCACTGCGCCACAACAATGTATTGAGAAAAATTTTAGGATTTCCAGTACCTGAACAGTTAGAAAATGCCTGGCATTTGCTCTCACTATTGTATTTTTTAGCAAGCTGTGTAACTCTGTTGGTCAGGGTATTGAATCCCGGACATTGTTTATCTGCTTGAGACAAGACTGCAGAAGCCATTCCAAGGACAACTGTAAGATGAGAAAGATTAATTGTTAGATATACAAAGTATTGATGGGGCAGATCTTTTGTTACTACTAATTTTAGATGTAAATCTTTTTAAATATAATCTGCTTCCACAGTGGAAAGTTCATTGCTACATCAAAGGTTTAGGCCATGCTTATTGTCTAAAGACAAGACCCATTGTTTTAACATTGCTCTTGAGGATAAGTATCTGTTGTAAGATACATAGTTTTCAGAAAGGATCTGCTGTTTTTGTAAACCTATCTGAAGTCTATCTCACTCAAATTAGATATCACATGAGATTTGGGATGATGGCCCATGATGCAAAATCGCTCATGCAAAACATTTTCATTGTCTTTGTTCTCACATATTCTTCACTTACGTGACATATTTCAGATTCAATTTTTTCATATTCTATGCAGAGGTTCTCGTGAGAATATCGATTTTGCGAGTGTTCCCTGTTTACCGTTTGATAATGTGACATGATATTCAATTCAAGGCCCCGGTTGGCCGCCTGATGAAAAGTGAAAACAGACTTCTGTCTTAATAAAAGTTGCATCTTCTTACCAAATAAACAAAAAACCGCAAACTTTTCCGCATTCATCTTGGTCATGTGATACTTTAGTGGCTACTTATTCCTCTGGGCGGCTAACTTTTGCTTTTACTTTACAGACTTTTAGGCCAGCGAAGTCTTCACGAAAGACGAAGTGCCCGCACAAACAAGCGTCACGCACGAACAAGGACAGCAGTCTTCGAAACAAAATGGACGTTATCAGCTCCAAATTCCTCTGCTTCTTCGAAGGCTTTAGTATTTGATGATCTGGTTAATTCTTTGAGTTCGCAAGCCGCATTTTACTGAATGTGGTTTCAAGTTTTGCGAGTACCTGTTCTGCTCTCGTTTTGTTTTTCCAACACGAATTTTTAGTGCGCACTTTTACAACAACAACATCAACAACAACAACAACAAAATTCTGAGTTGCGTTGTTGCTGTTGCTCAACAAAGTTGCGGATAAACAAGATTTTCTCAGACTCGGATAAACCGAGGGTGAATGTAGGGGACGAGTGCAGTTTAGTAGGTGGCGCTAAATTTCGTATTCCTTTTGCAAACATTAAACCAATTAACTTGCCCTTAACTAACCATAATGTACCCCAGCTAACCCTAACTTACCCTCAACTAACCTTTAAACCCAAAATCCCCTTTTTGAAACAAACCCTACCCTTACCGTATGACACCGCTATTCGAATGGCCGCTGCTAAACTGCACTCCAGCCAAACCTAGTTTTTCTCCACTTTAAAATCATCTATCCGTCACTTGCCCCCATAGTTCCATTTCGCTGCTACCTACAGAAGATTGCCCATTTTCTACGTTTTGGCAAGTCCTCAACTCAAAATGTCATTGCTATATCATTATTTCATTTCGTTTTTACTTGATGTTGTTTTTTGCTTTTCCTCAGACACTGATCTGCCCTACATGCTTCGTAAGAATCTCAAGATCACTTTATTTTGGAAGGGTTTTCTCCCAAACTATGGCAGGGGTGTCAGATAAAAACCTGCGTTGTTGAAATGAACCCCTCAAAAGTAGCACTTTAGTTTAAGTTTTCGTTGTCTTCCATCATGATCTGAGCTTGTTAGAAAGGGCCATCACGGAAAAATGACGTGCGGTTTCTCCGCAGATAAACCTACTTTTCCTGACGACCTCGCTTTTAGTAAGAAAAACCTGGTTTTTCTAATGCCATACACTCTTTTCTTTATAAGAATATCTTAAATTTTGTCCAGCCTCGATATCCTTAAGAAAGTTTCGTTTTGAGCCTGAACATATTCTTAAAGTATTTATGTCAGTCATGCGATTCTCTGTTATGAACATCACAAAACAGGCAACTGCTAAAAAATGAGACACAAATATGCAAGCTGAGGCTCGCAATATTCTGGGGAATCTTCTTATAATATTCTTAAAAATTGGATGATTCTGAGCCTGAATATTCTTATAAACATTATTCTTATAAAAAGAAAAGAGTGTAAGCTGAGAAAAACCAGGCTTTCCTCCAGAAAAGTGAGGTTATCTCAGAAAAAACAGTTTATGTGGAGGACACTAAGTTTATCTGAGAAAAGCCTGGTTTATCTAATTTTAGTGATTCTACTTTAATCTGTAAAGCGTCGAAAGCCATGAACATACCAGATGAAAAGAGAGAGACGCCAGTTCATTTCTATTCACTTCATATCAAGCTTTTAAACTAAATTTTTTACAAGATTCCCTGGGTACCAGACTACCCAGGCTACGTACAACCAAGCATGACACTATATTGAAAGAAGACGGCCAGAAAATTAACAAAACTCGAGTGAAGCATGCATAAAGTAATAAAACAGTAGTTTGTGAATGAAGAGAATTGATAAATGAAAAGCATCCCCTATCCTAAATTGGCAGAGGGATCTATCATTTGGTGGTTTGAATAAAATTAGGTTTAGCTTCTCACAAAGAAAAGTGATTCAGCATCTACACGATGATCAAAAACAGTATCAGTAAAGGCCGGTTTACACGGGCGTTTTTTCCTAAATTTTTCGTAAACTTTTTCTGAAAGTTTCAACATTTAGAAAAAAGTTACCGTGTAACAGGAAAATATTTACGGTGAAGTTTGATCTTATCTCCCGTTTTTAATCTCGTTAATTGGTTTTAATGAGCCATCGTTGACGATTTTATTCTGATCCAGGGTCAAAATAAAATCGCTTCTAGCATTTTTTTTCAAAGGAGCCGACAAAATTTGAGATAATCGACTGACTTTGCTCAAATATTTTGGCGCGCTATTTGAATTTATTTCACAGAGGATGAAAACTAATTCGAATTGAGTATCTTCAGCGACTTTATGGCTGTAGATTAGAATTATCTCCATGATTAGCATACTTCCCCTTTCGATTTCGTTGCAAAAATGGCAAAGCGCGACAAAACCGGAATAAGATCATGACGTCAGTAGCAACTTCGTTTCCAAACCAATGTCCAATGCTGGGGACCATCTGTATTGAAGCATAAATTGGCGATATGTGAAATGTCACCTCATAATTAAAGTCTACAAAGGTCTACAAAGCTTCAAAAGTTTCACTCCTGTTCACCAAAATTGGAATGACAGTGGAATATCTCGGATGCGGGAAACGTATCAGAGATCGTTGTCAAGAGCCAGTACATCCACCCTTTCTTCAAGAGTAGAACTTGGAGAACAATACAATACAACAAAACAAATTTATATCGAAAACGCTTTTTGAATGTAAAAGAATTGTATTTTTCTTGAAAACTGTTGCTGATAGAAAAAATCTTTTGTTTTGTCTTCTCTCGATGCTGTTTTCCAACGTATCCAACAATCCTCTGTGAAATAAATTCAAATCGCGCGCCAAAATATTTGAGCAAAGTCATTCAATTATCTCAAATTTTGTCGGCTCCTTTGAAAAAAAATGCTAGAAGCGATTTTATTTTGACCCTGGATCAGAATAAAATCGTCAACGATGGCTCGTTAAAACCAATTAACGAGATTAAAAACAGGAGATAAGATCAAACTTCACCGTAAGTATTTTCCTGTTACACGGTAACTTTTTTCTAAATGTTGAAAATTTCAGAAAAAGTTTATGAAAAATTTAGGAAAAAACGCCCGTGTAAACCGGCCTTAAGAGTGCTCGCCTGTAGAGTTTGCAAGGAAGCTGTTTGTCAAAAGTATCTAAATTTTGATCAGTTCTTTGCTGTAGAATGACGCTTGTATGATTTATCTTGCCAGGAACGTAAATATGCTATGCTCTAAGTTATACAGGCAACATAGACATTTATAGCATTTCTTTCTCGTCGATCGATAATCTGGTAGAATTTTGGAACATAGACCTTATTCACAATATACCTTCTGAAAAGAATCAGAATCGAACGAAATGTTTGCTACAATTTGTAGAATTTTGGAATGTGCCCAACAGTAATAGAAGCTCTAATGTCATTCGATTTAACCTTGCGTATAAAAATGAATAAAAATAATGCTCGATCCAGGCTCTTTTGTAGAATAGCTAAAATGTCTATTGTTGGGTAAAATATTGGCTTAAATGTTAACAAACCAAATTGGATATTAACAGTCGATCAAAATTAACGAAAATAAACAGAAACAAAATAAAACTGAATTTTTACATTTTTTACAAATTCGTCAAAAGAAGTTTCAACGAACAAACTTGGTATCAACAATAAATCGTAAATATACACATGTAAAAATAAGGATAATGCACATTGTGAGCAGATATAGTGTTTTATGGGCATTTTCATAAGTAGTTTCCAAGCAAAATACATGACTCAAAAAAAAACTCCGTCAAGGGAATTTTTACCATGACATTTTGTGTTAAAAGAAAGATTGTGTTGAAAGGAAGATTGACCAATCAAATTAGTCAAAATTCCATTAAGGCCGACCTACCCTTGCAGTAGTTTTGGTCGACGACCAGCACGTTTTTGTCTAGCGCGCATACTCCGTTGTTAGAAAGCATGCACACCGACCATTATTAAGACTACCAGAAGACACATCAGCAAGAAAATCATCGAAGGAGGCGAAAAAACCCTGTAAACAAACCAAAGGGTTGACAAAAATTAACATGGCTGAGACAAATAGAACAGGATTTAGAAAAAGGTTGAATTTAATACAATAGTGAAAAACAGAGATAGAAGTTTCAAAACGGTGAAAGTAAAAGAACATGAAAAAATGGCAGAAAATAGACACATTTGGAGACTTATAGTGAACCGCGCAATGTCTTTATAGATGGAAAGCGTAAATGATGATGATGATGATGACACAGACCAACAATACTGCAGTGGAGGTTGGCCTTTGGTCGCAGAAGATCACTGTAAAAAATTCCTAACTGCTATCTTTAGCGCAAGCAACTTGCTAAATGCAAGATTCCATGTTTTCAAGATCCCATGTTTCAAAGATAAATCGATATCCCAGCTTCCATGTTGTAAAGATTCCAGATTCAATGTTTTAAAGATAGCCAAATGCTAACAACTTTTATCAAGGATTGTAGGCCTGTTTTGGTGGATTTTGAGATAAAACATTTTTATAAAACCACTTGTAATTTGAGAACGATACAATCAATTTTCGCAAAATAAATTTTCTGATACAAGTTGATAAGCTGATAGATAGACAGACGAAACTAATGGTTTTTAAATGCATCAACGACCTTGCTCCTACCTATCTTTGCAATCTTTTCACCAAAAAAGCTGATTGCACCGAGCGTAGCCTACGAAATACAAACACTGACTTGAGGCTGCCTTTGAAAAGTTCCGCTAATGGACAAAAATGCTTTTCATTCAAGGGTGCAAAAAGCTGGAACAGCCTTTCAACTGAGGTTAAACAGGCATCTTCGGTCAATGCCTTCAAGAGCCATATTTAGCGTAGACTGCTGTGTAGATAATATATTTTAGATACCCTGTAAATTGATTTCAACACTGATCATTATTTCTAACATTGTTTTTAATAGATTAATTAGACTTTGACATATTGTAAATAGGTTTTCTCTTTCCTTTGTATTATATTATTATTATTGTATTGTATCGTTAGATGGAGGGCCCCTTGAAAATCAGCACTTGCTGAAGGGCTACCCTCCCTAAATATGTGAAATCAAATCAAATATTTTAGATACACAAGCATTATCAACTTATAGGAATCTGGTATCATGTCTGGTAAATGGTTTGAGAGTTACAGGCTTTCAAAAATCCACACGCCCTTGAAGGCTTACATCTCGAACCGTTACACAATTCCCTTTTCCCAATAATTTCGTATCAAATAAGTTCCAATCTAATTGAATGATTCCATTTATCTACAACTCACACCTAACAAAAAGTATAAATCCTTCCACTTCAAATTATATTTGAAGCAAGGCTACAAAGTTTGCTAATTTCCTCATCAATCGTCAATCTTTCTCCAAGTTTATGAACTCCCAATTCAATTAAGTCATCTTTACTTAAATTTGGCAAATGTGTACCTTTGATTCTGTGCTCTTTGACGGATGGTACAAACTCTCCCATTCCAATCGAATGAAACCAGTCACATACATCCTCATTTGACCAATCTTTATATGATTTGTCTTTCCAAGTAGTCCTGTCAATCAAAAGAAAACTCATCAGATCCTGTTGAGAGTAGAGTTTCAATATTGTGAAGTAAAAAAATTATACTGCCAGACATAGTTGGATACCATCATCAGTTTCGAAATAAATGAAATAAAGTCATGTTCTCCTTGCAAGAAATTTAGGTCACTTAGCTCCAGGGGCTGGTTGTAATTTTTGCAAATTTTAGGCCTTTTTCTAAGCCTTTCATACCCTTCAATCTGTATTATGTGCACACTTACAGGTTTTGTGTTGTACAGGATAATGCAAAGCCCGATGTCTGAAAAGTACAGACCGCGCTTGCGAGGTCTGCGCAATTAGACCAAGGACTTTATATTTTCCTGTACAACTACAAAATCGGTCAGTACGAGTTTTATTACCTGATAGCTTCTAATTTTGACTATCATCATTTAGTCTAACGCATTTCGTTACTGTTATGTCGCTTAAGTTTATTGTAAATCTCGCAGGCCTAAATCAGTTGCTGTGGTGACAAAAACGTGTCCTTGTATCGTATTTTATTTTTATTTTATTCATATAAAGTATTACAATACATCAATACGTTCTACCATACTATCTAATTAAACTATACAACAATACGGGGACGATACCATGAGGAGCAAAAGACAATGACTACCCGATGGCTAATACATAAAGATGCACAATGTTAAACAAAAATACAAAGGAAATTAACTAAGCTAAAATAAATATTGGCTACGAATATACAATGAAACTGAAAACAAAGTAGGTGCTTATCTATGGGACTTTGCAGCAATGGAACATTTAAAGGCACACTGTCCCCTCGATTATTTGCTTCATCCAAAGAAAGCAAAGTCATTCATGCATAATATTCATGGCCATGAAAATTACGCATGACTGATCCAGCCTTCGTTGAATAAAGGAAATTAGCGTAAATTTGTGGAATATTCAATAGAGATCTTTATCGATTTCTTTCATTCATCAAGGGGACAGTGTGCCTTTAAATGCGTTCTGTAGCATGAATGAATTTGTATCGTATTATACTAGGCTACAGGAAAAGCGCGGGAAATGTGCGATTAACCAATGGGATTACCGGGATTCCTGTATTACCTCACTTTTGAAACGTAAGTCAGGTAATAAATCACAATATTATCAGCACATTACCTTGAACTGGTTGTTGCCAGTTGGACTTTAATGTCTTCTACTTGGTCACAAATAGTGGCAGTCATGATGTTTTGCTCCTCAAACCTCGTGTCTAAATTTTTTAACCAATCACCAGTCTGTTCCTGTAGTTATAAAATTGAAAGAAATTGCTACAATATGTAATATAGTGATAACGTGATGGGATCAAAATCCCGTGGGGGAACTAAAGTCTACGTGATACGAAGTTGTGCAATTCAGAGCTTAAAACTCCCATCCAAAATTCGGGAATAGTTCTGAAAGGTATACCCTTAAATCGGGAAAATCCGATTACACATAGCCAAAAATTCAGAAAAAGTGAGAAATGCAGTCGTACAAAAAATCATACCCATGGAATCAAATAAACCCGGAAATCATAAACGGATTCTATCGCAAACAATATATCCTTAAAATGGCACAACCATATACCATGGAGCACTCAAGTCTCTCCCCCGGAGGGATTGCGAGGAATACGGGAGGTTCGTACCATATTGTAGATGTGTGCACGGAAGTACCGGGGAGCCAGAAAAAAGTTCCCACTTTCGAAAATTCGTAGCACCACAAGTACTTCATGGATTTGAATGATCCAAGTTTTAGTTAAAAGCCAAAAGATCAAAGTATTTTTGTGATTTTTCTCATCTTCTTACGAGCTCTGCAAATGTAGGTAAATTCAACTTTACATAAATTTCATGGTGGCAAAATGAGAGAAAAAGGGCCTAAAACACTTGATCAAATCGTTAGGACTCTAGTCACATAGAATAATATTCACTCACATGCGTCTCACCTCTCTCAACAGTTCTCAAACAGATACTAAAGATGTTCAATCCCATGGCAGTAAAGGTGCAAAGGATACCCAGGAGAAACTGCATTTTGCATTTTGCAATTGTTGTTCTGAGTGAAGAGTCCCTAATATGATTGGATCAAGTATTTTAGGCCATTTTCAGCCATTTTGCAACCACCAAGTTTTTGTAAACTTGAATCTACCAATTTTTTCAGTGCTTGCAGGAAGGCGAGAAAAATTACAAAAATACTTCGATCTTTTGGCTGTCGAGCAAATATCGATTCATTCCAATCCATCCAGTACTGTTGGTGCTATCTGCTATGAATTTTCAAGTGGGAACTCCTTCCTTTCTGGTATGATGTGATTACAAATCTAAACATGCATCCTTTGCAGTCATCAGGATACGATACAATCGTAACATCAATTCCTAATAAAATGCTTTAAGCAATTTAAGTGTCCAAACACTTTATGCTGCAGAAATCAATCGAGAATCAACGCTCCTAGAGGATATGAAATTCTAAATTTCTATAAATCAACTGGCTAAGTCCATTTATAAAGGGTTCCTTTCAAACTTACTGTTTCCAGTTCTAAATTATCCAATCTCTCTCCATTAACCGGTCCTTTTATCAGCTCTGACTTTGAATTTTCCAACACATTGATCATCGCCTGCGAGAAATAAAAAAACGAAAGTCTTTATCAAAAGTTTGACAAAAAAAGACTTCATTTCTAAGATTACTCTATATGCTTATTAATGGAGTCTCTGGGTTCTTTTGCGTTCTTTGACTGGATGCCACTGGATGATGTCACTTCGAAAACTTAAATCCTGTTCAAGCCTTCACACACAAGTACCTGTGGTACCAATATCAGACTACGAGACTTGGCAAAACAAATACAGCGTGTCTCAAAAAATTGTCTTACTTTCGATTGAATATTAAAAATAACGAAATAATAAACGGGCTCCATGATAGCCACATTGCTGAGATTTTAAATCAATTTTAGACACATGGGCCCGGTTGTTCAAAATTGGTATCAGGCTAATACCGGATTAGGACTATGCAAATGACTACAGAATCATGCCTTTAATCTAAGCTTAGCGCTAATCGTGGTTAGAACAACCCGGCCCAGAAGCCAACAAATCGGCTAAATATTCACGGAGTTATGAGCTGTTGGAGTTCAAGTTTGGGCAAAAGCTGAAAAAAGACGCCCCTAGATTGCATATTTAGTGAAAGTAGAATCTCGTTTATTCAAAGCAAATAAAATGGAATTTACAAAGCACTTTCGATAAACTAGCTTCCTCTAATTTTGAATGAAGGTTATGGATGCTTGAAGGAATCCTGTTGAGCACATTTGGAATGGCCTCATCTCTCTTTGATTAAGTTTTTATTCCATGGTTTTGGATACTTGCGTTCTTCAGTAAATTTTGGCAACGAGTGCAAGAACTAAATTACTTTTGAAGCTCTATTTGGTTTGCTCTGATATCAACGAGAGATAAAACACTGGACAGTCTTCTTTTACCTCGATTTTGGGACGTCTTTTTGAAAAACAAGTCAGTTAGGGGCGTCTGGTGTCAGCTATCCCACAAGCTTGAACTTCAAAAACTTGTAACTCCATGAATTCTTAGTGGATTCACGAGTTTCTGGCGTTAAAAATTAATTAAAAATCTTTGGAACAGGGCTATCTAGCCAGGAGCCTGTACATTTTATCGCTATTTTTGAATATTTAATCAAACATTGAACAATTTTTCTGGGACACCCTGTAGGTAGGTGTTCAAACTATCATTCGATTGATGTAATTTATTAGATTTGAACTGAGGGTGTATTAGAGTTGGTAGAAGCTAAAATCCCATTCTTTTGGTGCCATTCTACCGAAAACGGTAGACTTCGCAGACTTCAGATAATTTTTTATGAAAGCCTATTCTCTTGGTCACTCTGTTTTCGTTAGACTTCTGAGAGATTTTTGACGTATTCTTTTGGGCTCTACTGAAAACGGTAGACTTCCGAGGCCTCGGAAACCTCCTGCTCCTGAAGCTGGTAGACTTCCTAGAGATTGCAACGAGCCGCCTTGTTCGTGAATAAAAATTTTTACAAAACATTCGAAAAAACAAAGGAGTATTATGAATTATTTTCTCTTGGGATCTGCAAAACAAAAGTAAAGTGCATTGCAATGGCTTCAATTCACTCAGCCGAACAGCCGAACACAACATTGGAGCTCTGAAACTTTGAGAATTCTCATTCTTTTTGGATTTTTCTCTGCGAAGTCTGCCAACTCTACCGTTTTCAGAATGCGCCTTCTTTTGGTAACTGAAGTTTTTCTGTGCGAAGTCTACCGTTTTCAGAAGACTTTGCAGACTTCAGCTGCCCAAAAGAATACGCCCGGATCTTTATCTGTAAACGAATATCATTGCAATAACATTGCTCTTATTTACTAACTGTCTACTTAACATGATTTTCATCCACACCAAGGGCTCCCAAAAAGCATACATCCCTGTAGTCATAATCTCTTCAGGTCAGGTATAAAGAATTGTGGTGTAGAAATTCATGCAAAATTGTCTAAAAGAGTATATACCTCAGCTTGCCTGAACATAATGCGAGATTTCGTCAACATGCTATCAACCTGCAACAACAATGCAGCTCTTCTACTTTTCACTTCATCTTTCGGCAAGTTCACACTTTCTTTTCTCTCCTTTTTAAACGAATACGTCCTTGGCATTGGTAGATTTTCGTAGTCGTCTGGCTCTTCGACCCCCACAGGAGAGCAGCGGTCTTGTCGTCTGGACGAAGCGAGATCCTGGTTTCCAGGAGACGCTAGTTCATCTTGCCTTGGAGATGATCTTCCAGGAACTTGAGCTTCGTTTGTTGTTGTCAATGCAGGGCGGCTGTACACAGGAGTGGTCTCACCAAATGCGATGCATAGGATTTGAATCAAGCTAGCGAGATCAGATTTATCCTGAAGTGAAAACGATAAAGGCCATATCATACGAGGAAAGATGAGTCCATCAGGCTATCATATCAGGCTATAGGATTTGAATCAAGCAAGCGAGGTCAGATATAAAGGCCATATCATACAAAGAAAGATGAGTCCATCAGGAAGTCATCAAATTCAAGACGGTCTAGATATTTTACAAACAAAGCTTATGAGTAACCAGGGACATATCAGAAATACTTCAATTTTCGTTTTCTCCACGAACAATTAGAGAATGGAACAGATTTCCCCAAGAGACAATAGAAGTGAAGTTAGTAGCAGCATTTAAGATTACTCTTGGAATATGAAAATATATTTTTCCTTATCTAAACTGTAGTTTTTATACCTTATCAATAATTTCACATCTAAAATATCAGCGTAACGGTGCAGCCCTTTCACTGTTAAATTTTGAGTTCAGTCTTTGGATTTTCTGGTTGTTCATATTTGGGGCTTTGTCGTCAAATGGTTGAGTTTCTAAACATCAAACAATTTCCAAATAGTTCATGCTTCATATGAGTATTCTGTTGTAATGCGTTTAAATTACTTTTTCTCCATGGACATACAGTAGCCTTCTTTATGAAGTGGTCAATTAAACAAGTAGGATCAGAAGAACGAGGACAAAAGGGACACAAAAGAAAGGAAGCATAAGTTCCAAATCTTTAAAAAGGTTCTTGTAAACTTCTATGACCTAATATATTTCAACTGAATGGCTGGAAATGCACTTCAACCACTTTGATATAATTCTACCATTTGAATTTTAGGAAATCTTCAATGTTTTCAGAATTAGGGGGTTTTCTTCTTGCTTGAGGATTCAAGAAAAATGCTCAAAAAATTTTTAACCATCATAATTTCTAAATGTATTCAAGAAAATCATAGTTTATGGATGTCTACAATATGTTATCAAGCTAAAGTCCATCATTCCTCTGGTTTATGATTTAAGCATTTGATGATGTCACATCCTCAAATGAGTTGAAATATAGAATTATAGGCTGTGATTTGGACAAATATCGAGAATTCAGAAAGGTCTAATGGTAGAATTATAGATAAGTAACTAAAATTTCTTTTGAGCCATTCAAATATAAGAAATAGGTCATAGAATCTTACACCCACCTATTTACGCCAAGTTAAAGATTTGGAATCTATGCTAAGAAAGAGTGAGCAAAATAAATAGAGCCTTTATTGAGAATACTGATGAAGAATTGTCCTTGGTAGACTGCTACAAAATCATTTTTACCTTATTCCATTCATCCAGATATGGCAATGTAACCATTCCAGCATCGTCAATGTTATTGCCAACTTTGATGCTCATTGTCTGAGTTGGTTTCACCTGAACCAGTGGTGCAAGATTAGGGTGTTGCTGTGATAACCAAAAACATACAGGAATGTGGTACAAATTACCTGCAACAAAATAACGTAGATACATACAGGGTGTTCCAATAAAAAGTACTCCTGTTGAAAAAATCATGAAAATTTGATTATTGAGCCTATCATAAGATTTTCTTTTGATCTCCTTGCCAGCGATCCAAAATAATTTAAGGGTGGTAAAAATGTTTGTTTTCATTACTTTAAAGGTATGAAAAAGGAACACATAATTTGGCCATTGACGTACTTGCCAAAAAAGACATTTGAAGTTTGACCTTATGATAAAATGTTGGTTATGTTTCAAACAGGAGTAATGTCTTTCAAAGCTCCAAAAATTCTCTTATCACAACGTCAAAAATTTGTGGAAAATTTGTGAGAATTCTAGAAAGCTCTAAATAGTTGTTGAAAATTCCCTTGCTATCATCAACTTTGCCATGACCTGAAAAATATCAGCATATTATAGGTTTTTGCAATAGGATACTTACCTTTGTAATTAACTGGAATTGTTCCATCCAGGCAGACCAGTGCATGCTCTATTCCATTGTTTGAAACTGCAGAAACAATCAGAGAGCTTAGGACATACTACTCAATCCATTAGTAAGAACAGGCCCTTTATATTTAAAGGCATTCAAAACCCTGGAGTAAAATCTCCAAAATTTGAACAAATCATGTGCTTCAGCAAGGCAGTATATCAAAGTAATGGAGGGAGCAAATATCTTGTTCATTTCCTACCCTGACCATACCCTCATGACACCCCCAGGTATTTTCTAAAAAAAATACCTTGCCTCAAGCATATGACAGCAAGCTTTTGCATTATACAGTTGAAAGGAATATGGCATGTTCCCAGTGCCCATCCCCTCAGCATTGCCAAAAAGATTTCCCCTACCCCTGGGTATTGGTGCAAACAATTGTTGTTGACCTCCAGGCTACTGGGGGTGGTCAGGGTAGGAACTGAGCAAGACATTAAGAGCCAATAGCTAATGAATTAAAGAGCAGTTGTCACCCAGGGTCCTTTGCAGGCATGCTACAATTTCAGACTGTCTGAAAATCAAATTTGGCTTGAACAGAAACAAGAAATCTACACTGCATTGCATTAGTTGAATTGATAGAACAGCCCAATCAACGTAAAACTTTTGAGTTGATAGAAGTTCAACCAGTGTAAAACTTTTGAATTGATAGAAGTTCAACCAGTAGTGTAAAACTTTTGAATTGATAGAAGTTCAACCAGTGTAAAACTTTTGAATTGATAGAAGTCCAACCAGCGTGAAACTTTTGAATTGATAGAAGTCCAACCAATGTAAAACTTTTGAATTGATAGAAAATCAACCAATGTAAAACTTTTGAATTGATAGAAGTCCAACCAATGTAAAACTTTTGAATTGATAGAAGTCCAACCAATGTAAAACTTTTGAATTGATAGAAGTTCAACCAATGTAAAACTTTTGAATTGATAGAAGTTCAACCAGTAGTGTAAAACTTTTGAATTGATAGAAGTTCAACCAGTGTAAAACTTTTGAATTGATAGAAGTCCAACCAGCGTGAAACTTTTGAATTGATAGAAGTCCAACCAATGTAAAACTTTTGAATTGATAGAAGTTCAACCAGTGTAAAACTTTTGAATTGATAGAAGTCCAACCAGCCTGAAACTTTTGAATTGATAGAAAAGTCCAACCAGCGTGAAACTTTTGAATTGATAGAAGTCCAACCAGCGTGAAACTTTTGAATTGATAGAAGTCCAACCAGCGTGAAACTTTTGAATTGATAGAAAAGTCCAACCAATGTAAAACTTTTGAATTGATAGAAGTCCAACCAGCGTGAAACTTTTGAATTGATAGAAGTCCAACCAGCGTGAAACTTTTGAATTGATAGAAGTCCAACCAGCGTGAAACTTTTGAATTGATAGAAAAGTCCAACCAATGTAAAACTTTTGAATTGATAGAAGTCCAACCAGCGTGAAACTTTTGAATTGATAGAAGTCCAACCAGCGTGAAACTTTTGAATTGATAGAAGTCCAACCAGCGTGAAACTTTTGAATTGATAGAAAAGTCCAACCAATGTAAAACTTTTGAATTGATAGAAGTCCAACCAGCGTGAAACTTTTGAATTGATAGAAAAGTCCAACCAATGTAAAACTTTTGAATTGATAGAAGTCCAACCAGCGTGAAACTTTTGAATTGATAGAAAAGTCCAACCAATGTAAAACTTTTGAATTGATAGAAGTCCAACCAGCGTGAAACTTTTGAATTGATAGAAAAGTCCAACCAATGTAAAACTTTTGAATTGATAGAAAATCAACCAATGTAAAACTTTTGAATTGATAGAAAAGTCCAACCAATGTAAAACTTTTGAATTGATAGAAGTCCAACCAGCGTGAAACTTTTGAATTGATAGAAAAGTCCACCCAATGTAAAACTTTTGAATTGATAGAAGTCCAACCAGCGTGAAACTTTTGAATTGATAGAAAAGTCCAACCAATGTAAAACTTTTGAATTGATAGAAGTCCAACCAGCGTGAAACTTTTGAATTGATAGAAAAGTCCAACCAATGTAAAACTTTTGAATTGATAGAAGTCCAACCAGCGTGAAACTTTTGAATTGATAGAAAAGTCCAACCAATGTAAAACTTTTGAATTGATAGAAGTCCAACCAGCGTGAAACTTTTGAATTGATAGAAGTCCAACCAGCGTGAAACTTTTGAATTGATAGAAGTCCAACCAGCGTGAAACTTTTGAATTGATAGAAAAGTCCAACCAATGTAAAACTTTTGAATTGATAGAAGTCCAACCAGCGTGAAACTTTTGAATTGATAGAAGTCCAACCAGCGTGAAACTTTTGAATTGATAGAAGTCCAACCAGCGTGAAACTTTTGAATTGATAGAAAAGTCCAACCAATGTAAAACTTTTGAATTGATAGAAGTCCAACCAGCGTGAAACTTTTGAATTGATAGAAGTCCAACCAGCCTGAAACTTTTGAATTGATAGAAGTCCAACCAGCGTGAAACTTTTGAATTGATAGAAAAGTCCAACCAATGTAAAACTTTTGAATTGATAGAAAAGTTCAACCAGTGTAAAACTTTTGAATTGATAGAAAAGTTCAACCAGTGTAAAACTTTTGAATTGATAGAACAGCCCAATCAACGTAAAACTTTTGAGTTGATAGAACAGTCCAACCAGTGTGAAATTTTTCTATCAGTTTAACTACTGCAGTGTATGGATCAACGGTTTCAACGTGGGCTAAATTTGATTTTCAGACAGTCTAAAATATCAGCATAAGGACCCTGGGTGACAAATAGCCCTTTTTAACAAAGGCATTGTTTAACGTGATTTTGATCCACATCAAGGGCTCCCAAAAGACCTACATTCCTGTATTCATAATATATCCGGACACCAATAGTTCTTTATGGTGTAGAAATTGATTTACTGCACTTTTGCTCGAAAAGGAGCACCAAAAGACATACATTCCTGTTTTCATAATATATCCGGGTACAAATAGTTTTTTAAGTGTAGAAATATATTTACTGCACTTTTGCTTAAAAGGAGCACTGAACAGAGGATAATGGTGTGGACAAATCCCCTGATGCCATTACCAAGAATCAAAACTCACCGTAAGTGTCAACAACGATGTGAAGCTCTTTGAAAGTTGCAACCGTCTCCAAAACATCTCTTTCCACCTCTGACAAATGTTCATAACCATACTAGAAAGTAAAATGTGAAGTTAAAAAGAGATGATAATTATGAGAAATAATTAATTCAAGGAAATTGGTAAATGAGATTCCAAACACAAACCATTATATCTCAGAAGCACGTAAATTATATCAAGGGGTAAGATGAAGTAAAAGACTAGATAATAGCACAATTCTGTCAAACTGGTGACAAAAAGTCCTACCTTGAAGGAACCCACTTTACAATTTCAGCATATGTTTTTTCTTTAATAGACCTTTTAGCTATTCTACAATTCTACAAGAGCCTGGATCAAGCGTTATTTTTATATATTTTGATATGCGACATTTGATCAAGTGGCTTTAGAGCTTCTATCACTATTCATTGTACACATTTGAAAATTCTACAAAATGTAGCAAAATGTTGTTCGATTCTGATTCTTTTCAGAACAGATGAAAGGTCTATTAGCCTATTGTTCTCCTATTGTTCAAGCAAAAATTTGGTGTCATGGTTTCTTATAATCAGTGGTTTCTTAAAGACAGAATTTTACTGTATTTGCTACCAAAATTAACTGGTTGGAAGAAGGAATGTCTATGACCCAAGCGCAAAAAATACCATTCTCATCGATTTTTAGTGCTTCTCTGAGAGCTCCTCCTCAAGGGATTCCCCTTGTATTTCCATATTCCAATTCCATCCCTTCCCTGGTTTAATGTTTAATCAGTCGTGTGTTGTTTGTTTGTCACGTTTGATTAAATTTTGTTGCACTTTTTCTTCACTTTGTACGAATTACATTAGTTCTTTTGTACTGGAATATTATGTGGTGGTATGTGGTGGGATTCGAATAAAACCAAACTGAACTGTCATCCCGGAAGAACCCGGCATGACATGATGGCCTAAAAGACAACTGAGTGGGCCTACTAAATTCATGATGGTTGAATCACATTGTTTTTCTCATTCATGTCTACTCCCCTGTTATACTCACTTCTCGCAATGTTTTCTTCAGTTGAGCTCTTGTGAGTATTTCAGTGTTTCCAGCCACTTGAGATTTCTCTCCACCCAAGATGTAGTTGCGAATTGTGTTCATCCTTCCCCTCTCCAAATTTTTCCACTAAACTTTGTTTTCCTTGTAAGACGAAAATGGAAAGGTTCCAAAGGAATTTCAAAGGGAGGCTACAGCGAAGGCTCCTTTTAGAAATGACGTAACTTCAAAATGTGGAAATAAATGTGTCTGCACATGTCAGCACATAACAACTCCATCACCATTCTCTTGAAAAAAAAAAGAAATTATTACACAGCTTGTCATACATTTTAGGGAAGAGGGCATATTCCCTACACGATTTTTATATAAGAAACTTGGATCAGCATTTGGTGCTAAAAGTCTCTTAATTTCACATGAAAATTTCGATGTTTTATGTTTTAGTAGTTAAAGTTTCTTAATTAGTTTCTTATTTTTTGGGGTCTAAAATCGCGTTTGCAGTCAAAACTTGATATTTACAAATGCTGCAATGCTGCGCGAACCGTAATCTACCGAAACTTATTCTGGAAATAAAATTTTAAAGGTTCTTAATTGTTCTTGAACATAGTGTATTCAATACAGTCCATTGATTTTGATGTGAAAATACAACATTTTCAATGGAATTTATATAAGTTAAACCCTTCGATCACGAGAAACCACGACGTACATCTGGTCAGCTGTCAGCTGATCAGATCTACAAGCAGATAACACTATTTCAAGGACAGGGGGAATGTGTTTTTGTATCATTTGATAAAATTAATCAACCACATATCATAAAATAACAAGGTACTTGCAAGCAACAAGGGCTCCAAATCTCTAAGGCTGCGTTTACACGGGGCCGCTCGAGTACTTGGCCGGCCGAATATTTGGTCGTTTAGCTGTACCGTGCAAATATTTGGTCACTATGGCTTCGCGTTCACACGAGGCCGGCCATCTTTTATGGGCATGCGCATTAGCAATGAACTGATAAACTGACTGGAATTTGGCGCCAGTTTGTCTGGCGACCATATTTCATTGGCCTCCTATTCAAAGAATTTCATCCTCGATGTGGTACCGTGCAAATTTTTGTTCGGCTAAGAGCGTTTACACGAGGCCGCCCACGAATTTGACCGGCTCAGTTCGCAAGAAGGCCACTTCCCTAGGTGACCGAGTGAAGGTCGGCTAAGCGACCAAAAATTCGGCCGGTTAGGCAGGTCTCGTGTAAACGGGAAGGCTTAGTGGCCGAATATTTGGCCGGCCAAAAGTTCGGCCGGCCTCGTGTAAACGCAGCCTGAAAACCATTATTCACGAAGGTTTACAATAGACTCATTACATGAGTCCCTCTAACTTTCGCTTGTTGTTGTTGTTATCGCTTCAGCGACAAGTCAGTTTGGGGAGCGGAACAAGAGACTTTTGGAATGAGTCTAGGTTTACAATATGGTGGTAAGCAAAGATCCGTAATTCTTCTCGTTAACAATTTTGATGACGTAACAACCTGAAATGAGTTGAAATACAAAATATTACGTCATTTTTGAAAATATTCAAGATATCAAAGATGCTCATGGTAGACTTATAGCACAGAATCTAAGGGTCCGTCTACATGAGAAAATCAAATCGGTTTGAAATTTCACCCCAATCTGAGTTGAACTCGGTGTCGTGTCTTGTTTACATGGAAAATACGATTTCTAACTCAAACCTGGATGAAACTGAACTCGCCTGTTCAAATCGGTTTGAAACGTCACCTCGGTTTGAAAACACCATGTGAACGAAAAATATTTTGAAATTGGTGTGAGATGCAGTGTCTTGGGTTCAAAGTACACATTGGCCTATTGTTTTACTTGGCACTCAATACATGAATGAACAACAACACAACTCTCAGACCGGGGCAAAACTTCATGTGAATGCAACGGGAAATAATCTGTCTAGCCAAGATTGACACCGGTGTGAAATTTCAGACCGGTTTGAATTTCTGCTGCAAACGGACCATAATAAGTTGTTTTCAAGAAACATGTAACAGCGATTTACAACAACTTTTTAAAACTTGGAGCCTATGCTCTCTTGAGCGGTAGCTAAAAAACTTTAATCTTAAATCAACTAATCTTCAGCTGAATGGGGGGAGGGGGTTATTGTGAGCAGTACACTACTTGTTTAATGGTCAAGCCCGAATATTACCCCGCCCTCAGATTAGGTATCGACCAATGAGAAAAATACGAATCTTCGGCTAATCTAAATTATCTGGAATGCCTTTTACGATGCGAAAAAACTTTGATTTGAAAAATACTTATAAGCCAAGCTTCGTCGTGGCCGTGCATAGAATCTATCAACCCATTAACATTTGCAGGTTAAAGTAAACCAAGTAATGAAATAGTGCCTTCTAATTGGTCAATCTAACAAATCAAATGCACTTGATTGGCTGAAATTTAACCTGGTCTAGATAAATAAAGCTGGTTTTATTGTGTCCTTAATTACAACAAACTGCTATGTATGTGAATGAAATTGAGGATGATAATGGCAGTACAGAGCGCTAATAATAACAAATATTGTTCAAAGCCCAATTTCTTTTTCCAGGCCTTTCGAAAAAAGCTCAAAAGAACTTCAATAGTAATAAGCTTTCATCGCGCAAACGCTCGGCCAACAAACTTCATTGAATAACATTTTGCTCGAAAGATTTGCAATTTCGGAGAAAAGTCTTCAGCCGATTTTTTGCTAAATTTCTCTAAATCTACAAAGTTTTGGAGCGTTGAAAATTCATGGTTGGTATCAAGAAACTGTGACAGTTATTCTATTTTTGGAGCAAAGTATAAAATTCGACAAATAGGTGACTTTTACTGTGAACGGCATGGATTCTTTTCCTGATATATTCAAGGATAGCTCTATAGAAATCCATTATAAACCTTGGACTTGGTTTAAGGCTTTTAACAGCGAGGTTGGCTCAGTGGTTGCACACTTGACTACCAATCTGAAGGTTGGTTGTTCGGGTCCCCGCCCTGCCGAACCTGCTACACGTATAGTGAGGAGAGTCGCGAACTCTCTATAATTCCAGGCTAAAGGAATCATGAGGTGTGGCCACATCGAGAGGAAGGACCAGGACGCTGTTTCGATAAGGTTATCTTCTCAGCGTCCTCAAATTGCCTTCGGATGCTACAATCATGGCCAAAAGTTATTGGAAGATAGACCGAAAACTAGGTTTTTCGAACATCAAGCTTCCCCCCCCCCCCCCCCAAGTCAATTCTGCTGGAACAGATAGACAGCAAACTCAGTTCACGAACCATTTGCTTATGGAAAATTACAACATTGACCTCGGGGGGGGGGGTTTCGAAACCAAGAGAGGGCTATAACTCTAAAGAGGTCGCATCTAGGCCTTCTCTTGTGGCTGTTCACTAACCTTTTGGCCATGATTGTAGGTCGAAATATAGAAGAAAGCATTTTCTCGCCCTTTTTGGATTCCCAGGTTGCCGTTTTTTATCAAACAAAAGATCGAGGCAATGCATAAACTCAAGCAAGAAACATTTTCTGTCACTACCAGAATTTGGCGGAGAAGTCCAATGCATCTTCTATTGCATGGTGCAGACTTTGGCAAGGATTCCACTTTGTTCGAAATTACGCTACGAAGTCCCGTTAACTAATAGAGATAAATTACTATCAATGTGTAAAACAAGGGGGCTCTATCTTACTGATACCGGGTGCAATTCGCGACAGAACAGGCAATTTTTAGTCTTGAAATTAAAGACATGTCTAAAACAAATGCATAATTACATGGAGTATTGCCTAGATTGCTTACAAATGATAATTTGCACCATATACGAATTCAATGAACGGTTAGTTCTTTGAGCCCTGCTGTTTTTCTTGCCTTCTTTAGCTGCGCACGAAGGAAGAACTGCTTTCGGGACAACGAACGAACATTCTAGAAAGAAAGGAAATACAATGAGAGGATTGTTGCTCGAAGGAAGCTATGCCAATTCCAACAACAATTCCTTGACCCGGTGCGTCAAAGAAACCTATCCATTTTTAACAGGGATGTATGGCTTAATTCAGAGCCAACGCTCGTGCAGTAGCTTATAACTAATCGATTTCTAAATCCCCAAATCACCACGAAAGAGTTTTATCGGTTTTATCTTTGTCCATTCACGTCTACTCTTTAGAAAAGTAAAATGACGTTTTTTTAAATCATTTACAGTGTTTTCAAAAACGAACATTACAAAAAATCCCAGGATCGAATTCTGGATTTTAATTAAATACCAAGCCATCAATCTTTAGAATCGCTCTAGTTTACAATTTATCGTGGCCTTTCAAAATGGATAGCTTTATTGGCACAGCCGATAGTGAACCGCAGACCTCACCAAAAGTTTTTTGTGCCTGCGAGCGCAAAATTTCCACAAAAATGTGCCTGCAAAATTTTTTCAAAGTATATCATCTAAAACTCCAATTCTTTCTGTGCATCACATGAGCAAACTTTGAAATTGAGTGAGGGATGTTTTGGTCCTAAACGCTAGGAAGTGCCTTGTGCAGTAAACGTTTATCATTGAAACTTTGGCTTTTTTTAGAATACTTCCATTTCCACATGTGATGTGGCACAGTATAGAGTAGTTTTTTTGCATTAAAAGATGATACTAATAATCTGGTACACATAGGAATACCTAGTTATGTTAACGTATCTAAATCTGAAATTTCCTTCAAATCACAATTTTTTCTGTTAAATATGGTTTGGTTTCAGAGCTAAATTTGAATTACATCTCTTTATATCATAAAAGGAAGTTCTGGCTTTGACTTTTTCATTCGCTCCACAACTCTGGACGCAGTAAAGTCCATCACTTTATCTGAGCGACGTACGAAATGCCAATCAGTTTTATTCCCTTTTCCAGATTCCTTCCAATAGTTCTTCATACTGTTGTCAATAACACTATCAGCATGCTCAATCTTTGGGCCGTTAACTGCAATCATCATTTCCAGCTCTGCTCTCTCCTCTGAGATTGGCCTGTGTTTGTTATTTCGAACTTCATACATGGAAACCATCGATTCAATGACTGATTCAACAGACATACTTGTTGCAGCAACACAAATGGAATGGATGATCATTTCAATTTCTTTAAACATTTTGTTTTTGCTGTTTAGGAAAGATTTGATTATTTCTTTGCTACACAATTCCTTTTCATTAAGTGGCAAAACATACTTCTCCAGACGTCTCAAAAACTCTCGAAATTGTAAACGCAGTTCATTGTCTGGCACATCCACTATGTTCGACGCAATCGTTTTACAATTTTCAATAAATAAATGTCCTTCAAGAGCTGCGATATGGGCGGCACTGTTCTCCTTAGTCTTGAGAGCGAGGGATCGTAAATCGATCAAAGGTCTGATAATCGTTAAAGTTTCCTTGTCTTCTTTACTATATACATTGTTCGCTAAATCATCTCGCAGTCTCTTCACAAACTTCATTAAAGACTGCATTGCTTTCAAGATCACCGAGTCTACATTTTCATCGGTAGGGTTCCTAACAGCTCTTTCTCTACCTTGACGTGTGTCGGTATCATGAACATTAGACTGAGCCATTGCAATACCACGGTACATGCTTTTGGACGCAATTTCCTGTAAATCAGTGTGAAGTATGGGCCATTGACATTTCTTTTGTTCAAGACATGTTGTATGACTCTTTGACGCAACCATTGCTTCATATCGTTCAATAACTTTAATTTGAAACTGGTCATATTTGTCATGTGGCAGCACATCCACTTTTTGAAGGATGTTGACTCCATGACCAAACACTTCATACACATCGCAAAGACCAGAGAGAAGAATAGCGAATCTCTTATTCATAATTTTATTGGACAGATCGCTAGCTTGACGGGATTTTTTTCTGTCCTCGCTGTTACCTTCTATTTTCTCAATTCTGGTTTCTTCTAGTGTTCGTATAAGTGCGGGAAAGTCTTCCCTAAAACTTAAGTATACACGCCGGGCATGGTTTGCAAACCTGGTCTCGGAAAAGAACTTTGGTGTTTTGAAGTTTATAGAAATGTCACTTTCTTTCGCTTTCATTTCTTTTGCAACGTCAAAAAGATGCTCAAACTCTTTTCCATAATTAACAGCTTTGAAAACATCCCCAACAATGTTTGTTACAGTGACTAACCATTGAAATCCGACGTCTTTTCTTATATGCGTGTCTTGTAGCCCGGCTTTATGCAATGGATCCCAGTCGTGATGCTTCTTACTTGACCCTTCATATCCAAAGTGTTGATCCAACTTTTCTGGGACACTCAAATTGAAATATGCACCGTCAAATGACCCACCTAAGTACTGAGATCTATTAATATCATATATCTTAAGGCACTCAGTAATACTATGGGTAACTCCATCACCATCATGCTTCTTTACAACTGGGTGGCCAAGGAAAAATGAGTGTAGTAGTTTAGGCGAGTCGGGTATAACAGTTGTAAATGTGACGAACTGCCTAGTTCTGTGTTTCCATGTGGCTTTGTCAGCCCCAACTTTTCCTGCAGGACGAAAAGCGGTTTGTTCAAGTGGGGTCATAAGAAACTCTTTTGTTCTTCTTGCTACTTCTTTGGAAACGTAGGGTAAAAATTTCGATGGGAAATGGTTTGAATGATTGATATCACCAACATCTGAATTATTTTCAGAATGAAGGTAGATAAGGGGCTCAAAATCAGTGTCTGGCCTTCCAAGTTTGAACATGTAATAACAGAGTCTCCCAATTCTTTTCCCCACGGCATGTTCCCTGGAATCGTTTCTGTCAAGCTCTCTTTCCTCAGATGTGATCCTATCTAATGCTTGATTATGACCTTGGGACCTCAAATGAGCAATCAAGTGGCTTTTCAAATTTCGAAATTTTTTCGTCAGAATACTGGGGGTGGGACCTGAATCATTACAAAATGCAGTATCGCTAGCAGCTCTGTCAAATTTGAATAAAGCTACTTTGTTACTTTCAACTGTTGTTTCGGGCAAATTTTTGGTTGATGGTGAACAAACAGAACAAACTAAGGCTTGCCTTTCTTCTTCATAACGAAACTCTGCAAAGTTCTTAATGATGTCTTCCAATGAACGACATGTATACATAATATAATTCTCTGGTAAAGTTTCTTCTTGCAGCTTATCCTCCTTAGGAATATCATTCTCTCTTCTTGTGTTTTCAGAGGAAACCTGAATTTCTGATACTTTTTTCGTCAAGTCATCTAATTTTCCATTCATTTCTTTAAGCAAACGGTTACTCTCTGTAGTATACCCAGTTTCTTCCGCCATAGATTCATTTTCTTGAAATTTGCTTTCTGATTCTTCAAATCCCAATGGAACCTTAAAAGTATCCAATGAAGTATCAACCTCGAAACCTTGTGGCGCATCTAAGGCAACTCTTTTGACTGGCGGACTTCCATCCTCTTGTAAATTCTCATCGCCTTCTCTGTTTCTCTTTGTACCAGTCTTGAAAAGTGAGGCGATAGAAACTTGCGAGGCAGCGCGAAGGTCCTTTGAGTCCTCATTTGGATGCCTACGTTGCAGATGAACGCCATAATTTTGAAGTAAAACCTCTTCTCGGCATATCCTACATTTGATCTTATTCGTTTTACTAAAACTTGATCGATAAGAACTTGAAGACATCATGAAATAACATTACACTTGTGAGAAAAACTACAACTGTACTTTCATTGAATGACGTTGCTTTTCAGTTTGCTTTCAGTTCCTATGGAGACTACCGATGTAATAAGCGATAGCTTCCGATATTTGTTTATCCAGGAAATTATTGTTACTGGTGACGGATCTAACTGAGAGCTTATCTAACTACAGAAAAATTCATTGAATGTGAGATGTTGAAAGATTAGCTCAATTTCATAATTAATTATGCTTTCATTATTCTTAACCTTTCAAATCGTTTTATTGCACTAACCAAACCAAATTTAATAGAACTAAGATCATGACAGTTGTTACCCGATTCCTACTAATTGATTGTTAAAACTTTAGAAAAGATCATTTTTTAAAATGTGCCTGCAGATATTCGCTGAATCTCAAAATGTGCCTGCGAGCGGCGCTCGCGCGCTCGCGCACTTTAGCGATGCCTGACGAAAATTTTCAGAGTGATTAGGCATTGATTGAAGCTAAATTCACATCGTTGGAGTCAACCAAATCTGTATACATTTTTTCGGGATACCCGGTACAATATCAGCAGTTTATACAAACTCTTCCCATAATATAACGCAATTGTCCCAAAAATGCTGGTGACCAAATGGCTAACGGCCACCAACATCTTCATGGGACAAAGAGAAGCCATTTTAAAGGAATATAAAGGACTACGAAAATTTATATCAAAATTATTACCTTGAGAAAAACTTCTAAATCGATAACTTCTCTTCTTAATGCCTCACCAAGGTAATAAATGGCATCTTCAACGGCATTCTCTTCGGCAAATGTGTTGAGAATTCTAAAAAAAATAAAAAATATCATCAATAGAAACAAACAAATTTGAGTACAGCGCAGGGAACCTTGATACTTCGAACAAGACATGAAAGGCACTATACCGGGTGAGCCAGAAAAAAGTTCCCATTTTCGAAAATTCGTAGCACCACAAGTACGTGATGGATTTGAATGATTCAAATTCTAGTTAAAAGCCAAAATATCAAAGTATTTATTGTGATCTCTCTCGCCTCCTTAGGAGCACTGCAAGTATAGGAAAATTCAACTTTACAAAAGTTTCATGTTTTCAAAATGACTGAAAAAGGGCCTAAAACACCTGATAAAATCGTTAGGACTCTCCTTACACAGGATAAGACACACAGGCGTTTCACCTCTTTCGAAAGTAATAAGACATAGATTCTCAAACAGATACTAAAGATTTTCAATCCCATGGCAATAAATTTGCAAACAATATCTCTCACCCATGAAAATATTGCATTTTCTCTGTTGTTCTGAGCGAGGAGTCCTTTATGATTTGATCAAGTATTTTAGGCCTTTTTCAGTCATTTTGCAACCACCAAGGTTTTCTAAATTTGAATTTTCCAATTTTTCCAGTGCTTGTTACAAGGCGAGCAAAATCACAAAAATACTTCAATCTTTTTGGCTGTCAAGCAAATATTGATTCATTCCAATCCATCCAGTACTCTTGATGCTATGAATTTTCAAACGTGGGAACTTTTTTCTTATTCATCCGGTAGTAAAAACCCGCATTTAAAAACCTAAGATTTTGAACTTAGCCTGTTTAGCTTCTTATCCATTGCGGTACATCCAGTAATCACGGTGCAGGTTCTTTTTATTTAAATTTTTGGCCCCACAACCCATTTCCCCCCAAGTTTACCCAGTTTACAACTGCCTATCATTGTTCTGTATCCAATATTTTTGGAGTCCATGAAAAAGGTTGATTGGCAAACAGGCTGCATTTATTTCTCGATGAATGAATGAATGAATGAATGAATGAATGAATGAACAAATGAATAAATGAAATAAATGAATGAATAAATGAAACTCTTTATCAAAAACCTAATTAAGATATCAGGCTGACCTGGGTCTTACTTATTGGATACAACATATATAACTTTAAGCTATCTACATTTTAATAAATGAAGGTTCTTTTCTGCGGGTTTCTATTGCATGTTAGATGTGCCTTCCCAAAAATCCCTAAAATCACTTGTACACTTTCCAATCTCCTTATTCCAACACCATACAGTAGTGTCCCGCATATAAGAAACACAAATTTAAGAAATACAGGCCCTGGTTTTCAAAATAATACCCCATTTTATAAGAAACTTGTTCAGGTCTGAAAAAAGTTTGTTTCTTATTTAAAAACTATGGATTGAAACTTTGGAATTTTTCAGCTTTCCAGTTGCATTGTTCACGTGTCTAAGCAAAAAGCACCTACAGTCCATTTAGTGTGAATAGTAGATTTTTGTAATTTTACCCTGATTTGCAAGTTTAAATAAGTCTTGTTTCTTATATGTTTTTCATACTAAGGAGTAGAGTACTGTCTCTTAGAGCATATGAAAGTCATACATAGAATGTAAAAAACACAAATATATGGAATATCAGTTATTATGCAATGATGCCTAGCCATCTTCGATGCACTGTATTTAGTTGACCAAGAACAGAGACATGCAAAGAAGAAACGACTGTCACATGAAAGATAGGCAAGCAAACGTTGTAAGCAACTGCGTAAGAACATGTGAAGGTCTCCTCCGCCACTGCCTGCTAGACTTCTTGTAGTTACTGGTTGAAAGTTGTTCAACGTTTTGAGTATTTGTATGCAGTGGAATTAAAAATCAATGAACTGAACTGAACACTTGTACTTACTGGTTGTAAAGTGGAGCGGTGGTAACAACAGCCTCATCAATGTTCATATTAGCTGTATCATTTTCCAATTTATCCATCAACACCGCCAGTTCTTTATTCTTCTTTTCTAATATCTCTACGTTACTTGTAGCCATGTTCTGCAAAGGAAGACGTCTATCAAGCCCTGGATAAACGAACAAACACAGACATCGAACGATGACATCAATAGACTTCATAAACGTGTCCTGAGAGTGCTGCTACATGACTATGAGTTTACGTTTGATACATACAAACGCTAATTGCTAATGCTTGAGGTCTACAAATGCTTAACCTCTGGCAATCCCTCCTTCTTGTTGGGACCTCTTCAAACGTAAACCCATAAATTATAATCTTAGAGTAAAGGATCTCGTCCAACTTCCAAATACGAGGACTCTGAGATACGGGAATGATTCTTTGTCATTTAGAGGAAGCATACTTTGGAACACACTCGCTGACACAATAAAATCTGCAAAAAGCAACAGTCTATTTAAAAACAGCATTAAAGATTGGACAGGATCCAATTGCAATTGTATGATATGTAGGTAAAAGAGAACACTGTAAATAGGTAACACCAGTTGGCCTTTATTAGTTTATAAACTATTCCTGCAGCCAACTTTAAATAAATGTATCATTAGAGGTGGAAAAAGTGCGTGAAGCGGCGAAGCAGCTTAGCAGGAAGCTTGTTTGTGTGGAAGGAAGATAGGGGGGGGAGGGATAAGAGAAAGCGGAATAGAAGGAAGGAAAATAGGGAAAACGATGAAGGGTGGACGGAAGTTCTTATTCCTTCAGAGAAAAAGGAAGAAGAGAAAGAACAAAGGATGGAATGAAGAAAGGATGAAAGAGAAATCAAAGATTGAAAATATAACGAGGAGAGAAAGGGATAAAGGAAGGAAAGAAGTAAAGAAAGAGGAAAGCAATATTTTAATTATGCTCTTTGCATTCATGGTTGTGTGACCCAAGGAAGCTACCAAGCAGTGGCGTAACGCAGTTTAGGCCACCTTAGTTCAAGAACTAAGGGCCCCCGACCAAAAGGGGCCCCCAACAATGTTTAGTGTTGTGTGCTTTTAGCCATACTGTGCTAAAAGTCTTCCTAAGGCCATCCCAAAACCCATACTAACCAGTGTTGCTAACACATATTTACTAAAATCCTGTTTATAAACTATTTTGTTTATTCGCATGGATAGCTTTCAGGAAAAAAGGGAGAACACTTAGTCTGCACTAAATTTACTGCATCTATTGCACTAATATTATCCGCAGAAGCGTTAAAAATTGGTTTTAAGCCAAAGAACCTGCCATGCAGGATATTTTTCGGTAAAATTTTTGTGTGTTCAAACTTCAAAGTAATCTTCATCATATAGCAAACAGTACTGTCCGAACCTTTGAATATTGCCCAATTTCTTATATCAGATAATTCCATACCGAAGAACAACAGTTTGTTATGTATACTACTTAATTTTTTGAAACGCAATTCATATAAATGTGCTAAATTTATTGTTGATTTTTCCGATGTAAAAACTTTCTTTTCCACATAACGTGGATTTTTCGAGGTTTTAAAGGGCATGGTTTCAAAAAATTTTCCCACTACCACGAACCCCCTTCCTCCGTAGATCTCACTTTGCTTCGCGGTCCCTGCATAAGGGCCCCATCTTACCAAACTCCTACGGGCCCCGAGTGTCTCCGTTACGCCACTGCTACCAAGATTAAGTCTAGTTTGTGGATTATCATCTACACAATACACAATGTTGCAATTCATATAAAATTTTTGATGAAAGAATGGGAGGAAGGATTTTAGGATGGCGTTGCTTCGCAAGAAGGCAGATATTTTTCCAACCACTGAGCCAACATTTAACTCAACAATTTATGGGTAAATGTTCGATTGTTTGGCCACCCCCGCTAAGCGATACTACATTTCGATCTAACATTGATCTTATCAACGTTAGCTGACCAAATCCGGCTAAACGATCCAGCATCATCCGACAACACCTCCGAGCAATAGGCATTTTCATCAGGAACCCCAAGATCGATTTCAAACTTCAATCCCAACTAACGCTGGGTTTGCCATCAACGTGGCCAAGCAATTTTAATACCAATCAATGAAACTAATGAATCTGACCTGACAAGCTTTTTGATGCTCTACACCTGCTATGCAAAACATTGAACATACATTTATCGCTAGGTTTACATTTTTCGAGAGATTCTTGAATTAAAGGTTTTCGGAAAATCAATATTTTTGCGAAGGGTGTCGTTTAAATCGCTCAGAACGCGATATCAGTTGTTTTTGTGGCTATATATGGACACCTAGAACCAGTATTTCAAAACATGTCTTCGTATTCACTTCACTACAGAAGGATCGTACATTATCGTATGTTACAGACAACAAATTTTGAAACAATTTTCGAGCTGGCGGCATACCTCTTCTTGTTGTAGTCTATCCATGATTTTCCCTAATTGCTGACTGCGTTCTTTTAATTCGTTGTTTGTGTTGCCAAGATCATCCAGCTCTCGCTGCAAGAGATTTCAAAATAAAATTGACTAAAATAGTGCCAGCAAAAGTAGCTCATAACAGGCGTCTAGCGCTTTCGCTCCCCCCAAGCAGATATAATTTTTCGCTGAAAAAATTGTCAAAAAGTAAGTCAAAAAAGCATTTTTCCAGAGCATAGACCTTTTAGCTATTCTACAAAAGAGCCTGGATCGCGTTATATTTATACATTTTTATAAGCGAGGTTCGATCGAGTGGCGTTAGAGCTTCTATCACTATTGTGCACATTCAAAGATTCTACAAAATGTAGCAAATTGTTCGATTCTGATTCTTTTCAGAATAGCTAAAAGGTCTATTTTTTTCAAATGAATTCAATCGGATAAACAAGTCTTTATACTGCTATAGGTCATGTAACACGTATATCAAAATCCAAATGTTTCTAATTTAAAATTTTCAGACAAGATATTGTTGACAAGCTCTTTTGTACAATTCTTGAAAAATCAGAAACAATTACTTGTTTGTAAATTATTGATAACGTCTTTAGCTTGAAATTTACCATATTTATGCATAGAATAAACATAACATGACCGTAAAAGCTTTATTAAGCCGGGGGGGGCTTATTCAATTCGGACACTTTAGAGGGGGTCCTAAAAGAGAGGGGGGCTTATTAGCGAGGGGGGCTTATTCACAAAATCAAATGACAAGGACGTACGAACATGATAGCTGATCACTTCTTTTGCCTTTAATTTTGTGGATTCAACATACAATTTTACGAGTCACATACATAGATTCGACCCAGTTTTATCTGAAACCTTATCAAACCGAACATACAAACTTGTTTAGCTGAATAAATAGAAAATCTTCGGTAACCGCTGGCATTTGATATAAGTGGGGGGAGCTAAGTAAAGAGGGGGCTTATTTAAAAATGTGGCTCAGAGGGAAGAGGCTTATTAGAGAGGGGGCTTAATAAAGAGGGTAGCTAAATAGAGCTTTTACGGTAATCATATATCTGCACGAAATGTTTCAAATAGCAATATCATCAGCAAAAAATTGATCCATGGTTCATGAGATGTTCTACGTAAATTCGAGATAATTCACGAAAAAGGTCGGAAGTTCACCTTGGCTTGCTCGAAAACTTCATTAACTCGCTTTCTCAGTTTCTCTTCAACAGATGAAACCATTGACATTTTCAACACCTTCGGATCAATAACACTGCCTTGTCGTGTTGGTGCATTTCTTTCCTGGAAGGTCTGTGTTTCTGGCGCTCTAGACACAGGAGCAGCAGTAGAAACGGGATACGGAGCGTAGCCTGAAGACGGGTTGTAGCCTGAAGACATAGCTGGGTATGGCGGCTGATGAGCAGGTGGTTGGTGGGCAGGGGGCGGCTGTGAGGAGTGCGACTGATAACTTGAAGTTGGTAATGAAGTGGATGTTGGGTACGGGGCCACCCCTGAAGTTGAAGTAGGATACGGCATGCGGCCACCTCCTGATGGGTATGGTGCTTGATTTGAGGGATAACCCCCTGGTTGAGGGTTCGGCATTGGCATACCGCTTGGCTGCGATGTTGGGTAAGGCGTGTACTGATGCTGTGCTCCTGGGTAATTGGGTTGAGAACCGAGATTTGGTGGTGGGGGTCGACCTGGGGGCTGTGAACCACGTGAAAAGACGGGTGGATCGTCACCGAAGACCATGCAAAGGACTTGAATCAGACCATGTAAATCAGAGGTTGGCTAAAGGAGAATTAAGAGGATGATAAATATATAAAAAACTAGGATGTATCATTCAGACGTAAAAATACATGGGTAGAATTTCATTTTCTCAAAAAAATACATGGCGTCCTGAAAACTTATGGCCCGTCTGAATGCCTGTTACAAATGAGTCGCAATTTCAGTGGTCTGACTTTTGAAGCCGTTTACTTCAACATCTGATATTATATTCTTCAGGAACGGTGGCCACGTCCGTTAAAGGAATGATTTACAGTGGGTCGTGCAAATGCGTACAATGAATAAAAGCATAAAGAAAAGCATACAGAACTATATACTTTAGTTTGCGAACTTATCTATTAAAAAAATTAAGCAATAAAAACCATAGAATGAAAGAGATAATCAGTATTCACCGTTAGCATTGCTAATACTTTTCTTCATATCTGGAAGCATAGAGCTCAACTCTTTCAAATCTTTAAAAAGTTGGGTGTAAAATTCTGTGACATTTTCCTTTGAATTGAATGACTTGAAAGGAACTTATGGCACTTTGCTGTAAATGTGCCGTGGACATTTTTTGATATCTCGATTTCCTTCAAAATGGCGGCAATTTAACTATTTTTGAAGAAATTCTTTGAAAATTTCGGAAAAATTAAAATCATCGTAAATCCTAAACCATGGGAGTAAAAATGATATAACCTTCAAGAAAACCATAATTAATGAGGTCTACAATATGGCAGCAAGCAGAAATCTGTAGCTTTTCTGGTTTAGGATTTAGAAATTTGATGACGTCATAGCCTCAAATTTAATAATTGCCGCCATTTTGAAACTAACTGAGATATCAATAAAATTCCACGGCAGATTTACAGCAAAAAACACAAAGTTTCTTCCAAGCCGTATATTTAAATTAAACTGTAATAGAATTTTACACCAACCCTTTTAAAGATTGGAGCCCTATGTTATATCTGGTAAGTTTTGGTAAGTTTTGGATGACTTGACTTCAATAGAAAGATCGTCCCACAATTTAGTACCTTGATTTGAGAAGGTTGAGTCACCAAGATCGAGTCTCTTTTTTAGTGTACCCAACGAGCAATTACAGTGTAATGGTCACAGAAATTCAAAATCAGAGGCTACTTCAAAGCCACAGATGGTCATTGTCCCAAATATTAGAAAGAAATGCAAACTATCCTTGCAGACTTGAACGTTGATATGAAAAATCCCAATTAATGGCTCTTAGGCAAGGCTACAATGTGCTTAAAGAACGTAGCTCAGAATAATGTTTTTAAACTGTGATTTTATCTCCTTTGAGCAACGAAAACAAACATTCTATCACTGCTGAGGTGCCACAAGGGTCAGTTTTAGGGCAATTTTTTTCCTTGTTTGCATCAATAATCTTGTTGATAACCCTACAATGTATTTGGATCATTGAGAAAAGATAAAAGAAAATTCATTGACATGTTTGATAACAGAATTTTGGTGATCTTTTAAACAAAGAGTATTCTTGCGACACCCCCAGTAGCAAAAAATATTGGCAATATAGCTTGGCAATTTTTTTCTACATTCAATGTAAAAGTTTACAACAAAAAATAAGGCAATATATAGCCTGGTAATTTAGCTGCCAAACAGCTTTAAGTCACTGATCTCACTGATCTCAGCCTGATCACTGACCTCAGCTGATAACTTTGTTTCATGTTTAAAAGCTTTTCTTGTTTTAGTCTTTCAGGTAACTCAGTATTGATATACAGTATGGTGAAGTACTTACATTCTTCCAGTCAGACAGGTATGGCAAATAAACTCTGCCTGCGGTGTCCACATGTCGGCCAGGCTTGATTACCATTGCGCTTGTAGGTGTCACAAATACCAACGGAGGAACAAATGGATGGTTATCTAAGATCCAAATTTTTATTGGAATATTGTACACAGAACCTAAAAGAAAAGAGTTGCTGTTTCATAAGCCATATTTCATCCTCGCATCCAGTTGCGTCATCTTTAATGCAGTCCTCTATCATGGTGATTGTAGAGTAGTTTCTTTTAGTGTAGTGTCAATTAAAAGTTTGTACCATAAAGGAATTAGTGGCGGTGCCAGCTCTAAAGAATTTGAAAGACGTGGGGGGATTCTGACATAATTCTTCAGCCAGAAGGTATACCCAACCAATGTTATGTTATTTTTCTTTGACAATTTTTGCTGACTTTTGGAATCTGGGGGATTCCAACCCCACCTGTGGGGCTGCCATTGAATGGAATTGGTTTATAAAAATAAAAAATCCCTAAAACAGGTCTTGTTGGGGATACGAACAGGCTAAGTTGTGAGCCTCAAGGAATCCCCCCAAAAAGGGCTCCAGATCGCATGAACAGTAGCGATGTAATTCACCTACGTAATATGCAAATTAGCTTGACAGTTGAGAACAAGGGAAGAAACAAAAGCAGTGATGCGCATAACAACGTGAGCCCAAACATCAATTCGCTCACAACAAAGCTGAAACACAATCAAAATAATGGGGTCCGCACTTCATCTCCCCAACAAGATCCTAGTCAAAACCGGAGGCTACAGCAGCTAAGGGCAGACAAATAATAACACGATTTACAAGACACTAACAAAGGTACTGTATTACTTAACAACCACTGCAATGTTTTCTTTTATTCAAATGAGAACAAAGGATGAGTGAAAAAGTTAAAATGTTTGGCAGGCTGTGGAATAAAAATTACATGGCCGATGTTTAAAACTAAAATTTCAATCTATCAGTCAAAGTCTAGCTAAGATTTAAAAATGTTGCTTGGTGAAATAAATTGTCTTTTAGACCCAGAAATAAGGAAATGTTGGTGAGGGGTTTGTATGGGAATGAGAATTCCTTGTCCATACGATTCTGGTCCATGATTTACAGTACTTGCTATCGAAATTTAAAGTCTATTTCTGAAACCAACATTCATATTGGATTTAAATTTCAATGGCAAGTAAATTACAGACCAGAACTGAACATGATCTTTCATCTCATTCCAATCCAAACCCTTTACCAGCATTGCCATATTTATGGGTTTAGAAGACAAATTATTTTACCGTGCAAAATTTTCAGATCTAAGTTAGCCTTTGACAGATAGATTATCAGTTAAGTTTTAAATATTGGCCACGTATTTTTAACTTGACAACCTGCCCAACCTTTTAAATTTTGTAAGACTCATCTGGTAGATGTTGGGCTACCTTTCTGGGTACCTTTACAAGGACTATCAATCAAATGGTCAAGAAATATTACCTTTGTACCGCACTGGAATAGTTCCCTTGCAGCAGATATAGTCTTCAGCTCTTTGCTGGGAAATTGCTGAAAAAGTGAAAGATAAATAATGTATATTTCATAGAGATGTCCATACAGTACAGGTCTTCTGAACTTTAACATGGTGAGAACTCTCAAGCATTCTTAATAATTTTCATGATTTCTTCACATTCTTATGAGAATTCTTCAGAGGTATGAAAAACTGGGAAAATTTGTAAATTCCTAAAATTTACACGCATCGGGCATAACCCTTCATCAGTAGTGATGAGAAATAGAACGCACAGGGCAGTCAAGCGGAAGCGATAAAAAAAATCGAAAGATAGAGAACTATAGAACGTCTCATGGAGTTGGACGCTGCAGGGAAGAGGGTAGCTATGAGGAAGCTACGAAGGAGGAAAAGATGAGGCTATTTGGAAAATGCCTAAGAAAATGGATGGAAAATGAAAAATGGATTTTCTTAAGGTTTAATTTTTCTGTTTTCCCTGCTCATTAAAACCTGAGAAAAATCACAAAAATACTTTGGTCTTTCTGCTATCAAGCAAAATTTGATTAATTCAAATCAGTTGAGCACTTTGCCGTAGGTACTACAAGTTTTAAAATAACTCACCTTTCCTTGACGCACGCGGTACACAAACCACAGAATGTATGATATATAAATGTGCTTACCAAATTTATCAACCTCTGGTTTGAGATCAGGGAATGGCCGCAAGCCTACAACAATATCATTGATAGCTGCTGATCTGTGGCGGTACTGCAAATAAGAATATGAACTCATTTACAAATTGAAAACTGCAGTAGATACATACAGCAACCGAAGATTGCATTTTTTAATTTGACTTTTTTACGTTTTTTAGACTTGCTGCAAAGTCTATTTCTTTTTTCGTCAGTGATTCTTCGTTAGTAATTTATAGAGAGGAAATGCGAAGGAGCATGTGAATGATAGAAAACGAGGCCAGACAGGGGCAGGAAGGAGGGAGAGGAAATTGGCTTTCCTCAGTGATTCTTCGTTAGTAATTTATAGAGAGGAAATGTGAATGATTGAAACAGAGGCCGGACGTTACCCCCATCGCATTCTCCTTCACATTTCCTCCCCATAAATTACCAATGAAAGCTCACTGACGAAAAAAGAAATAGACTTGGAACAAGTCTAACGATTTTTAGATTTTGCAACCTTTTCGGCAGATTTGCATGTAGATTTGATTTTGATGATTTATACAGTCTTAATCATTGCCTGACTGGTTACAGTAATCTGAAAGAGATTTGAATGCAAAAACAAAGATTAGGGCAAATGCACTTTTTGGGGGAAGGAAAATTAAGGTTGAATTGTATTGTTAGAACTAATTGCTGATTGGGTTTCTAAACAATACTGATAGAAATCCTATCATCTGATTGGATAATGCAAAATTCAAATGTGATTCACCTAATTCACACTTACTGATGGAGAATGTCAACACGACCTAAATCGGTACAAAATTCAAACTCGGAAAAACGTTAAAGGTAATGTGTCCATGTAAGTACAGCGACTTTGCTATTTTCACGTGATATTTCATGTGATCACTTTACCGTAAATCCTAAAAGATAGCCAGGTCTAATATAAGCAGATTTATGACTTGCTTGCGGCTGCGATTCCAGAGCTGAACCCGAAGTCTCACAGCAGGCAGCCTTGTTGTGAAATTTAAATTCTAGTTTTGCATGTGATAAGTTAAATTCTACCAATCACAGTGCGCTCCTCAGGCCCTTCATCAGCATCGTGTCAGCACATTTTAACAAGAGTGTATACGCTGCTATACTTACATGGACACATTACCTTTAAGTGTCTGCTAAAAAAGGGCAAAAACTACCCAGAAGATCTAGCACACTGTCAGACCTTTCTGACTTGTCATGTCATTATCAGCTGGAAAGAGCAGGAGTTATAATAATAATTGAAAAATGGCTTAGGCTTAACAATGCTAAAGAAAGCTCATCGAAACCCTGCCTTAACTGTTCAACTGCGTTGGATCAAACTCATTAAAAGGTTCACATTATTTTTCCAGCCATTTTGTCCAATTTTGTCTGGACGATTTTTTCTATTTATTCTCAAACATCTGATCTCAACGTTAAACCAGTTTATTCAGAATTCAAAAATGCTTAAAACATCTAATCATGTGGCATAATACCTTCCGCTTGTCCATTTTGTCTTTGAGCCAACTCTCCCAACTCATCTTGCAAAATTGTCTTTTTGCTTAGGCCCAAATAAGGACCCAGCCCTTTCACATTAAACTCTTCAACTTGCTCTTTTATCTTGATTTCCAGATGAACGCACCCAGATCCTTGATGAATTTATAACATAGTATACATCACTTCATGTTGGAATACGCCACTGTTTTGTCCTTCAAGTTGTAAATGTTTTTTTGGTTAGCTTGCAAGTTTTGTTTCCACATCTGTATGGAACCCACAGGCAACTGCGCATGCTCGACCTGGTAACTGCCCTGCCACAAACTCAGCTGGTGACGTCACGAGAATTCCATCGCGCGTGGGCACCAAACTTGATTGGTCGACAATTTAGAATTAGACCAACCAAAATGCGAAAAACATCACCTTACGAAAATTTAGGCTTCACTTTTTATTTTGGTTTTTTGATGTTTTCTTGGTACGATTTTCTGCAACATGAAACGAGACTATCAAATCCACTGTAAGCTAGGTCTAAATCGAGGGGCATTTCATTCATTCGACAACGCGTATAAGATTTTTTCAGGACGTCATTGATGGATTTTTCTTGAAAACGAACGGATTCTTGCCAAAGGTTTACGAGACATTTTGGGAATGAAATGCCCATCAGCCGTCTAAATAAACGTTATTGCCTCAAATTACCTTCTTGCTTGGAAATCAAGTCCTTCCACAACTCCCGAGCCTGCGCGCAGACCCAATATTCCGAAGAAGAAAGGGTCTGCGCAACAACGACCAAAAGCTTGCTACACAGTGCAAATCCCTTTAAGCCATTCATTTTACTCGGACTACGGATAAATTATAGCATAGTCATAAGAGAAAACTTAATTTTTCTCTTATGACTATGATAATAGCGAACGACATGTTTTTCAACACGCTAAACAACACATCTTTAACGATCACACCTTTTCCAGTCCTCTTGGGTCCTTTTACGAATAAACAATTAAACGTTCAAAACAAAAGCCACAATACAATGCAAAACATACAAGTGACGAGAACAAACAACACAATACACGACTGAACACAAATGTGTGACAGCATATTGTGACAGCAACAAAACGACACGCATGAATTAATCAACTCATGATTGCATAAATTATTTTCCCTGAAACCCAGAATTGTGCGGTAGCAAGCTTTTGGTCGTTGTTGCGCAGACCCTTTCTTCTTCAGAATATTGGGTCTGCACGCAGGCTAGTGCTTTATAGAGTATAACAATTTCATGTTGTCATAACACCCTGCAGTAAAAAAAATTACAATTTAAAATTTTAGCCCACGAATTCAAATCCTTTACTTCAGCACACAGTTTCAAATGAAAAGCATAAAAGTGAGATTTCCTTGAAAAACTGTGTCCATAAATCAACATTTTAGTGAGTAATTCCAATCAATCTTTTCATTACATACTGCCCATCAGGTGATTTTCATTAGTTATAAAGATGGCTGATTGATTATTGGAAGGTTAGAAAAGTTTTTTAAAATAGGAATTTTACTGAAGAGCAGCTGCCAGCCCTTTATACTAAATTTAGAAGAAATTTTCAGATATTCAATCAAGCATTTTCACGTTGTCAGAAATTGAAGTAAGGAACAGACGAGTCTTGTAGATTCATTTGCTGTGGTACTTTAAAAAGAAGAAGAAAGGAATCAGACGGAAAACTGACACACCAGGCAAACATTGTTTGTAGTATAGCATGCGTTTTATCCAAAAGCTAAACAATTTGGGACTTTTCTCAGACAGCTGATTACTCAGAAATCAGACAGATTTAGAGTGTTTTCCTTTTCCTTCAAGAATTCAAGAGAAGATTAAAAAAAGCTGCAAACCATCGTAGTTTCTAAACTGTTTGACGCAACAGGAACTAATTTTCAAGAAAACCATAAACTACGAATGTCTAAAATGCAATAAAAACCCGCGTATAAGAACAGTCTACTATTTTGTAAGTCAGCCTGGGTTCTTAAATAAGTAATGAAAATACAATGGATTGGTTCTTATAAAACAATTGAAACTGATGCAATTTCAGCCTGTTGATTTTTAATCCACTAGGTTCTTGTACGTGGATTTTTACTGTATGGTATCAAGCAAAGTCAATCCCTCTTCTGGTTTGTGACTTAGAAATCTTATGACGTCACATCCTCAAATGAGTTAGAATACAAAATACGCTGTAATTTGAAAACATACTGAACATTTCTGAAAATTCAAAGATAGAATTATAGGTAAGTAGCTACAGTTTCTTAAGCCATTCAACTAGAAGAAATAGGTCATAGGATTTACACTGGCCTTTTTGTGCCGATTTAAAGATTTTGAGCCTACGCTAAAACAGGGTAGCTTCTAAAGGCACAAATTTCCACAAATTTAACCCCGTTTCAAGACTTTGCAATATGCCCACATCAATTCGATCTTTGACACAAATATACCTGCACAAAGAAATTTTCAGGATCGGTCATACAATCAAATTTTGATTATTTTCAAAGGTGCAAGTATTTTGCCTCACCCAATACAACTTAGGATTGTGACTAAAAATCAAATAATTGATTTTCAAAATGGGTATTTGGTATTATCTACAATGGCCTGTCAAAATAGGAACTTCACAGACCCAGCAAGCATAGGTTCCAGATCTTTAAAAAGGCTGGTGTAAAATTGAGTGACCTATTTCTTTGAACTGAATGACTTCAAGAAATTTTAGCTATTTCTCTATAATTTTATCGTTGGACTTTTCGGAAATCTTCGATATTTTCAGATTTAGAGTGATTTACTTCTTTTTCAAGAATTCAAGAAAAAATTTTTCAAGCAAACTTAAAACCATCGTAATTTCTAAACTGTTTGACGTAACACGACGTAATTTCGAAGAACACCATAGTTTAAGAATGCCTACAATATGTTATCAAGCAAAAGTCTGTCACTAATCTGGTTTATGATTTAGAAATTTGTTGACGTCACATCCTCATATGAGTTTAAATGTAAAATACGCTGTAATTTCGAAAAGGATTCAAAGTTTCTGGAAAGTCCAACGGTAGAATTATAGATAAGTATCTAAAGTTTCTTTCAAGTCATTAAAACAGAGGAAATAGGTCATTAAATTTTACACCCACCTTTTTACGCCGAGAAAAAGATTTGGAACCTATGCTGATCGAGCATGGTCACGTCTTATCTCCAACCCTTGTCCACGTGAAATCAGGTTCATTCTTGTCCTCTTTACTTGCAACCTTTTCATATCGGAATTTAGGTGCTGGTGCCTTTGAGCTTGCTCCTGTCATTGTTATATTGTTAAACCAATGCAGATCATTCTGAAAAGAAAGAATAAATCACATAAATGATATTTCTTACTTTACCATGTGAAAAAATTTGAGCAGTCGCAAGCCTAGTTTGCTACCAACACACCAGCTTTCTATTGATTGTAAAATTTGCTTGGCAAAAATCGGTCATATTGTTCTATTGTTACAAAGAATATCATGAGAATTTCCTCTCGGAATCACGAAATTTAAGGAAACTCACGCTCTACAGGGAGGAGAATTAAATTTAAAACAGGCTCTCTCATTGCCTTGGCTTGGCAATCTGTTGTGTGGTTATAGAGCCTGTCATATTATTCTTGGGAAAGTTCTTCCAGCCATCTTAGGTTCGTTCACAGTATCGTCAGGCGGAATTTGATCAAGGACTTTAGGCTTGTTTGAGTGATTTTAAGATGAAGCATGTTTATGAAATCGCTTGTAATTTGAGAGCAATGCTACCGATTTTGACAAGCCACATGTTCTTGTCTGAATCGATCTGTTAGCTATTTTGTCCGAGGAAACGCATGTGTCCCCCCGTGCAGTAGGTTAAGGCTCATGCGCAGTAGCGTTTTGGGTTGGAGTATGGGCGCACGAGCATTACCCTGGTGAAAACCAGAACTAATTCACAACTTCATCCAACTTGAATGCGGCAAATCCACGTCAATGAGAAACAGCCTGTTAACAATGTACTCTTAGATTTTGCTGATTTTAGGTTTGTAGTTTAAGCATGATGATAGTAATAAACTAGACCATCCTCACCAATAACAGAAAAGAAAATATAAAAACACAACTGTTATTTATATTTCAAACGTTTCGATAAAAATCTTCTTCAGTGTCTAGCATGATGATAGTAGTAACATATCCAAATTTTAGCTCTCTAGCATCTGAAAATTACCTGAAAATTACAAACCTAAAATCAGTAAAATCTAAGAGTGCATGGTTAAGAAGTTGTCTTTTTTACCCCTCTTTGATGTAGAATTGTCCATAATTATTTTAAATGATCATGCAATGACGATGAAAAAGAGTGAAGGAAATCTCTCACCACTTTAGGGGGCTGAATATTGTCTCCTTCATAACCAATAAGTCGATCTGTCACAAGAGCAGCCATCTCAATTTGTGCGACATAAAATGATGACCCATTCAGAGTTCCTCTCCCACAGCCTAGTTTTTTTGCTCGTTTCCAAACAACTTGACTGAAGCAGTAAACGGAATTGCCATCTTTCGACTTCTTTGTTTTCCAGTCAATGTGAATTTCTTGGTCATGCCAGTCCTGTTAAATAAAAAAATTATACTGTGAAGGCTATGCAACGCCGTTTGCACAAAAATGACATAAACACAGTTTATGTTACATAAACTATGTTTATGTGCACATAAACTGTGTTTACGTACATAAACATAGTTTATGTGCACATAAACATAGTTTATGTACATAAACACAGTTTATGTCCATTTTTGTGCAAACGGCGTCGTCCCTATTGTTCTAAAAGGCGTCATAATCATAGTCATAATGAGTCCCTGTAGCGTCACGTCTGTAAGAATAGCTGGCTTATCGCATTCAGAACACAACTGTGGTCCTTTTCCCGCAGGACAGTGACAATTTTTTTTCCTTTTCATTTCATTTTAAATTCTTTATACACAAAACAACGACAATGAGTCTCTATAGTATTGAATATCCAGTTGAATATTCAATCCGTTGAATATCCAGTAACTCTCGACTGATCCTCTGCAGAATATCCTCCACGGTGAAAACTGACGACCTTTCATCTCGTGTAGGAAGTGGCCCTAAAATTCCATGTAACGAAAACGCAAAGAAAAGTAAAACGCAATCTCCATACTTTCCAACCATCTTACAAAAAAATCTGTATCTGTGCAAGATTGGATGGAGCAAACTGACGCACCACGTGCTGTCTTTCCCCTCTTTTACGAGGAACGTGTCAACCGACTTCACTCTAAATTCTCCCAAGTGTTCACAAGAACGAGTGCCGTAATTTGCAAACTGATCCTCTGGGAAAATTTAGACCCGTATCAGAACAGTCGGTACGACGCCGTTTGCACAAAAATGGACATAAACTATGTTTATGTACATAAACATAGTTTATGTGCACATAAACATAGTTTATGTACATAAACATAGTTTATGTGCACAAAAATGGACATAAACTATGTTTATGTACATAAACTATGTTTATGTACATAAACTATGTTTATGTGCACATAAACTATGTTTATGTACATAAACATAGTTCATGTCCATTTTTGTGCACATAAACTATGTTTATGTACATAAACTATGTTTATGTGCACATAAACATAGTTTATGTTACATAAACACAGTTTATGTGCACATAAACATAGTTTATGTAACATAAACTGTTTTTATGTCATTTTTGTGCAAACGGCGTTCCATAGAAGGCGGTTGATACAAAGAAATCGAACAGACAGATTTCTAGCACACTGAAGACTTTCGAAATTACGTTCTTATTAGAGCATGATTTTAAATACAGAATAAAAAAATTATCGCTATCTTTATCTTATCAAAATAAAAGGTCCCAGGGGGGACACTCGGCACATACACGTACGGGGGGGGGGGGTCAGTCCGAGAAATTTTCAGGAACCCCAAAAATATCACTTTAGCTTCATTACAACCCAAAAATATCAGCTCATTTTATACCATTCAAATTGAGGCCAGGATTGCGTCTAAAGAACCCAGAAATATCATTTTCACAATATTTGATGCCCAAAATATCAAAAACATAATTTCAATTTATTTGGACCCAAAAATATCACTTTCGGCAATATTCTGACCCAAAAATATCGGACTTACCTCCCCGAATGTGCATGTGCTGAGTGCCCCCCCCCCCCTGGGTAAAAGGTACTAGAAGAAAAGCTGGACGCAAAAAACAGACAGATCTGTCTGTTTTTTGCGTCCATTTTTCTTCTTGTATCTATCATTTAGTATAAACCACAGTACCAAGTTTTTAAAATAAATAGATTTACCGGGTGCGTGAGAAAATGTTCGTCTTTTACTTTAGTGTGTGATCAAGCATCACCTCCTACCCTTCCTTTAGTCGTGATACACATATATTACTTCATAGTGAAAAGGCTAGGGCACCCTTAGATTTATGACGATGAGTTCCTTGTATCTCTGAGGTAAACCTTGCTTAAAGGGAATAGACATAGCTATATTTCGTAGCCGCTATAAATAGGTTAAAGAAACGCCCACAAACCCATTGTTTCTTTAGCTACACAATGAAACCGGATGCGTCAAAGTGGTCGAGTACAATAGATTATATTTTTGACCTGGCCCAGGCCAGCTTTTAACTATGTCGATTCCCTTTAACACCACTGATCAGTGGCTCAACACAACCGAAGCGCCATCTTGAAGTCAAAAAGCACAGGGATACAAGGGACTCATCGTCATAAGTCTAGGAACCCGTACAGAGTTCCTTTAACATGGAACCCGTACAGAGATTTGGTCATAGTGAAATCACCAAAACCGTGATGAATTCATTCCGACAGCTGAAGCAGATTTCACTACGGACGGCTACATCCGACAACGGGTTTTACCTGTAAAGGCTGCATAACTTTAATGCGAATACCTATCATTGTTGTTCTATGTTCATTGGCAATTTTGTCAGAAATCGTGTCCCACAAAAATTTCCATGGAAGAACAAACTACCTCGAGTCTTTTTCAAGCCATCAAATTCAAAGAAAGGGGTAGCATACACGTATTTTTTGTAAGAAACTGCCTGCCCACAAGAAACTCAACTCTCAGATCGCCAAAAAAATTAAGACATTCCAGTGCTGGGAAAACATAAGAAACTATTCATTTTGATAAAGGAAGTCCCTAACATATTTTTACTTTGTTTTTACTTGTTTCCTGTATCATATTACTTGGAAGGTACTTGAGTAATGTCTGAGACATTGGAAATGCTTCAAAAAACATTGTTTTGAAATGTTCCACGAGGGCACAGGTAGTGAACATGAAGATCGTTATGGAACCTCAAGAAACTCGCAAGAAACTCTGGGTACTGAAAACCTGACAATTTTAAGAAACTTTCGGTACTGAGCCCAATTCTTAGTTTCTTATAAAAAATACGTGTAATTTTATACTACATATGAAGATTTGAGCCCTTTACCATACACAGGAGAATTTGGATTTCCCAGACCCCTTTGCAGAAATTCTTGTATAACGCTATCACGTGTCTTTGAAATCCCCTTCAAATAAGCGTTACCTTGACAACATCAGTCCATGATCTGTACAAAGTTCCCCAAGCCCAGCATTCGCCTCCACCAGTTCGAACCCATTCAGATGATTTCATTGTTGCATTGTTATCAGCCCATTGTTGTGCTTGCTTGCAAAGTGCTTCATCTAAGACCATTGGTGGAACTTGATGGTTAGCCCTGTATTTGTTATGAAGCTTTAAACATTGTTGCCGGCATGCAAAGTCACAATCTACAAGGGGAAAAGATTAACTTTGATAAAACAGTTCGAATGCACACTTTTGTATAAGGAATATGAAGGTGAAGTGAAGGTGAAGTTGCGGTTGTTAGCGCCTAGCGCTGGGATCACAGAAGAATAGGCCTTATCGATTCCGCGACCTCTTGTCATGACGCTCGAGTGATGGGGCCCTACCGGGTATCGAACCCTGTCCACATGACTGTTCTGGCTGCAAAGTCAGTGGATTACACGTGCCACAACACGTGTCACAACATGGCTTAGTGGCCTAGCTTAACCATGGGTAGTTAGACACTGCTGGTGTGCTTCTATGGAGGAGCGCTGGATATTATGTATCTGCGGGGGAAATTTTTTTGCAGTACTGCGGAGGAGATATCGAAAGAACAAAAATATTAAACTATATATCTCCTCCGCAGTACTATAAAAATTTCCCCCGCAGATACATATTATCCAGCTCTTCTCCATAGAAGCACACCAGCAGTGTCTAACTACCCATGGCTTAACTAAGGCAATTTACGCTGCTGCTGCTTCCTAACTGCAACATAGGATAGCAGTGCTTATTCTTGGAATTGAAGAAAAATGATTAATTGTTTAACTCTGTGTCTTTCCTCTTGCTCTGAAATGATTGAAGCATCCTGCCGCTACGACAACATGCTACTCCTTTGTTGCTGTTGTTACATTGCAATGACGCAACATTATAGGTTGTGTACATTGTGCAGTACAGTAAATTCCCGCATATAAGAACCTACTTTTTTGAGAGCTAGGCTGAAATAGGTTCTTATTTTAAAGGTACTAAGCCAAATTTCAAGGTATAATGGTTCTTATTTGAAGAGTACCTTGCGTAGGCCATTTTAGAACCTTCGTCAATGATTTTCAGCCCTATTGTCTGTTTTTGCAAGGTTATAATATACCTAATAAACAATGCTAAGCTTTCTAAACAGCAGGGGAGGAGATTCAAACATTAAAAGCACACTGGGACAAAAATGAACTTAACACTGACAATCCAAAATCAACTTTGCTACCCCTGCTATAAGAACATATTTTTCATCAAACTGAAACAGGTTCTTAATTACAAGGTGCATAAGTTAGGAAAAACAGCCTGTAGGCTCTTATTTTATTAGGTTCTTATATGCGAGGATTTACTGTATGTATATAATAAAATTATATATCAGATTGCAGACAAAGAGGTTTCAACGGCCAAATAACCATGCCAATTGTGTAAATAGGCAGATCGCAAAAGTTGCCCAGCAACATAGGTGGCTAGCTCAATCGTTGTGCAAGGGGAAAGGAGTTTTTATAAGAAGAAATTAATATGCATGGAAATGAGAGGAATCTACCTAAACTTCTGCTACATATCTAAACTTAGAAGCTGAAAAGCAAGAGCATGACAAATCTTGATTACTTTTGTGTGTAATTCAAACAGATTGCTCCGCTTCCTAAATCAATGAATTTTAGGTGGCGGATCGTCTTCCTCTTTCGATAAACACTCATTTATTATCTCTTAAAAACTCCTTTTCGCGTGCTAAACGATTGAGTTAGCCACCTATGTATCAGCACAACTTTTGCGGTCTGCTTTATTTACATCCGTGGCTTGATTACTCGACCGTTGAAATCTCTTTGTTTGCAATCGCTAATCACTTCAGTTAAAGGCATGCTATTAATACAAAATTTGCCCTTGTTAGCGAGATGATAGTCTTCCTTGAGCAGCATTGAGAACGCTCCACGAATGAATTCTGCATTATCACATTAAAAAATACATCCTGGGTTATACCACAACTTTGGCCGTTTAAACAAATTCTTAAAGTAAATAGTAAGTCACAACTGAAGACATCAACGGTATACTCAGGAAGGTTACTTACCGGAAGCAACAAAATCATAACAACATACCAGCAAATATAGCAACGTGATAACGATAAACATATCTCATTTGAATTTCATGATTCAAAACCAATTTAAGCGGAAAACGTTCGCTGAACTTCTACTAAATTCTCAAAGTTTATGTTGTTGTTAGGCCTTGTAAGGCCAGCGAGCTTTTGCTCATACCTGCCAGTTAGCGATGCAGGTTTCAAGTGAAATCAAATTGACGGGTGTAGAGTGTATATAACGATATGGAGTGTTTGCTGCTGGTCATAGATCAAAGATAACAACTGGCTTTGTCTACTAAAAAATATATTTTTACTCACTGTGTTGTTTCTCTTCCACGGGATTGCGAGTAAAGCTTGATAATGTTGCTACTCCTTCGTTCTTCTCTCATCACAGCAAGGAATCGAATGCCGCCATTATTCAAATACTGTTGAAACGGTTGGAGCTCCTAAGCAGCGATACTTCTTATTTCAAACTTCCCTACGTCTCATTTCAAACTTCCCTGTATGTTCTCTTCCATGGGATTGCGAGTAAAGCTTGATAATGTTGCTATTCCTTCGTTCTTCTCTCGTCACAGCAAGGAATCGAATGCCGCCATTATTCAAATACTGTTGAAACAGTTGGAGCTCCTAAGCAGCGATACTTCTTATTTCAAACTTCCCTGTATGTACAGGGAAGTTTGAAATGTATATAACAACGTTATTTGATCGTGTTCAGTGTTTTCGAAAACGAAAATTTAAGAAACTCGCTTTTGGCTCCAAAAACTGAAGACAGGAAATTTGCAAAAAAATCCTAAAATCTAATGCAGGCTTTTCACAAAAGATTAAATGATGAATCTTCAAAATTGGCCCAGTGTTCGATTTATTGTGGCTTCAAGTGAATACGATTCTGACCCACCTGGCATTGAAATTCCCGTTATTATTCATATTTCGTGTACCCCTAATTTTAATGTCAAGGTTAACGCTGTGGCTTTCAATCCTTTTTATGAGAATATTTTCCTTTCCCTTCCCTTTTCATACTTCCCTTTCTCCTCTTATTTTCATACTCCCCTTCAAGCATGGAATTTCGGTAGTATTACGATCATTTGTTCAAATCATAGTTAATCAACAGCCTTTCAAACAGCGCTCTGATACACCTTTTATTGTATGGTGATAAAGACCTTTCTAGCGACGTTAACAAACATGCACTTGAATTGACTCTAAAGTTCATTCACCAAAGTGGTCCATTTAACTAAGGAAATTCACAGCGTTTGTTTACATTTCATAGTCCCCAAGTCCCTTTGTCTCTCATTCTTTTGCTGTAAGTTTGTTTCACATTGGATGTTTAGGCTCATTGGGCACAAATCCATTCTAAGTTGATAATCGAATCTCCAGTGCACCCATTCTTGTGTAAAAGACCTGATTGCCCAAAGTTAGCTCGACATACAATGTGAAACGAACCTTAGTATTTATCAGTAGAACTTGTTCATTTGTATTTTTCGTAGCTGTACATTTAGATTTAGTTTAGTTACACGTTCTCTATGTTAATGACTGCGGAGTTGTCATGGTCTCTTGCACTCCGTGGTATCGTCCTTGTAGTGTAGCAAAGTAGCTCGTACGTAGTGCCTTAAAGTTTGTTTGTAAAAAAATTTTATATTGAATAAAAAAAGTATGATCTTTTGAATTTTATTTACCCTCTTGGCAAGGTCATCCAAATTTGAATTACGAGACAGACTTTTCGTGGAAAATACTCGGCCGGGATAGTATTACCAGCAAACCATTGATATCTATACAGAGATGTACACAAGGTGACATCACACACTACGAATAATAGGACGTCAAGAATAAAGTAATACTCCATAGTAGTCTGACCGTCTATATTGCATCAGGGTTGACCTGTATCTTGTTTATTCGTAGTACTGTCAGATCAGGGCGAGTTTCTGTAAAGATAAAAATTGAAAGCGAGATACAGAGCCAATAACAGCTGTCAGATCAGGGCGAGTTTCTGTAAAGATAAAAATTGAAAGCGAGATACAGAACAATAACAGCACAACAAGGACAGATTTTGTAATACAATAGCAAATGTGCGTTTGATTGACACCTCTATTCAAAGCGATGCAGACAAAGGAAATTCTCTCAACCAGTAATTCAAAACAAACCAAGCCGCAAAGGTTTCCCCGAAACTAGTAGGGCAAACTCTCGCCTTGTGCAAGCGAAAGTTGGTTTTTAAAAGAAGTTATGTGCTTATAACGAAAGAAGAAGGGTAAATCTAAAGTTCTGTCTGGCGGATTTTGTTTATTTGATTCAGGAGCTGTTTTGTAATCGTTTCATTTAAGCCCTAAATACGCCAGAATTAACAATGCCCTCTACTCGGCTCCTGAATCAAATAAAACCAATCCGCCAGACAGAACTTTCGATTTACCCTTCTACTTTCGTTATAAGCACGTAAGTTCTCTTAAAAACTACCCTTCGCTTGCACAAGGCGAGAGTTTGCTCTGCTAGTTTCGGGGAAACCTTTGCGGCTTTGTTTGTTTTGAATTACTGGTTGAGAGAATTTCCTTTGTCTGCAGTCGCTAATCGCTTTGAATTCAGGTGTCAATCAAACGCAACTGTTGCTATTGTATTACAAAATCTGCCCTTGTTTAACAGCACGGCATATGTGTCCAATCTTTGAACGAATTTAACAAATTGCTCTAAGGAAACTTGTAGGTGATTTCCAACAATCCCAGAGGTAGCATTTTTGCACCATCATCATTTTCAGTATTACAGCATTTTAAAAAATTTCTGCTAATTTTCACGCCCGACAACACCAAGCCTGAATTCTGACGTCACTTCCGGCCTCTCTTGCAAGAAAGCTGTGGCGCGAAAGTAAAATTTTGTGATAAATGGCGTCAGCAGGCGTCCCAAGTGTCCCAAAGCAAAATATCGAGATATAACGCAATAGCTGTATCTTCGCTCTTTCAAGTTCTTTTAGCATTTTGAACTCAGAGCCCCTTGGTTTTTCATATTTTTCAAAGGCCGTGGACAACTCTGTTTACAAACTCGGGATTCAGCACAGCAGGTAAGCAGACTTTATCATAAATTTAACGTTTGTCCTTTGTTTCATGGAAATTTTGTTGAAAGTTTTGGATTCCTCGATGTCGTTTTGTCCTATTTGCCACCTTTCGCCAATTGTTGACGAAATAAACTTGTCTTTTTCTCGTCTTGAACTTCGGCTTGCAGTTTCAAGAAAATGAACTTTTGTTGGCCTAAATTTAACCGAAATTTTTTCAAACTCCAATATTTTCTAAACTAAGACAGGAATTCTCATTTTGGAGATATAACGCAATAGCTGTAAGCATCTAGTTTCTAGAAATGTTGCCTTTTTTGCTGTAGCCTTTGCCGGTTTCCCACAATTTTCAAAGGCGATTTTTCCTCGAGAGCCATGACTATTTAATCTGCGTTAACTTTACGTGCTTCCTTTTACAAACTTGTCTGCTTTTTAGTCAGAAAACAAACGTTGACCTTGGTTGAATGTATCACTTTCGAACTTAATCTGATGTTTTCAGAAATGAAAGTATTTTAGAGTACTTGCTACCTGTTTTGGCCACCAGAGCAATAAGAATAATAACAAAACTTTGACTTCGCTCTCAGAGAACTTTTCGTCGGGTTTGGCCTAAATGTAAACAAACATAAAGTTGCATTGTTGCTTATTTTCTTCAAGACTAATGGGGAAGCTCTGACCTAGAAATAGGAGATTTGCTTACTAAAACAATGTTATCAAGGCTACCTTGTACAAAAGATTATCAGCTTTGATTATTTTGCCTATAAACACGATAGTTTACTGCAATTATTTGCCCTTAAATCCGCTTTCTTTTTCTTGAGCAGGGTATTGCTGCTCTGATTTAAGTTTGCAAAGACCTCTCCTATTTTGATTTGCTGCTCTTTTTTGTACATGCAATTCTCTATGAGACAAAGTGAAATTTGCTATGCAGCAAATGTTTTTAGTAGGAGGAAATAATATCGTCTCTGTTTTATTTTAGGACCCAAACAGAACAAGATTATCCTTTACCAATCAAGCCCAACCTTGAAGCAGCATTTGACAACAACCACAAAAGACTGCAATTCTTGCTTTTCCAATGCCTGAAGACTGATGCAAAACTAATGGACAAAGCATTCAATGAAAAACAATATTATGATATATCAACAAATTTGAGCAATCCAACAATTGATACTCTGATGATTTTACTCTGATAATAGGAAGATGGTAAGATAATAGCAATTGAATCATCACAAAATTGAAATTTTAATGCTTCCAATTCTGAAACAGTCTGAACCTTATTCTGAATTTGATCTGCAAAGACAATTGTTTGCAAAGACAAAGACAAAGCTCGCCCGTTTCACCCTGTAGCCCCTGCTGCCATGCTTATTCATGAGTTTCTGAAAATTACCAAAAAGCAGTTATTGCCGTTGTCCATTCAGAAATAGTCATTGCAATTTCGATAGACAGCATCCTTCCCTATCTTCCTTGTCTGTGGGTTTTTAGAGCCAACGAGGGAAGATTTCCAGACTGCATTGAGTTGCTCCATCATTGACAGGAACTTGCCCAGTACAAATAACATATTTTATAATATTTTCTATAATTTGCTATCCATTTGTCCATCAAAGACATCTGCCATCATAAACAAAACGATTTCAGTTCTTGATCCATAAATATCCGAGTTCTTTCGTTGGAAGCTGCTTCTTCTTGTCTCTTTCTTTCTGGCGGGTTGGAGACTTATTTGAAAACATGAAAGCATCTCTTGTCCTTCACTGGCAGTAAAAGGATCGCTAGTGCTCTGCATATTGGTTTATTGCTTCGTTTCGTTCAGAATTAAAAAGTTTTCTTGAAAGCAAGCAGCAAGCAGACCACGCCGCTTCAAAACAATTTCTACGATCTACGGCATTTTCTAAATGTCATGGCTTTCAAGGCGCTGCTTACCGCACCAAAAACAATGAATTCGAAAAATTTGCCCAAATACGGATGAAAATCTCTTAAAATAAGACCATCACTCCTGTCAAATTGCGTGGAGTTTACCAGGATCTTTAAATCAAAACGATTTTAGTTTTAAACATTTCTTAGATAAATTCACTACCTTTTAAGATTAAATTAACGCGGAAAAATCACACCGCATCCCTGCAAGAAACGTTCAAAGTGGACGAAAATATTCACTTCCGGTAATTTTCCTATACATTTGTATAGGGGCATCAAAGCGAGGCTGAACTCCTCGAGAAAGGTGTTGTCGGGCGTGGAGAAGGCTTGCTCGGAAAAATCCCTCATATTTCCGGAAGAAAGAGGCCGATTTCAGCCAGGAAAATTGATAAAATTAACCGAACACATCTGCTATTCAACGAGATAATAACAAATATTATTGCGCCAGTATTCAGGGGGACTGTAGCCTTTCAAAAGCCGTGCATTTTTCTGACTCACACGGTGGAATAATCTCTTCAAATTAAAAAAAATATTACCTTTCCATCTTTTGTAATTCTTTCTCCTTTTCTTCTTGAAAACAATGACATTTCGCCCTTGTGGTTTTTCCAGAACAGTCGCTTCGATGTTTACTTGGTCAGTGCTACAAGAAAAAGGGTACCGTAAACACCCTTGTGACATACTTTTTTTATATGACTAAAATTTAAAAAGCAAAAAAATAAAACTCAAATTTAATTATTGTCCAGGTGGAGGCAAAAAACATAAAGTTATCGAGTGGCCTCCACACACAACATCATAAATTTACTAATGATTTACAAAGGAAACTAAACTTACACTATTAAGAAAAGACGAATTTACACTTGAGGCAATCTTTCGATGAGGCGTACGCAGAACAGCCAGATCAATCCAACTTTGTTGCATTGCCGCGCGTTATGGTGTCCAAAGAGCGTCCAGAACGGCGCCCCAAGTGCAAATTCAGCTGAGGGCAACTCTACCCTCCGCTCCAGCGAGAGACGAGCACTGAATAACAGAAGCCCATTGCTTACCGGACGTACGGGTGTGCAGGCGTGCATAAACATGGGAATATGGGAACAAAGTTCCCAGGCAGCTTTTCCAAAGCGATTTTTTGCAGGCAGTGTTCTTAAATAGTTCTTTTTTTGCAGGCAGTTTTTTCAATAGTTCTTTATGAAATTTAATTGCAGTAAGATGATGAACAATAGCAAACAAATGGTGACACATTGCTTCTTCAATCCTCACTGCACGTGCTCCAACCAATTTTCTTCTTACCTCCCACATGGCATGAAGTTCTTCAGTGAACCCTTCAAGGCTGAGATTCTTATGCGGCCCTTGACTTCTGGATTGTTTCGTTGCTCCATGTGCAATAACTTACTGTTTGATACCTGCACTCTTACTGGTTCTGGTAATAGGCTTCTCTTCCCTAGTTGTACAGAATGGAAATGCAGGCAGGCTTTCAAAGAATTTCTACCGTTCCCAGGCAGGTTTGGACATTATGCACGCCTGCGGGTGTGAAAAGTTACCCTCACAATGACAATCAATGTTAAAGGTGATCTGAAGCAAAACATTTGTTTGGGGCCAATGAAAATGTTGAATGATAGAAACCTCTATTTAAATTTATTGATACCTGGTTTCGCTTTCGAGTTATCCACTATTTTGTAAAATTTAGAAAGATCCACGGTTGACTATGCGTCCAAAAAAGAAATCTAATAAAAAACTTTCTTCAAATAGCAAGCCTTGATTCATGGGACAATTCATTTTCCATTTATCTACCAGGTGTCCCAAAAAAGTACTCCTGTTTAAAAAATCACCAACAATTTATTATCAAACCTTTTAAAAGTTTTTTGAGTTGTTTTGTCAAAGACCCAAAAATATTCATAGTTCTGAAATGTTTTCTTTTGACACAGCTAGGTAGAAATTTTACACGTTGAAAACCCTTATTTTGAGCTATAGTTTTTAAGCAAAATACTCAATCTTGCCTTAGAGTCAAAATTTTCAAATTTTTTATCATCATTGAAGTCTACAACTATAGCGTGCATTTCTTTCTGTCATTTAGGACCAAACTAGAAGCTTTATATGCACAAAGAAATTGATCTGGCAATCATCAGATCTTTTTGCAGTATGATTCAAAACCAGGTAGCCCTAAAAAGAGCTAAATTTGCTAAGTTTTAAACCAATTACAAGATCAGCTATATCTTGGAAAATAATTTGGTCCAAGATCTACTTGACAAAGAAAGAAAATTGAAGATCGGCAGTATAATCCATTTTTTGTGATTTTTCAAACAGGAGTACTTTTTCTTGGGACACCCGGTAGCTTAGCTGAAAATTTTCTAGCAGCTGTAACCTTTCAAAGATAAGATACATATATTTCCAGATAGTATCCTAGTAATTCGCAAACAAAATGACATCATCAGCTGATACTTGAAATCAGCGGATATGAGTGGCCGAGCGGCTTATACAGTTTCCGTCAGGTGACTGAAGTTAAGCTCGGTCGAGTGAGGTCAAACTCCAAATGGGTGACCTTGGAGGCATGACCCAGCAACTCACCTCACCGTCCTTTGGAAGGGACGTTAAACTAGGGGTTCCATGCCTGGATGCGGGATGCATAGTGGGCTTAAATTAGCTTCAAGTAGCTAGCAATGCTTCCTGCCCACTCAAAATAAATTACTGAAAAAGAATGAGACATCAAAAAGATTTAAAATAGGATCTTTTATCATTCAACAGTGCTTTTTATTTGCATCAATAAAAATTTTCACTTTAGGCCTCTTTTAAAGAATCTGGTAAGTAGCTAGCAGAAGACAGACATGCAAAATGTCTCAACTTACCTCAACAAAGGTTTGCCAATTATACTAAATTCTCTTCCACCAACCATGAGAATCTAAAAATCAAAATACCTTGATGAAAATGTGTTGCTTCTTTCAAACAGTGATGGGAAAAATGTGTGCCTTCCTGTAGTCTAGAATTACTATTTATAGCTTCCCTGGACAACACAACTGTAAATGGACAGCGCATAACCCAAACACTGCTTTCTATTCTCTTTAATTTTTCCTGACTTTATTCCTTTCGGTACTTCTCTTTCATTTGATCTTCTTTCGCTTTTCTACTTCTCCTTTTTCTGTCTTTCCTTTTACCTTTCATTTCTTCTTTCCTCCTTTTCTCGTTTCCTTTCTTTTCATTCTTTCTTTCTATTCTGCTTTCTATCTTTCCTCCCCTTTTCTTCCTTCCAGACAAACAAGCTCCGTGCGAAGCTGCTTCACGGCTTCGCATATTTTTCCCACCTCTGTTTCAAAGACCCATTGCTGACCAAAACCTTTGGGCAAGGAATAAAAAGCAAAACGAAGAGAAAAGCAATTGAAAATCTTGATTAAAGGAACTGCAAGATGCTGTAATAACAATCAATAATAACAGATGCTGTAATAACAATCAATAATAACAGATGCTGTAATAACAATCAATTACCTTTTGAAGTTTCAGTTTGTCACCACATTTTGCAGTGGATTTATTGATCATTATGATATCATTGGAAGTGACTTTGAACTGCCTGCCAGCTAAAAATGAATAGGAGCATTTTTATAACATGCACAGACATATCAAAAATGTTAAATCAGCAAGTTATTATTCTAAAAAAATACCTTACGAGGTTTCCTACTGAGATTAAATCCTCTGGTTTGAGGCAAGCAGTGACGTTGACTTCTTACTGCAGCAACTACACACTACAGGGTAGACCTTGCGCAAATTAACATGGTTTTCCTGCCTCGGAATTCTTAGCCTCTTATGTACGCCTCCGCAGAGGTAAATATATTACTTTAGCACTGATAGACCACGAAGTAGACTTGGAGCAAGTCTAGTCATCTCTTGGCTTGCCTTGCCTTCATTGTCACCATTTTCATGGCCCATGAAAATGGCAACAACAAAGGCCAGCTAATACCATATTCACACTGGCAATTAAACCAGCTTAAAGTAAGCCAGGTTATAGTATGTTGCGTTCTAATTGGTCAATCCAACAAGTCGAATGCATTTGATTGGTTAAAATTTAACATGGTTTAGATAAAGCTGGTTTAACTGTGTCAATGTGAAAAGGGTATAAGAGATGACACGTGCAAGGCATAATGGTTGAATAGGAGCCTTTAAGAATTCTTAAAAACATGCAAGAAAACCATCGTAAAGAATTCGTGTTTAAACATACTTACAGTATTTCACAAGGCTAAAGAATCCTTATCACACTGTGAAGAATTCTTGAAAACTCTCAAAAATTCCTAAGAATTCTTGAAAAATATTGTTGTGCATAAGACATGGCGGTACATCGGATTTACTTAAACTAGGTATGAAACTCTACTTGAAGTCTCTTCTTCTTCAAATATGAAAATGGAAACATGGCATTCATGGCTCATTCAAAGTACTGTAGTTGCACAAACACCAAAACAATTTGGGGCACCTGCATAAAATGCCTTGAAAGTTTCTACTAACTTTACCTATATGTATCACAGCGAAAATCCTTCGAAATGCTTGATCTTCTGCCATTGCTTTCTTTACCTTTTCAACCAAAGTATCTTCAAAAAGAAAAATGTTGTTGAAATACAGTCCGGAGCAATACATTAAGCCAATTTCTACATTAATATTGATGGTAACCATTAACACAAATAAGAAGGGACCAGATAAGACATTTGCGCTAAGCATGCATTCTACCGGGTGAGTCAAAAAAAAAAGAATTAATGATCGTACACGTATTTTTTTATAAGAAACCGCTTATAAGAAACAGTAAGCTTGATTTTTTGAAAGTTAAGAAACAACCCTACCTGAATTGAAAATAAAAGCAAAGAAATTTTTGTAATTTACAATTTAAATTTTCCTATTGCACTCAAAAATATTTTGACACTATACAGTTATAGCAACTGTGTTTGGACATTATTTTGAGTATGAATTATGTCATTTACTTGATTTGAGATCTTACTACGTAATTTGGGACCACTTTAAACAAAACAAAATTAACTCTACACTTCCAGCATTAAAAGTACAAGAAACACATGAGAGACTTTTGCTAGCAAAATGGCCCAAAAAATTAAAAAACTGCCTACCAGCACTGGACCTTTGTTTCTTATAAGAAAATGAGTGTGTACCTAATCAACACTTTGACCATCCTTATTTGTCACTCGCAGGAATTAGGAGGATCAATGTTGAGGAACCACTTCAGCCACATAATTATCATCCTTAGGCCCTTGGTATCTTCAGTACTCACAAAAACACAAGAAAACCCACACAAAAAAATTCAAAGGTCTTTCACCAGTCAAGCAAAATTCAATTCATTCAAGTATCCCTCCAGTATCCTAGGAGCTTGAAATTGTCAAATGTCTGAACCATTTTTGGTGTACCCATAGTGTTTGCTAATGCATCAAAATGATAAAAGAATGTTGTACCTCTCTTTTCATCACAGGCAACTTTTGATTCATCATTCTCTACTTTTGACACTTGTTGTGTTTGTGCAATTCTCACTGCAGTTGCATGCCTAAACCTTGTAACAATGCCTGACCTGTAAAAACGAGCAATAATCGTTTGTGATTGCTGCAAACTTTGCGTAAGGTTTTGTTAAAACTAAAATACAATGTTTGTATATGATAGCTTCAGTATCTACACATTGAAAAGTTATAAGTTCTTTACTGCTTCAGCAGCAACATAAATGTTGTTAATTGAGGTGCTATCCAAGCTTGTCTTTCTGGCATCCTTTTGTGAAATGAAACTGGCAGTATGATCATTGGCCTTCCAAGAAATTTCCTTGAATTCAATTTCTCAAAATAATAATTCATTGTTTTTTGGGTGTGATCATAGAACATGTCCAAAAAATAGTTTCCATCTGTTTTGCAAAATTTTCAAAGACATGACATCTTCACCTGTTTGCTTATACACTTTTGCACTGTTGATGCGTGCAGTGCAAGCAAGATTTTATCATGGAAACATGATTTTTGGTTGCACGGTGACGTCGGAGACTGAAAATCGATCCCAGCACAGCGAGAAACATGTTTCCATATGAGCAGAATGATCCCCGATCAGTTGGCGATTAAACCTTGCATTCCTTTGGCAATCAAAACAATTATGATTGTATTGTTTAAACCTTTACCATTGTTTCAGTTCAAAGCATTTAGATCCGGCTGGTTGAATTTGAATGAAATCTTTATTGTTTTGATTGCCAATGGAACGCAAGGAAAGTCTACAACCTGTTGCTGACTGCTCAGATTTTATGGAAACAAGTCTTCCGATCAATCAGGGATGCATCGCAGACACACATCGCTGATCAATCTACGACATGTCGCCGACTGTTAGGATCATATGGAAACCAGGCTTAAGACAACTGATGTTCCAAAGAAAATGCGTCATACAAGTACATTCAAGTACATTCAATTCAAGTATTCAGTACATCCTCATCCAATTTTACTGACCTTTTCACACATTCTGGTCTCTTTCCCAGATATGTTGTAATATTTCTTACTGAAAGAAGAAAACAGCAATTCAAGCATTCAAAATTTACCAAAAGGCAAAAAAATTTAGTATTTTTGAAAATTTCTTATCAAATAGCTATAGGTGATTACGCTAAAGATAGCAGCAAGGAACTTTTTACCTAAGATGCACTGCGTAGGCATGAATTTGGTAAAAAGTTCCCCATGGCCATCTTTAGCGCAATCATCTATTATTGCTGAATTCATCATTCAGAAAAAAAATGTTTGCAGTCTGGTGCAATCAGACTGACAAGTTTGTGAGTGCGCATGAAAGTTAAATTTTCATGTCCCAGACATTCCACCAATAAACAAAGAAAACTATAGAAATGAAGTGCTCTTTGCCTGCTGGACATGTCTACATACATACATATATACATACATACTGCAGGACAGTACAAACACACATACAAAGTACATACATACGTACATACATATACTGTACACTGGCAATAAAGAAATTACAATAAAATGGATACTAAAAGTGCGGATGAAGAACAAACAAAAATTTGACATTTTTCAGCAAACTAATAAGGCCTTTCAAATTGATACTATCATCAACGACTGTGGTTGTTCTTCCTTTGTTTTACTTGAAATTGCAGGCAAAAGATGGTCCATCATGCTCATAGCACAAAAAGCAGTCTGGTGGTGCAACAAAAGACATTGCACCCAGGTTGGAAAGATTTTTGTGCACACCCAGGTGCGCACCAAATAACTTTGGTGCATAGTTGAAGATTTGGGTGTGCAAATGCATTTTGCAAGTTTTTTACATTTTGAGATGCATCAAAAATGTGAATTTTAATGCGCACCAAGGAAATTTGGTGTGCAACTAGCGTAGTAGCAGCAGTTCTGATATGATGAGGATATGAATTGAAAGTAAGAATATTCACTGAGAAAAAATAACAGCAAAAATTGTATAGTGAATGAATTGGACATTCCTCATCAGGTGCAATAACAACTATACTTTTTCTTAAAGTTTCACTTCGATGACGATGCACACAATTCAATTAGCAAACTTTCCAAGTGGTCATCGACAAACAATTTTCGTCACAGTTAACGGAATTGGGCTGTTAACTTCTGACCCTCCCCTCCCCCTTTCTTAACGGACCACTAGATTTATCACTAGATTTTCTCCTGTCGTAGGCCTGGCTAGCCTACCGCCACCTTCTCATAACTTTTGTTGGCCAGTTTGGCACACTTTCCCTAATGGGAAATATATTAGTACACAAATGATCAGATGGATAGGCCATTACTTACAAACATTGCTCTGCACTTTTGTGTCAATCCCAGCTCGACAACATGCTCTGCTTATCATGCAATATGCAGAATAAATTGTGCCATGTCTCATTTTCGTCGCCATTTTCTTTTTCCACACCATCTGCAGTGAGCCTCCTAATGAATATGAGGCTACTAGTAGACTTAACCGAAGTCTTGTTCGTCAACTGTAGTAAGTCTATCTGAATCAAAATCCACACCATAGAAATATGATCAACACTCAACGAAAGTCCTGCTATTGTTGAATTGTTGGAAACCCACTTTAAGATCTCAAACATGAAATCGTTGATAGATCTAACAAATCGTGGAAAGGGAAAGCCTAATTTTACCCTCCGGTGTATGCCCCGTGAAATGCATCCCCTTTGTTATTCTTCATTCATTCCGATTCGATGTCGTGATCTGTTTTTGATTACAAAGTACTTTGTAATCTAAGAGGGGGCTCCAGGTCAGTCAGAAAGAAAGAAAGAAAGAAAGAAAGTCCGTCACGCTCGTTAAAGCAATTGATTAACGTTTTATCTCTGCTAATTGGCACTGAAATAAAGAAAGCGCACAGAAAGCGCATACAAGACAGAAGTTTCCCGCGATCCTATAGCAACATTTGACGTCGGCTTATTTCATGTTAGACAGATTTGACACCATAAGATGGATAAATCACCACGATGTTTACCCTGGCACAACAACAAATTTACCCAGAATTGGCACGTTCTTGACTTCATTAGCAGCTTAATTATGTTGAAACAATCGTTTTCTAGAACGAACGCATCATTAGCCACTTATTGATAGTATTCATTATGCAAATAAGTCAACTTTAGAGGATGATGTAACCGGCGGCCTGCACAGAGGCTAGCATTCGCAGCATCACCGAAGGTAGACGGACCCCCCTCCTACACAACTACAGATGCAAACGTCGCAGGTGAAATTGAGAGGAAAGGTGCAGAATCCCAGCAAACAATGGCGCATTGACTGGGGGAAGGCACGTGATCACACTGAACCAAAACATCTTCATGCATATGATTCTGCAAAGAGGTTATCTTCGTGACTGCTTGTCTCATCAAACTAGATGCCCGCGAATAGAAACGTTCTGCAGGGTTCTGCATAAGTAATTTTGCGTTATCGTAAATCTCACATGACATCTAATTTGAGACAGATGCACCAATAGTTTCATGCACGAACTAAGCAAACTAGGGGTAATGACTTTTGATTTTTTGCGTATCATCCTCGTTTGACATAAAGATCAAAATATTGCTTTTCAAACGATTCTTGTTCTTATACAAGGCGCTTGATTTTCTATTGAAGGCAACTTTAGCAGCAACACTCATCTGACTGTAGCAGCATCAACGATCATTTGGGCTTATGGAGAAATCAATATTTAGTTTTCTTATGCTTGCTTAGCTCAGGTCGTACTTTGTAATCATCCAAAAGGATCTTATGTTTATTTTATCACCACTGGTTGGCATTTCCGTGTGTGGATCATGTGAGTTTCATGTGATCATGAGATCCCGTGTCGTGACGCATTTCCGTTTGGCAAAACATAGGTCTACCCTTGGTCTAGACCTGTCTACCCAAATATGGCATGCTATTAATAAGAACGATGCTGATTGGTCTAACGAAATCCATTTGCGCTTATTGAGATGTACAACTGGAATTTGATTTGCTTATTTTTGAATGAGATTGTTCTCTTTGACAATCACATCAGGAAACACGGCAGCTGATTGGCTTTGATTGTGTACTTGATAGACTTTTAGAACGACGCAACAAATAACAGGTCTTGTTGGGGATACGAACAGGCTAAGTTGCGAGCCTCAAGGAATCCCCCAAAAAGGGCTCCAGATCGCATGCGCAGTACTGATTTTCTTCACTTACGTAATATGCAAATTAGCTTGATCGTTGAGAACAAGGGAAGAAACAAAAGCAGCGATGCGCATGACAACATGAGCCCCAACGTCGATTCGCTCTCAACAAAGCTGAAACACAATGTATCAAAACAACAGGGTCAGCACTTCATCTCCCCAACAAGGTCAGTTTATACTCACCATCAACAACTGGAAGAAAAAATTCAACGAAAAAGATGGCGAGATTAATGCGTCCAGCTACTATCAAGCAAGTCCTGCGAGGGATCACTGTTCCCATCACAAGATTGGCTAGCAATGAAGCTGCGTCGATAGCTGAAGATGTGACTTTGAAAAGGACTGATTCGCTTGCTCAACCTTTGAAGAAAAGACATGGTATTAAAGTTGAAAGTTTTTTGTTTGTTGCTCTCTTCGTTTGGTGAAATATTTTGTTGTCTTGTTGTTTCTTGGCATCACGAAGCGAAGAAGCCAGGTTTGAGTTGCCTTTCCGGCTTTCGATGATTTTCAGCTTGAAATTAACGACAACTATTTGTCCCATAAAAATCTTCACATTTTTCATAGATACTTTTATATGAAGACATTATGCTTCATTTCTACTCTAAAAACAATAACACTCAGTAAAAATATCGTGCTATTTATTGGAGGTAGTATGTAAAACGATATCGTGACGCTGCTGGATGCCATGACGGGGTGTGCCTACGAAAAATTTACCCTGCCCTGCTACAGAATTTTTCGGTTAAAATGATAACCTGCTCTAGAAAAAATTGATGAAAAGCATACTCCAAAACATGAAATTTGACCGAAAAATGACCGATCTAACAGAATATTCCCTTATGACATGTTTTAAAAACCTCTCCGAAAAATTGCCTCATTTTGATACCCTATGCTAGAAAAAATTGGTGAAAAAGCAACATCCCTGTCGGACAAATATACTAAGTACCTCCCCCCGGATGTAACTTGAAATAACAACGTTTCTTTTCCTTTCCACCAGTAAGAACTGGCTTTGCTTGTCACGATATGCATGGACGGGCGAACATCACGCACCTGATAAAATTGCTTTTATTGTTAATCTCACAATAACAGCTGACAATATTGTTTAACTGCCCACGTGATGCTGTTGTTTATCGCATTTCAACGCAGTCTTGGTTATGGTTTAATGGTCATGGTTTTAATACCTGGTCATTCATTCCCCTTTGTGACTTTGTTTTGTTTTTATATTTTCCAAGTACTTTTACAAATGGTCATGTGATAAGTGAAAATTCAGTGATTTTACTTTAGCATGTGATCAGTTCAAACTGGTCATGTGATGTGACCTGTTATTATACAGGAACATTTTAATCTTGCTTGAGTGATCATATGATAAATAATGTGTACTGCTGATAATCTTAAAATATCATTATCTTTTATTCTTGTAGATACAGTCTTAATTTATAATTGTTTCATTATTATAAACTTGGTTCCTTATCTCATCACAAGATGATAGCCTGACAGGCACGACCACTGCACGACCTCGTCCCCAGGGCCTTTTGTTATATTGGGACGGAGACGAAAAGGCCCTGGAAATAGTAAAAAATAAAATATCAGATTAAAAATGTCGAACGAATGTCGTAAGTCTAGAGTGTGCATCATTATTCTACCCTGCAGTTGCTCATACAGCCAGAAGTTTATGCGAGTTAAAGATGCCGAATCCCCCTGCCTCTAATTGTAGTTCGTACAACTGTGAACTGTACTTCAGTGTCCTTCTGTTCTAGTCTGCAAGCGCCTTCGCTGCGCAGCTTTCTTTGCGCGTGCGCAGGATAGTTATTAGCCTGCGTGCAGACTCGAAAAAAAGTACTTAAATTGTAGGTACCAGTACAATCTTGGATTCGTTACAAAAGTTTGACGGATTAACGTCTATTAAACGTTTGTTCCTTATCTACAGAATACACTCATTTTTTTTTATAAGAAACCGCTTATAAGAAACGGTAGGCTCAATTTTTCGAAATCTATGAAATAGCCCTACCTGAATTGAAAAAACTAAGAAACGTTTGTAATTTACAATTTTAATTTTCCAATCGCACTCAACATGTTTTGACACTGTACAGTTATAGCAACTGTTTGGACAATATTTTGAGTGGGAATTATCTTATTTACTTGTTTTGAGATCTTGCAAAGTAATTTGGGAGCCCTTTAGACAAAAAAAAATTAACTCTACACGTCCAGCATTAAAAATACAAGAAACACCTCAGAAACTTTTGGTAGCAAAATGGCCCAAAAATTTAAGAAACTGCCTACCAGCCCCGGAGCTGAGTTTCTTATAAAAAATGAGTGTAATTCTGCTCTGGAGCGGTGTAAGGGCTCTTGATCCGTAACAACTTTGTTCGACCAAAACTGTACCAGTTCGTTGTCGTAGACTTGCCTCAAGTCTGTTTTGTCAACTGTAATAAGTCTACCGGAAAGTATACTTTTCCCCTCAATTTTTTTTTGACGAAATTTTTTTTTGACGAAATAGACTTGGGGCAAGTCTATTGTAAACGTGGCCTTGGCCTAAATACTAGAACGATGCATTTACTTTTCACAGGGCATTTGCTGTCTAACCCAAGAACTGAATTTAGAACAGTCCACAAGTATCAAGGAAAACTGAAAGCAGTTATTCTCGATTGGGCAGGCACCGTTCTGGACTGCGGGGTTTATGCTCCAGCGGTTGTCTTCGTTGAAGTCTTTCAAAATGAAGGGGTTCCAATCACGATGGAGGAGGCCAGAGAACCAATGGGTGCACACAAAAGGGTGCACATTCGCAAAATCACGCACCAAGAACCTGTCAGAAGAAGATGGTTCGAAAAGTTTGGGAAGTATCCGGATGAAGAAGATGTAGAGAGGATGTTCCAGAATTCTATCCCAATGCAGGTAAATGGGCTCTAAATTAAACATAAAATTTCGGACATTAAGTTTTTCGGACATTTCACACGTGCTCCAAAATACTTACTTTCCCGAAATATTTTGCATTACAGAAAAGTATCACAAAGGCATTCTTACAAGTAAAAATACCGAAAACATTTTAATTTTCTACTGGAACCATTTTAGCAATCTTTTTAATCATTCTCATTGATACTTTTTTGATGGAAACTTCTAACGAGGGACCGGAAACCCTTTGAAAACTTGATCTGTAAATTTAACATGCTTAGTACAGAATACGTAAAGTAAACTGTAAGTACAAAGTTTTTGTAGTTGTCCTAAACTTCTGTAAAAACGTCAGGAATTCCATGAAACGTACGTACAAAACTTTCTTCCAAAAATACTTTGTCCAAAATCTATACGTCTGAAAGAAATAGTTTGCGCTTAATGTTGCATGTACCAATAAGGTCAGATTTTGTAAGAATGGACTTGTAAGCACAGGATTGTCTACGTCTAATAAGGCAACATGATCAAAAGCAGCGAAACTGGATGGCTACGTCAATCGAGCTGCAAGCGAGCCCCGATCCGCTGTAATTCGGGTATCTGTAATGGGGCTAGTTATCGTTGCTATTCTAACGCTCATATACTTTAGCATCTTTAGCATCGATCTGCAGCAAACCGTCCAACTACCGTCATAGCCTTTGCAGCGAACCGTCCAACTACCGTCAATTCAATGTTTTCTTGTAGCAAATACCTTGGGAGACTTGCATAAAACAAAAGTTTGGGCAAGGAAAGAAATGAAAAATATAGATCGATAAGTAAAGTTTGACTTCAGTTGACTCAGTTCAACTACTCCAGTGTGAATTCATAGTTTAATCGCTTAGGCCAAGTTTGATGTTCAGTCAGGCATTCTGAAATTGCATGATGCCTACACTGTGTGATCATCCCGGGGGGGGGGGGGGGGTACTTGACTAGGGAAATGACGGGGTGTGCGGAAAACCTCTCCACACCCTGCACCCTGTCGCATAAAAAATAGGCCAAAAGTATACCCTGTCGCATAAAAATTTTGCCTCTCAAATACAGTGTAGAACGCAATTTTTGCTTGTGATACCCTGTCGCATAATTTGTTTACCTATTATAATACGCTGTCGCATAATTTTCGCTAGAAAATGACACCCTGTCGCATAATTTTTACAGCAAAAGGACACCCTGTTGAGCGGCACATCCCGTCAGGTCGAGTATGGGAGTGCCCCCCCCCCGGGGTGATCATGGCTCTTCAAGTTATATGAAGAGAACGCTTCTTCAAGGGGAAAATCACATGATCTGAAGTTGGAGTAAATAAATAACCTTAGCTGAATTTGTTCATATACTTTATTTTGCAGCTTGCCTGCTTGCGAGATTACTCCAAAATGATCGATGGTGCTGTCGAAACAGCCAATCACATTCAAAAGGATTTGGGGTTAAAAATTGGTTCAACAACCGGATTCACAACTGAAATGGTTGATATCCTCAAATCCATCGCACAAGAGGCTGGATATGTCCCAGATGCTATTGTTGCTGCTGATCAAGTCCCCCAAGCGAGGCCGTACCCATATATGGTATGGTCTAACTTGATCAAGTTGGATGTCAACCCGATCCAGGCCGTTGTGAAAGTTGATGATACTGCGGACGGTGTCCGAGAAGGGATCCTCGCTGGATGTTGGAGTGTCGGATTGGCCCGTACTGTAAGTACTAGATCATTTATTAAATTTCAGTTTACATTTGCTATCTCGACTGCCTGTTATCCAGGGACGCCGGACGGGGCACATTTTTAGGGGGGAAAACTGAAAATCTGAGGGCAAAACAATAGGAAAATAACATATTTAGGCCATTTTCGAGAGGGCAGGAGGGGCGGTTGCCCCCCCACGCCCCCCTCTCCGGCGTTCCTGCTGTTATCTAGAACTGTACAGACGTTCTATGGGGAGATCTACGTGTTGTTGCTTCAATTTTTCACCGGGGAAATTACCATGGTGAATTGTTGAATATGCCCATACATTTTAGACCGGAGCGGGGTGTAAACTACACCCTAATTGACATCCTCCTTAGCTTAGCTCAGAATGAAGAGGAGAACCAAGTAGGGCACGTAAATTGCTGCTTGCCAATGTTTATTGTCTCGCTACCTATGATTGGGTTGTTTTTGTTGTTGCTGTTGCTGTTATCGTTTCATTCAGTTCAAAACTGGAGGCAAGAAGCTTATGTTACGCGTCTTCTGAAAAAGCTCTATTTTGCCCCCTTCTAGCAGCAATTTTGAATAAGTCTTCATCTCTATTAAGCCCCAACTGATATCAAATGCCAGAGTTTATCAAAGATTTTTGATTGACTTAGCTAAACAAGTGTGCGTGTTAATTTTGATAAAGTTTGGGATAAAAGCTGCTCTGAATTTGTGTATTGGAGTCTGTAATATCCCTGATGTAGGGAGGCGAGAGGGTACGAATACAATGACCTGCTACATGGTTGTGTAGTACTGAACTGATTCTAAATCGTACAACATGCTTATTTACATAAATGCTACTAAACAAATACATTGTCATAGGGTGTCCATAGTACAGGATACTACAGAGTCGTAAAATTGTATGTTGATTTTGCAATGTGTAGCCCTGTGTTTTGACTTTGTGAATAAGCCCCCTCTCCAATAAGCCCCCTCTTGTATAAACCCCTCGAGAGTCTCCAAAATTAAATAAACCTCGACCCGATTTGGAATCAGTTCAGTACAACAGAAGCTTGTAGCAGGTCATTGTGTTCGTACCCTCTCGCCTCCCTACATCAGGGATATTACAACATGCTTGCCTTGTTTTAGGGAAACTACGTTGCTCTGAATGAAGAAGAGATTGCCTCATTGTCAGTTGAAGACTACGAAAGGCGCCTCCAAAGATCTTACAATATTTTGGCCAGCGCAGGGGCGCATTACGTCATTGATACTATCAATGATTTGCCTGCAGTTATTGATGATATCAACAGGAGACTGGCTACAGGAGAAACTCCATAGACTTCCCACACAAACTAAAGAAGGACATTTTAAAAGTTGTTTATTCGTAGTAATTTTGTTCTGAATTTTGGTTTATATATTGTTAAAAGAGGCAATTAATGCTCGAGGTACAGTAGTTCCTGTAACACCTTAGATTCACCTTTCATGGCCTTTAATGTAGTTTTTATGACATCTTTTTTGTAACTCCAAAGCAGAAACTACAGTGTTAAAACATGACGGTTTCTTGGTAGTGATAAAGTTCTGTAGTTTTCGTTTAGAATTATTAATTTTTGATGTGGAGCATATTATGAACCTGGGGCATATTTGAACAGGGAAGGATCGTTAGATGTTAGGGACATGAAAACCTATTGCTGCATACCCGAGCAAAGCTCAGCTGAGGTCGAAAACACTGCTGATAAAAATTTAGGCCAAAGAATGGGAAAGCATGCAGCCGCTTTCTTGTACTGTTTCTTTTCACGACACGTTGAATATCTCGTCTGCTGAAACTTGCAATGTTGAAACTTGAACGTTTTAACCATGATAAAACACAAAACTACTCACTACATAGCATCCTTATTAAGCTTTCGATATCAAATAATTTTGAAGCTTTGTACCGAGCCTGCGTACAGAACAACAGACTCCGCTGATTTCCTTTCAGTAGAAATCAGTAGAGACTGCACGCAGGCTATTTCGTTCACACTGCTCCGTTTTGTTCAAAAACGGAGAGAAAAACCTCCGTTTTTGTGAAAATGTTCACTCTGATCCGCACAAAAACGCCACAAAAACGGAGGTTTTCAAAAATGCTAGCAGAAGCGGATATCCACAAAAACGGAGGGTTTTGAAAATGCCCTTGATCAATGTGAACGCTAGACTGATTACGATGAGTCCCAGTAATCGCTATTCAAAACGAGACTATTACACCAGACCGAGACCGCTCTTACTGGGACTCATATTATTACGGCACAACCTCGATTCCAGGGCTATCATTGTCTTCAGCCTCTCTTCTTCAGCACAAATGATACCCCTGGTTCCTACCTGCTGTTTTGTGGTGAATGTATTCTAATTTATGTCAAAAAATTATGCAAGCACTCTGTTCAGCAATGGCGTCATATTCATCACACAGCAAAACTCAAAGGTGTGGAGGTCAACTGTTTCCCGCGCTTGCAATCTGATGGCGCGATTCAAGCAAAAATGTGTCTTGTTGTAGCAAAGATTCAATAAAAGTGAACTGCAAGTTGACAATTTTACTGTACTGAAGCGAGAAAACAAAAGATGTCGCTGCTAGCCGGTAAGTTTAGTTCGTGCCGTGATTTTACACAAGTCAAGATAGTTTTGTATTGTCTCATTCTTGGCCTTCTCCAAGAATGTTTTAAAAAATTTTCAGTTATCTGTTGGATATGATTTTCTCATATTTCATCCATGTTGTTGGGAAATTAGTAAAATTAGCAAGTATTACAGCACTCCATTTAACATATCAGTTCTGATTTTTTAGAAGGTTTTCTGTTTATAACTTTAAAATCTTCAACAGGCCTCGCAACAAAAAATGATCGTGCAAAGTCTTCATATAATTCTTTGCGACGCCTAAGAAGCCATAACAAACAAGCTTTGCAGCCTTTATTCATGTTCTCCTTGTTTCTCTTGAGAACTTACATAGGCATAGGCCTAGATAGCTAAACTGAGCTTGAACACTTGAGGAAAGTCCTCTATCATTCTCGCAATCTTTGTCTGAGGTGTCGCTCTTTTATTGAATGTGAAAAATCGGTGTCTGGCACTAGAATGGTCTCTTTCCGTTGTACGACCATGACGCGTCTCATTTGAAATCAATTTCAGTCATTGACCTGAACAAATTTGAATATTGATTATCAGAATTTTAAATGTCGATGAGAAACACTCAGCCATCTATCGATCTATTCGCAACGCATTTTGACGATGCATAGACTCTCAGCTTTCGCTCGAAGTGTTGCTCTTCAAGATCAGCTATTGGAAAGTTTGAAGACATAATGAAGCAGGAATGAGAAGATATTAAAAACGATATTATAAAACTTAATCTGAACTTAATGAGAGTGCAAACATATTGTTCGCAAGTAGTTGGCATACCATTATTACTGTTAGAAAGTAAACTCCAGCATGGAAATTTTGATGCATGGAAATTCACTGTTTCAACGAGAAAAGATAGTATCAAGGTAAGTATGTAGCCTTCAGATTTCATCATAGTAAACCCAACGATAAAACCTCAATTGTGGACATACAAAAAATATGATGATGTGATGTTAGAAAAGCTTTCAGTCTTGCCATTCCGTCATATACTTTAGACAACCTCTTACGCTGTTTAACGCACATCTTTAGAGGGAACTTGAAAGGTTTTGTACAGCGAGTTTGGACTCTTCCCTCGTGATATTTCTGATTTGATTACTTGGTTGAAGATGTTGCTATTTGGTGTTGTCATAGGTACTTAAAGTAACGTTTGTAATTTTGACAGGATTTACAGCAGAAAATGATTGCTAAATTCAAATCCAAATCCAAGCATTCTTCTGAAAGTCTTAGCCTTGCGACATTCTGTTAATTTTTTGTTAATTCACCTGTTTATTTTCAGTGCTCAGTTAAATTTAAGAAAGGTAGCAAAAGTTCAATTCATTCCACTCCATCTAGCAACGAGAAATCTGGTTGAAACGGTGCCTTTTTCCTTAGCACACCATCAGGTGTATGGTGTGCTAAGGAAAGTAAAACAATTAGCATGATTGATAAAACTGTTGGCACGTTTCTTAGCAAAGAAAATAAGATGTTCATCAAGAGTTGAGTTTCTTGACATTTCCAAAATACCGGCTTCGTGTACCTATTATATTGAATAGAAAGACGTATGTACCTAATGTACAAAGAGCAGATATTCCAGGAAACACAGTACCTCTAGGTGTTATGTAGGATGTTAGATGTTACCGGGATGGCACTGTGAAGAGAGATATTTTAATTCCATTTGCAGCTTTCCGTTTGCAACAGAGGCCTCTGGAGGAATGTAAACACTTTACAAATGTTACAACCTGTTCTATGCTGTTCTTTTTAGAATCTCTGTTTGCTTAGGCAAGAATTTTCCTTATTGTTTGCATCGTTAGGCCCATTCACACAAGTACGAAAACAATCCACCCATATAGACTTATCACAATTGCTTTATTTCTGGTTCCCTTTGTGTCTCCTGGAGTGGTAATGATGTGATAATATATGTAATAAGTCTGCTATACGGCCGGAGTTAATTTATGCAAAAAGCTGATTGTTTTAGCATTAGCCAATGAAAATGAAGAAAGAGCCTCGTAGGCACCAGGGTAACAACTGGCCGCCCATTGTTACCCTGGGTTCGAGGTTGATTACGGCAATATTTTTGGACTGACTTTTTTCACTTTTGAACGCCCTTGGGAACGAGGCTGCTATACACAGCCATGTACAAAGTATGCAACAAAATACAACGCCATTAGAATCTCTGCAAATTCGATTGATTGCTGTTGACCAACGGAAACTCGAAGCTCAAAGCAGAGTTTCAAGGAGCTTGGCCGGACAAAACAAAGTCTTACGAACAAGAGGACCATGAAAACAGTTGGCGACAATATCAAATCTTGTACGTAGGTACTATTTTGCTGCTTTCGCTAAGCATTAACTGATTTATTGTGAAGTTTTCAAATCAATGTGTTTCATTTGAAAACTACAAATGTTTGTGCTTTTCTGCCTAGGCCCTTATCGAAACGAGGCAGTCATAGTCATTTCAAAATAATGGCGTTTGATTATGAGTCGTAGTTAGGAGCGTCCGGCAGTATTTCAATAGCGATAACTACGACCATATCATCAGTCTATGTGAACGCACAAAAACGGAGGATTTGGAAAATCCAATATTCAACAATGAGTTTCACAAAAATGGATCAATGTGAACGGACAAAAACGGCTGTTTTTCCCTCCGTTTTTATACAAAAAACGGAGCAATGTGAACGGGTAGCTTGGATGCCACAAAAATGGATACTAACAAAAACGGAGCAGTGTGAACGGGGCCTCAGAAAACTGTTTTGAAACCAAGGCTCTTACATTGTTTTATTGTTTACACACAGTACAACAGTAGTTTATCGTATCTGTTGTGTAGACTTATTACAATTCGTCCCCGTTTTCGCTCGCAATTACGAAAACTTTATGACCTCTCTGTTGTGTACGAAAATTTTCCGCCACAAAATAACAGCCAAACTTGAGAAACAGCAACAAAACATCCTCCCACGCATAGGCTCTATTTTCCAAACAGCCTGGCTCCCCGTGCCAATTTGACCGCGTTTGGGTGAGAGGCTGAGAGTGGCGCCCAAGTCCATCATTTTATACCTCTCTGTGGAGACTAGGCCTCTCAATCCAAAATGACGTCAGGAAACAAACCAGACTGTTTTCGAAATAGAGCCTGCACAGAGGAGATTAGATACGATTTAAAAGTATTTGTCTCCTTGTATTCGATGACTTTTGTAGAATATATTGATTTATTTAGGTTTTAAAAATTCAATGTCTATATTTGAATATTTCTTTGTAAATGTGTAGTATGTAGAATCATGGACCTGATATCTTACGTTTTAGCACGATCGTGTGTTTTTGTTGCAATCTCCTATTCAGTCATCTCACCTAAGATCTGGCGGAAATTATCAGGGATTTTAATGTAATCAAGATACCAAAGATTGCCAATGACCACTCAGAATGAGAACAAACGAAAGATGCATCAACCAATCGTGCAATGTTTTTTACAGATTTGATCCCTATGCTACGATCGAGGGAAAATTTTTATTAAGACATCCGGTATTACCAATCCTCTTGCCCTGGTAAGCTCATTTCTGTTAGCCTGCGCGTACAGACTGCGCAGGAGAAAACGAGAGAAAAGGAAAAGTAAAGTCTGCGTAGACTGATTAGACTGATTACAATTCGTCGTAAATTTCGCTCGTTTTTTATATTTTTGATTTTAACCTTTTCGCTCAATCTACGACTCATAAAAAAGCTATGTGAAAACGAGGACAAAACTAATGTACGAGAATTCGACCGAAACTTGGTCGGTCGATTGATTGATTGATTGATTGATTGATGGATTCGATTGATCGGTCGTGCCGCAGGGAGACTTCCTAGCTGTGATGGAGGTCATGTGACTTTTCCACGCCTTCAAACTTTTTCGGAATGAGTGAACCAGACAAACTTGCGTTCCTTTGACAATCAAAACAATAAAGATTTCGTCAAATTCAGCCAGCCAGCGGGATCTAATTTCTTTCAAATGAAACAATAATAAATCTAAAACAAAACAATCATGATTGTTTTGATTGCCAAAGGAACCCAAGGTATATTTCAGAAACTTTTTGCTGAAGCCTTCTGCAACCTATTGTGAGACTGTTTTACGCAAAAAACCTGCACTAGCTATTTTGTAATAATCTCAATCACTAATATTTCTGCTGTTAATACTATGGTTAACAAAGCATAAACGTTTCAACAAGTTTCGGTTATTCTTTATCTTAAAATGCGCGAGTTTTCTGGCGTTATCGTCAGGGGAACTTTGCAATTTTTTCTAGAATGTTCTTCGGTCGGGGAAGCTCAAGAAACGAACACAAATTATTCTCGCAAAGAAAAACACCCACAAAGGCTTCTCAAAACTATAAATAATTCTCCTAAAAACATGCAGTTATCCACAAAACTCTTATGACACATTTGTTTCGTAAGCTTGAAAATAGTTTCTGTTTAAGCAGCTTTGTACTGTAGTCTGTGATTTTAAACTTCAGGAGGAAAGATAAATTTATCGGCACTTTGCAAGAACGAAGAAACGTTGTCAAGGTTCAAGCCTCTTTGACAAATTTACTATAATTTGCACAGAATTTCAAATACGAATACTTCTGCTGTTTATAGAGGAATGTTTCAAGAAATTTCGGGTATCTTTTCCACATCGAATGTGAGTTTTCTCTTAACTTTTTGCCGGGTCGAAGTACTTACCTCAAGCTCCTTTTTTGTTTTGCTCAGGCCAAAAAGGAATCCTGTGTTTCACGATTTAAATTCGCCAAGCAGTAAGTCTTCCGGGGTCTTCCTACAGCAAGTTAGCAAACAAACAAATGCATCCTTTCCCTTCAAAACTCTTTCGTACAGTGCCTTTTGAGATCATCTTTTTTCTGTCCGTAGCTGCGATGATAACAGCCTCCATTTTGGCAAAAGGCAACGCGAAGCGACCAAGGGCCCGAAAATTCCGAAAACTACCGAAAATTTTACCGAAAACTCAAAAATTTACGCGGGAAATTTAAATGAGCCAATCACAGCCGAGCAGCCCCGAATGCTGCAATCTGATTGTAACGTCAGGAACTTGACGTGAAAACGAGTTTTTGTCCTGATTTTGAGTTAGTTTGATTATGAGTCCCTGTTTGAGAGAGCGATTCCATTCAATTCAATTAGTAATTCTACTCGATAGCGAGCGAAAACTAGGGACGAACTGTAATAAGTCTATAGACTGATTACGAGTCGAGTTTCGCTCCTCCGCCAAACTGATATACCCCGTTACAACTACGACTCGTAAAAGAACAGTGATTTTCCGCCCTATTCGGGGGAGCCCATGGGGAGCCTCTATCTATCTATATTCCGCATAATACATAAACGCAAACGCAAAGCGAATGCAATTATCTGCCGGCATGATCTGTGTTTTGCGTTGGATAGGCCCCCAGAAGAAATCAATGTTTGCTACGGAGATTTGGATATCGAATTGTGAATATAGATGCAAATCCCATGGCTTTTTCTCCCTTTTTCATTGTCACTTGTATTGAATTCTCCCAGTTCCAGAACTGTGTGCTAAACTAAATAGAAAATAAAAGTGAATATGAAAAAGACCATGGGAATTGCTTCTATGCTTACCATTCGATATCCAAATCTCCGTAGTAAACATTTTTTCCTCCGGGAGCCTACTCTGTTGTTTCATAGCTAATTGTTTACATTCAGGTTGAAATAACACACCGGCTTCTTTGTAAACAGATTGCAAGGATAAACCAATCATATTTTTTTATGCATTTTGCTTCCTGCAAGATGATTGGTCCTCCTGGAACTGGGAGTGAACAGGCCGGTTTTTTCGCTGTTTGTTATGAGTCCCAGTTTGAGCGGTCTCGGTTTGGTAGGCAGTAGTCTCGTTTTGGTGAGCGATAACTTGGACTCACCGTCATCAGTCTAAAGTCTGCGCACCAGCGCCAGTTTTTCCGTTTTGCTGACTCTGCATTTCACGCAAAGCAATCACGAAACTTTTTCTTTTCTCTCGTTTTCTCCTGCGCAGTCTGTAAAGTCTGCGCGCAGGCTACATTTCCGTTGTATGATTCATCAGCAAACGGCTCAATTTTTTAAAATCTTTAAAATGGTGGTTGTAAAATTCGATCACATTTTTCTAAGGACTGAATAGCTGGAACTTGAGGTACTTTCCTGTAAATCTGCCGTGGAAATTTTTTGATAAATGTTGATTATTTTTAAAATGGCGGCATATTAATTATTTTTGAAAAATTCATCGAACATTTTGAAAAAATTCAAATCATCGGTAATCTTAAATCAATGGAGGTAAATTGATACAGCCTTCGAGAACACCATAGTTTATGAAGGTCTACAATATAGCGGTAACAAGAGATTTGAAGCTCTTCTGGTTTCGGATTTATAAGATTTATTAGAAAAAAATTCTACTCGAAATATCAGAAAACTGAGAAACACCGAAACTGATCTCTCCTTAGCATTACGAAAAATTAACAATGGGCAGAGGGCTATATCTTTTCGTGAACCTAAGCTTTGGAATCAACTTGAACCTGATGCTAAACAGGCACCCTCCCTTGCCACCTTTAAGAGAAGAATAAAAAACTAGCCATGACGAAAATTCCTATTTTGTTAATTATTATGTAGCGATCTTAATGTTTTGCCACGGCCCCCTGAAGAACAGTCCTTATGGACTGACGGGGCTACCGTGCCCAAATAAATAAATAAATAAATAACTAAAAATGTATAAATTTGATGACATAACAGCACAGCCTCAAAATAATAAATGCCGCCATTTTGAAACTAATCAAGACATCAAAAGATTTCCACGGCAGATTTACAGCAAAGTACCTTAAGTTCCTCTCAAGCCATCGAGTTCTTAGAAAATGTAACAGAATTCTACACCCACCTTTTTACAGATTGGAGCCCTGTGCTTTTTTTTATATCAGTGAAAAATTTGCAAAACTACAGATAATCTAACAACAACTAAGTAAAGCTAATACAATTTTTTCATAATTCAAAAGAAGCTTCTAATAGATATAGCACAAATTGAATTAACAATACGATTACAATATAATACAAAATACGAAAACGATTACAACATAATAAGAGACGATTCACAAGACGATTTACACAACTATACCACAAGAGGTGTGATCAAGCACATCTCTCCTGCAGCCAACAAGCAACGATGAACAAACAAACACCGACAATCTAACAAAACACAGAAGCCGTTTCTATTCCAATTGGAACCCTTAGTGCTTACTTATGAAATAAATCCCTTTGGTAAGGGATATTCAGATGCCGCCAAGGGCGCTTAAAAAGTTTTGGCGCTGTTTAGAACAAGGCGAGCTGATATATATCGTGTGACCCCTATTGGAATAACTCCGGCACACAAAGATCACATGTTACACGAAGGACACAACCAAAGAAGACGGAGAAAAAGGGGTGCAGCTTAATTAAATCTGTTTGTAGTATTAATAAAAGTGATTGTTGCCAAGAGAATGTTCTTATTCGAAGATTCACTAAAGCGATCATTGCCATAGAGTAGGAGTGTGAGCAGTTCTACATCGTTCAACATATTGCAGTTCACTCCATGGGATGCACAAATGGAGGTTACTCTGTCAAGGAGCACAGTTCTGTGGGTAGCGTATTCTTGGCAGAGCAGCATAAAATGGGTGGTAGTTTCAATACCATCGTTTGTTAGACACATTGGATCGGTGGTATCAAGGAAGTTGTGTCTGAACCTGTGTTCTCGCAGAGGACTTAAACCTACTCTCAGTTGAGTTAATCTACGCACACCTGAGGGGTCATGGATACCAAAGATTTGATTTTGAGCCTATGCTTGATTTCTCTGGAAGTAAACAATTTGCGAAAAAGCGTTAAACAAAGATACATGATTCGATATGCAAAAATATTACAAATTTCAATTTATTCCGACACAGACAATCAATAATAAAAGCAAGACCCGGGGGGAGGGGGGTACTTGGAATACGAAAGTATGGGGAGGAGGGAGATACCGCTGGAAAATCTGAAAAGGCACCCTGTACCCTGTTCCGGACACTGTCCCGAAGTAAATTTTAAAAACATTACCCTGTTCTTGATTTTCTTCATAAAAAATTGTAGGATGCCCCAGAAATTTGATAGAAATCTATGAGTGCAAATGGCTTACAAAGACGTTATTCAGTAGTCAATTATAGAAAAAATGGACCCTGTCATGGAGCTGACTGTACAAAAGTGATACCCTGTTCCCGGAGTAGGAATCCTGAAAATGATACCCTGTCCAGCGGCACGTCCCCGTACGGAAAAATATATGAGTGCCCCCCCCCTCTCCCGGAGCAAGATTACATTCATACGATGTTGATACAATTTGAAAACGAAAAAAATTACACGGATAGGGAAGTTCACACTTCTACTCATAAAAAATTCACCTGAAAAGTTTGGTGTACCAAATTTTCTTGATTGATGACATTCATTACACAGATATAAATGTTGCCATTCTGTCCGTTCTCAGATTTGGCTACCATTCGCCGCACGGTCATAGTATCTTTCCTGAAAGAACAAGAAAAACTTCTGATTGAAAATACCGTAAAAGCTCTGCTTAGCTCCCCTCTCTATAGAGCCCCCTCTGTTATAAGCCCCTCCCTTCTAAGCAAAATGCTAAATAAACCCCCTTAACTGTTAAGGCCCCTACTTACATCAAATGCCACAGGCTACCAAAGATATTCCATTTAGGTAGCTAAACAAGTTTGCTTCGCGCACGCGTCGAGTTCGTGTATTTGACTGATAAAATCGTATGTTCCAGATTGCACATTCCAAGGTACCCGCTCCACCGTAGAGCAGTGGGCACACCCATATAGGGGTGCAAAGTTGTTCTGTACTGGTCTCTTCGTTACCCTGTAGTTATCTTTTGTTATTTCTTTTTTGCTATTCTTGGTTCTGTTTTCCTAATATCCTTTGTTTTCCTAATATAATATTTTAATGTTCAATACTTTGAATTTATTGGAATTTTAAAATGAAATGAACTGAATGTTATGATTTTTAGACCCTGTGCAGCCTGAAATATACTCACCGCTTCTTGGGGAAACTCACTGGCAATAAATGGCCTCATGTAACGCCACGGGATTGTTGCTCCAAATATTTTTGCTAATGCCTTTGAGCTGCATACAACTAATACGAATGCAGAAACCTCACTGCTGCTTCCTTCTTGCAATTTTTGCTTTAGAAACTCTTCAAAAGCTGAATATTTGATGTTGGGACAATTCTCAAAAAGATCTTGCAACTCCGAGTTGAGAACCTGAAATAATAGAACAGATCGTCACTCAAATATCTTGAACTTTTGGACCATGAATTGAAACAATTTATATTGGTAGTGGATCGGTGGGAACATTTTTTATAAGAAACTTGGATCAGCACTTAGTACTAAAAGTTTCTTAATTTCGCATGAAAATTTCGGTGTTTTAATAGTAAAAGTTTCTTAATCAGTTTCTTATTTCTTTGGGCCTAAAATTGCGGTATTGTTCGAAGTTGAGCCTTCTTCTCGACAAAGGGCTTCCATTGGCATTGACATGCCGAAGCCATGCACATCAAGGCAAAAATTTACCAACTTTGCAGTTAAAAGTCAAGAAAGGACGAAGGTACCTTTGTTAGAGAGACATAGAATAAGAGAGACATACAAAAATAAAGTTTTAGAGTTTCTTAACTGTTCTTGAGCGTAGTACTAGAGTTTCTTAACTTTTTGGTCATCGTAGTACTAGTTTCTTATAAACCAGTTTCTTGTAAAAAAAAAACGTGTACAGTACCATTCCACATTCCGCAGTTCTATTCGAGCTACATTTCGAGATCGTATGGGAGCTATTCTATGACCAATATTCTTTTAATCGAATGGGTTTCAAATACATTTTAGCTATTTCGCTAAACTTTGAAAACGTTGGAAAAAGCTACGCTGTGAAAATACAAAATCTGCTGTAAATTCGAAAAATACTGAAGATTTCTGAAAAGTCCAACGGTAGAAATATAGAGAAATAGCAAAACTTTCTTTTAAGCCATTCATTTAAAAGCAATAGGATACAGAGTTTTTAATCCACCTTTTCACACAAATTTAAAGATTTGGAACCTATGTTTCATATGTGAAATTACTGGTTTCGAAAACTATAGGTTGTCCTGAAAGAATTGTGCCCCGCTTGTGTGACTGCTGTGGAGGAGCTGCAGTATCAATTATTTTCTCGTTTTTACACATTTGCATCAACTTAAAGTTTGAGACCCTTGCCTTCTTGAGTTAACCTCACATGTGGTTGCTGATTTATGACACAGCAATGTCAAAATTAAGTAAATTTTGCAAAATATCGTTCAATTCTAATTCTTTTCTGAATAGCTAGGGGGCTTCTTATATATTTAGTTGTATTTTAGTTTATCTCCTTCATGTGATGGCCCTGGGGTAGTCATGATCTTTTGCTCCCCTTGGTATCGTTTCTGTAGTATTGTATGGTAGCTCGTTTGTAATCTTAGGTAATTCGTAAATTGTAAATTTTTAACATTGAATTTATTGAAAAAAAAAATAAAAAGTAAATTTTAAAAGACAGGTTTCTAGCGTCATATTCAAATTTTTTCTAAATCTTTAGAAGGGTAAATAAAACTGTTTATCTTCTACGGAAGATTAAGAAACTTCCACGGAAGAAACTTTCATGAGTGGGATAAAACGCGAAATTTTTGGAATAAACTTTCGTGAATCTGCCAAAATGGGAAATTTGGCGGAAATAAACTTTCCAAATATACCACAATTTGCGGGAATTAAAAATTTGCAAATTTCATAGTTTAAAACATTTCGCAAGAAAAAATTTCGTAAATTGTATAGTTTTGGCAATTTCGCAGGAATACACTTTCGCGAATTTCACACTTTTGGAAATTTCTCGGAATGAAATTTCGCAAATTTCAGTCAAAACGCGAAAGTTTCTTCCCACGAAAGTTACTTCCCTAAAGTCCAAGACAACACCGTCAATCCTTTTACAAATGCAGAAAAGCTTCAAATGCAACGCTATAACTCTTTCTTTCAAACCTTACTTGATTTTGATTTTAAAATTGCTGGAGAACAATAGAAGTGCTGTTTTGAAGCAAGAAAAAGGAAAAGGAAATGCCGTATTATTGCTGCAACACCAAATAACGCCGTATTTCAGAGACAAGCCGAAATGAGTAGAACTGATTTAGTATTAGCCGAGGCAGAAGACCCGCAAAAGTAGTAAATTGTATGTGTTTCTTTATCGTTTGCCTACGAATACGCGCCTGGTGGAACCATTTGATGTTCTGCGCCATCCACGCTCTCTTATGGTTCATACACTGAGCTTTACCCCCCCCCCCCCGGCCAATTTAACATACACTAAAAACTCGCATATGAGAACCCTAAAATTTTGCAAGTCAGCCTGGGTTCTTAAACAACGAATACAATTTATAGGTTCTTATAAGATGGTAGCCTAATTGACCGCGGATTTTTACGGTAGCTCATCCCTGATTACCTCTAATTCTTCACCATGCTGACTCTCCAAGTTGTCACCTGCATTCCGAAGATCATCAGCTGCTGCTTTGATCTCTTTTTTGTTTTCATTTTTTAATCTCTCTGCCTCGTCAGTATGCAGCAATGCAGCTGTCACAGCTTGTCGTCGTTGGGTTGGAATTTCCCCATCAAATTGTGCCTTGTTTGTTTCAGGATCTCTTGATGCTACAAGGAAAAGCAGAGCTCAAGATAAGACAAATCAATTCTGCTAACCGGTTGACCAAAAAAAACTTTACGAGCTAGATCACACATAGTTTCCTGAAAGGAAACTTCTTTCGATAGAAGCACATAACTTCTCTTAAAGGGGCTTCGTCTCCAAATTCCAGTCGAAACGGTGATTTTGAAGTTTTTTGATTGGCAATATCACACAGACGTTTACCTGTTTTTTCGAAAATGAAAGCATCATTTTGAAGATAGATCTTTGTACTTCACAGAGGAAAAATCCAAACATTCATATCTCTTATGATTGCTTGGATATAAGTAGATTTTTAAGGAGCAATTTTTGGTGGCGTGAGTGTAAACAAATTGCAGAAACATGGAGAACAATTTGGTTACGGTTTGGCGACGTAGCCCCTTTAAAAATCACGTGCAAAAAGCAAGAGTTCGCCCTATTTGTCCTACTGGTTTCGGGGCAACTTTTGCGGCTTTGTTTGTTTTGAATTACTGGTTGAGAGAGTAGCGGACCACAGCACCAATGGTCCCAGAAATTTTTTCAGGTCTCCAGGAAGGAAGAAATGCGAGAAGAAGGGAGAATTGATGATTCGATTTGTGTGAAAATCTAAATTTTCTCTTTGCATTTCAAACGAAGTCTTTAGGAATATGGATTGATGTTTGGTTAATTTAGGCGGTCTCCAGACTACAACAATACACTGTTTATCAGTTGGTAAGTAGTCAGTCGCAAAGTCAACAAAATTCGCTAAACATCCTTTACAACTGAGATTGGGGATTACTGACCAACCCTACCAAGGGGCGGATCCAGCCAAAGTTGAGGGGGGGGGGCAAAGTTGCAACGCCAAATATACAATAGAAATTGAGCGCGCTACTAAATAACGCCTTGATTTATATGTTTCCCCCATATTTAAATCGAAACAGTTGAAAAATTATGCGTTAGAGTCAGGAAGAGGGGCGCTTTTCTTGCCAAGAGGGGTGCCAAGCTGAGTTTTCATCATGAAGGGGGGGGGGCAATTGCCCCCACTTGCCCCCCCCCCCTAAAATCCGCCATTGACCCTACCTGAATTTAAAAAGCTAAGAAACTTTTGTAATTTCCAGTTTTAATTTTCCCAGCACACTCAAAATATTTTGACACCATGTACAGTTATAGCAACTGTTTGCACATTATCTTGAGTGTGAATTATGTTATTTACTTGTTTTTAGATATTATTAAGTAATTTGGGAGCCCTCTTGACAAAGCTAAACTAACTCTACACTTCTGGAATTAAAAATATAAGAAACACGTAAGAAACTTTTGGTAGCAAAATTGCCAACAAATTTAAGAAACTGTCTACCAGTCACGGACCTTAGTTTCTTGCAAGAAAAATACGTGTACATCAAATTCTAATATGTTAAAGTGTGTTGTCCACTTTCCCTGTAAATGTACCAGGTGAGTGAGGAAAACCATCCCCGTTTGAAAGGTCACTGCTACCTGGATATCAAGGCAAAAATATTGGCAAGTAATTTATTTCAATAGTTACCGAGGCTGACTGCAGAACACAAGGAAATAACTTCTCTGAGGTACTTTGCATACAATAAGGGACAAATTCTTCATTGAAAAGTGCGGCCGCATTTTTTACAAAAACACAGCTAAAATCATGGTAAAACATGCGGCCGCATTTTACAATGTGGGGCCACTTTTTATAACGTGCAGCTGCACATTTCACCGCAATTTTTGGTGATTTCTTCGAAAATGGTGGCATATTTTCCAAATCAGCCACGGTAAATAGTGTGTGGATATGTTCAAATAAATCTTAAAATTTACCTGACTGAAATTGGCCACTCCGTTCTGAAAAAATGAGGGGTTTCTCAAGAGGGCCCTTCAAGAAAACTTTCAGGCAGGCCTATCACCAATTTTCTGAATATCTCACCCGGGTTACTGCAAATGGCTTCTACAAGCCTACATCATGCGGTATCCTTTTAGGACAGTGAACATGTCATCCCAGCGAGCATAGCAATATTATTCTGGGTGAATTCATCTTCAACATGCTAAAATATGTTGAAGTCACTGCTTAGGCAGAAATATTAGGGAAATTTGGTGGTGATTTTATAGGCCGTTATGAAGGTTTTCTTTGCAGAAAATCCCTCACAGTTTAGGAAGGTGGAAGCCAATTTCAGGCAGGTAAATTCTAAAATTGATTTGAGCATGTCAGCCATCAAATAATATATTGACAAATATTACCGTCTTGTATTCATGGAGCAGTTGTAGGCTTTCAAATGGGGACCTGGTGTAGAAAAATGAATTTAATCACTCTTTACCTTGTAATTCACTTTTTTTAACATTTTCCAGGTCCAGGCCATAGCTATTCATTAATTCTTCAAAGAGAAACAGGCTCTTCTGCTCTGCAGTTAAAACCATTTTCACAACTGATGAAATAAAATGTTAAAAATGCTCATAATTGTGTCAAGGAAAGGAAAGATGCATTTTGCTCTTACCTACGGGGGGAGGGGGCTTCTTGGCATTTTCTACCCTTCTTTTGGGGAGGGTCTACTGGGGTACAATGAGTAAGTTTGGGGTAAAATGGGTAAGGTGAACAATTTGGATAATTTAGATAAAATCTTTGTTCACAGTTTTCCTCTAGCTACATACAACTGCTCAAACACCCTCCTCGACATATTGAAAGTTGATTTATCAGTTCAAAGTCCACTGCTTTCCAGAAATCAACGCAACCCATTTTACCCCAGCCAACCCACTTTACCTTGATAACGGGTGCTTGAAAAGTTGTGCTTATGTCAAATTGCATCAAAGTGCTTACAGTTTATTTTACTTAGTTACTTCTTTAGTCCACTTTACCTCTAGCAGACCCTGTCCAATCCCAAAAAGTTCAATCCCCTGCAACAATGAGGTTTGACTACACTCCCTCCTCCCTCTACCAAGTGTAAATCTTTGTCTCCATAAGTTACAAAGGGGTGTCTGAATGATCACCATCAAGTATTCTCTGCCAAACCTAAACCTTCAAAACTAGAAATTTTGATTTTGGTTCTTTGCATTGTACTGGTGTTTCCTCTCTCCCCCTTCATGCTCGATTGCAGAGTATGGCAGTTTTCAACAAGAGCTGGTCTTGCAGAGCCAACTTCTTTTGTTTCATGTTGTTAATTCTCAATAGACCTATTGATTGTTCTCCTCACCTGTGCAAATGCCACACTCAGGGCCGTCGAGAGAGGGGCCGGGCCCCAGGGCTAGGGTAGGAGAATGGACCCCGGCGGCAAAATTTTTTTAGGACCACACCCTTTTATCCTTGGGCCACGCCCTCCTATGCATCGGCAAAACGCTGCTTTTAGATTTATTTACAGTCTCAATGGGCCTGCGGGCCTGAAAACGTTCCTGAAAGGAATCTACAACAAAGAAAGAAGACATAACTTATTATTGCGGGCCCCAGATGCCCCGGGCCCCCTGGTAACTACCCTGGTTACCCCCCTCTCGACGGTCTTGGCCACACTCTGCAGACTGTCCTTGGGGTCTCAAGCCACAGTAAAACATACAAATACTGTGTCAAACACAATTTATCTCTTTCGTTTTGTTCGATTCCACATACACCTAAACAATAGTTAGATGCCAGAAAAATAGCACCCTATAGTATATTGCTCCTGTTCCCTTGATAATACACCAAAATCGCGAAAATCGATACCCTTCCCGATGGCACGTCCCCATGGCATGTGTAGTGCCCCCCCCGGGTTGCAGGTTCTTTATAGTATACGCGGAGTTTTACTGTAGAACACATTCCTGCAGCAAAATTGTTATCTGAAGGTCTCCCACGGAGGGGAGGGGGGGGGTTCTTCCATAGTAAAGGTACCTGGGGATGTGCCGCAAGCAAGGGTATACTTTTTCGGACTTCTAGTCTAGCCAAGGGTATACTTTTTTGCAATTTTGGCCTACAACGGCCTTGCCAAGGGTATCATTTTTGACAATATTGGTCTAGCGAACGGTCATGATATCATATTTGGTACAAATTTGACAATATTGGTCCAGGAAATGGTCACAATTGGTCTAGCCAAGGATGCCATTTTCGTAGAAATTGGTCCAGAGAATGGTCAAATTGGTCCAGCCAAGTGTGCCATTTTCGTAGAAATTGGTCCAGAGAATGGTCAAATTGGTCTAGCCAAGGGTGCCATTTTCGTAGAAATTGGTCCAGAGAATGGTCAAATTGGTCTAGCCAAGGGTGCCATTTTCGTAGAAATTGGTCCAGAGAATGGTCAAATTGGTCTAGCCAAGAGTGCCATTTTCGTAGAAATTGGTCCAGAGAATGGTCAAATTGGTCTAGCCAAGCCAAGGGTACTATTTTCGTAAAAATTAGTCTAGCCTACGGTACCATTTTGAATATGCTCGCGGCAGACCCCTACCCAAAATTTGGCCAAGAACCCCCCCCCCCCCCCCATGAGGTCTCCTTCACATATTATTATTCAATGACTTTACTTTATGCAAGGAAACTTTCCGTAGGATGATGCCCCCGAGGCCTATAATATCGATTTCTGTGAAGTTTCGAATGCGCGAAGCCGGACCGGAAGCATCACCACGATTACGAACCAGAATTGATTGTGCCAATTGCGGCATGAAACAAAGATCAAATCAGAATTCTCACCTTCTATTGTGCTTCTTAGAGTATCTCTTCTCTTCGATTGGACTTGTTCAATCGTTGATTTGGCTAAACCAGCAACAACAAGCGAGAAATGGGAGATTTGCTTCCTTTCCTTTCCAACCAAACTGCAACGTTTCCTGCTTGGAAAAGAGCTGATTTTGGCAATACGGAATAAGAATATAACCTCCTCCGTTGCAATTAGCCGCCGTTGCAAATTGTGGCAGACATCTCAAACCCAGACCCCGCCGGTTAGAATTTACCTTTTGGCGGGAAAATAACGAAGCATGCAGGCTTAAAAAAAATTCGTTTTCATCCGTCCACAATTACCATTATTTTAATTTACGAGACAATTCATACTCCATTTATTTAGCTCAGCTGCAAAGTTCCTTGTGACTGTGAACCTTTCAACAAGGACAGATTTGGTTAGACAATAGCACGAGTTGGTTTTGATTGACACCGCAATTCAAAGCAATTAGCGATCGCAGACAAAGGAAATATTCTCAACCAGTAATTCAAAAAAAAAAAAAAACAAAGCCTCAAAAGTTTCTCGGAAACATTCGAGAAATTGTTTTTAAGAGCAAACATGAGCACATATCGAAAGGAGAAGGATATATCTACACATCTACGTAGGGCATTTTGTTTGTTTGGTTCAGAAGCTGAGCAGTAAGTGTTTTAATTACACCAAAAAAATAAGAGAATTGAATCGCCTCCCAATGGGCTTCTGAACCAAAGAAATAAAATGCTCGAGGTAGATGTGTAGATTTATCCTTCTTCTGTCGATGTATACTCATACTTGCTCTTGAAAACAATTTCTGGAATGCACAACGAGCGCGCTAGCTACTAGGATTTCAGAAAACGTTTGTGGCTTTGTTTGTTTTGAATTTATGGTTGAGAGAATTTCCTTTGCCTGCAGTCGCTAATCGCTTTGAATTGAGATGTCAATCAAACACAACTGTTGCTATTGTATTACAAAATCTGCCCTTGTTGCTGCTACTTAAAATCAGTGGATAACCTCAAAACAAACTGATCTATCAATACAATTTAAGCAGGATATTTCATCATTTAACAGTGCTATTCATTTGCATCAATAAAAATTTTCAGTTCAGGCCACCTTTAAAGAACCTTTAAGAAACTCGTAACAAACTCTTATAGTTTTGAAAATCTGTTAATCTTAAGAAACTTTCAGGATGAAATAAGTGTATTTTGATTTAAAAGGTCCTTTTCTCAGCCTTTCTTATGTCTTAAAAATACCCCTCCAGTCAGGTCCCTACGTTCTTGATATGTTGTTTTATAAGCAGTTTATAAACATCGAGGAAATGAATTTATAACAAATTCTTTCTGAATTTTGAGATGAACCTGATATGTCTCGTTCATTTGCTCAAAAAATATTCCCGGTACCCGGGCATTTGACCGTGCATTTTCCCCCAGCAACCGGGCATTTGAGCAAGGAATTTTCGTTGACCCCGGATGGTCAGGGTAGGAATTGAACCAGACTGCGCTATTTGTCTTAGGCAGATTGTGTAAAAACTGACAAGTTAGCTGGCGGAAAATTTGATTGAATTAAAAAATGTTTTTGTTTCGAGGAAACAGTAATTGAATAGGTTTATTTATTTGAAGCAGTTCAAATTACCGAATATGTTTAGGCACGACAAATGCTTCAAACACTGGACGAGATGACACCACAGCAATCAAGAAAATTCCTTCAGATTAAAACTTTAAATGTTCGTCAAAGCTTCGGGTTTCAATCAAAATTAATACCCCTTCAGTTTATGAGAGAAAGACCAGTAAAAATGCATTTTTATCAAAAATAACATATTTTCTTCAAAAGCAACTGTCAAAAACAGCACTTGGCCTTTTACGCATGAGTAACATTACACAATTTCAAAACTAATTTCAATTCGAATTTTATAACTAATTGCATGTATGTATGTGACGCAAAGAACTTCGAAGTCATTCGAAGTCAGTCGTCAGCCTCAGTTGATTTCGAGGCGAAATGCAATGAACCACATTGTTTGGGAGACGAGATAAAGGTTTGTCGGGGGAAACTTATGTGTCCCCCCGGGCAGTAGGTTAATGCTCATGCACCCGGCAGAGTTCTAACCCAAAACGCTACTGCGCATGGGCTTTGACCCAATGGACGGCCGTCCGGGGGGATACATACGTTCCCTTTAACAAACCCTATCTCGTCTCCCCAACAACACAGGAAAGCTTCAAGGGCGAATTTTGAAAAACGAATGATACCCTTCTGGTTAAGGCAAAGCGATTTGCCAGCCTCGAGAATAGAAATCACACCTTCAACGCAACCTACCACAATGTTTTGCACTCGCTGTTTACTGTGATTTTGATTGAATGCACTTAGAGGTGTGAAATCTATTCTTCGGAACAGCAAATCGCTTTGTCGTTTCTGAAACATGAATCTTTTGTTTTAACACTGCCCCCTATGGTTAAACCTATTGCATTCAACTCACAATACCGGTGCGGTATTTCGCTATATGGAAAATTTCACCTCGCTCACCAAGGCGAGAACACACCTCTGGTGATAGATCAATGAAATGGCGAATCCAGAAATTGCCGTAACGGGAACTGTCAGACAAACTAAGGAAATAGGGTAAGTATATCCGCTACCAAGGAATGACCGAACAAATCTTCGAATGCTAAACTATAAAAATTCTACGTTACTACAGGGTGTCCTAGAAAAATTGTTCGACGTTTATTAACTATTAAAAATCAATAATAAAAAGTACAGGTTTCTGGTTACACAACCCTGTTCCTAAGATTTTAAATTGATTTTTGAAGCCAGAATCTTGCGAATCCGCCAAGAATTCACGGAGTTACAAGCTTTTGAAGTTCAAAGCTGAAACCAGGCAACCCTAACTGAATTGTTTTTCAAAAAGACGTTCCAAAATCGAGGTAAAAGAAGACTGTCCAATGTTTAACCTCTTCCTGATATCAGAGCAAACTAAATAGGACTTCAAAAGTAATTCAATTCTTGTAATCGTTGCCAAAATGCAATGATCCAAAAACATGGAATGAAAACTTAATCGATGAGATCAATGAGAGATGGGGCCATTCCAAAGTGTGCTCAACAGGATTCCTGCAAGCATCCATAACTTTGATTCGATGTTAGAGAAAGCTAATTTATCGAATGTGCTTTTTAGATTCGATTTGCTTTGAATAAACGAGATTCTACTTTCACGAAATATGCAATTTAGGGGCGTCTGGTTTCAGCTTTCGCACAAACTTGAACTTCAAAAGCTCGTAACTCCATGAACATTCAGCCGATTTGGTAGCTTCTAGTGTCTAAAATAAATTTATTTCATTATCTTTTAATCTTTAATCAAACGTCGAACAACTTTTGGGGACACCCTGTACACGAATCACACAAACTGATTCGGTTCTAGCTTCTTTAATTTCTTTTCACCTGAAAAGTTTGGTATAAAATATTCTTGATTGATGACATTTATTCCATAGATTCAAATTTTGCCACACTGTGCATTATCAGATGTGGTTACCATTCGCTGCTGGGTTAATAGTACTTTTCCTAAAAGACAAGAAAAAGTTTTGATTTAAAATACCGTAAAAGCTATGTTTAGCTATAATAATAATAATAATAAATACAAAACTTCTTATTTCAGTTGGAATGATTGCTACTAAGAGACTCAAACAATGCTATGTCCCCATAATGCTCAGATTCTGAAGATATTTTTGGTGCGATAGATTTTAATGTTCAATGCTTTGAACGTATTGGAATTTAAAATGAAAATGAACTGAACTGAATGTTATAATTTTTAGACCCTTTGCGACTTGAAATATACTCACCGCTTCAGGGGCCAACTCTCTGGCAGCAAATGGCCGCATGTAATGCCAAACGAATTTTGTTCCAAGTGTTTTTGCTAATTCCTTTGTGCTGCATGCAACCAATGCGAGTGCAGAAACCTCACTGCTACTTTCTTGTTCCAATATTTCCTTTAGGAAAGCTGCAAAAGCTGGATATTCGATGTCAGGACAATTCTCAAAAAGATCCTTCAACTCCGAGTTGAGAACCTGAAATAATAGAACAGATCGTCACTCAAATATCTTGAACTTTTGGACCATGAATTGAAACAAGTTATACCCAGGGGGGGGGGGGCACTCAGCACATGCACATACGGGGAGGTAAGTCCGATATTTTTGGGTCAGAATATTGCCAAAAGTGATATTTTTGGGTCCAAATAAACTGAAATTATGTTTTTGATACTTTTGGGCATCAAATATTTTGAAAATGATATTTTTGGGTGCTTTAGAGATAATCCTTGCCTCAATTTGCATTGTTTTAGGATATTTTATGTTCGTTTACAGATGTCAAGGTATAAAATGAGCTGATATTTTTGGGTTGTAATGAAGCTAAACTGATATTTTTGGGGCTCCTGAAAATTTCTCGGACTAACCCCCCCGTATGCGTATGAGCCGAGTGTCCCCCCTGGGAAGTTATATCAGTGGTGGATCGGTGGGAACAATATACAAGTACCATTCCGCAGTTGAATGCGAAGGTACTATTTGAGCTGCATTTTGCGATCGTATAGAAGCAATTCTGTGCAATATTTTTTTAACTGAATGGCTTCAAAGAAATTTTAGCTATTTCGCTATAATTCTACCTTTGGACCTTTCTGAAATATTCAATATTTTCAGAACAAGAATTTTGTCTTCTTTCTTCAAAAAAACTTTGAAAAAGCTACACTGTGAAAATACAAAATATGGTGTAAATTTGAAAAATGATGAAGATTTCTGAAAGGTCCAACGGTAGAAATTTAGCGAAATAGCTGAAAGTTTCTTCCAAGCCAATCATTTAAAAGAACTATATACTATGGAGGAGGCGGGCGCAAAGAAACAGACAAATTCTTGGCACACTGAGGCCATTCGAACCTGCATCCTTATCAGAGTGTGTTCTCATTTCAAAGAGATTGGCTATATAACAACCCCAGTAACGACCCCGCTAAAACGATGCCCCGCCAAGGAAAAAGGATGGCCCACCAAGAAAATTTGTTTCCCTGCTCAGTTTTAGTGCAACCTTTCCTCGCCTTGTGTATGTTATTCCCCCGCTGTTTCCCAGACGAAAATCATACAACTTCTACCACAGATGATAGCCAAAATTTTGCCTTTGCCTGTCATGATATCATAATCCCCCGTCGAAAATGTATAATTTCATAACTTCCCCGCTGTATTTTTAATGTCCGGCGGGGTCGTGTTATATAACTTTTACATCCACCTTTTTACACCAATTTAAAGACTTGGAACCTACGTTTCAAATGGGTGCTTTCTTAACATGTGAAATCACTAGTTTCGACCACTACACCGGGTGAGCCAGAAAAAAGTTCCCAATTTCCAAAATTTTTTCGTGGCACCACCAGTACGTCATGGACTTGAATGATTTAAATTCTAGTTAAAAGCCAAAAGATCGAAGTATTCTTGTGACTTTTCTCGTCTTGTTGCAAGCACTGCAACTATAGGTAAATTCAACTTTACAAAGATTTCATTGTCGCAAAATCACTGAAAAATGGCCTGAAACACTTGATCAAATCGTTAGGACTCTCCTCACACAGAGCAATACCCACGGGCGTTTCACCTCTCTCAAGAGTCTCAGAGACATAGATTCTGAAACAGATCCTAAATATTTTCAATCCCATGGCAATAAATGTGCAGACGACATCTCTAACCCATGAGAAATTGCATTTTCTCTATTGTTCTGAGCGAGGAGTCCTTTATGATTTGATAAAGTATTTTAGGCCTTTTTCAGTCATTTTGCAACCACCATGTTTTGTAAACTCGAATTTACTAATTTTGCCAGTGATCACAAGAAGGCGAGAAAAATCACAAAAATACTTCGGTCTTTTGGCTGTCAAGCAAATATTGATTCATTCCAATCCATCCAGTACTCTAGATGCTATGAATTTTCAAAAGTGGGAACTTTTTTCTGGCTCACCCGGTAGGTTGTCCCAAAAGAACTGTGCTCCGTTTGTGTGGCTGGTGTGGAGGAGATGCAGGATCAATTATCTCATCTTTTATGCAGTAATTGGCTTTAACATAAAATCCAAGCCCTCCTTAAGTCCGTCTGACAAGGGGTTGCGATTTATGACAGAGGAAAGGCAAAATAATTGGTCGCTTCAAAAACAACATCACTTCCAGTGCTCTCCAGCAATGTCAAAATAATTTACTTAATTTTGACAGAATTAAGTAAATTTTCAAAGAAAGGGCTCTGGCGTTATATTCAAATTTTTTCGAAATTGTTAAATGGGTAAATAATGTTATTTATTTGTAAGACAACACGGTCAACCCTTTTACACATGTAGAGAAGATTTAAATACAATGCTCGAACCCTTTCTTTGAAACCTTACTTGATTTTCTTTTTAAAATTGCTGGAGAACAATAGATGTATTGAAGCAAGGAAAAGGCAATCCCGTATTATTGCCACACCATCGAATATTTCCGTACTGCCGAGACGAGCCGAGATGAGTAGAACTGATTTTGCATTAGCCGAGGCAGAAGACCCGCTAAAGTAGCAAATCGTTTGTTGTTCTTTATCATTTACCCTGATTTTTGCACCATCCACGTTGCGTTCTCTTATGGTTAATACACTAGGCTTTATCTGCCCCCCGGGCCCCCAATTTAACATACACCATAAACTCGCATATGAGAACCTAAGATTTTGCAAGTCAGCCTGGGTTCTTAAAAAACGAATTCAATTGATAGGGTAGTAAAAGGGTAGCCTAATTGGACAATTACAGCCTGTAGGTTCTTAATCCACTAATTTGGGGGGGGGGGTGCTTAGTATACTTTGCTGACGGGGTGTGCACTCCTTTCTGGGTAACGTTCTCGCCTCTTTTTTCTAACGCCAGGTATCAAAAGAAGGAAATTTTTCTGAAGCCGGTTGTCAAGAGTGTTATTTCATTAAGTTTGTTTTAGAGTATAGTTTCGCCGATATTTTCTAAAGCCAGCTATCATTTCAAGTAAAACGTTCTAAAGACGGGTGAAAAACAAATTTTCTTAGAGTCCACACCCCCTACAATTGAAAGTCAAGTACCCCCCCCCCCCTGGGTCCACTAGATATTTTGTTGTTGTATTAGATTGTTAGCTCTTTTAGTTCTAGTTAGATTAGACCATGCATCTGATGATATTGTGTCGAATTATAAAAAAAGATTACCTCTAATTTTTCACCATGCTGACTCTGCAATTGGTCACCTGCATTGCGAAGACAATTAGCTGCTGCTGTGATCGCTTCTTTGCTTTCATTTTTTAATCTCTCTGCCTCGTCAGTATGCAGCAATGCATCTGTTGCACTTGACCGTTGTTGAGATTGAACTTGCCCATCAAATTGTGCTTTGTTTGTTTCAGGACCTCTTGGTGCTACAAAGAAGAATTAGAGCTCAAGATAAGACAAATCAATTCTGCTAGCCGGTTGACCAAAAAAAATTACGAGCTAGATCGCACATAGTTTCCTGAAAGGAAATATTATGATGATGAACATAAACAAAGGTATCAGTACGTAGCTAAAAAGCTCAGCTATCTTTTGAAATGTTGTTTGGACAGTTTAAGTTATGCCTACTGTCTGAACACACAGTTTCAAAAATATGGAAATTCATTCATTTCTCAGACATTTTTTACCTCCTTTTCCAGTGGATTTTCTGGAAGATGTGAGAAAGGCTGCACTCCAAATTTGCTTTTGAGCACGAAATTTGAACAAGGAACAGAGGTCAATCATTTTGCAAACAAAATTTTCCCTGTATGACTTCAAATCCATCACTGCGTTGAGTTTTCACAAAATGTTGACTGGAAAATTATGGCGATTATTTCATCAAAATGAGGAATCTGGGATTCGAAATTTTCTTTGAATCTGGTTTTCGGATGGTAATCAGTGCTTATAATGACCAAGCAACAACATGTCAAAAGATAGCTAAGCTGTGATACAAAGCATTTCATAAAAGCTTGTCAGAGAGCTATGATTTAGCTTATGACGCTTTTTGAGTCACCCGGTAGAAATTGACATACCAGGTTGACTAAAAAGAACTTTTACTGTTTGAAAATATGTGACGCAGAGAATATTTGAGGTATTAGACTGAATCAAAGTTTAATTGATGCTGAAAGACTGAAGCATTTATGAGATGTTTGTTTTATTTTTTAGAGCATAGGAAATACCGTAAAAACTACCGGGTGTCCCAAAGAAGAGTACTCCCATTGAAAAATCGCCAAGATTTGATTACACGACTGATGTTCAATTTTCTTTTTTTGTCAATTAGATCTAGGACCAAATTATTTTTCAAGACATAGCTGATTTTGTAATTGCTTTCAAAATTGGCAAACTTGGCTCTTCTTGGGGCTACCTGGTTTTGAATCATACTGCAAAAAAGCACTGATGATTGCCAGATCAATTTCTTTGTGCATGTAAAACTTCTAGTTGGTCATAAATGACAGAAAGAAATGCGCATTATCATTGCAGATCTCAATGATGATAAAAAATCCGAAAATTTTGTCTTTAAGGTAAGATTGAGTATTTTGCTTAAAAAGTATGGCTCGAAATAAGGGTTTTCAATGTGTAATTTTTCTACCTTGCTGTATCAAAATCAAACATCTTATCATCATCTATGAATATTTTTGGATCTTTGACACAACAAATCAAAAAGAAAATGTTATCATAGGTTTGATAATCAATTTTTGTGATTTTTTAAACAGGAGTACTCTTGGGACACCCGGTACATTTAGCCCCCTCACTATTAAGCCCCCTCTAATAAGCCCCTCCCCTCTGACCACAGTTTCAGAAGGTGGAAGCCAATTTCAGTCAGGAAAATTCTAAAATTGATTTGAGCATGTTGGCCATCAAATAATACGTTATTGACAAATATTACCATCTTTGTATCCATGGAGCAGTAGGCTTTCAAATGGGGACCTGGTGTGGATAAATGAATTGATCATTATTTACCTTTAAATTCACTTTTAATATTTTCCAGGTCCAGGCCATAGCTATTCATCAATTCTTCAAAGAGAAACAGGCTCTTCTGCTCTGCAGTTAAAACCATTTTCACAACTGATGAAATAAAATGTTAAAAATGCTCATAATTGTGTCAAGGAAAGGAAAGATGCATTTTGCTCTTACCTACGGGGGGAGGGGGCTTCTTGGCCAAACTTTGGGTAGGAGTCTGTCGCCAGAAAAAATCCAAAATGGTACCGTTGGCTAGACTAATTTTTACGAAAATGGTACCATTGGCTAGACCAATTTGACCATTCTCTGGACCAATTTTTACGAAAATGGTACCCTTGGCTAGACCAATGTTGACCATTTCCTGGACAAATATATGGTCAAATTTGTACCAAATATGATATCATGACCGTTCGCTAGACCAATATTGTCAAAAATGATACCCTTGGCTAGACCAAAAGTCCGAAAAAGTATACCCTTTGTCGCGGCACATCTCCAGGTACCTTTATTATGGAAGAACCCCCCCCCCCCTGTGCTCCTACCTATGTCAAGAAGTGAATGTGAAGTTGCAGTTTTTAGTATCAAGCCCGAGGTCTGCAGAGTAGGGCACATGCACACCGTAGATTTCAATAAGCTATTCAAAATAGACAATAGAGAACAAAGGAAATTTCCTCTTTGCACACATTGGGGTTCTTGTCGAAAAATGCCATTCTACGAACCAGGTTGAAAAGCATGAACGATTTGGCCTACGTGTGGTTGTGAGTGAAATAGATTAAAAGGTGCGGGCTGTGAACAGAGTTGAAAAGGCTGTGAAAGATACTGTATGAAAGTACATACAGTGATGTACCCAGGAATCTGAAAGGGGGAGCCGATGGTTGTTCCCCTTCATGTAAAGGTAAGACCTGGTGTTTGGTGATATTAATTAGTTGATTCTCATCAGAACTGAGCAAACATATCGAGCAGGTGGCAATTTTATATTTCATGTTCTATAAATGAGCCTAAATCTTTTAAGCTCTATATATGACCCTAAATAGCAGTTCAGTCCTCCCATTTTCCATTGTAGCTTTAAAAAGCACATAGTTCATTTCCTTGCAACCTTTAGAAACAATTGTTTTGTTAGTTCTGTTTGGAAATTGTTGCAAAAAGACAACAATTTAAACTTTTTTGTTGCTGTCTATTTTCAAAATTGGCTAGCCTTTTGCATAAAATCAGAGAACAAGAAACGTTCTTCACCTTCCTGAGAGATTAAATTTTTTAACTTTCTTTTCTATAAATCTAAGACAGGCAGGACTTTTAAATAAAAAATTTGAAATATGAAAAAGGTGGGCATCAAAATATGATACAGGCGCTATCAGAATCAACTGATTACACATATTTATTTTATAAGAAACTACGAATTTGGGCCAGTACTGAAAGTCTCTTGAAAGTTCCACAACAGTCTTCACGTTTACTTCCTGTTCACTGGTGAACATTTGAAAACGAAGTGTTGTGAAGCCTGTTCGATGTTTGGACATTACTCAAGTACTTCGCAAGTAATATGATACAGGAAACAAGTAAAAATGAAGTAAGGAAGTGACAAGGATTTCCTTTATCAAAATAAATACACATATTTTTTCATAAGATACTGCCCATAAGAAACTCAATTCTCAGATTGCCAAAAAATTAAGAAACTCAAGTGCTGGGAAATATAACTTAAGAAACTATTTATTTTGACAAAGGGAATCCTTAACATCTTTTACTTTATTTTCACTCGTTTCCTGTTTCATGCCTTTCATACTACTCGGAAGGTACTTGAGTAAAGTCTTTGGAAAGGCTTCAAAAACTCTGTTTTGAAATGCTAAGGGGGGGGGGCACAGGAGGTGAACATGAAGGTTGTTATAGAACTTTTAAGAAACTCGTAAGAAACTCCAAGGACTAATAATCGTATAATTTTAAGAAACTTCCAGTACTGACCGAAATTCTTAGATTCTTATGAAAACATTTTTTGGCAATCTGAGAGTTGAGTTTCTTGTGGGCAGTTTCTTATGAAAAAAATACGTGTATGCAAGGAAACTTTCCGTGGGGTGACGCCCCCGACGATGCCCAATTAAATAGGCCAATGCGGATTCTTCCTATTATTAGGCCTATCTTAATTATTTCTGTCAAGTTTCGAATGTGCATCAAGCCCCGAGCGAGCCAAGAAGCAGCATTGAGTGTGCATGAAACAAAGATCAAATCAAAATTCTCACCTTCTACTATGTTTCTTGAAGTACCTCTTCTCTTCGATTTGACTTGTTCAATCGTTGATTTGGCCAAACCAGCAAGAACAAGCGAGGAGATTTGCTTTCTTTCCTTTCCAACCAAACTGCAACGTTTCCTGCTTGGAAAAGAACTGATTTCGGAAGGCAATGCGGAATAAGAATATAACCTCAAAGCTCCTCCGTTGCAATTAGCCTCCGTTGCAAGCTGTGGCAAAACAGATATTTCAAACCCAGACCCCGGTTAGAATTTACCTTTTGGCGGGAAAATAACGAAGCCACAATAAAGGTGATCTGAAGCAAAAATTTATATCATTTTGGTGCCAATGAGTAGCACTGTTGAATGATAGAAAATTCTATTTAAATTTTTTTTGTACCTTGTTTGATTTCCTAGTCATCACATCATCAGTGTATGCTTAGCTGATGATGTCATTTTTTGCACAAAGTATACAAGATTGACTAGGCCACCAAAGAGAAATTTGATCAAAAACGTTTTCAGTTACCATTATTTTAATTCACGAAACAATTCATGTTCCGTTTAGGTAGCTTAGCTGCAAAGTTCCTTGTAACTGTAATATTTCAAAGATAAGACAAGGGTGGCGCCAGGGGATGGCTAGGGGGGCTACAGCCCCCTCGTCGGAAACATCTAGCCCCCCGTCAGAGGACATTTTGGGTTCTTGTCGGAGGAAATTTGGTAAAATGAAGTATGAAAACTGCATTTTCTAGCCATTTTAGCCCCCCTGTCGGAAGCTCCAGCCCCTCTGTCGGAAGATTCCTGGCGCCCACCCCTGAGATAAGATACAGTTATATTTCTATAATATGCAAACAAAATGATGTCATCAGCTACTACTTGAAATCAGTGGATAACTTCAAAACAAAACGATATATATAAAAAAAATTTAAACAGGATTTTCATCCTTTAATAGTGCTATTCATTTTCATCAATAAAAATTTTCGCTTCGGGACCTTTAAGAAACTCGTAACAAACTCTTTGTTCTGAAAATCTGTTAATTTTAAGAAACTGTCAGGAACTGGCTAAATTTCTTATTTTCTTACTAAAAATACGTGTATTTTAATTTCAAAGGTCCTTTTCTCAGCCTTTCTTATGGCTTAGGTCCCAAGGTTCTTGATTTGTTGTTTTATAAGCAGTTTACAAACATCAAAGAAATAAATTTATAACGAATTCTTCCTGAATTTCCAGATGAACCTGTTAAGCAGCGCTATTTGTCTTGGACTGATTGTGAAGAAAATTTGATTATAAAATTCAAAAAATATTTTTGTTTCGAGGAAACAGTAATTGGATAGGTTCCTTTATTTGAAGCAGTTCAAATTACCGAACATGTTTAAGCATGACAAATGCTCCAAGCAGTGGAAGAGATAACAAGGGCAGATTTTGAAATACAATAGCATTAGTTGCTTTTGACTGACACCTCAATTCAAAGCAATTAGCGACTGCAGACAAAAAAGGTAATTCTCTCCACCAGTAATTCAAAACAAACAAAGCCGCAACAGTTTCTCCGAAATAAGTAGGGCAAACTCTCACCTTGTGCAAGCGAAATGTGGTTTTTAAAAGAAGTTACGTACTTATAACGAAAGAAGAGGGGTAAAATTAAAGTTCTGTCTGGCGGATTTTGTTTATTTGATTCAGAAGCCGTTTTGTAATCGTTTCATTTATGCCCTAAATACGCGAGAATTACAATGCCTTCTTCTCGGCTTCTGAAACAAATAAACAAACATAACTTCTCTCAAAAACTACATTTCGCTTACACAAGGCGAAAGTTTGCCCTGCTAGTTTCAGGGATACTTTTGCAGCTTTGTTTGTTTTGAATTACTGGTTGAGAGAATTTCCTTTGTCTGTTGTCCCTAATCGCTTTGAATTGAGATGTCAATCAAACGCAACTGTTCCTATTCTATTAAAAAATCTGCCCTTGTGCGAGGAGATAGTACCACAGGAATCAAGAAAATTCCTTCCGATTAAAACTTTAAATGTTCGCCAAAGCTTCGGATTTTCAATCAAACTTAATACCCATGCAGTTTATGAGAGAAAGATTAGAAAAATGCATTTTTATTAACAATATAACACTTTTCTTCAAAACAAGTGTTAAAAACGAAACCACGCCTTTGAAGCATTAGTAACATTACACAATTCAAAAACAAATCTTAATTCAAATTTCATAACTAAATTGCAGCCTCAATAATAGAAATCACACCTTCAACGCAACCGACCACAATTTTTTGAACTCACTTGTTGTGATTTCATTGAAGGAACAAGAACAGATTTTATAAGACAATAGCATCAGTTGCTTTTGATTGAAACCGCAATTCAAAGCGATTAACGATCGCAGATAAAGGAAATTCTCCCAACCCTAAATTCAAAACAAACAAAGCCGTAAAAGTTTCTCTGAAACCAAGGTAGCTAGCGCGCTCGTTGTGCATTCCAGAAATTGTTTTTAAGAGCATACATGAGCATATATCGAAAGAAGAAGGATATATCTACACATCTGCCGCGGGCAGTTAATTTGTTTGGTTCAAAAGCCGATTGGGAGGCGATTCAATTCTCTTATTTTTCTGGGTGTAATTAAACCACTTACTGCTCAGCTTCTTAACCAAAGAAATAAAATGCCCGAGGTAGATGTGTGGACAAATCCTTCTTCTTTCGATACATGCTCAAGTTTTCTCTTCAAAACAATTTCTGGCATGCACAGCGAGCGCGCTAGCTACCAGGGTTTCAGAGAAACTTTTGCGGCTTTTGTTTGATTTGAATTTCTGGTTGAGAGAATTTCCTTTGTCGGCAATCCCTAATCACTTTGAATTCAGTTGTCAACAAAGCAACTTATGCTATTGTGTTACAAAATCTGTCCTTGTTACTTAAAGTTGTGAAATCTATTCTTCAGAATACCAAATCGCTTTGTCGTTTCAGAAACCTGAGTCTATAATTTTACAAATTATGCCTCCTACGGTTAAACCCATTCACCTCACCATATCGGTGGTATTTCGTTTACATGGAAAAATTCAATCTCACGTGGATGAGAATACACCTCTGATGAGGTGGGATCTTATACTGGCTTTGCTGTGCTCGTCATATAAACACGATATGAGAAATATAAAGGATTCCATGGGATGGTTGAATCTCGCCTGTCATCCTAAGGTCCGGCAGGTAAGGTGTTTTCCTCATATAAACAGGCCATTAAACTCCCGAATGGTATGACATGTTTTTATCACAGAACATTCTATGTCTAAGTTAGCAACAAATTGATTGGTAGGCTACAATCCTGGACAAAATATTTGGAACAAAGTTAGTTTTTTGCTGATTTTCTCAGTTCTTCTCACTCTTACATTTGCACCACCCCCTTTCACCCCCGAAACAATGTTGGTTAGCATCTTGAAGCTGAAAACATCCAAGCAACATTGCATCGGGGGTAAAAAGGGCGTTGTTCATTTGAAATTGTAGAATCTTACGTTGTTCCAATATTTCTTGTCTTGAATTGTACTTCATTGCAATCACTTCACAAGTTGATTGCAAAATATTTGCGACCTTGATACATATTATTTGAACGCCCGATAAAGTCCATGGAGAGACGACACTAAACCACTTGAGTCTGCACCCAGGCTAGACTTAAGAAAATGGGTGTCTTGTTTCCCAGTGGTACCGCAGAGATACAAGGGACTCGTCGTCATATGTCTACACCCACGTTAGGGAAACTACGCTCATCGCGACTGTTGGCGAAACAAAGAAAGACCTTTTCGAAAATTGGGTAAATTTGCAACTGTAAGTCAAAGTACATTGGTAAATACTTCCCTTCGTCAAAAGCACACACAGTGATTAACAGAACTGATCGTTTGCTAAAAGTAGCATATAGACTATATGCACCGGGTGGAATAAAAAGAGCTTCAAATGTTTAGAAATTTGTCACGCAGAGGATACTTGAGAGATATTGGACTTAGACTAAATCGAAGTTTTGATGATAGCAAACAAGGCTGCAGTATTTTTCTGATGTTTTTTTCTATTTTTAGGAGCATTAAAAATTTAGGGAAAATTAGCTTACAAAAAATGCATAACTTCGAAATGCGTGAAAAGGGCGAAGGGGCAACGTGAAAAGGGCGAAGGGGCAAGGAGTAACGAAAGAAGAAGGATAAATCTAAAGTTCCGTCTGGCGGATTTTATTTATTTGATTTAGAAGTCGAGCAGAATGCATTTAATTCTCGCGTATTTAGGGCTTAACTGAAACGATTACAAAAACAGCTCCTGAATCAAATAAATAAAATCCGCCAGACAGAACTTTAGATTGACCCTTCTTCTTTTGTTATAAGCACATAAACTTCTCTTAAAAACCACTTTTCGCTTGCAAAAAGCGAGAGTTTGCCTACTGGTTTCGAGGAAACTTTTATGGCTCTGATTGTTTTGAATTACTGGTTGAGAAAATTTCCTGTCAGCAGTCGCTAATCGCTTTGAATTAAGGTGTCAATCAAACGCAACTATTGCTATTGTATTACAAATTCTGTTCCCCTTGTTTTTATGAATGTGTATGACATGTATGTATCCACTAAGAACGGGGTCGTCCTTTCGTTTTCCTTCCCAAACTTTAACAGATTTGGACGCTCGATCCAAGCCTCCTTATCAAGAAGTAAAAAGGTCTATTGTATTACAAAATCTGCCCTGTTTATTTGCCAATATCATTCTCTTGATATACGTACAAGGACCAGTGGCCGTGCAAACGGGGACGGAACGGGGATAGCTTTTTCTGATTGTTTTTATTGACTCACCCGGTACCTCAGCCTATCGGCTATCATCCAAACACTTCCAATGAACAAGGACAGATTTTTTAAGACAAAAGCAAGAGATACTTTCGTCGACACCTAAATTCAAAGCGATTAGTGACTGCAGACAAAGGAAATTCTCTCAATCATAAATTCAAAACAAACGAGGCCGCAAAAGTTTCTCTGAAACCCAGGTAGCTAGCGCACTCGTTGTGACTTCCAAAAATTGTTTTTAAGAGCAAACATTAGCATTTATCGAAAGAAGAAGGATATATCTACACATCTACCAAAGTATTTGATTTCTTTAGTTCAGAAGCCGAGCAGTAGGTGTTTTCATTGCGCCTAATAAGATAAGAGAATTGAATCGCCTCCCAATCGGCTTTTGAACCAAACAAATTAAATGCCCGTGGTAGATCTGTAGATATATCCTCCTTCTTTCGATATATGCTCATGTTTGCTCTTGAAAACACTTTCTGGGATGCACAACAGGCGAGCTACCTACCTGGGTTTCAGAGAAACTTTTGCGGCTTTGCTTGTTTTGAATTACTGGTTGAGAGAATTTCCTTTGTCTGCGATCGCTAATCGCTTTGAATTGCGTTGTCAATCAAAACCAAACCGTGCTATTGTCTTACCAAATCTGTCCTTGTTTTTCCAATGCCTTACGCAATCTCCACATTACAAATTTTCAAAACAGCCGAAGTTCCTTTTGATCCACCCATACAACGACTTATTTAAAAACACGCAAATCTATTACCTCAATATGACTTCAAACAAATTCTAATAACGTTTGTATTTCCTTGAAAAAAGGAATCTAATCTATTTGGAATTTCCATTTCAGTTCGTGATCGGTGCAAAAACACGCAAATTTCTAGACTCAATGTTCCTTTGGATGCTGCGAAACCGTAGACTAATCACATCATAACAGTTAGCGCTAAAGACAGGCCCGTCGGGCGCTTATGACTCCTACAAAGAGTGTGTTTGATCGGTAACAATTCGGAAAGCGGTCACTTGGTAGGCTCAGAATTTGTGTTTGATTCACTAAAAACTGTACATTGATGACCGAGACAAAAATCAAAACAGCTTGGAAATTTAGTCCAAGCTTTGTGCGAGTTCAAGGTTGAACGGTGTCAGTTTGCTCAAGTCTCAGTTTGGTTAGCGATAACTTGAACTTACTGTAATCAGTCTACTGCAGCATTCAATTTAGACTATGGAGTCATCTAATGTAAAACAACATAGAGCTCAAATCTTTAAAAAGGTCGGTGGAAAGTTCTATTGCAGTTTTCTTTGATATAAATGACCTGGAAGGAACTTAGGGTTTTGCTGTAAATCTGCCGCGGCAATTTATAGATATCATCATTAGTTTCAATATGGCGGCATTTATTAAATTTGAGGCTATGATGTCATCAAATTTCTAAATCCTAAACTTGAAAAGCTACAGATTACTGCTTGCCACCATATTGCAGACCATCATAAACTATGGTTTTCTTGAAGGTTATATATTGTTTCCTCTAGTAGTTTAGTATTTACGATGAATTAGGTTTTTTCAAAATTTTCCATGAACTTTTTAAAAAATAATTAAATTGCCATCATTTTGAAAAAATCAAGATATCAAAAAATTTTCACGGCAGATTTACAGTAAAGTACCATAAGTTCCTTTCAAGCCATCCAATTCAAAGAAAACTGCTATAGAATTTTACACGACCCTTTTTAAAGATTTGCAAGATTTGAGCCCTGTGCTATGTAAAACTTCAAATTTCTCCATGTAAAATACGGTTGAGTCTTTACACAAATATATTAAAATATGATATGTAAGAATGGAATTCTTACTCTTGATTGAAGCGTTGTTAATTTGATCTTTGAGTGATTTGTAATCGCCTCAGTGGGTGATATCTTGATAGTGATTCCATGATTTAATCACTGATTAACTTGATGCAGGAGATTCTTTCTTTTTCTCGATGTAAGCAACCTATAAGAAAATTGAGTTGTAAGAAACGACACTGGCTACAATCTAAGACATGGTAACGACTAACAGCTTCCAAAAGTGCGTACGACCAGCTTTGGAATTGAGACTATGTCCTTCCTTGGAAACAGACTTTGGTCCACTTTACCAAATGCAGTGAAACAAGCAAGCACACTTCCTATCTTTAAAAACCTGATTGGATGTTGACAGGGCGAGAACTGCAACTGTAGGCTATGCAAAACATACATTCCGCAGGTTGGGTATCTAACATGATATTCATAGCTATGTTATTATGTCCAATGCTAATGTTTTTAACCGTTATTGTAAATAGGACTTTTTTCCATTTATTTCATTTTTATATGTTTTCTAAATAGTAGGCCTGAATTAGCAGTAATTGTGCTATCTCGTATTTTAAGCCTGCTTTAAAGAAAGAAATAATAATAATAAAAAATAATAATAATAATAATAATAATAATAAAACGAAACTCTCTTTTTCGTTTCCATTTATAATTATTTTACGACAGTAGTCCCGTCAGTATAGACTGCTTCACTGGGGACCCTAGGTGAAGACATTCATTTGACCTTCATTTGCCATTCAATGACGAGTCCTTCTCGCTGGAGTTTCGGATTTATTACGACCAATCGTTGAAATCGCAAATCTTTCAAACGATTTTCCAATGCACCTCCTATTATATGGTGACCAAGATCTTCCTAATGACCTCAATAGAAATATACTCGAACTGACTATACGATTCATCCACAATACTCGTCGGTTTGATTAAAATCATATCAAAGTTAAGTCACATGCCATGCAACCACCAAGTTCCTTAAAGTAATTTTCTTTTCGTTTGAAATTTTTGTCTTACATTGATGGCAGGTATGCTATCCAAATAAAATGAACACAAGAGTTTTGCTCGTGACAGTGTTTGGGTTATTACAGCCCCAACCTGATTTCTAATGTTAGACAGACTACAGTACAGTATTTTATCGTTTTTCTTTTTAATTGTATGTTGCATTTATGTAAATTGTATGTAGTTTAGCTTTTTTAAACAATGCCATGGGGTAGTCATAGTCTTTTGCTCCTCATGGTATATCGTCCTTGTAGTATTGTAAAGTAACCCTATCTGACCTGGGTGATTTGAAACACTCAATGCCTGGGGGGGGCGGATTCCGCCCCCCCTGTTTATCTCTGTTGTCATAAGAGATATGGCAGCCAAACTTGGCACAAAGGTAGTTCATTATGTAAACAATGTAAATTTGAAATCATAATTCAATTAGCGATGTTGTTGTTGTTGCTAGAGCATGATGATCATTATGATGTCATATGACGTCATATAAATGAAAGGTTGCTAAAAGGTCATGAAACTTTATTTTTCATAAAGAAATGAAAGATATAGATCAAAATATATATAAATTCTTAATTTAGACTTAATTGGACCAATTAAACATGATTAAAAGAGATACAAAGTTTGTTTTTCATAGAGTGCAGTATGAAAAATTGGTAACCATGGAAACAAGGCTAAAAATAGAATGTCCAAATTGTTGCAATTTTATTGCTCTATGATACAAAGTTAAACTTACGAAGTATCAGAGGCCTGCTACATGTGTGGAAAACGGTGTAAACAAAAATGTACTAGGGGGGGGGCCGAATCCGCCCCCCCCCCAGGTCAGATAGGGTTAATCTTTAATGTGAGAATTAACAAACCTTTCAGTTTCAACAAGAATTTCCTCATTTTGAAGGCAATCTTCATCTAGCAATAGTGCACGCCAACACGCTACGGCTCCTGAAATTTTCCAACTACCGAAAAGAGGCCATTAACCTCGTTTCCGAGGGCACAGAAAAACCTGTGCGCCCATTGTTTATTTTCGTCCCACTTTTTGATGTGAAAGTCCATAAGTCCCAGTTTGTGCAAAAATATATATTGTTGTTGTTGTTGTCATTGCTGTTGCTGTTGTTGTTGCGATAACTGGGACTATTTCGTGAGTCTAGGTAGAGTAATCCGTAGCATGTATTGTACATTTTCAATGGAATATAAAAAATGTAAAGGGAAACTAAAAACTTAATCCTCAACCTCAAATTGTCATATCTAAGAGCAATGAATAGAAATGAAAATTTCAATAAAAAATTAAACGTAAATAAATCCAAAGAAGACCAAAATAAGACTATCCAATCTAGGCCTGTACATTGACAATCGCACAACAGGTCATACTTGACTTGCAGAAATAATCGATTTTGAGTAATTAATCGATTTTCATTCATGATCGATTATGAGAAAATAATGATTTTCATTGATCATCTTGAAAATAAACCAGAATGCCATTGAAGATAGTAATCGACTATTCAATTATGAAATGTACTGGGAGAGTCAATAAACAGGGCTGGCGTTTGAAAAAATGCTGCTCCCTCAACATCAAAGCAATAATATTGAAAACTGCTTTTATTAGTTCTGATATGTCCAGTTAGGTTCAGTAATTTTACCCTGCTTTCGTCGGCCATTCCTTCCTGTTGATATGAGAGATTTTCCACAGAAAGCCCCTTTCGAAAACCTGCAAAAACGAAGAAAAACGACAAACGAAATTTCCCTTTGTTTTCCTTCTTAGCAATACATTAGGGAAACTTACTAATGATTTTAACACGTTTTCCAAGGTTTCTCGAAGGGATATTTTTTAGAAAATCCCTTGTAAAATCTCAACGGAGTGACCGATTTCAGCCAGGAAAAATTCTAAAAATAATTGAACATGTTAGCTATCCAACTAGATATTGCAAAATATCATTGCTTATATATTCGGGTAGCAATAGCCTCTCAAACGCCTGGCCTTTTTGACTCACCTAGTACAATACACCCTTTATTCCTGGAAATATTCTCTATTGCTACAATTAATTATTTTTTCCTGCCGATGACGTAATTATTACGTTCAAGTCTTCGATTAATTGATTAATCAGCAGTTTTGCATATGATTAAACGAGTCCCTGTTGAGCAAGGCTACCACAGGGATACAAAGGACTCATCATCATAAGTCATAATCCCTGTTACAAGGCCAAGTTTAGCCTTTTATTTTTGTACAGGTTATCAATGCTGTAGAGAACTATAGCTTTCTTTTCTTGCAAATGGCATGCAAACGGTAACAGCATACAAAATTTACTTACAGCCTCCTCTGTGAATTGTTCACTCAGGTATCGCTTGAGATATGTTCCAAAAGAAAAGCCAAGTTTCCATATTAGGAGAGAGCATAGGTGCATTGCAAACAAGAACGCCCCAAAGTCACGGTCCTGTGGCAAGATCCGTGAAAAAATTTGTGAGAATGCTTCATAGGACACATTTGCTCCTTCACTGTTCACAGAATCAATCACTTGTTCTCCCGCATTCTAAAAGGGATCAGATAGAGGAGTAAATACCTGGGGGGGGGGGAGGCGATAAATCCGGCTTAAGTGGCTCCTATGGAGGTAGCCCCTGTTTACATAGGGAGAAACACCTCACCTGATGCCAGACCCAGGGCTGACAGGTGAGATTCCATGGTCTCATAGAATCCCAGTGTTTTTTCATTTTGCGTTTATATGACAAACGCAACACCACTGGTACATTGAGATCTCGCCTCACCAGAGGTGGAATCTCAACTGGGTGAGGTAAAATTTTTCAATATAAACAAAATACCACGGGTATGGTGGTATTTGTATACATGGTCATAAAACATGGAACACGGAATACTGAAACAATAACAATCAACTTCAGGAATGTAGTAAAGAGTCATCTATCAATTTATTGTGGCTTTATTAGAGTTTACAAATACTTTAGAGTGCGCGTGATTGATAACTTTTGGTTATTTCTAGTTCATAGGGTATATTTTCAGACAGCAAGCTTCGATAATCCGATTATCTTAAGCCTGCAAATAAACAATCAGACCTGAACCATAGAATAACAAAGAATGAAATGAAAACATTCTCTGTGGATGGAAAAAGGGCACTTAGCGAGTCTTTTTATAGATTTGCAATGTTTTTCTCATGCAAAAATGTTTGAAACAATCCCCTTACAGGTTCCACCCTTGACTGTAATCCAAGAAGCCTTTTGTGCTATTTTGTACAAGGCCTTGCATTTGTGTGCAGGGTGTCCCAAAAACTGTCTCTGTCCAAAAATAAAGTATGACATTTTCCCATGCACAAGATAAAACATCAATGAAATGTCCAATACCTCTAGCCTTGTCTTGTATTCACTGTTTAGTTCATCACCCATGGAGGCAATATTGACTGCTGTTTCATGGATGAGTTCTTCAGTTGGACCTTCGCCCTGTGGTTCCTCACCACCGACAGCACCAACCAAGTCTGCAGCTTCTACTGAATCAACCTCTGGATTTGATCCCCTTGACATCATCATGTCGGATGAGAGTGATGGTGCTAAAGGTCTTCTCTCAGAAGGGGGTATTGCATCATACAACATTTGATTGTGGTGATCACTCTTATCGGTTAGTGGCGGTGTTCTTGATTGTATTGCATGAGTCTCCCTTGTGAAGCTCCCAGAATATCGTTTAGTTGCAGCATCTGAAACGACCACATCACCTGTCATCAAAATAAATCAAAAGAAACCTTAAGTTAACTATAAATCCTTGAATGAGCACCATTCATAGGATGAATTCCCCTTAAAGGTTACTCTCTCAAAAGAGAATCCCACGGACTGAGTGCAATTTGCTCACAGGTAACGGGGAAAAATTTGTAAACAGTAACAAGTACCTCCAACTTTACTTCAGTGTTTACCAAATTTGCTAATTTTGTCTAGATTCGTTAGGCCAACCAGGACAATGTTTGTGATACAAACAGTTCCGGCTTCCACTCAAAAGAAACAAGAATAATTCTTTTTTAATTTGAGTAGAAACCGGAACTGTTTGTATCACAAACATTGTCGTGGTTGGCCAAAACGAATCTAGACCAAATTAGCAAATTTGGTAAACACTGAAGTAAAGATGGAGGTACTTGTTACTTTTATACAAATGTTTCCCTGTTACCTGTGATTTGCTCCACTCATTGATATAGAAAAAAACACGCCTGTACGAAAATACAAGGCCATGTGATGTATTAGCCATGTACAAGCCTTGTAGTTATGGCCTTGTAACCTTGTACTAGCCTAGAAAAGCCTTGCTGTAACCTTGTAAATGGCTTGAAAAATGCAAATTAGCCTTGTGGAAACCTTGTGTTAGACAGTTAGTAACTTGGAATCTCACTGATAGCCTTGTATTTCTCTTCAAAGGTTAATAACGAGGTCATAATCCCTGCTACAAGGCTAAAACTTGGCCTGTACAGGGCCAAGTTTAGCCTTGTATTTTTGTACGGTTATGCTGTTTGAATAGATTCCAAATCTAAAAAAAAATGGTGTAAAACTGTATGACTTATTGCTTCAAACTGACGGCCTCAAAGAACCTGGATCTATTTTGCCATAATTCTACCGTTTAACTTGTCTGAAATATTCAATGTTTTTGAAATTAGAATGTTTTTCTTCTTTTTTATGAATTCAAGCATATACTCATTTTTTCCATAAGAAACCGCTTGTAAGAAACGGTAGGCTCAATTTTTCAAAAGTTGAGAAGCAACCCTACCTGAATTGAAAATGCTAAGAAAGTTTTGTGATTACAGTTTTAATTTTCCTGTTGCACTCAAAATGTTTTGACATTGTACAGTTAAAGCAACTGTTTGGACATTATTTTGAGTGTGAATTATATCATTTAACTTGTTTTGAGATCTTACAAACTAATTTGGGAGCCATTTAGACAAAACAAAATTAACTCTACACTTCCAGCATTTAAAACATAGAAACATGTACGAACCTTTTGGTAGCAAAATGGCCTAACAATTTAAGAAACTGCCTACCAGGCCCGGACTTTAGTTTCTTATAAAAAATGAGTGTAGTTTTGACAAAAACTTAAAATCATATGAAACCCAAAAATAATTGTTTGCTTTCACATAGTTTTACATTGTTTCTCCCTAAGAATATTTTACAATACTCTGTACTGTGAGCATCTTATCCTGGTTTTTTCTTCATCCAATATATTTCTAAACCCTATCTAATATCTTACCTCTATGTCCAAAAGCTGAACGTTTCAACTCAGGATACAACTTCATGATTTGTAGCTTGTTCAATATTTTATCTGGTTTTTATGATTATAAAGTAATGAATAACAACTCTTTGAGTCCTCCATATTGATAGCATGCATATATATATATATCATAATGCTACAGATGTGGGTGTTGGGAGGGTAGGATTGAAAAATTAAAAAGTTTGAATGAACATTTTTCCAATTAAGGAAACTATGAAACTTGTAAACTAGAGCATGATAAATCACTACCGTCAGTGGCTTCAGGGTTTTGACCTCTTTGCTTCTATATTGTTCTTTTTTACTCTGATTTTCCTTATTATAAAAAATGACCTAAACCAATAATTATTCACACATCAATATTTAGCATACGAAGAGTAAAGGAACATCCAATAAGGCAAAATGACGAGGAGAAACTCAGTTTCGATCTGGCCCAGCAGAGTGGGGAGGGGGGAAATACATCATCAAAGCAAACTTCCGTATGGCCGGCTCACTTCTGTCTGGTCTTAAACCGTGGGCTCGCTCGATTCCATTGCCCGTTTATGGAACGAACAGGACAAACACAGCTAAAATAATATACAGTGTTAAGGATCTTATTACAGTTTGTTTTTAAACGTCATCTCAAATAGTGAATCACAGCACAGTTACAGTTGATGGCGGTTAGACCTTCATAGTTTTCTCTTCCTCGCGGAGGAAACCCGGCGAAATCGTTCGCGGTTGGCTTAAATTTTGACAAACAGATCAATAAATAAAGATTTCTGCAAGACGTATTCTTGTTAAAGAAAGCGATCGTTTACGCTCCAGTTTTGAGGGGATAGCATTTGCGGATAACATCTCAATAGGTTGAGTAGACTTTGAATCTGGCATGGCCTACCTTCAAGGCTTCTCCTGTTCTTCGCAACCAAAATGGGTGCCGCTTGTTCTTGAACAGATTTGTGTGGTTGTCGTTTCTTCTGAGCAACATCGAAGAATTCGTCGAACAGCAGCTCAGCTTGCTTTTTCTTTGATAATCTCCCTTGTCGCTTGATCATTGCTTTAGTGAATCGTTGTACCGAAGACCTTCGACGCGTGTGATCTTTTGCCTTGGTGTGCGCTGCAAAACCGGGCCTAACGAAAACCCCACAGCAAAATTCTTTCTCGTATCTGTTACCAGTTGTGGCGATCTCCGATCAGTGTACGCAATTTGAGCCTTCGATAGTTAAAGTGCTTAGATTAATTATTATGCAGCATTACATTAGGATATAAGCACGTTTTTACTAAAATAACATTTTGATCTTTTTGCAACAACTGGCTTTGATTTTCACCTCGTTTGTTATGCTTGCTTTCAAAATAATCACATATGAGCATGCGCAAAACCATTTCGTCATTCTTGGAAGCACCCAGGTCCCAGGCTCCTTTTGTCGTGCCCAGACCCTTTTGCTGTATGATAGACTTCGGCTGCAACAAATCATATTGGGACAATAAGAGGACAATAAACTGCAATAAGTAATCCAAGTTTGGGACACATTTCTGGTGAATTTGAATGGTGATGTCTATTTCATCAAATCCATCTGTACAAAAACGGGTCAAATTCGTACAGTTCAAGCAGGCGCGTCACCAGCCAAAAAATCTGGGGTGGACAAACATGAGGGGGTCTGGAGAAAATTCTCCTGGCCACGCCCTTCAGACTCTCGGAAAACGTGGGAGACGCCCTTTTTATTATCATGATCTATTTCGATATTTTGGGAAAAGCAATCATCGCAAGCAGCATTTTTCGTAACAGAGGGCATTTTTGCACAACGAAAACAGAAAAGTACATGATATATCAATTTACCAGGAAGGAAAAGATATGATTTGAAATTGAAATTTAAGACTTTTTTTTAAACTTTCCATAGCGAAACTTCAAGAGGAAAACCAGTTATCATAAAAGTTCCAAGTCAATAAAAATCTACCGCCCCCCCCCCCCCACCGCAAAGTTTTTCTAACGGATTTTGAGAAATTAGAAAATCGAGCTCTGGGAAAACTCCCAGTCCACCCCATGGTAACCCCATGGTGACGCCACTTAGTTGAAGTTTTCGTAATTCTGATGGGACGAAAAGTTTCAGTGGCACATATAATTTGAAATTAAAGTCTGTCTTGAATCAGATCCAATCAGATATCTTTTGGTACTGGAAAGTTGAGATTATCATGTGAAATTAAGAAAATTTTAGTGGTATGCCCGATCCAAGTTTCTTATTATTAAAAAACGTGCAGCTTGACAAACCATTATTCATGCATAAGGTCAGGTCTGGAACACAGGCTGCCGTGTAAGTCAGGTAAGTACATGCAAATCATTTAGCTTGTGTCCATGATGCATGCCCTTCTGTTTTCGTTGAGTTGAAATTTTTCATTGAATTGAACTCATTTTCTGACGCCACGCCAGGACGCCAGTACGGGAGCAAAGTGATTAGAACCTGGTTGCATAGGCTTTACACTTCAAATGTTGTAAGTGAAATTGGTTTTCGTATTACACGACGACGTTTTTTAATAAGAATTCGGTTTATAAGTAAACTGTAAGAAACCAGTACTACGATGACCAAAATTTTAAGAAACTCTAGCACTATACTTGAAAAATTGTAAGAAACATTTTATCAAAACTTTATGGCATTAAATAAACCCTCCTTTCTTGTGTATTACTGATGAGCCGTTTTTGTTCTCAAAGTTATAGAAAATTGTCTATTCCTAACTGAATCTGATGTTTTATATGTCAAACATCTGCAGCAGTGCGGTGTCAATGATAGCCTGCGTGCAGACTCAACTCAGGAGTTGAGTCTGCACGCAGGCTATGTCAATGATCATTTCTGCTGGAATCTGGGCACAAATTGTGGTTGTTGTTGCACACTGTTTTGTTGTTGTTGACGTTCAAAAAGGTTGTTTGAAATTCTTTCCAAGGAGGAGTTTCGAAAGTTCCTGAGTGTTTCCGGACTCTATTTATTCTCAGGAAGGATATGTATGCTGATGATAGAAGCTGTTTGGTTTGGTTGAAGAAGAAGTGATTGATAATTAATACCGGCACTGAGGAGAGACGGGGAAGACTTGGCTCGAAGGTACTTTTTAGCAGGTGAAAGAATAGGCCATCTATCTATATCTAAAGGGAAGAAAACTGGCCTATAGTATATGAATGACCCTTGCTCGAAGACGCATCACTTGGTGGTTTAGTTCAGTAGTAAATCTGGTAATTAGAGCCCTCACAAAGGAATATGGCAGCGACACACACCCATGATTCACACACACAAAATGATTTGAATGCACTCCCTCCAATGGCACCCAACAATAACTTGATATTGCAGAAATCAAGTGCCCAGCAATATTTTCTTGGAGAATATCACACAGAAGGTGATGGTGCTACACACAGTCCAAAAAGATCAACCTCAATAAAAAGACAACCAAGGGTAGCACAACGACCACCAAATCCTAAACTGAAGTTTGTTGATGGAATGGAGCGTATGAGGCAAGAGACAAAACTGGTGGTGTTAGAATACTTGAGCAACCTCCCCGTGGAACAAATCAGTGCTAGAAATAGGCATTGCCAGAAAGAAAGAGGCAACAGTGTTGTTAAAGCGAAAACGATTCATTCTTGTGAAAGACCCTTTGTTGAAGTCATTGAGAAAAAGAGGAGAGAACATTCACCATTGAAAAGAAGAAAGAGTGAACAGTATGATAAAAAAGTCAGAGAAAAACTTCAGCGAATGGCTAATCCAATCAGGAAAAGACTTAGTCCTGAAGTTTTGGAAGACATTAAACAATTTGATAAAGGAAAGCTGAAGGATGCTCCGCAAAAGAAAAACCGGAAATCTCTTCCATTTCTCAGGTATAATTCTGAGAATTTGTTGCCATTTTACCATTTGAATTTTTCACTGTATGTCAGAAACAGTAAAAGGAGAACCCAGAATTGAAGAAAGTTTTGAAAGTGCATGAATGAGCAAGTTATTTGATTTGCACAGTCCAGATCTTGCACATCTAAAGCAAATTTTCAAATTTATCACATCTCAACTTTTTAGTGCCCAACTACAGGGTGTCCCAAAAAAATTGTGCCCCGTTTGTCTGAAGATTGCGACAAAACGGCAAAAGATTCTTGCCAAACTTTTTAATGGTGGTGCTCTTCAGATGTTCAATTAAAGTTTGCCACCATCCCCATGAAAATCCGTTGAAAAATGACAGAGCTATGACCTTCAGAAGACCAAATTTGCCCTATCACTGAAACCAGCCGTCGGCCATTTTGTCTTACTATTTTGCAGCGATAAATAGCTTCATGGATTGAAAATGAAACAGCAACCTCCAATGTCATAGTTCTCGTGAAAATTCCGATAATCCTCGGAGAGTTCCACTATTTCTGACCTCACAGAAATTATTTCTTACCTCACGTGAAGATACTTATCACTGCAAAATAGTAAGACAAAATGGCCGACCGCTGGTTTCAGTCATCAGGCAAATATGGTCTTCTGAAGGTCATAGCTCCATCATTTTTCAACGGATTTTTACGGGGATGGTGGCAAACTTTAATTGAACATCTGAAGAGCACCATCATGCAAAAGTTTGGCGAGAATCTTTTGCCGTCCTGTCGCAATCTTCAGACAAACGGGGCACAATTTTTTTGGGACACCCTGTAGTGCCAATAAGGGTAGCTTAGAAAGGTGAAATTAAATTGAAACAGAATGATGTTAACAAAAACGATAAGTTATCTAATGTTAAATAGTGGTTTGTATATTCTTCTGAATGCATTTCGAGCATTTGAGAACATATTTCCATCACAACCAATGGCAGGGCCAGACAAAAAATATTGAGGTGGCAAAAAAAAAGTCAAAAATTTTCAGACAGGGGGGTATAAAGGTACAGTATACCCAGATAAACATTTTTCGATCACAATGTTAACCAACTGTTTGAAGATGGGGGCCCTTCACAACCTCCCCTCCTGGCCACACCACTGATCATAACATATTTTGGAAAACACATTCTGGAAACTTTTTCTGCACTTCAAAAAATTTCAAAATATATATATCGAAAGGGTAGGTTATTTTCTTTCCAAAATTGAACAACAAAGTACTTTAAGTGATGGCATAAGCTCTGACTACAAAAGCAATATTTGTATGTGCCTTGTACAATCAGCTCTATAAAAACAAACATGTACAGTAAAATAATCTAAACTGCACTTTAAACAGAGCACATTTCATGGCGTTTCAAGCAAATCCCACCATCAAATGAAGATATACTTTGTTTGAAAGGTTGTGAAACACCATACTCGGTACAAAGTATGAATAGAGTTATATTTATTTGTTTGCATACAGTAGGGTATCAAATTCTGATCCTTTAAAATGATTGCGCTTCCTTTGACAGATTTCAAGCTCAGTCAGCTAACAATGCAGTACTGGACACTCCAGTGACATGTGTTGCAATACGTCTTGAGGAAATGAGTGAGGACATAATGAAAGACTACCCTGAACTTCTAGATGAACAGCTAAGTGAGCTTTTGACCCCTCTTGAAGCAGAAGGAACCAAATTAACATATGAAGACTTTGCTAAGGTTGCAAAGCCAGTTTTTGAAAAGCAGTTTGCAAGATTTACAGAATCTATTTGGACCAAAGTAGCATTGGTGTTTTATCTAGTAAAGGAAGTGTTGTATTCTGGAAATTTAACTGACATTCAAGTTGAGCTCTTGGTGGAATATGCAACTCGTTTTGTTACAGAAACATCATTTGATAAAATCAAGAAAGAAGGTGGCTGGGTAAGCAAGAAATTTATTACTATTTGTTCCTAAGCAAAGTACAGTATTTGATAGGTTTCTCTTCAATATCACACTAATCCCAAGTGCTGCTGGAATTTGTGTAGCATGTAGGGAAAACCGGGGACAATTGTAACACGGGTCAACATTTGTAATACTGTCTCTCACACCTTGCAGAAAAGTGCAAAAAATCTAATTTTTGCACAGAACATGCTCATTCAAACTTTCACTCATACGACTTGAGATACAGGAATGTTCAGCCAAGTTTGCAACATTCTTGGGGGAAAACATGTTTTTGAGTACAAAAGTAAATACGTGCTTTTACTGTAAATTCGTGTCTGGAAGATTTTGCTCTGGAGTAAAAAATTTCATTTTCACATCACAGACATGGCATCTATTTAGGATCAAAACTACGTTAAAACTTTTAAGCTCCACAGCTTACTAGATGTGAAAATAGAAAACAATGATAGTTGACCAGGTCAGGGGCAATTGTAACATGCTGTTACAATTGCCCCGGTGTAAGCTGGCCGATGGCTTGGTTTTTGAGTCTCTAATCTGGTCAAACAATGTGCATCCATGCAGTATTAAATAGTTAAAAGTTGAAATCAGTAAAAAAAGAACATTTTTTCTCTCAATTGATTCAATTTTTTCAACTGATGCACCCAAATTTACAAAGAAATATTACATAAACCACATTTGTTTGTTTGTCAACTTATTTTCATTCGATTATCTTTATCTAGCTATACATATTTACAATATATACAACTAATCCAAATCGAACAAAAACGACTTATTGTTAATCTGCCACTGGTGCTACATTTTGTGCAAGGAAAAAGCAGAGTCATGCCAATAATCATCTGTGATGATTTTAAAGATGTGCAACAATTGCTCCAACCATCTGTTACAATGTCGCTCCGTGTAACTGTAATCTGTAATCTTTTACAATTGTAACACTTGACCACTGATTTTGAAACTATCACAGCGTCACAAAAATTGGTTCTATGTGATGGAAACTAATGCCTATTCTATTCTATTCCAAAGGATGCAACTACAATATCATTTACATTCAAGAGCACAATTAATAATTATTGAGGCAATATTGCCTGATTTTTGAAAAAGTGTTGCAATTGACCCCGGTCTCCCCTACAGTATGCAGACTTATGATCGTACAATCGTTTTTCAGGTTGCTTTAGAGTCTCACCATGATGGCGTTATAGATCCTTACGGATTTGGTGGTAACCTTTATGATCCACTTGGTGATGGCACAGAGTTGGATACTGTGGATGGTCCTCCAGGCAACAATGGTATAGCCCAGTTAACTGAGACTGTGGAAGAAGAGCCTCAAGGATATCTAGATGGGGTGAAAAGCACTTTCGGAAAATGGACAAGATATAGTGCTGCAGCATTGGCTGTGGGTATTGGTTTTGCTTATGCATATTTGAAACAGCAGTGATGCGCAACTCATCAATAGATGTATTTTCCAGGGGAATAACGGGAACGCACAGTCTGCCTAAGAATAAAGGGCCCCTGTTATGAATGAAAGCTAGATGCAGGTTTCAGGTAAATTGTAGAACTATGCATTTGGATGGCTTAAAGATCATGTTGTCCAAAAGCTTCCAGAAACTCTGAAATATTATAGACTTGGTAGTTTTTGAGGTAACAACAAGTACTGGGTGTGTCAAAAATTCTATGAGTCATATTTATAGTTGGCTTAATTCTATGAGTCTTATTACGTGGCTTGCATTACTTTTAGAAACATCATTTATTTATTGCAACAAAATAGCTTAGTGACTTCACAAAGTATCAGCGTTCTCCAACCATTGAACTAAAATCTTTCAAATGGTGGTTTAGAATTATATTACCTTTATCTTTTGAATTAAATGGCTTGAAAAGAAGTTTTTTTTTCATATAATCATTTAAAATGTTACAATACATGTTACATCTACATCCTACCATACTTTCTAATTACTTTACAAACTATACAACACTACAGGGACGTGACCACAAGGAGCACAAGATAATGACTACCAGGTGGACATTAACATAAAGACATGCAAAAAATAGCAACTTAATAAACAACTACAAAAAGCTACAAATACGATAAATTATTGATAAATACTAGAATCCGTTTCACATTGGATGTCAGGCCAGCATAGTAGTATGATGCTGAGCAATAGGGACCCCGGACGAGAGAACAACAACGACAGCAGTTGTTACCGCTACTGATCCCCCTCCAGAGTCCCCAACGCTCAACACATTGCGCACATGCTGTCAGCTCTGGGTTTCTGATTCGCAATATCAATGGTCCGAAATACTGAATGAAAAGAAGTCAAAGGTACTTTGCAGTAATTCCACCATGGAAATTTCTCAATATTTAAATATTTTTAGAAATGGTACCCTTTTTCTTATTGAAAGATTTGATGAGAAGTTTTGGGAAAATTAAGATCATCATCGTAAATCCTAAATTGATAGAGGGAAAAATTATGGAAGCTTCAAGAAAACCATATTATAGTTTGCGGTCTGCAATATTTCGTCAACCTGAAATTTGTCACCCTTTTTGTCTCCGATGACGCCACAGCCTCTGGAAAACAGTCAAGATATCGAACATTAGATTTCTACGCTAGAATTTACAGCAAAGTACCACAAGTTCTTTTCAAACCATTCAATTCGAAGAAAGAGGTGATAGAATTTTACAAGATTTGAACTTGATGCTCGCTTTCCATAATTTAATGTGCAAAAATGTCAACAAACTGTTAGGATGAAACAACTAAATTAGATATGAATATTTGCGAATACGAAATGCATCTGAGCTTTATCTCTCTCAGTAGGATCGAGGTCAGTAACTATTTTTTGTACCCAACCGGTAGGACAATTTATAATGTATCCGACCTGCTTTCGAGGGCCAGTTTCCTTTGCGGTAGACTCCTTTTGGGGCGGGGGGGAGGGGGATGAGGTTGTAATGTATCACAATTTGAGCATACCTCATGGTCTGGCATTTCAGCAAACGCCAATGTTTGGTTTGCTCACCCAGGACATGTGTGTCTTGATCAGAGACGTAGGAACCGGGGGGCGCTGGCCCCCCTAAGATTTTGCAATAAACAAAGAAATGCCCTTTTCAGGAATTGCCCCTTTATCTTAATAAAAAATGCCCTTGAAGTGTCGTGCCCCCCCCCCCCAAATTCGAGATACTTCCTACCTCCCTGGTCTTGATAAACGTATTTCTGAAAAGTTGCCTTTTAATTTTGCGTTTAGGATCTCGATGTATAAGTGGTTAGCTTACTGAAGATAATAGACATGTAAAATTATGATAATTAGCTTCGGATTTTCTTCAATAAGGAGCAGATACCCTTGTGTAAATGACTCAGACATTCCATTAAGTCTGGTCTTGGTAAGGAAAATCGCATTAATTTTGCCTCAGAATAAATTCAGATGTTTCTGATACTAGCAGGTATCTCATAGAAATAGAGACACGTTTGAATTAAAATCAGCAAAATTCGATTGCAGTATCAATCTTCAAATTGTATTCTTTGGCTAATAGATGAAAGTCCATTTTCTACTTAGGGAGCGGTCATTTTTAATCCTGGGTATCTAGGCGGAGGATAATTTCACACAATTAGCAAAAATTGGATACCCCATCTGAAATGTAGAAAATGTTTTTGTACCCCCACCATATTTTGGCAAAATGGTTTGGTACCCCATTCAGACGTCTTTGAGTATAAGGAGTATATATGGACACATACCAAGTTGTCTTAGGCGAATTTCATAAGATCGAGTGATTCATTTTCTCCAGATGTCTGTAAATATTTCTTGTAAATGATGAGTATGATTTCATATAAAATATTTCAAGCAAAATCGTTTCGTACCCCATAAAAATTTCTCTTGATATTTTCGTACCCCTAAAAAATGATGAAAGCAAGTTTCATACCCCTGCCGAAAATCCTCCGCCCTGGTACCCAGGTTTAAAAACGATCACTCCCTTATAAATTGCCGTTTGCTGTACATGTTTACATTTGCAAATATGGCTGTTTTGGGAGCTGCCTGGTTTTGAAGCTTGCTGCAAAAATGTACAAACGATACTTATATTGATTTCACTTGACTTGACTTGTAAATGTCAGAGAAGAATGTCTTGTCATGCATGTCATGCAGTGTCATGCAAGACGTAGCCTGCGTGCAGACTCTACTCATTCCCTGAAGAGAAGTGAGGTTCCGGAACCTCACTTCTCTTCATGGGATCAGTAGAGTCTGCACGCAGGCTAGCAATACGCGAATGACGATGAAAATTGAAAAACTGACAGTGTTAGTTCAGATTTTCGCGCCTTTTACTGGGCGAGTCATGAAAATGTTTACAGTAAGGCCCCGCATTTAAGAAACCACTTTTCTCACATTAGCCTAACATGTTTCTTAAAATATGATATACTTTCCCTTTTTAGGCTGAAAGTTTCTTAACTTCTAATTTCTTTTCTGCAAACTCCTGAGAGATAAGTTGCAACGAATGCGGTTAGTTAGAGATATATTTATAGCCATACACTCTTTTTTTTTTATAAGCAGGCTCAGAATCATCCAAATTTTAAGAATAATAAGAATATTGCTCAGCCTCAATATTTGTGTCTCATTTTCCAGCAGTTGCCTGTCTTGCGATGTTCTTAAGATTCTTATTGTTTCAATTGCTTAAGTTTTTCTTTCATTCGACCATTTCTTCATAATGATATGACAATTCTTTGAACTATGTTCCCTTGAAACCATATCAGATTTGAAAAAATAAGAATACTTTAAGAATATGTTAAGGCTCAAAACGAAAAATGTCTTAAGAATATTGAGGCTGGAAAAAATTTATAGTATTCTTATAAAAAAAAAGAGTGTATATGCTTGTAATCTGCTAAATCTAAGATATCTTCGTAGAAATTACATATGAATCCAGCATGTCTTGGAATGTCCCCAGACCATCAGACAATGACCTTGTGTCGATCAAAATACAAGGAACTATTTTGGGGGTGAGCATCAAGAATTTTTTATAAGAAGGAGGGCTGATCATATTTCAGCTAAAATTCGGGGCCTTACTTTTTGCTGATTTCAGCGAAAATCCCACCCATGTTTATGGAAAATCTGCCGAAAAAGGACCCTTGTTTAGAGAATTTTGAACCCAAAAACCCACCCATATGAGCGACACATACCTATACCTGTACCCTAAACACGTTATGTACCCCTCCCCCCAGGGCTAAAATCCTTTCTCCAGAAACTTCTCACATTATGGGAGAACAGGTATCCAGAAAAAGCAATTGTTGAGGATGACTGATTGCTCAAAATGGGAGGTTGACTGTCGTTGACAGCGTGGACTGAATTTATACTACACCGTAGCTTTACTTTGGTGTTTGGTTGAGTCAGTTAGGCAAGGGTGTTTCCCCGGTGTTTCACGAAGCTGTAGGTTTTAACTTGATACTGTCGAATAAAGTTGACACGGTGTGTATGTTATTTGAATTTAACGCTTGTGACTATGAATTTAAGAAATTAGATTGTTATTGAATGACATGAGTTGAATTATGTGTTCCTTTTCGTAAAAATTTCTAAGTCTGTCTCATGCAAGATACCACGCGGATATTTCCGCGAATAACAACAACTGAAGTGTTCGCAAATCCCACGTAATATCTCATAAAGGTAAACAATCTTTAATGCGGCCCCTCTAAAAAGACAACCTTACAACAGTTCTTTAACGATCATTTCATGGTAGCATTTTGGCATCAATATGTATTGGGTCTGTCTCCGTCCCAATATGATAAAAGGCCCTGGGGACGAGGTTGACCAGGGAGCACTTGTTTTTTGGCGGGAAATTTTCTTCGACCCAGGCTCCTTGACGTAGGGATACAACTCGAGCATAGATTTCACAGCAACAACGTAGCCAACCATAATGTTTTGCTTCTCTGTTTATTTTGATTTGACTGTGTGCACGTATGCGAAATCTATTCTTTAGAAAGGCAAATCGCTTTGTTGTTTCGGAAACCTGAAACATTACTTTACAAAGATTTTCCCTTGCTTGCCAACTCAAGTGTTGGTTTGGTACATGATCAAACGTTAATTTTGTTTGGTTGAGAGAGATTATCCTGTTGATTTGCGTTCTGCGAAGCAAAAAGCAGTTTGAAGAAAGTAGGGGGGGAGGGGGGTTCTTGGCCAAATTTTGGACAGGGGTCTGCCGCGAGCATTTTGAAAATGGTACCGTAGGCTAGACTAATTTTTACGAAAATGGTACCTTTGGCTAGACCATTTTGACCATTCTCTGGACCAATTTTTACGAACATGGTACCTTTGGCTAGACCAATTTTGACCATTTCCTGGACCAATTTGTCAAATTTGTACCAAATATGATATCATGACCATCCGCTAGACCAATATTGTCAAAATGATACCCTTGGCCATGCCTTGGCTAGACCGTTGCTAGGCCAAAATTGCAAAAAGGATACCCTTGGCTAGACTACAAGTCCGAAAAAGTATGCCCTTGCTCGCGGCACATCCCCAGGTACCTTTACTATGGAAGACCCCCCCCCCCCCCCGTGGAAGAAAGATTGCTTCGAAAGAGCATGTTAATGAATGAACCAATGGTTCGAACTCTGCTAACCCCACCTAACCCCCACAGTCACAGGACTGATTAGAATTCCGCAATTTTGAAATGCTTGAGGGCAGTAATTTCCTTATCATTCCTCCGTCATTCAAATAGTTGTTTATCATGATGCAACGAAACAATTAGCTTTCTGTGGAAGGTGGTTGGACAAAGAAATCGAAACTCATCAAGGAAAACAAATTGAGCAATAGATGCTCAAAAAGGGCAGTGGGCCACTGGGCCTAGCCAATTTGAGTTGAGTGTCGGAAGGGTAGGAGACGGCAAAGAGCGAGAAACAGAGTAATAAAGAGTTGCTGAGAAATTTCGAAGATCATTAATTCGACCTTGGTGAGTAAACCGACAACGAGGAACAAGAAAGTAAGAAGTTTGAAACAACAGGCGATACCAGCTAAAACCACGAAAACAGGATAGACAAAAATAATTTTGAAACAAACGACAAACACTGAGCGTAGCAGATCATACCTGAAGAAATGGATCGAAGGAAAGAAGAAACAAAATTGGTTGTACTTGAGTACCTGAGCAGTCTCCCCGCAGAAAAGATCATTGGAAGGAACCGCCAACATTCAATGCCATTAAACGCAAATTTGCACCACACTTGGCCCCATCAATGCCGACCTCGTAGAGGTAGTGACGTACACGACAGAAAAGTCAGGGAGAGACTCACAAACATGTTGGATCCATTGAGAAAAAAGCTGTCCCGAGATCTGCTGGCTGATATTACCACTTTTGACAAGAAACGACTTAAAAGTGCTTCTGATAATGATGAAAGATGTCAGCTACCTTGCCTCCGGTATGGGTTTACATACATATTAAAGGACTATGTAAATTTACAAAATAAACGAGGGGCGTATCACTCTGTAAAATCTCGTACACCTTATGGCAAAAATACTTTTTTTGAAAACAATGTTTTCAAGAAAAAAATTCACTAAAAATCCTATTATTTAAAACAATCTCGTACCCTTTACAGAAGTAATCCCTTTACAGAAGAGTGAGCCCCCTCATTTTCAAATTTGATACATATAGTCATCCAGGACTTCAAAAACAGTATTACATGGTACTGAGACAACCTATAGATGCAACCAAATATGGAAGAGCATTCCAAATGAAATTAGAATGGCTAACAGTTTAGGAATATCCCAATGAAACATAAGCAGTTTTTATTCCTTGCAATTGTAAGCTCTGTACCCCTTATTTGCAGAATTAGAGGGTACGTCAATTAGATTTACTAAATTCAAATCTACATATCTGCATCTTTTAATTTTTGCGTTTGGTATCAATTGGTTGATTCTTCCTTGCATTGATGTACTACCTGCCTTACTACTTTACCAACGTTGGATAGGGTTAGGGTCCGGGGGGGGGGGGGTCACTACCATATCCATATGTACCAGTACGGGATGTGCCATTTTTTGGGGTACCTTTTTTCAGGCTAAAAATAAATTTTAGGGTGTAATTTTTGGTAACATCACAAATGAACATAAATTTTGGGGTGTCATTTTGGAAGAAAAATGCTTGAGGGTATTGAATTTAATCTGATTTCAGGTACTTGGTTAGAATTTCGAATTTTGGTCACAAATTTAGGTATCTTGTTTGAAAGGCCCGTAAATTTTGGGGTATGGTTTTTGAAAAATTCATAAATTTTAGGGTATGATTTTACAATTGAAAATGGCATACCCCTGTCATGCGCCTATTGAAGTGACCCCCCGGGGTTAGGGTTGGGGTTAGGGTATTTCAAGACAAGATGCTTCCCTGCTACATTCACAAAAAAGACAACATGAACCGTTTGACCCGCTTCATTAGGCCCCCTGCTCATTAGGCCCTTGCAGTTGGTCGTTGGACGAACGATTCAAAAGAACCAAAGGTTGAATGAGTGAGCGGCAAAAAGTCTGTCATCAACTTCGGCGCTCTCTGGTCATCAAGGCATGGTCAGCGTATTCAGGGTCGTTGACCAGTTAAAGAGCTATTGTTATCCAGGGTCCTTTGCAGGTACACTGCAATTTCAGACAGTCTGAAAATCAAAGTTGGCCTGTTTAAAACGTGAATTCTGGTAGAAAGTTTGACTTTACTTGGACTTTTCTATCAGTTCAACAATGGCAGTGTAGATCCATATTTTCTGCTTGGGCCTAATTTGATTTTCAGAAAGTCTGAAATTGTAGCGTGCCTGCATAGGACCTAGACTTATGACATTTCGTCCCTTGTTTCCCTGCGTTCTTTGATTTGCAGATATCACTTGCTCAGTAGGGACTCATTTCATTACTCTTATAAAGTGTAGCCACTTTAGGCCAATATGGTGTGGATCCATATTGACCAATCAAATTGCTAGAATTTATTTTTCAACCAATAAGGAAGCGCTATTTAGACTGTTGTTGTTGTTGCGTACAAAAACGGTTGATTCGGGAAAGAGTTCTCGTAGCTGCGATAGATCTATTTTGTTTCTACAGAGGAAGATTGCTGCTTGAAAGGTATGTATTTTGCGATGAGTAGGTTCGTAAAACATTATTCTTTGTACAAAAAGTTTGCTTTTCAATGTTGAAGCTCTTTAAACCAGAAATTGAAGCGATTTTGTTGAGTGTACGAGAACTCCCGCTGGTTTAGGCCATTTTGACACAGGGGGCCCATTTTATAAGAGTAATGAAATGAGTCCCTTATTGAGCAAGTGATATCTGCAAATCAAAGAACGCAGGGAAACAAGGGAAGAAATGTCATAAGTCTACATAGGACTCTGGATGACCATGGATCTTTGATTCTTGCAACTAGTCTTAATAACAAGTTTTTCCTCCATAGATTTGGCACTGTAGAGAATGGACTAACGACCCCAGAAACCCCAATAACCTGTGTCACACTCCGCCTCGAACAGATAAGTCAATGTATCATGGAAGAGTTCCCTGGAATTCTAGACCAACAAGTTTGTGAACTTCTCACTCCACTAGAATCAACGAACAAACAGATCAGTTACGAACAATTTTCTGCAGTGGCAACATCAGTTTTCGAAAATAACTGGACCAAGATAACAAAGTCCATATGGGCGAAAGTGGCACTTGTTTTCTATCTAGTGAAAGAAGTCGTTTTCTCAGATGTGCTGTCTGAAATTCAAGTTGATACATTGGTTGATTATGCCAGTCGATATGTGGCTGAAAATTCTATTGATTGTATCAACAAGGCAGGAGGCTGGGTGAGTTATTGTTATTATCATCGCATCGTTACTTTTTATGCAGGGCCATAGGACTTGGAGTGGGTGGAGCACGATCAGAGACGTAGGAACCGGGGGGGCACTGGGGGCACATGCCCCCCAAGACTTTGCAATAAACAAAGAAGTGCCCTTTTTATTTCAGGAAGTGCCCTTTCAGGGTAATGAAATAGGTGCCCTTGAAGTGTCGTGCCCCTCCAAGTTTGAGATGCTTCCTACGTCCCTGAGCACGATACTTGAAGGGTATTTTTTCATCAAGCGAAAGGGGCGCGAAAGAAGCGAAAGTTCGTACGCCTCTGTATCGAATACAACACACAAACAGCGAGCTAGCATTCCTTGTACCAAAAAGTACACGAAAATATGACATGAGTACGCAGTAGCCTTTCTGAGGTATTAACTCGGGTTCAAAAGTACGGGCTCTCCCAAAAAAATCGTGCCCCATTTCCCCGAGGATTGCCAAGAAACGGCAAAAGATTCTCACCGAAAATTTATGTGATGTTGCTCTTCAGATGTTCAAATAAAGTTTGCTGCCATCACCGTAAAATTCCATTGAAAAATGATGGAGGTATGACCTTCAAAAGACCAAATTTGCCTGATGACTGAAACCAGCGGTCGGCCATTTTGTCTTACTATTTTGCAGTGTTAAATAGCTTCATGTAAGATAAGAAATAGTTTATATAAGGTAGGAAATGCTTGAAAACTCTCTGATGATTATCAGAGCTATGACATTGGAGGCTGTCGTTTTTATTTCATCCATGGAACTATTTATCGCTGCAAAATAGTAAGACAAAATGGCCGACTGCTGGTTTCAGTCATCAGGCAAATTTGGTCTCGTGAAGGTCATAGCTTCATCATTTTTTAACGGATTTTTACGGAGATGGTAGCAAACTTTAATTGAATATCTGAAGAACAATATCGTGCACAATTTTAGCGAGAACCTTTTGCCGTTTTGTTGCCATCTTCAAGCAAACGGGGCACAATTTTTTTTAGTACACCCGGTATACGTTAGGCCCCCGTCCACTTCAATCGATAGGAATGCTTCTGTTATTTTCAAATGTGGATAACTATGAAGATTGTTTTAAGTCTATTGCTAACAGTATATGCTGAGTTTTTGACAGAATAGAACAGTAGGCTGGTCTGTTCAAAATAAGCCGCTAGACTTTCTCCCTGAACTCATTCTCCACGTTCTATAAACCAGTTTTATAGTGCAGTAATTCTCAGCGGTAAACCTGTTTATGTTTTGTATAGCCATGAACGATAGGACACCAGGTGTATATCAGTGCGAAATTCTTATCAGTAGCAAGCCACCTTAACCAACTTTGTGTGTTTTGAACTTGTTTTTACTGGGTAGCAAACTAAGCCACATATCGTTGTTTCATGATTTTGAAATTTACAGTGGTGAGCCACCTTAAATGCAAATCAACCTTAAGCGTAAACCTTTCAGCTGCCTGATGGTGCTCAGAATAGCCCGGTCCAGATAGGGTTTACACATTTATTTCTGTTGGTAATCTTGTAAACTCACAATTTATTCAGAGTACATTAAAACCAATAACATTTCTCTTCGCTGCTCTCCGTTCTCTGGCTTGCGGAGCGTATCTTTTCAAACTTCGATCCGTTTACAAGCGCACGTTCCCCCCAATATGTTGAAATTATAATGAAAATGCCCTTTTTGCTTCGGGAAATGCCCCTTTAGGACCTTTTGCTCAATAAGAAGGTGCCCTTGAAATGTAGTACCCCCCAGTTTAGGATGCTTCCTACGGTCATGTCCTAAAGAGAAACATTGATGTTTTCTCGATTGATATAAGTGTCATCGATATTTAGGCTCGGGTGCCTATACGACCGAATTTAACCTTAGTCTGGGTGCTTGCGTAGAGGTCTACTTTCGTAGGTTGCATTGGTGTACGATATCACGAGACTGCAGCCTCCCTACCTCTTTGACGAGATAGGCCTAAATTTCTGAAGAAACCCATTTTTCTTTTCAGACTGCATTGGAGTGTCACGGCGATCCTCTTCTTGGGCCTGATGAGTTGACAGGGGAACTTTATGACCCATTGGAAAACATAGCATATACGGACCCTGACAAAACACAAGTTAGAAGCAAGTGTGGACATGCTGAAGCTGTAAACGATGCACCTTGCTTTCAAGGAACAACAAACATGTTAGTGAAATTGTCTTCTTATAGCTGCACTGCTGCAGTTTTAGCTGTAGGGATTGGTTTTGCCTATATGTATTTAAAATATCAGTAAACGTGAAATTCAAACCACAAGAACTAATTTGCTTCAAAGAGAAGAGCCCCCACTCTTTGATATCTAATTTCTGAGACTCCGAGAGGGAGCTTAGCAGAGAGGGAAACTCATTCATTATGTCAAATGACAAGGCCATAAGTGACAACTTTTAGGTACCGTGACATCAAGAATATCACAAAGTCATCCACGTATCTTCTTTTGTACGCAATTCAGAAATTGATCCAGTGCTTAAAAGTTTCTTTAAACTGCCAAATTCTGAGAACTCAAAGTTTCTTGACAGTCTTTCAGAATGTTTCTCAAATGCACGTTTTATTGTATTTATTTATTTATTGATTGATGGGGGATGTCTTGTGCCTTCGTGAACATTTCATGGCCAGTTTTATGGAACCACACCCTTGTTTATACGTTGCCAAAGTAGAATAAAGTAAAGCAAACAGGCGAAAGTATGCTCCTGACAAGCTAAAGAGCTTCAGATGAAATCAGAGAGTTTCTAGCGTAACATGACTAATATGAACATGATTTTTCCAGCACTGGAGTATTTTGATGATCTAAGAGTAGGGTCTCTTACAAAGAGTTTAATCTTTATAAGAAACTGCTTGTAAGAAACTCAGCTCTCCTCAGATCGCTAAACATTTAAGAAACTCCAGTGCTGGGCAAAATTATTCAAGAAACTATTCATTTTAGTCAAGGAAATCCTCAGCAGGTACATAAGAATCGGAAAGGCTTTAAAAAACTTCAGTTGGAAATATTTACGCTCGGAGTGCAATGTCTCCGTTTTGGCCTTCCATTTAAAACGATCAAAAACGGAGAAATTTGAAAACGCTGTTCAAAGTGGAGTGATAGTGATTTGAAAGCGGCGACATTGAAGGAAATGAAAACGATTGAAAACGGAGCAAGGGAAACACCTCCGTTTTCGTGCCAGGCCTTCTTCGGGAAAACGGAGTAATGGAAACGGTATTCAAGATCATCTGACACGGAATTATTTGAAAAAGAGGTCATTTGAAAACGTAGCCTTATCTTAAAAAAATACATGTACATTCACAGCCCTGAACAATTGAAGCATTATTCCTGTTATAAACCAGCAATGTTGCATTGGATAACGTAAACATTATATTTTGACAAAGTTGATCTTTTTTTGATACGATTACTTAAAATTTCATAAACAGGTATTCACAATTTGATAATAAACTTAGAAGTATTGCGTGAGAAAGTAGCTGCCACGCCTGCTTATTGCTTGAAATAAAATTTCATAATGCAACGGTTATAATTCGATTTAATTCATATTAATCTTATTTTGAAAACTTTTTTTACTTTGACAGAAATACAATCGGACGGTGAAAATCGTTGGTTATTTTTCTGAGATATCTTCTGCAGTTCATACATCGCTTATTTTGTATTTTTTAAAAACTGCCCACAAGAAACTCAACTCTCTGATCACTATGAAATTAAGAAACTCCAGTACTCGAAAAATATAACTTAAGAAGCTGTTTGTCTTAGAAAAGGAAATCCTCGACACGTAAGACGTAAGAAACTCAACTCTCAGATCACTATGAAATTAATAAACTCCATAGTACTCCTTTCCATTTTTTTTCCTGTATAACGTAACTCAGAATGCATAAAATTTTGTTGTGAAATGTTCACAAAGGCACAAGATGTAAATACCAAGTTTTATTGAATTGGAACGTATAATTAGCACGTAAGAAACTCTGAGAGCTCTGAGAACTCAAAATCTGATTATTCTAAAACTTTCAGTACATACTCAAAATCCTAGTTTCCAGAAAGACTACGTGTGGGCAAAACCAGACGCGCCGTACAACCCAAACCAGACTATAAACACGAACGTGGGTAGCCAAGGAAGTATCCTTTGGGAAAATCTCAGTCATGCTTCGTGGTAGATATCGCCTACAAGTAGCGTAATATGATACTGTACACTCAATGCCGTAGGAAGCAGCTTCGGATTGGGGGGGGGGCAATTGTTCTTAAAACAATAGAGAACAATATATCTCGTTAATGCTAATATATCTAGTTGTTTCAGAGTCTGTTCAATGTATATTTCCCTTTTTGACAATGACGAGAACACGCAAGTTGCGTGACTCACTGCAAGAGTCATTCTTCCTAAAACAGTTTACAGGGCACAAGGATCCAAGGGATGTAGGACACAGGGGCACAAGGAGAAACAAAACTGACGTAGGAACAACAACTGGAACACAGGCTATACAACTACCGCATTCACTCGATCGAATAAATCAAGGGGCAATCAATCCAAACATTGCGGACGAGATTTTGGCATCCAAAGAGTCTCTCAGCTTTTTGGAAGATGTTACCCTGGGTACCAGACTCTCTAACATATAGAGAGGCTGGTACCCAGGGTAGGAAGATGTGAGATCTTTTCTGAAATTTGTAAAGACTATTAGATTTCATATAAAATGTCTAAGACTTGATGAGATTTTTAGATTTTCAAAGATTCAAGATTTCTTAATACTTGTAAGGGTTTAAACGACTTTCGAGATTTTCAACGAGTTTTGAAAGAGTTTTTGGGGATTTGTATGATTTCTGGGTGAGATTTCTGTGTTTCTTTTTTTAGATCTTCAGACTTTAAGTATTTTTTTTTTAGATTTCTAAGATTTTTACCCTGGGTACCAAACTCTTTAACATAAAATGGAGATCTCCATTTTTTGTTAGAGACTCTGGCACCCAGGGTATAAGATTTTGAACATTTTTGGATTTTCAAGATTCTTTAAGATTTTTAGAAGATTTTTTTAATATTTCTTACGAAACTGTACGAGATTTTTGGAGATAATAAAGGGGTATACAGCGGGTACCCGCAAATAAGAAACCACTTTTAAAATCGAGGCCTCAGAAAGTTTCTTATTTAAAGCGACCTTCTCATGATCAGGATCAAAGTTTCTTATTAATAGTCAAGGTATATGACAGTACCATACATGCATGTGTGTTGCACATTACTGGTACATTTTACATTTTTACCTTGTTACCTTTTTGTTGTGTGAATCTTTAATTTTGAAAATGTTCATTCTGATTTATGGGAATATTTTTTGGCATTTAAGGACAAACTATGACAAATCTGAAAATAAGAAACTTTCAAATTTCAGACCTAGCGTTATTTCTTATTAAAGGAGATCCTTTCAAAGAAAATGAGGCCTGTTTCTTATACAAGGGGGTTTCTTATTTGCGGGTACTTACTGTAAACTTAGATTACAAAGTTGGACGTTGTAATAAAAAAATGTGGATTGATTACAAATTTGTAGTTATCGCTGTTGATAGACTGCTTGACGCTTAAAAAATGTTGTTGCTGTTACTGTTGTTGTTGTTGTCGTTGTTGTTGTTGCGATAACTGGGACTATCTCGTGAGTCTATCAAAAATGTCGCTCGATCCAGTCTCTGTTCCAAGACAAAGTCGTTCCCCCGGGAGAATCGGACGTAGGATAAAAAGCCACAGAATGGTTTGCTTGATGGTCAAAGCTGCCCCATGGAATTGATTGAACTAACAACTAAAGAATAAGGAAAATCCTTGTGGGTTTGCCTTTTGTCCTTTTTAAAAAGTTACGGTGTCTTGTTATTTTTGAAAAAAGCTTGCAAACACCAAAGTTATTTGCCCTGACTGTGTCTGATGCGCGAAAATAAAAAACATTGTTCGGTGAAATTCGAGTCCACACTGTGATTTTGATTCAATGAGACGGACTGGCGGCCTGCAGGCAGAGTGGGAGCAAATTAATTTAGTGTTAGTCAGATAGCTAAAAGTACAGTGCAAGTACATAACAGGGGATATGTGAGATTCATTCTTCACAAGTGGAAACGGCGATCAGAAGGAATTTAGATTAGAGAAATGTTTAGACTTGAAATCGGATAAAGAAGAATTTTAGAAGAGTTCAGCTTTGACTGCAGTAATTCTTGAAAACTTTTTCACCAAGGTTTTATCGTGAAGCTGAATTGGAGGAGAAGTTTGTTTGAGGACATTTTCTGCACGAAAATTGAATCAAATTAAAGATTTGCAGAAAAGTTTAACTATAATTACAGTCAACTCTTAAAGATTTCGTGACCACAATTTTTCCAAGAAAGAATCGTGATGTTATATATCTACCGTACATTGAAGTAAAATTGGAGAGAACTTTGTTTGAGGGCATTTTCAGAGTATATATCGGATTAGGATTAGCAGACGGGCTTAGGTTTAATCATAGTAAATTCTCAAAGAAGATTTTGTGACGAAATTTGCTCACGACATTCTTGTGACGCTGATTTACGCTTTACCTTTACGACACTGAACGAAAAACTTGGAGAGAATTTTGTTTTTATTGGAAATAAAAACCACAGCCAGGAACAAGGATTACATCAGATTACATCGTGTTACAGAAAGGTGAAGAACTTTCGTGTCATTGATAGCGGTGACGTAGTTTCGTTGCAGCGTCGGTTCAAGGATCCCCTTCATTCGATCGGCTCGACAGATGGAAAAGAGCATCACGTTTGGCAGCTGTTTGAACTGTTTTGTTTGTAGATATTGAAATCGAACAGGACTCCAATACGGTACACGAGGAAAAGTAAACTGCGGGAGAAATATTGACGAGTTATTCGCGTAACATTTTCTATTGTGAAGTACAACAGGGAGAAGTTCACGCCAAGAAACCACATCAACTGAAAGGAGTGAATTTTGCACTGAAGGACAGTTGGATCTCGGAGATTTTTCTTCAGCGAAAAAGAAAGGAAATTACGCTACAGGAGAAATATTGACATTTATGCATCATAAAGCATAAACAGAGAGAAGTTCAAGTCGAGAAACCATATTATCTACGAAGAGTGCACGAAAAGGAATCATATCTCAGAGAATTTCTGTTTGGTGACAAAGAAGGGGAAATAAACAACAAGGAAATTGGTCAGCTATTTATTACCACTACTTATTCGTACGTATGTTCATTATAAACCATTAACTGTGAAGACTCTCGAATAAAAACCACATAAACTCCAAGTGGAGTCGCTTTTGTACAGCAGAACGCGCAGCCCTTGGAGACTTCTCTGGATTTTCGCACACTTATCTACCACAGTTTACAAGCTCGTTCATTACAGAAATCTTTATCAAACTTCATAACAAGATGCTAACAGAGAGCCATGACATCCATCGTGCTTGCCATGAAATTCGCAAGAAATACGACGACAAGAAGAAAGTTATAGTTGCGCCTTGCCGTTGCAAACTCTACATTTCAAGATGCTCTAAAGTTATTGATTTCGAGGGGAAAACATCCCCAGATTGGTTCTACTTCGCTAGTGGACTAACAACCCTGGTTTACGATTCTCATAGCAACGATTTAATGCTGACGCTGTTTGATGTTACGGATCTACGGTTGTTATGGATGTTCAAAATGTCCGAAATGAGTCATGTATACGCACCAAACTCAAGCTTTCATGTTATCAATACACAAGCTGACCTTAGCGAACATGTTGGGTTTTTGTACGAAAACAGGGACGTCGCCGCTTTGTTACTGAACACACTGTCCAAATGCATCAAGAAGCAAGCCTTCGCAGCGTACAGTTTGACTGCATCGCAACCTGAGATATCACACAGCGTTTTCAAGGGTAAATCTCTCCACAGAAGCAAACCACATAACCCTGCCATCATTACGGCTGAAAATAAACAGGATCAAGAAACGAACGCTTTAGATGCTCCTAAAAAGGGGAGAAGCAAGATTTTACGGTCATTTTCATTTCACATGAAACGTCCGTCCAAGAATTCTGCAAAAGATCCTAACCCGGAAACGCAAATTTCCCGATCGCAGCAAATCATGGCAACGCATGCAGATGATATTCAAAGAACTGGAACACGATTTCAAGAGAATTCGTCAGAGCAAATGAGAGAAAACGGTAATGATTGCAAGAAGCGTTCGGAAAAAAGACGAAAAAGGTCAAGCGGACGAAGTAAAACTCTCGGTCCGGAATCGATCCCACGGATCGCCAAATTACGGAACGGTTGCTCTGAAGACAATTTTAGGCAGGATATTGATAAGCGTAGCTCGTTTCCTGCATTTTTAGTTGGCAAAGTCGAAGATATCTTTCCATCAAGGGAGAAGATTCCGTACGACGATGTAGACTTTCGTGCGAGCTGTTGCGGAGAGGAAAACGGACTGGTAAAAAATGACCTGCGGAAAACAGAACGATCTAAAACTATTGATGAGTCCAAGTTAGTTCAGGAAACGGGAGGGGCACATAAAAATGAGCTTGCAGAGGATATCAGCCCGAGGGTGAACACCAAACGTGGCTCGATATTGAAAAGAACAGGCCGAAAGATCAGCCGCAGTTTAAGTGAGAAATGGGCCGGTGTTAGGCCCACTGTGTTTTTACGGGATGAGCCTCAAACTGACACTGAAGGTGAAACGAAGCTGCGGAATAAAGAAGGGTGCCAAAGCCAAGAGAAACCGCGTGCTACAAGTGACAGTCTTCTTCTCAAAGGAACTGCGATAACTTGCATGGTGGAGACAGGGCATATGGCTAAGTACCATCGGGAAAGAAAACAATGGATGTCAATTCTTGAAAGCGAAACAGTTATGACAACTGACTTATGTGTCACTGAACTTTAACCGTTGTTAAAATATCTTCTCCCTTCTGCAGGCGTAATGCCCAAAGAGCAACTTTCATTTTGAAAAAAATACGAAAATCCTGTGTGATATCACCTTTCAAAAAACTGCAAAAATCATCGTTTTGTTTACATTTTGACGACTGAGCCCCTTAAAACTACTGCAAAATGGATCCATGATTTCCGTTTAGGCCAAATTTTATCGTGAGACAGTCTGAACTTGTAGCATGCCTGCAAGGGCCATGATCTTGTGTAATATGGTCAAAAATGCCAAAAAAATTCCAAGACAAATCCAAAAATCTCATGTGCACTTCTTTAAAAGCCTGTAAATCATTAATTCGTGATATGTATTTCAAGATTCAAAAAATCATTCAAATTCACCAAATTCATTAATTTAAGCTTCATTGGCAGTTTCATCAAGATAATCTTTTTAAACAATTCAAGAAGTCCTAACCTAAGAAACATTGTAACTTACATGTCTTAGAATAGAGTTTTTGAAGTCTTAAAACGTCGCACACTTATTCAAGCTCCGTTCAGTTTCAGATATTTTAAATTCACTCCATACAATTCATGAATTTACTATACTAACAGAACAGCTAACTAAATAATAAATTGCAAGGAAAAAGAAAATATTACAGAAAATTAATACATTGGTACGGGAAATTAATACAATATACAAATACAGAGAAAAGAACAAATTGTATGGAGGGAATTACTTAAAGGAGGAGCTCTCTCAAAGGGTAAACTAATAGAGGAGAGAGCCCCCCCCTCCGTACTTGGGGGTAAGCCTAGATAGCCACTGCTCTCACACTTGACAATGTTGACCGATTTATAAAAGCTTCGCCATCCTTATGTCTCATTTTTGTTAATTAGCAACTGCGTCCGATTTCGGGCACATATTTGAATTGTTAGTTCTTTAGTTATTTGATAGATGATAAATATCGTTGAGATTCAATCAAACATTTACAGTTTAGTTATTGTGCGAACATCTTTGGTGATAGAAAGGCTGCCAAGGCTCGTGTTTCATCATATATGTGGGTTATAAAACACACTGCATGTAGTTCGTACAAAAGTCGAGCATTCTGCCTGGCCAAGAAGCACCCCTGCGAGGGCGCTCCTAGGCCAGTACAGAAAGACACAAGGAGATAAAGTCGACTTTCGTATAGTCTATGTCGTTAAAACTTTTAGACAGACTTATTACAGTTCACGAAATAGAATTGAGGCAAGTCTAACTTTCGCATGATATGATATCCCGTACGTATGATGCATTTCATCCAGCGCGCAAAGGCTCATGGTTTACAATGGTCTTTAAATTGAAAGAATTCAAGTCCATGACTAAATAAATCAAATCAGCCGAAAAATTTCACGAAGTATGGCAGATTTTAAAAAGAATTGGCAAAATGATTGTTAAGGCCTGGTTCAAACGTCGCTCTTCTCCTGTGCTGAACTTGAGGGGCACGACCAGATGAGTTTGGAGCGGCAGCCTACTTTGGATCGGCAGAGCTTGCCAAGCTGTACGACTCAAGCACGGCTTGGCTTTAAACGTCGAACTTCTCATGTGCCGAACTCAACGCACAAGTGCATATAAATACATGAGTTTACGCGCCTAAACTAAACTAGATACGTCATGTAACAATTGTAGAACATATTCGGATTCGGAGCGAAATAATTAAGTTTCACGTTTGAAACGGAAGGTGCGCTAAACATGCATACGTAAGTGTCGCTCCCTACTGAGTTCAGCACACGAGAAGTGCGACTAAGCTAAGACACTTGTCTTTCAGTAAAACATTTCTTGGATAAACAGACCACAATCATGTTTCTCTGCAAGGAAAGAACAACAAGTTTATCCCAACAACAAAGCAGAAATTCTTGGGAGTAGGAGGAAAGGCTACCTCCTCTCGATTCCTCCTACATGCAGATTAATGGGTGAAAAGCCTTGTTCAACCTCGTTTCATGACCCCTAAACGAGTCTGCTGCTGAGCAATAAAGCTTTCGCAGAAAACCGTTATTACGGTCGATAGGGTACTGGCCAGTTTACTCCAATGCCTTGAATTCTTAGAGGCAAAGAACCGAAATTAACAACAACAACAGCAACAACCCCAGTTTTAGGAACATGCGTTCAATCATGCACGAAAGGACTGGATCTATTTTGCAGTTTCAACGCTGGAGCCTTCATAATTAGTGAAAATGGAGCAAAAAATATGCTGTAGATTTAAAATACATCTCAGAATTTATTCTCGAAAACCAAATAAATTCAATAAATCAATAAATTCATGCCTTACGCATCATTTTCCCAATAAAATCTTCTCAATGAGGGCCATTAAACACAATAAAATCCGTCTCAGCCTTTTCAGGTTTAAAAGCGACCATCAGTTCCAAAAAGTGCTCTCTTTCCTGCGGTCGTTGTGGACTTCGGTAGCCTATGGTGTAAAATAAAACCATATTTTGTGGCTGTATGAACATAGGGCTCAAATCTTTCGAATCTTTAAGGGGTTAGATCCCTATAATCGAGTCAAAATTTTCCATTTTTATGAAAAATTCAATAATTGATAAAAATAAGGTTTGAAGTATGCTCTTTCAGGCACACCAAGTTATTTTCAGCAAACCAAATGCTTTATCCCAATTTTTGGGGTTTTAATACAGCTACCCTAATCAAATTTTCTTAGCAACGCCCTTAGCAACGAAAAATTCCGAAACTTCAGCGAAGAAACGGGATAAAAATACCCCTCCAAACCCCAGCAACCAAGCAGCCGAGTTTTGTGGTTGAATTGGATTGATTGCACGAAAGAGAGGCAGTTTTGTGCCTATTACATGAAGCAACAACCTTGTCTTGTTTGCACCAAACATTGACGAAACTGTTTTTCGACCATCCTGCGAGATTGATGATGGTATTTCAAAATAAAAGGTATCTGATTTGGTGAAGGCCAGTTATGAGTTGTTAATGATGAGTAACCCTTATCGGTGGGTGTAAAATTCTTTGACATTTTTCCTTGAATTGAGTGACTTGAAAGGAGCTTATGGTATTTTGCTGTAAATCTACCGTGGAAATTTTTTGATATCTTGATGTTTTTCAAAATGGCGGCAATTTAATTGCTTTTGAAAAAAATCATGGAAAATTTTGAAAAATTCAAATCATCACAAATACTAAACCAATAGAGAAAAATTGATATAACTCTCAAGAAAACCATACTTTATGTAGGTCTACAATATGGTGAAAAGCAGAAATCAGTATCTTTTCTGGTTTAGGATTTAGAAATTTGATAACATCATATAGCCTGAAATTTAATAAATGCCACCATTTTAAAACTAATCAAGATATCAATAAATTTCCACGGCAGATTTACAGCAAAAAGCCCAAAGTTCCATCCAAACCATTCAATTCAAAGAAAATTATATACTATGGAGGAGGCGGACGCAAAGAAACAGACACATTTTGGCACACTGAGGGCTTTCGAACCTACGTTCTCATCAGAGTGTGACTTTTACGATTTACAAATCGTAAAAGTCACACTCTGATAACGTAGGTTCGAAAGGCCTCAGTGTGCCAGAATTTGTCTGTTTCTTTGCGTCCGCCTCCTCCATAGTATATAATTTTTAGTAACCAAATTTAGTATCAAGTAATTCAAAGAAAATTGTCATAGAATTTTACACCGACCTTTTTCAAGATTTGAGCCCTATGTTGGCTGCATGGATTATTAAAAGAGAAGCTGGTACAGCAACTGCAACAACTATTCTGATATTTTCCGATATGCTTTCCAGACAGCTTTAACATCAAGACTATTCGAAATTATTTTTTTATACGCTATGGGAAAAAGTTCAATGTTGCTCCAAGCAAGTTCTCCAGACAATGACATAAACCTAACGTTATTCTTTACTTCAGAAATCGGAAAGCTGTAGATATAACCGAGACAACTATTCTTTTTTCTTGGTGTGTTCTGTTTGCCAATTAAAGTCAACTATATTTCCGAGGTCCAACATTGTGGTATCCGCTATGAAGAAAAATCTTTTAACTTGAAATACCAAGACAAAGCGTCATTCAGTCACTGTAGCAACACAAAATTCATAAGTTTTTACCAGGGCATCTTTCAAGGATTTTGACTGGTGGGGACTCAATTTAAAGGGCAACTAAGGATAGCCCTGTAGAGCCTTGGCAAACAATTGTCTGATACCAATTAATTAATTACTGGAGGCAGGATATTTTCCCTTTATTACCATCTGCATTAATGCTTTATTTTTGGTCAGTAGTGGTTGTTACTGTTGTTATTTTGATAACTACCGGGTGTCCCAAGAAAAAGTATACAGATTTGGTTGACTCCAGGGAAGTAAATTTAGCTTTAATCAATGGCTAATCACTCTCAAAATGTTCCTCGATAGTTGACCTGAACATAGATACCTCGCTTGTTGGTATTGGTGCTTTGAGAGCAGAAATATCGATCTTGAAAGCTCAAATTTGCCTCCTGTTGCAAACCAGAGCTTTGGCCTTTTGGCCTAAGCAAACTCCTGAAGCAAATCAAAACTTAGAACTGTAATTAATGACAAATCAAGCAACTTCCCAATGGATGACTGAGGGTGACTTCTGGAAAACAGAAAAACACAAGATCTGATATTGTTCGAATTTTATCAAGGCTATCGTTGATTTATACGCTGCGCCTTAAGAATTTGCTTAGGCCTAAAGGCGAAAGCGTTGGTTTGCAACAGGACGCAAATTTGAGCTTTCAAGATTGATATTTCTGCTCTCAAAGCACCAATACCAACAAACGAGATATCTATGTTCAAGTTAACTATCGAGGAACATTTTGAGAGTGATTAGCTATTGATTAAAGCTAAATTCACAGCGATAGAGTCAACCAAATCCGTATACAATTTTTTGGCACACCCGGTACATATCTGGAGAGCGTTTTTGGACAAAATAAATAAACCCTAAAAATGGAAATTTACATGCATAATGTTTGGTACGGAAACTAATGTAAAACTGGGTGATCATAAATCTTAAGTTCCGTAAATGCGATCTCATCTCGAAAATTTCTTCATGTGCAATTGTGTAATACTATGCGCATACTAACCGGTTTTGTGTATCATTTATTTATTTATTTATTTTTTTATTTATCAATTCATTTAAAGTTGGTTCATCATCAGCTCTAGTTCTATATCAAATTATTACAATAATGTGAACTAATTTATACCAACTAATTTAGTCAAACGCAATCCCGAAACACTATCACGGAAGGCTCAGTTGACAATTGTATCTCCAAAACGCACACAAATACCAAAAAACATGCTCGCCAATGCCGCAGTTCGCGCGCAGCGCAAATGCTACATCACAAGGGCTTGCTTGAACTTTCTTGGATTGGTTCGAGGATGGCGAATAACTCACACCTATCTTTTATTTCCCTTTTCATTCGTTCCTCGGTTTTGGTGCCGCAACTGTAAATATTATCGTTTCAAACAACCAGAATCTCACAGGCCTAAATCAGTTGCTGTGGTAACAAAAACGCGTCCTTGTATCGTATTATACAAGGCTACGGGAAAACCGCGGGAAATGTGCGATTAACCAATGGGGTTGGCCGGATTCCTGTATTGCCTCGTTTTTGAAACGTCAGTCAGGTAATAATGTAACAGATAAAACTTACTTCCAGAGACGGCCCTGACTATGGGAAAGAGCATCTTTTCCGACAAAAGGGAGTTTCTTGGCTCACAACATAGTTCCAGTTATCACAACAACAACAACAACAACATGGAGAGTTTGGGTGTGCCGTTGCACTCTCACTGACCATGACTTACCGAATGTAAGACCATTGATACTTTACACAGCTCATTCTGTTAACAAACAAAACAAATATGCTTGTAAGGTGACGTTTAATGGTTCAAACCCACGAAAGAAACTTGTGTTGGAGATGATGAATGGAAGTTTCATCGTATGAATGTTTCACACACAAAGGGAGGATTTAGTCGTTTCCGTATTAGTTTTATGTAGGTTGTTAAAACCCTCCTGGCTTTCAAAATGTAACTACTTTAATAAGTTGGGCTGTGGCACAAATTGAATGAAACAGTTGTTACAACAATCAACAAACAGCTAGCCTGTGTGCAGGCCTTTAGGATTGTTGAAGCTGCAGCATAGGTTCCAAATCTTTAAATCGGCATAAAAAGGTGGGTGTAAAATTCTATGACCTATTTCTTCTGATTGAATGTCTTGAAGGAAAGTTTTGATACCTATCTATAATTCTACCGTTGGACTTTGTAGAAGTTTTGAATATTTTTCGAAACTACAGCGTATCTTACATTTCAACTCATTTGAGGATGTGACGTCATCAAATTTCTAAATCATAAACCAGAAGTGTGACAGACATTTGCTTGATACCATATTGTAGACATCCAGAAACTATGGTTTTCTTATAAGTTATTTCATGTTGCGTCAAACAGTTTAGAAATTACGATGATTTTGAGTTTTTTTGAAAATTTTTCTTGAATTCTTCAAAAAGAAGAAAAACACTCCATTTCTGAAAATATTGAAGATTTCAGAAAAGTTCATCGGTAGAATTATAGAGAAATAGCTTAAGTTTCTTTAAAGTCACTCAGTTCAAAGAAAAAAGTCACTGAATTTTACACCAACCTTTTTAAAGATTTGGAACATATGCTTGAGTTACAAACAGCTAGTGTTAGCACCAAAGTCTAATGTACCCATGGGTTGCAAGAAATACTGAGGGCACTGCAAATTGTCTGTAGTAACAAATAATGGCAGTCCTCCCCAAAAAGTAGGGTAACGCTAAACAACCCTGATTCATTTTCTTTGATACTAAAGCTTCTGAAAGATCTATTTTTGGTCAAATATCAAGAGTAGTCAGCGAGAAACATGAGGAGAAACAAAGGGAAATCTTGCAATGAATAACTGGTTTCATAAACCACATAAATTGTGGGAGTAAATCGTATAACTTTTTGATGAGATTCCACAAATTCTTTCAACGTTAATAAGTAAGGGTAAATGAAATGACAGATTTGGAAACAGTTTCCATTTACATTGGACAAACTGCTCACAATAACATTTGTTATAGAAGTATCTGATGAATGTGAAAGTTCAAAAGTAACGTCTTCGAAGCAAGGTTTTGTTTGGCTTCACAAGGAAGGTTAAATAAATGAACATGTCACGGAGATGTACCATACAAGTATGAATGACAGAATTTGATAGTGTTAATAAAGAGAAGAATGGGGAACGAAGGGATAGGATCGGGAAATCAGGAACATGAAAAAACTAACAAATGATTTTTGGATGTACTGCGCTCGACAATCGAACATCGATGGAATTGACAGTCAAGTCCACTTGGAACTACCAGGTGTCCTAAAAAAATGTATACAGATTTGGTTGACTACAGCGATGTGAATTTAGTTTCAATCAATGTCTAATCACTCTAAAAAGGTTCCTTGATAGTTAACTTGAACATAGGTACCTCGTTTGTTGGTATTGATGCTTTGAGAGCAGAGATATCGATCTTGAAAGCTCAAATTTGCGTCCTGTTGCAAACCAGAGCTTTTGCCTTATGGCCTTAGCACATTCTTAAGGCACAGCGTAGAAATCAACGATAGCCATGATAAAATTTGAAAAAAATCTAATTAAAAAACTTTGTACAATCAACATGCCTTTCTGATCATATTAAGTCATGAGGCAATTTATATAACATCTATTCAGCTCAGCTGAAATATTTCTTACCACTGTAACCTTTCAAAAATCAGATACAGTTATATTTCCATATGTTATCCTAGTCATTTGCAAACAAAATGACGTCATCAGCTGCAACTTAATATCAGTGGATAACTTGAAAACGAAATGAGGTATCAAAAAAATTTAAACGACATTCTTTATCATTCAACTGTGCTATTCATTTGCATCAATAAAAATTTTCGAATCAACGATAGCCATGATAAAATTTGAAAAATATTGGATCTTGTGTTTTTCTGTTTTCCAGAAGTCACCCCAGTCACTCATTGGGCAGTTTCTTAATTTTTCATTGACTTCAGTTCTTAATTTCGATGCGCTTCGGGAACTAGCTAGGCCAGAAGGCCAAAGCTCTGGTTTGCAAGTGGACGCAAATTTGAACTTTCAAGATTGATATTTCTGCTCTCAAAGCACCAATACAAACAAACGAGGTATCTATGTTCAAGTTAACTATCGAGTAACATTTTGAGAGTGATTAGCCATTGATTAAAGCTACATTCGCATTGTTAGGGTAAACCAAATCTGTACAATTTTTTTGGGACACCCGCTAAATGCATCATGATATCTGCCAAACTGTTATTGCGAAACAATACGTTACTGTCACTTCCCAGTTATAGGAATCTCCCGACTCCCCGTTCTCTGATTCCATGCACGTATCCTCCAGTTCTCATTCTGCCTTTTACCAATAGCACTAACTGTATGATTGAAAACATTGACCAGACGGGCAACCGTTATTTCAGTGAATGAGGTGATCGATTTATGCTACTGTTTCTAAATTTGTACATGATTATGATTGGTAGAAGCATGAGTCAAGTACCATTAATGAGTAAGAATCGTTAACTGCAGTTTCCACGCCTTATGATTGTGCCCTCATTGAATGAAGCATCCGTGAACGTGGGAATCGACCACACACCCATTCGCTGACTCAAGAACTGAAAGTTGACCATGCGAAGCAACGAACTTATGGGGCAGGTTTATCGTGGTTAAACTGTTCCCTTTTAAACTGCAGCTGCAAAGCTGCAACTGAACTCCTATAGGGCGTATTCTTTTGGGCATGAGAAGTCTGCGAAGTTTTCTGAAAATGGTAGACTTGGCAGAGAAAAATGCCAGTTACCAAAAGAATGCTCATTCTGAAAACGGTAGCGATCGCAGAAAAATGCCAAAAGAATACACATTCTGAACACCGTAGAGTTGGCAGATTTTGCAGGAAAACATCCCAAAAGAATGCATATTCTGAAAGTGAGACAGTTCCAATGCAGTGCTCGCCAGGGCGAATTGAAGCCATAACAGTTCCAAGAGAAGGGAATTTTCGAATTTTTTGTAAACTTTTTCATTCACAAAACAATTCTCTTTGCGATCTCTCATAAGTCTACCAGCTTCAGGAGCAGAAGGTTTCCGAGGCCTCGGAGGTCTACCGTTTCCAGAAGATGCCCAAAAGAATACGTCAAAAGTCTCTCAGAAGTACCGAAAACAGAATGACCAAAAGAATGGGCTTTCCACAAAAAATATCTGAAGCCTGTGAACTCTACCGTTTTGATGCCCAAAAGAATACGACCAAAAAGATCCAGTCTTAATACCGAACAAAACGAGGACCAGCGCTATTTGTGTTCCCGTTGCTACATCGACCGAGAACGTCAAATACAATGAGCTATATTTAAATAGCCCAATCTCCCCCAACGAAGCTACTTTTAACTCCGTTGGCCGACTTTAAATCTGTTGTTTTCCTTCTTATCATTGGCCTACCTTTGTCTTTTTCGACTACCGTTGGCCTATACGTTTGAATTTAAAGGCAGCATCTGATTGGGTGATGACGGCAACACAAAGAATGAGAGAATTGAATGGCTGCTGACCCTACTGACTTTCTACGACCGTAGAAAGTGATAACGATAAATCCCCCTTTATTCTAAATACACAGATTCATAAAGACGTCCATTGTGTTGAGCTCTGATTTTATTGCAGCCAATCAGACACGTGACAGATTGCCTTTAACTCCTGTTTCAATGCTTGATTCACAGCTTGGTGCCTCGCAGCTCAAAGACAAATCCGGGGTTTGTCATTTAATAGCTAGCAACATAAGAACAAGCAACAGTCGAGAAACAAACGTAGGTAGGCCAGTAATAAGGAAGAAGTTCAAGGCAAGTTGAGTTCATTTTCCACTGCGTTAGCTCCAATTACATTCAAGGAGTCCCACTGCCCAGTCAGAAAGCTTACATCACTTAGAAAATAACCAAATATGAATATGCTTCTGATTAAAATGCGTACTTGTGCAGTAGTGAGTGAATTAAAACGTTGGTGCTCAAAAACTCAATCATTATACAACAACATTATTCGTGCTTTAATTTGACTGAAATCAAAATATATCACGGGTGTTTCAAAACTATTAGCCTGCGTGCAGACCCCGCAGGCTACAAAACTATGTGATAACATTTGAACTCACTTGAACACATTTGCACTCATTCATAGATATTTAAAACGGGAGATGGTTCGCCATCACGTTCAGCGTGTCTAATTATTCAAGTGTACCAATTTTCATGGTGGTATCACAATTTGCAGAATTCATGTCAAATTCTGCGCTACCGGCCCTAACTGTCATTGAAACCTATTTGAAACGGGGGATGATTTGATAATGTCTCGTTCAAATCCTACCCTGACCATCCCCCCCCCCGGGCAGCCCGGGGGTCAACAAAAATTCCTTGCTCAAATGCCCGGGGGCCGGGGAAAAATCGGTGGTCAAATGCCCGGGGGCCGGGCAATGCGAAAATGCCATATTCCCAGTTACTGTATATTGCAAAAGCTCCTGTTCTAGTCAAATGCTATTCAAATGCCCGGGGGCCGGGGAAAAATCTACGGTCAAATGCCCGGGGGCCGGGAATATTTTTCGTGCAAATGCCCGGGGGTGTCCCGGGGGGGGGATGGTCAGGGTAGGAATTGAACGAGACATAACACCTTAAAGGAGCTCTGTCACGCAGGTGATTGGTTTAGAGAACACAGCTTAGACAACGGAAAAGAGCTAGAGCCCAGACTTTTTGAATTTTTCGCATGATAAAAATTCAGTTCAATTCGAAACGATCTCTTTCCAATTCTCTCTGCCATACAAATCTTTAATCCCCTCATACAATCTTCAGCCAGTTATGAATGAGACTGATTGCCTTTAAACTTGATAGAATTACTGTCAGTTCACCATTTGTATTTTCAATGCGTGCAATCACAGATTTTTGTCATTTTCAAAGGACGACACACTACCAAAATAAGCAATTGTCATCTCATTACTAAAATCTTGTCAAGACTCTGAAGAAACTTTTCAAGACAAGTGAAGTGTGTAAGTGACCCGACATTCTGAAATATACTGAAGTCCTGAAAATACGGCTTCTCCATTTTCCATGACTATCATGCTCCCTTTGCGAAATTTGAACAAGATATAGCCATCTAGTTTGAAAATAGAACAAAGAAGGCTACTTGCCATTTATTGTCCTAGAAAACATCAAATGCCATAGGCTATTTTTAGCTTGCCTAGTCGCTCTTGATAAGCAAGCTTTTAATTCCGTTTATTAACTTGAAAAATACTTCATGACTAATATCCTCAAATTTTCGAACTTTCACTCAAATCAAACTATTCATTTTGCAGTTAAGTTATGTGCAATGTATTGAAAAAATAGCCACTCCTATGGTCGAGCAGTGAACATGAATCTACTGTTTGAAAAATCGTATTGAAACGCCTGAAGCCTGAGGCAGATAATCATAATAGAAGTGAAGTTTTTTCAAATTGGCTACGAAGTCTCTGCAGTATGATTTTTCAAACAGCAATCTTTCTGACTCGTAGACTTATGACTTTTCGTCCATTGCTTCCCTGCGTTCTTTGATTTGCTGATATCACTTCGTCAATAGGGACTCATACCATTACTCTTGAAGAGTGGGCCCCCTTTAGGCCTGCGAAGAGTGGTTCCGTATTCATCAATCAAATTGCTAGAATTTAGTTTTCAACCAATAAGGAGGCGGTTTTTAGACAGTTATTGTTGCATACAAAAAAACGGTTGATACGGCCTAGAGTTCTCGTAGCTGCGATGAATCTGTTTTGTTTCTACATAGGAAGATTACTGCTTGAAAAGTATATATTTTGCGGTTGGTAGGTCAGGAAAACATCATTCTTTGTACTAAAAGTTTGCTTTTCAATGTTTAAGCTCTTTAAACCTGACTTTGAAGCGATTTTGTTGAGTGCACGAGAACTCCCGCAAGGTTAGGCCATTTTGAAACAAGGGGCCCAATTTTTAAGAGTAATGGTATGAGTCCCTATTGACCAAGTGATATCAGCAAATCAAAGAACGCAGGAAACAAGGGACGAAAAGTTGTGTAAGTCTATATGACTCACCCAGCATTTTTTAAAGTCAAAATCATGATGATTTTTTAATAGTCTTCTTACTACCAGCTTTGCCAACGACTTCATCCATGTATAAAAACATATTTGGAATGCTGTTTCCATAATAAACCTTATTGTTTGATGCAATTGCTTGAATTCTCATCGATTCCAAATATTCTGCTGTCAATTTCCCCTACGAAATAAAATAATAATGATGTTACAAACCAAAGCTTAAGGAATCTAAGCATATACCGGGCGCGCCAAAATAAACTATGTACGTTTGGCAGGCCACAATAAATCGAAAACTGGACCGATTTTGAAGATTTATGACTTAATCTTTAGCAGAAAGCCTGAATTAGATTCTAGGACTTTTTGCAAATTTTTGCGTTTTCAGTTTTTAGAGCCAGAAACGAGTTTCTTGAAATGTTCGTTTTCGAAAACATTGAAAATGTTTAAAAAAACGTCGATCAAATTCTAAAAGATCCAACATGAATAAACAAAGAGAAAACGTTTTTAGGGGGATATGGGGGTTCAGTACGAACTCTCGTGCAGCAGATTACAATTGGTCGATTCTTAAATCGCAAATCACAATGAAAAAGTGTTCTCTTTGTCCATTCATGTCGATTCTTTAGAAAACTTGATTGATGTTTTTGATCGTTTTCAGTGTTTTCGAAAACTAATATCTTAGGAAACTCGCTTCTAGCTCTAACACCTGAAAATGAAAAAAATCCCAGTATCTAATTCAGGCTTTCTGCTAAAGATTAAGTCACAAATCTTCAAAATCGGTCCAGTGTACGATTTATTGTGACCTGCCAAACGTGCATAGTTTATTTTGGTGCACCCGGTATAATCAAACAATTCTTCTTGTTGTGTGTAGTGCAGTTGTAGACTTGTCACCTGGAGTCTTTTTTTTCCATATGCTCTTTGACTTGATGATGGCGCTTCGGTCAACAGAGACTTGTATTATTATTCTGAAAAACCTGACCCCTATTTAGGCCCAAGTTTCTGTGCGCATTGGATGAACGAGAAACTCTGTAAATTAACAAGATGAGATTTAAAAGGCTTCGTCTCCAAATTTCGGTCGAAAAAGGTGATTTTGAAGTTTTTGACAAGCAATATCACACAGACGTTTACCTATCTTGTCGAAAATTAAATCATCATTTTGAGGATAAATCTTTGTACTTTATGGGTGAAAAAATCAAGCATTGATTTCTTTACGATTGCTTGGATATAAGTGGATTTTAAACGAGCAATTTTTGGTAGCTTGGGTGAATCCGCCAAACAAACTGCAGAAAACAACAGGGAACAAAACGGACACGTGCGGTGTTATCAGATTTGTTCACAGTCTGGCGATGGAGCCCCTTTAAAAGGTCCTCACACGAAGTTCATTGATTTTGGGGCACTTATTCAAAAGAAAGCGGTTTAACAAAATAGGCAAGCGTCTGTGGTCTAGCGTACCAACAGATCCCCTTAAACATATCCTTTCGTAAAATACGCCAAATTTAAACAAGCAAATTACACCAACACCTTCTTAGTAACTTGTTGGGGAGACGAGATACGGTTTGTTCGAGAAAACATATGTGTCCCCCCGTGCTGTAGATTAAAGCTCATGCGCAGTAGCATTTTGGGTTGGAGCTCTGCCGGGCGCATGAGTATTAACCGACTGCACGGAGGGACGCTTACCTGATTTGCCTCAGCCTCTTTGGATGTCTTGTAGAACTGTGCATCAGCCAGAGCCTTTTCTCTAGCAAGATGTGTCAAATCTGAAAAGAAAAAAAAAACAAACATACTTAATTCATCTGGCCTACAGGGTGTCCCAAAAAAGATTTGCCGCACTTGTGCAGCTGTTATGCAGGAGCTGCGGAAATCAGCTGTCTCGTTTTCTATATATAACTGGATAACTTGATGTAGAGAGGTTGGACGACAAAAAATACTATAAGCTATGTTTTAACACACTGAGGCCTTTCGGACTTGTGTCCTCATCATAACTGGATAAGATAGACTTTAACACAGAATTCGAGAGCATAGGTTCCAAGTCTTTATCTCGGCGTAAAAAGGTGGGTGTAAAATTCAATGACCTATTTCTTCTGATCGAATGGCTTCAAAGAAACTTCAGATACTTATCTATAAATCTACCGTTGGACTTCTCAGAAATTTTGAATATTTTTTTAAATTACAGCGTATCTTACATTTCAACTCATTTGAGGATGTGACGTCATCAAATTTCTAAATCATAAACCAGATGAGTGACAGACTTTGGCTTGACACCATATTGTAGGTATTTATGAACTATGGTTTCCTTCGAAATTATTTCATGTTACGTCAAACTGTTTAGAAATTACGATGATTTTAAGTCTTTTTGAAAATTTTCTTGAATTCTTGAAAAAGAAGAAAAACACTCTAATTCTGAAAATATTAAAGATTTCAGAAATGTCCAACGTACAATTATAGAGAAATAGCAAAAGTTTCTTTGAAGTCATTCAGTTCAAAGAAATAGGTCACTCAATTTTACACCAGCCTTTTCAAAGATTTGGAACCTCTGCTGAATTCGAGATCTTGGTTGAATCAATCTGAGAAATGGTCGCTGACTTATAGCATAGAAAAGGCAAATAAGTGGTTGCGTCAAAGACAGCAGTTCTTTTGCTCTCTGGATTAATTCTTTCTTTAGACATATGAATGTGAAAGATCGTTTCATTTATTTAATGCAGAATGATGACCATAATCTATGTCCACTGATACAAAGCTTTATCGTGAATTGCGTAACAGCTTCATATGATCTGAAACGTTTGCTGAACACAGCCCCAAATGTAGAACCTTTATGATTTGTTTCGCTTTATTTGTAATTCATAATCACGTTATTTTAGACCCACGTTACTGTTCATTCGTTATTGTTGTCATTTGGTTTAGTTAGTTCCTTAGTAGCTGCTTAAGTATACAAGTTCTCTTGTACTAGGCTATTGATGGAAAAATGAAAAATCTGACAAATCTGAAAATTTGAATCTCCCAAATTTCATGATCAAGTAAATGCTGAAAGATACGCTGTCTCAAATTACATATGAGGTAAGATTTGCGATAGCGCAAAATTACTCATAACTACAGCAAACATCTTGTCCGTTGTTAATCGCGGACAATTTTTCACCTGATGTCTAATTTGAGACAGAATGTTATGTTCTTTGCTTGGTTTTTTCCCTTGTGTGGTTGTTTTTCCTTTGATTATTCAAACGAATGTCGTCTTAGTTTTTCGTAATGCCACGCACGGAATAGTCATAGTATTTTGCATCTAGTATAGTGGCATCGTCCTCGTAGGTTAGTTAAGTATTTCATAAGTAGCGTAACTAATAAATTTGTATTGTAAATTTTTATTGGAATGTAAAATAATGAAAAAATAAAATACTGAAAGACAGGGTTCTGGCGTTGTACCTGGATATTTTGAACATTTAAAAAAGGATCTCTACAGTTGCTTGCACATTTTGTGGGATTCTGAAAAGGAAAATTGAGCTACAAAACTTTTCGAAAGTACCTTCGATTTCGGAGATCTTTTGCATACTCTCTTTCTCCATGATCTTTTGCTTGTACTGGATTGCAGCTACACTGGCAACTTTCTCCGCCTCTGTGAAAAAATACAGTTTGTTAATCGTATCAGGCGAAGGTGAAGTTGCGGTCTTTAGCATCAAGCGCTTGGATTACAGAAGTAGAGAAGACCTAATCAAGTCCGTGACCTCGTTGGGGATACGAACAGGCTAAGTTGTGAGCCTCAAGGAATCTCTCAGAAAGGGCTCCAGATCGCATGTGCAGTAAGGATTTACGTCACTTACGTAATATGCAAATTGGCTGGACCGTTGAGAACAAGGGAAGAAACAAAAGCAGCGATTCGCATGACAACGTGAGCCCCAACATCAATTCGGTCACAACAAAGCTGAAACACAATGCATCAAAACAATAGGGTCAGCACTCATCTTCCCAACAAGACCCTTTGTCATGACGCTTAAGTGATGGGGCTCAAGCCTAGACTGATTACACCAGTCTCAGTTTTCCGCATTGAATTGGATAATGTTATGGTTTCACACTCAGAGAAATGTGTGAAAATAAAAGCATCAGATTAAAAACGTTGAACGAATACAAGGAATCATGTCGTTAGTCTAGCTCGAGCCTAACCCTGCCGCTTGCCTGTTCTGCTGTAAAGTCAAAGAATTAAACCACTACGCCACAAACACTTCATATACAAGCCATAGGCCACGCTTTTATTTTAAGGTCCTGTAGGTCTACAAACAACTTTTTTTAAATTGGTATCAAATGCTACTTCTGCATTACAATAATGGGAAAATAATTTACAACAACTATTTACAAGAAAAAGAGACTTATCATATCATAAAATATGATATGTTATGATAAATGCAACAGAATCATAACCTGAAAACTTTACAGATGAATATTTCCCTACTCTAATATTCTTTCTGTACACTCTACGTCTGACCTAATTGAAGATCACATAGACTTACCAATAAGTGCTTTCTTCCTTTCTGTCTCAGCTTCTTTTTCCACAACTTTCTGATGCTGGTTTGTAATCAGCAGCTTAGTCTTCTCTCCTTCCCTTGAAGTAAATAAACAAATAAATAAATAAATAAATAATGCATAATAAATAACTCAATATATAGTAATCATGATAGCAATAATAAATAGTAATAAATAAATAAATAATCTTAGTGGGTGTCTCAAAAAAGTATGAAAAATCACTAAAATTGATTTCAAGGCCGATCTTCACAATTTCTCTTTTTGGCCAACAGATCAAAGACCAAATAATTCCCAGGTACAGAGACTGCAGAGATCTTGTGATTGGTTTAAGAATTAGCAAGTAAAGACCTTTCTACTACTGCCTGGTTTGGAATCATACTGCAAAAAATTACAGATGACTACCAGATCTGGTAGTCAACAGTAATAAATCATAAATGACAGAGAAAGACCCATACTATCATTGGAGACTTCAAGGAAAATGAAAATCTTTATACTGTGGCTCTTAGGCTAGACTGACTCTGTTGCTTAAAGGGTCTGTTTCATCCAGCATGCCTTGCACGTGCCATCTCTTGGTTGGCCTTTGTTGCCGCCATTTTCATGGCCCATGAAATGGCGGCAACAAAGGCCAACCAAAAGACGGTACGTGCAAGGAATGCTGGATGAAACAGACCCTTTAAAAAAAGCTAAAATAAGGTTTTTCAATGCGTAATCTTTCAATCTTTGAGGATTGAAAACAAGCATTTTATCATCTTTAAATATCTTAAAACTGGAGTACTCCTTGTTGGAGCACCCCCCCCCCCCCCCCCCCCCATCTCCGGTACAAAAAGTTACTCGGCAATTCAAGTCCGCCCAGTGCAGTAATATTGCTTTGGTATGTGAGGGTGTTTCGGATCTACAAATAATAATAATAAGAGAACTATTTATAAAGGGTTAAAACTTTGTCAATACTCAATACTTCAAGTACTGTTATCAATAAGGGCCCTGTTAGTTAAAAATTCAAACAAAGTTAAAAATTGAGAAAAAATTAAAATTAAAGGGTAAACGTTTGGGGGAAAGTCGTGAGAGCGAATGCTTGATAAATCATGTGGCAGGTCTGCCGGACAAATACTCACATTAGTTCATAATTTCGTCTTATGGTTTCAGGAATCTTCGGTTTTGTCACACGAACTGCCTGAATGATAAAAAATGTGAAAATAGGAAAGAAATTAACCATAGGGTAGCAGGCAACAGATTTCCAAGTCGCAAATTTAGCATTTTTTCTGGGTATATACCGGCTTAGGGCCTGTTCATATGGAGAAATTTTCCTCGGCATTTTCCCGTTGCACCGGGAAACTCGCTTATCTGAGGTAATATTCCTTGACCTTCCATATAAAACAATAGCGCTTTGTCTCTGGCACCAAAGGATTAACGATGAACAAAAGAGATTTCCCTGCCCAGCCAGGAAATCTGTTCATACGGGAAAATATTTCCTCGCCTAGGCGGGATCCGGTAGAGTCCAAGCGAGATCTCGGCTTGCCGGGGAAATATTTCTCGTGTGAATCCTTGTGTTATTTTATTTGGTAAAGCTATATGCAGCGAGATCTCGGCTCAACGGGATTCCCGCTTCATCGGGAAAATGCCGGGGAAACTTCTTCCATATGAACTGGCCCTAAGCCAGAAAAAAGATCCCATTTTTGAAAATTCATATCAGCATGAGTACTTGATGGATTGGAATGAATCCAGTTCTGCTTGATAGCCAATAGACTGAAGTATTTTTACAAATTTTCTCGTATTTTTATGGGCACTGGAAATAAAGGATAATTGTTTGACTTTACGAAAAGCCTGAAAAAGGCTTAAAACACTTGATCAAATCATAACAACTCATCGCACAGAACAGTAAATAAATTACAACTTTTAATGGGTGAGAGATATTGTCCGCACATTTATCGAAACGGAATTGAAAATCTTCAGTATTTGTTTGAAAATCTAATTTTCATACCTGCTGAGAGAGCCAAATAAAGCTGCATATTGTTTTGTCTGAGAGTTTATTTACGATTTGATTGAGCATTGTAGGCCCTTTTTCAGGCAACTCGCAAGGAAGAAATTTTCATAACTTTGAATTTACCTATCTTTTCAGAGCTTATAAAAGACAGCATTGGCTCCAAATCTTTAACTCGGCGTAAAAAGGTGGGTGTAAAATTCAATGCCCTATTTCTTCTGATTGAACGGCTTGAAAGAAACTTTAGATGCTTATCTATAATTCTACCTGGACTTTCCAGAAATTTTGAATATTGTTCGAAATTACAGCGTATTTTACATTTCAGCTCATTTAAGGAATGTAACGTCAACAAATTCCTAAATCATAAACCAGATGAGTGACGGACTTTTGCTTGATACCATATTGTAGACATTCATAAACAATGGGTTTCTTCGAAATTATTTCATGTTACGTCAAACAGTTTAGAAATGGCGATGGTTTTAAGTTTTTTTGAAAATTTTTCTTGAATTCTTGAAAAAGAAGAAAAAGACTGTAATTCTGAAAATATTAAAGATTTCAGAAATGTCCAATGGTAGAATTATAGATAAATAGCAAGTTTCTTTGAAGTCATTCAGTTCAAAGAAATAGGTCGCTCAATTTTACATCAGCCTTTTTAAAGATTTGGAACCTATGCTGCGCAAGACAAATGAAAAAATAGTTTGGTTTTTCGTTAAATCATTTAAATCAGTCAAGTACTTCTTGTCCTAGGAATCTTTGAAAGCAAGAACCTTTTTAGGGCTAACTCACCCAGTAAAATTTCAAGTCGTAGATAGGAGGACATTCAGTGGGAGCGATTCATCGCACGCCTGGTAATGAAATATTTCCCTCAAAGAGAGCAATGTCTGATTCGGGAAGTCACACTGGAAAACTTTGTGGGCAAATTAATTTTCGGTTTAAAATATACCTTGTAGCTCCCTGATGCTGCTTTGAATGGCTGGATACATTCCAGTTACTTTATTTGCTCATTTCACTTAAGTTTAGTTTAGTTCACCTTACATTTAGGCCATCTTCCTCCGAGAAAACCATTTTGTCTTAAATGTCAGATTTCCAAAGCAGGTTGAAATCTAGATACGTCTTGATGTCACAAAACAACTCCAGGAGTTTAAGAAAAGTTTTGGGGAGGGGAATACTGATACATTCTCCAAAAATATGACATCTTGATAGAATAAATATGACATACACTTTTGTTGCCATTTGCTATTTCTTTCGCGTGCCCCATACAGTTCACGCGAGTTTTGGTCGCGTGCCTTATTTCTGAACGTAAAAGCCCCGAGATAGGTGTCTAAATAAATGGTTCTACCACTCTATTCCAGTTTGATATTTACCTGAATATTTAAGCCAGGTGCCATCAAAACAAGATCTTGCTGCAATGCTGTCTTCAAATTCTCATCAATTTGATCTGCAAAAGAAAACATCATTTTATCAAAGGGATAACTCATGCTAAAGCATGTGCAAGTCGATGACTGTAAGGCAACACTAGCAGGGAAATTTGGTCATGATTTTAGGCCATTTTCGAAGGCTCCATGAAGGCTCCATGACCTTCTCAAGAAAAGCCACCAAACGTACTTCCTGAAGGGAGGGGCCTATTATAGTGGGATTTCAGTAAGGGAACTTTTGGAATCTGCCTGAATATGTCCATCGTCAAATAATACATTTGCCAATATCATCGCCTTGGAGCGGTGGCCTTTCAACAGGGGATTTTTACTCAAGCGGTAGGAACTCTGCAGTATACTTTCCCAAGACTTATGACGATAAGTCCCTTGTAACTTTGTGCTTCTTGACTTCAAGATGATGCTTCGGTCAACAGAGCAAGGTTTACCGCAGGGATATAAGGGACTCATCATCATAAGTCGATACTTTCCCATTTGACTAGCATTACAAAAAACCTGGGTATGTTTTGAAGCCATAAGGTAGGGTAAATTCTCTGATTTTCTGTTTCATTTTTAGGCACTGTAACAGCAAGTTATATACAAATATCGGCATATCAATGATCGGTGTTTCGATGGGCCTAAAATCAATTTCATAACTTCAGTGGGGACAATGTTGTTAAAAATAAAAAAACTGAGAAAATTCCATTTAAGGGGTTTTAAACTTTGAGCCAATATCAGATAGATGGCACATCTTCACAGCTATTGACTGATGCCAAATTTGTTGAAGTTGAATGTAGGAGACTGGAGTGGCATGCAATAGACAATTCCGGAAAACATGGCGTCGGGGGGTATTTGACCGAGATGTACTGCACAGATTCAACAGTGATTCTATAGAAATTCGATCTTCAAATCAAACGCAATACATCTTGGTGAAATGCCCCCTTATGCCATCCTTTCCGGAATCATCTACCGAATGACCTAAAAAAGTGACCCAACGCAATCTGTTATAGTGAAAAAGTAAGTGGCTGATTGAAATGCTTCAAACGTTGTTCTGTCGCTAAAAGACTAGCCTACGTTATGAGTATTTTTTCGCAATTTTTCTCGACACGGTAAATTTCCCAAATTAAAGATTATGAGAACGAGGGCATGCTTGAAATCTTCAAAAATTCGTCAAAAACAGGGGATCGATTTGCAGCTTTTTCAGATCTTCAAAACAATTAGGAGCATGTTTCATTTTAGCATGGGAAAAGGCAACTCAGTCGAATGTTGTCAGAGCAAGTTTACTACTCATATACTACTCAAAAATACTCATAATGTAGGGTTGTCTTTTGGCCATAGAACAACGTTTGAAGCATTTCCATCAGCCATGTAATTTTTTTCTAAAGCAGATTGCGCAGGGTCACTTTTTTCTGGGTCACTTATTAAACACTAAGTAACATATAATTTGAGATTGACTTTAGATCTAATCAAACAGAGGGAGGTATTATGAGGTCTTTAAAATTCTATATAATCTTTCACGATCACTACTCACCAAACAAATCAATGTAGACTTCTTGTAACGTATGTACGCTACAGAACTGAAAAGAAATAGCAGTGATAATATTAACACTTGCAAATAATAGCTGGGTTAAAGAGTTGAAGGTAATTAGAAAAATTTCAAAATAACACAAAACAATGCTCTAACACAACTATGCTAACTATTTTCAAAGGTGCATAGCTTTCAGTTCTATTCATTTTTTCAAGTTCCGGAAGGCTTTGCCTCGAGTCTATTCAGAATGCTCACTCAGTATGAGAATAATACTCTTTCTTATTCATTGCCTGAGCTATTTGTTGTCAGCTAGTGAGTACTTGGCACAGAAAGATAAAGCACAGATGATCTTGAACGACAAGAAAGAGTGAGGCCTAGTTTAAACAATAGTTTTTTGCCGGGTCGAATCAAACTGTATTAAAAACGGCAGAATCTACCATGTCTTAAATCTGATTTAAGCATCGGTTTTTGTCATGTCGGATTGAAATTAAAATGGTTAAATAGCCATTTTTCAAAATGCACAAGCGCAGTGGCTGATCACACGTAGAAACCGTGGACCATGGCCAGGAATTGATTAATTAAACGCGGCAGAAATATGATGTTTAAATCAATTTTTTTCTGCCGTTTGATACGACAGAGCTGGTGAACTTTTGCCGTTTTACCTATTTAAATGGGCAGGTGATTTAAACATCGTTTTTATGTCGAATTGAATTGATCCTAAGAAGCTTTAGCAGCAACTATCAAAGTCAACATGGCAAAAAAACGATGTCTAAACTGGGCCTGAAATGAAGGCACACAAATAAAAGAGCAAACTAAATTGTACATAAATGTTGATGCATACCTGATTAAGTTCATGATGAATCTTATTAAATATAAGTGTCTTATCATAATCAGCTGTGTAATTCTTGACGATGTTGAAAACTGAAAGAAGAACATGTTCCCTTTTACACGAGAGGCTTGGTGCCGTCAGTGGCTGGTTTTAATGATATCATTCGTTGCATCGACTGACATGCCAGTATTTCATACAGGGTGTCTCAAAAAAAATGTGCCCCGTTTGCCTGAAGATTGCAACAATACAGCAAAATATTCTTGCCAATTTTTTGCATGATGTTGCTCTTCAGATATTCAATTAAAGTTTGCTACCATCACCATAAAAATCCGTTGAAAAATAATGGAGCTATGACCTTCAGGAGACCAAATTTGCCAGATGACTGAAACCAGCAGTCGGCCATTCTGTCTTAATACTTTGCAGCGATAAATAGCTTCATGGATTGAAATGAAACAGCAGCCTCCAATGTCATAGCTCTCGTGAAATTTCCGATAATCGTCAGAGAATTCCATTATTTCTGACCCCACAGAAATGATTTCTTACCTCACGTGAAGCTACTTATCACTGCAAATAGTAAGACAAAATTGCCGACCGCTGGTTTCAGTCATCAGGCAAATTTGATCTTTTGAAGGTCATAGCTTCATCATTTTCAACAGATTTTTACGGGGATGGCAGCAAACTTTATTTGAACATCTGAAGAGCAACATCATATAAAATTTTGGCGAGAATCTGTTGCCCTTTTGTTGCAATCTTTAGGCAAAAGGGGCACAATTTTTTTGGGACACCCTGTATATGCTATTAAAAATTTACAGACGTGTTACTAATTACGATAACAAACTACGCTGCAATACCACAGAGACGATACCATACGGAGCGAAATATATGTCGACCCTGTGCTGCGGCCATTCAAGGGAAAATGAATTAAAAGCTGCTTAATACTACACCTAACCACTATTACGAAAAAGAAATTTTCAAATACAAGCGGAAAACGAAGGTACATGTGAAGGTAGCTTGCGACCAGATACATGCCAGTTAGGGCAATTTCCTGTCTCACTGGGTGTCCCCAAATCACTCCTCTTAAAAACACACAAAAACTCGTATCAAACCCGTGATAGCATTTTCTCTTTTATCCATTTGTCAATGATCCAAAGATATTAAAAAAGGATGAAATATTTGTTCAATACCCAGAGGTTGAAACAATACATGCTGAACAGCGTTAACTTTGAGTTTTGAAAGTAATATAGTCGAATTACTCTTGTACGGAACTTCAGATTTGAATGTAGTTGAGAATAGAATGATCATTGAGACAACAACATCCTTCATTGAACGATCCAACTGATTTTGCTAGCAATTCTTTTCTTTTTTGATTTTCTTTTTCGTCTTTGTTTTTTGTAGTTTTTGATTGTTTTTTTTCTTCTTGGGAATTGTGTGATTTAATTTGTAAGTCCCATCTGCGGTGGGAACAAGGTGACTGCCTGTTTCTCCCGCTGTGGATCTGACCAGTAATGTATTGTATATTTTAGTTCAGATTTTACTTGATGAAAAAGGGGTCTACCTAATAACTTGATAACAAGCTGTACACAAAATGTCGTAATTCATTCAGTTTATGTTAAAGTGCAAATAGTTAAGTTATTCAGTTGTTTGTCTTTATTTCACTGCATAACACACAGCAAGAAGACATTTGAATACTTGATACACAGGCGATCAAACTGAAATTAGAAATCAAAACACAGGTTTGATGAATGAATGAGGCAAACCTGAACTTGACATACCCTGTTCTGAATGCAGTTGATTGACAACTTCTATTCTGTCAAAGTAGATCACCACACCACCACTATAATGATAAATATAATTTACTCATGTCTGCTCAATCAGCAATACAAGGTAGTCTTCTCACATACAGTAAGATGTTAGAATCCGTCATAACGAAGGGATGAAAAACAGATACTGTACTGTGTAGACTAGTTAGGTTAGCTCAATGACTAGCAAGCTTGTCTTCCGCGAGGAAGGTTGTGGGCTCAAATTCTAAGCTGGCTGCCTGGGGTAATACCACCACTCAAACAAAAAGGTTTTGTACTGGGGCAGCACTAAATATGGGGGGAGCCTGGGATTGTTTCAGTTCAGTTGAAATATATTCGTTTGCACCTGGTATTGTTTTCAAACAAAAGGTCATTGCTTTTCTCAATATTGGGGGGAGGGGGCAAGGAGAGGTTGCACCCCATAGTTTTGTACACTGGTTTTGTACACTTCTCTGCTTCGAGAAAACTTATAGTCCTTGTGAAGAGGCACCAGCTTTAGGAGAGTCTGCTCAGTTTTGGCAATGGGTCCCTATGCACTGAAGAGACAAACAGTTCTACCTGTTCGTCTAGACTTAGAGTTGGATTTAGTCCTCTAAATGAGCACCGATTTAGGCATAATTTTGATTTTCTAAGTCCCCTATGTATGTGCGGTGTTCGAAATGAGGATAATGAACATTTCCTCCTGCATTGCCCTCATTTTGACAATGCTCGTAGCAATCTCTTTGGTCAGCTAGGAGACATCCCGCTATTGGAACTTTCAGCTTTGGACAATGAGACAGTCGGTAACCTCTTGTGGTTTGGTGGTTAGAAATTAAACATTGTCTCAAACAGAATGATTTTGGAAGCTACAATTTCGTTCATCAAGAAAACTAAGCGGCTCCTCCAATAACATTCTCTGCATGCTAATATTCATCCAATGGAGCGTCCTTTTTTCGGCTTTTGTCTGTTACGTTTCTCTGTGTTGGATTGTTGGATTGACAGGCACATGTAAATAGTGTTTCACTTTATTTAGAATTAGGTTTCATTGTTATAGGAAAGAAAAAAGTTCTACCTGTAGTTATCAGAGTTTTAAAGTACATCTCTGAATCTTCCAAAGTGATGCAAAATCTGCATTTCTTTCATGAACAAAAGCAGAAATGATTTTGCATACCATACCAGGCTATTAAAGGGACACATCATACCTTGTTCCACATGGAACATTATTGATTTGGTCTGTCTGCAGTGTAGTCTACAAGTAGAAATGTCAAAGAACAACAAATTAAAGATAAAAGAGCATGACAAGATGTAATGTGAAGGTGAAGTTGCGTTTTTCAGCGCCAAGCACTGCGATCGCAGAAGTAGAGAAGACCTTATCGGGTCCACGACCCCTTGTCATGACGCTCAAGTGGTGGGGCTCTACCGGGTATAACTCTGTCCGCCTGACTGCAAAGTCAGAGGATTACACCACTGCGCCACAATACCTTCAAAAGAAGTGTTATATATGACCCCTGAATTTTCACCACCACCTCTTTGACAGCTACATCCCTTGTTGCTCAAACTACATAGGACCCTGCTCATAATGTGACAGCTCAAAAACTGGACTAAACAGTTACATCAGTCAGATGGACAAGGGATTGAATTATCATCAAGTCTTTTGTATTCTATTTTTTCATTCCATCTAAAAATTTACATGACACATTACTAATCACACTACTTAAACTATTTAGTAACACTACGAGGGCGATATCACCTGGAGCAAAAGAGTATGCATAATCTGTGGCCATTTACATGAATGGCATTGAAAAGAAAATATCTGGAATACCGCTTTATTGGTTTCTTGAAAGCAATCCACCCAAGACATTCTTATCCCAGACCCCCCAGTTATTAATTCCAAGCTCCTCAAATGATAAACATGCAAAATCGTATTTTCTTCAAAAGTAAACTTGAACTGCACTTTGCATTTTTAATAGTTTTTTGTGTGATTCTTACCTTGTTTTATCTATTCTTTACAATCAAAACAACTAATGCATTTCATCATATTACAGATTAAATTCTGGAAAATTTCCACCCACCCTGATTATTCCTGACCCCTTGATTATCAAGACTGACGAGCAGGTTCCAGAAGTAACTGTAGGCATTTGAAGATTATGCAATGCCAGGTAGGAAGCACAGTATGATTAGAAACTTGATGATGACAGCAGATACAACAGTCATTGGAAGATTTTCTTTTAATTAATTCCCCCTGCTCAAAATTCCACGCTAATTTAACAAGGCTCTAATTTGTGTTTAAAACACCATTCCAATCTAGCCTGGGATGTTTCTGATTGGCTTCTTTCAAGAAAACAAAATACATGTAGTTTACCTGTACTGTCTTGTATGACGTAATTACTGGTATCATAACATGATAACCTGGTCCACTTGTTGATGTCAGCAAAGCACCACCCTATCAATCAAATCAAAATTGTTTAAATGAAGGTGACGTTGTGGTTTTTAGTGCAAAACGCTGGAAGCACAAGGGTAGCTAAGTGCTAATTGAGTCCAGGACCACTTGTCATGACGCTCAAGTAGTGGGCTTTACCAGGGATTAAGCCTTGTCCGCCTGACTGTTCTGGCTGCAAAGTCAGAGGATTATGTCTCGTTCAATTCCTACCCTGACCATCCCCCCGGGACACCCCCGGGCATTTGCACAAAAAAATTTCCCGGCCCCCGGGCATTTGACCGTACATTTTTCCCCGGCCCCCGGGCATTTGAGTAGCATTTCGCAAGAACAAGAGCTTTTGCTTATACAGTAACTGGGAATATAGCGTTTTTTCAGTGCCCGGCCCCCGGGCATTTGATCATCAATTTTTCCCCGGCCCCCGGGCATTTGAACAAGGAATTTTTGTTGACCCCCGGGATGCCCGGGGGGGATGGTCAGGGTAGGAATTGAACGAGACATTACACCACTGTGCCACATTGGAATACTTTGCATTTATATCCAACTTAATTTTGGAATACCGTAGCCTACGAGTAGACCCATTAATCAAAACAAGAAAGGGTCTACAAAATAAAGAGTATAAATTTGATACAGCCTCCCAAGCAATCATTTTAATCCTTTATTCAAATAATGTGTGAAAAATGTATCAACTATGACAGGTATAAATCAAATTCCAGAAATCTGAAACCCACAGTAGCAAGCTTTTGCTCTGTCTCATAGACCCTTCCTTCCATATACTAGGAATATAATGGCAAATGTAAAGAATTCATAAGGGCTTTGACCGCAAAATCAAATAATGGGCACACTTTGTGCAATGTTCGATTTCACTGTGTGTGATTTCCAGTCAAATCCCTTATGAATTCAAATCCTGTATATTGCCATGATGATAGGGTTAAATGTGATAATTTGTTTTTATGCTAAACTTTGTATTCAGAAAAAGATTCTGGACTCAGAAAATGCAAAATTTCAAAATAATGAACATTTCCCAAATGTGACTATTTTCTTGAAAAGGTTTTTGGAACTAACATTCTCATTCTCTGGACAAATTTGATTCAACTACTTACCCTATAATAGACTCCAACATGACCTGAAATGAAAAATGCAAATTCTATGAGTTCTAATTGAACAACATGACCCAGTGCTTTCAGCCCTCATCTATCATTTCCAGCCATGGTGAATCTGAGTGCCTATTTTCAGGATATCTTCCGCAGAGAGAAAAGAACTCATCTGGTTTCTGGCGCATATTTTTGGTGCAGAAAGAGGCCTAAAACAATGTGCATTTCAATATCTCATTGTATCAAACAATAGATATCAATTATTCAGACCTGGCCGTAAGTTATTTTAGTGGCGCGCGGTAAATCACGCGCCTTGTTTAGTGAGGCGCGTGATTCTGAGCAACAAACATATCGCTCTGTAAAGAGGGATTTTTCAGGTTGAGGACGAAGAAACGGGTTTTGGAGGTGTTGCAAAGAACAGCGGCATTGAGTTGAAGTAACAAAATCGACATTGTGGTTTGAACGGTAACAGGAATAAAAATATCATGTTTTCCTCTGTGCTACGTTCTTTGTTAGACACTCGAATTTAGGCCGTTTGGTGATGAGTGCTTTTCAATCCAGTTACTCCATAGCGCTACCACAGTCCTGGAATAAGAGCAACAAAATACCTTCCATTCTTCCACATCAAATCATCTTCACATCGAACTTATGATCGAGCGCTGGAATGCAAATATTCAGTTCAAGACACATGTCCTCCAAACGCAACTTTCGTGGTTTTATTTTTATTCTCGCTGTGTAAATTTGATCTTCCTGTTTGACCTTGCCCCAATCCAGTCTGGTTCCCTGACGTCATTTTCGACTAGGGGGACTGGGCTCCACGGAAGCGGTCCAAATCGCTTCCCTGGCGCCCAGTACCCTCACGCGAACGCGGTCAGGTTGACGCACAGGGAACCAGGCTGGCCCCAATCATGATATTGTGTGATTATCACATACCGGAAATAGCAAGGATCGAGAGCAAGTATAATTGGCAGCACTTAAGGATTAAGTATTAATATCGTATTTCATTCAGATAACAAATTAATTTATTGATTTCCCTTTCACAAGAAGATGTCCGTTTCCAAGAATATCCAATACTCTTCCTTCAACGATAAAAGCCGAGGTGCGTGATTTTAAGACAAAGCCTTTTTTGGCGCGTGAAAGATCACGCCTCTCGAATGTTTGAGGTGCGAGGCGCGCGCGCGCGATCGCGCGCCTTAAACGGCCAGGTCTGATTATTCTTTGGAGCACACTTGTGCACAAAATCATTACACTCAGAAATATTTGGTGTAGAGCAGTGGAGAGATTCACACTGGATTTCCAGTTGTGGCGCCATTGGGGGGAACGGAATGGTCCACCACTTCTTCCTGAGGTTGGTTTCCAATTCGTCCAAATCCATACAAACAAAAAAGTGGAAGTTCATCCTACTTTTTGCAATTGATCGCTCGCGCTGCAGCAAACCCAGCAAGACCAGGAGGCAGTTAGGCCAGATTATGTGAGCATTCGCCTTGGTTCCTCTCATTCTTCTCGTATTCCTTCTCTTCTTCGTGGGAGTAGCAACAGTCATCTTTGATCATGATACTGTTTCAGTCAGAGGCGCACATTAGGGGGGGTGTGGGGGGGTGAGACACCCCCCCCAATAATTTCTCAGTCGGTCCAAAAATTTTCTCAAAAGTCGGTCCACGACAAAATTGGATGGACCGACTTCGTGGACCGACTTTTTCATGGACCGACCAACCACGACAAAGCTCGACAGGTCCACGATAGTTTGAATCAAAATCAAAGTTGGTCCGATTTTAAATGTTTTGAGCAAAGGTCGACCCATAACGACAGTATTCACAAGAAATGCATGGCAATGACTGGGAGAGTCGCTCTAAGCCAAAGCAGGGGATAGTATTTAAAAAAATTTCTTAGGTGCATTGCAAGATTGTCCAGGCTTCCATTTTTAGGGGCAAGCAATCATTGGTTTGTAAAAAGCGGTCTATCACAAAATGAAAGGTGTTTGCTGTGTAAAGGCAAGCATGATATTGGGAGATGCATTCTAAGCCAAAGTAAGGGATCTTTTTTCAAAAATTTTCCTCGTGCGCTGATTTATAGCATAATTGTCACAAAACGATCAAGTTTTCCTTGTCACTAAAGGCAAGCATGATATTGGGAGATGCATTCTAAGCCAAAGTAAGGGATCTGTCTTCAAAAATTTTCCTTGTGCGCTGAATTATAGCATAACTGTCACAAACGATCAAGGCTTCCTTGTGGCCAAAGGCAAGCATGATATTGGGAGATGCATTCTAAGCCAAAGTAAAAGATCTTTCTTCAAAAATGTTTTTTGTGCGCTGATTTATAGCATAACGGTCACAAAACGATAAAGGTTTCCTTGTCGCTAAAGGCAAGCATGACATTGGGAGATGCATTCTAAGCCAAAGTAAAGGGATCTGTCTTTCAAAAATTTTCCTTGTGCGCTGATTTATAGCATAACTGTCACAAACGATCAAGGTTTCCTTGTCGCTAAAGGCAAGTATGATATTGGGAGATGCATTCTAAACCAAAGTAAAGGCGTGGCCCCAAAAATTTTGCTAGGGGCATCCTCGTTCAATACCCCCACTTATACCCTGGCCACACCACTGCTTGCTATACTTTCAGTCGGTCCGAAAAAATTTAGTCGGTCCAAAGCATGTTGACACCCCCCCAAACAAAATTGGAATGTGCGCCCCTGGTTTCAGTTTAGTGCACTCTGAAGATGCTTCAGCACAACATTTATGGAAATTGAAAGGAAGTTGTGCGATCCCTAAAAGCTGATGGCAAATTGTTGCGCGCGTGACAAGAATCACAGAATGGAAATCCGCCTTTAAGTAGTAGATCTTAGATTTTGAGGACATGGGGGGTGTCTTCTTAGCAATAAAAAGGTGCTTCCCCATGAGCAAAAGGGAGGTGGCCCTGAAAAGGTTCCCTTGTGTCTTCCCCTTTGACCAGTGTGCAGTATATGGTACTTTTAAAAACATCTCGGTGTGCAAGGAGAAGTGTCTATTTGGAATGGCCTATTGAAATATCTGATGTGCAAGGGCAATACTCTGCACACCTGCCCGTTGACTGACACAGCCATTATTGATCAGGACAAGAGAAATATGCGGTCGATTTGCAAATATTTAAAGCTACAAAGCATTTGTAACCTTGCTTTTTCCTTAAAGCTCTGTTGCAAGAAAATAGGCTAATAGAATACAAAGATGGAAATTTATTGTCTAAATTTGAAATTAAGATACTTTTTTCCCTTCTAATTTATTGGCCAGGAATCATCCAATTCATTTGGTATTCTTTGCATGCAAATTGCTCAAGAAATTTACTAATTCTTCATTTATCCATCTTATCACTTTCGTTGTATTTCGTCCGTGGTAATTACAGTTTATGACGAAACATCAGCCCCCTGTGGATGGGCCTGAATCCAGAAAGGAAGACACGACAGGCCTAAAAATTGTCCTCCAATAGCAGTGCATGTTGTGTACCTTCATACATACCTTCGTCGATTTTATGAATTGAAATGCTAATGATGACACCAGTAACAACGAGTGCCACTAAAAATTGTCCTGCTTGAGGCATCTTTTCGAACCTTTCTCTGATCTACGCTGCTCTCTCTTTTCACCGCCCTTTCTCTCCTTTGAGTTTCGACAAGCCTCGTGTCTTTGTTTTTAGCTTTTAGGCCTATTTATAGAAACGAGTTCAAATGCTGCGAGGGTACCGCGCAGCGAATTAGCAAATTATCCAGTTACACGTTTATACTCATGATACTCAACGAAATGTTTCTTAATATTTCATCAGAAAACTCTCTAGACTTAGTGCTAGAAATCTATTAACTTGTAAAGTCAGAGCAAAGGAAACTATTGAAGTTTATATATTTATTGATTGTCGAGACAATGCCTACACAAGTTGACCCTTTTTCAAGGCCGTATACAGCATAGGGGCAACAGGGGACAGTTGCCACCTTAAACTTCTCAAAATACGATTTGAAAAATGAAACTGTGGAAATTACAGACATTTTAGGCAATTTTTAGGAAATTTCTTTTATTTTTCCCTGGAAACTTTGCGCTGTGTACGGTTGCGGCCACTTTGGAACTTTGGAACTTGGAATGATGAGTCTGTGAATATCATAAAAGCAGCGCATTTTCTCAAAAGCATATTAGTACGTAGTAATGATTTCTGAAGCAACAAAATAATCGCTAAGGTAACAGCAACATTTGCAAAATATGCCTAAACATGCGAAAAGACTTCGTTCTTTCTAATTCACACGCATGCAAAAACTGTTTCTGCTAAAACAGGTGTTTTTCGAGAGGCTTGAGCCAAAAGTATGAAGCTATGACCAAGAATGCAGCTCCCTTTCTTTCAGCAATATGAACCGTTTCAAAAATCATTCGGGAATTCTGGAACATTACGAACAAATATGCTTCCTTTGTTGGGCTGTGGTTTGTAAGGAGCTCTAGCCTTCTTTGCAGGCTGGTTATTCTGCGTTATTCGTTTTGGCTCATGCGATGAGTACGGACTATATTCAAAGCAATCTTGCTTTTCTACATTTTTCTGCTTTGCTCCACTTCTTGCGGTTTGCGGCTGTGTCCTCTGTCCATATGCCTATATGAAAAATGCGAACATATACTTGCATGACAAATTATTAGTTCTTCTAAAGAAAGATAGTTACATCGAAGAACGATGCAGCAACGACAATAATTTTCACAATTGTGAGAATTTTGCACGAACCAGACACCACCAACATATACCGGGTGTCCCAAAATGATGTATTATCGTTTGATTGCTTAAATGTCCATTATCCAATTAACCGATCTTCAAAAACTTTGTTTAATCCGATTGCCCAAAGGCTAAATTTCATTTGAGGATGTTGGTTGTGGTTTAGGCCGATGTCTTCATGTCGAAAAGAAGATTGACAAAACTGCTCAAATTCAAGCCTTATAAGCATGAAAAAGAAACGGCTTTCTGTCCCAATCAACATTTTAGATGTGATGCAAAAGGGTGAACTTATATGTCGTTCAGAGAATATATGTCGTTTAGAGAATACGAATTCAGTTAATACTGAGTTCAGAGAATACGAATACGAGTTCAGCATTTTGCATCACATCACAGATGTTGACTGGAAGGATATGCCGTTTCTTTCTCATGCCATCCAAGGCTTGAATTTGAGCAGATTTATCAATCTCCTTTTCGACGTGAAAATGCCGTGGTAAGACCACAACCAACATCTTAAAGTACAATTCAGCCTTTAGGCAATCAAATAAGACAAAGTTTTTGAAAATCGGTTCGTTGACTATGGACATGTAAGCAATTAAACAGTAATACATCATTTTGGGACACCCTGTAGATGCATTGGAATTTTAGAAATTGAGAAACTGTTGTTTGGAGAGGTTGAAGACACATGTCTTTCTGAAGAAGCAATGAGTTTAGCCAAAATAATCTTGTCATCTAGAAGTCGAGATGTATAATTTAGACGACTAGCGAGTGGGCTTTGGTCTAACTAAAAGAATTTCTATGTTGATGTTTTATTAAAGTCACTTGTAAATTTTACGATCAGCTTCAGGCTTCAAGTACACAAATGTAGCCTATTTGAATGAGAACCAACTTTTCTTCTCAACAGCAAATTGTAGATGTAAAGGACATCCTTTAATTTTAATGAAAGGGCATTTTCCGACGTTCAAAATGGAGTGGTCTCACTTTCTTGACTTGTGATTCAGCCCCTCCAATTTAAAATGATTGCGCGGTGCCTGGTCTTATTGCCATCAGATCAAGTTTAATATCACGTGTATTGTCATTAAGATGATGATAATTCAAATGTTATCAAAACTATACCATGTTTTAGTTGAATGGCATCAAACCTAGCTCCGCATCCCGTCCATTCAATTTCAGCCATATACCATGCTCTTACTTAATTTCATCAGACCAAATTTTGACATCACGTGCATCGTCATTTAAATTGATGACATTTCAAATTTTTTAAAGAATATTCCATGTTTTAATGGCATTAAACCAAGTTTCATATCCCGTCAATTCACATTAAGTTGAAGTTCGTCCAAATACGTAAATAATTTGTCTGAGGAGGGGTTAGGTAGTTATATCATGAATTTAGTTCGATCAAATAGCATTTTAACATGACTTTAAAGGGGCTCCGTCGTCAAAATGTAAACAAAACGATGATTTTTGCAGTTTTTTGAAAGGTGATATCACCCAGGATTTTCGTATTTTTTTCAAAATGAAAGTTGCTGTTTGGGCATTAATCCTTGTACTTCACTGAGGAACAAACCAAACATTCATATCTTCTACGATTGCTCGGATATAAGTGGATTTTTAACGGTCACTTTTTGTGGCTTGGGTGAAGCCACCAAACAAACTGCAGAGAAAAATGGATGAACAATGGATAATCCCGGGCAAGGGGGTTTACGGATTTGTTTACTGTTTGACGACTGAGCCCCTTTAACTTACCGTTCTCTTGACAGCTGTTGATTTTTTCTTGGCATCGCTTGCTTGAAGTACAGACAATAAGTTCTCAGCTATGCCATTTTTGAAGCTAAGTGGGTTGAGTAAGTTTGATGTCGGAAGCTGCTGAATGAATGAATCATCGTTAAATCCTTGATAGAATACTATGGTATTTTTCAATATACAGGGTGTCCCAAAAAACATGTGCCCCGTTTGAATGGCTACTGTGGAAGAACCATACATCTAACTTTCCTGTTTTTTAGATTTGTGAATAGGAGAGATTTCAACCTAAAGTTTGGCACCGAGTTTGTGTAAATCTGACAAGTGGTTGTTGATTTATTGAGAAAGAAAGTCACAATCACTGGTTGCTTCAAAACCAGAGGATTTTATCTCCATACTTAACCTTATAACTTGAGTTTTAACAGTAAATGAACTTAAACTTTACAGTTATGCCAGGAAACGCATTTGGGAGTAATTAATGACCATATTCTTCAACAATATCGACCACGCAGCATGCTGAACGCAATATTGTTGGTTTAAAACGACTTTATCATTTTTGAGAAGCAAAATATCTGATGGACGCATGACATGGCCTGAAGCACTTGTGTTGCACGATTTCATTCCTAGCAACCCTAGCTATGTCCAATATTCTTGGTTGTCACAAAATTCAATGTATGACTATTTGTCTCACTTATAAACATCAGAAAACAGGGCTAGGTATGGTTTTTTTGATCAATTTTGTTGATTTTAACGCAATTGAGAATTATGAATCCTCTGGTCTTGAGGAAGCCAATAATTTTGGCTTTCTTGCTCCATAAATCAGCAACTAGTGATCAGATTTACTCAAACTCGGTGTCAACCTTTAATTTGAAGTCTCTTCTGTCAAGAATCTTAAAAATAGAAAAATTGGATTTATGGCTGCTCCGCAGAAGCCATCGAAACAGCGCACATGTTTTTTGGGACAACCTGTAGATTAATGAACTCAAATCTTGTCCTGCTCGAAAGACCATTCGCTGTAAATTACCCAATTGCAAACTCTCAACGTCGATGCAGAAGGTTGTGGGTTCGAAATCCATTACTGAGGTGTAGGGAAGTGCTCAGTTTGTTTTGTAAACCCCATTTGCTGCCTTTCTCCCCTGGAGGAATTTCCAAATCATAAGGATGGTCTGCCAAAGGAATGATACTCACTCCTGGACAGGGTATCATTTTCGGGAATTTACTCCGGGACAAGGTGCCTTTTCAGATCTTCCAGCGGCACCTCCTCGTATTTTCGTAGACCAAGTACCCCCCCCCCCCCGGGCATTGATCACCTGGCTTGAATTGGTTGTAAACGAAACTTAGTCAGTAGGTCTATCAGCGGTCTTCAAGCTGAAGATTTATTAAAAGACCAATCAGGCATTGAACATACCATAGATATACTTTCCTCCGCCGGTTTCTAGTTCCGCAGTCCATGGTTCTTGGTGCCGTAGTTCTGTAGTCCATGGTTCTGTGGTCTGGAATCTTTTTAAAAAGAAATCGGCGGAGGAGAGTACCATAGATAAAGTAAGAACAACTTTATACCTCAAGCAAAACTGAATCAACTTCCTTCTGCACAGAGTCTGATTGTTTTTGTATGCATAAGCTATTTGCCAATGGCAACAATATATCATTGTCTGCCACACATTTCAAGAGCATCCCACAGCTTTCAGAAGGCAGCAAAATGCAGAACGTTTTTGTTGAGCTTGGCTGAGATTCTATGCTTTCAAGCAGCATGCACATCTCCTGAAAGAAGAAATCTCTTGAATGCAGTTCAGTTCCGTTCAGTTCAGTTCAAATCAGTTCAGTTCAGGTCAGTTCAGGTCAGTTCAGTTCAGGTCAGTTCAGTTCAGTTCAGTTCAGTTCAGTTCAGTTCAGTTCAGTTCAGTTCAGTTCAGTTCAGTTCAGTTCAGTTCGGTTCGGTTCAGTTCAGTTCAGTTCAGTTCAGTTCAGTTCAGTTCAGTTCAGTTCAGTTCAGTTCAGTTCAGTTCAGTTCAGTTCAGTTCAGTTCAGGTCAGGTCAGTTCAGTTCAGTTCAGTTCAGTTCAGTTCAGTTTAGTTCAGTGTTCAGTTCAGTGTTCAGTTCAGTGTTCAGTTTAGTTCAGTGGTCAGTTCAGTTCAGTTCAGTTCAGTTCAGGTCAGTTCAGTTCAGTTCAGTTCAGTTCAGGTCAGTTCAGTTCAGTTCAGTTCAGGTCAGTTCAGTTGAGTTGAGTTGAGTTCAGTTCAGGTCAGGTCAGTTCAGTTCAGTTCAGTTCAGTTCAGTTCAGTTCAGTTCAGTTCAGTTCAGTGTTCAGTTTAGTTCAGTGTTCAGTTCAGTTCAGTTCAGTTCAGGTCAGGTCAGTTCAGTTCAATTCAGGTCAGTTCAGTTCAGGTCAGTTCAGGTCAGTTCAGTTCAGTTCAGTTCAGTTCAGTTCAGTTCAGTTCAGTTCAGTTCAGTTCAGTTCAGTTCAGTTCAGTGTTCAGTTTAGTTCAGTTCAGTTCAGTTCAGTTCAGGTCAGTTCAGTTCAGTTCAGTTCAGGTCAGTTCAGTTCAGTTCAGGTCAGTTCAGTTGAGTTGAGTTGAGTTCAGTTCAGGTCAGGTCAGTTCAGTTCAGTTCAGTTCAGTTCAGTTCAGTTCAGTTCAGTTCAGGTCAGTTCAGTTCAGTTCAGTCGTTCAGTTCAGTTCAGTTCAGTTCAGTTCAGTTCAGTTCAGTTCAGTTCAGTTCAGTTGATATATCTTAAATTCACAACATACAATTTATAACCAACAGATAACCAAACTACAAGGAAATAAGATAATAATTACAGAAAATAATACATTGATACGGAAAATTGATATAAATATACAAATACAGAGAAATGAGATAAATCATATGGAGGGAATTGCTTAAAAGGGGGAACTTTCTCAATAGGTAAACTAATCGAGGAGAGAGCCCCCCCCCCTCTTTATCCTATGATAATTTTAAAGGATCGTGGTTGCACTTAAATGATTCCAAGAAATATACGCATTTGATTTTCATGCAAAAATTGCTCAGAATTATTGATTGGCCTTGTTCAGTAAGTAAACTTTTAGTTGCTTTTTGAAGGGTATTTTCGATGGAGCATTTCGGAGTTCCACTGGTAATGAAGTCCATAATTTAGCACCAAGATATCGAATTGACTTTGGATCATATTGAAGACTGGTTATTCGAGATAAGTAAAGATCACCTTGACTGGCTGTCTAGTGGAATATTGATGAACAGATGAGTCTCTGAATACAGAAAGTTTCTGTAAAGAATGGCATTTTAGCATAGATTGAGAGTTAACATAAGTAAGCAGAACTTGCTTGTTCATTGAAAGTGGCTCGTCAAAATTAGAATCCAAGAACTTTCGAAATTTTGTTCATTTGAAACTGACAACCTAAAAATACTCTGGGTACTCGGAATCTCCTTCTGAAGGAGTCGCTAACGATTCCAGGTTTTATTCCAGGCACTGCAATCAATCTGTGACAACCAGGGACGTAGGAAGCATCTCAAACTTGGGGGAGTACGAAACTTTAAGGGCACTTTTTCCTGAAAATGAAAAGGGCATTTCTTCGTTTATTACAAAATCTAGGGGACACGTGCCCCCAGTGCCCCCGGTTCCTACGTCTATGGTGAAAACTTTCACGTAAATAGAATGAATAGATTATTTTGCAATAACCTGCTGCAACAGAAACGTTCGCGTTGCTTGAAATTGTTGTTGATTGACATCTAAATCTTCCCAATCCAATTTCCAGCAACTGGTTGGTCTTACTATCAAAGGCTGTAACATGAAAAGAAGTATCATTCTCAAATTCTTGCTTGCAGATTTGAAATTAAAACAGATATCTGTGGCCTATTAATTGGGCTATGATTCTAAACAAAGTAAGAAAATTGATAAACAAGTAGGCAAAGTGAAATTTATGCATTTTGATGCAAATTGAAAGAAGCACGACCTTTCGAGCATAGCCCGTTATCAAGAAAATTGATACCACGAAACCTGGCTGGCTATTTAACTCCTAGTGCAAGCAAAGGTTGGCTTTTTCAAAATGTTTGTGTCCAAAAGGAGATGTGAGAATGTATCAAACAACATCTGCTTCTGAAAATTGTAGTATTAATCCGAGATGCCGAGCAGAAGGTAGTGCATTTCTAGCACATTTTGTGTGATAATTCCAAATACTTAGTACTCAGCTTCTGACTTCATGGATTAAAAATGTCCATGGCAAATGTTTAGATGGGTGCAAGTAAAAGTTCATAGAAAAGAAGACTTTTCTTACCTGGCCATAGATCTGCAAAGAAAAGAAATAAAGAAAAGAAATAGCTCTGCGTGTGATTCCATATTTGAAAAATAACTGCAACCCAATAAAGTAATTCGAGGTATAGTTTGCTTATAGGGAGGAAAGCCTGTCGCAAACTTGCCTAACGACCTTCTACAGCAATTCTTTATTGAAGTAATCTTGTTTTCTTGCAAAATGTGTAATATCATTATCATGGCTGCTGATAGCCACATAAAAAGAATGATTGATGGGATAAATACAACTTCTTAAAGGGGCTCCGTCGCCAAAATGTAACAAAACGATTATTTTTGCAGTTTTTTGAAAGGTGATATCACACAGGATTTTCTTTTTTTTTCGAAATGAAATGGGCATTAATTCTTGTACTTCACTAAGGAACAAACCAAACATTCATATCTTCTACGATTGCTCGGATATAAGTGGATTTTTAACGGTCACTTTTTGTGGCTTGGGTGAAGCCACCAAACAAACTGCAGAGAACAATGGATGAACAATGGATAATCCCCGACACGTGTGAGTTTACGGATTTGTTTGACGACTGAGCCCCTTTAAGCAAAGTGTGCCATGCTTTTCTAGCGAGATGGACAAAGAAGTTTTGAGCACTCGATACATCAGAAACAAAAAAGCTTGCAAAATCAGTAAAAGGATTGCAATCCTGCTATTGATATCAACATTTCTATCTCTTGAAAATAGCCTTAAATAACGGACTAATCGCACTAAACCCATAAACGCAACAAAAACACCGTAATCTTTAGAAAGAAGACTGTTAACTACTGTAAAAGAATGACAACCAAAATAAACCTGTAACTAGAGAGAAAGCTATTGAGTCCTGCAAGAGAAAAAACTGTTGAATCCCGTGTTGAATCCTGCATTTCCTTCTTTGATAACGTACCACAGACTCACAAACTCCATTTGTCTTTATGAGTTGAACAACTTTGAAATGGCAAACAGGAACGGTGCTTGCTCTTGATGGAACACAATGTGGGCAAGCTGTCTGCTGGAAGCTCGCTTGAAACAGCTAAAATGAAAATGAGAAACTTTACGTCAAGTTACTTAAAGGGCTCCGTCCTCAAAATGTAAACAAAACGATTATTTTTGCAGTTTTTTGAAAGGTGATATGACACAGAATTTTCGTATTTTTCTCAAAATGAAAGTTGCTGTTTGGGCATTAATCCTTGTACTTCACTAAGGAATAAGCCAAACATTCATATCTTCTACGATTGCTTGGATATAAGTGGATTTTCAATGGTCACTTTTTGGTGGCTTGGGTGAAGCCACCAAACAAACTGCAGAGAACAATGGATGAACAATGGATAATCCGCGACACGTGTGAGTTTACGGATTTGTTTACTGTTTGACGACGGAGCCCCTTTAATGTAAATAAATTGCCAAATTGAAAATAGATTGCCTGAACTTCGTAAGAGAGAAAGTGGGGATGGCTCAGTGGCAGCACGCTTGACTGCAAATCTGAAGGTTGATGGTTAGAGTCCCCGCCAAGCTTAACCTGCTCCAAAGTGCGGGGGGGGGGGCAGTCGCCAACTCTCTGTAATTCCATGCTAAAGGAATCATGAGGTGTGGTCACAATGAGAGGAAGGACCAGGACGTTGCTTTGATAAGCTTAGCTTCTCAGTGTAATAAAACTACCTTCGGATGATAGGTAGAAATATAGAAAAAAGTGGGGAGGACGGATAGATGATTCTTACCTTCTGTTGGTAATTAGGATTCATGAACGGGTTCATGAGTCTTTCATTGATGTCACATTTGAGTGTCATGCCTACACAAAGAAATTGAATCGAAAGAAAGAGAACATTGCAGTGAATATCTGGTATGCAAAATAACAGATTTATTCGGTACTGTCAGGGGCGGATCCAGACTACTGCGACTACTGCTGAAGCAGTAGTCAGATTGTCAAATCCTTGTATCTAGTTATTTCGGTACACGCCTATTTTCAAAAAGCCACACCCTAGCATTTCGAATAACCTCATCTTAGTCACAATATTTCCTGTATCGTCCATCCCTGATAACAAATCAATTAATGATTCTCTATAAATTTCTCAGCCTTAATGGAATAGATGTTTCTCTGTAGTAGTGATTCTCTACCAAATTCTCACATCTATTAAAATCTGTTGGATTAAAGCTGTCCCTACTCCTGCAACAGTGCATCGAAACATTGCTATAGCAAACAGGGGTGGATCCAGACTACTGCGACTATGCTGAAGCAGTAGTTAATTTGTTCTTTGCACTAACCGAACTGACGAGTGTGCGACGAAACGCCGTTTTTTGGTTATTGAACGTTGTTCTTTTATGCAGTTACTGGTGAGTTACTAACTTATTTCTTTTCATTCAGGTTTTAAGATTAATTCGTCTTTCTCTTGCAAGATTCAACAGTTTTCTCTCTTGTTACAGGTTTGTTTGGTTGTCGTTCTTTTACAGGAGTCAACAGTCTTCTTTCTACAGATTACGGTGTTCTGTTGGGTTTATGTGTTTAATTCGATGAGTCCTTTATTTAAGGCTAATTTCATATTTTAGTACCCTGGGTACCAGAGCCAAAAAAATAATAAAATTAAAAAATAAAAAAAAGTAAAGAAGGAAAGAAAGTTTCTTCCTTCTCTCTTCCTTCCTTTTCCAAATTTTTAATTTCATTATTTTTGGCTCTGGTACCCAGGGTAATATTTCAGAGACTTGAATGAAAGTAGACGGTACCTTTCCCTTGCTTTGTATTTAGAGATATCGTCAGTTGAACATCATCTGCACCACAATCGACGAGCCAGGATTTGAACACGTATTCAAGTTCCACGCATTCTAGAAAATATCAGAGACACTGCACTGGAGAGTTTTGTGTCAGGAAGAAGCTGATTGAAATCAAACTCCATGAGATTGTAAAGACAATCCTCAATGGGAGGGGGCAAGTCCCCAATTTTTTCCCAAGGTCAATTGCAATTCATCTAAATCAGTTGACAAATTGTGTAGGACGGGTTGGATAATTATCCCCGTGGGGGGGGTACTCCCATTGTGGCCTGACAGGGGGGTCCAATCAGGGTTAAAGAGGGCCAAAGCAAAGATCTTGAAAAATACCTTCAAATGGTAGTAACTTTTTACAGACACCCCCAAATGGTAGTTTGTGGATCTAAAATTGGGCCATTTGGTAGCATCTGGTAGCGAAATTTTTCTGCAGTTTTTCAAAATTTTCTATTGTAAAAACTGACTGAACAAAGCAAGAAAACGTTAAAATTCAATGATAATTATTGCTGCAATGACCATATTGCCATGCGGAGGAGCCTACTGAGTTGAAATCTTATAACTGGTCAAGAATCTTGGAATACCCTCAATTGGTAGTATGAGTTTGACAAAAAGGGTCATTTGGTCGCCATTCTGTCAGACCCTCAAACCGACTGGACCCCCCTGTTAGACCATAATGGGAGTACCCCCCCCCCCGGGTAATTGTCTAAGACTTTGATACACTTATAAGGCTGCTTTCCGATTGCAAAAAGGGCGCTTTCTGAGTGTAAAAGCACCTGGTCCTAAATTTTCCCTGAGGCTTCATCCCAAGACACTACCTTGGTTCGTTCCCGCCAGTCTTTTGTGGTTGGCTCCGATATTCCTTGCAGTAAAAATTTGGGATAAAATCGACACAAATTTTCAGATTGCCAGATTTTCAGATTTCAGACTTTCAGATTTTCAAATTTTCAGAATCGAACAAAGGTTGAAAGATCTCCCAACATCTTCTTGAAAGATCTCCTTGGCATTATGTTTTGATATGCAAATTTCTGGCGAATAGCTGATTCTTGAATGTGTAGAAATATATACTCACCATTTGATACTTTCATTAATTCAAAATAGTCATTAACAGAGTCATTTACCAGACCTTCATCATCTTCTAAAGAAAATGAAAAGAAAGAATTGTCAAGAAAGTACCTTGAATCATTTCAAAATGATTTAAAACGACGCGAAATTAGATATTATAAAGTAATACCCTAAATGGTATAACATGGTCTACAATCTCTTACAGAAATGTTGAACCCCTATTGAAAAATTGAAATTTTGTCCCCCCCCTCCCCCCATTTCAATGTTGACTTGATTGTGTTGTAAAGAGGTGCTTTTCATGCAAATCCATCGAAAGAATGATTCGCCAAAGCAAACAACATTGATATGGGGGGGGGGGGAAGGGGGACAATATTTCCGAGAAACATAGATTTTCGTAGGGCTCCAGCATTTTTGTAATAGATTGTAGCTAACATTATGCGTTAAATGACTTCACAAATCACAGAATCATGAATCAAAGATCCAAGAATTAACAATCACAAATTATGAATGACAATCCATCATTTTTCTGTTTATATTAAGGATCATTTTCCAACGTTTGACTGACTGTATCTTTTGGCTATAAAGCAGCAGTTGACTATTGATAAATAGTTGTGCCCAAAACATATAGTCGTTTAACCTCTAGGCTTGATTTCTTATCATCATAAATTTCATTTCTTGCATTGAAGAATTACAGCCACACACCACTAAATTATAACACAGAAGCTTTAGGTAAATAACTGTGGGGTGAGTGGCCGAGAGCGGCTTACACAGTTTCCGTAAGGTGACTGAAGTTAAGCTCGGTCGAATGAAGTCAAACTCTGGATTGGTGATCTCAGAGGCTTGACCTTGCAACTCACCTCGCCATCCTTTGGAAGGGACGTTAAACTAGGGGTCCCATCCCTGGATGCGGCATGCACAGTGAGCTTAAATTAGCTTTAATTGGCTAGAAATGCTTCCTGCCCACTCAAAATAGATTTCCGAAAAAGAATGTGGCACAAGAATACAATATTAACTCATAAAGACAACCAAGCAAGACTCTTAAAGGGCATATGTCATGAAGCTGATTGGTTCATGCAATACAATTCTCTCTATTGTTTATTACAAAGCACAGGATGAATTTTCATTGCAATAAAAATTAATGAAACAGAAATAAAAATTCACGAAACAATGGAATTCCATTCCAAACTTGTTTGTTATATTAACCAATTGCTAATGTGACATATGTGCTTTAATCTAATCGCAGAAAATTATGAATAGTCACAGTCATGAATGATGAATAGTACCTTGGGTATCCATACTTTTCTCAAGCTGACTTGCAATTTCTTCAGCCTGATCAATTGTTACAATTTGAATCTTCTATAAGTAATTAGATGTATACATTTTTATTTTCATTTCATAGTTATGCATAGTTACTAAGATGAATGAAAATCTTTCCTGAAGGATTCTATTGATCCTAACCAAAAGTCATACTATTTTTGTTGATCTTGCATTGCTTTTTCATTTAATTTCTGTGATTGTTCAATAGTTAAATCACTGACTCATTTATTTACTGACTGGCTGACTAACTCACTGACTCACTGACTAAATTACTCAGTGACTAACTCACTCACTCATTCACACACTCCATCACTCACTGACTCACTCACTGCCTCCCTTACTCATTCATTCACTCACTGACTGACTCACTGACTAACTAACTAACTGACTAACTAACTAAATCGCTCAGTGACTAGCTCACTCACTCATTCACACACTTCCTCACTCACTGGCTCACTCACTCACTCACTCACTCACTCACTCACTGCCTCCCTTACTCATTCATTCACTCACTGACTCGCTGACTGACTAACTAACTAACTGACTCACTAACTAAATCACTCAGTTACTAGCTCACTACTCACTCATTCACACACTCCCTCACTCACTGACTCACTGACTCACTCACTGCCTCCCTAACTCATTCATTCACTCACTGACTGACTCACTCACTGACTAACTAACTGCCTCACTAACTAAATCACTCAATGACTAGCTCACTCACTCATTCACACACTCCCTCATTGACTGACTGACTCACTCACTGCCTCCCTTACTCATTCACGGACTGACTGACTGACTGACTTACTCACTGATTAACTAACTGACTAAATCACTCAGTGATTAACTTACTAACTCATTCACACGCTGCCGCACTCATTGACTCGCTCACTGCCACCCCTACTCATTCACTGACTGACTGACTGACTGACTGACTGACTGACTCATGAACTCACTAACTCTGTTGCTCACTCACTCAATGAATGAATAAGTCAATAAAACAATCAATCAACAATTTGATCAATTAGCAAATATGTGTCAGATAAGGAACTTTGATAAAGACACTCACTTTCAAGATTTCCATATGTTTTTCTGAACAAGCTTTCCCAATGCATCTCTCGACAAATCCTTGATCATGGCAGGTTAGCAAACATAATTCCACTTGCGTCGTGCATGGTCCTACAAACTTGAGAAGAGATTCCCGAAAGTATTACCGAAATTTATTTCATGAAAGTAAAGATTTCCTGGGGGGGGGGTCTACTTATTACATTGAGCATCCGGGGATGTGCCTGTCGATAGGGTCCCATTTTCATCTGAAATTTCCGGGAGAGGATTACACTGAACCCATTCGGGCACGGGTATGTCCATTGAAGTTACTTTATCATCATGTTTTCAGACGTTTATTCCAGCACAGGGTCATGGTCATAATTCTATAGACTCCCCAGCCTTTTCAACGCCATTTGCATAGTGATTTGATGTGACCATTGTTATATACGAAAATAATTTAACACATGGTTCAGTCACTCAATAAGATACTGAAGTAATGTAAGACGAAGCTGAGAAATATTGAAAGGAAAATGAAATTCTATTTCTGCCTGTTATTGGAACAGAATCGATTACAACCATCAGATATCTTTTAGTCCAATAAATCAAAATTGGTGCAAGTACAACAGTTACAGCAGCTAGCTAACTTTCCTGAACTCAGCATTCGATTCTGCATCGAAAAATTGCTATAAGAGATAGGATCCATCTCAAATGGGACGGATCTGAGACAGATCTAAGACGTCTATCTGAGACGTAACAGTCTGCCGGGTCTATCGCAAAAGTTTAATATCTCTGCAACTTTAACAGTTACAGCAGTACAAGTTTATATTTTGAACTCAGCATTCAATTCTACATCGAAACTTTGCTATAAAAAATCAATTAATGATTCTCTATAAATTTCTCAGCCTTAATAGAATAGATGTTTTTCAGTAGTAGTGATTCTCTACGAAATTCTCACATCTATCTCAATCTGTTGGATTAACCCTGAATATAACTACTCCTGGAACAGTTACAGCAGTCCAAATCTATTTTTTGAACTCAGCATTCAATTCTGCATTGAAACATTGATATAAAAAATCAATTAATGATTCTCTATAAATTTCTCAGCCTTAATAGAATAGATGTTTTTCTGTAGTAGTGATTCTCTGCCAAATTCTCACATCTATCGCAATCTGTTGGATTAACGCTAAATATAACTACTCCTGCAACAGTTACAGCAGTCTAAGTGACGTTTTTGAACTCAGCATTCAATTCTGCATCGAAACATTGCTATAAGAATTCTGTTAGCGTAATATTTGAAGAATCCATCTCAAATGGGAGGGGTACCTAACGATCTGTAGGATCTATCGCACAAGTTGAATATCTCAGTGACGATACCAGTTGCAGCAGTCTGAGTCACTTTTTGGAACGTTTATTTCAGGACGAGGTCAGAACTTTATTTTCTGACAGGAACAGAGGCACATCCCTGTTGTTTTTCTTCAAGGTAGACTTCCGGGAAAATTTTCATTTCACTCTTTGAATCTCGTGGTCTTAAAATGTTCATGCTCAAATTTTAAACAAGAAAGATTCTTGATTAAAAATTAGAATTTTCATGACAGACGTCAGACTTACTTGAAAGATGCATCATACTTGTGTCGTGCAAGATCCTACAGACTTCGTTTGGTAAAAAAAGTCAATTGACATCTTTGCTCAAGGACATGAAGGTGATTGGTGAAGGCGAAGTTGCGTTTTTTAGCGCTAAGCGCTCGGATGGCACAACTAGAGAAGACCAAATCGAGTCTGCGACCTCTTGTCATGACACTCTACCGAAAAATGCTGTCGAAAAATAAACCGAAACATAAAATTCGATTACAGGAAATCTAGCCGAGCTTTTTCAATCAGACTTTGCAAAGTTGTAGATTAACTTCCTTACTAATGATGGAGAGAAAATAATCGAAACTTTATCGAGTAGTTTTGGAAATGAATGCACTTTTCTGAAAAAGATTCCAGCTAGGAATTGTGAAGCCAGTGTTGATGAAAACATTGCGATTTGTACATCTTTCGATTGCCCAGACCATCATCCTTTTACTGCTTTTCGATAGGCCGAATGGTATTGGAGAAATCAACTGTTTTCTGAGGAGAGTGATTTGCGAAACTGCGTCTCGCTGTTCACTGGAGCGGAAAGCAGAGTTACCTTAAATAGCAACTGAAGCATTTCACTTTTAAAAATCGTGAGTGTCAATCGACTGCATAAGGATATATACCTGTTTATTTGCAAGAAAAGATCTGCGAAATTGTCCGAATGCCTCTTCAACTGCTGCTGAGAGATTTGCTGAAAGTTGTAAATAGAGTAGTAAGAAGTAAGTTTTTTCTATTGAGTTTAGCCAACAAGTTGCTTAGGTGCTATTGGCGTGTGATTTTAGGTTTTGTTTTGTTCGCATGTTATAAAAGTGGCCTGTTTTTATTGGTAATTTGTTCTTCGCACTAACCAAACTGATGAAAGTGCGACGAAACTAGTATTTAGTGATTTCACGTTGATCTTTTCAGCAATTACTTGTGAGTTACTACCTTATTTCTTTCCTTTCAGATTCTAAGATTAATTCCGTTTTGTCTTACAGGATTTAACAATTTTTCTCTTGTTACAGGTTTATTTTGGTTACTGTTTCTTTTACAGGAGATAACAGTCTTCTTTCTATTGATCTCGGTGTTTTTGTTGCGTTTATGGGTCTAGTATGATGAGTCCGTTATTTAAGGCTAGTTTTAAAAGAGAGCTTGCATTTACAGTACTTTTAGGAACTGGTGACTGGTTTCAGACATGATCTTAAATAACTTTACAGTGCAAAGACTGATTCGTAGGCAGGTTTACATTTGAACTTTCAGTTGATCCTTAATTCGTTGAAAATTGATGAATAATTTATTGATCTTACATTTCAGCAAACATAAATGTGTTTTGATTAGTAATCCTCAAGTCAAGGTATCTCACAAAAAATCATTACGGGCAATCTTGGATATTTGCAGTCTCTAAATCAACATAGGTTCCAAATCTTTCAAGAGGCTGGTGTAAATTTTCAATGGCCTATTGCTTTGAACTGAATGGCTTCAAAGAAACTTTAGCTATTTTGCTATGATTCTGCCGTTGGGCTTTTCTGAAATCTTTAACATTTTCAGAATAAGAGTGCTTTTCTTCTTTTTGAAGAATTCACGAAACATTTTCAAAAAAACTTAAAACCATCGTAATTTCTAAACTGTTTGACGCAACATGAATAATTTCCAAGAAAACCATAGTTTATGGATGTCTACATTGAGGTATCATGCAAAAGTCTGTCACTTTTCTGGTTTATGATTTAGAAATTTGATGATGTCACGTCCTCAAATAAGCTGAAATTTAAGATATGCTGTGATTTAAAAAAATATTCAAGATTTCTGAAAAGTCCAAAGGTAGAATTGTAGATAGGTAGCTGAAGTTTCTAGGCAACTGAAGTTGAGTTGCACTCGTTGCATCAACAAATTTATCGCAACACTGACCTGACATCTGGAGTGAAACTGAATCCAGTATAGTATCCTTTAATTTATAAATTGTTCGTAGTGTGATTGTATACGGTTTAACGTTTCGTGTTTTTAGATATTGGCCATGGGGTAGTCATAGTCTTTCGCTCCCCATGGTATCGTACTTGTAGTGTCGTATAGTAATTAGAATGAGGTATAGTAGAATGTAAAGTATCTTGTAAAATTTAATATTTGAATAAAAAAAAAAAATAAAAAAAAGAAGTTTCTTTTAAGCCATTCAGTCAGAAGAAATAGGTCATATGATTTTACACCCACCTTTTTATACCGATTTAAAGATTTGGAACCTATGCTCACTTTTACCAACTCAAAAGCTTTGATTTGTAAGAAAATAACAACTCTCTACAAAGATAGCTTTCTTTTCACTCAAATAGTGTGTACCTTGGTATTGATCTCTGAGAACATCATGCCCACGATGCATTTTCAATTCCTGGATACTTCGTAGTAATTTTGTATGGTTTCCTTTAACAACTTGAAGTGGAAATATGCACTGATGAGAAGAGAATATTTCATCACACTTACCTCACAATGAGGAAACTGTATCAAAAGTTAGTGCTAGTCAAGTGTATACCATCATATTCTTTGAGATAACCAGGGATGTAGGAAGCATCTCAAACTGGGAGAGGGGCACAACACTTTAAGTGCACTTTTTCATTAAGCTACGGGAGCACTTTCTGAATATGAAAAGACCATTCCTTTGTTTATTGCAAAATCTAGGGGGCACGTGCCCCCAGTGCCCCCGGTTCGTACGTCTATGGAACTTACTTTAAAGATATTCTACCGGGTGTCCCAAAAAAAAGTTCCGACATTTGATTGAGCACAGAGAAAAATGTTTTTAATCTGGCAATTTCTATTCATTCTAGCTACGTGCTAGATATTTCAACTTACAGTTTGGCATATAGTAGGAAGAAATTAGTAATCTGAAAATGGAGTTACGAGCTCTAACATTTCACTTTCATGTTCAAGGCAAAACCAGAGAGATTATTATGCCTTCCTGCTTCGTAATGGTGGGGACTCCCTCGACGAGCAACACAAAATTGAGTTGAAAATTCGTTCATTACCTTGACGTCCCGAGCGGGCAGAAATTTTATTCACAAGAGAAAGCGTTGCTTTGTAATTGAACGGAATTTATATTTAAATCATTTTTGATTGTGTGAATTAGCCTAAGGTGTGAAGAATAGAAACAAATAGGTCTCGGGACAACTGTTTGCTGCTGTTATTGTTGCCTTGTGCCAACTGGGAATTTCAAAAGGGAATTTTTGCTGTTTCACGGTTTCACGGTTTCACAGCACGAAGTAGAATAGACTGTCTTTTCTTAAATAAAGAATAGGTTCAATTGCTTTTTCGACCTACCATATTATGCAATAATGCATTTTTGTGTGTTCGTCCAGTTCGAATTGAGTGGCAAGGTATGAACGTAATATTTTCCCCCTGAGACCTATTAGATTCGATTTTCAGACCTTTACTTCAAATATGCTCAATGAGCGGAACTCTTGCAGGTCGTCAAGGCAATGAAACAAAGTGTCAACCCAGTTTTTGTGTTGTTCATCCGGAGATTCCCCCTCCACCATGATGATGCAGAAAGGCGTACTAATCTCTCTGGTTTTGCCTTCAACATGAAGATGCGATGTTAGGACTAATAACTCCATCTTCAGATTACTGATTTCTTCCTACGATATGCCAAACTGTAAGTTGAAATGTCCAGCATGTACCTAGAATGAATAGAAATTGCCAGATAACGAACTTTTTTGTCTGCGTTCAATCAAACGCCGGAACTTTTTTTTGGGACACCCGGTATTTCAGCGGGGACATTGCCTGATAGAGACTAAACAGCACAATTGATCTATCTCAACTTGGACGTTCTGCATTAGAGAGCAAGGGCGTCGCCAGGGGGTGGACTGGATTGAACATGTTCATCCCAGTTTTCTCAAGGTGTTATTTGGCCACAAGCAACAATGTGTAAAAAAGACTGGGTATACCTTGCTTAAAAAAGACTTGGGTAAACATGGACACTTTACCGAAAACACATCAGGCAGCTTAGAACCATTCAGCAACGTCACCTCAGATTCATCTTGAAAATTAAATGGGACGACTTTATCACTAACGATGAAGTCCTAGGTTTCGCAAAGGCAGACGATATTGAAATTGTCCTTAACAGAAACAGATTGCGTTGGATGGGTCATGTTGCCCGTTTGCCAAAGACAAGACCAGTTAAGGCACTTCTGTACGGTGAGCTTGCAGAAGGGAGAAGGAAAGTAGGTCGACCACTGCTTAGATTCAAGGATACCATCAAAGATATTCTGAAAAGAGGCGATGTTCTTGAAACATGGACAGAAAGTGTAGATGATCGTCTTAAATGGCGCAAGTTGACGTTTGAAGTAGGTGGCCGAATGGATCAGAAGAGGAAAGAGAACAACAAAAGGATGCGTGAGAAGCGACACCAGAGAAAATAAGAGCAAACTATGTCAGGCTTCTTGAACACTTCAATCGTGTATTTTTGGACTCTGGACTGTAACTCATCTTTATGTTTTTGTGTTATACTCGTATCGGGTCATAGGCGTATATATATACCTTGCAGTACTTAGTTTCATGGTTAGTCCAGCCCCCCTTTTTGCACCTGGCGATGCTCTTGTCACAGAGGGAAAATCTCAATCTATCTCAACTAGGACATTGGGGGCACATTGCCTTTTCTAGGTGTTTTATCTCCCCCGAGACATGGTCCATGGAGAGGGAACGGGACAAGGGACTTTGGATAGTTTCTTGCATAAGGGTTGCCCAAGATTGAGTGTAGCAGTGTGAGAGCAGTGTGTTTCTCACATACCTCCACTTGTTTTCCAATGACGAAGATGCTAATAGAAGGTATTCTGTTGACCCCAGCAGTATTAGTTACCAATGCAAAGAGATGCGACAATGCAGTAGACACGTTGTTACTGAGTTCACTTGTCCAAGGCGTTGAAACATCTATAAGCAAACATCTCACTGAAAGAAAAAATTAACTTGTTCTCTCGTCTGGGGCTCCCAATTTTCGGAATCATGCGTCTATGCTGGCCTAATCGTACGTGTACCATTCTGTAGCTGTTCTGTTTATTTAGTTGTTAGTTATTTGCATGTCTTTATCACAGGTAACAGGGAAAATTAGTATAAAAGTAACGAGTACCTCTCTCTTTACTTTTGTGTTTGCCAAAGTTGCCCATTTTGTTTTGATTAGATCAGGCCAACCACGACCATGTTTGTGATACAAACAATTCCGGTTTCCATTCAAAGGAAAATACTTTATAATACTTTTGTGACAATTTTTCCCCGTTACCTGCGGTCTTTATGGGCCTTTATGTTAATGGCTATGGGGTAGGGTTAGGGTAGGGTTAGGGCTCCGTCAAGCGCTGGGATCGCAGAAGTAAAATAGGCCTAATCGAGACCGCGATTCCTTGTCATGACGCTCAAGTGGTGGGGCTATACCTGGAATCAAACCCTGTCCGCTTGATTGTTCTGGCTGCAATGTCAGAGGATTACACCACTGCTCCACAACACCTAATGGTATCATCCCAATGGCTCCGGTATCATTGTATTCTAGTGATCAGAAAGTATGATAGATTGTAAACATGTATTGCAATATTTATATAAATGTAAAAAGACTTTTACCTGGAAATTTTTCACTGATACTGCGTGGTACACTTTGCTCCATCTTTTCAAGTTATCTGAATCAGAAAAAGAGTGCTGGGTTATCAAAAAACTTGACTCCAAATTCCTGTAGAAGATGTAGGTGCAAAAACCAGAGATGAATTTCCATAAATACCCCTACATACTTAAGAAATGATCTTTTACTTTCCAGTTATAGAAAAATCTCATTAGAGAGCATATTGTAGAAGTCTTGAGAAAAAATTCATGTATTACTTTGTTGAGCTTTTTCTTTTTGGAAAAAGCAAGTAAAGTATAGTCGGTATTCACGTAAGTTATTCTTTATTATATCAAGACATATTTTGAATCTGATAACGTCGTAAATACGAAGCATAAACGAAATACTCACTCTGTTCTGTTAAAACTTGGACTTTTTCTGAATTTCTCGAATTTTTTCATTGTTTCAAAGTTATCACGTCATTTCGAAAGTTCCCGCCAAAATCTCCAAAACCTCGATATCAACTCGAGACTGAGTCTCGATCTGGAAACAACGCTTTTCGTCGCCATTTTGTTTATTGAATGCTGTGCTGAAAGAAAGTGACTCAACAAAATGAAGGAAGTTCAAGATTTCCTCGCTCAACAACAGGTTTCAGATACACAGAATGCTGAGAAATGGGCCAAGCTTCAACAGCTGTATGATAAAAGGTATTTTATGCCTGTCTGTGTTTTCAGAAAAAAAAACATCGAGTGTTTGTGTAGAAGATAAACCATGGTATGAATGAAAAACATAAAAAGAAAAAATGAAATGTTATTTCATAGTTTTTAATAATGGCAAGCCCTGAAAATAACACAAAAACCCCAATCCTGCTGGCCTTTTTGCCATTTTTTTAATTCCATTTTAAAGATATCATCAAGTTCAAGAAAGACATTGCTTGATTGATTGAATGAAATTGTAACTGCTTGAGGTAGGCCAGGTCTAGCTAGGCCTCCACAAAGCTCTACCCAGTGAGCGGTGTGACGACTGTGGCTTAACGATATCGGAAGCTGGCTTTTCTAATCGACACAATATATTTTAACGAAAAATGAATGAATTTCAACACGAGAGCTTTATCAAACATATATCTAAATCCAAAAACAACCAGGTCGGAAACGCCGGCGACTGGGGAAAATTTTTGAAACCATGCCCTCTAGAACCTCAAAAAATGCATGTTATGTGGAAATGAAAATTTGTGCAGAGGAAAACCCAACAGTAAACTTAGGCACATTTATATGAATTGCATTTCAAAAAGTTTGCATAAAAAAGTACTTGTTTCCCTAGCAAACTGTTATTCCTCGGTATGGAATTATATGATATCCGAAAAAACTTTCAAAGAAATACGACAATATTCAAAGGTTTGTTTGTATGGTAACTGTCGTACTTTGAACACACACAAATGTTACCAAAAAATATCCTCCATCGCAGGATCTTTTGCTTAAAAATAAAATTTGAAGTTTCTGCGGATAATGCTAGTGCAATAGGTGCAGTAAATTGAACTATGACATAAAATGAACAGAAAAGAGCCCAAACTTTAACGAGTATAGGCTAAAAACAGGAATTTTTACTTCACCATGACCCAGGAAGAGGGTCGATGGCAATTCTGAATCTCTGTGCGTGAAATGTGCTCATTTTCAGGCAACAGTGACATTTCAGGGCACGGTGGAAAGTTCGTTTTGCTACGCCAAAGGTTTACGCCATGGCAATCAATTGTCTGAAGACAATAGGCCTATTGTTTTGCCATTGTTCTTGATGTCGCTCTATGCCAAATATATTTGGCGTAACATACATGTTTTCCAGCGTGGGTGACATTGCTATTAATGCTGCTTGTACTGTATGTAAGTAGACTTTTCATAATTTCAGGCTTTGGCATGAACTGACCATTGAAGTCACATCATTTCTCAAAGATGACTATTTCAAGCAAAATGGTGGCCTTGTTATGGTAAGTAATTCAATACAGATCTTTCATTCATCCTTAAAAGGAATGATTGACATTGCTATATTGAGTGGCTAGAAGACAACGCCAAGGCACCCATTGTCCAGTCTGCAGAGTATATGGCACTTTTCAATAAGATCTCTGATGTGCAAGGAGAAATTTTTTTTCGTTCTCTATTGTCTATTTTGAATAGCCTATTGAAAATCTCCGATGTGCAAATATCATGCTTTACACACCTGTCCATTGTTTCTTTATCTACATGGGGAAATTGCCTGCGTCAAAGTTATCAAATAATACATTTTTAGTATCTTTAATTGAGGCAGGCCAGCTTGTAACTGATATTGATTCCCTTTAAAAATTATTATAACATATTCATTAGTATCCTTGTATGAAAATATGTTTCATTTTATGTGTGCATGATACAAATGAAAATACAAGTGAAAATTCTTCTGCAACTCATGTTAAAATTGCTGCAAGAGTAAGGAAAATGGTGATAGGCCTTTTTCGGAAACCTATTGTTTATTACTGTCTTTGGTAAGGTCAAGTTTGTAATAAAAGCATGTATTTTAACATGGAAACATTTATAATATATCTTATGATTACGAATTCTGGATGCAATACATTTTGTTCTTGCTGCTTCAATGTAGCAAGCATTTACTTTCACAAATGTGAAGTGCTGTTGTCATCTGATGATTGGTAGTTAATCATAGTTGGTTATGCATCTGAAATTTCTGAGCAATTTTTATCTTAGTCATTATGCTTTTTTCAGATTTACGAGAAGTTCATATCTGACTTTGAGCACAGGTACCTGAGTTTTTTAAATTTTAGACTCTGAAAGTTGCTGCCAATATCTCTGTTATTTTACGATAGTTTTCAGGTCTTTGGGACATAAATTTAGCCCTTCTATTGAACAATTTGACGGACAAATATGGCATCTTAAATAGTAATGATTTACTATCTCAATTGACCAAATGAAATTGTGTAAGCAGACAGAGAATTGATTTTGTAAAGTATGATATGATATGATAATAACACACTATCCATTTACATGGTTTTTCATAAACTGCTAGCCTCTTTGTTGTGTACTCATGCATTGAAAACGATAAAGAGGCTTGCTTCGATAAAGAAATGAAAAAACAATCACATAGCCTCGTTTTCGTTTGCGCGATATGACATCACTTTGCTCAAATTGCTTACTTGAAAATGTAATTTCAGAAGGAGAAGGCGACAAAAAGTGAAAAAAAGTATTATACATCATTCATAGCAGTATTATCTTGTATTTTATCATCAATCATACCAACCCCGGACTTGTCTTTTAAGCATTCTTGAGAATTCTTTAGTAGGAAAACCATGGTCATATATGCAAGGCATGTACTGCACACTGATTTATAGAGAGACGTCTTTACAGTAGTTTCATTTACTTTTGATTGTAATTGCAAAAAGTATATATACAGTATCAACTGGAGACATTCAATTAATTGCTGTCAGCTATTTTACAGTACAGGCCAAGCTTAAATTGCACACTTTTCTTCAAGAACAAATTATAGAATAGAAATCGAGCAACAGGAAAATTATTTTAACCCAGAAAACTGTTCTTCTGCTACTAACTGTTCTCTTCTTTCGTTTTTTGTTTGTGGTAAGTTACCAATGGCCAATATTGTATATTCTTGCTTGTTTTTATGTCACAATGTTCACTTCCTTCTCCATCATTTTTCAGAATAAATCCCTTGTCACTGACAGAGATGATTCTTGATATTGCTCAAGAACTAAAAGGTATGGTTTGTTTTGTATACCATGCAAAGTTGTGTCATGCTTATACACACACACATGTCCAATGCAGTATACTATATATTTCTATCCTAAGCCCTTCGTACTGGTTTTAAATTTCTTTAATGTTCACAAATACCTGTAAGTTTGATGAATCTCTTGTGCCAAGGGCCAAAATGAACTTAAATTTTTGTAGAAATAACACAACAATATAAATTTTTCACATTGTTGATAATTAAACATCCTCCCACTAGTAAAATCATATTTCTTTTCTATTTATTCAAAAAAATTGTATGTACTGCCTTTTTCTAGGTGTTGAAGACAAAATGAAACTTTTTGAAAAGACAAAAGAAAGAGTAAGTAAACTTGTTTTGATAAAATGTGCTGCTTTTATTCGCCGATTTCTTAGGCACATGAGAAAAAAGGGCAGCACATTTGTCAAATTTGAATAGGAGGGATCTTGATATTGGTATTTTGGGGCTTGTCTAATTTTATAATCTTCTGTGAGGCCTTCATGCTTTGTGAAAACAATGTAGTTTATGAAAATCCGATTAGGGATGTTTTCAGAAAGTACCTTATTTCCTTTCAAGCCATCCAATTCAAAGAAAACTGCAAAAGAATTTTACACCGACCTTTTTAAAGGTTTGAAGCTATGAATATGATATGCTTAATGATATTGGATTCTCGTTGGCTTTTCGTTGATATGATCGTAGGAGAAAATGTTTCTTTTTACTTTGTGCTGGGTGAATTCTCGACCATGAATTTCTACTGATGCTAAATCCTATCGCTTTTAAAGCAATTCAAACTCTTCTGATGCATACAATTTTTGATAGGTGAAAAACAGTTCAGAATCAAGTATCTTGTTGCTAACTGCAATGGGGATTGTGAAGCTGGAAAATAATCAGATGGATGAAGTTAAGGTATGTAAATCATGAGGGGTAGAATATACATAGGTTCCATATTATTTCGTCTTCAGAAAGAGAAATTGTTGAAAATTGTTTTCTACATGTTTGAGATTAGTGTTAGAAATATTGATAGCCATTAAAAACTAAAAGTTTGCTGAAGGCGTGATAGATTTTTCAAGTATTAAAAGTTATATAATTAGTTTAATCACTGAACTTTGCTACTGAGCTTCTTTGATGACTTGTATTACGTTTATTTTTTCAAAGCTCATCTAAATGTGCAGCTTTTATCTTTTTCACTTTGTTTCAAATTTTATCAAGTCCGTTGTTGAATTATTCGCTGTGCTTAAAGCATTTTCCTAGGCCAAATCTTTCAACATTAATATTTCGACATTCAAAGCACCAATATCTATAAACAAGATATCTGTGTTCTAGTAATTATCGAGGAACGTCTTAAAGAAACAAGGACAGATTTTGCAATACAATAGCATTAGTTGCTTTCGTTAACACCTGAATTCAAAGCGATTGCAGACATAGGAAATTCCCTCAGCCAGTAATTCAAAACAAACAAAGCCACAAAAGTTTATCTGAAACCCAGGTAGCTAGTGCGCTTGTTGTTCATTCCAGAAATTTTCAATTACAAACATGAGCATACATCGAAAGAAGAAGGATATATCTACATATCTAGCTCGGCCATTTTATTTTTTGGTTCAGAAGTTGAGCAGTAAGTGTTTTAATTATACCCAAAATATATGAGATTTGAATCGCCACCCAATCAGATTCTGAACCAAACTGCTTGAGGCAAATGTGTAGATATATTCTTCTTCTTTCGATCTATGCTCGTATTTGCTCTTGAAAACCATTTCTGGAATACACAACAAGCGATCTAGTTACCTGGGTTTCAGATAAACTTTTGCGGTTTGCTTTGTTTTTGTTTATAAGTTGGCCGACCAGGCATTGAATTCCCTTTGTCTGCAATCGCTAATTGCTTTGTACTTGGGCGTGAACCAAAAGTAGCGGATCCTATTGTAACATTATCTGTCCTTGTTTGCTTCGATGTTTTTATCTGTGATTAATGAAAATAGAAGAGCAACTCACCAGTTCTCTTTCAAGCTCTGATATCCGTCTCTTTCTCTCCTCATATGTTTCATTTAAGTTGATAAATCTTTTTCCGATGAAAATCTTCCGCCATGGCTTCTTAATGATTTCAAAAGTTTTCTTCATATATTTTCGTATGTCTTGACGAACAGATGAATGACGATGTTCTGGCAGTTCCTCTTCCAAATCAAACGCCATGACATAAAAGTTAAAGGCTTTTGTCTATTGATTGCTAATCGCTTTGAATTGCGGTGTCAATCAAAAGCAACTCGTGCTATTGTCTTACAAAATCTGTCCTTGTTTCTTAAAGATGATAAGCAATTGATTAAACATAATTCTGATTGCCTTGTCCGACCAAACGTGTTTATTTTTTGGAACGTACATGATTTTTTCCAGCTTTGCTTCATATTTACAGGCTATGATATCAGAAGCACAAACAAAGCTTGATAGTCTGGATGGGGTCACTAGTGTTCATGGAAGATTTTACGATTTATCCAGTAATTATTTCAAGGTAATTAATGTGTGCAATTACTCAATTTGTTTTTTTTTTCTTTTTTATATTCAGCATAAAAATTTACAAAGACGGGATTTCTTATAACAACACTTACGAACTACTTTACTACACTACCAGGACGAGATACCATGGGAAGCAAAATACCATGACTACCCCATGGCTTTGACATAAAGACGAGCAACTAAATTAAACCTGCATACAATTAAATACAATTACTACTACAATTAAATACAATTAAATACAATTACAATCACATACAATTAAATACAATTACTACTACAATTACGCGCAAACATACAATTAAATACAATTACTACTACAATTAAATACAATTAAATACAATTAAACACAATCACAATTACAATTAAATACAATTAAATACAATTACAATCACATACAATTAAATACAATTACTACTACAATTAAATACAATCAAACACAATTACAATTACATACAATTAAATACAATTACTACTACAATTACTCAATTTGTTTTACTCAACATACCATAAAAGCTCTATTAAGCCCCCTCTCTATTGAGCCCCCCTCTTTATTAAGCCCCTCTCTATAAAACCCCCTCTCTATTAAGCCCCCTCTCTAATAAGCCCCTCCCCTCCGAGCCAAAATTTTAAATAAGCGCACATAACTTCTCTTAAAAGCCACCTTCCGCGTGCACAAGGTGAGAGCTTGCCCTACTAGTTTCGGGGAAACTTTGCGGCCTGGTTTGTTTTGAATTAAAAGTTGAGAGAATTTCCTTTGTCTGCTCTAATCGCTTTGAATTCAAGCGTCAATCAAACGCAACTGTTGCTAATGTGTTACAAAATCTGCCCATGTTATCTCAAATTGGATGTCACCTGAGATTTGCGATAACGCAAAATTCCTTGGCAAAACAGTTGTATTGTTGTTATTCGTGGACATTTGCAGGTGACATCTAATTTGAGAAAAAATGTAATGTGTCGTTGAATTTTTTATCGAAGTTTGTGCGGGCTCTTGTTTTTTCTGGCACAATCTTTTGTAGCCATCCATTATCAATAAAACAAAGAATTTGTTAATCTTAAGCCAATGGATTTCCCTCGAGTGCATTTAAAATGTTTTCCATTGTATCACTCGGAATTATCATAAATTTTCTCTTTATTACAGAGGATAGGATCTTTTAACAAATATTACAGAGATGCACTTCGATACCTTGGGTGTATGGATCTGTCCCAATTGTCCAGTAAGTGAAATGTTCATATTTCACTTAAGTTTATTGTAAATCTCACAGGCCTAAATCAGTTGCTGTGGTGACAAAAACGCGTTCCTGCATCGTATTATACAAGGCTACGGGAAAACCGCGGGAAATGTGCGACTAACTAATGGGATTGGCGGGATTCCTGTATTGCCTCGTTTTTGAAACGTCGGTCAGGTAATGAAAAGCTGAACAGCAGGTCTTCCACTGTTTTGTGGGTAAATTGAGGAAGGTGAGTTAAATGGCTAAGCGGTAATTTCCGAGAGGAACAACTCATCAACATAGGTTTCAAATCTTTAAAAAGGTCGGTGTAAAATTCTATTACAGTTTTCTTTGAATTAAATGGCTTGAAAAGAACTTAGAGTACTTTGCTGTAAAGCTGCCGTGGAAATTCATTGGTATCTTGATTAGTTTCAAAATGGCAGCATTTATTAAATTTGAGGCTATGATGTCATCAAATTTCTAAATCCTAAACCAGAACAGCTACAGATTTCTGCTTGCCACCATGTTGTAGACCTTCATAAAATTTGGTTTTCTTGGAGGTTATATCATTTTTCCTATATTGGTTTAGGATTTACGATGATTTAATTTTTTTCAAAATTTTGCATGAATTTTTCAAAACTATTTAAACAGCCACCATTTTGAAGAAATCAAGATATCAAAAAATTTCCACGGCAGATTTACAGCAAAGTACCATAATGTCCTTTCAAGCCATTCAATGCAAAAAAAATGTCATGGAATTTTACACCCACCTTTTTAAAGATTTGAAAGATTTGAGCCCTATGCTCAACTCGTCCAAATATATGAAACAAATTGGTCCTTTACATAGCCTTACATTGAAATTACTTAGTTTAATAAACTCTATTTATTCAATTAATTCCATGCATTACCATTTTCAGATGCTGAATTGCAACAGAGAGGTTTCAATCTTTGTTTGGCTGCTCTGCTTGGTAGTGAGGTGTATAACTTTGGCGAACTGGTAAGACATTTCTATGTACATGATCCTTTACTGCACAGTTTTCATAAGTGGTGGGAGCCCTAGAGTAATTATATGAAACTAAAACAGTGTATTTTTTGATGAAAACCTGTGTCTTTTGGTCTTACGCGGGCCTCGAAAAAGCTTTTGGTGTTTTAGACAAAAACTAAAACGGTGTATTTTTTGGTGAAAACCTGTGTCTTTTGGTCTTACGCGGGCCTCGAAAAAGCTTTTGGTGTTTTAGACAAAAACTAAAACGGTGCATTTTTTTGGTGAAAGCCTGTGTCTTTTGGTCTTACGCGGGCCTCGAAAAAGCTTTTGGTGTTTTAGACAAAAACTAAAACGGTGTATTTTTTGGTGAAAACCTGTGTCTTTTGGTCTTACGCGGGCCTCGAAAAAGCTTTTGGTGTTTTAGACAAAAACTAAAACGGTGTATTTTTTATGAAAACCTGTGTCTTTTGGTCTTACGCGGGGCTCGAAAAAGCTTTTGGTGTTTTAAAACAAAAACAGATTTTCACGAGCGGTAACTTTATAAGTTTTGCTAAATTTCGTTTGTGATTCTTGATGAGAGTAGCTTTCATCTTAGTACCCGGGTAAGTCAGAAAAAAGAATCCCCGCTTGGAAGGTCACTGCTCCATGAATATCAGAGCAATAATATTGAAAATTGTCTTATTTTTTATTGCCAATATTTTCAATTAGGTTCAGTAATTTACCCGGCCTTAATGGGCCATTCCTTCATGTGGATATGGGTGATTTTCTGCAGAAATCCCCTTCCAAAAACCTACAAAAACGAATGAAAACAATGAGCAAATTTTCCCTCCTAAAATTGATGACACTCACACAAATTCATTTAGTTTGCCCTCTTGGGAGAATGGAATCCCCCTGAATAGGTCATCGATACCAGGGGGAGGACTTGTTCATCCTCCGAAGAGGATAGTACGTACTAAAGCGTCCACAAGACATTGCTGTAAGGCTATTGTAAGGAAACGTTAAGGGAATTTGTCCATGATTTTGGGCACGTTTTGAAGGTTTGGTGAAGAGGCTTTCTCGAGAAAATCCCTCGTAATTTCAGAATGGAGTGGCCGATTTCAGTCAGGTAAATGTTATAGTAGATTTGAACATTTCTACCATTACACTATATATTTGTCGATATCATTGTCTTGATATCCAGGGAGCCGTGAGCTTTCAAATAGGGATTCTTTTTTCTGACTCACCCGGTAGGATTCACCCTCATTCGCCCTATTCATGATAATATACAAAATACCTTATTCTGCAGCTAGCTCACGATGTTTTGAAAACGTTACATGGAACTGAGCAAGGCTGGCTTATCGACCTTCTCTATGCATTTAACTCAGGTAAATTTTGCTGCTATTACTCCCAGTTTAAACATCGTTTTTTGCCGTGTCGAATTTAATTTATGCTGCTAAAAACTTTTAAATGTCTGTTAGATTCGACATTAATCACCTCGCATAAATCACCTGCTGTTTTGAATAGTTAAAGCAGCAGAAATTCACCAGCTCTGTCGTATCAAACGGCAGAAAAACGACTTGATTTAAACATCGTATTTCTGCCGCGTTTAATTGATCAATTCTAGGCTATGGTCCGCTGTTTCTACGTGTGATCAGCCATTGCACTTGTGCAGTTTGAAAAGTGTCCATTTTAACCATTTTAATTTCAATCCGACACGGCAAAAACGATGTTTAAATTAGATTTTAAGACACGGCAGATTCTGCTGTTTTAAATACAGCTCGATTGGACACGGCAAGAAAAACGATGTTTAGACTAGGCCTAAGTTTCATATTTTCATTCAATGTTCGCAAAGTGAGGTTTTGTAAACATGTTTTTCTGAAGCTTCCCAATAACTTTCGAGAAGGGTAGCAATCGCACATGAAGGTTAAAACACTCATTCATTTGCCTGCAAAATATTATCCATTGTTCGACCTTTGAAGGTGTTGTGGCGCAGTGGTGTAATCCTCTGACTTTAGAGCCAGAACATTCAGGCAGAGTGGGTTCGATACCCGGTAGGACCCCATCACTTGAGCGTCATGACAAGGGGTCGCTGACTCGATTAGGTCTGCTCTATTTCTGCGATCCCAGCGCTTGGCGCTGAAAAACGCAACTTCACCTTTACCACCTTCACCTTTGCAATGTCTAACGATACGTATGTTCGTCCTTTATCTGAATGTTAAAATATGCTGGCCTTCTTTTCAACAGGAAATATATCAAAATTCAAAGAATTGGAACATCGATGGAAAGATCAGGTAATTTTTCTCATCTTGGAAGAATAAAATGTGACGCATAGATATTGGCAAGGGCCTCTCCATAGATAGTTACTCTCTCAGAATGGCACATCACAGACATTTCCCCATTTGCTAACACATTGTTTTGTTAGTGCTATGACTTACAAGTTAAAAATTTTGAGGGATATTTTGGTTGCCTGGCGTGCAGCCTCTTCTGACTCATTTTCAGAGAGGTCTCTCTCAAGGATTTGTTCGCGGATGAACAGTTAGACTTTTTTGGGTTTGTCTAGAGCTAACGAGAGTTGGCTATGTTTAGTTTTTAGATTAGGTTAAGCTTGAGGGGTTAGGTTCGCGTAGGTTTGGGTCGCTCTTAAATGTGTCCCAGAAGAACAGTCCTCTGCTCTTTCCTCTTTCGTTTTCGGGCCATGAAATAGCAATTATAGTCCCTTTCTAGCTGTTTTTTATTCTCTCTTTGATTCTTATCATTTCTTTACAGCCCGATCTCGCAGCAAACCAGCACAAACTTGTTGAAAAATTAACGTTGCTATCATTAATGGAGGTAATGCAAATTTTGTAGTATCTGTTAAAATTTGAAATGTATGGATTTGAAAAAGAAATATTAATAACGCTTATACCGTGTCTACCAAAAACTTAACCACTTCTGACAGTCTACAACGAATGATCATGAATGAATTTAAAATTTCCGATTTCAGAAGGGAAAATAATTATGTTTCATATCTCTTGTCTGCTATCGGAGAGGCTTTTTCAACGGCTTTAAAACTTTGCTTGTAAATTAACTGGAAATATTGCTAGGAGGGAGGCGCTCTCGGTAGCGTTTGTCCTCATTTAAACCTATTTTAACCCTATTCCACGTGGGGTCTTTACATTCACTCCTCACGTGGGGGGGGGGGGGGATGGCCCCCCTAATTATATCCAAAACCAATAGGGTTATGAAGTTGTAACTTGGTAGATAGTATCTCCAACCTATTGTGCATCTAATTAAGTAATTATATTCCAATTAGTCACGTGACCTGTTGCTAGGCAACTAATTATCTTGAGACCAGTCTCCAATAAGCTTGTGTATGGGAACTAATATGATATCAAATATTTCTAAGAAAACAAAGTTTATCCTAATAAATGATTAATATTCTACTATAGCAATAGGTTTTCTCGCAAAATACTGCATTTATCTTTAATTTTTCACACATCTATTCAAACAATGACGTCATAAAGATCTATGACGTCATTGTTCTAAAAAATAATAAATGTAAGCAAAAATTAACAAACTATATATCATATGAAAGGTCTTGACAAGAGAAATTCAATGAGACTAATTAGAACGAAATCAAACAAGGATTGGAAAAATTAGAAGCATTCTACTGTTTTCTTTTGTGACCTCTCTCAAAAGAAGGGCAATTAATGGTTATGTGATACATCAAATTCGAAACAAAAATTTCAGAATATTGTAGGTCATTAAATTTTAGGAAAATTCAGTAAGTACCAGCCCTCTAACTGCTATGGTTTAAGCACTGCATAGCAATGTTTGGTTGGGGGGGCCATAATGGCCCCCCCCCCACGTGGAATAGGGTTAACACATATCAATTCAGTTAATTGCAAATACAACGTACATGAGTATTCAACAATGTTCTTGGGGATTGGGAAATGTATTTAAAATCTCGAATGTTCTTCAGGATTTCATTCCGTATTTGTTTGCGGAATAAAGAAGGGAGATATATTTTAAGAAATTTTTCAGTCACACTCTGATGATAGTATCAACTTGACAGGCCTCAGCGTGCTAAAAATATCAATTTTTTGTCTATTTCTCATTCGTTTTTCATCCGCACTTTTTGTGTCCATTTTAAGGAATCTATGTAGGGATGATCAGGTTATTCTGCAGAGATACCTTTAAATTGATATGAATTTAATATTCCAACTGTTTCTTCTTACTGGCGGAGAAAGCTCCCCTCGAAAATTGTCCCACCAACACATTCGGCTATGAAAATCCATTATTTGGCATTCGTATGCTTTGCTCTGTTTTGTTACCTTGGCTTCTTTTGTTTCCTTTCAGCTTGCATTCAAACGCTCATCGACTGAAAGAACTATTCCATTTACTGTCATAGCGGAGACGACAAAATTACCCCTTAAAGAGGTAAGATTACGTTGTGTATCTCTTTTCTTGTAAGGTCTCATGCTAACCAGCAGGTATCAGGCCGGTAATCCAGGAGGTTTTTCCGGTTTTATCTACCGAGTGTCAACAAGGACAGATAATGTTACAATAGAACTCGCTATCTTTCATTGACACCTAGATACAAAGCAATTTGTGATTGCAGACAAAGGGAATTCCATGCTCGGTTGGTCAAGGCGTAAGCAAAAACAAAGCAAGCCGCAAAAATTGCCCTGAAACTCGGGTCGCTAGCGCGCTCGTTGTGCATTCCAGAAATGGTTTTTAAGAGCAAATATTAGCACATATCGAAAGAAGAAGGATATATCTAAACTTCTGCCTCGGGCATTTTATTTATTTTGTGCAGAAGCCAATTGGGAGGGGATTCAATTCTCGTACTTTTTAGGTGTAATCAAAACACTTACTGCTCAGCTTCTGTACGAAAAAAATAAAATGCCCGAGGCAGAAGTTTAGATATATCCTTCTTCTTTCGATATGTGCTAATATTTTCTCTTTAAAACCATTTCTGGAGTGCACAACGACCGAGCTAGCGACCCGGGTTTCAGGGCAATTTTTGCGGCTTGCTTTGTTTTTGTTTATGTCTTGACCAACCGAGCATGAAATTCCCTTTGTCTGCAATCACAAATTGCTTTGTATCTAGGTGTCAAGAAAAAGTAACGAGTCCTATTGTAACATTATCTGTCCTTGTTCCGAGTGTCCCAAAAAAAGTACTCCCGTTTCAAAATTCACCAAAATTTGATTACATGGCCGATCTTCAATTTTCTTTTTTTGTCAAGTAGATTAAGGACCAAATTGTTTTCCAATACATAGCTGATTTTGTATTATTTGAAAATAGCAAATTTAGCTCTTTTTAGGGCTACCTGGTTTTGAATCATATGCAAATAAGCACGGATGATTGCCAGATCAATTTCTTTGTGCATGTAAAACTTGTAGTTTAGTCATAAATGACAGAAATAAATGCACACTATCATTGGAGACTTCACTGATAATCAAAAATCTGAAAAATGTGACTCTTAGGCAAGATTGAGTATTTTGCTTGAAAACTATAGCTCAAAATAAGGTTTTTTCAACGTGTAATTTTTCTACCTTGCTACGCCAAAAGCGGACATTTTATCATCTGTGAATATTTTTGGGTCTTTGACAAAGAAATTCAAAAAGAAAATTTTATGAAAGGTTTGATGATCAATTTTGGTGATTTTTTAAACAGGAGTACTACTTTTTTGGGACACTCGGTAACATCACTCAAAGTTGGTTATTTACATAGTTACAAACATATAAATATAAAGCAACTAATTCAAACCAACTACAAACTAAGATAGTTACATAACATAAAGTATAATATAAAGTCCTATTCACAACAACATAGGGCTCAAATCTTTAAAAAGGTCGGTGTAAAATTCTATTGCCGTTTTCTTTCAAATAAATAACTTGGAAGGAACTTACGGTTTTTTGCTGTAAATCTGCCGTGGCAATTTATTGATATCTTGATTAATTTCAATATGGCGGCATTTATTAAATTTGAGGCTATGACGTCATCAAATTTCTAAATCCTAAACTACAAAAGCTACAGATTTCTGCTTGCCTCCATATTGTAGACCTCCATAAACTATGGTTTCCTTGAAGGTTATGTAATGTTTCCTCTATTAGTTTAGGATTTACAATGATTTAAATTTTTTCAAAATTTTCCATGAATTTTTTCAAAAATTATCAAATTGCCGCCATTTTGAAAAAAATAAAGATATCATAAAATTTCCACGGCAGATTTACAGCAAAGTACCATAAGTTCCTTTCAAGCAATCCAATTCAAAGAAAAATATAATAGAATTTTACACCGACCTTTTTAAAGATTTGAAAGATTTGAGCCCCAAGCTATTCACAACGTAATTTACACCTGCAGTTTGCCCCCTTTCATGTTTTCATTTTTCTTCTGAAAGCTGCCACATTTTCACCTATTTTGATTTCGTCACTAAGAGCATTGCAAAGGATGCCGCCTCAGACAGAGTTTAGGTAACAGAGTTTAGGCCAAAAATGTGAGTTTTATTTGAGGCAATTTTACCAAATTTTTGATCCTCAAATGTTATTCAATTTGCTTCGTGCTGAAAAGATCCCCAAGGTATGATGGATTCAGCGAATTCATAGTTTTTAATACCTCTAAACTGCCAAGGTTCCAGGTACCAGGTCAGTCAAAATAATTCCTCGTCGGAAAGGCCATTGCTCCCTGGATATCATGAAAATGATATTGGCAAATATTTTATTTTTAGTAGTGGACATGTTCAAATCCATTTTTAAATTTAACTGACTGAAATCGGCCACTCCATAGACCTTTTAGCCATTCTGAAAGGAATCAGAATCGAACGATATTTTGCTACATTTTGTAGAATTTTCGGATGTGCATAATAGTGATAGAAGCTCTGACGCCACTCGATCGAACGTCGCGTATGAAAATGTATAAAAATAACGCTCGATCCAGGCTCTTTTGTAGAAAGGTCTATTCCGGAATTATGAGGAATCATCAGATTTTTCTAAAATTTCTGCGTTGATGACTTAAACAAGCATGTTTTGACATGTGTTATCCTCTTGAGAGGATGAAGTCACCCTAAATGATATTGCTATGCTCCCAAGTATGAAACTTTAATCCCCCCAAAGGGAGTCCACGTGCTACAGCGTGTAAATGTCATTGCTTTAAGGCAGAAAATTTGATCATGATTTTGTCCAGTAGATGATGGCAGTTTACTGCTGTTTCGGTAAACAGGATGCCCAGCCTTTTTTTCGGTAATTTATCTTATGTGGGGTGGAAGGATTTGCAGCTAATTGAAGCTAATTTACGCCCACTATGCATGTGGCATCCAGGCATGGGACCCCTAGTTTAATGTCCCTTCTGACGTACGGCCAGGTGAGTTGCAAGGTCAGGCCTCCGAGAGGTCACTCATCCGGAGTTTGACCTCACTCGACCGAGCTTAACTTCAGTTACCTGACGGAAACTGTATAAGTCGCTCGACCACTCACCCGACAATCTGCTTTCCTTCCTAGACCCACATCAAAACGGTATATGATCGATAAAATTTTTATCCACAGGTTGAGCTTCTGGTTATGAAAGCCTTGTCACTTGGTCTTATAAAAGGTATTCTTTGAATTATTTGTACCTGAACGCAGTTGTAATGTTGTTGCGTATTGTTGTTCTATAATGGCGAGGTTGGTGAATACTCAAGCTGTGATGTTGAGTTGATGTGATGCGACTCCCTTTAAACAAATCCAAGGTTTGTCCATCAAATATCGTATTTTGAAAAGATAATTATTTTAATTAGCTAAATTCAAAAGGAGAGATCCTTATCTAGATACGGGTTGATCTTCGGGTGCAAGATCAACTAAAAAACTTGCTGGAAATCCATTTACATCGCTTCGATCCTAAAACGTATGGATATTTGCATTTGTATCAGAACAAAGTGCAAAGCTTAATCTCAAAGATGGGTCATTCATTTTGAATATATATAGTCTAGATGTATTAATATAATTTGAATATAATTCGAAGAAATCACGGTAAATAGTCGCAATAAAATAGCTCGTCAAAAAGAGGCAAATTAAAAAGTTCTTTTACGATTTCTTATCCAGGCCTTTTAAACTGAGAATTTCTTACTGTGAATTATGTTGTTTTATATAATCTCACAGGTTCTATTGATGAAGTTGATCAAGTCGTACACATAACATGGGTGCAGCCAAGAGTCTTAGATCTTAACCAGGTAAATGCTGATTTTTACACCGATGGAGCCAACGTTTTATCAATAAGATTGAATACAGTAAATCCCCGCATATAAGAACCTACTTTTTTGAGAGCTAGGCTGAAATAGGTTCTTATTTTAAAGGTACTAAGACAAATTTCAAGGTATAACGGTTCTTATTTGAAGAGTGCCTTGCGTAGGCCATTTTTGAACCTTCGCCAACCATTTTCAGCCCTATTATTCGTTTTAGCAGGGTTATAATATATCTAATAACCAATGCTAAGCTTTCAAACTGCAAGGGAGGAGATTTAAACTTTAAAAGCCCACTGGGACAAAAATGAACTTAACAATGACAATCCAAAATCAACTTTGCTACCCCTGCTATAAGAACATATTTTTCATCAAACTGAAACAGGTTCTTAATTACAAGGTGCATAAGTTAGGAAAAACAGCCTCTATGTTCTTATTTTTGTAGGTTCTTATATGCGGGGATTTACTGTACAGATTGTCATTTTTCTTCCAGATTTTTTCTGCATTTGTAAAAAAGCTATTAGTGTTGTCTAATACAGAATGTCCTACAAAATTTCACCACGTTTGTGGGCTGCTGTGGAGGAGCTGTAGCTTTAATTGTCCTTCTGATAACAAAGTTGCATAGAAGAGGCTTCAACGTAGACTTACGACGTGATTCCTTGCATTCGTTCAACATTTTTATTCTGATGCTTTTATCTCGACTCATACAAGGACTCATGTAGACTTATGACGATGAGTCTCTTGTTTCCCTGTGCTCTTTGACTTCTTGATGGCGCTTCAGTCAACAGAGACCCATAATATTACTCCGAAAAAGTTGACTCTATTTAGGCCTAATACGCTGGGATTCCTAGCATACCAATCAGATTGCGAGATTTGGCAAAGAACAATCAGTTTCGAACCTTCAATTCGATTGACGCAGTTGACTAAATTTGAGGGAAGTTGCTGCAGCAGGTACTTGAAGATTTCTCTGGTATGTCTTGGTCTTAAAAACATGGAAATTGCAGCATTAAAAGACTTATTTTGCACTCACCAGGTAAAGTGAACTTTCTTCTTCAGATGAATACCAAGTTTTGTTGATTAAGTGTCTGCTTACCGTGGTTTCTATCGCATTTCCTTTCTGAGGAGTGACCGTTGAACAGAGCCGAAGCAGTCGTTCGATCCAGATTCGATCAATCGAATGCAGAATATAGGGTCAGGTTTTTAACTGTTTCATTATGAGTCCCTGTGAGCAAGGTACCGCAGGGATACAAGGGACTCATCGTCATAAGTCTAGGACTCATGACCAAACTGATTCAAAACACAGACTAAAATCTTACGAGAGATCTGAAAAAAAATCGAACGTCTTCCATCCTTCGAGCGTCGAAAGAAAAGTCGAAGGTTGCCATGACTACTACTGAACCTCGTTTCAGTGCTAATAGAAAAATTGGTGCCCTCTTTGTTTCTTTTCGTCCCAATTCTCTATGTCAAAGTCCATAAGTCCCAGTTTGAGCAAAAGATATGTTGTTGTTGTTGTTGTTGTTGTAGTTGCGATATCTGGAACACACTGTAGACCACGAAATTTAGCCCAGATCTTTCACTTCGATATTGTTTTTAATTTCTAGATCGGTAATATGAATGCACTTCTCGGAAGCTGGAGTGAAAAAGTGAAATGCTCAGGGCGAATGGTTGAAGACCAAGTTCCTGAACTGCTAGTAAAATCGTAGATACCGGTAACCCATAGACAATTCTTTATCCAGTTGTTGAGCTCATTTTTCATTTTGTTAGAGTTTAATGTTAAACGCGGGGTTATTTGTTTTTGTGGTTGCCTCATTGAACATAGGGCTCAAATCTTTCAAAAGGTCGGTGTAAAATTCAATTACAGTTATCTTATGATTAAATGGCTTGGAAGGAACTAAGGGCTTTTTGCTGTAATTCTGCCTTTGAAATTTATTGATTTCTTTGATTAGTTTCGAAATGGTGGTACTTATTATATTTGAGACTGTGACATCATCAAATTTTTACATCCTACACCAAAAAGCAACCGATTTCTGCTTGCCACCATATTGTAGACCTTCATAAACTATGGGATTCTTGAAGATTGTTTAATTTTTCCTATATTGATTTAGGGTCATGATGATTTTGGTTTTTTTTCAAAAATTTCCATGAATTCTTTCAAAGATAATTAAAGTGCCACCATTTTGGAAATAATCAAGATATCGATAAATTTCTGAGGCAGATCCGGCAGAGGAAGGCGCAGAATCCCAGCAGTTTCAGTTTCAGTTTCAGTTTCATATTTGAAATTCCACTACATACAATTTCATAATTAACAATACCAACAAATAACTAAACTACAAAGAAATAAGACAATATTACAGAGAATTAATACATTGATACGGAAAATTAATACAATATACAAATACAGAGAGACGAGATAAATTGTATGGAGGGAATTACTTAAAGGAGGAGCTCTCTCAATAGGTAAACTAATCGAGGAGAGACCCCCCCCCCCTATCCTATAATAATTTCGAATGAATTTGGTTGTACTTGAATGATTCCAAGAAATACACGCATTTGCTTTTCATAATAAAATAGAAGATGTGCAATTATAAAAAAATTGTCTTGTTAAATAAGTAAATTTTCAGTTGCTTTTTGAAGGATATTTTTGATGGAGCGTTTCGGAATTTCACGGGTAACGTATTCCAGAGTTTAGCCCCAAGATAACGAATCGACTTTAGACCATATTGAAGACTGTTTTTTCGTGATAAGTATAGATCCCCAGCAAACAATAGCGCCTTTATTAACGTGACCACACTGAACCAAAACGTCTGTATGCATATGGTTCTGCACAGAGGTAATCTTGGTGACCGATTGTCCCAAATTAGATGCCTGCGAATAACAACAATAAAGATGTTCTGCAGGGCTCTGCATAAATTATTTGCGTTGTTGTAAATCTCACATGACATCTAATTTGAGGCAGATGCACCAATAGTTTCATGCACGAACTAAGGCCTCAAATAGGCAAACTAGGGCTGATGACTTTCGATTGTTTGCGTATCATCCTCATTTCACATAAAGATCAATATTGCTTTCAGGCGATTCTTGTCCTTATAAAAGGCGTTTGATTTTCGATTGAAGGCGACTTTAGCAGCAACACACATCTATCTGACTGTTGCTAAAAACAGCATCAACGATCATTTGGGGTTGGTTATAAAGAAATCAATATTCAGATATTCTTATGCTTGCTTAGCTTAGGACGGACTTTGTAATCATCCAAAAGAAAAATTATGTTTATCAATCTAAAAAGCATTAAATGTGCATTATCTGCACGTTCATATTTGCAACATAGAAGCATGGGCGTCGGCCTGGACCAGGTCCTCCTCCAAAGTTAAGAGATTTAATTTTACTTGCGGCCAAAGCAGAAGAAGCGTACCATGTAGATTCGAAAATTACTTTTAACCCTTTCATTCCCAAATTATGAAAAACTTGTCAAAAAATTATTTTTTGTGTTTTTTAGCATATTTTACTATCGAATAACTCATTTTCGGGGGAAAAACAGAATGACTTTTTCACATTTCTACCTCCTTAACTTTTCTCAATACAAAATTCCTATTGATTTTATTCAAACTCCCATTGTTGCTAAATGGCATGCAAATATTTGAGACAAATTTTATGGTACTGAGCAAGGCATAGAAAAAATTTGATTTCATCTATTTCAACTGACAGGTTTCAGCTTGGAAATAAACCTAAGAAACATATTTTTTAATCTTCACTCAACGTTATCTCAATCATTATGCAATGACCATCTCAGTGAAGTGACAGCACAGAGATTCCTCTCCTTTTCAATGCTCAATACTTGTTATGAAAAGGCTGTCGAACATCAAACAGTTGCCGCATTCTCATCTAACAATGGCTCATTTACAGTAACACAAGGAGACAAATCCAGACCAAGCAAGCTAGGGAGTCGTGGAATATGTTGAAATATGTGTTGCCAAATGGCAACGGTGGGAATGAAAGGCTTAAAAAGATTTTCATGGTTGGGTGATTATTCAATTATTGCTACTGTTAGTTGCTTCTGTTTTTATTGGATCATTGCTTCCCTTTGGCGGAGCATAGAGACTCACAATAGGAGTTCCTTCTCCTTGAAAAGGCTGAAAACCACAACGAAAAGGGATATTCAAAGATTTCTTCACGCAAAGAATACAAATTTCTGTCCTGTTATATAACCTGTCTTTCCTCAGGTTTCCTGGAAGAACTTTCTTTCTGTTAAATTTCCTCCTCCAGTTTCAGAATAATTAGCCTGCGTGCTGCCTCAACTCCTGCAGGCAGGCTACAAATATTTCTTGGAAAGGGTAGGAAAGAATAAGGAAAGAACAATTTTCTATGATTTCTGACATAAGAAACGGGAACCCTACCTTTTCCCTTGGTTTCCTGGAAGAAATCGAATCTCTGTTAAATTTTCTTTTCGACCACCAAAGATTCGGACACTCAAGAATGGGGGCGTAAAAGAGAGGGGCCCTTATTAGGCAGAGGGCTTATTCATAAAATGAAATGACCAGGGTATTTATGATAGCTCTTCAGTTCTTTTACCCCATATTTGGCCGATTCAACTTAAAATTTTACGAGTCAAATACATAAATTTGATACTGTTCTATCCCAAACCGTATGAATACTAGCATTGAACACTTGTTTAGGTAAATAAGTGGAAAATCTGTGGTAGCCTCTGGAATTTGATATAAGTGAGGGGGGGGGGGATTTTCTACCGGGGGGGGCTTAATCTAGATCGGGCCTTATTTAAACTTTTGGCTCAGAGAAAAGGGGCTTAGTAGAGAGGATGGCTTAAGGGGGGCTAAATAGAGCTTTTACGGTATTGCAAAGGGTAGGTCAGGACAGGAAAGGAAAGGAAAAAAAGGAATGAGGAAATGAACAATTTTCTATCATTTCTGACATAAGAAACGGAAACGTGCATGCCCTTGGGTTCCAGGAAGAACTTTAGTTTCTGTTAAATTTCCTCTTCCAACACAAAATGTAAAGGTTTCTTTCAAAGGGTAAATTTTCATCATAAATGTCAAGATAAACCTTTAAGCCTTGAAATAATAAATGCAACGAGACACATGGTTTATTCTATTTCTAGTTTTTATGATGAAACAGTTTGGTTACAGTGCAGTAACGTAAGCAAACTCTCTTTTGTAATGGAAATGGAATTTTTGTAAAGTAATGGAAACATTTTTCTTGGAAGTAGATTGTAGGCACTGTGAAAGCGGAGGTTCCTTGTTGCATTCTTTGAAATGCTGTTTCCCAAAGAATTGAACAAACATCCAAAGAAAACCGCGCTAATCCCCATGACCGTCTTCTATACAGATATCACACGACTGAATAAATGTGTGCCATTATTATACAGCGACATAAAAGCTTTAAACTCAAGGGGGGTTACGTTTCTTTGCATTGTTCCGCATAACCATAAAGTCGATTTATTGATTTATCTATGTTCTGGCTTGAACTTAGACCTCAAATTCCAATGAATCTGATGCAGTAAGACTGGCTTTCAAAGTTTAGTAGCAACACCTGCTATCGTATTTTGGCTGCACAGACTTATTTTATTCGTGAACAGCAATGGCCTAAACAGCGAATATTCATCACACAAGCGGCAATAACAATATCAACGAAGGGTTCCTTGCAGAAATTTGCGGTCGAAACCTTTCTGCAACTGCCACCGAGAAATCTGCAGCCTCACTGGACTATCATCGACAACGTTTTGTTGCCTGGCTTCTGAAAGTCCCCAACAACTCATCCTTGCTGGATCCCCTTCTATTTTAGAACTCACTGGCAATTCGCTGCTTGACATTTCAACGTCGTTGCGTTCTCAATTTGGCTCTGGCGAATCCTTGTTTACCCATCACTCCCTGGCGATTTGCGAAATCAGAAGACATGGCCGACATGGTGGTGGTCTTCGATCTTACTCCATTAATGGTCAAGGTCTCAAACTGCCTTTCAGAGGGGAAACAACGAAATGCTATGTACAAGATCAAAGAAACTCTTGGTGAGAGATATTCCAATGAAACCAATTTAAGTCAACTCTTACAGTTGTTGGCTCAACATGGAAGAATTGGCCCCGCGGACTTGTATGTTATTGAAAATTGCCTGGGCCCTGCGGAACATGAACAATCACGAGTGAACACATTGATTGCGGATTTCAGAGACCAGCACAGAGCTGAAATTATCAAAATCAAAGCGCAAGGTTCCTTCAAAGTTGACAGAAAGGATATTTGTGACCAGATTGAGGCAGCTATGAGAAGAGAGGGCAACAGTCGCGTGAGGGGTGTCCTGTTGTATGGTGAACCAGGTGCTGGTAAATCATTCCTGGCCAAGGAATATATTTGCTCTGAAAAAGAGAGAAAAATCGTGCACATCGATCTTCGAGGAATCAATAATGTCAATGTTCTATTGATCGTGATGTTGCGCAAATTTGGCCACGTCGTAACAGCAAACGAGGTGGACTTGAAGATCTTTGGATCAAAATTGAAGCAAGTTAAAAAAGAGACGATTCTGTTCATGGACAACGCGGAAAAACTGTTTGATTCAGAGAAGGCACAACTGAAAACCGAAGTTGGGATCCCAAGCATCATCAAAGCAGCTATTGATTCAAGCAACAAGAAAATAAAGGTCTTTGTGACTTCAAGAAACCAGAGCGAGGATGCAGAAATATGTGCTGTACTAAGGCAACAGGAAGTAGGACCTCTTCAAGAAGAGCTTGCAAAAGACCTTTTGAGAAAAGTAAAAAGCCATACAGAGCACTGTGAAGAGAACGAAAATGAAAAGGAAATTGAGAAGGCTGCAGATGTATGCAAGTTTCTCCCATTGAATTTGTCGCTGTTTGGTGGAATGATTAAGAATTTTGGCAAATCGATTGACAAGGTTATTGTTTTTCTTATCATTATCTTAAAAAATATAACAACAAATTAATAATGATTCTAGCTAAGATCTCAGACCAACACTTTTGCTGGCCCATGGAAACACAACATTGGTCATATGAAAAAATATCTTCACTCTTCCGCATAAATACTTTAACCAAGTCCGTTTGCCTAAAGATTGCTACGAAAGGGCAAAATATTCTCCCTTTAATCTTATTGATTTTAGGTACTCGACACTGTGAAAAAATATGCCGGAAAGGAGTCAAAGAACTTGCCGCAAAATCATAAGAAATTGAAGGAGAACAACACCAGAGTTGACACTAAGAGCATTTTACAAGCAAGCTTCAACCAGCTTAGTGATATAATGCAATCAGGTGCCGTAGCGTTGTCCCTGTACTGCACGCCGTTCACCGCTGCCGATGTTCAGTTCATTTTTGGGGAAAATTTTGATGCCTGCAAGCTTAAGTTAATTCTGCATGCATTGAGGTATGCAAATATTATATTTGAAGAAGGAGAAAGGTATGACATGCACCCAGAGGTCCGTAGCTACCTGAAAACCATGAAGGATGCCAATGAACATATTGCCAAGTTCTATCGTGAGGCGCAAAGGTTGTTGTTTCTTTTCAATTAATGTTGCTGTAAAATTATATGACCTATTTCCTTGAACTGAATAACAAGGGCAGATTTTGTAATACAATAGCACGAGTTGCTTTTGTTGACACCTCAATTCAAAGCGATTAGCGATCACAGACAAAAGAAGTTATCTCAAATCTCAACCAGTAATTCAGAACAAACAAAGCCGCAAAAGTTCTCTGAAACCTAGGTAGCTAGCTCGCTGGCTGTGCATTCCAGAAATTATTTTTAAGGGCAAGTATGAGCATAGATCGAAAGAAGAAGGATATATCTACACATCTGCTGCGGGCATTTTATTTCTTTCGTCCAGAAGCTGAGCAGTAAATGTTTTGATAACACCCAAAAAATAAGAGAATTGAATCGCCTCCTAAACGGTTTTTGAACCAAATAAATAAAATGCCCGCGGCAGATGTGTAGATATATCCTTCTTCTTTCGATCTATGCTCATGTTTGCCCTTAAAAATAATTTCTGGAATGCACAGCGAGCGAGCTAGCTACCTGGGTTTCAGAGAAAATTTTGCGGCTTTGTTTGTTTTGAATTACTGGTTGAGATAATTTCCTTTGTCTGTGATCGCTAATCGCTTTGAATTGAGGTGTCAACAAAAGCAACTCGTGCTATTGTATTACAAAATCTGCCCTTTTGTTGAACTGAATGGCTTTAAGGAAACTGTAGCTGTTTCGTTAAACAAGGACATATAATGTTACAATAGGATCCGCTACTTTTTGTTGACACCCGAGTACAAAACGATTAGCGATCTTAGACAAAGGGAATTATATGGCTGGTTGGTCAAGTCATAAACCAAAACAATACAAGCCGCAATAATTGCTCTGAAACCCAGGTAGCTAGCTTGCTCGTTGTGCATTCCAGAAATGGTTTTGAGAGCAAATATGAGCATAGATCCAAAGAAGAAGGATATATCTAAACTTCTGCCTGAGGAATTTTATTTGATTGACTAAGAAATTCAATTCTCCTATCTTTTTGGTTGCAATTAAAACGCTTACTGCTCAGCTTCTGAAACAAAAAATAAAATGTCCGAGGAAGTTTTGATAGATCTTTCTTTTTTCGATATATGTTCATGTTTGCTCTAAAAAACCATTGCTGAAATGCACAACGAGCGAGCTAGCTGGGTTTCGGAGCAACTTTCGCGACTTGCTTTGTTTGTGTTTATCAGTTGATCGATCAGGCATTGAATTCTCTTTGTCTGCAATCGCTAATCGCTTTGCACTTAGGTGTCAATCAAAAGTAGCGGATCCTATTGTAACATTGGCTGCGGTCACACTACTGTATTTTCCCGTTGTAATGTGAATTGCTTCACTTTCTTGCAATTTGGATTTTCTCTCCAAAAAGTACGGCAATATAACGGTACAACGACACCCGGTCACACAGTGATATGATTGATCATGTGACAAACGCAAGGCTGTGATTGGTTTATTTTCTAAAACAACGCTAAAATATAGCTCGGGACCTTGTTTTGCCCATTGTTTTGTATCTGATAGTTTTCTTATGGAATCAGCTCTCAGGACCAAAGCGCTGTAAAAGCGTTGTATGTGAAATGAAAATGCGGTCACATATCACAGCATAGTTAACCCGTTGTTTTGAAAAGACATAACGAGGTAAAAATGCCTAGTGTGACCGCAGCCATTATCATATCTGTCCTTGTTAATTCGTTATATCTCTGCAATTGGGCTTCGATCCATGCTCGTCATTTCTCTTGAAAATGCCTTTTCGCGTGCACAACGTGAAATTTAGCCATAATATCTACCACCCCCTCAAACCCTCCCCTGGCCCCGTAATTGTTTTATTTGGCAAAGTGGGTTTATCGATTCCTTAAAGTTGTGATTGAATTTATGGATATTGTTTACTCAAACCTCCCCCCTCAAACCCTCCCCTGGCCCCGTAATTGTTTTATTTGGCAAAGTGGGTTTATCGATTCCTTACAATTATGTCTTAATTTATGGATATTGTTTACTCAAACCCACTCTGAGTTGTGTTAGTAATCCAAACCGTTTTGGGTCACTATTTTTCAGGTTGTTTCTTGGTGCATACAGAAGGAAGCTCGTAATCTATGCGAGGGAAATGATCAAAAATTACGATAAGGCCTACAACATGTTTCAGGATGAGTATGCTAATTTCGAATCCGCATTTAACCAGCATGTCAACGAAGGAATCCCATTTTTTGAGAGTTTTGAAGATCTGCAAGCATCTGTGTCTCTTCTCGGCGTCATGTTTCGTAAGGAATGGAGAGCCGAGTTCTTTCAGCGCTTGGCAGCAAGCAACATTGAGAAAGGTGAGCAGTAAACCTTGACTGATTGCACGTTCGTAGCTATCGCTATTGATAAAATGATGGAGTGCCGTCATCCAATTGCTCTCTCTGCTCTATCGCCACTCTGCTGTTGGGGGTGAATCCGCGGTCTTTCTCGGGAAGGCTAGGAAACTTCCGTGAAAAATTGCATGAGCTTTCAAGGGAGTGTATCTTCATACTAAACTGATTAAATGAGTCCTTTGTGCCCCTGTGCTTTGTGCCCCTGCTCTTTGACTTGATGATGTCGCTTCGGTTAAATGAAATCCATAATATTGCTCTGAAAGCTTTTCCTTAGCCCACGACAAGGCCCTCACACACAAGAAATTGTACTGGTAATCAGCTCACAAGAGTCCACGAATTCCTTTGTTATTCAAGCTTCAAGCGACATTTCGTCATTAACTGTGTGCTGAATTGGATTCTCGCTGCATTTGGTTTCTGCAGGGTGATAGTTGAGAACAGGTCTAAGCAGAGCTTTCATTCTTTTAACATGAGTCCCTGTTGAGAATGATTTCCCGCAGGAATAGAAGGAAGTTAGGTAATCAGTCTATCTTCTTACTATTCAACAGGTAACAAGCCTCTTGGTGCCCTGTACCTTTGCCAGTCAGCTTATGTTAAGGCATACTTGGATCCACCTGATGCGTTAATTCACCTATACAGCGCTGATTATCTTCTGCAGCAAGAAGAGAAACGCGAAGAGAGAACTGATGAGCAAAAGGCAGAGCTCAGAGCTATTAGATCGATGTATGAAGAAGCCAGAGGCAATTGTTTCTTTCAGATATCCCAGAACTCGCAACAGACAACCGACATAAATTTAGCTGTGAATGCATACGAGGAATGCTGCAAGATGAGAAGAGATGCCCCAGGTGACGAAAACAGATTCGATTTAGTGAGTGCCTATTCAGGCCTAGGCGCTTGCTACAGTATGCAAGCCCAGCTTTTAAAGGAGGGCGATACGGAAAAAAAGAGCGAGAAGCTACGTAAAGCTTTGGAATACTACGAGAAGTCCTTAAGCTTTACTGAGAGGCGCAATGTCCTAGATGTCAACACTCCAAACACTTTGCAAAATATTGCTGCAGCGTATCAGTTAAAGGGAGAGTTCAAGAAGGCTAAGAGGCGTTACAAAGAGGCATTGCAATATGAAAAAAAGCTTAAAATCGATGGTTTTTACACAACTGCAACGATCAAATTCAATCTTGCAAACGTCTGCAGAGAAATGACAAACTGCTCGTCTGCTGTAAAATTCGCCAGGGAAGCATTAAAGATTAGAGAGGAGTTGCTCAGATGCCATCCAAGCACCGTTCGGTCACTCTACCAAATGGCAGTGATTTATCAAGAAAAGAAGAATTATGTGGCAGCCTTTAACTTTTATGTCATGGCGTTTGATTTGGAAGAGGAACTGCCAGAACATCGTCATTCATCTGTTCGTCAAGACATACGAAAATATATGAAGAAAACTTTTGAAATCATCAAGAAGCCATGGCGGAAGATTTTCATCAGGAAAAGATTTATCAAATTAAATGAAACATATGAGGAGAGAAAGAGACGGATATCAGAGCTTGAAAGAGAACTGGTGAGTTGCTCTTCTATTTTCATTAATCACAGATAAAAACATCGAAGCAAACAAGGACAGATAATGTTACAATAGGATCCGCTGCTTTTGGTTCACACCCAAGTACAAAGCAATTAGCGATTGCAGACAAAGGGCATTCAATGCCTAGTCGGTCAACTTATAAACAAAAACAAAGCAAGCCGCAAAAGTTGCTCTGAAACCCTGGTAGCTAGCTCGCTTGTTGTGCATTCCAGAAATGGTTCTTAAGAGCCAATATGAGCATAAATCCAAAGGAGAAGGACATATCTAAACTTTTTCCTCGGGCATTTTATTTGTTTGGCTCAGAAGGTTAACAGCAAGTGTTTTAATTACACCCAAAAAATAGGAGAATTGAGTCGCTTGTTAATCCGTTTCTAAACCGAACAAATAAAATGCCCGAGGCAGAAGTTTAGATATATCCTACTTCTTTGGTCTTATTCTCATGTTTGCTCTTAAAAACCATTTTTGGCATGCACAACGAGCCAGCTAGCTACCTGGGTTACAGAGCACTGCTTGCGGCTTTCATTGTTTTTGTTTATGACTCGACCAACCAGGCATCGAATTACCTTTGTTTAAGATCGCTAATTTCTACCTAGCATCCGAAGGTAGTTTGAGGACGCTGAGAAGCTGAGCTCATCGAAGCAGCGTCCTGGTCCTTCCTCTCGATATGACCACACCTCGTGATTCCTTTAGCCTGGAATTACAGAGAGTTGACGACTCTCCTCACACTTTTTAGCAGGTTCGGCAGGGCGAGAACTCGAACCACCAACCTTCAGATTGGTAGTCAAGCGTGCTACCACTGAGGCATCCCCGCTTAAAACATACTTTGATGATTTTTCAGAGAATTTCACTTTTTTTAGGTCACCCAGTACCGTTTTCTCTTTCTGTCTTCTTACAGCTTGAAAAAGAGGCAAGGCTAACTGCAGCTGGAAAGATCAAAGAATCAGATGGCCTAATAACTTCAGAATTGCACAAATCGAAAGGTAAAGAAAGAAAAGCAGAGCATAAGCGTTAATTATTTAAAAGAACCAATTAAAATAGCGGTTACTTCTTTCTTCAGACTGAATGGCTTGAAAGAAACTTAAAAGGGCTACATCTCCAAATTTCGGTCGGAACGGTGATTTTGATTTCTTTTTTGATGGGCAATATCACAAAGACGTTTACCTTTTTTTCGAAAATGAAAGCAGGGGTACTCCTTGTTCAGTCATAGAAGCAAGATGGGAACACGAAATTTACATGGGAGCACGAAATTTGAATAAAGAACGGAGGTAAATCATTTAACAAACAGTAGATTTCCTCCAGACAACTTCAAATCCATCTCAACGTCACGTTTTCAGTAATTTTTGACTGGAAACGTGTGGTCATTGTTTCACTCCAAGTGAGAAATGTAAGATTCGACCCTTTTTTAAACCTTGTTTTCCGACGGTATTCATAGCGCAAAGTGACCTTGCAGTATCTTAAAAGAGAGTCTACAATCTTTGACAAAAGTCGTTGAGACAAATGCGTTTTGTGTAGTAAAATACCTTTCTTTCCTGCAAATCATTACCTTCCACCGCTAAAGATCCCCTTCACCCCACTGCAATGTTGATTTGATTGAAGAAGACATAGTGGTGGATTCATCTGCAACATTTCCACCATATTCCAATATTGCATTGGAGGGGAGAGGGGTCCTTAACTCGCAATTTTTTCCTGGAAGCAAAGTGTCTCAAAACTTTTGTCTAAGATTGTAGCCTTTCAACTAAACTGTGAAGCAAAGCATTTGTCAATAACTCTCGGTCTTAGAGAACTGGTGATGATTAGCCTGCGTGCAGACTCAACTCCTCGAAAGAGTTGAGTCTGCACGCAGGCTAGTGATGATCTACCTCGTGAAATCTTTTTGGGTCACCCGGTACTCCGTTTATGCTATTTTCTCTCCTTTTTCAGATATTGAAACTGCACTGTCAAATATCGGAACGAAGCAACTAAAATGGTAAGGCATGTTTAGCTCTGAGCGATTTGCATTGTGTCAGGACATTTTATATTCAAGTACAGGTTTGTATGGGTTGCCTGAAATTCCTTGCACTGACCCCCCCCCCCCTCTCCCCGTATGTGTCTGTGCTGACAATCCCGCTGGGTTTAGCGAGCAGTTCTTAAGCAAACAACTAAAATTAAGGAAAAATGAGAACTTGGCACGATAGGTTACTTCCAGCAAATAGGATATAATATGATCAAAGTCTTTTCACATTTTATCAAGGGTATTCTTGATATATTTTCTCTGCTTCAAGAATTTGCTGAGGCCACATTGCCAAAGTTCTGGTTTGGAGGTGACAGCAAATTTGAGCTTTAAACATTAATATTTCAACGCTTAAAGCAGCTATCTCAACAAACGACAGATCTAAGTCCACATTTTCAAAAGTCGCAAGTCATACCAGGAGAGTAAAAAAACGCAACACATTTGGCGGGCTGTGAAGTGAAAAGTACGTGGCCGTTATTAAAAGCCAAAATGTTGATTTATCAGTCGAATGCTAATCTAGATGTCAACATTTTAGTTGGTAAGTCACTCAACCCAAAAATTAGGAAAATGCTGGTAAGTGGTTTGCATGGGAAAACATTCGCTTCTGGGTCATGACTTACTTGCCATTGAATTTGAAATTATGAATCTTTGTTCGTTTCTCGCGATTTTTAGTATTCCTGCAATAAGCTCCACTCATTCATAAACAGAAATCCAAACTTTATCTAACCAAATCCGACGAGGCCTTGATCATCAATGATCATGAAGTCCAAACTTCGCCGAAACAACTCAAGAAATAAACCTTTCCTCTTCGTAAAAAGTGCTAATCATTGCGTTAATATGGTAGGCAAGTATTTGTTTTCATGCTGAAGCCTTACTGGTCTTCTATGAACGATACAATTTGAGTTAAATGCCATGTTTTGCCCACAACTTCTCCCACTGCAACTCTAGTTCAGCATCGCGGAGAAGATTCCCTCGTATCCAGGGAGATATCCGCCATCTTCCAGAAAAGTAGCGCTCCGTCCCAGACCTTTGAAAAGGTCTATTGAAGAATGTTGTCGTTGTTCACTTATTTTACATCGGTTATGTACATCTAGCTTACTATATACAATTTTATATGTACAGGCAAACTAATCCAAATCGATAAACAAACTAAATGGATAAATTAATTCTATTATTAGATAAATATACATGAATAAATATTTTTCACAGTGTTTTACTAATTAATTGGAATACACAAAACTAACTTTCGAAGGCATACTGGCAAGCATTGCATTTACAGTTTGGGCCATTCCACATTTTTATCATACGTTTAAAACTACTTAAATTTTCGGCGGATTTTATTTCATTTGGCAGTCCATTCCAGATTTGAGGTCCCAATGATTGTAGGCTATTAGAACCAAAGGTGACTTGATTTGGTCTATAATGTTGCAAATCAAAAGGTCTATTGTTGGTTTCAGAAATAGAATTTGAATTTCAATGACAAGTAAATCATGGACCAGAATTGAACCTTAAATTCTCATTCCCATACGAACCCCTTCCCAGAATTTTGTTTGTTTTTGGGTCTAAAAGATGAGTGATTTTACCAAACAAAATTTTCACATCTAAGTTAGCCTTTGACTGATGCATTAACATTTTAGTTTTGAATATCGGCCTGTTACATTTTATTCCAAAGCCCGCCAAACGTGCTAATTCCCTTTACTCACCCGATATTTGTTAAAGACAGCAAATTTCATTTCAAACCAGTGGGACTGTTTGTTTATTTTTTGCAGTTTAGAATTGGAAGAAGTTGTGCAGCACGTCATTTTAAAACTGAACCAGAGGAAGGTATAAACGTTTCACAGTACTAAATAGACTTACTCCACAAGGGCCCTCAACCTACACTAAATCTCATTGAATTGAATTGATGTTGTTGTTATTGCTTTAGCGAGGACCTTGTTTCCCTGTAAAGCTGTAAAGCCGGAAAAAATATCAATCAGCGACAAAGTTTTGTCGCCTTCGTATTCCAATCAGACAGCAGGATTTTAACAACCGTATCTTAACAATCGTAATATTTGATGAGGCTGCCGATGGGCAGCGAAATATTCGAGGTAACAATATAGACTGATTATATGTTCGTAGGTTATCGCTATTGATAGACTGATGGACGCTATAACTACGACTCATGGCCATACGCTTCCAGAGACGGACATGGCCTAAATCACCTGCAATTTTTTCTCAAAAACACCGACCCTAAAACGCCGCAATTAGTGGTTTTCCCGAAGTGCTACCCTGCAAAACAAGCTATCAGTACTTAGATGAATGTTTCTTCGAGCTATTAAAGTAAAAAACTCCTTGTACCTATAAGTGATATTTTGGTTGTTTGGTCGTAAAAAATCTCGTCAATTCGCTCGCTACTTTGAGATTTTGATCGTTGCAGCAGTTCAGTCGAACGCAATGTTCGAACGCGTTTGTTTGCATTTGACGGGAAGTTTATATCTTGTATCCTGAGGTCACCCGGTATGAAAAGATTTTTTTTCTTTCGTAGGGTTACCCAATGCAGCACATTCCCCATGGTCTATGTGTGATATTCTCAAATGAGAACTTTGATGTGGAAGACGATCGGGAAGGAAACGAATTCGACGTCGCAGCTCTCAAAAAGACCTTCAACTGGCTTGATTTCACTATCGACGTGCAGCCGAACAAAAAAGCCGAAGAGATACGCGAAGAATTAAGGAATCTTTCCAAAAAGATTGACCACAAGAGTTATGATGCATTCATCTGCTGTATTCTAAGCCATGGGAACAAGGGTGTCATTTTAGGCACAGATGGAAAGCATGTTTCAATAGAAGAAGTTAGAAATATGTTCAAAGGAAACCGCAAAGGTTTGGACAATAAGCCAAAGGTGTTCTTTGTCCAAGCTTGCCGTGGAGTTGATCATGACTTTGGACATCTAGCTCGCATTCCTACAGACGTAGATAATGAGAAGCAGCCTCGTAATCAAGCAGATAGTGATACCATTGGTACTGTAGAGCGAGAGAAGATCGAGGCATTGCAAACATCGCAAACATTGCAAACATCGCAAACATTGCAAACATCGCAAACATTGCAAACATCGCAAACATTGCAAACATCGGATGAGGGATCAGAGATTCACGGAGGTAATAATAAATGAAATGCTGAACGTTTTAATAAATCAAACCGAGAAGTACAAAACTACAGTTCTTTTCACGGGTGTTGGATTTCGCCTGCATATCTATTGCCATTGGATCCAAAATCTTTAGTACTTGTTTAAAAATTCATTTTCTAAACCCCTTGAGAGAGATTAAATGCGTTGTGCCTCGTTCTGTGTGAGAGATTCTTTACAAATCTTTTTGCAAAGTCGAATTTTACTATGCTTTCTTTGCTTATAAAAATATGAAAGAAATTGCAAAAATACTTCAGTGCTTCTGCTGTCAAGCAAAGTTCAATTTATTCCAATTCGCCCAGTACCCTAGGTACCACGATTTTCCAAATACCTGAACATTTTTGGCGGAACGGGTAGACAACTAACGCGAACAATTTCTGGTAGCAATTTATGCTATTTTTTTCAATGGTTTAAGCCTTCGCTAATTACAATGTAGACATGCCCCAAGTCTGTTTTGTCAACTGTAATAAGTCTACCTGAAAGTATATCACAAAACAAACTATTATTTCGCTTTTCACTTTTCCCTTCAATTTTTTTTGACGAAATAGACTTGGGGCAAGTCTAATTGCAATGCAGTGTTAATGAATGTTACTAACTTGATTGAATTTATCCTCTTTTTATTTACCAGCAAACAATAACAACGAAGCAGAATTTGATTGTGATGTCCATTCCATGAAGATTTCCACTGAATTGCCTGGTACGTACCTTACTAAAACCTGTCTGAAAAGTCCGGCCGGGCACTTTGCCCATTATGAAGTAAACCTATCTAAAGTTTTGTGTCAATCACAAGAAATTGAAGAGCGGAGTTTGAATTTAAACGGAAATTCGAGACCAGAAGTAGAAAAAGTGGACGAAGCCGCGATGTAGCCTCGCTCCATATTCCATAAGGTCCCTCAGCTTACGCTCATCTCGTTGAATTGAATTGATGTTGTTGTTGTCGCTCCAATGAGGGCCTTATTTTCGTAGAGCTGTAAACGAATGTCAACCGGCGACAGTTCTTCGTCGCTGTCATGTGCTGATAAAAATATGGCTTGGAGGAAGGTGCTTTTGCGATTATGGTTTAAAGAGAAATTCATCTAAGGGACAGTGCAAAGTTTATTTTATAACATGGCCGGTGCAAAACGTAACGGGGCAACTACTTTTTTTGGAGCTTGTACAGAACTGGGTCAACACTTTTTACAAAGCAATATGAACGGGGCTGTAACTTTTTATGAGCTCAAGATGAAGTTTGAAATATAAAATGGTTCATTTTCAGGAAAAAATTGTGAATCATGCAAAGTTGAGAAATGCTTGGAAGGATGTGTATGAAAATGACGCAAAATGTCCTTGTCAGTCATTTGCAGCAACGATTCATCACTCATTTCTCTTCATCTTCAAAGTCGATTTTTTCGTTGACAAAAACTCGTAAGGTCAAGAATTAATTTTATTATGGTCTTTGGCTAATTCATCGGTAGTACTTGACAACATCTGTTGTTCATGAATACGGGAGACACATTTTTTTAAAGAAATGGTGACGGGGCAGTTGGTTTTTTTGCAATAACTTCATACAGGGCGAGCAGATTTTTTACAAGAATTTTTGTTCTCCACCGGCCATGTAATATGATAAATTTTGCACTGTCCCTAAGTACTGGTAGCTAGTTTCATGCTGCAGCAGTTGTGGAAAACTGCTCCTTGTGGGGTTGTTGCTCGGTGGTTAAGAGAAAAATAGCAGATGATTTAGGTTGAATTATTTGGGCCATGTAGAATCATTACGAGACTGATCCGTTTCTGAAAAATCGCAGGGAAATGAGTCGTTGTTGTAGCGTTATCAGTACAGTCAAACAGCGAAACTACGACACATGTCTTGAGTACAAAGTGTTTAGTTTCATAGCGAGCTAGATAATTACCTTTAAAGCTAAAAGGGACAAAGCGTTACGAAGTTGCGTATGTGACATCATCAAATTCATCGCAACCCTGACCTGACATCTGATGTGAGACAGAATCTAGTATCGTATGATCGTATCCATCAATTTTCAATCGTTCGTAGTGTGACTGTACACAGTTTAACATTTTATGTTTTTATATATTGGCCATGGGGTAGTCATTGTATTTCGCTCCCCATGGTATCGTACCTGTAGTGTTGTATAGTAATTAGAAAAGTATAGTAGAATGTAAGATGTATTGTAAAATTTTGGTATTTGAATGAAAGAAATAAAAATGTTTCTACGAATAGCAGAGCTAGCTAGAATCACCCTTACTGTTATTTAGTAGTCACCTGACGTTCGATTTGGCAGACGCTTATCTGCCCTCAGACTAGTTGATTGGCAGATTTGCGTCTTCCTGGTCAACCGTCATATGGCGAAAATATAACACAAAAATTCGCGCGCTAATCTAACTAATTTACATTGTAGCTGCAAATGACAGCCTTAACCCAACAAAACCAACGCTCCCAAAACCAACGCTCCCAAACGACTGTGACTTCCTTTTCGCATATGGTACCACTCCAGGTAAGTAATTTCTAACAATAAACCTTTTTGGCTATTCTACGAAAGAGCCTGGATCGAGCGCTATTTTTATACATTTTTATGCGCGAGGCTCGATGGAACGGCTTTAGAGCTTCTATCACTATTGTGCATATTCGAAAATTCTACAAAATGTAGCAAAACATCGTTCGATTCTGATTCTTTTCAGAATAGCTAAAAGTCTATTTCTCGGCAACCTCGTCCCCAGGGCCTTTTGTCATATTTGGACGGAGACGAAAAGACGTCTCCGTCCAAATATGACAAAAGGCCCTGGGGATGAGATTGATTTCTCGGAACCATTATCATGATCATTATCATCATGATTAATTTATTTTACGTACAAGAAAGTAGCCTGCGTGCAGACTCTACTGATTCCCTGAAGAGAAGTGAGGCTCCTCCTCTACAACATAGGGCTCAACTCTTTAAAAAGGTCGGTGTAAAATTCTGTTACAGTTTCCTTTGAATTAAATGGCTTGGAAGGAACTCAGGGTTTTTTGCTGTAAATCTGCTGTGGAAATTGATTGATATCTTGATTAGTTTCAAAATGGCGGCATTTATTAAATTTGAGGCTATGACGTCAACAAAACTTCTAAATTCTAAACCAGAAAAGATACTCATCTCTACTTTTCACCATATTGTAGGCCTTCATAAACTATGGTTTTCTTGAAAATTATATGATTGTTCTTCCTTTGGTTTAGGATTTACGATGATTTAAATGTTTTAAAAAATTTCCATCAATTTTTTCAAAAATCATTAAATTGCCGCCAATTTGAAAAAAAAATCAAGATATCAAAAAATTTGCCGCGGCAGATTTACAGCAAAGTATTATAAGTTCCTTTCAAGCCATTCAATTCAAAGAAAAATGGAATAGAATTTTACACCCACCTTTTTAAAGATTTGAAAGATTTGAGCTCTATGCTCCTCACTTCTTTTCAGGGAATCAGTAGAGTCTGCGCGCAGGCTAACAAGAAAGCTAGTTGCAACTAATTTAAACCTACAAAAGACAGATCTGTACAAAAGCCGGCTTAATCTCAGAAGATCGTAGCAACAAGGCTACTCTACTTCCTTATATAAGTAGTCTGCAAAGGATTTACCTCTGGAAGTTTCAGGTTTTGATTCGCTTAGCACTTTTGCAGTTAATCTCTGGCTCAGTGTGTATGTATACTATGAATGTTTTAAAAGCATATGTAAATCTCCGTACATAGAGACTGCTATCGACATGTGTCCTTACTATTAGCGGCGTGGCCAGGGTAAATTAAGTGGGGGGGTATTAGAATAAGGGCGAAGTCCCCAGGAAAATTTTTGGGGCCACGCCCTTTACTTTGGCTTAGAATGCATCTCCCGATATCATGCTTGCCTTTAGCGACAAGGAAAACTTCATCGTTTTGTGACAGTTATCCTATGAATCAGAGCACAAGGAAATTTTTTGAAGAAAGATCCTTTACTTTGGCTTAAAATGCATCTCCCAATATCATGCTTACCTTTAGCGACAAGAAAATTTTGATTGTTTCGTGACAGCTATCCTATGAATTAAAGCACGAGAAAAATTTTTGAAATAGGATCCTTAACTTTGGCTTAGAATGCATCTCCCGATATCATGCTTGCCTTTAGCGACAAGGAAAACTTCATCGTTTTGTGACAGTTATCCTATGAATCAGAGCACAAGGAAATTTTTTGAAGAAAGATCCTTTACTTTGGCTTAAAATGAATCTCCCAATATTATGCTTGCCTTAGCGACAAGAAAACTTTGATTGTTTCGTGACAGCTATCTTATGAATTAAAGCACGAGAAAAATTTTTGAAATAGGATCCTTAACTTTGGCTTAGAATGCATCTCCCGATATCATGCTTGCCTTTAGCGACAAGGAAAACTTCATCGTTTTGTGACAGTTATCCTATGAATCAGAGCACAAGGAAATTTTTTGAAGAAAGATCCTTTATTTTGGCTTAAAATGAATCTCCCAATTATGCTTGCCTTAGCGACAAGAAAACTTTGATTGTTTCGTGACAGCTATCCTATGAATTAAAGCACGAGGAAAATTTTTGAAAAAAGATCCTTTACTTTGGCTTAAAAGGTATCTCCCAGTATCATGCTTGCCAGTGCTAAAATGGAAGGTTTGACATTTCTCGGAAAATTCTTACCCAACCTATACCCAGCTATTTTCTCTTCGGTTTTAGAGGAATCTCGAGGACCATCTTTCCACAAAAGTGGGGGGCCATTGCCCCCCATACTCCCCCCCGTGGCCACGCCACTGCTTACTAGACGTCAAAGATCCACCTTTGTCCGCAATTTGAAGACTCTTTTCACCTGTCCATTGTGAATTTTTCATAACAATAGCGTTTTCCAACAATCCAGAGAGAGTTTTCTCAAGAATTTTGCCGCTTAAATAACCTAGCACTTTTTTTTGTCGATCTGGAATGTTACAAACAAAATTTGAAATCTCATTCGAAGCCCGAGGGGCCCTTGATGCATATTGGACTAAGGGCCACGAGCTATGGGGGGGGGGGTAACTCCTATAGGGGGCCTGGTATACGTGTGCCTGCCTGGGTTATGGATTAATTTGCGATATTTTGCCCTGGTTATGGATCATGTTTCGTGAATTTTGCCCGCTTTATTGGGTCTGCTTTAGCGAGATTTGCCGCAGTTATGGGGAAATGTTTAGCAGTTTACAGTATTGCTATTATTGGCTATTATTGGCTATTATGACAGTCATATTTCAAAATTTTCCCTGGTTATGGGGTCATATTTTCAAAATGTTGCCCTGGTTATGGGTCCTAACTCTAAATTCTCAAAGGCACATATATACCAAACCCCCTATAGGAGTTGCCCCCCCTCCCCTCGGCCCCGAGCTACTCCGTTACGCCACTGACGGAACAGAACTGAGAGGATGTGATTCTGATTGAGTTCTTATGATTTCCCGTTTTGTTCGTAGGAAACACGGCCATTCGTCTCCCAAAAACAGGCTCGTGGTTCATTCAAACGTTATGTCATCAGCTCCAAAAATATGCCCGCGAAGAGGATTTGGAGTCGATTATAACAAGCGTTGTAGATGAAATGAAGGACATGAGGGATGATACAAAAGGAAGATACAAAACTACTGCAGAAAAGCATAGTAATCTTAGCAAGAAGTTTTTCTTTTACCCAAAGAAGACCTGGGATGTGCACACCAGAGAATACGTTCCAAATTAAAAAAAAAGGTTGATGTAAAAAATGCTGAAGCCTATTTCTTTGAACTGTATGGCTTCAAAGAAACTTTAGCTATTTCGCTATAAATCTACCGTTGGACTTTTTACTGGAGCATGTAAAGGACACCTGTCGAAGTTGGGAAGGACCACGGGGGGGGGGGGGGGCTCTTGGCCAAATTTTGGGCAGGGGTCTGCCGCGAGCATATTCAAAATGGTACCGTAGGCTAGACTAATTTTTACGAAAATGGTACCCTTGGCTAGACCATTTTGACCTTTCTCTGGACCAATCTTTACGAAAATGGTACCCTTGGCTAGACCAATTTTGACCATTTCCTGGACCAATTTGTCAAATTTGTACCAAATATGATATCATGACCGTTCGCTAGACCAATATTGTCAAAAATGATACCCTTGGCTAGACCGTTGCTAGGCCAAAATTGCAAAAAAGGATACCCTTGGCTAGACTGCAAGTCCGAAAAAGTATACCCTTGCTCGCGGCACATCCCCAGGTACCTTTACTATGGAAGAACGGCCCCCCCCCCCCGTGGGAAGGGCAAAAGTTTGAGAGTGAAAAATTGGAGGTTTCAAGTGAGAGGAAAAATGTCAATTAAATGAAAAGAAACCACAGGACACAAGCATACGTTCCAAATTTAGAAAAAAGTTGGTGTAAAATGCTAAAACCTATTTCTTTGAACTGAATGGCTTCAAAGAAACTTTAGCTATATTGCTATAATTCTACCGTTGGACTTTTCTGAAATCTTCAATATCTTCAGAATTATGGAGTTTTCTTCTTTCTGAAGACTTCAATAAAAATTTTGAAAAAAATGAAAACTGTCGCAGTTTCTAAATCTTTGGAGGAAACATAGTACAATTTTCAAGAAGGCAGTAGTTTATGTGTCTGCTATGTGGTATCAAGCACAAGTCTATCACTCGCCTTGTTTACGATTTAGAAATTTGATGACGTCATGTCCTCAAATGAGTTGAAATATAAACTACGCTGTAATTTCAAAAAATAGTCAAGATTTTTGATGAGTCTTACGGCAGAATTAAAGATAAGTAGCTAAAGTTTCTTTCAAGCCGTTCAATTAAAATAAATAGGTTATAGAATTTTACACCCGCCGTTTACACCGATTTAAGGGGAGATATGTAGTAAAAAACTAGACTGCAAGATAATGAATTTAGACCACTGTCTCATGTACCAAATGAAAGGGTAGATAGATGCAATTGGAAAAAATTCAATTGTTGCTCCAAAAATACTTGGTTGCCATGGTAACTACGATTTTTATGACGCGATTGGTCAATTGCTTAACAAGGCTATCAGCTGAACCATTTGCCCTATGAAAACAAATTATAGCTCATTTGAAAGAGCTTCAAAACAGCTATGTTTATACAGAAGCTTTTAGATGAAAATCAATCATGTAGGGTGTTGCAAGGAAAACAATTATTCTCGTAACTTGAAATTTTTTGGACACGCCCATCACAAGAATTTGGGCTTTATCATAAAATGCTTCTGTACGAACATGAATTAGATATTCAACTAACTGGGTGCCAAATTTCAAGTCACTATCTTGTTCAGTTTTTTCAGAATCCTTGTTAAGAGATTTGAAACTCATGAAAACCTCATTTTGAGAAAAACTGCTTTAAAGATTGGGATTCAATCATTTTAAGCTATAATCCACCATATTCATATAAAATCCTTTAGATTCCCTGTCTCTGTCCTCTTCCTCCAGTCTTTTCTTTCTTTTTGCTTGTCTGATCTTTCTTTGTTTTGCTGAAGACTTCTATTCACATTTTTAAACTCTGATTCTGTTCATTCTTTCAAACTCTTTGAAGGTGTTTGTCCGCATTTCATCCCCGATTTCTCAAACATCCTAGCCAGCTCCACATAACGATTGTTGTAAAGGATGGCTGCAAGTAATGTACAAACTCTCAAAGGTACTGAGCCACAAAGTTTGCTTTTGGACACATATTCCACAGCACATTGTTGAAACTTTCAGCTGCATTTTGATTAAATCAGAGTCAATTCTGATTAAATCCCTCTTTCAACACCATTTTAGAAGCTTTTCGTCTTTGAGTTTGTCAAAAACAGGCTTGATGTGAACAGCTATGCAACATTTGGAAGTAGATTGCTATTATGCTTAGAATTTTCTGGATTTTGCACTTATTGACACCAAGTATCTAGACCAGTTGGGCATGAACCGCAGCTTGGTATTTGATCAGTTGATGAGCGATTATCAAAATTTATTCCAAAATATGTTCCCCCTTGTTTAGTTTAGGGCCTTCTTTAGAGTCAGCACTGTATCTCTTTGAAGTATACACGGTTTCTTTACATTTGCAGTCAATATAATCACATTCTAAATCTATTCATAGGGCTAAATCACGTTTCCAATTTTTTACAATGAAATGCAAGACCTCCCCTGACCTCCCTTCATTCCTGCAACTGCATTGCTTGCAAACAAAACCCAAATAGTTGCTCATTGCCTTCTTCAAGAATTGAATTGTTCAATGCTGTAGGCAGTAGTTTCATAGCACTTGAAGACTGCATCGGCATTAGTTTATTTTGAGAATCATCCTTGGAAGTAGGCTGCTCCACCAGAGAAGTGAGGTTATTAGGCCTATCAACTCCTTTCTTCTTCGTTTCGATTTCCACCAACTGTTGATGTGGTCTGTTCTGGGTACTTCAGCATCGTTTTTGCAAGCTGTGCAGCTCTAGCTTTACTTAGTTGACTTATCCTTCCAGATGTTCTCTCTCTCGTCGATCTGGCCTTCTTTTTCTCAAAAGCTACTTGCTCTTCAAGTGTAACCCCAGCTTCGTGTTCATTTTTTCAGCCATTTTCCATCTGGGCTGTGCTGATCACAAGGTATCAAGGGGTTGTGTAATGCTTCCACAGGGGACCGAGGGAAAGAATAACTGTCTATTTGAGAGGGCTTGGGAGGAGGGGTAAGAACCTTGGCCAAATCCTGCACCCCATGAATTTTTGTCCAATTCTTTTTACATTTTCAGAGCACCTGGTCCTGAATTTAGCAATTTATCGCAAAACTGAGAGGTTGGTCGATCAAATGAACATCAAAAATGAAACTTTCAATAACTTTTGCACCAGATAGAATAATTTCCAAAAATTCAATAAAAATCTCACAAAAAATTATTTTTTTACTACATATCTCCCCTTAAAGATTTGGAACCTTTGCTAGTCCATAGAACCCTTGTCCAGACTGAAGAAATGAACACACTGCGTTGAACTACATGCATTTTTAGGTTTTTAGACTACGTCAAGGACCGCGCAGCCATTGGGCTAGGGGGGCTAAAGTTCCCCCACTTTTTTCAAAGATAGGTCAAAAACTTTTACAAATATGGAATTTTCAATATTTTCATACATGCAACTGCTGCATTTGCTGAGAGACCTTCTCAACGGGTAGATGTCTCAAAACCTGACTTCATTCAAATATGAAGCAAGCAAAATTTCAACAATCCAGCAATATTGAACTTTCATAAACAACAAGCAAACACGATGTCCCTCTTAGAAATTGCCAACACTTTCGTTAAAAATTAGAATAGGCATCGCAACTTTGGCACGTTTGCTCTGACAGATCTTCAGTAGTAATAGTTTTTATATAGTTTTTAGAAGAAATGCTTTGCTGTTAATTTTGTTGGCAGTAAGGATGTCTCTTTTCATAGTAATTGAAATTTTTTTGAACTAAACTGTATATAAATATGGGCGTAAAGAGGAAAGTCTTTTGTTGAAAAGGGTGTTTTCCGACGTTCTAAAGGGCGTGGTCTCAAAGAATTTCCGGGGGCAAGCCCCCGGACCCCCAATTTTGCTCGCTTCGCTCGTCGTTCAGCCCCCCCCCCATTTTCAAACCGCTGCGCGGTCCCTGGACTACGTTCACACGAGACCGACACAATTTGAAAACGGTGGAAAATTTGACGGCAACAAACTAATTGTAATCTCCCCTCCCAAGAATTTGCTGCCAAAGAAATACACAAAGATACCTACCATACGTTGAAAAATGTTCCGGTTCGTCGCTTTCGAGTGTTCCAAATGATGCCGTTTCAAAATGTCCCGGCTTGTTTGTTTGTTTGTTTTTTTGTTTGTTTTGTTTGTCATCTTATTTCAATTCAAGTTAATTCCTTTATTCCTTTGGGGTGACAAATAAAGATGGCTAAAGTGTTAGTTACCTGTATAAAATTGTTGTGCAAGTAGATTGTATTTTCTCTGAGTCTCCATCTCAGCACATTTCAGTTCTCTGCCAGGGAATCTCTTTTCTCTTCACTAGTAGAAGAATCATAACCGTTGTTGGTAACAATTCTGCACAAACAAATCTTTTAGTTGCGTGTAGTACAATTGTACAATGATGAATATGTAAATAAAGTAAAATATAAGCACTTTTTTGATGCGAATTCCCGGGGGGGTACTTAGTATATTTGTCGGACGGGGATGTGCCGTTTTTAAGGGTATCGTTTTCACCAATTGTTTCTAGCGCAGGGTATCAAAATGAGGCAATTTTTCTAGAGCATGTTGTCAAAACATGTCAAAGGGAATATTCTACTAGATCGGCTCGTTTTTCGGTCAAATTTCATGTTTTCGAGTATACTTTTCACCAATTTTTTCTAGAACAGGTTATCATTTTAAGCGAAAAATTCTGGAGCAGGGTAAAAAAAATTTTTTTCGTGGGCACACCCCCGTACAAATTTAAGTCAAGTACCCCCCCCCCCCCCGGGTGCGAATTGAAATATGCATGACGTTTCGAGCATACCCCGTTATCAAGACATTTTTGCACGGTTTTGAAGTAGCAATGATTTTGCTTAGCGATCATAAGTCAATTGGAAATAATGTAACTGTTCAAGTTTTGGGTATGAATGAGATACAAAATTTTTCAAGCAAAAAGTGTCTAATTCGACCAAATAATACCAAAAAGTATGTTTTTGTTTTGATCTTGCGTTCTCATTGATGACCTTGAACCTCCGGTTGTTGTTGTACATATTTTCGCCGTTGTTGTTGTTGTTCACAGTGGGGTTGTTGCAGAAATGCAGTTGTGATATTGTGGAACAAAACAGGAAGCCATAGACTATGCTATTGCTGCTTGCCGAGCTGAAACTCGTCTGCCTTGCGTCACGTCAGATGATCCAATTTAAGCTACGAAAGGGGATATTCTAGCACAAGAAGATGCTGAAAGAAACAGAGAACAGTCCTGCAATAAAGAAGAAGGTATGTATTGTCAACTGGAGTGAAGTTTGAGTTGTCAGCTATATCAGTGTTATATCCTGAGTTGTAATGGCCATGATCAATATATATCGTACCAGGCCTAGAAGGCATAGCACATGCGACATGGCATGGACAGATGATGATGTTACAAAATGATCTGCTAATTTTTTTTGTATTGAATAGGAAAATTTTCAAAAACGAACTTACTTAAAACGACAGTTACGAATTGCTACAAGGACGATACCATACCATGAATGACGGGGAGCAAAAATGACTACCCCATGCCTTTAATCAACAAAGACAGGCAACTAAATTAAACCTAAATATACAATTAAATACAATTACTAAAGGCTAGGCATAAACAGTTTTCACTGATAAAACACTGGAGTCAATTTCACATTGGATGTTAGGCAACTGTAGATGATGATACTGAACAATAGGACCCCCCACCAAGAGGGCAACAACAACCGTTGACGTCACTGCTCCCCGCCAAGAGTCACCATTGCTCACAACATTTCACCCATGCTACTAGGTCAGGGTTGTTCTTTGCGAGATTGGAGGGCTTCTGTTGATTGATACCCAAGTACAAAGCAAATATTTTTAGATGTTTCCTTCTTTCAATATATATGCTTATGTTTGCTTTTCAAAACCATTTCTGGGATGCACAATGGGTGAGCTAGCTACCTGTGTTTCAGGGGTTTCAGAGTAACTTTTGTGGCATGCTTTTTTTTACTTCCCTTTGTCTGCAATAGACAAAATCTGCTAAGGTTTGTTTACACCAATTTCATGTCATGTGATCGATCTCTTGACAAAACATCTTTTGATTTCTCTGATGTATTTCGTGCCATGCAAAGTTGTGCCATGAGCGCAAAAGTAGCATAATACTAAAGCTTCCCAAGCCAAGAGTATGGTCACATGACTTGAAATGGGTAAAACAAACCTTAGCCGATTAGGTCTGTTGCTAATCACTTTGTACTTGGGTGTCCATCAAAAACTACTGCAGATCCTATTGTGACATTTTCTGTCTTTTTTATGTACAGCAGGCATTGATGCCATTTTATATGCAGTCACTGATTGATCAATTTAAATGCAATAAAAGATGAAACCAGCCTGGATTGAATGATATATCAAATGATAGTGCAATCCTAGTGGGAGCAGAGGGCCACATCACTCACTGCATGTGCACCTTTGGCAAAAATTTGTTATTCCCTTGGAAAACATGTGTTTGCAAAACTAAGAGCCAAAAAACGAAACATAAGACCTCAAATTTTAAAGACATGTCCATTTTGGTTTGTTAAAATTGATCCAGTGAGTTTCAAAAAACACCAGTGTTAAGTAAATATGCACTTTCTTGTGGACAGCATTTTGGGAACCGTTTTTGGTGACTTTGAGCCCCCACTCACTGCAACAGACTCCAAAATAAGGCAAAACTTGACACCTATCTTCTACCTGGTACCTTACACTCTTGGTTCATCATTTCTGCTAGCTTTTATCATATCAATATAGTGTATAGGATGCTCATATTACATTCATATGCCCAAGTCTTAATGCTAGTTTCCAGTTTAGAATTTTCCAAGCAGTAGAATCATAAGTCATTCAGCCTTGATCTAATTCTTCTATTTAATTGCAAAGTAATCAGCTCACTTTAAAAATTCTATTCACTTAAATCAGCTGAAGGAACCATTTGTAAATATTTTTAACATTTTATTTCATTGAAAAAATTGTAAATAGGAACTTTTTAATGACTTTCAGTTGATCTATTTTTAGCAGGACACACATTGATAACAGCAATGATTTGCTGAAGAAGTGTTTTTATCCTATATAGATATTCATCATATATTATTTTTTATTATGATTATTGTTATATTATTATGTTATATTTTACTATGTTACTATGTTATATGCTATGTTATATTACTAATATTGTTACTAACATTTGTTTTTGTAAACGATAGAATTTCCACCTATGCTTGGAAAATTCCACTGACTGGAAACTGGCCTTTATATTGACAACTCTTAAAATCAGGTGGAAAGCTTGGTCGTAGAGAACACAGAGCCAAGACAAAGGACATTGTCACATGATCCAATTACCAGGACGTCCAGTGACCCAGATCTTAGGGCATCAGGAAGAACACGTAGTAATGCCTCACAATGCTCCAGGTCACGCAGTCATACCAGGACACGTGTTAGCATAGATGAGTTGATGGAGACAGCAACAAGAAAGCTGTCTTTCGGCCCAGGGCCAAGGCCAAGTCCTTTAGGAATGGCGTCTTCGCAAGAAGGATCAACTACACAGTTAGAAACCGCAGTGAGTGCAGAAGAATCAGCAGATTTGAGTTTGTCACAAAGTCTTGAATTTGGGTGCGTCACTATCATCATATTATTATTATTATTTAAAGTTGATATGTACATAGTTACTAAAAACTAATTTAAATCAACTATTTACAATATAACAAAACTATTTACAAATTAAACATTTACATCTTTTGCCATCCCATTTTTTGATCCCCCTTTTAAAACTTCTCAAGGTATCAGCTCTCTTTAGTTCATCATGTAGAGTGTTCCACAGGAGACTACCTCTAAACGAAAGAGAATTTAGTCCATATCGATGTGACTGTGCTGATGGAAGCCTGCATAGCTCTTTGGTGCGGAGATTGTAAGGTATATCCTTTGTAACAAAGAACTCCCAAATATATGAAGGATTAAGATGGTTCATGGTCTTATAAATTTCTATCATAAGACTTTGCAAATTCTTCTGGTGAACTGTAACGCTTTCAGCCCTGGCTAAAAGTTGGTCAAATGATGAGTCGTAATCTCCGTACAAAATCCTCAAGGCACCTTTATTTGTCCTATTTATATCTTTGTTAGCAGTTTTGCTACAAAATAGCCATATCAAGGGACAGTATGAAAAGTTTGACATGACAATTGATGTTAGTAGCATTTTAGCTTTCTCTTCATCGAGGAATGGTCTTATTCTTGAGAACGCACATAATTTTTGACCCTTCACTACACATTTTTAGGGGCTGTCAATATTGAATTTTTATATTTTTAGGGGCATTTGACCACTAACTTGAGACCCCTTCCCTCCCCCATCCCTTAGCGGCCTTGCCACAAATCTCTGTAGAATAGAAAGCCATGTTTAGAACAAGGTCTTGCTAGGTCATCTCGATAGGCATTGAAAGTGAGGATGATGGCTTCTGAATCAAGAACATAACAAAAGTAAGACCTTTGAATTTTTATGTATTGTTGATAAACGAAAATTGCTTTAAATTCTGAAGTAAAAATTGTTGCTGTGGAGATTGTCCTTCTTTGCTAGCAGCCGAATGCCTTGCCCCCCCCCCCCCCATTGACAGCCAACTGCCGCTGGAAATATGAGAATTGGATGTCCTCATATAAGGAACTTGAATGGCACCGATAGGTATTCAAGCTGCTTCATTTTCTGGTTGGTAAGACAGAGCCAGACTTTGGATAAGACTAGCCCGTCGGAACGACATTCATGTTGACAGGAGGCTGAATGAAACTAGATGCCAGAGTATTGAGGAAAGAGCAATATTTAAAAAAAATTTCCTCGAATTCCATCTACAAATAAAATTTTTGAAATTGTATTCCACCTACGCTCTTCAAGTTTCGTAAACAAGCATGCCTGTTAAATTTTCCTCTTAGCCCGTTTTTTTCTCTTTTTTATACTGTGCCATTAAAGGGGCTCCGTCGCCATACTGTAAACAAATCTGTAAGCACTGCACTTGTCCATTGTTCTCCATTGTTTTCTACATTTTGTTTGATGGCAAAGGACAAAGATTTTTTTGAAAATTATGCTTTAAGTTTTGAGAAAAACAGGTAAATGTTTGTGTGATATTACCCATCAAAAAATTTCAAAATCATCATTTCACCGAAATTTGGAGACGGATCCTCTTTGAAGATTTGATGTAATCTGTGGGTTAGGGAAACCCCTTAATGCTCTTAGGGAGCCCCTTTAATGCTCTATTTCTTTTTTTAGAGATGCATCACCTCGCAACGAACAGCATCCAGTTGAGAATTCTGCAGAACTGATAGAAAGACAAAAGCGAAAAGAGGCTGCATTTAAGAAACTGAGGATAGAACTAGAACGGGCACACCTAGTAAACCTTACGTGTTTTGTTTCTTACACTGCTCTCATTTGTTTGTACTCTAAGTCTAGACTGATCACAAGTCGTAGTTTTGCTCCTCCGCCAAGCTGCTACCCGCTACAACAGCCGGTTAAAATGATCTCGGTTTTGCAGGGTGTAGTCTCGTTTTGGGGAGCGATTACTGGGACTCACTGTAACCAGTCTACTGTAAGTCCTCGAATAGGCCATCTGGTCAACAAGGACAGATTTGGTAAGACAATAGCACGAGTCGGTTTTGATTGACACCGCAATTCAAAGCGATTAGCGATTAGCAATCACGGACAAAGGAAATTCTCTCAACCAAGCAAGCAAAGCTGCAAAAGTTTCTCTGGAACCCAGGTAGCTAGCTCGCTTGTTGTGCAGTACAGAAACTGTTTTTAAGAACACACAATAGCATATATCGAAAGAAGAAAGATATATCTACACATCTGGGCATCTACCACGGGCATTTTATTTCTTTGGTTCAGAAGCTGAGCAGTAAGTGTTTTAATTATACCCAAAATAATAAGAGAATTGAATCGCCTCCCAATCGGCTTCTGAGCCAAAGAAATAAAATGCCCGAGGTAGATATGTAGATATATCCTTCTTCTTTCGAGCTATGCTCATGTTTGCTCTTAAGAACAATTTCTGGAATGCACAACGAGCGCGCTAGCTACTTGGGTTTCAGAAAACTTTTTCGGCCTTGTTTTTTTTTAATTTATGGTTGAGAGAATTTCCTTTGTCTGCAGTCGCTAATCGCTTTGAATTGAGGTAACAATCAAACGCAACTGTTGCTATTGTATTACAAAATCTCATCGGGCCCTTTTTTGTAATGCCCGCAATCACATTCCATTGCTGATTAAAATGAGTTCCATGATTACCCACGTTCAAAAGGAAACTGAAGGAACTGCTGCAAAATTAACATCCCTCCTTGAAGTACGATCCCTAGGAAGACAACCAAATCTTTGAGGTTTTAAATTTGTACCGGGTGCGCCAAAATAAACTATGCACTTTTGGCAGGCCACGATAAATCGTACACTAGACCGATTTTGAAGATTTATGACTTAATGTTCAGCAGAAAGCCTGAAGTAGATACCGCGATTTTCTGTAAGTTTTTTCGTTTTCAGGTTTTAGAGCTAGAAGTGAGTTTCTTAAACTTTTAGTTTTCGAAAACACTGAAAACGATAAGAAAACATTGATCAAATTTTCTAAAGAATCGACAGGAATGAACAAAGAGAGAACTTGTTCTTGGTGATTTGGCATTCAGAAATCGATTAGTTGTAATCTGCTGTACGAGAGCTCGTATTAAATCCCCAAATCATCCTGAAAACGTTTTCTCTTCGTTCAGTCATGTTGAGCCTTTTGAAATTTGATCGACTTTTTTTGATCGTTTTCAGTGTTTTCGAAGACGAAACTTTTAGGAAACTCGCTTCTGGCTCCAAAAGCTGAAAACGGAAAAATTTGCAAAAAGTCCTAGAATCTAATTCAGGCTTTCTGCTAAAGATTAAGTCATAAATCTTCAAAATCGGTCCAGTGTAAGATTTATTATGGCCTGCCAAACGTGCATAGTTTATTTTGGTGCACCCGGTACATGGTTATTTATATAGTGGGTTTTTCTGATTGGGGTTGTGTCGAATTTTATCAAATAAAATGAAAATTAATGCAAATTTTATTCACCTTGAAGGAGCTTCGCAAACGAGATGAAGAGTGCAAAAAGCTGTCACGTGTACGAGATGATTTGGATAATGAAGTTGAAGAGCTGACTGCATCATTATTTGAGGTAACTATCTAGAATTAAACTAAGGTGTCAAATTTTTATAAAGGATTGCACAACACAAAAACAGGGACAGATTTTGTAACACAACAGCATGAGTTGCTTTTGTTGACACCTGAATTCAAAGCAATTAGCGATTGCCGACAAAGGAAATTCTCCCAACCAGTAATTCAAAACAAACAAAGCTGTAAAAGGTACCCCGAAACTGGTAGGGCAAACTCTTGCCTTGTGCACGCGAAAGGTGATTTTCAAGAGAAGCTACGTGCTTATAACAAAAGAAGTATCTAAAGTTCTGCTTGGCGGATTTTGTTTATTTGATTCAAAAGCCGAGCAGAAGGCATTGTATTTCTCGCGTGGTTAGAGCTGAAATGAAACAATTACCACAAAGCTCCTGATTCAAATAGACAAAATCCGCCAGGCAGATCTTTAAATTTACCCTTCTTCTCTCATTTTACGCACATAACTTTTCTTAAAAACCATCTTTCGCGTTTGTGGTTTTTAACTGTGGTATATTCGGTTAATCAGATAACATTGCTTATTCTCAATTACAGGAGGCAAATAAAATGGTGTTTGAAGCCAAAACAAAGCAGGCATCAGCAGAGATGCAATTAAAAGAAGCCAATATGAAGGTATATATTGTTGTTAATGATGCACATTGGTAGGTCACGTGATTAAGTTTAAACGTAGTTTCCCGAATTTTTGCGAAAGGTCGTAATGGGCCTAACCACATAGCCATATATGCGAGCAGTGCAGACTGACAATTTGCTAAGTAGACTGATTACATGTTCGTTGGTTATCGCGATTGATAGACTGATGGGCGCTATGATCATAGGAGCGACAACACTGGAGCGACAACAACAACATAATTCACTTCAATGAGATGAGCGTAAGTTGAGAGTCCTTGTGTAGTGAGGCTATTTGCTATGATGGCTCATGGTTTTGGTCTCAGTTGCATCTTGTTCATTGCCATCTTGATCACGACTTCTATCACAGATTTTCCTTGCTAATTGAACTGAATTTCCACACAACATGTAAATTTGCATTAGACTAACTACAGTGAGTCCCAGTTATCGCTCGCCAAAACGAGACCACAGCCTGCCAAACCGAGACCACTCAAACTGGTATACCCAGAGCGTAGTTGGAGCGTAGTTGTAGCGGGGTACACGTTTTTTTTATAAGAAACTGGTTTATAAGAAACTAGTACTACGATGACCAAAAATTTAAGAAACTCTACTACTACGCTCAAGAACAGTTAAGAAACTCTAAAACTTTATTCCTGTTTGTCTCTCTTATTCTATGTCTCTGTAACAAAGGTACATTCGTCTTTTCTTGACTTTTAACTGCAACATTGGTAAATTTTTGCCTTGATGTGCATGGCTTCTTCTTGATGACAACTTCAATGCAAAATGGAAGCCCTTTCTCGAGAAGAAGGCTCAACTTCGAACAATACCGCAATTTTAGGCCCAAAAAAATAAGAAACTAATTAAGAAACTTTTACTACTAAACACCGAAATTTTCATGCGAAATTAAGAAACTTTTAGTACTAAGTGCTGATCCAAGTTTCTTATTTAAAAAAACGTGTATATCAGTTTGGCGAAAGAGTGAAACTCAACTTGTAATCAGTCTAAAATCGCATTTTGCATGTTCCCCATGGGTCTAATGAGAAATTGTTGCTGAAAATTCTTGAGAAGTAGGATGTCTTCAGCCTTGATTGTTTAACCCTTTTCTTTTAGATGGAAGGCTTGCTAGCTGAAGTTGGTGCCCTAAAAATGCTTGTCATCACATCAACGCCGTCAAATCCAGGTCTGTGAAGTACATATAGCGCCGTTGAGAACGTCTGTTTAATAATGTATGGGGGAGGGGGGGCGGTATTATCAGTATTTATTACCTGACTGACGTTTCAAAAACGAGGCAATACAAGAATCCCGCCAATCCTATTGGTTAATCGCACGCTTCCCGCGGTATTCCCGCAGCCTTGTATAATACGATACAAGGACGCGTTTTTGTCACCACAGCAACTGATTTAGGCCTGTGAGATTTACAATAAACTCAAGCGACATAACAGTAACAAAATGGGTTTGACTAAGTGATATGAGTCAAAATTAGAAGCTATCAGGTGATAAAACTCATTCTAACCGGTTTTGTCGTTTTATGGGGAAATATAAAGCCTTCGGTCTTAATACACAGACCTCGCAAGCTCGATTTGTACTGTTAAGACCTCAGGAATTATATTCTCCCATGCAACACAAAACCGACTGGTATGCGCATAATCATCGGAACAAAGAAACCACTTGGACACTGCATTCTGGCCAGGAAATTGATTAAAAGCGGAAGATCTCATCAAGTTTGACCAGGCAGTAATTATGTTAAAAATCAACAACAAGCTATGCCCAGAAAGCTTGTGGAATGAATTTCAGCAAAGACGTGATATCTCTCGTTATACTTCCAGAAACTGTAAGAACCTAGAAATCCCAACAGATCAACTTAGAAAAGACGAAAAAAGGCTTTCACTGCACCGGTCTTAGCGTTTGGAATAACATTCCAATTGAAATTAGAGAACTCCCCTTGATCTAGCAATTTAAAAACAATCTAAAAAAGTGTATAGAGCCTGAAAACAAAAACACGACTCACTCGAAGAACAGCATATGTATATATTCTTAAATTGATCTACTTTGTATATAATTTTATTACCTGACTGATGTTTCAAAAACGAGGCAATACAAGAATCCCGCCAATCCCATTGGCTAATCGCACATTTCCTGCGGTTTTCCCGTAGCCTTGTATAATACGATGCAAGGACGCGTTTTTGTCACCATAGCAACTAATTTAGGCCTGTGAGATTTACAATGAACTCAAGCGACGTAACAGTTACAAAATGCGTTTGACTAAGCGATATAAAACAGAATTAGAAGCTATCAGGTAATAAAACTCATACTAACTGGTTTTGTAGCTGTACAGAAAAATATAAAGCCCTCAGTCTTATTGCACAGACCTCGCAAGCTCGGTCTGTACTTTTAAGACCTCAGGCTTAATATTTTCTTGTACAACACAAAACCAGTTGGTATGCGCATAATATATTTACTTTGTAATTTATTTTTGTAGCTGAAGGGATTACATGTATAAAGAATTAATATGATAATATGATAATGATGATAATTGTTTCGTTCACTATCCATTGTTCATGGCGCATGTGCAACTTCGATTTGAGTGTGATATTGTCAGATATTTTTGCTTATGCAAATGCAAGCTTTAACCTTGCACAGACCCCTTAAAGGGAGTACAAAGACCAGCAGCCTTTGCAATCGTCTGTTTTTGTTTTTGTGAATTTCGTACAGTCAGTTATTCTGGAAGCTGTGTGGAACAAGTCGCTGATTTCACGCAAGGCATGCTGGTCTTTGTACTCCCTTAAAGTAGCCCAGGTGAAATTTTACAGTAAAGAGTTAGGCGTAGATTTTTTATTCAGCCCCTTTTATCCCAGGAAAAAAGTCGCATCGAAGAGCACCAAGTGCGGGCCAAATCTGCACTGACTGCCAGACATACCATTGTGATGCAGATGGTCCAGTAAATGCAGATGGTTGGGCTATTATTGAAACTCAAGAGGAAAAGGAGGTTCAATCTCATTCTCTCAATTTGTTGCTAGTCATTTTTTCTTCTTTTTTTCTCAGTAATTTATTCTAAGTGGGCTGGCAGAATTTCTTGCTGCTTAAAGCTAATTTAGGCCCACTATCCTGCCGAATTGAATACAGTAAATCCCCGCATATTGAATGATAGCGATCTCCATATTCCCAGACTAAACCTTGAATTTTCAAAGAAAGGATTTCGTTACTCTGGTATTAAGGCTTGGAATGACATTCCAATTAATATCAGAGAACTGCCATCGCTTCGCCTGTTTAAAACACATTTGAAAAGGCATTTGATGAGCCTTGATAATTAATTCAAGCCCCCTTAAGAACGACTCCCTGGAAGATCAGGTTTTATTATCTATTGTGTTTGTATTTCTTCTAGTTTCAGTTCTGTAAGTTTATATTTGTTATTCATTACTGAAGGGATATCGTTGTAAATGAATTATATATATTACATATAAGAACCAATTTTTTTAGAGCCAAGCTGAAATAGGTTCTTATTTTAAAGGTACTAAGACTAATTTCAACGTTTAAAGGCTCTTATTCAAGTGTGCCTTGTGTAGCCCGTTTTAGAATCTTCAGCAAAGATGTTCAGCCCTGTTATTTGTTTTCGCAAAGTTATTATGTACCTAATAACCAATAACTAGTAACTAGACTTATGACGATGAGTCTCTTGTTTCCCTGTGCTCTTTGACTTCTTGATGGCGCTTCAGTCAACAGAGACTCATAATATTACTCTGAAAAAGTTGACCCTATTAGGCCTAATATGCTGGGATTCCTAGCATACCATAGACTGATGATATGGTCGTAGTTATCGCTATTGAAATACTGCCGGACGCTCCTAACTACGACTCATAATCAAACGCCATTATTTTGAAATGACTATGACTGCCTCGTTTCGATAAGGGCCTAGGCAGAAAAGCACAAACATTTGTAGTTTTCAAATGAAACACATTGATTTGAAAACTTCACAATAAATCAGTCTAATGCTTAGCGAAAGCAGCAAAAAAGTACCTACGTACAAGATTTGATATTGTCGCCAACTGTTTTCATGGTATTCTTGTTCGTAAGACTTTGTTCTGTCCGGCCAAGCTCCTTGAAACTCCGCTTTGAGCTTCGAGTTTCCGTTGGTCAACATCAATCAATCGAATTTGCAGAGATTCTAATGGCGTTGTATTTGGTTGTATACTTTGTACATGGCTGTGTATAGCAGCCTCGTTCCCAAGGGCGTTCAAAAGTGAAAAAAGTCAGTCCAAAAATATTGCCGTAATAATATGAGTCCCAGTAAGAGCGGTCTCGTTCTGGTGTAATAGTCTCGTTTTGAATAGCGATTACTGGGACTCATTGTAATCAGTCTAATTCCTAGCATACCAATCAGATTGCGAGATTTGGCAAAGAACAATCAGTTTCGAACCTTCAATTCGATTGACGCAGTTGACTAAATTTGAAGGAAGTTGCTGCAGCAGGTACTTGAAGATTTCTCTGGCATGTCTTGGTCTTAAAAACATGGAAATTGCAGCATTAAAAGACTTATTTTGCACTCACCAGGTAAAGTGAACTTTCTTCTTCAGATGAATACCAAGTTTTGTTGATTAAGTGTCTGCTTACCGTGGTTTCTATCGCATTTCCTTTCTGAGGAGTGACCGTTGAACAGAGCCGAAGCAGTCGTTCGATCCAGATTCGATCAATCGAATGCAGAAGATAGGGTCAGGTTTTTAACTGTTTCATTATGAGTCCCTGTGAGCAAGGTACCGCAGGGATACAAGGGACTCATCGTCATAAGTCTACCTAATAACCAATTCAAAGCTTACAAACAGCAAGGGAGGATATTCAAACTTTTACAGCTAACTTGGACAAAAATTAACTTAATAACGGCAATCCAAAATCCACTTTGCTACCCCTGCAATAAGAACATATTTTTATCAAACTGAAACAGGTGCTTGATTATAAAAAATGCAGCATCTGGGTTGTTATTTTTTGTTGGTTCTTATATGCGAGGAGTTACCCCCGGGGGGTACTTGACTAGGGAAGTGACGGGGGTGTGTGGAAAACCTCTCCACACCCTGCAAGCATGGGTTCTAAATCTTTAAAAATATCGTTGTAACATTCTATGACCTATTTCTTTGAACTGAATTGCTTGACAGATATTCAAGCTACTTTGCTATAATTATTATTGCAATTCTACCGTTGGACTTGTCTGAAATTGTCAATATTTTCTGAATTAGATTTTTTCTCTCTTTCTAAAAATTTGAGGAAAAGTTGCAAAAAAGCTTGAAAAATCGTAACTTCTAAAATTAAAGAAAAAAGTGGCATAATTTTTAAGAAATCTATAGTTTATGAAAGCACAAGTCTTTCACTTATCTGGTTTACGATTTAGACATTTGATGACGTCAAATCCTCAAATGAGTTGAAATATATAATATGCTGTGATTTTGAAAAAAACCTATGCTCACCCTGCACCCTGTCGCATAAAAAATAGGCCAAAAGTATACCCTGTCGCATAAAAAGTTTGCATCTCAAATATAGTGTAGAACGCAATTTTTGCTTGTGATACCCTGTCGCTTAAAAATTTTGCATCTCAAATATAGTGAAGAACGCAATTTTTGCTTGTGATACCCTGTCGCATAAATTTTTTACCTATTATAATACCCTGTCGCATAATTTTCGTTAGAAAAGGACACCCTGTCGCATAATTTTTACCGTAAAAGGGCACCCTGTTGAGCGGCACATCCCGTCAGGTCAAGTATGGGAGTACCCCCCCCCCCCGGGGAGTTACCGTAGTTTACCTTTAGGTCAAATTTGATTTTCAGATAGTCTTGGCCCTTTAATTAAATTTTATTCTAAAAATTTTAGGTAGACAGACTTGCATACAGAGATTTCGTGTCATGGCTGGAGAAGCATTGTCCTGCAACTGACCATCAATTCTTAGATCAATTAGAAAAACAAGAAATCTTTCCTTGTCTGCAATTTCCAAATCAAGAGGTAAGCTAGATATGTTTGGGGATCTTATCCGCTGATTAGCCTGCGTACTGACTATGTACGTATGTATGTATGTATGTATGTATGTATGTATGTATGTATGTATGTATGTATGTATGTATGTATGTATGTATGTATGTATGTATGTATGTATGTATGTATGTATATTGGCAATAAAGAAACGATAAAATGGATACTATAAGTGCGGATGAAGAACGAACGAGAAATAGACAAAAATTTGATGTTTTTTAGCACACTAAGGCCTTTCAAGTCATTACTATCATCACTCTGATGATAGTAATGACTTGAAAGGCCTTAGTGTGCTAAAAAACATCAAATTTTTGTCTATTTCTCGTTCGTTCTTCATCCGCACTTATAGTATCCATTGTATGTATGTATGTATATATGTTTCAATTTGCCACAAAAGTAAAGATCTACAATGGTTAAAGTGTAACAAAATAGATACAATACAATTTACATAATACAGCGTTAATAAATACAAGATAAAAACACCCCTAATTATAGTGGCAGGGATAGAGTTAAAAGGTCGAGTTGACCTTATTTCCATAATGGTCCCCTTTGAGGTGGTTGCAAAAAATAATAAACAATAGATTTTAATGTGCTTTGGAGAAAGCATAATTTAGTAGGCCGAACCATGAATGCGAGAGAGGACGCATGGTTTTAGTAGAACATATATATGTCGTTTCCTTCTCCCTGTATATTTTGGATAAAAATTGCCTTTGATCTTATGTGTGAACGAGTTGATATTGTTTGTAGATTTTGAATCAGAAGAAAGGCTATTCCATATTTTTGGCCCCAAGTACGACAGTGGCCATCGTTACTTTTGCGAAATGGAAGGTTTAATTTAAACTTAGACCTTCGTGTTACTCGGCTTTGGTCGATTGGGTGGAATATTTCGTCAGTATAGGCTGGAGCCGTTCCTTTGAAAAATTTCATTATGTTTAAACATATATGTTGATCAACTCTGTTCTTTGTGGGGAGCCAATTTATAGCTTTGAATTCTGTAGCCCCAACATGTGCTGTGTTTTTTAGTTTGAAGGGATATAGCTTGCACGCAGGTTACCACCTCGGTTACCACCATGCTACCACCTAAGTCTATGTTACCACTGATCGACTAATGGACGTTACTTTTTCCGGAAATGTCAAACATATGAAAATTTTGACATTTGATCTTTTTTATGATCGGAAATGTTATCTGTCCGAAATTTTTGTTGCGGTGACAAAATCATAGAATATCTTTTTACTCTTTAAAAGGTCTCCATCACCAATTTGTAAACGAATTTGTAAACATCATTGTTTAGGCGCGTGTCGATTGTTTGCTGCAATTAGTATGATGGCCTCACCCAAGCTACTAAAAAGAAACCTTCGAGAGCAATCGTATTTTGACTTTGAAACAAAATCTGTCAGGCAGATCGTTAGATTTACCCTTCTTCTTTCGATATATGCACAAATCTCCTCTTAAAAACCACCTTTGGCGTGCACACGGCAAGAGTTTGCCCTACTGGTTTTAGGGCAACTTTTGCGGCTTTGTTTGTTTTGAATTACTGGTTAAGAGAATTTCCTTTGTCTGCGGTCGCTTTTTCGTTTGAATTGAGTTGTCAATACAAAATCTGTCCTTGTTCCTGCAGCCATATTTGGCGCAATCGTCCACTCTAGAAACAAAAGATCAAGTGTCCCAGTTTTCCCCACTCTTGTCCATTTCTGCCCTCTCTTCCCTTTCTAATTCCCAATTTTGGATCACTGTGCCATTCTTTTCTTTTATTATCTACAGCTTGCAACAGAGGTGTTCCATGCAATAAAAACAAATTCGATCATAGTGGAAGCTGTAACTAGCAGTCAAAAGCCAAGGTATTCCCTCCTTGTTATTCATGGGCCGTTTAGCTGTTCTACTGGATGAGCGAGGGAAAAAGTCCCACTTTCAAAAATTCACAGCACCAAAGAGGACTTGACGGAACTCTGAACGATTCAAATTCTAGTTAAAAGCGAAAAGACCAAATTATTTCTTTGAATTTCATCACATTTGTATAACACTGAAAAAAACAGGTTGTCCCAAAAAAGTGTGCCTTGTTTGCCTGAAGATTGCAACGAAACGACAAAAGAATCTCGCCAAACTTTCGCATGATGTTGTTCTTCAGATATTCAATTAAAGTTTGCTACCAGCCCCATTAAAATCCGTTGAAACATGATGGAGCTATGACCTTCAGGAGACCAAATTTGCCCGATGACTGAAACCAGCGGTCGGCCATTTTGTCTTACTTTTTTGCAGCGATAAATAGCTTCATGGATGAAATGAAACAGCAGCATCCAATATCATAGCTCTCGTGAAAATTCCGATAATCATCATCAGAGAGTTCAACTAATTCTGACCTCTAAAATATAGATTATAGAGATAAAAGTTTGTTTACGGTTACTTGACCCAGTCCCCCTTTTAGATTTCTCTGAACATTTCATTTTGAAATGATGAATTAAATTATTTAGCAATGATTCTGCTGTGTAATTCAATTTTTGTTTTTCATTTGGTACGAAGACTTTTTAAATTCACATGCGAAAAGACTGGGCCGTTGTCAAGCCATATCCCCTCCATCTCAGAAAAATGTTATACACGTATTTTTTTTGTAAGATAGTCGACTCTCAAAGTGCCAAAAAATTGAGAACCTCAAGTCCTTGCAAAATATATCTAGAAAACTGATTATTTTGAAAAAAGAAATCTTGAACATATTTTGTTGTTTTCATTAGTTTCCTTTGTCATGTTACTCGGAAGGTACCCGAGTAATGTCTAAATATTGGAAGGTTCCTAAAACTTTCTTTTGAATGTTCACGAGAGCACAGGTAATGAGCACGAAGACTGTTATAGTACCTTTAAGAAGCTCGTAAGAAACTACGAGTACTCAAAATCTGATGATTTTAAGAACCTTTCAACAGTTGCCCAAATTCTTAGTTTCCTATAAGATATAATTTCAACAGTTGCCTAAATTCTTAGTTTCCTACAAAATATAATACGTGTAGCGTCATGCCAACCTTTTCCAATTACTAATCGCAATGCTTTGATCTTACAGGCGTTGTTCGTTGACGAAGGCCTCAGTACCGTGTCCCTTTCGAATAAAAATTGGTGAAAATGGAAAATGGAATTTTATTTCAAGCGGATGTCGGGCACGGGTATGTACAGATCACGTTATTCCGTTAATGGGCAGTAATGAAACTTTGCAATTTAAATAGCTGTTTAAAGTAAAACATATTGAGCAAACAAACAAACAAACAAACACAGATTTTTTCATTTCCCTTTATAGATAGTGGCTGTCGCTGACCTATATACATTTCTTCGGTACATACAACAAGGGCTCATACGGAAAGAGGGTAAGCATTATTCAAGGGGCTCCGTTGTCAAAATGTAAACAAAACGATGATTTTTGCAGTTTTTTGAAAGGTGATATCACACAGGATTTTCGTATTTTTTTCAAAATGAAAGTTGCTGTTTGGGCATTAATCCTTGTACTTCACTAAGGAATAAACCAAACATTCATATCTTCTACGATTGCTCGGATATAAGTGGATTTTTAACGGTCACTTTTTGGTGCTTGGGTAAGCCACAAAACAAACTGCAGAGAACAATGGATGAACAATGGATAATCCCCGACACGTGCGAGTTTACGGATTTGTTTACTGTTTGACGACGGAGCCCCTTTAATTTCCTGTTTACAGAATCATCAGCATTTTATTCAACGTTCGCAACTTACATAGCTATAAATATAGAATGAAACTAATTCATGCAAGGGCGCCTACCTTGTAGGAACCGTGTTTATTCCCAGTGCTGTTTTCGTGATATAGTACACAGAGTAATTGCTGTCCTGTCAAGATGACGTAAGAATAATTTTGTGGTTTCAAATTCCGGCGTTGATGTAATACGTGAGCAACTGTTATGCGAGATGACCACAAGGAGCCAGTCATCGTGATTTTTTATGTAGAATTTGAAAGTCATTTCTTCACGAATTAGCAGGACAGGAATTACGCTGTCTCGAAAACAGTACTGGGAATGAACACATTTTCTACAAGGTAGGTGCCCTTGATTCAAGCCAACAAATTCTAAAGTTTGTCTCGAATTAGATGTTACGTGAACGTTTCCCTTGTTAGAAATGATTTAATTATTTTGTTTCAGCAGTTTGTCGTTATCGCAAATCTCACATGACATCTTGGTGGTGCCATTTTTAGGGGTACCTTTTTTCTGGATTTATGGGTATGGTTTTCAAAAATCTTTTGTATTTTCATTCTTTTGCATTTTATGGGTATGGTTTTTTGCAAAACTTTAGTTATGGGTTGGGTGAAATTTTTCGGCTTTTACGGATTACTTCCGGACTCCGTATACTTTTACGATATTTTCCGGATTTATAGGTATACTTTTCAGAAATTTTCCAGATTTATTGGTGTACATTTCAGAATTTTTTCCGGATTTATAGGTGGTAGTTTTACGCTTTAAATAGCACAACCCTGTACCATGGAAACTGAAGTTACCCCCCCCCCCCCGGGCATCTAATTTGAGACGGATTTTGATATATTGAAGAAAAATTGACTCAATTAAAATCAGATTATAGATTTACAATGTTCATGCAAAAAAGTCTATGTTAAAAACAGAAGTTTTACCACAGGTAACGGGGAAAAATTAGTGTATAAGTAACAAGTACCTCCATCTTTACCTTAGTGTTTACCAAGTTTGCCAATTTTATCTAGATTAGATTAGTGGAAACCGGAAATGTTTGCATCACAAACATTGTCATGGTTGGCCTTATCTAATCTAGACAAAATTGGCAAATTTGGTAAACGCTAAAGTAAAGATAGAGGTACTTGTACTTATAAACTTTGTTGAGGATACCGAGGATTGCCCCTTTTGTCTGAACCTTTTGTTATGCTGGTAAAGTTCAAAGCAGATCAACACACTGGGAAACCTATTACCATGCGCGAGAATTTCTTTGTTTCCTTGCTAATTCTTGTTTGGATTGTGGCCGGATTATGCGTCCACATTTTTACCACAAAACCAAACATGCCCTCTGCGCATGATCACAGGTTTCCTTTTTGGGGGATAACCGTTGCTTTGAACTTTGAGGATTCGTATCCCCAACAAAACTAATGTTTCCCCATTACCTGTGGTTTTACTTTTATTTGGCCAAACGGCACTTTCGTTGTGAATGAAATTTTCATTACGAAGCTTAAACTTTTTATTACTTTCAGTAAATGCAATGTACTGGGATTTGGCACAGAAACGTGGTCAAATTTCTCTGGCAAGACTTGGTTTGATGAAGACTTAAATTAAATGTGAGACTGAGTAGGTAAGCAGGGGCTGTGGGAAGCTCGGAATGAAAGAAAATATGCGTATTCTTTCGTTCCTGATACATTGAACTTTCTTTCTATTTTTATTTTTCCTGCGGAGGCGACATTTGAATCCCCGCGCATGGCTGTTTGACTCTCTGATCTCGAGCGATTGTGCTACTCAGGAGGCACAATAGAGGCAGTTTCCATGTGAGTTGCGCGATCGTTTGAGATGATGTCACTCAGTCACGCGTGGTTATAAAAATATTGGCTCCATAGGAGAAATGGAGACAGAAATTTTACGAACTCGATATATCTTCTTTCATTCTGAGTTTCCTACTACCCGTGGGGTAAACAGTGGATTTGTAGTGAATTCAAAATCAGTTAGAATTTTCAACTTTTAACACGGCCTTGATGCTGAGGTTTTCTACCAGGTGATTTTGAAAACCTCCAGGGCCATTATTTCGATGTTCTACAACGGGCCTCTTCCCAGTGGCCCAGTGAAAAATCTTTATTCATAGAAAGTGAAATTTCTAACAGAGACTGAAATTCGTGAAAAAAATCAAGATCTTAAGAAATTTCCACAGCAGATTTACAGCAAAGTACCATAAGTTCATTTCAAGCCATTCAATTCAAAGAAAAATGTCATAGAATTTTACGCCCATCTTTTTAAAGATTTGAAAAATTTGAGCCCTATGCTGGGAAAATACGTTTAAATTTAATAACAGGACCCATCCATATGCGCCTTTAAAAATGCATTATGTTCATATTGTAAGATAGTTAACCAGTTAGCTGTAAAGAATGCCTCAAAAATAGTTAATACATTTTAATTTTGATGCAGATGAGCCTCATTTTCAAACATTTCCAGTTAACTGGGCGGCCCCGATGAAGGGTCATTTCGTTCGGACGGCAACTGTAAAAATGTTATTGGTTACTTTTCCACTAGCATTGCACATCTGAACACTTTTGCGGCATGTGGTTTGAAGCCATGTTTGAAACCCTTTGTTCTGCGAGGGTGACTAACGCACCGGAATACAGGGAGTTTGATTTGAATGACCAAACTGCAAGCGGCTAGACCAAGTTAAACTGACTTGTTGCTCAAAAACAAAAACAAAAACAAGGAAAGAGAAAGAGAAAGGAGAAAAGAAAGAAGACAGCAACAATCAAAACAAAATAAACGAATGTTTAACCAAAGCATGGTAGCCCTGAGACCTTGGTATGTTCTGAAAAAGTTGAATGAAAGAACAAGGACATATTTGGTAAGACAATAGCACGAGTTGGTTTTGATTGACACCGCAATTCAAAGCGATTAGCGATTGCAGACAAAGGAAAGTCTCTCAACCAGTAATTCAAAACAAGCAAAGCCGCAAACGTTTCTCTGAAAACCCAGGTAGCTAGCTTGCTCGTTGTGCATTCTAGAAATTGTTTTCAAGAGCAAACATGAGTATAGATCGAAAGAAGGAGGATATATCTACGCATCTACCTCGGGCATTTTATTTCTTTAGTCCAGAAGCTGAGCAGTAAGTGTTTTAATTACACCCAAAAAATAAGAAAATTAAATCGCTTTCCAATCGGCTTTTGAATAAAACAAATTAAATGCCCGTGGTAGATGTGCAAATATATTCTTCTTCTTTCGATATATGCTCATGTTTACTCTTAAAAACAATATCTGGAATGCACAACGAGTGCGCTGTTCAGAGAAACTTTTGTGGCATTGTTTGTTTTGAATTTCTGTTTGAAAGAATTTCCTTTGTCGCTTTGAATTCAGGTGTCAACAAAAGGATCTCATGCAATTGTCTTACAAAATATGTCCTTGTTGATTGAAAGCTGTTTGAAAATAAGGACCTTCTGCAAAAAAAATTTCATATAATATACATAAATTCTATTTAGTGACATTTTTTTTAAAATCAGGTGAATGTCAAATCTTATATTTTCATACAGAAAGTGCTGTTTATGATTACAGATCATTTTTCCATATTATATGATTGTTATTTTTGTTTTTGTTTACTTTGCCGAATGGCTTAGAGGGCCTTTGCATGAGAAATTCAGCATGGGTTGATGTCAACAATTTTGTTGTGTGATGCTGCGTGGTGCGAAAAAACTCATTTGACCCAAATTTTTCGCGCTTTCCGCGCTTCGATTGTATTCGTCACAACAGCAATGAAAGCACGACGACGCTATCTTGTTTTGGGGGTAAATTCGCAGAAAATTTCTGCAGGCATCTTCAAGAAGTTTGCAAAATGTTGCAAAAATTACTCTAAAATTCTTCCTCACAATAGTGAGAAAAGAAAGGTTAGGTAGCAATTTGAAAAATCGAATAATGGTTGCTTTAACTGTTTCAAGTCATGTGACCATACCCTTGGGAGATTTTAGTATCATATTACTGTTTGCATTCATGGCACAAGTTTTCATTTTTTCATTTTTCATTTTACAATATTCATACAGGTTAATAGGATTCATATATAGATATGTTTTTCAACCTGACCTGTTTCAACAAAAAGAAAAAAACCTAACGATTACAACTAAGAACAAAAGAAATTTACATGCCTAATTTACAATATTATATAAAACTAAAACTAATTGATAAAATAAAGTTGTCCTTGTCTATAGTTGTCCTTTGAAGATTTTTAGGGAGGTTGCCAATTTTGTCTCTCTTTCTAGGTTGTTCCACAGTTTCGCACCGCGATAAGAAAAAGCCTTTTGGCCATTGAGAGTTTTTAGGAACGGTATTTTAAGATCAGTTTCTGATGAGCGCAGAAACCGCTCTCTACCGTCCGAACATTTTATGAATAATTTGTTCAAGTAGTCTGGGGCAAGCGAATTCAAAGATTTATAAGTTAGCGTGGCTGTCTCTTTTCTTACAAGATTTCTGATATTTGACCAGCCAAGATTCGCACGACACGGGATATGTTAAGGAATCCAAAAGATCTTTATCAAGAGATTGATTGCTTGACTTCAAGAAGGTGTAAACAAACGTTAGTCGATTTTGTCTATTGTCACAAATCTCTAACATGATAAAGCGATTCGATGCACTTGGCGTATTCATTTATAGTTTTCACACATCTGATCTCACTCAATGCAAATGAACAACAATGTGTATATTTAGCGTATCCAAGCATAATGTTTTGTTCTTGTTGCTTGTTGCTTATTTGCTTTGAAATCAGATGTGTGAAAACCGAGGCGAGGACGATTCATGATGGCACCAATGCGTCAAATCATTTAGAGATGTTCCGTAATGCAAGTATTTCGTGACACAAAGTTGACTTAAATTTGTACGGAGGTGTGCCCACGAATTTTTTACCCTGCTCCAGAATTTGTCGCTCAAAATGATAACCTGTTCTAGAAAAAATTGATGAAAAGTACACTCAAAAGCATGAAACTTGACCGAAAAACGACCCGATCTAGCAGAATATTCCCCTTTGACATGCTTTGACAACCTGCTCTAGAAAAATTGTCTCATTTTGATACCCTGTGCTAGAAAAAATTGGTGAAAACGATACCCTTAAAAACGGCACATCCCCGTCGGACAAATATACTAAGTACCCCCCCCCCCGGGTTTTCAATGTTCAAGCTCTAACCAGACTTTGAAGCGATTTTGTTCAGTGTACGAGAACTCCCGCTGGTTTAGGCCATTTTGAAACAGGGGCCCATTTTATAAGAGTAATGGTATGAGTCCCTATTGAGCAAGTGGTATCAGCAAATCAAAGAACATAGGGAAACAAGGAACGAAAAATCACGAGTCCAGGTGAAAATGGAAACAACAAATGCCAACAAAGAGATGGCATGTGGAAGGCATGCTTGTTGTAGCATATCCTTTAAAGGGGCTCAGTCGTCAAACAGTAAACAAATCCGTAAAACTCGCACGTGTCGGGGATTATCCATTGTTCATCCATTGTTCTCTGCAGTTTGTTTGATGGCCTCACCCAAGCCACAAAAAAGTGACCGTTAAAAATCCACTAATATCCGAACAATCGTAGAAGATATGAATGTTTGGTTTGTTCCTAAGTGAAGTACACTGATTAATGCCCAAACAGCAACTTTCATTTTGAAAAAAATACGAAAATCCTGTGTGTTATCACCTTTCAAAAAACTGCAAAAATCATCGTTTTGTTTACATTTTGACGACGGAGCCCCTTTAATCTCAACACGCACAATTCTCGCAAAAATAGAAGAACAAGACAAGAAAATGTAAAGCATAAATGATTCTATTTCAAAGTGGCTTTATCAGTCATTTAATTTTTTGGACATCTTTACATCTTTTTATTTTCAAACAAATTCACTCTGGGATACATTTCATTTTGTAATATAATACAGAAGATACACTCAACAGCCTGCTTATAAGGACGAAAATTTTTCATTTCATATTTCAACAATCTTTCTATGAAGTTTTTTTAAAAGTTTCAAAGTAGCACAAGCCTTCATCCTTACAATTTTTTGACGTTACATAAGACAATCGTTTGATGAACTACCAATCTGTATATTTCTTTGGTTTATTTGGGAAACTCTGGATTGCTTTTAAACCTGCTTTAAGAACCTCGGCCGCAAAGTCTTCGGCAATTGCCTTCCTTAACTGATCGCCTGCATACTGAAGCTCAGCAATGAGGATAATTTTCGGTGGCCTTGGCAGAGTTGCCAGCTTCTCCAAAATGTAATAGGCCCACACCGGATCCAACCCTCCTGTGAATGTCTCGGAACTAGAAGGAATGCCATTAAATGTATCACAGTCTATGTTGACGAGAACATCAATTTTTTCATTTTGTCTCATCAGCGAACAAATATTGTCCATGACTCTATCTATTGTAGCTTTGGGATCAATACGCATTTTCTCAATACCTGAGATCTCCGTAACGCACTCCATGCTTCGTGCACTTGAATTACTTAGACATTGGAAATTGTTTCTTTCGAAATCGCATCCAAGGAGAAAATCATAATGGATCAAGTTCTCTGATTTCGCTTGCGTCACACCGTTACCGCTATGTGGATACGTTTTCGAGCTGTTGCGCGGATCAGCACGAAGCGTTAAGTCACGCTCATTCATATGCCTGCCTAACCTGAGTAATAGAGTTTTGTTGTCTCCGTATTTAACCGCTTTTGCGCAAGCGAGTATGGCGTGATCGCCTCCGCTTATCACAAACATGGTGGTAAGGTGAGAGCGCGTCGTTGCATTCAGGATGGCCAAAAGGCGTTGTGAATGTTCAGTAATAATTTCACACAGTTTCATGTTCAATATGACTTCACGTTGGCTTTGAAAGAGCGTCAAGCATTGCTGTTGCAAATCATCTGTTTTTAGGATTCCCGCGAATACAACTTGGTCTCCATGAATCCTGGTGCATGTTGACTTTTCCCCAACTCCAGAGATACAGTAGATGCTATTGAGTCCTCGATAATACGCCTCCCAAGCGCCTGCTGCTCCTGGCTTGCCCCAGTTTGCTATCACATCACCGTCAAAATTATCGAAAAATAAACCAACACATGGTTGGTCATTGCACAAGTCTTCGATGTCTTGCACCAGCTCCGTGGTGCTTTGTGGTTCTCGAACAATCTTAGCACCTTCACCGACCTTCACCCCACCAGGCTGTGGGTCTGTGAATTTTAGAATCTTTTCTGCATTATGAGTTATTGTGCACACAGGGCCCCAAGGAAATGCGGAGACTTTATGAGCTTTGATGTTTCTGACTCTGTTCATGCCAATATCAGTGATCGCTGCCATTTTGGAGGAGAATGACTTGAATCTTATTTATTGCAGATTACGGAGGAGTGCTGTGTAGATATTTGGCTTTGTCGTTCGGTTTCTCTGAAAAATAAAGGATATATTCAGAGTAAATATCACTGACGATGCTCGTTAAGTGTGCGAGTGCAAGCACGGGCTGGTGGAAGATCCCACTGTAGTAGCTTAGGCCTATCCTCCTAGCTTTTTTCCGTTATGTCTTAATGCCCAAAAATCAAAAACCTTCGCAACATACTTCCAATCCTTTGTTAACTAACACATCCTTAGCATCAATTGAATGTATTTAAAGCACAATCTGCGTTCTTCTTTTGCGTTAATTTGCTCGCAAATGATTTAAAAGGTTCACATCACTGCAAGAAATCCATGACCCGCAATGACACCGGTTTCATTAGGCCTTAAATTTTAAAATGCGCCTCCAGGAGGGAAAGCGTAAGGAGCATTGGACGTATGTCGCAAAAATTTTTGATTTTTGGGCATTAGGCCATAACGGAAAAAAGCTAGGATATTGGCCTAAGCTACTACAGTTGGAACTTCCATCAGCCCGTCGTACAAGCAATCAAGAATCCAATTTTTAAAAAGCTCAGAACAGAGCATCCAATGCAACAGAGAGTGTAACGTTCTTGAATTCAAATATATTTAGGCCCTTCAAATGCTGCTGTTGTAGAGGCGCAGGGTAAACATAGATACGCGTAAAACTTTAGCAAATTCGCTCTGAAAGATCATACATGGTGCCCTGAAACAATTGTGCCCATTGGTGTGGCTGCTGCGCAGGAGCTAGACTTTGAATCGTGCCAATCTTGATACAGTGGCATTAGGCTGCGCGCAGACACAATATTCTGAAGGAGGCCATACTTGGTCTCCTGAAGGCCATAGCTCCGTCTTTTTCAACGGATTTTTATGGGGATGGTAGCAAACTTTAATTGAATATCTGAAGAGCAACATCATGGGACAAAGAAAAAGGTAGTCCCTCTATCATTTTCTTTTGCATTGCTTTCATTCGCCACGAGCTGGATTATCAAATGCAATAGGTTATTTATAAATCTACTACAAGATCTCATCTTTAAAGAGGCTCTGTCGTCAAAATGTAAACAAAACGATGATTTTTGCAGTTTTTTTAAAGGTGATATCACACAGGATTTTCGTATTTTTTTCAAAATGAAAGTTGCTATTTGGGCATTAATCCTTGTACTTCACTAAGGAACGAACTAAACATTCATATCTTCTACGATTGCTCGGATATAAGTGGATTTTTAACGGTCACTTTTTTGTTCAAAAACGCGACGTTTCGAGCGTATACTCGTTATCAAATCTCACATGTAGGTAGTGCTAGAATTTCTTAAATATCCGCCAACCTAGAAACAGTTTTAGGATCTCATGAAAAACGTGCACACAATTTACCTGTCAGTCTTCGGTACCAGCTGATCAGCCTCACGTCTGATGCCTCTGTCGCAGAATTACGTTGTTCACAAGTACAGGCTCGTTGCAATAGGCCACATTCATGCGATAACTGATCAATATTGTGAAGTTTGAATTTGCTGGCTATTTGACGTCATATGACAGCTTGTCAAATAATTAATTTGCGCCTGCGCAGCAAACTGTTAGAATGTGCTTGATTGGTACGAATTCTGAAAACTGTGGACTTGGTAGGCTCGAAACTTTTGCTTGATTAAAGAGGCTCCGTCGTCAAAATGTAAACAAAACGATGATTTTGGCAGTTTTTTGAAAGGTGATATCACACAGGATTTTCGTATTTTTTTCAAAATGAAAGTTGCTGTTTGGGCATTAATCCTTTTACTTCACTAAGGAACAAACCAAACATTCATATCTTCTACGATTTGTTTACTGTTTGACGACTTAGCCCCTTTAACGCCGAAAGTCCCCAAAGGGTAGGTTAGCTAGGCCTTCAGAACCTTCTGCTTCAAAAAAGGCGGGAAGTTCGATGTTTGGCCGACTTTGGAGAAATTCTTATTTTCATTGAAGGGGCTGTACATCCCGTCCTCTCTGCGTGGATCTGCATGCCAAATCATCGAATGAAACACCGCATAGCTAATGGCGATTTTGCACAGAGAATAGCAAGGGCAAATTTTGTGGAAGAAAAGATTCAGGTTCCTGAAAGACAAAGCGATTTGCCCTTCTGAAGAACAGATTTCACACCTCTGAGTGCACTCAATCAAATCAAAATAAACAGAGAGTGTAAAGCATTATGGCTAGCTGCGCACAAGGCGTGGAATCTATTCTTCAGGAGTTCGAAATCGCTTTGTCTTGAACAGCCCTGAATCCTTTGTTTACAAAATTTGCTCTTGTTACAGAGTATAGTAATCCAAAGTATCTGCGACAATCTTGGAGATCGGTACTTCACTTGATTAATTGACGACTTGATTAATTCTCATCGCTAAGCTGCGTTTCTATGGAGTTGAAGGCGTGGAGCTTGACTGGTTCATATCATACCTAAGTAATAGGAAGCAATGCTGTAAGGTAAATGGCAATATATCTGAAATACAGGACATCAAATTTGGGGTGCCTCAGGGCTCTTGCCTTGGTCCACTCCTATTTTTGATCTATATTAATGACTTGCCGTTTGCCTTACAAAGAACTAAGGTCACAATGTATGCAGATGACACAAGCATTTCCTATTCCTCGAAATCTATCTCCGACCTGAGCAATGCTATCAACTCAGATCTTCAGAATCTTTGTTCGTGGCTACAGGGAAATAAACTGTCTCTTAATGTCGCAAAGACACAGAGCATGATCCTTGGGACCGCACCCAACCTCAGAAAACTAGATTACAATGATTCAACTAATCTTCCCACCTTTCAAATAAATGACGAAAAGATTGAATCCACGGGAAAAATTAAATATCTTGGGGTACAAATTGATCCATTACTAAATTGGAAAGAGCAAATCAACGTTGCTATCGGTAAGATTTCACGAGGAATAGGAATGCTGAAGTATTCCAAGAAATATCTCTCGTTGGAAACCATCCAAAGGATGTATTTTAGCATAGTAGACTCGCATTTTAGATATTGTTGCTCTGTTTGGGGATGTGCAGGTGATACCACACTAAGAAAATTGCAAATGCTGCAAAATCGAGCAGCGCGTGTCGTTACAAACAGTCCCTTCGATCAATCATCGCTGCCATTAATATCACAACTAGGGTGGTTAACAGTCAAAGAAATGATCGACTTCGAGACAGCTTGTATAGTATATAAAGCCTTGAATGGGCTTGCACCCCCTTACATGCAGTCAATGTTTCACAAATTGTCCGATTCTTGCAATCGGACCTTACGTAATACCAGTACTGACCTCAGGATTCCACTCTGTAAGACCTCAAATGGGCAGCGGAGCTTTTCGTATCGAGGAGTTACTGTTTGGAACCAGCTGAGCAATGAAATAAAAACTGCTCCTTCGCTAGCCACTTTCAAAACGAGGCTAAAAGCATTTTTGAAAGATCAAAGAGGCTGATAATCTAATTCAACATTCAGCACATACGTTTGACTTCCGAGTCCCTTTATTTTTACATATATTTCTTTCTTCTATAACGTAAGTTTGAAAGGCCTCAGTGTGCTGAAAAATCTGTCTGTTTTTTGCGTCCGTTTTTCTCCTAGTACCTTTTATTCAGTTTATACTACAGTACCAAGTTTTCTTTCTTTTATGTAGGATCTTCAAGTTTATTTGTAATATCATGTATTTAGGTTAGTTATGTTTTTAAGCAGGGCACATTGTAAATCAGTTAATTTATATTTACTGAATGTATTTAACCCTGTTAAAATAAATCAAAATGAAATGAAATGAAATCGAAGCTTTGGTGGAGGATTTGTTCTATTCTTCTAACGCCGAATATTTGAAAGTTCTAATGAAAATCAGGGCATTTCATATACATAGACAAAGACAACACTAGTTCGGGCTGCTATCAGTGAAAATCTTACGGATCCTTAATTATAAGACTTGTTCATTATTGAGTGAGTTCATCATTAAGTAATATATAATATTTCATTGAATATATACCTTAATACAAAGTTACTATCAACTAGTATCTGGACAACAGCTACGCAAATTAGATAACGACGACATTAACCACATTAACAAAAACTTGAACAGTAACGGGACCTACTTTATATACAAGTAAGGAGTTTCAAGGTTAATCTATAATCTATATCTGTTATCAAAGGCTTGCTACGTAAGACGCCTGGAGAGGGGGGAGGGGGGGGGGTTCTTCCATGCGGCTCTCAAGGGTATACTTTTCGGACTTCAGGTATTGCCAAGGGTTATTCCTTTAGGTAGTTTTGTTCCAGGCAAGGCTATAGCCGTTGGCAGTCATTGTCTAGCGAAGACCAAATTTTTGTCATTTGTGTCTGGAAACTCAAAATTTTGGTGAGTTTTGTCTTTTTGTCTAGAAAACGCCAAATTTTGCACTTTTGACCAAGAAATTAGTCTCGCAAAGGGTACAATTTTTCACAAAAATTGGCCTGACGAAAAATACTATTTTGAAAATGCCCTTGCCCGAAATTCGGCACAGAGCTTTCCCCTTCGGTGACAAAACGTTATACGTAGGCAGAGAGTAGAAACTTTGAGATTCGTACGTTGTAAAACATTTCTTTGGCAAAATTTCAGTGTACACTTCTTCATCTGAGCCGGTGTCGTGGGTATCAAATTTTTGTTGGATTTTGCCTGAATTTAACGTTTTTTTTTTAATAATTCGATGAGTGTCACACCCCCAAACTCCTGAACTAGTCACTAGCTACCCCTCTATCTCTTCCCTATAACAAGGGCAGATTTTGTAATACAATAGCATGAGTTGCTTTTGTTGACACCTCAATTCAAAGCGATTAGCGATCACAGACAAAGGAAATTATCTCAACCAGTAATTCAAAACAAACAAAGCCGCAATACTTTCTCGGAAACCCAGGTAGCTAGCACGCTCGTTGTGCATTCCAGAAATTATGTTTAAGGGCAAACATGGGCATAGATCGAAAGAAGAATGATATATCTACACATCTGCCGCGGGCATTTTATTTCTTTGGTCCAGAAGCTAGCAGTAAATGTTTTGATAACACCCAAAAAAATAAGAGAATTGAATCGCCTCCTAAACGGCTTGTGAACCAAACAAATAAAATGCCCGCGGCAGATGTGTAGATGCATCCTTCTTCTTTTGATCTATGCTCATGTTTGCCCTTAAAACCAATTTCTGGAATGCACAACGAGCGAGCTAGCTACCTGGGTTTCAAAGAAATATTTGCGGCTTTGTTTGTTTTGAATTACTGGTTGAGAGAATTTCCTTTGTCTGCAATCCCTAATCGCTTTGAATTGAGGTGTCTACAAAAGCAACTCATGCTATTGTATTACAGAATCTGCCCTTGTTCTTCCCTATAATTCAATAAATTAAATAATCTAATTTTTCTGACGCTCTTATTATAATCGATGAAATGGAATAACTGTACAATATTCCGTTACTTCTTGATAAGTACAGATTTTATGAGAACAGCATTCATCATAATAGGAAACGTCCCTTGAAACACTTCTTCTTGATCTTGGCAAATGAGATGATCGCAAGAAATTCACTGCTTCTTTCTGGCTGCTGATGATGTTTGCTGAAAAAGAAAATCAGAGGTTACTTTTTCGTTTCGTTCAATTTATTCCCCCGGGGGGTACTTGACTTAAATTTGTAAGGGGGTGTGCCCACGAAAAATTTTTTTTTACCCTGCTCCAGAATTTTTCGCTCAAAATGATAACCTGTTCTAGAAAAAAGTGGTGAAAAGTATACTCAAAAACATGAAATTTGACCGAAAAACGACCCGATCTAGCAAAATATTCCCCTTTGACAAGTTTTGACAACCTGCTCCAGAAAAATTGTCTTATTTTGATACCCTGTGCTAGAAAAAATTGGTGAAAACTATACCCTTAAAAACGGCACATCCCCGTCGGACAAATATACTAAGTACCCCCCCCCCCGGGATTTATTCGTTTATTTTAGTTTTGTTAGGATAGGTGTTATTTCAATGTATTTCTTTCTTTTTGGGGTATACTTTTTGCCGATTTTTGCTGAAGCTACCCTATCATTTAAAGGGAAAGATTCTAAAGCCGGGTGAAAAAATCATTTATTTGAGTGCCCACCCCCTGTACTAATGAAAATCAGGTATCTCCGCCTGGGGCCCGGGGATGGATCGTGAAAATTGCTGGCTCCCACTTCACCATAAACTTGTTGGGGAGATGAGATACGGTTTGTTCGAGGGAACGTATGTGCCCCCCCCCCCCCGCGCAGTAGGTTAATGCTCATGCGCCCGGCAGAGCTCCAACCCAAAACAGTACTGCGCATGAGCTTTAACCCACTCCACGGGGCGGGGGGGGGGGCACATACATTTCATCGGACAAACAGTATCTCGTCTCTCCAACAAAAACTCATTGCGCTCCTCATCTCCGATTTTTCAAATGCATGAGTTGCTTTAGTTGACACCTGAATTCAAATTTGTTTGGTTCAAATGCCGCTTGGGAGGCGATCCAATTTTCCTATATTTTTGATGTTATTAAAACACTTACTGCTCAGCTTCTGAACCAAACAAATAAAATACCCAATGTACATGTGTAGATCTATCCTTCTTCTTTCGATAAATGCTAATTTTTGCTCTTGAAAACAATTTCTGGAATGCACAACGAGCGAGCTAGCTACCTGGGTTTCAGAGAAACTTTTGCGGCTTTGTTTGTTTTGCATTACTGGTTGAGAGAATTTCCTTTGTCTGCAATCGCTAATCACTTTGAATTTCGGTGTCAATCAAAAGCAACTGTTGCTATTGTATTGTAAAATCTATCCTTGTTGATTCTGTCGCTCATGAGAAAGTTTCTTTTATTCCTGAGCATATGGGCAAATTTTGTAAACAAAAGATTCTTCGTTTTCAAAAAAAGACAAAGCGATTTGCTTTCCTGGAGAATAGTTTTCGCACCTTCTGAGCGCACTCAATCAAACAAAAATAAATTGAGAAAACAAAACATTTTGGTCGGTTGGAGGTGTGAAATCTATTCTTGAGGATGCAAAATAGTTTTGTTTTAACCCGAACTGTATCCTTTGTTTTACAAGCTTCACTCCACTCTTGCTCAAGAGATGATAAAAAACAACTTTTTTCTTCGTGACTAATTCCCAGGTGCAATCAGTTGATCGCAGGTTGACATTATATGAGGCATCTCCAACAACGTGTCATTCTTTTCTGGCAGAACGCTGCTGCCGTTATGCTGTAAGACCTGTAAACTTCGTTGGTTTCAAATAATTACGGTTCCAGCTTTGAACAAGCGAATTTTCTGCGAAGTTTGCGATGAATACTGGGGAAATCAGAGCTTTGGCAGCAAATCGCAGCTTTACAAAAGAACTGGGGAATTACTACGAACAAGGTAACAATTTTCCACTGATAATTCAGGTTTCTAATCATATAAAATCAGTTAGCTTAGGCCCTTTCGCACTGCTCCTGTTTTTGTAGAAAAAAATGGAGAGAAAACATCCGTTTTTGTGAAAATGTTCACGCTGATCCTCGCATAAACAGCACAAAAATGGAGGTTATCGAAACGCCGTTAAACGTGGATATCCTTGAAAACGGAGGTTTTGGCCAAATGAGGAAACATTGTTTTCCAAACATTTGGGATCTTTTGCAAAGCAAAATCGTTGTCCGTTTGGTCACATCGCAAACTATTTCTTGACGAATATCATTTTGCTTGAGACAGGCCGAAAATTTTTCAGCGAAGCAGAGTTTAGCGGGAATACACTTCCACGAATTTCATATTTTAAGAAATTTCGCGGAATAAACTTTCGCAGATTTTGGCCAAAAATGCGAGAAACGCGAATGACTCTTCAAAATGTTGTACTTACATGTATCTCTGACAACTCTGCTCCTAACCTCCTTGCGGTATCGTCTCCCATGAAGTGCCGTGCAAATTGGAGCAAGGAATTCAACGAGGTCGTTATAATTGCAAATCTGATGGTGCATTTTGATCGTCTTTGAGAAATAATACCCAGTGACGTCACAGAATGATCCAACCATCACAATAATAGCAAAGAATGTGTGCATGTTCATATTTACTTTCATCTGAAATCGATAAAAGAAAAAGTTCAATTGATTTTAGCAATAGATTAAAGGCTCTTGCGCAACCGGCATGCATTGCGATCGTTCGTTTTATTTTTTCCATTTTTCCATGGCATACTGTAATGCAATGGCGTCAAATCTTTAGCCGGTGTAAATGGCTATATTATCTTTTATAATACTACTTTACTACCGGGTGCGCCAAAATAAACTATGCACGTTTGGCAGGCCACAATAAATCGCATACTGGACCGATTTTAAAGATTTATGGATTAATCTTTAGCAGAAGGCCTGAATTAGATTCTAGGTTTTTTGCAAATTTTTTCCACATTCAGTCTTTAGAGCTAGAAGCGAGTTTCTTAAAATATTCGTTTTCGAAAACATTGAAAACGATCAAAAAACGTCGATCAAATTTTAAAAGATTCATCATGAATGAACAAAGAGAAAACGTTTTCGGGGGGATTTGGGGGTTTTACACGAACTCTTGTACAGCAGATTACAATTGGTCGATTTCTAAATCGCAAATCACCACGAACTAGTTCTCTCTTTGTCCATTCATGTTGATTCTTTAGAAAACATGATCGATATTTTTTGATCGTTTTCAGTGTTTTCGAAAACTAAAACCTTAGGAAGCTCGCTTCTAGCTCTAAAAACTGAAAATGAAAAAATTTGCAAACAATGCCAGTATCTAATTCAGGCTTTCTGCTAACGATTAAGTCATAAATCTTCAAAATCGGTCCAGTGTACGATTTATTGTGGCCTGCCAAACGTGCATAGTTTATTTTGGCGCACCCGGTATGATTCCACCGTTTGGCTTTTCAGAAATCTACAGCATTTTCGAAATTACAATATGTTTTATATTTCAACTACGTAATCAAATTTCACTCGGTTTCCATTGAAAAACCTCTGACGCAAGGATCACTGCGATCGCAGAGATACTTCTATCTTAAACACAAGGATCACTGACAGCGCAACGATCGGTGGCAAACTGAACAACGACAGTTTCCATTTCGACGTAACGATCGCTGGTCACAATTCTGTGCGATCCTTGCGTTCATATGGAAACCAGACAGTTTTACCTAGCATCCGAAGCTAATCGCTGAAAAGGCTGAAAAGCTGAGCTTATCGAAGCAGCGTCCTGGTCCTTCCTCTCGATGTGACCACACCTCGTGATTCCTTTAGGCTGGAATTACAGAGAGTTGGCGACTCTCCTCACACTTTGCAGGGGTGGGCAAGTACTGTAAAATATTTGACCCCATGTTTGTCCAGAGGAATTGGAAAAAATAACCGGTGCTTTTATCAAATAGTACGACTTTCGTGCCCAAAACAACCAGTTTGAAAAGCTGAGGCTGAAAAGCTGAGCTTATCAAAGCAGCGTCCTGGTCCTTCCTTTCGATGTGGCCACACCTCATGATTCCTTTAGCCTGGAATTACAGAGAGTTGGCGACTCTCCTCACACTTTGAGCAGGTTCGGCAGGGCGGGGACTCGAACCACCAACCTTCAGATTGGTAGTCAAACGTGCTACCACTGAGCCATCCCCGCTACTTTATTGTCCACGTAGAGAAAGAAGGAATAGCAATCTGCTCCAGCCTTTTCACAGATTGACGGCCCGGTGACGGCTATGCTGTATCTGGGTATATGATTGATGAGGCAAATGAAAATTAAATATGAATAAGAATAAAGGCAAACTTGCTTACCGCTTTCAGAATCCAGGTTATGATATTTGATAACAAACAAAGTGATGAACTATATCTCGTTGCAACCCTTCTATTTACTTCGGTACCCGTTTTCCTTCGTGCGCTCTGTATGCTGAGTATTTTTTGTTGTGTGCACTTACTGACATTGAACTTTGACTGGTTATATTGAACTCTTAATAGCTATAAAGACTCAGCAGCATTGACCAGTGAAATGAATCAGAACCCCTGTTTAAATACATTTATACGTTGCTGTGAAGAAAGAACGATGAGTTTTTTCAAGTAAAGCCGGGGGTGTAGTCAACTGACCGAGCACCTGATTGCATACCTTGCCTACCAAATGGAGTTCAAATTTCTGTTGTGAAGATTCTGGGGCCGGATGACATCTTCCACTTGTGCTTCAGAAAGTTTACATGAAACTAAATATTGTTATGAAGAGATAGACTTACGTTACGACGTGACCGACGTGACTCCTCGTATTCGTTTCAATATTTTTAGCCTGAATCCTTTTGGTAGTGAGTGATACTGAGACTTATGTAATGAGTATAATAAAAAAAGTAGGAATGCTAACGAGCCTTCAAAAGCTCCAAAAAGAAAGAAGTTTGAAATAGGGTTTCTTGGTTTTCCACTTCACTTGGTGGAAAACTGGCTTAAACCTGCTTTAAACTGGCTTAAACCTGCGTTGCTGGCAAAACCAAAGGATCCGACCTCTTGTTAAACCCTATATACTTTTATATGGTATTTACTTCAGTGTGAAGTCAACGAAGTTAGCATTTTCAGACACAAAAAGAACGCTACTTGTCAACCCAAGAAAAAAGCAGCTTTTAAAAGCAACAAGTTTTTTTTGAACATACGTTCTGAGATGACTTATTTCAACGACATTTTCCCGGACCTCATTACAAAACCGGTATCCAACGGTGTATCCCAGGACAGGTTATACATTTTTTGGCAGGCATCTACCCATTGTTTTCTTTGATATTTTTTAACCCCCTGAAAATAAACCCATTCATTAAATATTAAAATTAATAGTAAACTCGTGAATCACATGCGTCCGAATCACAGACGTCGATAACCAAATCATTTCGCAAAGTGGTGGATTGCACGCTAAAGTCATAATTGAGTACCCCAGCAGTTGAATCATAAACGCTAGCATTGTTTACAGCTTACCTTTCGTAATTATCCATTAATAAGCACGTTGACTAAACTGAAGATAATGTGAGTAAACAAAACAAACTCTTTTGCCTCACTACATAAGGACCCTCTAGTTACGCTCATCTAAGTGAGTTATATTGTTGTTGCTGTTGTCGCTCCACGTCGCTCTCTGTTGACCGAAGCGCCATCATCAAGTCAAAGAGCACAGGGAAACGAGAAAATAGAACAGAAAATATGTATCCATTTCATTTTCCATTCTCTAAATTATTTATACACAATATCCCTTCAGCTACTAAAACTGCAAAAAATATACAACTCTACCAAGTAACATGACCTATAAACGAAAAGAACAAAATTGAAGGCTAATAATTGCTGTTCTTCCAGGGAGTCGTGTTTTAAATAGCTTTCAGCTCATCAAATGTATTTCTTGTTGTTTTTTTAATCGGCACAAGGTAGGAAGCTCCCTGATACTTGTAGGGATTTCATTCCAGACCTTAAGAGCTAAATAGGAAAATCCTTTTTTGGTCTACTCCAGATTGTACCTTGGAATCTGAATATCTCTGCAGAATCGCGTGCTTCTAACTGGAGTATTTAGATCTTTCTTGAAATTTATTGAAATGTAAAAAAGAAAAAAAAAGTAGATTTTCTGGGCCTAGTCTGTTCATAATTGCATGATCAAACCTGACAAGTTGTCCAACTTGAAAGAAATTAACTGAACTAGTCCACACTGCAGTGCAGTGGCTGAGCCAATCGAAAAGTTTCATGTTTATTGACTTTTCTATCAGGTCAACTACTGCAGTGTGGATGCACTCTCTCCGCTTAGGCCAAATTTGACCTCCAGATAATCTGAGATTGCAGCGTGCGTACAAAGGGCCCTGGCCGACAATGGCTCTTTGAGCTGAGCTCATGCATATTTTCAAATCTTCATTGGAGATGCCATATTTCAGATTTTTTAGTCTGCTGCAAGGAGTCTGGAACGAGCGACGTTTTCTTCATTTTGATTCAAAAGGGCGGAGTGGAGTGATCGGTCAAGAGCTGTACACACTAACGAGTGTATATTTGAAGATTTGCAAGTTTCTACCAGGTGACTGGACTAATTATATGGCCGTATCTCGGTTGCCCCAAAGAACAGTGCCATGTTTGTGTGGCTGCTATCCACGGGGGGGGGGGGGGTTCTTGGCCAAATTTTGGGCAGCAGGGGTCTGCCGCGAGCATATTCAAAATGGTACCGTAGGCTAGACCAATTTTTACGAAAATGGTACCCTTGGCTAGACCAATTTGACCATTTCCTGTACCAATTTGTCAAATGTGTACCAAATATGATATCATGACCGTTCGCAAGACCAATATTGTCAAAAATGATACCCTTTGCTATACTAGAAGTCCGAAAAAGTATACCCTTGTTCGCGGCACATCCCCAGGTACCTTTACTATGGAAGAACCCCCCCCCCATGCTGCTATGGAGGAGCTGCGACGTTAGGTATCACTTCTCTGCGCAGTTGCATATGTTAGGCTTCAACTTTGAGTTTGAGACCTTGTTTGAGTCAATCTGACAAGTGATTGCTGATTTTTGGCATGAGAAAGGCAAAACAAGTGGTCGCCTCAAAAACGTAAAATCAGGTAGATTTTGAAAGGAAGGGAACAACAGAAGTGGTTTTGAAGCAACCACTTGTCAGATTGACTCGAGCAAGGTCTCAAAATCTAAGTTGAAATATATCCATTGCAATTGTGCAAAAAACAGTATAGTTGAAGCTATAGCTCCTTCGCAGCTGTCTCACAAACGGGACACAGCTTTTTCGGGACCCTGTAGAAGCTTTGCATCTGGGATGCAGCACAGTTTTGAGTTAAGCACTGGGCAAGATTGGAGTGCTGGGGGGTCTAATTATGATTATTCTGGCAAGCATCAGCTGTTTCTTATTTAGGCACCAGATCAAACTCATCATCATAGAGACGGTAATCAATCAATTCATCTATTCATCAATCTAACGACATTCAACTGGTGGTTTATTCAAAATCTAGACTGTGCCTATTCTTCGCTCTCTTGCTAAAACACCATGCGAAGAATAACGTACCTTGCGGTCAATGTGCTTGGGGTATGTGTGGGAAAGTTTATTGTTTTGTCTTTGGCCTGTAAACGCTCGTGGGAAAAAGCTATAGTATGAAAAAATCACATGCTTTTGCTCTTCTCTTCCCCTTAGCTACAATGCTGGTTCCTTGTGCGATTACACGTATTTTTTTTATAAGAAACTGCCCATATGAAACTTAACTCTCAGATCGCCAAAAATTTAAGAAACTCCAGTACTGGGGAAATATAACAATTCATATTGATAAAGGAATTCCTTGATATATCTTTACTTTACTTTCTCTTGTTTCTTGTATCATATTACTCAGAACGCACTTGAGTAATATCTAAACATCGGAAAGTCTTAGAAAACCTAGCCTGCGTATGTTCACGAAGGCACATGAAGATCGTCATGGGAACCCCTAAGAAACTCGTTAGAAACTCTGAGTACTCGAAATCTGATAATTTTAAGAAACTTTCAGTACTGGCCCAAATTCTCAGTTTCTTATAAAAAAAGATGCGAGTACGCAGTTCTCAAAAGCAGTACAGTGCAGCCGAATCACTTTTCTTCACATCTGGTGATCAGTGCTCCAAACCAACATTGTTCTTAACTCATAATTTCTTCCTGAAAGCAAAGTGTCTCAATACTTTTGTCTAAGAAAGTAGCTTTCCAAACCTTTAAAATGTTTGATGTGAAATTGTATGACCTAGCTCTCTGAAATGAATGGCTTACCGTTGGATTTTAAAAAATCTGAAATATTTTCAATATTGTAAATAAGTTTTCATTTCATCTCATTTGATGATGTAACATCATCAAATTTCTAAATTGTAAACCAGTTAGTTGGGTTTAAGACTTATGCTTGATAACACATTGCAGCATAAACTATAGTTTTCCTGAAGATTATCCTAAGTTTCTTCGATAAGTTTACAAATAATAATGATTCAATTTTTGTCGAAACTTTCTTGAATTCTTCAAAAAATTAACAACCCTTTAATTTTGAAAACATTATTTAGTATTATCTTTTGTTTATCAAAGATAGGTTTATTTTTTTTAATAATTCCTCCTTTCAGAAATAAATACCGCACCTAGAATTAGGAGAAAGATCTCAAAAATTAAGTTGAAGCCTCAGTACAATGATGGATTCAAAATTTTGAAAATTGATTGCATCATTTTCTTTGTAAAATTTTTCAAACAATGACTACTTTTTTTACTCACCCGGTGCATAAATTGAACGACTTGAAAGGAACTTTAGGTACTTTCTGCATACACGTATTCTCTTTATAAGAAACTGCCCATAAGAAACTCAGCTCTCAGATTTCCAAAAAATTAAGAAACTCCAGTACTGGGAAATAAAAGTTAAGAAACTATTTATTTTGGTAAAGGAAATCCTTGCATACTTTTACTTTACTTTCACTTGTTTCCTATATCATATTACTCGTAAGGTACTTGAGTAATGTCTAAACATTGGAAAGGCTTACAAAGCCTTGTTTTGAAATGTTCATGAGGGCACAGGTAGTGAACATGAAAATTGTTATGGAGCCCCTAAGAAACTCGTAAGAAACTCTGAGTACTCAGAATCTGATGATTTTAAGAAACTTTCAGTACTGGCCGAAATTGTTAGTTTCTTATGAAAAAATACGTGTGCATTCCAAATCTTTAAAAAGGTTGGTGTAAAATGTTAAAACTTAATTCTTTAGATTGAATAGCTTCAAAGACATTTTAGCTATATTGCTATAATTCTACCGTTAGACTTTGCAGAAATATTCAGTATTTTTTCAGAATGATGAAATTTTTCTTCCTTCTGAAGAATCCAAGAAAAATTTTGAAAAAAGCTTAAAACCATCGTAGTTTCTAAACATTTGGAGGAAACATAGTACAATTTTCAAGAACACGATAGTTTGTGAATGTCTACAATATGGTTTCCATCACAAGTCTGTCACTCTTCTGGTTTACCATTTGGAAATTTGATGAATTAAATATAACTAGCCAACAATTTCTTTCAAGCCATTCAATTGAAATAGGTCATAGAAATTTACACCCATCTTTTTACACCGATTTGAATATTTGGAACCTATGCTGGTACTTTCTACAGTTGAAGTATTTGATATCTCGATCATTTTCAAAATCACAGCTTTTGAAGGCTTCTATTTATGGAGCTTTAAGCGAGTTTCTTCAATTTTTGTTTTCGAAAACACTGAAAACGGTCAAGAACGTCGATGAAATTTTCTAAAGAGAAGACTCAACATGAATGGACAACGATAGAACGTTTTTGTGATGATTTGGGGATTTAGAAATTGATCAGTTATAATCCAATGCACGAGTGTTAGTTCTATGCTGGAAGGAATGTAAAAATACTTCCATTGATACCAAGAAACGTATTTCTTTTTGAAATTTCATTGAATTTATACTTTATACAGGTAATGCGTTCCTGTGTCAAGGTGGTTAAAAGACATACAGGGAAGCATCATGAGGCCAGCAAGCATGGCGTCTTGTCGAATTTTTGATTTTGTGACGGCTTGGGGCGGCACTTTATTGCAACTACCATAGAATGTCGCAACAGGCCAATAATCGTTGAAATAATGCTTAAAAAATGCAGAAGTTTACATAAATCAATTTCTAAATCCCCAAATCATCCCGAACACATTTTCTCTTCGTCCATCCATGTCGAGTCTTTGGAAAATGTGATCGACTTTTTATTATCGTTTTCAGTGTTTTCGAAAAAAAAAATTTAAGAAACTAGCTCTTAAAACTGAAAACAAAAAAATTTGCAAAAATCCTAGAATCTAATTCAGGCCTTCTGCTAAAAATTAAGTCATAAATCTTCAAAATCGGTGAAGTGTACGGTTTATCGCAAAAGTGAATAGTTTATTTTGGCGCATCCGGTATAACAAATGAATGGTTGAAATGCTAACCAACAGCATTCAGCATAGGTGTACAAAACACGACGTTTCGAGCGCATAGTTATTGTTAAGTTAAAAGTACTTCAGACTCTCTGAATCTGTGTTGTATTGAGAAATTTTCCTGCTTACCTTGATGCAAAAACGGCTTACAGATTCCTGCAAATGTAATCTCACTCTTCCTCTGCCTCCACTCACTCTGATATTCTTTCGAGAAAGAGTTGAGAACCGAAATCCAGCCTTTTATAAGCGAAATTTGCAGCTGTTCCCCTAATTCCATATCTCCGTTTTTTACATCGTGAATTTTAACTCACGAAGATCAATCCTTAAATTAGCAATTTTTGTAAGAATTTTCACTGATTATTTTAATACCCTCTGGATTTACATAATCTTCTTTACTCCCACCTCTCTGAATTTAAAACTTTGATATATCTGACCGATAATCAATTCTACACACCGCGTGCTATTGCTCTCTATAGCAATGGATCTTTCGCGCCCTTTCCTGTGGGGGCGTGCCACCTTAGCGTTGACCCTAAAACAGAACGGTCGTGGCCTAACAGAGGTGACTCAAAATATACACAATGGAGAGGGGTAAGATCAAAGAAGCCGTTTCGATCATATGCAGTCTTCAAAAATACGAGCTAAAATGATCGAATATGCGTTCGCCATTGGGCCTTAATTTGAAATAACCAAAATTGATTTGACGGAGACAGCATAGCCTGCATTTTCTGACATGAATATATATGGCAAATGCAAGCATAGGCGTAGGGGATGACCAACGCTTAGGGAGGGGGGTTGCTTATTTTGGATTTATTCACGAATGGTTCAGTGGTAGCAGTGAGTTAATACTGCCCTAATGAAGGAATTATGAATTCTTCCAATAACAGAAAAACGCCATCATTATTCAATTCAAGGAAAGTGATATTAGAATTTGAACCTTGTCAAGCCTTTTTTAAGCCCAATGTTTTATGATTCTTGATTCCATAATCCTGCTCGAAAAGCAACTAACTTTATAACCATTTTCTGTTATTCTATTTCAGGTTGAATGCTAATCTACAATTTCACTAAATTTGAGCCGAAAAGGTGAGCTACAATTTTCTATCGAATTTAGCAAGGGTTGAAAATTTTGAGGAGTTTTAGATTTTCCAAGTTTTTTTTAGCTTTTTAGGATTTTCAAGGTTTTGTAAAAGCTTTTCCGATAGCGTACAAGATTTGTGGAGTGAGGGTTGCCCTTTGAAATTTGCATCTTCTTTTTTGGAAAAGATAAACGTAATCATATATCGCTGCCTTTGAACCGATTTATTGATAAACTTCAAAGATATGATTTGATCGAGGGCGTGTAGAACGATCTCGTTTTCTCCAGCGTTGCGTAATTTAAAAGGTTCTTTACATTAAATTTTATCGAGAAGTTCAGTCCTATTTTCGAACCATTCTGGAACGCAAACATTTTATCAAATCTCATGTAAACCGAGAAAAATATGACCGATTTAAACCAACCAAATTTCATCAATTAACCTGACATGTTACTCACACAATTATAACTAATCTTAAGCAACTTGATGAATAGTTAGCAGATTATAGGTTCGAACATGTTTTGACTTTTTTTTACCATACAAAATAGCTTACTTTTCCCGTGTAAAGAATTTAGGCACATCAGACCTTTTTCTTTCTTCATTGAAAAAAACTATTTAAAAAAGCAGCAAGGCTAATAGTGGGAAAGGACTTACTGTGAGTGAGTTCCCACTACACTCATTTTTTTTTAAGAAACTAAGGTCCGGGGCTGGTAGGCAGTTTCTTAAATTTTTGGGACATTTTGCTACCACAAGTTTCTTACGTGTTTCTTATATCTTTATTGCCAGAAGTTTAGAGTTGATTTTGTCTTGTCTAAAGGGCTCCCAAATTACTTAGTAAATCTCAAAACGAGTAAATAACATGATTCGCACTCAAAATAATGTCCAAACAGTTGCTTTAACTGCACAATGTCACAATATTTTTGAGTTTGATTGGAAAATTAAAACTGAAAATTGCAGAAGTTTCTTAGCTTTTTCAATTCAGGTAGGGTTGTTTCTTAACTTTCGAAAAATTGAGCCTACCGTTTCTTATAAGCGGTTTCTTATAAAAATAAATGAGTGTATGTATGGCACTTACAATCAAATTTAAACTGCTCCAATGATAGTCGTAAGAGAGGGACAGCCCAGGAGCAGACAATATTCGCCAGTATTTCGGACCATCGATATTGCGAATCAGAAACCCAGAGCTGACAGCATATGCGCAATGTGTTGGGCGTTGGGGACTCTGGAGAGGGATCAGTAGCGGTAGCAACTGCTGTCGTTGTTGTTCTCTCGTCCGGGGTTCCTATTGCTCAGCATCATACTACTATGCTGGCCTGAAATCCAATGTGAAACGGATTCTAGTATTCATCAGTAATTTATCGTATTTGTAGCTTTATGTAGTTGTTGATTTAGTTGCTATTTTTTGCATGTCTTTATGTTAATGTCCACGGGGTAGTCATTGTCTTTTGCTCCTTGTGGTCCCGTCCCTGTAGTGTTATATAGTCTGTAAAGTAATTAGAAAGTATGGTAGGATATAGATGTAACTTGTATTGTAACATTTTAAATGATTATATAAAAAAAAAATATATTCACCATTCTGTAAGGCGCTTTAGGGTTTAACGAGCAACATCAACAACCCAGAGGTGCACACTTGTATAATGCAATCAGACCTCCAGCAAGTATAACGAACTTCGAATTGTTTACACATTATTTTACATTAAGAAGTGGTGGATGCAAGGAACATCAACGAGTTCAAGGACAGAATTGATCGGTTTTGGTTTGATAAGAAGTGCAAATCTGACTATGAATATAATATTTGATGAGCAGGACATAGCTTCAAGACAAATCCGTAAACTCGCACGTGTCGGGGATTATCCATTGTTCATCCATTGTTCTCTGTAGTTTGTTTGGTGGCTTCACCCAAACCACAAAAAAGTGACCGTTAAAAATCCACTTATATCCGAGCAATCGTAGAAGATATGAATGTTTGGTTTGTTCCTTAGTGAAGTACAAGGATTAATGCCCAAACAGCAACTTGCATTTTGAAAAAATATGAAAATCCTGTGTGATATCACCTTTAAAAAAACTGCAAAAATCATCGTTTTGTTTACATTTTGACGACGGAGCCCCTTTAACTATTGAGTTTTTGCCATTGTGTGTGCTCGTTTTGTTTTGTGTTTTTGTGTTTTCGTTCGTAACTCGCACAGTAGTTCATAAAAGGGGTCAGGAGTCGGAGAGGCTTGTTGAGACAGCTTTGATTTAACTAAATTCTACCTGCAGAATATGAACGAAAAATCAAATCTACTTGCTTTAGAGTTCATACATATCCATCTCGGTTAATTTCAAGTCGGTGGCAGTCAGCCTTTTAAACTTCTGACCAAGCATTTAAGATCTCTGCGTAGTGGACTGGGATATACCACCAGTCCAGGTTGGATGTATTTCTATATATATATGATAAAGTTGCCCTGATGATGGCCTTGTGGCCGAAACTAGTAAGCAGATAACTGAGTAAATGAAAAAAAGCGCAAAAGATCAACTCGATGCCTGCTCTCTGTAGATGTTGTCGATCTTCTTCATCGTTCACTTTATTTTCTATATATATATATGTATATATGTATTTCCAAATTGTCATTCCATAATTTGACCTCCCGAAAGTGATATTAAAGGATTATTCATTTATCATTCCATATCTTATCAGCACTAGAACCCACATGATCTATTTATTGTAAATCCATCTGCTGAACTGCTAAATTAGCTATGATGCAAAATCCTTTATGCACGGCTGGCATCCCCTTCATGCTTGAATGTATTAAAAAGTAATGTAGGGCCAAAAATATTTGATGCCCACCTGAGAGAAAAACGGCATAATACCGCCTGGTTTTCCGTCAAAACTCTGTTCTTTTCCGCAGGAAAAGGCATTTACCGGATACCGCCGGTAATTTACGAAATTACAACTTTAAGTAAATACGATGATTTTAATAACCATTAGTCATTGAATCGTTTTAAGCTATTAAATATTTGAATATTTGCATGCAGACAAATTTGAACTGAACTGAACAGAACAGAACTGGAATTGAAACTGATTGGGAAATGATTGACGAATACTCTTAACTAGTAGATACAGTTCTGCGTTGAAACATGGGTAGTTAGACACTGCTGGTGTGCTTCTATGGAGGAGCGCTGGATAATATGTATCTGCGGGGGAAATTTTTTATAGTACTGCGGAGGAGATATCGGAAGCGATATTTTCGTTCTTTCGATATATCCTCCGCAGTACTGCAAAAAATTTCCCCCGCAGATACATAGTATCCAGCGCTCTTCCATAGAAGCACACCAGCAGTGTCTAACTACGCATGGTTGAAATAGCCAGGTTAAGTTTAAAATAGATGAAAAACATGCGAGTAACATGGTGAGCAGTAACTACGATATATCTCAGTATCTATGCCAACAATCTGCAGCAGGTTAGATTTCAGCTTCTGTTTTTGCATTTCAATTGCCAATGCATAGGCCTACTTCACAACTTGTGATAACATTCGCAAAGATATCAGTGAGAGATAATCACTAACTCAGATTACGATTCCCAGATTAAATTTCTAAGCAATCTCGTCTCCAGAGTGAGTTCGTTGCTCTTCCTCTACTCTGGGATACCAATGGCCGTTCTATCGGTAGTTCTATGGCCGTTCAATTCGATTGGTTATTCGAAAACGATATTGGGTGCGCCACAATAAACTATCCACTCTTGGCAGTCCACGATAAATCGTACACTGCGTCGATTTTGAAGAATTATGACTTAATCTCTAGCAAAAGGCCTGAATTAGATTCTAGGATTTCTGCAATTTTCTTTATTGTTTTCAGTATTTGCTTTCGTTTCTTAAAATTTTCGTTCTAGAAAAGCAACTCTGATTGAAAGGTGAAAGAAATACCCCTTGAGATGAGAGTTTGCAAATAAATACATTTATAAATATATTAAGTTGAATCTCCAGACAGCCGTCTGCAAGAACTAGGAGTATTTAAGCGCGAGTGAAGCGAGCGCTTTACTTTCCTAGTCTTCAATGTTATATGAGCTAAATATTTTGGAGGAAAAAGAGCAGGGACTAAGGATTGTCCGCTCCAAAACTTCCATAGGGCCTAATTCGACTTGAATATACACTAATATAAGATATTCACAATCACCACTGCATTTTGAATCCACCAAGGCAGGCGCCATCTGGTTCTATAAAGTTTTTGGGTCACACAGTATTTTAAGCCAGACGACAATCAAGTCACTATGCTCGCTCCGTCATAAGTGACCCTTACACCATGACAACCAATTAGTGTAAGTTGGCCTACAAATCCAACTTTAGTGTCATAATTTGGAAAAAGTATTTGAGAGAAAAGAACTGAATCTTAAGCCGAAGAAAACCAGAAATGTCTCAAATCAAATTGACCTTCTAATCCTGGGATTTCCTAGAAGGTGGTCTCCATATCTATCAATCCAATTGGGACTTTTGTTGCTTATGTCAATGTGTAGAGCCAATCTTCTTCCTAAGGGTATCTATTGTTATCAACACGAGGCTATCTCTCAACAACCTTGAAGGTGTTGTGGCGCAGTGGTGTAATCCTCTGACTTTGCAGCCAGGACAGTCAGGCGGACAGGGTTCGATACCAGGTAGAGCCCCACCATTTGGGCTTCATGATAAGGGGTCGCGGACTCGATTAGATCTTCTCTACTTCTGTGATCTCAGCGCTTGGTGCTAAAAACCGCAACTTCACCTTCACCTTCACCAACCTAGGTGAATTTCCTTGTATGCAACAGCCAATCGCTTTGAATTAAAGCGTCTATAACAAGCAGTTGATTGTACTGTTCAAAAATGTGAGTCCTCTTTTAAGTTAAGGCGCTTTTAAGATGCAGTGTTGCAGTGTTATGAGTGAGTGCAGAAAAGTTTAATAATCCAACTTTGCAGCATTGCCGAGCTTTACTTGTATCTGGAATGTGTACGCAAAGAGCGACATTGCAAGTATGATTTCAGCTCCCTTAAGATGTCGGTTAAGTACCAAGTTTGCAAAAATGACTGCAACAAATTTGAACAAATCCTGCAGTGAATCTATATCTCAAATAAGTTTGAAACATGACAAATAAGAAACTACCGGATGAGTCAATGAAAATAATTTCCAGTTGAAAAGTTAAATCTAATTTTAAACTAGAAACCTTTCTGACTAAATACCTAGCTTACGAATATTAAAAAGTACTGAGTAAGTTTAGATGTAGTGACCATACACTTTTGATTGAGGTGGGAAGGCACAGAGGCCTACAAGTGGAACAACGTCTCTGCAGAATATGCCAGTTAAACCTAGTCGAAGACGAATTTCACTTTTTGACAATATGCCCAGCATATCATAATTTAAGAGTTGGCCTACTATCAGCTGCGAACGTCGAGCTATCAGACCCAGAGACACAGTTTTCCAATATTATGAGTAGCGAAAACACTACAATTATTACATGCCTGGCTAAGTTTATTATGGATGCTAACAAACCGAGAGACTCACTCCAAACTGCGACCTAGATGGGCCCAGCTTGGAGCTTCCAAGACGCCTAAGCCCCCCCGGGGGGGGGTACTTGACTAGGGAAGTGACGGGGGTGTGTGGAAAACCTCTCCATACCCTGCACCCTGTCGCATAAAAAATAGGCCAAAAGTATACCCTGTCGCATAAAAATTTTGCATCTCAAGAACGCAATTTTTGCTTGTGATACCCTGTCGCATAAATTTTTTACCTATTATAACACCCTGTCACATAATTTTCGTTAGAAAAGGACACCCTGTCGCATAATTTTTACCGTAAAAGGGCAGCCTGCTGAGCGGCACATCCCGTCAGGTCAAGTATGGGAGTACCCCCCCCCCCCCCCCGGGCTAAACCCATTCTTTTCATTTGTCGTTCCACACTTCACGACAGTTTTATTTGATTCATTTTAGTTCATTTCTCTCTTATTTTAGTTCACATTATTGTTATTGTATTTTGTATTAGTTTCATTGTGTCAGTTTATTTAATTCAGATTAGTTTATCTGCCATGCTTTAATATTAGGTAGTGCATAATGCCATGATGATGATGATGTTGAAAAGCCACTGGTCTGAGGATATCAAGGTGATAACTTTGGCAAGTATGTTACTCAATAGATATGTTGAAATGAATTTTAAAATTTACCTGACTGAAATCAGCTACTTCGTTCTGAAATTATGAGGGATTTTCTCATGAAGCCCCTCCAAGAAACCTCCAAAATGGAAATGGCCCTTTCGAATGTCAGCAGCGCCATTTTTTCTACCGTATACTGTGCTTAATCGCAGCGCTGGCCCTAGTGTACAGTCAGCCATAGAATCATTCAATTTAAATTGAAATATAGAAGGAAAATTTGAACGTACCTAGCCGCTTCAGAGTTGTAATAGATATAGAGTTTTGCACCCTTGATGTTGTGGATGCCTTTCTTGACCTCTCTTCTTAATGAGCCTCTTCCGTTACCGCGTAAGTTTTCATTTTATTCTAAATTCTTTAACCACGATTACCCCGTCAATCAAGAAAGACTGCTTTTCAGGGGGCCGTGCATAAAATCTTACAACTTAAGGGGCTGATTATATGAGAGTTTTCAGCCCGTTTGTAACTTTAACCGGGCTGAAATTTGAATCGATTATATGGTGCTTTCAACCAAGGCTGAATCCGTATTTTGTGAGGGAAATCATCTCAAAAGGGAATCCGCATGCTCCATTTATTTCAGCCCGGTTAAAGGTTATGGTTTGCGATTATATGGAAATTATCAGCCCGTTTGATCGAGCTGAAAATCCTAGCCCGTTTGATAAAAGTGGGCTGAAATTTCAGCCCGGCAGACCGGGCGGAATCTTTTATCATGTAATCGCAACTTTGCTTTTGCAACACTTTGACCACAACACAGGGCTGAATTTTCAACCCGGCTAAAGTTACAAACGGGCTGAAAACTCTCATAAAATCTTACAACTTAAGTTAAGTTCTATAAAGTAAAACCATGTTCTAATTACAATAATAAATAAATGATAAAAAGAAAATAATTTATCTTAAGCGTCAGTTGCGGCGTTTCTGACAGGTAATCTGGAACAAAAAGCCTTGCTTCTTGTTAATGTCTAGGACATTGAATAAAATAATTAAAATCTGCTATGTGTTAGTCAGGGCAAGGTCTAGCTGTGTTAACCAATCCGTATAACTGTTTACGAACTTTAAGGACTTTCCTTAAAATGAATTTTTTACTCTTTTGCCATAAGGGAGGGGGGGGGTGCTGAAGGGCACGGCGGATCGGCGCATCTTTCAGAAGACAAGAATCGTATTTCGTATTGGAACGATTTCTTTGTCGGATTTTTGTATTTTGTTTCTCAAGAATTTTTCTAAAAAGGTATTTCGGCTTTCACCACCCTTTTACACGGATTGTTGAACCTTTTCTTTGCCAATGAACAATGTCTTGTACTAGAATTCAGTCTCTCGTGTCCCTTTTTCCATCAGATTCAGATACCAATAAAATGACTGCGGATTGCTTTAGACAAACTCAGCACATACTGCGATATATTTTTCCGTGCTGTATGCGGTAGGGAAGTAGGAAGTAGGAAAGTCAAGAGATGCACTGTCTGCTCTGAAAGTACCTGACATTGTCCCATTGAAAGTGCCTGTTGCTCTGCATAGTTTTCATTCAGTTCTTTTTCATATTACTTCATTCAAAGTATGCTGGAAAGATATCTTGCTATCAGGGCCGAAGCCAGTGGGGGGGGGGGGGGCTGGGGGGTCCGCCCAGAAGGTCATTAGTCGGAAATTTTACTCCACCTGTCGGATTTTTGTTGTTGTTACAGGCCCACATTTAGAAGATTTTACTGGGAAAATGATGCATAGAACATGAATTTATTGTCTTTCGAGGATAAAATTTGACATGGATTTTGAATCTACAGCATTTTTTCCTTCATATTATTGACCAATTTTGAAAGCTGCAACGTTGAAACTACAAAATAATTCCAAAATCTAGTCATTAAAGGAGCACATCTGTCCTTTGGTGCATGTTTTAACGTATGTTCCTAAAATTAGGGTTGTTACTGTTGTTGTTGTTCATTTTAGAGCGTTGGAAAATTTTGGTTCTTTGCCCCCCTAAGAATTAAGGCTGGTATCGGGCCTGCTTGCTATGAAGTTAATTCAGTCCTACTATGCAGGCATGTGATCCCTCCTACTTTAACGTTCATATCCGAAGGGCAATGAAGTAAGTTGCTTGATGAGGCATTTGAAAGTACACCCATCAAGATTTTGACCGCACACGACCGAACTTAACGTTAGTTACCTAACGGAAATTGTATAAGCCGCTCATTCTGTCACTCACCCCACTTGGCAAGAAAGACGAGAGAGAGAGAGAGAGAGTTATGGGGTAGCCGAGAGGCTTCTAATTCTGTGCGTAAAGGGCCATGCTTTGCAATGGGCCTTTAAAGGGCCAAATCAGTGTGACAGTGTCCTTCTTGCCACAAGTTTACATTCTATTTGCGTCAAAAATCGAAAACAGGCAAATTAATCTAATAAATTCAATTAGTGACGGAAAATAATCAAAACTTCAACAAAAGCTATCTTCTAACTTTGAGGAAAGTAGCCATAACATAGAATTGCATATCTTTCTTAGCTGGGTGGCCTGGTTTCAACGTTGACGTCGAATCTTCGCTGAACTTTAAATCAATCGTGAAAAATTTCATCTCCATTTTTCAACGGAATTACTCAAAGGAAAGTTTAGGTAATTTGCCATAAAAGAGTTAATTTTTTGTATTATCATTATTTCAGAATTCAAGCATTCTTCACTGCCAGTTTTTTTACCCTATCTGAGCTGGAGGGTGGATGCCGCTCCCTGCTACATTTATGTTTACACCTTTACACCGTTTTCCATGTATGCAGCAGGCCTCTGAGATTTTGTAAGTTTAACTTTGTATTATAGAGCAATAAAATTGTAGCAATTTGGACATTCTATTTTTAGCCTTGTCTCCATAGTTTCCAATTTTTCATACTGCACTCTGTGGAAAACATACTTTGTATCTCTCTTAATCATGTTTAATTGGTCTAATTAAGTCTAAATTATGAATTTATATATGTTTTGATCTATATCTTTCATTTCCTTATAAAAAGTCAAGTTTCATGACCTTTTGGCAAGCTTTCATTTAAATGACGTCATATGACATCATAATGATCATCATGCTCTAGCAACAACAACAACATCGCTAATTGGATTATGATTTTAAATCTTCATTTTTTATATAATGAACTACCTTTGTGCCAAATTTGGTTGCCATATCTCTTATGACAACAGAGATAAACTGGGGGGAATCCACCCCCAGGCATTGAGTGTTTCAAAGCGCCCAGGTCAGATAGGGTTAAGTTGCGATGTCATAACCATGAAAGATAAAGACTATGTCATACTACCATACTGTACATATTGTAGACTTTCAACAACTTAATATTTTATTTAACATTTTATTGAATTTTTTTTTTTTTTTTTTTTTTTTTATATTCAATATAAAATTTTACAAGAACGAACTACTTAAGACACTACGTACAAGCTACTTTACTAAACTACGAGGACGATACCACGGAGTGCAAGAGACCGTGACAACTCCGCAGCCATTAACATAGAGAACATGTAACTAAACTAGAATTAAATATACGGCTACGAAAAATACACATAAACGATTTTTACTGATAATTACTAATAAGGTTCGTTTCACTTTGCATGTCGGGCTAACTTTGGGCAAGCAGGTCTTTATTTCCAAAATGGGTGAAATTGGAGATTCGATATCAGATTTGGATGGATTTGTGCCCAATGAGCCTAACATCCAATGTGAAACAAACTTACAAGCAAAAGAAATAGAGGTAAGGGGACTTGGTGATTATTAAGTGTAAAACAAAGGTTTAGAATTTCCTTAGTCAAACCGACCAGTTTGGTGAATGAAATTTAGAGTCAGTTCGAGAACATGTTTATTTACGTCACTAGAAAGGTCTTTATCACCATACAATAAAAGTTGTACCAGAACGTTGTTCGAGAGGGTGTTGATTTGAACAAATGGTTGTAATACTACTGAAAGGCCAGCGAGAAGATCTCGTCGTTGGATGCTAAATGAAGGACAAAGCAGCAAAAAGTGCTCCGTATCCTCAATACCGTCATTTGTAGGGCACATTGGGTTTCTGGTGTCCTTAAAGTTGTGCTTAAATTTGTGAAAATTTAATTTACTGAGACCGACTCTTATTTGGGAAAGATACGATAAACCTAATGGGTCATGAATCCCAAAGACAGGTTTTGCAGGGGGACGAATTATTGATAAAAGCTTTGACTTAAAGGCAGCAATGGACGGTGTAATCCTAATCTCAGGATCGAGTTTATTCCATTCAGTTATGCAGTTAGGATAGAAACTAGATTGATATTTTTCTGTTCTTGCCCTTAATCGCCCAATAACATCCTGATTGCGAAGGGAGTATTGCGACTGATGAGGTGGTGGAATCGGCTCCTTTGTATACAAGGGAGTGAGATTATTCATTATCTTGTAGAACAAAGTCATGCGTCTACTCCACCTACGGGAACTTAGTGACTCCCAACCAAGCTCTGCATAGAGTTTTTCACGCGATGTTCCCCTCCATGTTCCTGTTACAGCTAGAGCAGCAGAATACTGGACAGCCTCAAGCTTTCCATTAAACTTGGCAAAGCTTGGCAAAAATTTTATTGAATTGACTGCCCCCCGACCCTCCCCAAAAAGGTACTGAAGCTCTTTGAAAGGCACTGAAACTACAATCTTTCACAAAAATTGTGAGACTGCATCCCCTTCCCCCGCAGTCAATGTTGATTGGTGTGATCTTCGTGTAACTGCATTTAAATTTGCATTAAGACATTGCTTAGAACCACAACATTGACTGAGGGGGGAGGGGAAGTTACAGGGGCAAGAAAATATATGTTTTTTGTGATAGAGACAAGAGATTACTAATCTTTTTGGATTTGTTTTGTTGGTCTCAATATATTTGGTGAATGATTGTAGAGCCTCAATATAGCAAATTACAAAAAAGCTGCAATGTTTTGCCTATGCATTGCGAATTTTAGATCCAAATTTAAGTCGAAATAACTCACATGGAAGGAAGGGCCTAAGTTTCGCTGCTCAATATGTCTACCTCAATTCTTTGGTCTTTAGTGAAAGAAAACAACGGCAAATCCCAGCCAGTTGATTCACGAAAGACTTGCAAGGCTAGAGTTGATTCTGGTGAAACTATTTTTGGCTTTATCAATACTGCTCAGGGGGGGGGGGGTCGTTGGGGAAACTGGAGCGAAGACAAGGACTAATGTAATAAGTCTAACCCTAACCCACTTCTCGACGAAGAGTTTAGTTCTAGGTTCCTTGTAAACAGTCTCAAAACAAAAAAATAAGCAAATACGTGATATTCTTTATAACGAAGACAATGTAGCCAAGTAGCTATCTTGTATCTATAGAGAATATTGTAAATACTGATACGAACTGATAGGCTATCATAGGCATAGATAAGCTAATTTGAGATAAAATACTCGAAGTTTTGGCAGAGATTGCTATTTATAGACCGCGTCAAAACGGCGCCTCAGGGTTATAGTTTGCGTAAAAGAGTCTCCTAAAGCAGTCAAATGGGAGCTTGGCTTTGCTTTTCATGGACGCGATAAGCGAAAAGACGTGTAACTTTTTATCAGTGTGAAATTTATCAGTAGTGAACCACCTTAACCTATTGTGTTTTGTGTGTTTTAGGCCTATTTTTACTTGGTAGTAAGCAGCTTTATCGCTGGTCCATGAATTTAGAGTTTTTCAGTAGTGAGCCACATACAGTACAGACCCACTTAATGTTTCTGGTGCTTGGAATAATGGTGGACTGGCGCTTGTCGTGGTAACTGAACAGACGCCTCAGAGACATAGGAATTGGCGAGGGAATTGGAGTCACTGGGGGAATGTGCACCCCCCCCCCAACAACTTTTGTGCAGTTACAACGAAAAAGTACCCTTTTTGTTTAGGCAAATGCCCCTTTAGAACCTTAAAGGGAATAGACATAGCTATATCTCGTAGCCGCTATAAATAGGCTAAAGAAACGCCCACAGACCCATTGTTTCTTTACCTAGATAATGAAACCGGATGCGTCCAAATTGTCGAGTACAATAGACAATATTTTTTGCCCGGGCCAGCTTTTAACTATGTCGATTCCCTTTAAGCTTAACAGAAAATTGCCCTTGACTTTTTGGACTTTTTAAGATTGAACTTCCCAGAATATGGAAAAAAATCAATTAGGAATCTGACTTTCGATCAAGTAAAGACTCCTTTGCATTTAGCTTTTATTGCAATTTAGTTAGTTGACGCTTAGTATTTGAAACCTCTTCAAATTTGCTTTTCTCAAGCGAATGAAAATTAACTTAAAACCTGCCTTTTAAATTAAAGAAGATAGGAAACAGGTCAACTGAAGCATTTTCTGCAATTTGCGATTTCCACAGCTAGTTTAGCTTTGACGCCCAGCAAGTTAAAGGGGCTCCGTCGCCAAACTGTAAACAAATCTGATAACACTGCACGTGTCTATCGTTCTCCGTCGTTTTCTGCAGTTTGTTTGATGGCTCAAGCCACCAAAAAATGCTCGTTAAAAATCCACTTATATCCAAGCAATCGTAAAGAAATGAATGGTTGGTTTTTTCCTCTGTAAACATAATGAAATTTTTCAAAGGAACAGCTCCAGCTTATACTGACGAAATATTCCACCCCAATCGACCAAAGCCGAGTGACAGGAAGATTCAAGTTTAAATTGAACCTTCCTTTTCGCAAAAGCAACACTGGCTAAAAATGCTTGTCGTACTTGAGGCCAAAAATATTGAATAGCCTATCTTCTGATTTAAAGTCCATAACTAATATCAACTCGTTTAAGCACAAAATCAAAGAAAAATTTTTTCCAAAATATACAGAGAGAGTAAAACGACGTTTATGTGTTCTACTAAAACCACGTCCTCTCACACATTCAGGATTCGGCCTTTATTGAAAAGCACATATTATATATAAACTTTTTTTGCAACAATCTCTAAGGGGACCATTATGGAAATAAGGTCAACTCGATCTTTTAATGCTATCCCTGCCACTATGATTGAATGTTTCTTAATTCATATTCAATGTACTGTTATGTAAATTGCGTATTTTAATTACTCTGTATTATTTTTAAATTGTAAATATTTTAATTTCGTGGTGACTTCAAACATACATAACAAACATACATACATACATACATACATGTGAAAAACAAAGATTTTCGCCAAAATGACGCAGTTAATTTTTGAAAAAATGGTAAACGTCTGTTTTATATAGCTCATCAAAAAACTGCGAAATCACCGTTTCGACCGAAATTCTTGAATGATTTTACAACATTCCAAATGTGCTGTTAGCTCTTTTATTTAAAATTTCTGCACCTCTTGTGATCCAGAATTTCTGTAGCTGGTAAAGTAACTTTGGTAGACTAGACTAGTTTACACGTATAATTTTTGATAATTTTCAAAATTGAATTTCCTTCCAAGGCTCCAAGAAGAAGGAAAAAATCAACTGGAAATTTTAGTTTTGAATGAAAGAACTCAATAATCTAATCAAAAATTCAAAATTTAAAGGAAAAAATATGTCAGAAGGCTAACAAATTTAAGTGATACCGGGAGAATATTTTCGAAATCTTATTAGCACGTCCGACAAAAAGATTTGGATGACTAAAATTAAGTTAACTGGATAAGGAGGTCTATTTCTTTGTGCGATCAAGTAGGTTGTTCTCGGCTTTTTGGTTTTTGCAGATGGCAGAGACATTACAAGGCTGGGGAAATAATTTTATTAATCGGCCTGACTTTTAAGAGCGTAAAAAGTATTGAAAATTCCAACATCGTCTAATCAATCGGCCTAAGTTTTTGAAGCTATGAGAATTGTTGTGATGGCTGAAGTCTGTATAATAACGTAATAACTAAGAAAACAGATTGATTTTCATGGAAAGTGATGAAAACGTTTCTATGACGCGTCTAAAATGGAAGGAAAATATTATGTACGAATCTTCTGGATAAGAATATGGGTACGGAATTATTTGCAAGGAACTCAATAACTGCTTTCATATACGCTTATCAGATGAGAAACTGGGATTTGGAATCAAAAATGATGTCCGTCAAGGTTCTATTCTGGGCCCAATTCTGCTCTCAGCTTCTATAATCAACTCTAAAAAGGCAGTTTAAAGCGTGCATGATTAACTTCACCGTGATTTTTGTCAAGCCTTAATGCAAGCATTTCTTATCAAGCAAAGCATATACTACACAGCATTATTGAGAAGAATTGAAATCACACGTGGCCTACCCCAGGGTTCTATTCTGGGCCCAATTCTGCTCAACTTCTGTAATCAACTTGAGCCACTTCACTGTGATTTTTGTCATTTTTGTCATTTGTGACTTTTGTCTTCGTGCAAGCATTTCTTACCAACCAAAGCATCATTGAGAAGATTTGAAATCACACGTGGTATACCTCAGGGTTCTGTTCTGGGCCCAAATCTTTTCCATTTCTTTGTTCGTCTTTAAAAAGACGTCGTTTTGAATAAACATGTGCAACTTCATCGTGATTTCTGTTAGGCCTCCATTTTAACATTTCTCAGCAGGTAAAGCATTTTTACACAATATAATTGAGAAAATTTGTGCCAAACTACATCATTCCTTGATTTACTTGGTGTGGCAGAGAAATAGACCTTTTAGCTATTCTGAAAAGAATCGGAATCGAACGATATTTTGCTACATTTTGTGATAGAAGCTCTAAAGGCACTCGATCGAGCATAAGAATAACGCTGGATCCAGGCTCTTTTGTAGAATAGCTAAAAGGTCCATTCTCCACGTACCGAGGACACTAACTATTACTGACATCTAAGCTGCAGCCACGGTAATTTAGTGTTTAGCGACAACACAAAATTGTTTTCATGCAGCATGAATTTAGGGCACCTTTACAAACAAGGCTGCAATGCATGCCGGTTAATCAAGGACCTTTAAACATGGACTCATTACATAAGTCCCTCTAACATTCGCTGTTGTTGTTGTTGATATTGCTAGCGACAAGTCTGCAGGGGGAGCGAAACAAGAGACTTTATTGGAATGAGTCTACTTTAAACCTATGAATTTTTTAATGATACATTCTTCTCCACTCTGACTGGAGTCCACACTCTGACCAATTCTACCATGCGCAATGAGAAACGTATAATGTACTCACAGGCCGAGTGTGTTTTTTGTGTCAATTCTTCTCTGTCGTTGTCACCTTAACTGACTGCGCCTGGTGCTTCGCAGTGAATTGCCTTGTCACTTCCTTCGCTTTCCCCCTCGTTCCCTTGTGACAAGACAATCCACTGCGAAGCACCATGCGCAGTAAGTTAAGGTGGCAACGATAACAAATTGCACAGAAGAATTGACACAAAAACACGTTCGGTTTGTGAGTACATTATATGTTTCATATGTTCTTTATTGCGCATGATTCTACCCCCAGATTACCTCAATAATAAGTGACAGAAAGGTTAAGTTCCATTTGCTAGCTTCTACCTGCTCATTTAACTTTCTGTTTTGCTCTAATGTGCACCCAGATAAGGAGAAAACTAATTCCTTATCATATTTGTGCCACACACAGTGTCTCAACCATGATATGTTATTGAAATCTTATTTCGTTAAATTTAGCTTAATGTTTCAAATCCATCTTTTATTCTTTAGATAATTTGTTAGCTTTATATAGGTTAAACCACTGATATCGTCTGCCAAGCTAATTCTCTGATTGGATAACAAGATAAAGGCTGGTCACTTCAACAATTGGTAGTCAGACGCTAGACTGACTACGTAAGTCCCTCGTTTCCCTGTGCTCTTTGACCTGATGATGTCGGTTCGGTCAGCAGAGACTCGTAATATTTCTCTAACAAACTTGAACCCATTTAGGCCCTCACACACAAGAACTCAAGGATGTAATCTTCTTGCAAGATTCCACGAATCCCAATTTCATTCAAGCTTCAGTCAACTGTGTGAACTTTAAACTTCCTAAGTATGTTAAGTTTTCGTCATTAACTCTGTGCGGAGTTGGATTTTTGCTGCAATTCTTTCTCTGATTTAACCATCTCCGAACATTTCCAACATTTTAAGTGAACCATGGAGATATTAATACCATAGATAATAGGCTTTTAGCACATGGGGTGCTCCTCACTCCTTCATTAGTTTATCTATTGAAAGAGCTCCTCCAGAAATTCCTAACTTACAAATTCCCTTGAAGTTATTTCGTTCTGTACACAGTTGCTAAATATCATTTTTATGTTGTTAAATATAGTAGTTGTTGTTGTTGTTGTTTGATAGAATTTCTAGGCTCTGGAATTTAGAAAAATGAAACTTGAACCAAGGGTGTTAGGACACGAACGTGTTGATTACATATTTATTTACCTTGTTTTGATCCTTGTCTTGATTTCTTGTCTTCTCTGCTTCTCTGTTTCGTCTTCAACTGGCGTGCAACTGACCAGTTTATTAGGCCCAAATGCCAAGTGCACTTTTTTCAGTTACAGGGGAACTTCCTGAAAATGAAGAGGCACTTCTTTGTCTATTTCAAAATCTAGGGGCACTTGCCCTCAGTACCCCCGGTTCTTACGTCTATGGTCGCCGGCGTGCTTACATGCTTCTGCGGAGAAAAATTGTTATACTTCTGTGGAGGACTTCCTTCATAGAGGCCATAGAGGTGTAGAATTCCATCCGCAGAAGCGTAGAAATCCTCCTCCTCGCAGAAGCACACCTGCCGTGTCTACTAACTACCAATGATTTAGCCAATTCCGTTTACACAGTTGGCATAGAAGTATTAAAGATTTCTTTAAATAGTCTACCCTGTGTACCAGACTCTCAAAAATGGCCTTTTTTATTGATTTTCTTGAACAAATACATATCAGCATCGATGCTCTCAAAATACGGTTCTTGATCTCTAGAAAGACATCTGCAGTACAGGAGTGTCCTCGAAAGATGACGAACAGAGGGGCAAACCACTCCCTAGAAATCTCGTGCATGTGTGTTAGAAATCCTCTCAAGGGTGGCACCACGGGGTGGACTGGGGTGTCCATGTCCACCCCACTTTCCTCAGGCCAGCATTTACTCCTGAGCAAAACGATATAAAAAACATCAGGTACCTTTTGGCAATCTTTCTATCTCTTGTTCATCTCACTTTTTCAGGGCCGACGCCGCTCCTGCCTCTCGATCTCCCAGAAATCTCGAACACTTTTCAGGACGTGATATACCCCTCGTGAGGGATATGAATAAGATAATTATAAGTCAGCTACTAAATTAAAATATGAGCTCCTTTCTTCGCTAGGCCATATTGAAGTAAACGAAGAGAGAATTATCTTATGACATTTCGAAACTGTTCATCCCTCGAGCATGAAAATTGATCTCACTGTAAAGTATCAAATATTCCAAGAATTTCTGTGAGCTGGAAAAATGACCTTACGATAAAGTACCTGAATATTTCAAGAATCTTCTTTCACACTCTTACAGTGGTTTGTCCAAACAAGGGATGTGTATGGTGGCCCACAAGTGTCAAGGCAAAATTCTTTCCTCAAGGCAAAACTTTCTCTTCTCAAGGCAAAACTTTCTTTCTCAAGGCAAGACTCTTTTCTCGAGGAAAAACTTTCCTTCTCAAGACACAACTCTTTTCTCGTGGCAAAATTTTCTTTCTCAAAGCAAAATTCTCTTTCTCCAGGCAAACTTTTTTTCTCAAGGCAAAACTCTTTTCTCAAGGCAAAACTCTCCTTCTCAAGGCAGAATTTTCCTTCTGAGGCAAAACTGAAGGTGAAAGTGAAGGTTACCGTGTTGTGTTTAGTGCCAAGCGCTGAAGAATTTCGGTAAGTCAGGGACACGCTGCAGATGGGTAGCATAAGAGTCCCATGGAAGATCATGGCAGACGTCCTCATGCGTTGGGGTGTTGGGGTGCAGTTGTGTCATCCTCTGCCTTCGCAGTCAGAACAGTCAGGTGGACAGGGTTCAATCCCACACGTTGAGCCCCACCACTTCAGCTTCAGATGTGACACTAAACAGTTAAACCAAAACCAAACTTAAGTCTGTTAAAAGTCCAGGAACTTTGTACAGTATATCATTTGTCCTTGGGTGCTTCATTGCTGCGCAATACATTTCCATGCCCCACATGTTTTTCTCATGTAACTATTAAACTAAAAAACAACAGCAAATTAAGTTTTGTCACCTCAAATGCTCCAGGCCGTATAACGTACTTAGAACTGAAAATTATAATGTAGGTATCAGCAAACAAAAACTTATACACGTACAGTATTAGCTGACCATTTTGGATGATAGTGTCGCTATCGAAAAGCAAACTCGTTTTTTGAGAGACCAACCTGTCGCATAGACGTAGGAACCGGGAGGCAGTAGGTGTATGTGCCCCCTCAAGATTTTGCAATAAACAAAGAAGTGACCCTTCTATTTTCAGGAAGTACCCTTTAGCTTAATGGGGAAAGTGCCCTTGAAGTGTCGTTCCTCCCCAAGCATGAGATGCTTCCTACGTCCCTGACCTGTCTCCTGTTAACCTGTAAGAACGGGAACACCTTAACACGTACGACAGACACAATGCAGTTTTATTTCTTGGTTCAATTTAGTATTTAATGAAAGTTTGGAAACGCCAAGCTGTTGTGCAATTTATATGAAAAGTGATTGTGAGTTTTGCAAAATGGATCATTCGGTTTTTTGCTTCTTGAAGTAAGGAGAAATCTCTCTCATTTCAAACTCTATTTTTTCATACTATAAATACTATATTTTGCACTCTTAATTGGCATTGATTTCGGTCAAATACATTGTGATACTTTAAAGATGAAATCCATGCAAATATCGTACCCATCTTGCACCCTTCTAACCTTCAGGCCAGGTTCCCGTCGCCACAACCATTCCAACATAACATTGATACATAAATCCCACCTTTGCAGACATGCAGCTGTTCTGTCCCTTTTCTTCAAATGAAATTAAATAACACAAACTCGATTAAACTATAACTGACCCATGTTGCCCCCTCGCCCCTATTCATTGATACATAAATCCCACCTTTGCAAACCTGCAGCTGTTCTGTCCCTTTTCTTCAAATGAAATTGTAACACGAACTCGACGAAACTGTAACTGACCCACTTTGCCCCCTCGCCCCTATTCGCCACAACCAAGCAAATTTCTTAGCATTGATACATAAATCTTACCTTCGCAAACCTGCAGCTGTTCGGTCACTTCAGCTAAGCTTCATTCAGCAACTGAGATCTTTACATGAATGAGTTTTTGTATCAACTGACAATCTCCGTCCAATTCATTCAAATAAATACAATAAGCCTTGTTTACTTCTTAGAGGTTTCGTTTATTTGGCGTTGATTTCTCACTTGGCAAGCCTAATAAGAAAACGTTGGAAAACCGATAGATTGGAATGAAGTAACTCTTAACCCTTGAATGGAAGTAAGCTCAACTTCATTGATGGGCGAACTGAATATACGCAATGCTAATCAAATACAGTATTGCAGATTACAGTTTTTGAGAGGAAATATTAAGATAGAAATTCTTGATAATAGCCGTTGCCAGCAGAGACAGGTCACTGAGGTTTTCTTTTCTCTTTTCTTCATTCCTCTCACAACAACAACAACAACAACAACAACAACAGCAACAGCAACAGCAACAGCAACAGCAACAGCAACTACGACAAGAAGAAACAAAAGGACTTCTCAGCTTCCTCAGACTGCCATGCTAGGTAGAATTGTAAAGAAAAAAAAGAAAAAAATCATGTTTTGGAATCAGATGAATTAAGCCATTTACGCGATATTTTAAGTAATCTAATAGAGATGAGATGATATTTTAAGTAGTGTATAGATTTTAAATTTAAGACATCAGCTCTCATTCATGTTCTTTCTATAGTCAATACTTGGCTTTCAGAAGGCTGTGAATACGGAAAAAAATCATGTTTTGGAATCAGATGAATTAGGCCATTTATGCGATATTTTAAGTAATCTAATAGAGATGATATTTTAAGTAGTGTATAGATTTTAAACTTAAGACATCATCTCTCATTGATGTTCTTTCCATAGTCAATACTTGGCTTTCAGAAGGCTGTGAATTCCCATTGAGATGTGAATGTTCATTGTTGTCATGTAAGGCGGTGTCAAGTTTTGATCGATCAGCCCGCCCATTTTAGACTGAAGGATCTAGTGAGGTAAATTTCTAAGATATGATGAATCGTTCTGAGCCTCTCACGGTTTTGAAGATTATATGTTTGATGAATTAGTGCCAATACCATTTACACTTATGACGATGAGTCCCTTGTATCCCCTGCGGCAAACCTTGCTCGACAGGACAGCGCCATCCGAAGCATAGCCTGCGTGCAGCTGCAGACTCGACACTTCTTCTACACCCACTCAGTGTAGCTTTAGGATAGTTGAGTCTGCACGCAGGCTATCCGAAGCACTGTTGGCCGAAGCGCCATCTTGAAGTAAAAAAGCACAGTGATACAAGGATTCATCGTCATAAGTCTAAATACCATTGGTGAGAGGAAACAAGATGCTGGAATAAAATGTATATACTAATCATCTCTGTATCTGTAAATGTAAACATAGGGCTCAAATCTTTAAAAGGTTAGTGTAAAATTCTACGACATTCGTCTTTGAATTAAATGGCTTGGAAGGCACTTCAGGTTTTTGCTGTAAATCTGCCGTGGAACTTCATTGATATCTTGATTAGTTTCAATATGGTGGCATTTATCAAATTGGAGGCTATGACGTCATCAAATTTCTAAATACTAAACCAGAAAGCTACAAACTTTTGCTAGCCATCAACTTCATAAACAACATGTATTTTTTTATAAGAAACTAAGAATTTAGGCCAGTACTGAAAGTTTCCTAAAATTATCAGATTTTGAGTACTCGGAGAGTTCCATACAAGCTTTTTAGAGGCTCCATGACAATCTTTATGTTCACTACCTGTGCCCTCGTGAACATTTCAAAACAAGGTTTTGTAAGCCTTTCCAATGTTTGGACATTACTCAAGTACCTTACGAGGGCAAGTAGCTTCATGGATTGAAAATGAAACAGCAGCTTCCAAAGTCATAACTCTTGTGAAAATTCCGATAATCCTCGGAGAGTTCCACTATTTCTGACCTCACAGACGCTATTAGAGATCACCGGCCCCGGCCCCCCGGCCCCGGCCCTCGGCACCATGGCGCTCGGCCCTCGGCCCCCACAAATATAGGTATTTCTTTGTTTCATAGCTGTCTGGCTGTTCCCGCATTTAAAATGATCCGAACGGTGCCGTTCAATCGAAAAATCGCAATGTTCGAAGCCTCCAAGAGCTTAAGAAACTCCTTTCAAGTAAAGTGAGAGAACTTCGAGGGGCCGGGCAGTCATCTGAGTCTCGCAAAACAAGTTGAGTATAAACCACAAATGTACACACACCACACGCTCCTTCGCATACAATTCATGCGCCTTCGTAGTCAATCGAGGGAGTCACATTCCATATGGTTGCATTCTTTGATGCATTATTTACAAATATGTGGACCGCAAACTGTTCAACATAATTCCTTACTTTTGACCCTTGGAACGGACAGCTTTTCGAGTGGGTGACAGGACACCAAAGTGAAGCAACATGAAGTAAAGTGTACTTCGAAACCATAATCAAAACGGAATAATACTAATGTAAATGAGAATATTGAAGGTTCCTCTTGAAATCGTTTTTACGAACATTCTTTAAATCGGCGGGATCCCCTTGACTTTCAATAAATGTCTTGGACACAGGCAAGCACAGGTTATGAGAAGAAAGTGGAAAGAGGAATTAATTTCTTTCTCAACAAAGTGTTTGGAGTTTCCTAATTTCTTGGTAATGGTCATCTCGCCATCGGTGCGTTTAGTTTCTTAGAAAGAGTTACTTACAAACAATTTACTCTGCGTAATTTCGAAACAGGGGAAAGAGGGGTTTTCAGGGCGACAGTTAGCCAGAACGACTACGAAGGCGCATGAATTGTATGCGAAGGAGCGTGTGGTGTGTGTACATTTGTGGTTTGTTTAGGAAATCATACTCAACTTGTTTTGCGAGACCCAGATGACTGCCCGGCCCCTCGAAGTTCTCTCACTTTACTTGAAAGGAGTTTCTTAAGCTCTTGGAGGCTTCGAACATTGCGATTTTTCGATTGAACGGCACCGTTGGGATCATTTTAAATGCGGGAACAGCCAGACAGCTATGAAACGAAGAAATACCTATATTTGTGGGGGCCGAGGGCCGAGCGCCATGGTGCCGAGGGCCGGGGCCGGGGGGCCGGGGCCGGTGATTTCTAATAGCCCCTCACAGAAAGTATTTCTTACCTCACGTGAAGATACTTATCACTGCAAAATAGTAAGACAAAATGGCCGACCGCTGGTTTCAGTCATGAGGCAAATTTGGTCTTCTGAAGGACATAGCTCCATCATTTTCAACGGATTTTTACAGGGATGGTGGCAAACTTTAATTGAACATCTGAAGAGCACCATCATGCAAAATGTGGCGAGAATCTTTTGCCGTTTTGTCACAATCTTCCGACAAACGGGGCACAATTTTTTTGGGACACCCTGTAGTAGGCTTGAACTTGCTCTTGGTTTATAGCTATTGTATGTATATCGGTCTCACCTCAATTTTTCGATTTTTCTCCATTCGTCAAACATTTTAGTATCAAAATTATATATACCGGGTGACCCAGAAAAAAGTGACCCAACGCAATCTGTTCCAGAAAAAAGGGTAAGTGGCCGATTGAAATATTTTAAGCGTTGCTCTGTCGTTAAAAGACTGGTCTATATTAGAAGTATTTTTTGCAATTTTTTTTGGGCACGGTAAAGTTCCCAAATTAAGGATTTTGAGGAAAAGGGCTGGCTTGAAATCCTCAAAAAATCGTCCAAAACAGGGGATCGATTTAAAGCCATTTCAGGTCTTCAAAACAACGAGGAGCGTGCTTCTTTTTGCCTGAGAATATCTTTAAGTACCTAGGGACTATGAACTTGCTCTGAAGACTGCCGACTGGGTTGACTCTTCCCAGGTTAAAATGAAACACGCTCCTCGTTGTTTTGAAGATTTGAAATGGCTGTAAATCAATCCCCTGTTTTTGACGACTTTTTGAAGATTTTAGGCATGCCCTTTTTACTCGAAATCTTTAATTTTGGAAATTTACCGTGCCGAAAAAATTGCGAAAAATACTCATAGCATAGGCTAGTCTTTTAAGGACACAACAACGTTTAAAATATTTCAATCAGCCACTCACTTAATTTTCTGTTACAGATTGCGTTGGGTCACTTTTTTCTGGGTCACCCGGTATGTACATGTATATGTGTAGGCCTATTTTAAATAAATTGATAATAATGATAACAATAAAATCATGGGTGGCTACACACCGCAGTTGTGCTAAATTGCCGCAGCTTTGTTGTTTTGCGGAGGAAACACTATTTACTACTACAGCGGAGCTAGCGTAAAAGATTAAGAGAAAGTTCGATACCTCCTCCGCAGAAATAAAGGATCGTGCGTGAAAATGGTTCTTTAAAGCAGGATTAACCTTTGATACTATATCTGAAATTCAGTTGACAGAAAAATTCATGGCTAATGGACTTGAAAATAATCTGAATATGTTTCATATAGGATAATGCGACCTTTATTTAACAATTGAACTTTTGATAATATAACACTCGAAAACATTTCAATAAAGACCGCTCCCATTTCATATTACTTCTGTATTAAATACTCTATCAAAGAAATATTTAGATAAGTGGGTGACCACAATTCTTACGCGATGTTGTTCGATATTTCATTATATTCGATTGACAGCACTCTTAGACCCGGGGGGAGGGGGGGGGGGGGTTACTGACCATATGTACCAGTACAGGATGTGCCATTTTTGGGGTACCTTTTTTCCGGCTGAAAATAAATTTTAGGGTGTCATTTTTGGCAACATCACAAATGAACATGAATTTGGGGTGTCATTTTGGAAGAAAAACGCTTCAGGGTATTGAATTTGATCTAATTTCAGATACTTGGTTAGAATTTAGAATTTTGGTCACAACTTTAGGGTATCTATTTTGAATGGCCCGTAAGTTTTGGGGTATGATTTTACAATTTAAAATGGCACACCCCGTCATCCGCCTATTGAAGTTATCCCCCCCCCGGGCTCTTAAATCACCCTGTCAAACATACTAACCCTGCTGCCGAATAAATTAAAAAACCCCAATGATTCTGCACGCAACTGTGTAAAAACCATGCGACTGATGTCGGGCCAAACAATCAGGTTCATCAACTTTTGCAATAAACAATAGAGAGAATTGTGTTGCATGAACCAATCAGGTTCATCAACTTTTGCAATAAACAATAGAGAGAATTGTGTTGCATGAACCAATCAGGTTCATGACCTGTATAATAAACAACAGAGAGAATTGTCTTGCATGAACCAATCAGGTTCATGACCTGTATAATAAACAACAGAGAGAATTGTCTTGCATGAACCAATCAGGTTCATGACCTGTATGATAAACAACAGAGAGAATTGTCTTGCATGAACCAATCAGGTTCATGACCTTTGTAATAAACAACAGAGAGAATTGCGTTGCATGAACCAATCACGTTGATGGCCTTTGTAATAAACAATAGAGAGAATTGTGTTGCATCAACCAATCAGGTTCATGACCTTTGCAATAAACAATAGTATTTGAAACAAAGTTATCTTTTTACCATTTATCTAAGTTCTTCTCATTTTACATTTTTACCACCCCCTTTTACCCACAAAACAATGTTGGTTGACTTCTTGAAACGGAAAACATCCTAGCAACATTTTATCGGAGGTAAAAAGGGTTGTTCATTCGAAATGGTAAAATTTTACGTTGCTCCAATATATTGGGGCCTATATTTGGTCCAGGATTGCAGGCTCCAACGGCGCAACGACCCAAACATAGTCGTAGGAACAGGGGGCAATGGGGGGGGGGGGGCACGTGGCCCCAAGATTTTACAATAAACAAAGAAGTGCCCTTTTTATCTGCAGGACATGCCCCTCTTTGCTTCATGAAAAAAGCACCCTTGGAGTGTCGTGCCCCCGCCCAAGTTTGAGATGCTTCCTACGGCCCTGGACCCAAATGGGTGACCGTTCCAAAGTCGAGAAGTCGTGAACAATGGATATTTTCTTGGAAACCCTACATTTGGAAACCCTACATTTCCTATTGTTTCTATTTCCAACTACAATGTCTGGGTGATTGCTATTTCATACGTTCAGTTTCATATCTCGACGTTTCTCAAGTTGTAACACATACTCAAGCACAGAAGAGCTCTCAAAAGCTGAGAAAATACTCACAAAAATGAGCAAACGGGCGAGAACGCCTGAACATGAACAAAGAGATGATTTTACTCCCAAAAGGAGCCACCGTTCCAGTGGTGGTGGCCATGCTGGAAGCCCATCAACGAGTTCAACAGCTACAGCTTCGACAGTGGACTGGAAAATATTCAACGATCCTGTTCATGGTTCAATCAAAATTCATCCTGTCCTGGTAGCTATCATCGATACTCCACAATTTCAGCGTCTCAGAGACGTTAAGCAACTGGGTGGATCATACTGGGTTTTCCCAGGAGCGTGCCATAATCGATTTGAGCACAGCATTGGTACTTCCCATCTCTGTGGAAAACTTCTGAGAGCACTAAAAGAAAACCACAGTGATATCATAACTGATAAAGACGTACTCTGCATCGAGATAGCTGGACTTTGCCATGATCTTGGTCATGGTCCCTTCTCTCATGTTTTTGACATGCAGTACATGAAACTGGTTCGCCAAACCCCTTGGGAACATGAAGATGGCTCCGTTGTAATGTTCAAACACCTCGTTGAAAAAAGTTCAGTAGTGCAGAACGTCTTTAAAGAGTATGGCATTACCGACACGGAGAAGGAATTTGTCACAGATCTCATCAAAGGTAAATACCCAGACAAAGACAAAGTGGCACAAACATGCAATTTCGATGGCAAAGAGACAAAAAAATGGTTCATGTATGAGATTGTCGCAAACAAAAGGAATGGGATTGACTGTGACAAGTTTGATTATCTCATGAGAGATTGTCATTACATTGGCATGAAGAACAACTTCGACTGCACGAGGTACTTTCAGAATACCAGAATAATGCTTGTGGATCGTCAGCTACAGATCTGTGTGAGAGACAAGGAGATCTTTAACCTCTATGAGCTGTTCCACATAAGATGGTCCTTGCATCATCGTGTCTACCAGCACAAAACAATCAAAGTGGTGGAAGAAATGCTCTGTGAGGCCTTAGCAAAGGTGGACAAGAAGTTCAACATTTCAAAAAGCGTTGATGATCCAGAAGAATACACAAACCTGACAGATTCCATCATCTTCCAGATCCTCAGAAGTAAAGACAGGTCCAAAGAGGTGAACGATGCCCAACAGATTTTGAGAAAAATCCAGACAAGACAAATGTACAAATTCTGTGGTCAAGTGAATGCATTTCAAGAAGATTCCGCTGACAGTACAGAGGAACGTAAGAAGGAAAGAATGACACTCTTTGAAAAAGAAAGGAATAAAATTGCAGAAGATATCTGTGATTCAAGTGACGGAGATGAGAATGAGGCAATCGGAGTCAATGATATTGTTGTCAGCAAGGTTTCTATCTCATATGGAATGGATGGCCACGATCCCATCGATTCTGTAGTTTTCTATGCTAAGGATGGAGAGGCAGTGAAACCACGCAAAGAGCAAATATCTGAATTGTTGCCCAGATCCTTCAAGGATGGATACATAAGAGTATACTGCAAGAATCCAGAGAAGAAAGATGCTGTTGAGAAACAGTTCACTGCTTGGAGTAAAAAAAAAGGTTTCTTCGTTACAACTAAATTGGTTGGAGACAAGACGGGCTACTTTACAAAGGTGCATAAGAGTTCTACAGCCAAAAAGAAACGAGCCAAAGAAAGAAAGCCTGAAGGGCTAAAAACAGCTGCTAGAAATCTGTTTGAAGGAGGAAAAGAAGACCAAAAGGAAGAGAAGGAGACCATGAAGAAGAAGAAGAGGAAAAAGATTAAGAGATATTAAGAGACATACATTAAAGAACAAAATAGGAGACTTGAGCAACTCATTAACATTTTCAGTAAAAAATATTTAGCCGAATTGTTAAAGACTTCACTAAATTGGTATTTAGGGGGAAATGGAGCCTGTGGAGCAGCATAGGTTCCAAATCTTTAACTCAGCGTAAAATGGTGGGTGTAAAATTCAATGATCTATTTCTTCTGATTGAATGGCTTGAAAGAAACTTTAGATACTTATCTATAATTCTACCGTTGGACTTTCCAGAAATTTTGAATATTTTTAAAAATTATAGCGTATTTTACATTTCAGCTCATTTTAGGATGTGACGTCATCAAATTTCTAAATCATAAACCAGATGAGTGACAGACTTTTGCTTGATACCATATTGTAGGCATCCATAAACTATAGTTATCTTCGACATTACTTCATGTTGCGTCAAATGGTTTAGAAATTACGATGGTTTCAAGTTTTTTTGAAAATTTTCTGGAATTCTTGAAAAGGAAGAAAAACACTCTAATTCTGAAACTATCAAAGATTTCAGAAAAGTCCAACGGTAGAATTATAGAGAGATAGCTAAAGTTTCTTTAAAGTCATTCAGTTCAAAGAAATAGGTTACTCAATTTTACACCAGCCTTTTTAAAGATTTGGAACCTATGCTCTGTGGAGCACTCAATGTAATCTTGGTAGGATTACAAGGGCTGCAAAAAGTTTAAGTAGCCCATCCATAATGCAAAAAAATGTTTTTCAACGCCAATAGACCATTTCGCAATTTGGAGAAAGAGACTGAGGAGAGCGCGGCCCATTCTGACAGCCTTGGCAACAGGGAAATCTAGGGAATCCCCTCTTCTGTAGTGTAAAGTGTACGGTTGGCGGCTCGCTCGCATCTCTCTCCAAACTTGAGTTATTCACGATTTATTTGCAACTTCCAAGAGTTATGCGATGCTTGTTTAGTATGGTAAGTGTTGTCTTTGGATTATGTAGCCGTTTTGCAATCTTTTCGCTCATTTGTGAATGTATTTTGAGCCATTTTATTTCAGTTGTTTCCCTCGACTTTGAAACGGCTCAGTTTAGGCCCAGCTAAAGAAGAGGGGATTTCCTAGATTTCCTACTTGTTGCTAAGGCTGTCAGAGTCGGCCGCGCTATCCTCAGTCCCTTTTCCAAATTGCGAAATGGTCTATTCTCGGTTATTTGTTCGTACCCATGTTCAGGTGAATTTAAAGAACGATCCATTCTCGTGTAGATCTTGATGATACCTGCACAACATGGGCAGATTTTGTAATACAATAGCATGAGTTGCTTTTGTTGACACCTCAATTCAAAGCGATTAGCGATTGCAGACAAAGGAAATTCTCTCAACCAGCAATTCAAAACAAACGAAGCCGCAAAAGTTTCTTCGAAAACCAGGTAGCTAGCTCGCTCGTTGTGCATTCCAGAAACTGTTTTAAGGGCAAACATGAGCATAGATCGAAAGAAGAAGGATGCATCTACACATCTGCCGCAGGCATTTTATTTGTTTGGTTCAAACGCCGTTTAGGAGGCGATTCAATTTTCTTATTTTTTGGGTGTTATCAAAACATTTACTGCTCAGCTTCTGGACCAAAGAAATAAAATGCCCGCGGCAGATGTGTAGATATATCCTTCTTCTTTCGATCTATGCTCATGTTTGCCCTTAAAAATAATTTCTGGAATGCACAGCGAGCAAGCTAGCTACCTGGGTTTCAGAAAAATTTTTGCGGCTTTGTTTGTTTTGAATTACTGGTTGAGAGAATTTCCTTTGTCTGTGATCGCTAATCGCTTTGAATTGAGGTGTCAACAAAAGCAACTCGTGCTATTGTATTACAAAATCTGTCCTTGTTTACCTGCACCCATTCCCAGGCAATTTTTGTGCAAAACGATGGAAAACAGTACTTAATGTTAGGAAATTTTGTGGAAAAAGGGTACCCATTTCCAAGTAATTCTGGTGTGAAACAGTAACCGTTCTCTGTAATTTTGGTGCAAAACAGTACCGATTTTCAGGTAAAGAGCTCGAAAAAACATTCGCGCATTCCTACTACCCAAATGTTTAAGAGTGTCCCCTCGCCCTGAAGATTTGAATGAATCGCTAGGTACACAACTGTAATACACTCTCGTAAACAAGATCAAATGTTAGCGAATTTAACCAACCATTCGAGGCCTGTTTGTGAACAAAAATGACCTTATGTCACAAAACAGTCTTTTTTGATCACTTTACAAGGGATAGGTTTCAAAACAGGCGTAAACTGGTTTAGCAAATTTGCTACCATTTCAATATTAACAAAATGAGAGTGTATAAAAGTTATGCACCTAGCATGCTAGAATTGATTAAAAAATTTAGAGATTTAAAAGAGGTTATTTTGTTCCCAATTAAAAGCGATTTGGTAATTCGTTAAGATGTCTCCTCTTAGAATCCCTCAAAATAGGCGTAAAGTGATTTATCAAATTTGCTAACATTTCAGCCTACTACAGATGTGAACTTAGCAGTCCAATATAAATCAAAAAATTTCAGCAGTTTTGGTCTCAATTTGCAATCGATATTGTAAAAATCCATCCTCTCAAGATTTTTAAAAACATACCTAAAGTGATTTGTCAAATTTGCTAACATTTCAGTTGATCACAGTTTAGTAAAATCATCTACCATACTTTCAAGATCCATGGCTAGTTCAATGTTTCCATTAGAAGCTTTCTCCTTGATCTTTTGGACAAATTCCATACATTGTAAGTTAGAGGGTTCAATTCTAGACCGTTTAGGAGACAAACAGCTAACAATGATATTCAACTCATCCTCGTCTCCCTGTGTTACACGGACACTCCTGAAAAAATCTTTCATGGACTTCGTTATATCATTTCTCATTTCTTCGTCACGGCAAACTAAATTGAAGATGAACACACCTATGAAAGAAAGATACAATTAATTTCTGTTAGAAGATTTGTAAATGCATATTTGGTCATCTGAGCATAGGTTCCAAATCTTTAACTCGGCGTAAAAAGGTGGGTGTAAAATTCAGTGACCGATTTCTTCTGATTGAATGGCTTGAAAGAAACTTTAGATACCTATCTATAATTCTACCGTTGGACTTTACAGAAATTTGAATAATTCTCGAAATTACAGCGTATCATCGATACACTTCAGGATACATTTTTAATTTTGGCCGGAATTGTGATTTTTGATGACGTCAATAACTGTCATTCTCAGAGTTAATGTCGCAATAGCACTTTGTGTGTAAGTCTAATTTGCTCGAAAATAGTGTGGTTATACAGTATTTGATTAGACCTTTCGTTTGATATACAGGGTGTCCCAAAAAAATTGTGCCCCGTTTGTCTGAAGATTGTGACAAAACGGCAAAAGATCCTCGCCAAATTTTTGCATGATGGTGCTCTTCAGATGTTTAATTAAAGTTTGCAACCATTCCCATTAAAAATCCGTTGAAAAATGATGGAGCTATGACCTTCAGGAGACCAAATTTGCCCGATCACTGAAACCAGCGGTCGGCCATTTTGTCTTACTATTTTGCAGCGATGAATAGCTTTATGGAATGAAAATGAAACAGCAGCCTCCAATGTCATAGCTCTCGTGAAAATTCTGATAATCCTGGGAGAGTTCCACTATTTCTGACCTCACAGAAATTATTTCTTACCTCACGTGAAGATACTTATCACTGCAAAATAGTAAGGCAAAATGGCCGACTGCTGGTTTCAGTCGTCAGGCAAATTTGGTCTTCTGAAGGTCGTAGCTCCATCATTTTTTCAACGGATTTTTACGGGGATGGTGGCAAACTGAACATCTGGAGAGCACCATCATGCAAAAGTTTGGAGAGAATCTTTTGCCGTTTTTTTCGCAATCTTCAGACAAACGGGACACAAATTTCTTGGGATACCCTGTATAAATTTTTTGATATTGACGAAAAATGAGATGAAAGTTGAAGGAAACTTACCGTTTGGTTTTAACAGCTTTACAACATGATGCATGACCGTTTCTTCAAGGAAACAAATCGGTGGACCAGTCAAGGCCTGGCTGTCGTCTTCTGTATTCACATCAAATATCATCGCATCATAGGCATCTTCTTTACCTGCATTAAAGAAGACGAGATACAAGCATTCCTATGGCACCATGGGCAATAATGCACCATTGATGTGGCCTATATTTTTACCTGCATTAAAGAAGACGAGATACAAGCATTCCTATGGCACCATGGGCAATAATGCATCGCTGATGTGACCTATATTATGATCAAAACTGTATTCTTACCCACAGTGTGTTGTTTCTCTTCCACGAGATTGCGTGTAAAGCTTGATAATGTTGCTATTGCTTCGTTCTTCTCTCGTTACAACAAGGATCGAATGCCGCCGTTATTCAAATACAGTTAAACCGTTGTTGGAGCTCCTACGCAGCGATACGTCTCATTAATGAGATAACACTCCCACCCTCCTAAAGGGACAACACGTGCTACAGCATGAGAAGGCCATTTCTAAGGCAAACAATTTGGTCGTGACGTTGAGCCTATTTTGAAGGTTTCTACAAGGGGCTCTCTCGAGAAAATCTTTGATAATTTTAGAATGAAATGGCTGATTTCAGTCAGGTAAATTTTAAAGAAATTCGAACATGCTCACCATCGAGTAACAAGGGCAGATTTTGTAATACAATAGCAAAAGTCGCATTTGATTGACACCTCAATTTAAAGCGATTGGCGACTGCAGACAAAGGAAATTCTCTCAAGCAGTAATTCAAAACAAACAAAGCCGCAAAAGTTTCCCAAAAGTAGTAGGGCAAACTCTCGTCTTGTGCAAACTAAAGGTTGTTTTTAAGAGAAGTTACGTGCTAATGACGAAAGAAGAAGGGTAAAGCTAAAGTTCTGTCTGGCGGATTTTGTTTATTTGATTCAGAAGCCGAGCAGGAGGCATTGTAATTCTCGCGTATTTAGGACTTAAATGAAACGATTACAAAACTGCTCCTGAATCAAATAAACAAAATCCGCCAGACAGAACTTTAGATTTACCTTTATTCTTTTGTTGTAAGCCCATAACTTTTCTTAAAAACCATCTTTTGCTTCCACAAGGCGAGAGTTTGCCCCACTATTTTTGGAAAACTTTTGCAGCTTTGTTTGTTTTGGATTACTGGTTGAGAGAATTTCCTTTGTCTGCAGTCGCTAATCGCTTTGAATTCAGGTGTCAATTAAACGCAACTATTGCTATTGCATTGCAAAATCTGCCCTTGTTCCATGGAGCAATATATTTGCCAATATTAGCGTCTTGATATCCAGGGAGCAGTGAACTCTTGAACGGGGATTGCAATTTTCTTTACTTCCCCAGTGCATTGACAAACTTCACATTCAGACAAACTTTTGGTTCTAAACTCTGGAATACTCTTTCAATTTTCATTCGCGTTGCCACGTCGGTCGCAGCTTTTCGGTCAAAATTGAAGTCTTATTTAATTGATTCGTATAGCACATTAGTGTGCCACTAAATGTTACAGAAATAATGTTTCTCATGTTGAAGTATCTGGTTACTGGTTGTCATTTTTAATAAAGTTTTAGTGTTTGTTTTCCTCCTAAATCATCGGTCAATCTTAAATACAACTATGTAAAGTAACTTATACTTTATCATTTTTAGTCAGTATTGAAACTTTTAGTTTGTAATGTTGTAACGTATTTAGCTGTAGAGTCTATTTGTTGAGAATTGTATCTAGAATTGATTGATGCTGAATGAAAACTGAAACTGAAACTCATACCTTGCCCTATATCAGCCTCAATATATTTCATGCCATCTGCAATAACCAGCTTGGACTTCTCATTCTCTTGAAAACCAAACCATTTCTTCGCAAATGCTGCGATCTCTGCATCTAATTCAACGCAGGTAACAATTGCCTGAAAGAGTAAAAGAAATAAAAAAGTTTAAAGTATAGAATTTGGCAGGAAGTGCTCAACCCTTTTCGGTACAGCATCCTAGCAAAAAGCTTAGTTGAAAAGTCAAAGTTGTCAGAATTACTGAAAATTTGCACAAAGTAAAATTTCATGCGTAGACAGGCCTCATTAAAAATGTTCTGTGCCTGTGAGCAAATGATTTGAAAAAATGGGCCCGCAATCAAAGCGAGTACAGTAGAGTGCCAGCAATTAATGAGCAATAGATGATTACATAATTACATAATTATATAATTATATGATTACATAATTACAATATACAACAATTTGTGTCTGCCAGCGGCAATGGTGCGCTCGCGGAAATAAATTTTCAAAACTCGCACTTACAATAATTAAAATTGATTTTTCTAATAGCTGCAAGATTAAGGTATCTTTTTGTACTTTTTTTGGTAATTTTCAAGATAGTGGTACTGTGGTAAATTCGAAAGATTCACAAAATTAGTCTTGTATAGCATCCAGAAAATTGCCTAAAAACCTAATGATCAAGGGCATCTCGAAACAAAGGGAATGCAACCTGTCAGTTTTACTGTTATCAATGCTCCTTTTTTCAAAGCAATGAATAAGATAAAAATTTCAATTTCCGCCTCACTTTCAGTTCATCATCTATTAGTCATGCTAATTCCCAAAAGGATTTCGAAAAGATTTAAAAACCTTGAAGATTTGATCCTGCGTTCTAGGCCAATTATGGCTGTTCTGAAAGACTGAGTTTTTAAGTCTTTCTAATTTTGCAAAATATTTCTACTTTGACCATTACCAAAAAATGCTTCAATCTTTTAGCTATTAGGAAACTTAGTTCCTATAGCTATCGCGCAACTACCGGGTGCGCCAGAAAATAGTTCCCACTTTCGAAAATTCGTAGCACCACAAGTATTTCATGCATTGGAATGATTCAAATTCTAGTTAAAAGCCAAAAGATCAACTTGTAACTATCGTGCAACTACAGGGTGTCCCAAAAAATTGTGCCCCGTTTGTCTGAAGATTGCGACAAAACGGCAAAAGATTCTCGCCAAACTTTTGCATGATGGTGCTCTTCAGATATTCAATTAAAGTTTTACATTACATTACATTAAAATCCGTTGAAAAATTATGGAGCTATGACCTTCAGGAGACCAAATTTGTCCGATCACTGTAACCAGCGGTCGGCCATTTTGTCTTACTATTTTGCAGCGATAAATAGCTTCATGGATTGAAAATGAAACAGCAGCCTCAAATGTCATAACTCTCGTGAAAACTCCGATAATCCTCGGAGAGTTCCACTATTTCTGACCTCGCAGAAATTATTTCTTACCTCACGTGAAGATACTTATAACTGCAAAATAGTAAGACAAAATGGCCGACCGCTGGTTTCAGTCATCAGGCAAATTTGGTCTTCTGAAGGTCATAGCTCCATCATTTTTCAACAGATTTTTACGGGGATGGTGGCAAACATTAATTGAACATCTGAAGAGCACCATCATGCAAAAGTTTGGCGAGAATCTTTTACCGTTTTGTCGCAATCTTCCGTCAAACGGGGCACAATTTTTTGGACACCCTGTACTTTTCCTGCAATGATCTTTCAAACAGGGGGACATTTTTTGAGTCACCCTGTAAAAAATACAGCAAAATATTTGATCAACAAGCTGAAAAAGGAAAGCATTCTCAAAAAATGCCCGATGGAGTTTTGTCCGATACTTTTCTCTCTGAAACATAACCATTTTACTGTAGTTTGTACCGTCTCCAAAAAAGCTTTCACCTCATTTTATGACAGAGGTGCTTATTCTTAGATTAAATAATTCTTAGATTAAAGAAACATTCATGTGAATACTTGTGACTTTTGTTCATTGCTATCGTCACTCAAAACTTAAATTTTGAGGCGTTTTATTATCTGACGATTGAGCTGACAATTTAGGCCCACCGCCATTACTCGCCTTTTCGTACAGCGTTGCTATGGTTTCCATATCGGACATGAAATCGAGGGAAACAATTTCGTCCCAACTTTCAATGTGAAAGTCCATGAGTCGTAGTTATAGCGTCCATCAGCCTATCAATAGCAATAACTACGAACTTGCAATCAGTCTACAAAAAAGATACAGAAAGGAACGTACATTTAAGAATACCCTGTTGATAAAACTTGAAAGTGCTCCACCGCCCAGGCCAATCAGTAATATATTTAGGTCACCTAAGAGAGATAAAAACAAGCAATGCATTTCAACTACAAGTTGCACGAGGACATGATACCGTATACCGGGTGTCCCAAAATGATGCATTATCGTTTGATTGCTTATATGTCCATAGCCAATGAACAGAGTTTCAAATACTTTATTTTTTTCCGATTGTCGAAAGGCTAAATTATATTCGAGACTGTTGGCTGTGGTTTAGGCTGATGTCTTCATGTCGAAAAGGAGATCGATAAACCTGCTCAAATTTAAGCCTTAGATGGCATGACAAAGAAACGGCCTACTTTCCCAGTCAACATCTTAGATGTGATGCCAAAGGCTGAGCTTATATGTCGTTCAGAGAATATGTCGTTCAGAGAATACGAATTCAGTTAATACTGAGCTAAGGGAATACGAATGCAAGTTCAGCCTTTTGTATCACATCTAAAATGTTGACTGGAAAAATAGGCCGTTTCTTTCTCATGCCATCTTAGGCTAGAATTTGAGCTGGTTTATCGATCCTCTTTTCGAAATTAAAACGCCGTGAACCAAAACCAAAATCTTGAAATACAATTTAGCCTTTAGGCATGGGTAGTTAGACACTGCTGGTGTGCTTCTATGGAGGAGCGCTGGATATTATGTATCTGTGGGGGAAATTTTTTTGCAGTATTGCGGAGGAGATATCGAAAGAACAAAAATATTAAACTATTAAAATGTTCTTCTCTCTCCTTCTCCTTCTCTCTTCGCTTCCGATATCTCCTCCGCAGTACTATAAAAATTTCCCCCGCAGATATCTCCTCCGCAGTACTATAAAAAATTTCCCTCGCAGATATCTCCTCCGCAGTACTATAAAAAATTTCCCCCGCAGATACATATTATCCAGCTCTTCTCCATAGAAGCACACCAGCAGTGTCTAACTACCCATGCTTTAGGCAATCAAATGAAACAAAGTTTTGGAAAATTGGTTCATTGGTTATTATATGCACATGTAAGCAATCAAACAATAATACATCATTTTGGGACACCCGGTATGTTTTAGGAGGGAAATTTTCTGCAAAAACAATCTTTCAAAAACCTGCAAAAAGGAGTGAAAAAGACGATCAAAATTTTCTTGGTGTTCCTTCCTAACAATAATCGACACTCCTGGTATTAACACATATTTTGCGCTCTTTAAAGAATTGAAGCGTCCTGAATAAGTATTTCATAACAGGAGGAAGACTTAGAAAATTGGTATAATACATAGTAGAAAAACTAATTCAAACCAACTATTTACAATACTACGAATTAATAAAAATAAAATTACGGAATCCTCACTATCACCTAAATTTTCTATTTAATTGCAGATCCTGCATGTACAATTTTGCCCATCCCATTCTTTGATCATTCTTTTAAATATCGCTGTTGTGTTTGCATTTTTATGGTATCTGGTAGAGTATTCCAAAGGAGAGCGCCTTTGAATGCAAGTGAATTAACTCCGAATGTTTTTCAGTAATCGCAACAGATTCTTAGCTCGTAATTCATATTTTATGCGTTTTCTTTCAAAGAATGTCCACATAAATGATGGATTTTCTACTGAAAGGCACTTAAATATTTGAAGCATCGTTTTTTGCAAATTCTTCTGGATGGACTTTTCGTTCATCTGTTCTTTCCAGAAGTACTTCAAATTGCATATTGAAGTCATTCTTAATGCTATTTTTTAACAAACGTAACTGAGGCCTAGGTTAAACGTCGCTCTTCTCATGCGCCGAACCTAATAGGTGAATTAGGCGCATGAGAAGAGCGACGTTTAACTTGATTAAGTTCGGCAAATTTAATTAGGTGCAGCAGAATGTACTTGGAGCGACTGGTCCTGTCGCATTATGCGACTCTGGAGCGACTTCAAGTTAGACGTCGCTCTTCTCATGCGCCGAACTTAATGCATAAATTAGAGCGAAACAAAAACAACTTTCAGATAATAGTATAGCTTGATTTCCGCACGATGGACACAAACTCAACTCTGAACGCAGACGTTTGACATTGCAAAAGTGGCACATCCCCGGCTATCTACTAAGTATAACTTATGACTGAGATGTTGTTGATTATTCTTCGTTTTACACGATAAAACACTGTAAAATTATGTCCATGACAGAGTTTAAACATTACTTTGCTTGCCAAGAGTTCGTTGTGTTTTGCTTTCTCAAAATTGGTTGCGTCAGTTCTTTCAACATGCTTTTGTTCGTTGTTACTTTGAGAACAAAAGCTGAAGGACCTGTTTTAATGATTTTGTTGCTAGGCTACAAAGGATATCAGAAATTCAATTGTCTTTATATTAGGAGCGACACATTAGGAGCGACGTATAATTCAGTGTCGCTCTACCGTCGCTCTGCAGTCGCTCCTAATTGTATTAGGTTCGGCGCATGAGAAGAGCGACGTTTAACCTAGGCCTGATGCAATTGTATTATAAAATCTGTCCCGTTTCAGCGTCGATCAACCTCAAAACACTTACTTTCTAAGCTGACATCACCAATGTACGACAAGGCAGCTATCATCCTGCGATGAAAATGAAAGACCAAAAAACCATAATCGATGTTCTGTGTCTGACACAGTCTGGATTGTGTCTGAACGATTCTTGGGTTTTTCTTGAATATAAGTCTTCTGTGAATAAATCCATCTTCCTCTTGAACGTCTTCTACGATATATCCATCATTCAAATCTCCTGTCTCAAATTTCACTTCACGATGCCCTGCATCTTCACCAGTTGTTATGAATGGTACCTTGGGAAAGAGGCCAAAAATATCATATCTTTTTTCTTCTATTGATAATAAATTAAAACTAACAAATCTAGATACGTAAATACTGCACCGCTCTCGGCGTAGGAAGACACAAGGTCATCATTTTTTTCATTATTTTTACACGTTAGCCCCGGCAATCGAGAGGATTGCTTTACAGGGGGCCGTGCCAAACTTTACAATATTACTAAAAATTACTAAAAAAATTACCTATATTTACAATCTAAAGAAAAAAAATAGAAAATAATGGAGTTAGCCTGAGAGAGGCAAATTACTCTTCAGCCTACTTTTAAAATGCTAAGAGAGGGCGCTTGTTTGACATCCAAAGGCAATTCATTCCATTAGTCTTTGCACCCCGGAAAGATATCGCTTTCTGCCCATTGCAAGTTTTCATCCTTGGAACAAGGACATTGGCAATGGCATTCCGCAAATTCATACTGATATCACGCGCAGAGTTTTTCTTGAAAAGGTTTGAAAGATAGCCGGGTGCAAGACCTGACAATGCTTTGTATGTAATAGTATCTGGCTCAGGTTCTAGGTGGCATCTGGCTTCCACCAAGAACGGTACTTAAAATTTTACAAATACAACTTTAAAAACAAAATAGAAAAACAAAGCATACAGGTAACAAAAAAACATACAAACGGTCAAAAGAAAAGAAGGGGACTGGCATTTCCACACCAAACCATGCAATGGGTAAAATCCTTATCTAATCATAGACTTCCACCAGTTTTGTACCATCAAATCGCAACTGAACGGTTGACGACGAAAGTCCAGCACTTAAAACAAAATTTGGGGGCTTGGTTTGGTGTGGAACTGTATGGAAGATACTTTCCAAAATTTGCAATAATTTGAAGCAGCGATAAATTACCTTCAAGGTGGTATTGGTTCCTGGTGGTGCTACTTGCATAACACAGGTCGATAATTCACTCTTAATTTCCTCCAAATCTTTATAATAATGTCCTCGGTGAGTCGCAGCAATTGCAAGTCTCTCAAAACATGCCTGTAATGCCAGTTTCCTTCTCCCTTTGTCTGATGAATACAGCCAACTAATTTCCCTACCTAAAAATGTGAAGGGTGATCCTTTGAAAGAAAATTACTCATAAACCTTAAGCACTCCTGTACCAAAATACAAGGCTAAGCTAAAGTTGGCCTTGTGCAGGCCAAGTTTTAGCCTTGTAGTGGGGATAAACCTTGTAGTGTTATGACCTTGTTATGACCTTGTACTAACCTTTGAAAGAAATTACAAGGCTATCAGTAAGATTCCCAGTCTAACACAAGGTTTCCACAAGGCTAATTAGCATTGTTCGAGCTATTTACAAGGTTACAGCAAGGCTTTTCTAGGCTAGAACAAGGTGACAAAGCCATAACTACAAGGCTTGCCATAACGACAAGGTTTCTTATACGAGGGCACCATTTCTCAAAAACATCAGCAAGAGGTTTTAGCCTTGTTTCAGCCAGAGGTTTTAGCCAAGTTATAGCCTTGTAGTGGGGATTATGACCTTGTTATGACCTTGTGCTAACCTTGGAAGAAAATTACAAGGCTATCAGTAAGATTCCAGGTTAAACCAGTCTAACACAAGGCTTCCACAAGGCAAATTAGCAATTGTTCGAGCCATTTACAAGGTTACAGCAAGGTTTTTCTAGGCTAGAACAAGGTGACAAAGCCATAACTACAAGGTTTGCCATAACTACAAGGTTTCTTATTTGAGGGCATCATTTCTCAAAAAAATCAGTCAGAGGTTTCTTATACAGTGGTTTCTACTTTGCAGGTCTTATTGTAATGTTTTTGAAAAATCTGAAGAACAGCCTCAAACATAATAAATGCTACCATTCTAAAACTAATCAAGATATCATAAACTTCCATGGCAGACTTACAGCGAAGTATGCTGACTTCCTTCCAAGCCATTCAATCAAAAGAAACTTGGAAAAGAATTTTGCACTTCCTTTTTAAAAATTTGAGCCCTGTGCTTCTTTTTGTATAATTCAAAATCTTCCGGAAACGGTTTCAAGTTAGTGAAAGAATGCATGAAAATCTTTACCTTTTGGGACAATGAAGACACCAAATTTTCCACGGCAACTGCCAGATTCTGTTTTCAAATGTTCTTTTTCCATGTCGACTATTGCCAGTGTGTATCTAGGATGCTCACTATTAGTGATTGTGCTCCAAACATCAATAGAGGCTATGGTCGTGCTTTGGTGATGTCCTAAGTACAAAAAAGAGTTCCAACAGTACAGTAAAGTTCTACTGTAGGTCTTCTGAAACACGCAGCAGTTCTAGCTAGCTAGCAGTAACATAGGAATCAAATTAAAAAAATCATTCAATAACAACAAGACTTGAGCAGTAAATGCAAATAAACAAAAATTCCAAATAAGTCCAAAAAATCTTTGTAAGTCTAAATATCCCAGAAATCTCCTTCCACAACTGACAAAAAGTTCCCAAAGAAATCACTTAAAAATCTCTAAAATGTCAAAAATCATGCTCAATTTTTGAAAAGCTCAAAAACTCTCTTGCCAAATCTCGAAATTTTTCTCCAAATATCTTAAAAACCAATCATTCAAAATCTTGCAAGTCGCAAAGATTTCAAAAATTCTTAAGAAATCTGCAAACAATTGCAAAAAATCTTCCTCAAAAAAATATCCTCAACAAATCCTGCAAAATTCTGAACTATCTTTGAAAAACTTTTGAGAATTTTAAAATTCCAAAATCTTCTCCATTTTTGGAGCAATTTTCCCCTCAAATGTATCCATAAGAGACTCACGCAATTTGTGCTGTAAAAGGGTGTAATTCCAACTCGTATTCAATGCTCTTTTGAGCCCTTCCCCAGATTCAAATCGCTGCACTTTTTCAGTTGTAAATGATAACTCTATTACAGGTATTGGTACTATGAAGAAATGGAGTACATTTTAACACATGTGAAGAAAGAAAGACTTGGTAAGGATCATTATAAATTCAATTAGGCTTTGCTGTCGCATTGTCAGGCATGCGGAATTCTTCCCAATGGTCTAAGAGACAACATCCCTTATAATTTTCAATCAAAGGCGTAATTCCTAGATTAAGCCCACAGCTTTAAATAAGTCTTCCTCAAAGGATGCTCCCATCACATAACTAATTTTGACAAATAAGCCCCTCTAATAAGCCCCCACAGGGGTATTTGAATCCAACAATGGTGAATTTTACGCAAAATTATATATTTCTTATCTTGCCACCAATATTTCTTTCCTCAATAAAAGTCTTTTCCCTTTAAGAGTTGCCAAACAATGTCGTCAGATACATGATAAAGAAAATCAACAGTTAGGAGGCCCTTTGTGCGAAATTTCAGCCCCTGCCGAGTTTAACATGGACTAAGTTTTGACAGCTTTGCTATTTTGCCTTGCATGTACATGAAATCTCAACACAGGGTGAGATTAGATCACATGAGATGGATGTGGCCGCAAAGAGTAAAAACAGGGATGCAAGCCCCATTAAAAAAATTTGGATGATGGTTGGAATAGGTTTGATATCCTTTCTTCACATTCTAATCTTTATTTCAATATGCCATCAATTGAAAATAATTTTTGTTTCCATGGGTATTTTCACTAATTTCAACCGGTGCTAGAATCTCTGTACAGGTTGAATTGTTAACTTGAGTTGAGCCTGTGTTGAGTTTCAACTTGGCCTCCGTCCTCCATCATGTAAATTGTAAACATGATGAAGGTCTACACCATCAACCGAGTTAAAACCAAGTAAGTGTTGAAGTTAGCATGGGCTAAAATTTCTCAAGTAAAGGGCCACTAAGGGCCTGTTCATAAGGAGAAAGTTTCCCGGGCATTTTCCCGTTTCACCAGGAAACTCGCTCAGCCCAGGTGATATTCTTTGACCTTTCATATAAGAAAAGTTTCGCCGGCAAGCTGGGGAATTAAACAAAAGCGCTTTGTCTCTGACTCCAAATGATTTGAAAAGATTAACGATAAACAAAAGAAGTTTCCCCCCCTAGCCGGGAAAATGTGCTCATATACAGGAAAATATTTGCTTGGCTAGGCGGGATCCTGGTAGAGTTCAAGCAAGATCTCGGCTAGCCGGGGAAATGTTTTCTCATGTGAACGCTCATTCTATTTTATGTGGTAACGTTATATAAGGAGGGATCTCGGCTGAGCGATTTTCCTGGTGAAGCGGGAAAATGCTGAGGAAACTTTCTCCATATGAACTGGCCCTAAGAAATGAAAGAATACCATTCTGCCTACATTTCATCTTGAGCTTTGTCAGCACAAAAAGTACAAGAGGAGTGTAGACAGTGAGACTTTGTTCCACAGTTTTTCTAGGGATTTGCATGATCTGAAGTCGTATAAACCAGTTTTCCATGAAACACGCAAGAACTTTATCTACAAGTTGCTCTTTGGCATCCATGATTAACAAATAGCGTCCACCATCCATCGATGCTTTTGATACATTTAAGAATATTTGATTGCATTGTTCAGTTAAAGCATCACCATTTGATGACGCTGCAAGCTGACTTGTGGAGCAAGCATCCAAGATAACATTGAATGTCCCTTCTTCATATTCCATCTAAATAAAAGAAAATTGGGAGGAAATGAGTTGACGACGTCTTCAAAGGGGGAACTGAATTCAAAGACTTGATGATCGAGTTATGCATTTGGCTTCAAAGTTTGTCAAAATAGTGGCCAAGGGGGGCAGCATTCCGCCAAAGTTTTTGACAGACCTCCAATATCTTTCACCCCAGCCAGGATTTTTATATAAAGCTGTATGTACTTATTGTATGTTGACATCAGAAAGTGAGACTTTAAAGATTAAAGGATAAGCTGTACTTCAAAATAGATAGGGATAATATACAAATATCTCCTGTCTTTTTGAAAAGCGTATCAAACTGTCAAGAATTTAGAAAGGAAGAGCTTCCAAAAGCTTCTGAATTACGGCAGTTAGCATCATTGCTCCGCTGATGATTGTTGATTGTTGTGTTGTGACTGTGATGAGTGATTGGTCTATCACCAGTACCTACCTTCGAAAGAGAAGTGTTTTCGAGCTTCAAATCAGTCCCTTTCTTTTTGGATCTTTTTCTCGTTGCCTTATACGATCGTTCATCTTTCTCGATATATTGAACATTCGCGTCCAATACAATTTTCGATAAACAATCATGGACTATATTAATCGACAAACAACTGCTGCTGCTGGCCCCTCCGGATGAAATTGCAGCCAATACCTTGTCCTCCTTTTTCAAATATCGCTTGATGTATGAACCCAGAACTTCAGAGCCGAGTAGATGACATTGGCTTATATCTGAACATGTGTGATCGTTGGCTGTGTTCTCGCTACCCTCAGTATTTGAGACTGTGAGCAGCATGATCGCAGCAAATAGTTTTGTTCCGCATCTGCTGCCCAAAAAACATGTGTGGTTAGGCCCAATCGAAATATGGTGGTTGTTGTTGTTACTCGTTGTTGCTGCTGCCCATATTACTCGCATGGGCATCTCGTTCTTTCAAAAAGCGTAGTTTTTCTATTCGAAAACATATCCAACTTGACAAGTAAACATAAACGAGAGTATCGAGGCTGGACAAAATTTATAGTTCTCTCATCACAATTCTATTTATCTGAGCATGTTATGATTGTGAGTCTCCTTTGATGTATATATTGTTGTTGCAGCTGTTGTAAGAAGTACAGGGTGCTAAAGAGGAAGATTTGATGAAGTTACACGGAGTACTTTGGACAGTCCACCAAGCACATGAATGGAAAGGACGCAGAGGCGACTTGGTGAAGAATCCCAGCAAGTTTCAATCAGACACAAGCAATTTTGATACTTTGCTCGAAAAGAAGATGGTTAGTATTTAATTTATGAAAGCAAGACAGTATTTTGGAAAGTGGAAATTCACTGGAAGTTCAAGTGTGAAGATTTTTGATCAGTAGATAAAGAGAAGTCAAGTTAATTCATCTAGGCCAATTTTGGCCTAAAATTAAAATGAGTTCAGTTCAGTTCCATCATTTAAAATTCCACTGGAGTTCTGTCGGTCGCCTCGAATGGGTCTAATATTGATGTTCGACGGAATCGCATGGCTCTTCTCCGACGGAAAAGAAAGGGGCCTGGATTCGCAATTTTTCTAAAATACTACTGTACTGGAGTTGAGCTCAACTCAACGAAAGTGCTTTGCTGCTGCTGACCGCAGGTGTAAAACTAAAAGATGTGTAATCATCCATGAAATCTGTGGTGAAATACGATATGAAAGACAACAACTTCTGTAATTGGCCATGCAAGTCATCGGCCATGATAGATAAATATTGTCCTCGGTCCGGGCTTACCTTATTATTTATTTTTCACGTAGGATTTATAAAAAAGGAAATTTTTGGTAGTTTATTGTCTTCATGGATATAGATTTAGCCCTGTTTGGAAACTTGGTATTCTGATGATGAAGCACAGCATTGTTTTGAAACATCAATAACAATACCCTGGTGGAATCAGTGTATGCCATCCGCCAAAGACTTACGCCAAGTTCTTTTGTTCTCTTGTTATTTCTATTGTTTAGAGTGAGTCTGTCCGCCAGAGTTCTTTGGCGGAATGGGGCTCGATTCCAGACTGGTAACAATACATATATTTTTTATAAGAAACTGCCCATAAGAAACTCAACTCTCAGATCACCAAAAAATTAAGAAACTCCAGTACTGGGAAAATATAAGTTAAGAAACTATTAATTTTGATAACGGAAATCCTTCACATTTTTCTACTTTACTTTCATTTGTTTCCGGTATCATATTACTCGTAAGAAATTCTGAGTACCCAAAGCATGATGATTTTAAGTAACTTTCATTTCTGGCCCAAATTCTTAATTTCTTATACAAAATACGTGTATATGCTGTAACATGGCCTTGTCTTAATGAACTTCTTGGATTTATCACAACGTGGATTTGTCCTAATTATTAACTTAGATTTGTCTTAAAGCTTGGAATGAAATATTTAAAATGAGCATGATTATCGTCGCAATTCTTGCTCTTCGCTTCAAAATTAACTTTTACATTTCAATAAGATGGATTTGGAACAAGTTTGAAGGTCTTGGTATGGTAGTAACCACATCCTCTTTCATAACTCAAAAATATTCATTCTCACCCCAATCTGCTGCACCAGCACCAAAATTCTTCACACATCCCATGCGGTATACTGTATACTTATTTCTATCTGATCATGTAGGCTTGGAAAATGTGACAATCATTCTTCAAAACAGCATATTTTGTTGCTTTTACCAACCTGTATTCTTTGTTTTACAAACAGATAGGGGCTTGTAATTAGTCAGATTTTATTTTTTTAGGCATCAGGAATACCACCACATAATGCAATGGGACAGATGGCACCAAACAGTTTTGGAACAAATGTTCCACCTGCTGTGTCTGTTTCTGGACCACCTTTTCCACCAGGATTGCCAGTAAGTATATAGGTACCTAGATTATACAGTAAATACCAAACTTCAATGACATGCAAAGTGATCCAAAACTAAACCTATGATAATGGTGTTCTCAAGAGCAATACCAGAAAAGCGTACAGTAGTCATTAATAATAAATTAACCAAACTTTGTTTCATTTTAATACCTCATCAAGTATTCTTGGCCCCAGGGGGGGGGGGGTAAATCGTAAATCACATGTTTGGGGTACGGGTATGTGCCACCCATATGGGTGGGTTTTTGGGCCTAAAATTCTCTAAACGGTCCTTTTCGGCAGATTTTCCTCAAACATGGTTGGGGTTTCGCTGAAATTCGCAAAGGTAGTTGAAAATAGGCAATTTTGCGCCAAAATTCATCATAAAAGTGGGTAAAAACATAAGTTTAAGGTAATTAGAAGAGGGTACATTTCTGAAAACCAGGCAGCAGACCCCTGTCCATACACAAGTCATGTACCCCCCCCCTGGGATTAACAAATTTTCAAACCTGTGAAGTTCTTTTGGTCAACCCAGTATTGCAGCTGTTTTCTTTATATTTTAATCTTCTTTGCAGCCTCCAGGAATGCAGCCAATGGGCATTGTACCTGGTGTCCCTCCACCTGCTTACTTCCCTGGATATCAACCTGGGGTCATGCCCGCTGGGCCTCCACAATCAATGAGTTTACCCCCAGGAGCACCATTACCCGCACAAGGATTTGTTCCAGGAGTTATGCCTCCAGTTTCATTGCCAGCCTTTCCAGGAGCACCTTTCAACCCTACAGGTTTGTTGCAGTTTGTTTAACTTTGTTTCACTTTGTAAAGTGCAGAGGTTGCAAAGCTTTAAAAGAGTTGATGTAAAATTCTGTTACTTATTCCTTTAATGGCTTCAGGGAAAGTTTAGCTAATTTGGCAGAAGTGGAACGAAACAAATTCAAGCTGGCTAAAATAGGAAGTAAAAAAGTGTGCACCACATGACAAGTCCAATTGGGCTTGCCGCAAGTTGCTGGAGCTGCCATTTGGAGGGGGTTTCAGTCCTGGTAATATTAGGCGTGCGATCGCACGCGCACGCCTCCACACACGCCTAAAACTTCCGAGGCGTGCTTTTTATCGCACGCGCAAACCAAATTTTGACCAATTTTTTCTCTCATAGTTTTTTATGTGTTTCTTGACGAATTGTGCAGAGACATCTCTTCTGGTCTTTAGGGACCACACCACTTTCTTTGACGGCATAACGATACGCTGGGCACCTGTTTATTTCTTTGCGGCATAATTACAGTATGAAGACACACCGCTCTTTTGGCAGTATAATTTGTATTGTTCTTGGTGTTAGTAAAGTTGTGGAGAAACTACCTTTAGGATGTCTGTCATGGGTTTAGGGACATCTGTTAGTTCTTTTATTGTCACTTACCGCAAATGTTTCGGACAGCAGAAAGAGACTTTACGTAAGCGACATAAGATTTCCGTAAAATACGTACGTTAGTCAATCCGGCTTCAGTTATCACGATGGCGAGTGGAAATAGAGTCGAAGTTTCAACGTTTTTAAGCTGGAGAAAATCCGAAATAATTGGACACAGGACTGAAGTAGATTCAAGCAACTCAAAGGTGTACGTAAATTTCATTTGGTGCAAAGTCTGTGCAAAGCACACAAAAAAGATCGAAAACAACCCATCTTTGAAAGGTAGTGCAAAAACTGCCGCCCTTGCTTTTGTAAATGGAACCAAGGCTGTGACAAAATATCAGGTGAGCTATTCATTACATAAACTCATATGGTAGAGAATTTGAATTTTACGTTGGGTACACGTTTTTTTTATAAGAAACTTGGATCAGCACTTAGTACTAAAAGTTTCTTAATTTCGCATGAAAATTTCGTTGTTTTAGTAGTAAAAGTTTCTTAATTAGTTTCTTATTTTTTTGGGCCTAAAATTGCGGTATTGTTCGAAGTTGAGCCTTCTTCTCGACAAAGGGCTTCCATTTTGCATTGACATTGTCACCAAAAAGAAGCCATGCACATCAAGGCAAAAATTTACCAATTTTTGCAGTTAAAAGTCAAGAAAAGACGAATGTACCTTTTTTAGAGAGACATAGAATAAGAGAGACATACAGAAATAAAGTTTTGGAGTTTCTTAACTGTTCTTGAGCGTAGTACTAGAGTTTCTTAAATTTTTGGTCATCGTAGTACTAGTTTCTTATAAACCAGTTTCTTATAAAAAAACGTGTAATGCAACTGTTTGCGAAATATTTTGTCTGACACTGGTCACAGCAAGAACTTCGAGAGAAGGAACGAGTCTAAGTGCACTGTTTTAATCTCGTTTAATTCGGGATCCACCCAATATCATTCCAAAATATCTAGCATATCACACCTTTTTTAAGAAACTGGTTCATAGGAAGTTAGCACTAGGATGACCAAAAATCTAAGAAACTCTGGTACTACGCTCGAAAACAGTTCAGAAACTCAAAAAATATATTTCTATATGTCTCTCTTATTTATGTCTCTCTAACAAAGCTACTTTGGTCTTTTTTTAAACTTTCGACTGCGAAAAGGTCAATGCAAAATGCAAGCCCTTTGTCGATAAGAAGGCTCAACTTCGAACAGCAACGCATTTTTTTGAGAAAATTGGAAGGGGTGTGAAAACTTTTCATCATTTTATAAATTCCAGCCCGCCCCGGTACCCAGAGTTATAAATGACTGGTCCCTAAATTTATGATTTCTTTGTGTGCTTTATCTTGATGGCAATGAGTATTTCCGAGAGGTATATCACTCCTTAGAAATTCTGTACTACTTTGGTAAAATTATTTTGTTTTCAAGAAACAAACACTCCGTAAAAATCCTTTGATTTATAAAACCTCGTACGCTTTTTCGAAAGAGTGATACACCGCTCCATGATTTCCACAATTATACGATATTTAAAAGGTTATCAGGTCTTCATAAGTATTAAAAAGCTACGTTTTATGGGTCGCATGCCATCGCACGCCTAAAATTTTCAAGGCGTGCGATCACCAGCACGCCAGTAGATTTCATATTACCAGGACTGGGGTTTCCATGCAAGAAAAGTGTTGACAAGCAAACTAGTTTCGTCTAATTTGCCGAGCTCCATGGTGCATGTGTCTACTTTGCTATAACTCTCAATGTATTCGTGTTTTAAACCATTGCATCATGAAATTCTTCAATCATAAGCCAGAATTCTTGTCATAATGTGAAAAATTCTTGAAATTTCACTGCAAAACATTTCTGCTGTTTGAAAATGTAATCTCTTGCTCACGAAATTTCATTGAAATGTGATGTTGCCAAAGTTCTAATTAGTCATCCTCAACATTAATCAGTTGTAGAAGTTTCACAGTCTATAAATGTATGGCATTTTTGTTATTAGATTAGCAAAAACTAACTGTAAATATGTAGTTTTTGGTCATCCGAAATTTCTGTGAAAAAACGTCCGAACTTTGGTGAAAAAATTGCCTGCGTGGAGACACTGTCAGAAAAATTGAAAGGAAAATAAGGGAAACAAGTAGAGTCTGCGCAACTGAGCCACTTTTCTTGTTCAATGACATCAGCATTTTTTCAACTACTGTCCCCGTTGATGAATGAAAATAAAATCGATAAAGATCTTTATTGTATATTCCAGAAGTTTGTGCTAATTTGCTTTATCCAAAGAAATCAGGGTCATAGAGACTCAGTGATGCATGAATTTAGCTCCCAGCGTAAATAAGGCAAATAAAGCAGTGAAGACAACTAAGATCAGAATGATAGGGGACAGACTGCTTTGACTGTTTTTAATCTCGTCTGTAGAATCATTGCACTCATAACTTCAATGCTTATGAAACGCTTCCTGATTTCAGATATACAACATTGTTTGCTTTGAAAATGTCACTTTAGAAAGTAACAAAAGCGATTGAATTTCCCTAAACCAATCAAATTTGGTTCCTTGATTCCTGGTTCCCTCTTTTCACTTTTTCTGACAGAGTCTATGACAGAGTCATAGAGGCTATGAAAAAACGTCCTAACACTTTTTGTCCGAAAATATTTTGTCCGAAATTTATTCATCCGAAATGTTTGGTATTTCAGGCCTTTTCGTTTGACGCGTGCGATCGCACGCGCACGCCTAGGCACACGCGCAAATTGAGTCACGAGTGCTTTTCATCGCACGCGCAAAGTGTTATTTTGATTAAGAAAAGCGGTACTTTGATGCTCGACACATCCAATAGCAACTTGCGCTTCAATAAACCGTGATAACTGACAGCTCCCGCAACACTTTCGACAAAGTCCCAAGTAGCAATTCCCACAATATGAAATAATTGCGATGAAGCATAGAAGGATGGAGTCAATAATGATAATAAGCGGTAATGGCACGAACTGGTCTCCAATCGAAAGAAAACACATCCATTAAATGGGCAGTGGGAATTTATGTTTCAAAACGCCGAAAGACAAAGATAGCCTCCCTACCAAGAAAGGTTGTTATTATCGATACCGATGTTGAAAATGAACAGAGCAGACAGATTTGTCCTGTTGAAATTGATAGTTCAAACGAATCAGACACTGACGAGTCTGAGTTTCCGAGGAAGAAACTTCCGAGTAGTACACGAAATATCTTTAAATGCAGTTTATAGCCCTACAAACTCATTGACACATAAACATAACGATAATATTAATTTTACAATAGTGTGATTGCAGTATCTTTATCAATAGATGGAGACTTGAATACCTATTTTTGTGTCACATCTTAATTACCGCCTTGAATAACTACCGCCCGTGCGAATCGCACGTGCAAATGTTTATTCCCGAAAAGGACTGGTATTTAATGTATACCAATAATGAATAATAATTGTTTTGCAGCAATGATGGTAAATATGCTGCCAATGGGAGCACCATTGCCAGTTCCAATACCAGATGTCAATGCCAAGAAGACCCAGCCAAAGAATCAGATTGAGGCAAAGGACAGCACAAATGCTGGCAGTAGTGAGGAAAAACCCAAAAAGAAGAAAAAGCTGAAAAAGGTATTTTATATATTATCCTTCTGGGGTATGTCTCGTGCTCAGATGGGTTAGCCATTTAGTTGCAGAAATACTTTGATTTCATCAACAAAAATACCACATAGGGCTCAAATCTTTAAAAAGGTTGGTGTAAAATTATATTGCAGTTTTCTTTGAAATAGATCGCTTGGAAAGAACTTAAGGTTTTTGCTGTAATTCTGCCGTGGCAATTTATTGATATCTTGATTAATTTCAATATGGCGGCATTTATTAAATTTGAGGCTATGACATCATCAAATTTCTAAATTCTTAACTAGAAAAGCTACAGATGTCTGCTTCCCACCATATTGTAGACCTCGTAACTCCATGAATATTTAGTCGTTTTGCTAGCTTCTAGTGTCTAAAATTAATTTAAAATATCCGCAATATGGTATCTTACCATGGAGCCCGTTCATTATTTCGTTATTTTTAATGCTTAATCCAACATCGAATAATTTTTGGGACACCCTGTATGTGATATTCATTGTAATATTTATATGAATAAAGAAAAGTGATTTTGCCTTGCAGCTGTGATCCTTTGTTGTTTTCACAATTTTCAAGAAACTTTGCGATGACATCGCTTTTGAACTCAAATAACAGAACCTTCCCGATAATAATTGAAGACTTAGGAAAATGTTGCTCCTAGTTGCTATTTATGTCTCAATTATGGTGTTTTTAAATACGTTGTCTTCTACAGCCAATATAAAGTTTTGATGGTTGATGCACGTGCAAAGGATACCTATATATTTAGGGTAAAAAGAACGCGAGCAAAATTACAAAAATATTTCAACTTCTCGGCTATCAAGCAGAACTTGATTCATTCCATTTGAACTCAAACAACAGAACATTCCCGATAATAACTGAAACCTAACAAGGTGTTGCTCCTAGTTGTTATTTATGTCTCGATTATCGGGTTTTTTAAATACTTTTTCTACAGCCAATATGACGTTTTGATGGTTGGTGTATGTGCAAGGATACCTATTTCTTTAGGGTTCACAAAAATGCGAACAAAATTACAAAAATATTTCAACCTCTCGGCTCTCGAGCAGAACGTGATTCATTCCAATGCATCCTGTGTGCTCAGTGTTATGGATTTTCACAGGTGGGAGCTTTTTTCTGTTTCACTCTGTGCTCTTCTTCACTCTGTTTTGATTCTATTACCATTCTTTCTTTCCAGAAAAAAACACCATGGAGCACGCATCAAGCTCCTGATGGAAGGGAATATTTCTATCACGCAGAAACAAAACAGTCTGTTTGGAGCAAACCTGATGAGCTGAAGACACCTGGGGAGGTAAGATTACCGTCCAAAAATAGGGTTCAAAGAAAAATGTCTATTTCTACATTTCTCCTTTAAATGTAGCAACAGACTTTTCATATAGTTTCTTTATCGTTTTAGTCAGTCACACTCTGATGATAACATAAAGGCCTCAGTGTGCAAAGAAAAGTTTTCGTTTTTTGCATCTGCCTCTTATAGTATCTATCTCAAAGTAAACAAATTTTTTCCCAATTTCTCTTTTATGGTGAGATAATTGCCATTCTTTTCCAGTCAAAATGTCATCTGGGGAAATGTATTTCTTGCAAATTCATTAACCTCTGTTCCCTATTCAAATTTTGTGCTCCCATACAGATTTGAAATTTCAAAGGTTTTCAAATTTAATTTAAGCATCAAACAGCAGCAACATTTTCGTTTTATTTGTAGTATTTGAAGCGGGTGTCTTGTAAAGAAGTACTCTCATTTGTATCATGAATAGCAGATCTGGTATACTACATAATCCTCGCGGTATCTTTAGGTATTTCATCTATCTGTGCTTGTTTGAGAGTCAAGCAACTGCTGTAAGGTGGAGGGAGTTCTTCTTTTTGAGACGCCTGTGTTGTTCTTGTTCTTTTCTTAAATTTGACGTAGATTTCACCATTGATGTAAGTGGCTGCTGTAGTTGGAACTCGATGACATCATGTCCTTTCCAGCTATGGCAGCCACATGATATTTATATTTCTTTGTAGTTTGTCGTTTTTATTTGTGATAAAAAAAGATTTGGAATTAAGTTTTTTCACATCTCCCGAAAACATGGACTAGAAGAGGAGGGAAAAGTCCAAGAAATGGATGAATTATCGTATTGTTGAAACTTGTTTTTCGGGAGGCCTGTGATAACTTAAACGGACAGAGCAACATCACAAAAGATAGCTAAATCCTTCAGCTACATACAGATTCCTTGTTCGTGTTTAAAACATTTTCTTTTAAGAAGCTATGTGCGATTTACCGGGCGAGTCAAAAAAAGAATGCCTGTTTAGAAGGCCACTGCTCCCTGAATATCAAAGCAATAATATCGAAAAATGTCTTGTAATACTGCCAATATGTTCAATTAGGCTCAGTAATTTTCCCGGCTTTAATCGGTCATTTCTTCCCGTGGATACGGGAGATTTTCTGCAGAGATCCCCTTCCAACAACCTGCAAAAACGAGTGAAAACAATGAGCACATTTTCCTTGGTTTTCCTTCCTAAAATGATGACACTTACAAGTTTCATAAAACTTGTCTACCATTGAAATATTTATTTGCCAATATCATTATTGTGATATCCAGGGGCCGTGACTTTTCAAACGGGGATTCTTTATATTGACACACCCGGTAGATCGTGAAGTTTGCTTTGGGTCATGTGGTATTTGTTTTGTTTGAAAATGAATAAAGGAATTTTCTTCTTTTTCAGCTTTTGCTAGATTCATGTCCTTGGAAAGAATATAAAACCGACTCAGGCCGTGCATATTATCATAACACAGAAACCAAGGATTCAAAATGGACAATTCCGGAAGAATTAGACAAAATTAAAGGTACGTATATCTCAGGAACAAGGCCAGATTTTTGTAGCATAATAGCATTAGCTGCTTTTGATTGACACTGCATTTCAAAACGATAAGCGATTGCAGACAAAAGAAATTTTGTCAACCAGTTGTCAAAACAAACACAGCCACAGAATTTTCCCCGAAACTAGAAGGGAAAACTCTCTCCTTGTGCAAGCGAAATGTGGTTTTAAGAGAAGTCATAAGCTTATAAAGAGAGTAGAAGCTTAAATCTAAAGATCTGCCTGGTGGATTCTCTTTATTTGATCCAGAAGCCGAGCAGAATGCATTGCAATTCTCGCATATTTATGGCTTAAATGGGACAATTACAAAACAGCTCCTGAATCAAATAAGCAAAACTCGTTCCAAAAACAGTACAAAACTTTCTTGTCTTGAAGCTATCTTGAATATATCGTAAACGCTCTATTAAGCCCCCAGGGGGCTAAGTTAAATTTTGACACTCCAGAGGGGGGCTCACAAGGGAGGGGGCTTATTAGGGAGGGGGCTTATTCACAAAATCAAATGACAAGGATAGATATGATACTCTTTAGTTCGTTTACACCATATTTTGCAGATTCGACACAACATTTTACGAGTCAAGTAAATAAATTCAACACAGTTTTATCTCAAACCATATCAAAATTGACATGCAAACTTATTTTGCTCAATAAATGGAAAATCTTTGGTAACCTCTGGAATTTGATGTAAGTGGGGGGGCTTAATAGAAAGGGGGGCTTATTTAGAATTTGGGCTCAGCGGGGAGGGGCTCATTAGAGAGGGGGCCTTAATAGAGCTTTTACGGTATTCGGAAATATCTGCAAGTTAATAATGGGGAGTTTAATGGCAAAAAGGCTTGACTGGGAAGGTTTGAGTACAAGAGGTCGTCGTTTCTACCGACCCTTGAGTTTTTTATTAATTATATCAATTATATCTTCTTTTCTTTTTACAGAACAAATCAAGGAAGAGAAAGAAAAGGAATCAGAGTAAGTATTTAATAAATTTGAAGGCAGAAACACCGCAATACGACGAAAAAACAACAACAAAGTATTTTGAATTTAATGAATATATACAGGGTCACAGGAGGCCCAATCGCATATTATGACGGCTTCGCTTAACTAAAGAAATTTACGCTGTTGCTGTTTCCTAACTGCAACATAAAGATAGCTGTATTTGCCCTTTGAATTGAAGAAAAATGCAATTCATACCGTCAATGGTTGATCGTTATCTCAGTTATCTCTGTGTCGTTCCTCTTGTGCTCTGAAATCATTGAAGCATTCTGCCGCCATGGTAACATGCTACTAGTCTGTTGTTGTTGTTGTACTGCAATAACACAACATTATAGGTTGCAGTACGTATATTATGAAATAACAAGAAATGAAGCTTATTTATGTGCCTAAATCAAACAACAATTTTGTCCTCGCTCATTCTCGGTGAATTTTGCATCAAATGCCCAGTTCTTTGCAAGAAAATGTTCAATGAAAAATGAAAATGTGCGTAATGCTTGGCAAAACGAACGATACTTAGAGCTATTCCAGATATCACGTTGACAGGCAGGTTTAAAGGGGCTGGGTCACGTAACCGTAAACAAATCTGTTATCTCTATAATCTATATTGTTGCCCACACGTGGCCATTGTGTTCTGCACAGATTTTGGTGGATGGGGTGAATCCACAATAAAGTTACTACTAAAAATCCACCAATATCTTTGCAATCTTACAACATATGGTTGCTTCGTTTATTTCTCTTTGAAGGTCAAGAGTTCATCTTCAAAATAGCACTTTCATTTTGAGAAAAATAGTGGAAAATCTGTCTGATATGGCCTGTCAAAAACTGCAAAATCGTCGTTTCGAAAGAAGTTTGTTTACTTTACGTGACCCAGCCCCTTTAAAGTCTGCCTCTGTTGTGTCGAAAGGGTCGAGCGTAAAAACGAGACATGTTTTCCTTCGAAATATATACAGAACAATATGAATAAATTAATACTATAATTACTATGATAATTTTACGTGACCATAATGTGACGATCTGCAATCACTACTCATACTCGAACTGTTCAAGTCTGGAATCTAAATTACGTAATCTTTACAATAGCGTCAAGTTAGATGTCACGTGAAATTTGCGATAACGCAAAATTGCTTACGCAAATGATACAGTCGTTGTTATTCGCTGGCATTTTCATGTGGCACCTAATTTGAGACCGGCTATGAAAATGTTTAGATTGATGGAACAGATTTGTTGCCCTTATGTAGCAGATGAATGTTTTAATGAATCAATTTAATATTTTTAATTTGTAGAGGAGAAGAAGAGAGTGATGATTCAAATGACGTTAATGATGACCAAGACACAAATGGCACAAAGACCGAGGTGAAGAAGGAAAATCAAAGGTAGATATCACATTTATTTCTCAGTAATTTATTTTGAGTTGGCAGGAAGTATTTCTAGCTACTTAAAGTTAATTTAAGCTCACTATGCATGCCGCATCCAGGTATGGGATCCCTAGTTTAGCGAACAAGGGCAGATTTTGTAATACAATAGCAACAGTTGCATTTGATTGACACTTCAATTCAAAGCGATTAGCGGATGCAGACAAAGGAAATTCTCTCAACCAGTAATTCAAAACAAACAAAGCCGCAAAAGTTTCCCCGAAACTAGTAGGGCAAACTCTCGCCTTGTGCAAGCGAAAGATGGTTTTTAAGAGAAGTTATGTGCTTGTAGTGAAAGAAGAAGGGTAGATCTAAAGTTCTGTCGCTTAGATTATGTTTATTTGATTTAGGAGCTGTTTTGTAATCGTTTCATTTTAAGCCCTAAAGAGGCGAGAATTACAATGCCTTCTGCTCGGCCTCTGAATCAAATAAATAAAATCCGCCAGACATGACTTTAGATTTACCCTTCTTCTTTCGTTATAGGCACGTAACTTCTCTTAAAAACCACCTTTCACTTACACAAGGCGAGAGTTTGCCCTACTAGTTTCGGGGAAACTTTTGCGGCTTTGTTTGTTTTGAATTACTGGTTGAGAGAATTTCCTTTGTCTGCATCCGCTAATCGCTTTGAATTGAGGTGTCAATCAAACGCAACTGTTGCTATTGTATTACAACATCTGCCCTTGTTAGTTTAGCGTCCCTTCCGAAGGACGGTAAGGTGAGTTGCGAGGTCAAGCCTCCGAGGTCACCCATCCGGAGTATGGCCTCACTCGACCGAGCTTAACTTCAGTCACCTGTCCACTCACCCTACAAGGCTTCTCACTCCACATGAGATAGTTGTTTGAAGCGCCGTAACGAGTGTCCCAAAATAGCTAGTTTATCGGCATTTGCCGAACTATAGAAACATGGATTCTCGACTGATTTCAAATGCGTTAATGCATTACTATCTACCAGTCATTTAGAGAGAAAAAAGCCAACTTAGATTAGATGGGGATATTTTTTTCACTTAGATCAGTCATACCTTTCTTGTGCTCTAGGGCATTTATCTTCAACCTTCTTTATCAGTTTTGAAATAAACCAGAACTTACGATCAAACTCTTGGCCAGTATTCATCTTCAGAATGATCGCAATTATATTGTATCATTTATCTTCAAAAGAGCTTAAGCATGGATTGTATCATTGATGAGTGCTTATTCGTTATCTTTGCTGCCTACAGGTTGATTACATTTGCTGTCATTGTTTTGTACCGGGTGTCCCAAAAGAAAGTACTCCTGTTTAAAAAATCACCAAAACTCAATTATCAGACCTTTGATAAAATTTCCTTTTTGACTTGTTTTGTCAAAGATCCAAAAATATTTATAGATGATAAAATGTTTGCTTTTGATACAACAAGGTGGAAAAATTAAACGTTGAAAAACCTTACTTTGAGCTATAGTTTTTAAGCAACATACTCAATCTTGCCTAAGAGTCAAAATTTCAGAATCTTTATCATCATTGAAGTTTCCAATGATAGTGTGCATTTAATTCAGTCATTTATGACCAAACAAGATGTTTTACATCCGCAAAGAAGTTGATCTGGCAATTATCAGTGCTTCTTTGCAGTACGATTCAAAACCAAGAAACCCTAAAAAGAGCTTAAAATTGCTCATTTTTAAGCCAATTAGAAAATCAACTAGTCAGGGAATATGATTTGGCCCTTGATGTATTCAAGATCGGTCGTTTAATGAAAGTTGGTGATTTTTCAAACAGGAGTACTTTTTTTGGGACACCTGGTAGATGAAGCTTAGGCAAGATTTTATCAAGATTACTGCTGCCCTTTTGAAGCATGTTCGAAAACAACTCCGAAGAAAATCCAAACTTTGCCCTATGAAACGCTTGAACGAGGAACTTCCTGGAGGAATATCATGATGAACTAAGTAAATACATGTACCTGCAGAGTTTGTAAATAGATATGTAAAGAGTTGAATTGTAATTAAGTTGCTTTTGTATATTTATGTAGATAGTTGGTATTAATTAGTGCACATCTTTTGATGTGCACTATAGATGTATACTACCAACTTTAAAGAAATTGATTATTATTATTATTATTATTATTATTATTATTATTAATTTTGTACATCTTATGATGTCTCGTTCAATTCCTACCCTGACCATCCCCCCCCCGGGACACCCCCGGGCATTTGCACACAAAAATTTCCCGGCCCCCGGGCATTTGACCGTGCATTTTTCCCCGGCCCCCGGGCATTTGAGTAGCATTTGGCAAATACAGGAGCTTTTGCTTATACAGTAACTGGGAATATGGCATTTTTTCAGTGCCCGGCCCCCGGGCATTTGATCATCAATTTTTCCCCGGCTCCCGGGCATTTGAGGAAGGAATTTTGGTTGACCCCGGGCTGCCCGGGGGGATGGTCAGGGTAGGAATTGAACGAGACATAAGGTTCTGAGAACAAAAAATTAACAAAATTTCGCTTTAATCTTAGTGCGGAAGCAACAACAAAGACGACAGTTGCAGAGAAAAGAGAGTACGAAACAAAGGAAGAGGCCAAGCAAGCTTTCAAAGAATTGTTGAAGGAAAAGGTATCATATTCTTTTCCTGTTATCATTGTGCATGTTCATTGAATAAATTTTTTAAAGGACAAGTCCGGACTTGGTATGATTAATGCCAGAAAAGTAACTTACCGAGTGCTGCCGCGAAGTCTTAACTTTGTTCCACTTGTTTGTTGAGGTTCCTAATAGCTGTGAATCCAATAAAGATTCTGATATTTTAGGCCAAACCTGGTGGCTCTCTGATTATTTTGCGAGCATTTTCTGTGGTTGTTATGCCCAATTAACCCAAATTAACCCAAATACACCCAAACCTACCCTATTTTACTGGGAAAAACTCCTTAAAAGAAAGAATTCAACAGTTCCCAAGTGATAACGCTCTTTTGTAATATACAACATGCTAAAGTCAAAGCATGGCAAGAAAAGCCAGAACCAGATGACGTCATGTCTATTTCTGCTATGGGCGGCACAGAATATTGTGCTTTGTTGTGTTTTAGTTTAACATTACGTTGTCAGATTTTGTTTCCTAAATCTTTTACAATTGATCCCGTGTCTTGTACGACAATACAAGTTGTGATTTGGCAATTTTGTTTTAGTGGCCATTGTTTTTAACACACGCACAATTATTTCACTTTAAAACTAAACATTGTTGCCTCAAATATTTCGCTGCCCATCGGCAGCCTCATCAGTGAGTTAATCAGTGAGTGATATTTAACATTGATACAAGAATCAAACTGCAATGCAGTTAAACATAGGGCTCAAATCTTTAAAAAGGTCGGTGTAAAATTCTATTGCAGTTTTCTTTGAAATAAATGGCTTGGAAGGAACTTGGGGATTTTTGCTGTAAATTTGCCGTGGCAATTTATTGATATCTTGATTCGTTTCAATATGGCGGCATTTATTAAATTTATTAAATCAAATTTCTACTCCTAAACCAGAAAAGCTACAGATTTCGGCTTGCCACCGTACTGTAGACCTTCATAAACTATGGTTTTTTTGAAGGTTATATAATGTTTCCTCCATTAGTTTAGGATTTACGATTGTTTAAACTTTTTCAAAATTTTCCATGAATTTTTTCAAATATAATGAAATTGCCGCCATTTTGAAAAAAATCAAGATATCAACAAAAAAAATTTCCACGGCAGATTTACAGCAAAGTACCATAGGTTCCTTTCAAGCCATCCAATTCAAAGAAAACTGCAAAAGAATTTTACACCGGCCTATTTAAAGATTTGAAAGATTTGAGCCCTATGGTATGCAGTGCACCAAGCTGACGTCCTGCTAGCAGTGCACTTAGAATCTTACATGCCGCCGGGAGAACAAACAAAAAAGTAACACATTAGACAGGCTTTTGAATAAAAATTAGGTGGCCGATATTCAAAAATGGTGTGTTAATCCATCATTCAATGGCTAAATTAGATGTGAAAGTTTTCGTTGATAAAATCACATGCTGGCAAGGGGTTTGTCTGAGAGTGAGAATTCCACGTTCAATTCTGGTCCATGATTTACTGTAAAATGTGACGCCAGTGGACAAAAAAATTTAAATTCTGAATCTGACAATTGTATTGAATTTTAGAATGCGTTCACACAATACCGGCAAAATTTGAAAACGGTGAAAAATGTGACGGTAGCAAAATTTGAGCTGCAGTAAAATCCCAGCATATAAGAACCTAAAAAAATCTGAACCTACAGGCTGTTTTTCCTAACTTATGCACCTTGTAATTAAGAACCTGTTTCAGTTTGATGAAAAATATGTTCTTATAGCAGGGGTAGCAAAGTTGAGTTTGGATTGTCAGTGTTAAGTTCATTTTTGTCCCAGTGGGCTTTTAATGTTTCAGTCTCCTCCCCTGTTGTTTAAAAGCTTAGCATTGGTTATTAGGTATATTATAACCTTGCCAAAACAAGTAATAGGGCTGAGGATCAGTGACAAAGGTTCTAAAATGGCCTACGCAAGGTACTCTTCAAATAAGAACCATTAAAATGTATAAATACCTTGAAATTTGGCTTAGTACCTTTAAAATAAGAACCTATTTCAGCCTAGTTCTCAAAAAATAGGTTCTTATATGCGGGGATTTGTACTGTAACGTTCACACGATACCGTTTTTAAAGTGCTCCGTTTTCAAAATCTACTGTTTTCAAAATCTGCCGGCAAAAGTGTGCCGTTTTCGTGGGAACGGGAGGCCTATCCGTCACATTTTTCACCGTTTTCAAAATGTGCCGGCATCGTGTGAACGCAGTCTTAAAGGGGCTTTACAAGTTAAACTTCCAAAAAATCCTAAACTTTCTCCCCCTAATGCAGGCAAGTAGCAGCAGATACATTGCAAATGAAGATATTTTCTACATGTTTGAACCCCGTAGAATTCGCCAATGCAATCAGAGTTTTCATGCCATCAACGATTATAACAATACAGCTGGATTCTGAGCGACGAGTTTCAGATGTGTTTAGCCTATACACACGGAAGGCAAAAGGCAAGCTAAAGAAATTGTACGCCACGCGCCAATTAGAAAGGAATTTCTCATTGAATTTGATGATATTGGCCGGCTGATCTTTATATTTGTTTACAAAAATTTTGAACAGCTCCTTTAATTTTAGTGGTCAGTAGATCATGGAGCAGGATCGAATGTGGAATTTTTATTCCCATACAAAGCCCTGACCAGCATTTTTCTGTTTTCTGGGTCTAAGTGACCAGCAATTTTACCCAGCAAATTCACACATCTATGTTAGCCTTTGAATGGCGGATTAACATATTAGTTTTGAATATCAGCCACAGTCTTTTCATTCCACAACCCGACAAACCTCTCAACTTTTTTTTGCTCACCCTGTACTGATTTTAATTTCTTTTTTTCAAGAATGTACCAACGAACGGATCCTGGGAAACAGCTATGAAGATGATTGTTAATGATCCACGATATTCGTAAGTTCTTGATAAACTAAACATAGGGCTCAAATCTTTAAAAAGGTCCGTGTAAAATTCCATTACAGTTTTCTTGGAACTAAATAACTTGGAAGGAACTTAGCGTCTTTTGCTGTAAATCTGCCGTGGAGATTTATTGATATCTTGACTAGGTTCAAAATGGCAGCATTTATTAAATTTGAGGCTATGACGTCATCAAATTTATAAATCCTAAACCAGAAAAGATACTGATTTCTGCTTTTCACCATATTGCAGGCCTTCATAAACTTTGGTTGTCTTGAATGTTATATGATTTTTCCTCCTTTGGATTAGGATTTACGATCATTTGAATGTTTTCAAAATTGTCCATCATTTTTTCAAAAATCATTAAATTGCCGTCATTTTGAAAAAAAAACAAGATATCAAAAAATGTCCACGGCAGGTTTACAGCAAAGTACTATAAATTCCTTTCAAGCCATTCAATTCAAATAAAAATGAAATAGAATTTTACACCCACCTTTTTAAAGATTTGAAGCCCTATGCTGATAAACTACAATTTCTCTTTGAATGTGTAGTATTGAATAGCCGAGGAATAGATAGAATGACATGCGAGTACTACTAGAATTTATGACAGAATGGCATACTATGAATTATATTTACTTTTCCCATGAAGTATACGAGCGGGTAGGTTCCCCTGAGATTGGTAAGCGGTAGTACTGCATAGAATAAGGCCCAAAGGGACTACAAGGTATATAAGCAAAGAATGAGGTCAAATTTATCACACGTCGATAGTGATTCTGGTAATAAGACATACAATCCACCCGCACCCCACCCTCCCCTCCTTCAGAATCTTGTTATTTGAGGAGTAATTTGTTTGGGAGCTCGAAATTTTGCCTACGAATCACTAGGCTGACCATACTGTACTATAAGATACCAATTGTTGGTTGTATCTTAGCGTTAGTTATAAAGTATGATAAACAAACAAAGCTATTTTCGATTGAGTTAGACGAATTAGAAAATAAAGAAAATTACTTGCTGGGTCATTTTTCGTCAAAATTGCTATTTCCAAATTGTATTTGTTACATTTAAATTCTGACATCAAAACTTGTTCAAAACTTGTTCAAAACTATTGATATTCGACATGACGCAAGATCTTGTAAATCATCTCTCATTTATATTTTGTCTTTTGAATCGTTAGGGCCTTGCCGAAGCTGAACGAAAAGAAACAAGTTTTCAACACGTACAAACAACAGCGAGCTAACGAAGAAAGAGAAGAGCACCGAATGAAAGTAAGCACAGTAAAAGTAGTATTTCATATGTTAATATTTGCCGTTATTTCATACGTCCGAAAATTTTAATGTCTAGCATAGGGCTCAAATCTTTCAAATATTTAAAGTGGTCGGTGTAAAATTCTATTGCAGATTTCTTTGAATTGGATGGCTTGAAAGGAACTTATGGTACTTTGCTCTAAATCTGCCGTGGGATTTTTTGATATCTTGATTTTTTTCAGAATGGAGGCAATTTAATTATTTTTGAAAAAATTCATTGCAAATTTTGAAAACATTTAGATCATCGTAAATCCTAAACCAATAGGGGAAAAATGATGTAACCTTCAAGAAAGATGTAACCTGTAGCTTTTCTGGTTTAGGATTTAGAAATTTGATGACGTCACAGCTTCAAATTTAAGAAATGCTGCCATTTTGAAACTAATGAACATAACAATAAATTTCCATGCAGATTTATAGCAAAAAACTCTAAGTTCCTTCCAAGCCATTTATTTCAAAGAAAAATATAATATAGAATTTTACACTGACTTTTTTAAAGATTTGAGCCCCATGTTTAAGTACAGTATTAGCCAAACATGTTGCCGGGTGTCCCAAAAAATGTATACAGATTTGTTTCACTCGAGCGATCTCAATTTAACTTTAATCAATGGCTAATCACTCTCAAAATGTTCCTGATAGTTAACTTGAACATAGATACCTCGTTTGTTGGCATTGGTGCTTAGAGAGCAGAAATATCAATTTTGAAAGCTCAAATTTGCGTCCACTTGCAAACCAGAGCTTTGGCATTTTGGCCTAAGCAATTTCCTGAAGCACATCAAAATTAAAAACTGAAATTAATGAAAAATTAAGAAACTTCCCAATGGGTGACTGGGGGTGACTTTTGGTAAACAGAATAACACAAGATCTAATATTGTTCAAATTTTATCAAGGCTTGATAAAATTTGAACAATATTAGATCTTGTGTTATTCTGTTTACCAGAAGTCACCCCCAGTTATATGTCATAAGTTTCAAATTGGCAGCATCTCTTATAGTTGAGGCTGTGACATCATCAAATTTCTAAATTCTAACCAGAAGAGCGATGGATTTCTGCTTGCCACCGTATAAGAGAACTTTAGGGAACCTAACCTTCATAAACTATGGCTTTCTTGAACGTTGTATCATTTTTCCTCCATTTATTAAGGATTTACGATGCTTTTAATTTTTCACAATTTTTCATGACGTGTTTTAACGAAAATAAAAGCGCAGCCATTTTGAAAACAATCAAGATACCACAAGATTTGCAATAAAGAACCCTGAGTCCTGAGCCATTAAAATTCAAAGAAAAAGTTAACAGGATCCCCCCCGCACCTTTTTAAAAATTTGAAAGATTTAAACTTTATGCTTACCGAAAACGCAGCAATTTCAAGGTGCACACAGAATTGAAAACTCATTTCTTGCTCCGTAGTTGAAACAAGCTAGAGAAGAATTACGTCAATTCCTTGAGAATCACCCTAAAATGCATTCTTGGACAAGATGGAGAAGAGTTGCAGAAATGTTTGATGGGCAAGAAATCTGGGATGCTGTTTCTGATAGAGACAAAAGAGACCTTTATGAAGATGTCATTTTTTATATTGCCAAACGGGAGAAAGAAGAAGAGAAGAAACTACATGCTAAAAATAGAGAATACATGCTTGAAGTCTTTGGCAATGTGACATCAATAACCTATCGAACTTTATGGTTGGAGGTAAGTCTACGTGCTTTCCCGTAGCTTAGGGTTGATAAAGCTTGGTTCACACAAGAGTAAAAACACGCTAGAAGATTGGAATATTGCTTTTTCTAAAGTCATTTTAAACGTATCAAGTTCTCTTGTTTATTATGTTGTTAACATGGCATTACACCGGGTGCGCCAAAATTTAGTTTTTAGAGCTGGAAGCGAGTTCCTTAAAATATTCATTTTCGAAACATTGAAAATGATTAAAAAACGTCGATTAAATTTTAAAAGATTTAACATGAATGAACAAAGACAAAACGTTTTCAGGGGGATTTGGGGGTTTAGTATGAACTCTCGTACAGCATATTACAATTGATTGATTTCTAAATCGCATTCTCTATTTGTCCATCCATGTTGATTCTTTAGAAAACTTAATCGATTTTTTTATCGTTGTCAGTGTTTTCGAAAACTAAAGTTTTAGGAAACTCGCTTCTAGCTCTAAAAACTGAAAATAAAAAAATTTGCAAAAAATCTCAGTATCTAATTCAGGCTTTCTGCTAACGATTAAGTCATAAATCGTCAAAATCGGTCCAGTGTGCGATTTATTGTGGCCTTCCAAACGTGCATAGTTTAATTTGGCGCACCCGGTAGTTGACATGTTATTTTTGCGCACCCGGTATGGTAGTTGAACTTTAGGCTTTAGGTCGCACATTTTTGGTCATTTTACAGCATTTGTCCCAGCGTGACAATCGGTTAAGTCCAGACTTAATTGAGCTAGTCTCCTGCAAAGGCAGCCAATTTTAGACGGAACACTTTCGTTTTTGGCTATTCAACAAAGCAAAGCTCGCTTGTTGTGCCTTCTAGAAAGGATTTCAAGAACAAACGTGAGCATATATCAAAAGAAGAAGAATATGTCTAAAAATTTGCCTCGGGTATTGTTTTGGCTTTCGTTTTTGGCTATTCAACAAAGCAAAGCTCGCTTGTTGTGCCTTCTAGAAATGATTTTAAGAACAAACATGAGCATATATCAAACGAAGAAGAATATATCTAAAAATTTGCCTCGTGTATTGTATTTGTTTGGTTCAGAAGCTGAGCAGTAAGTTATTGAATTATTCCCAAAGAATACCATAATTGAATTGTTTTGAACCAAACAAATAGAATGCCTGAGGTAGATGTTTAGCCATATCCTTCTTCTTATGCATATGCATATGCAAAACATGCAAAACGACGGGCAAAACAAGATCCCGACCCATATCTTAGCGTTGTTTTGGAGAATAAATTAATCGCAGTCTTGCGTGGCTGTCATATGATACATCACATCACTGTGTGACCGGGCGTCGTTGTACCGTTATAGTGCCGTGCTTTCTGGCGACAAAAATAAATTGGAAGAAACTGAAGCAATTCACATCATAATGATAAATTTGGTGGGTGAAATACTAAAAATTTGTAAGAAGATTGAATCAGCACACCAAGGCCTTTCAAACTTGTGTTCTCTTCAGAGTGTGACTGACATTTCCACACTCTGAAGAGCACAAATGTTCGACAGGCCTTAGTGTGCTGATTCAAAGTCTTGTTTCTTTGCTTCCATCTTCTTACAAATTTTTCATAACGATAAATTACAGTTAGTGTGACCGCGGCCATTGTTTTCAAATGAGATTCCTTTTTTCAGGCTCAAGAAATTCTGCAAGAACACCCTCAGTATAAAGATGACGAGGACGTTGTCCGTAAGTATATTTCAGTTTCACTAAAGATATAGTGTACCGTTGAAGAAGGCCTAACCACTCGAGACAACAGGCATTAATTTAGTCTTTTGCGCTTTTTATTCTTTATTCCAGTGCTGACTAGTTTCGGTCACTAGGGCATCTTCAAAGCAACCACTTTCACTGAAGTTGTTTACCTTTATTGATAGAAGTCTTCCGTAATCTTTACTGGAAAACCCAGACTTGACTAAGGCATTGTTCGGGATACTATCAGTGAAAGTCTTACGGATTTTTCCAGAAGAGCTAGACCCCCGTTTAAGCGCTTTGAAATATGCGCACTAGCGATTGCAGGGTCATCATCCTTCATTTTTCCTTTGTGAATTCGCGCATGCCCCAAAATGCGTCACCCATTGCATTGATCGGCGAACCAATCAGAGTTATCGTCTTTTCCATTGTGATTTACAAAAGGGGGAGTTCGCAGTATCCCGAACAAGGCATGTAATGACGACTAACTTCAGATTATCAACACTGCAAGGCCATTACTTCAGGCGTGTTGGACAGTGATGCTTCTTTTCCGACCCCTGTTTACACTTGCACTTGCAGCGAAGAACCGAATGATATTCAATAATACCAAATGCAAACAGGATACCCAAAGCGAGATGCGTACATGTTTTGACACAACCTCGTATCCAGTCATCCATGAAGATATCCATGAACTCCAACGCCTACATTGAGAGCTAGCCTCATGTTAGTCACGTTTCTTTGGCAATCAAAACAATCATGATTATATGGTTTAAGATTTTAACATTGTTTCATTTCAAAGCGCTTAGATCCAGCTGCCTGATTTTGAATGAAATCATGATTGTTTGATTGCCAAAGGAACGCAAGGGTTGACAGCAACAGATACCCTTGTGAACGAAGTTGGTTTTACCGCTGCATCATTCCAACTGAGCCAATCCTATACATCTGCTGTCAACTGTGTGTGCGAACAGAATAAAATTCCTATGTTTCTTTTTTGAAGGAATAATGTCTGATGATAAGGAAGATGCATTAATTGCATTTGATGAGCATGCTAGAGAACTTGAAAAGGTAATTTTATAATGTTTTGTTACTTGTTGTGTGAAAGACTTTCAATCTCTGTGTCCCAGTCGGTCTGAACGACGTGGTGACTACATGACGTATTTATCTACTAAGACATTTATTGAATGAATGGACATTCTAGTAGCTAGAATTACTAAAAGTTGTGTGTGTCTTTACTGGTTAAGACAGTGCTCAATGCCATGTAGGCAGAGCGAATTATATCAGAATTGAGAAAAAAGGAAAGATTACATTCTTTGTTGTTACAGTAAATCCCCGCATATAAGAACCTACAAAAATAAGAACCTAGAGGCTGTTTTTCTTAAATTATGCACCTTATAATTAAGAACCTGTTTCAGTTTGATGAAAAATATGTTCTTGTTGCAGGCGTAGCAAAGATTATTTTTCATTGTCGTTATCAAGTTCATTTTTGTTCTAGTTGGCTGTTAAAGTTTGAATGTCCTCCCCTGCTGTTTGTAAGCTTAGAATTTGGTATTGGGCACATAATTACTTTACCAAAACAAATGAAAGGGCTAGGCATCTTTTGTGAAGATTCTAGAACAGCCTACGCAAGGCACTCTTCAAATAAGAACCTTGATACCTTGAAATTGGTCTTGGTACCTTCAAAATAAGAACCTATTTCAGCCTGGCTCTCAAAAAAGTAGGTTCTTATATGCGGGGATTTACTGTACTCAGAGTTTCGCGCTTACAGCGATGATCAGACCACTGAAAACTCTACTCAATCTTTGTGCAATTCAGAAGAGACCCCACGTAATGTATAGTTATTGCATTATGTCATCACGATATTCAATTTATAAATGCACACAAATTGAATAGAGTTTTCAGTTGTCTGATGATCGCTGTGTATCGTAAAACTCTGAGTAGCAACAAAGAATGTAATCTTTCTTATTGTCTCAATCTTTTTATAGTAGCTAGAGTTATGTTTTTTACACGATGACATGCAGCAAATCTTGTACCGTGTTTCCAAATCATTAAAAAGTCGGTGTGAAATTGTAGGACCTATTTCTTTGAACTGAATGGCTTGAAAGAAATTTAGATACTTTACTATAACTCTACCGTTGGACTTTTCGAAATCTTGAATATTTTCGAATGTGCAGAGTATTATCTTATATTCAACTCATTTGGGAATGTAACGTCATCAAATTTCTAAATCATGAACAAGGAGAGTGAAAGGCATGTGCTTGACACCACATTGTAGACAATCATGAACTATGGGTTTCTTGAAACTTTTTCCATGTTTGTTCGAAAAATTAAGAAATTACGATAGTTTTTGTCCTTTTTTCAAAGATATGAAAACTCTCAAATTTTGAATATATTGAAGTTCAGGAAAGTTCAACGGTAGAATCATCTCAAAGTAGCTACAGTTTCTCTCAATCCATTCAGTTAAAAGATTTTGATACTAAAATTTTCAACGAATGGAGAAAAATGGGATCCTTTTTTCAAAGATATGAAAACTCTCAAATTTTGAATATATTGAAGTTCAGGAAAGTTCAACGGTAGAATCATCTCAAAGTAGCTACAGTTTCTCTCAATCCATTCAGTTAAAAGATTTTGAAACTAAAATTTCAACGAATGGAGAAAAATGGGAAAATTGAAAAAATTAAAAGAAACAGTGAAAGTTAAAAGAAAAAGTTAAAAGAAAAAGAAAAAGTTAAAAGAAATATATCATTTAATGCTCCATCAACATTTTTAAGTGATTTGGAACCCATGCTTGTATCCACTGCAGACCTTTGAAACCAGGCGCTCCCTGCTTGAAACTAAGGAGAGCTGCTTTCTTCTAACAAAAAACTTGCACAACTTGAAAATAAACTGTTCTCGGCATGCTGAAAAGCAGTTTTGGCTTACGGGGTTACAGACAGTGCTAAAGAATATAAATGAATACGAATGGCAATGTTATGATGTTTATGAATCCTCTTTTATTTACAAAATGTGACAGCAAGAGTTTTCTATCATGGCTTTTAGGAATATGAAGAGGAACGGATCAGAGAAAGAAACCGATTAAAGAGACTACAAAGGAAGAATAGAGAAGGTTTTCTGGTAAGTTGGTCTCCATTTCTCATCGTATAATTTTAGTTTCTGACCGAGTTAGCAACCTGAAAAAACAAACAAGGATTATTTTTCAAAGAATATGGTAAGGGATAGAGACTTTTGTTTAACCAGTCAGAAGATACAGTAGGGAAGACCGTGGATAATCGTAACACGAGGCAATGGTTATTATTTCTAACGGTTTTAGGTAGACTTTTTTCCCTTCAAATAATTTTGATATGTATGCTAAATAGTAGGCCTAAATTTGCTGTAATTTTGCTATCTTTTATGTATTTATGAGCATACTTTAAAGAAATTGCACAGAACAGGCTAATTCTAGCCCTTTACATACGACTTGAGATGCAGGAATGTTCAGCCAAGTTTGCAAAATTTTCGGGGGAAAACATGTTTTGAGCACATAAGTAAAAACATGCTTCCACCGTAAATTTGTGTCTGGAAGATTTTGCTCTTGAGTAAAGAACTTCACTTTCACACCACAGACATGACATCTATTTAGGATCAAAACTACGTTAAACCTTTTAAGCTCCACAGCTTATGAGATGTGAAAGTGGGGAATAACCCCGGGAGGGAGGGTACTTAGTATATTTGTCCGACGGAGATGTGCCGTTTTTAAGGGTATCGTTTTCACCTATTTTTTCTAGCACAGGGTATCAAAATGAGGCAATTTTTCTAGAGCAGGTTGTCAAAACATGTCAAAGGGGAATATTCTGCTAGATTGGGTCGTTTTTCGATCAGATTTCATGTTTTTGAGTATACTTTTCATCAATTTTTTCTAGAACAGGTTATCATTTTGAGCGAAAAATTCTGGAGCAGGGTAAAAAAAAATTTTTTTCGTGGGCACACCCCCGTACAAATTTAAGTCAAGTACCCCCCCCCGGGGGGAATAACAATAGCTGACCAGGTCAGGGGCAATTGTAACAGCGTGTTACAATTGCTTCGGTGGTTTCATTCAGTTTCTAATCTGGTCCAATAATGTGCATCCATGCAGTATTAAAGAGTTGACTTTTTAAATTTGTAAAAGAACTTATTTTTTTCTCAATCTATTCAATTTTTTGCATTCAATTGATGCATCAAAATTTACAAAGAAATAAAGACCACATCTTATTTTTAATTTTGTTCTTTTTGAAGCAATGAATAATCTGCTATCTGGTGTTACATTTCGTGTGAGGAAAAGACATAGTCGTGCAATAATGATCTGTAATGATTTTAAGGATATGTAACAATTGCTCCAATCATGTGTTACAATTACCCCGTGTTACGGAACAAGGGCAGATTTTGTAATACAATAGCAACAATTGTGTTTGATTGACACCTCACTTCAAAGCGATTAGTGATTGCAGACAAAGGATATTCTCTCAACCAGCAATTCAAAACAAACAAAGCTGCAAAAGTTTCTTTGAAACCCAGGTAGCTAGCTCGCCTACTGTGCATTCCAGAAACTGTTTTCAAGGGCAAACATGAGCGTAGATCGAAAGAAGAAGGATGTATCTAGACATCTGCCGCGGGCATTTTATTTGTTTGGTTCATAAGCCGTTTTGGAGGCGATTCAATTCTCTTATTTTTTTGGGTGTTATCAAAACATTTACTGCTCAGCTTCTGGACCAAAGAAATAAAATGCCCGCGGCAGATGTGTAGATATATCCTTTTTCTTTCGATCTATGCTCATGTTTGCCCTTAAAAATAATTTCTGGAATGCACAGCGAGCGAGCTAGCTACCTGGGTTTCAGAGAAAATTTTGCGGCTTTGTTTGTTTTGAATTACTGGTTGAGAGAATTTCCTTTGTCTGTGATCGCTAATCCCTTTGAATTGAGGTGTGAACAAAAGCAACTCGTGCTATTGTATTACAAAATCTGCCCTTGTTGTGTTACGGGGCAATCATAACACTTGACCACAGCGTAACAAAATTTGGTTCTACGTGATGGAAACTAAGTTCTATTTCATTCCAAGAGGTGCAACTCTATATCATCTACTTCTAAGAGTGCAACTCATTAATTAGACGATATGGCCGATTTTCCAAAAAGTGTTACAATTGACCCCGGTTTTCCCTACACTGACATTCAATTTTGTGTCATCGCAAATCTTAGGTGACATCTCATTTGAGACGGATTTTGATAAAGATCACAGATCTAAACGTCTGAAAAGCGTGACACCTTTACTCACACAGATAAAACAGAGCGATAATCCTATTTGAAAGATTTTGCAACGCCGTTATATTATTTTCCTTGCAGGATTCTTCGCAACTTTATTCTCTTTTTTTTAAAATCAAACCAACAAATCAAAAGTTCGACTGAGTGGTGTTAGAGCATTTTCACTGTTCTGTAAATTCGAAAATTCTTATCGAATACAATTCTTATTCAAAACATAACATAGGGCTCAAATCTTTAAAAAGGTCTGTGTAAAATTCTATTACACCTTTCTTTGAGATAAATGGTTTGGAAGGAACTTAATGTATTTTGCTGTAAATCTGCCATGGAAATTTATTGATATCTTGGTTAGTTTCAAACTGGTGGCATTTATTAAATTTGAATCTATGCCGTCATCAACTTTCTAAATCCTAAACCAGAAAAGCTACAGATTTCTCCTTGCCACCAGATTGTAGACCTTCATAAACTTTGGTTTTCTAATTTTTCCTCAATTGGTTTAGGATTTACGATGATTTAAGTCATTTCAACATTTTCCATGAATTTTTGCAAAAGTTGTTAAATTGTTGTCCCCCCAGTAGCCAGAACTAATTACAAAAGTAGACTCATAACCAACTTTGGTGTAAAAATCTGGAACAAGATTCCAAATAACATTAGGACTTCTCATTCAAAAAAGATTTTTGGAAAGCGGTACAAGCAACTTTTACTGCAGACTTATTAATGATTAAAAAGCCATTGGTTTATAAACTCTCTCCCGGTTCTTTTCTTTATCATTTTTTTCTTCCTCCCTCTATCCTCAGTCTGCCTCTATTTTTTGTACATCGTTATTTGTAGCCAAAAGTATTTCCAATAGCATGATTGTATAATTACAATTTCTCGTATCTAAATAAATGTTATCGCTCGCTATAAACCACGTAACCGAGGGCATATAGCTCGAAAGCTCTACCAGAGTTCTTTCTATATGTCCTCTTCAGCTCCACTGATTTAGATGCATTACGTAAATTATATTTCACGCGTTTCTCATTATCTGTATAATTTAGCATCATATTATATTAGTTTACATATAGCTTTTAGCTGAGAATATACATGAAAATAATGAAAAAAAATAATGCTGCTATTTTGAAAGAAATCAAGATACCGGGTGTCCCAAAAAAGTACCCCCGTTTGAAAAATCACCAAAATTTGATTACACGGCCGATCTTCAATTTTCTTTTTTTGTCAATTAGATCAAAGACTAAATTATTTTCCAAAACATAGCTGATCTTGTAAGTGGTTTAAAAATGAGCAAATTTAGCTCTTTTTAGGGCTACCTGGTTTTGAATCATACTGCAAAAAAGCACTGATGATTGCCAAATCAATTTCTTTGTGCGTGTAAAACTTCTAGCATGGTCATAAATGACAGAAATAGATATGCACTATCATTGAAGACTTAAATGATGATAAAAATCTGAAAATTTTGACTCTTAGGCAAGATTGAGTATTTTGCTTTATAAAAAATTTCCACGACAGCTTTACATCAAAGAATTCAAAGAAAAATGACATAGAAGTTTACGTCCACCTTTTTGAAGATATGAAAGATTTCAGCCCTATGCTTCATTCAAAACATCGCTCCTAATGATACTATTTCATTTTTTCAGGCATTATTAGATGAGCTGCATAAATTTGGATACCTAACATCAATGGCACGGTGGACTGATCTTTATCCAAAAATAAGCGCCGATGTCCGGTTTTCAAATATGCTGGGACAGCCTGGTATGCTCATTATCTTACTCATTTTTTCAGATCCACGTGTTTTTAAAATATTTTTTTATATTTGATTCTTTTAAGGAGGGTTGCCCTTCACCAGAAGCTGGTTTTCAAAAGGCCCTCCGATAAAACATTAATTACAATATAAAAAAAGTAAATTAAAAAGTTATTAATGAAATTAAACTATAAAACCCTATTTACAGTATTCAAAACAAATGTACAATGATGTTAAAATATTTACAATCAAAATAAAAAACCCCTGTTTTTAGATAGGTTTCTTTAAACTATACAGAGAGGATGCCTGCTTTGACTCGGCTGAGAGGCCATTCCACAGCTTTGTACCTCTATACGAGAAACATCATCTGGCCATTTGCTGACCTTTTCATCGGTATATTTCGGTGTTGGTCTCTGGTAAGCGAATTAGCTAGTTTGAAACTTTAAACTAAGGATCCGTGAAATACTTTACGAGCTATCTTGCGCCTGATTTCCTGCATTCAAAACATTTAGTTTACACCAAAGACTGGTTGTAGAATACAGCAAGCTTCGAACTTCTGCTTTTAGTGTTCCATGAAACAGTACCCTCCATTTAGACCGATTAGGTAACATTTTCAGTTCCGTGTTATACATGGTATTTCAGAAAAAATGCAACCCAACTTTAAACCAAATTTTTTTCTGAAAATAGTTATGTTTGAATCAAGTTGGCGCATGCTATCGGCATGTACAATCTCTCTTTCTTCCAATGATAGCCAGGTTGGGCGTATTAATTCAATTTTTCAACACTTAACTTACATTTTTGTAAGTATGGCCTATTTTAGATGCTGGAAAGTGATAGGACATTTACAAAGACGAAAAACTGATCTTTGTGAGAGCTTAGTTTGTCATTCACTGCAAAATGCATCCGATGTGAATAAATTTCTCTTTCTCGAACCTTAGGACATCATCTCAAATGCGTCTAGGCCTGAAATGTTTCGACAAAATCTGTTTCGTATTTTTTTCCCGTAAAAAGAGTGTTTATTTTGCTCTTACAACATGATGCATTTGAAATTGGGCATACTTACTAAAATATCAATTAAATGATGAATAATTCCATTAATGTATCCAAACTGCATTTGTAATTTTTTCAAGATTTTCAATTATAGTTGGGTTGCGTTTTTTTCTGAAAGACACTGTATAACATATTACATGTATGTATGTATGTATGTATACATTACAAAATAAAGCTTTACTTAAATAGAATTTACAAGTTTTAAAAAGCTTAGATAAAATACGATTTTTTTACGTTAAAAACACCCCTAATTGTAGTTTTCAATTATAGGTCCCCTGGGTTTGCAAAAGAAAAATAGTAAAAGTTTTAAAGTGAAACACCGAGTCATATATATGAGAGAGGAGGCGTTTTTCAATAGAACACATATACGTTGCTTTCTTCTCTTTGTATCTTTTGGAAAAAACTTTCCTTTATCTTGTGTGCAAAGACTTAGAGTCGGAATTAGACTTGGAAGACAGAGCTTTAAACGGGAACAGAGATCACTCTTTTCTCAAGAAAAAATAGATCACTGCAGTCAGTTTTATATTTATCTTTTGCTTTGCTTTATGTTACAAAACCTGGACTGGAAATGACTTGTTACGCTTCAGTTTACAACTTCTATATTTTGTTTTCAATCCGATTATTTCTGCAACAGTCACAACTTAAACTAACCAAGCAATATCTAAAAATGCTGCAGTCAATTATATATTTATCTCTTTGCTTTGCTGTAGCTTGACACGCTTCTATTCTATGTTTTGTTTTCAATCCAATTATTTCTGCAGCAGTCACAACTTAACCTGACCAAGCAATATCTCGAAATATAGACAAACATTTAAACTAAATGGAGATCGAAATTTCTTTCGGAAGCAAGGTTTAGTTTCTAAATTCCGATCATGTAGACTTCAAGCGAGTGTATATTTGTAAGGAGAGTTGTAGTAGTTCTTTATGGAAATATGTGTGTTCAAGACTTGCCCGTTCTATGTTCATAATCTTCTGTAGAATGGTTTGATTTTAAAGGGGCTCCGTCGCCAAAATGTAAACAAAACCATGATTTTTTGCAGTTTTTTGAAAGGTGATGTCACACAGGATTTTCATATTTTTTTCAAAATGAAAGTTGCTGTTTGGACATAAATCATTGTACTTCACCAAGGAACAAACCAAACATTCATATCTTCTACGATTGCTCGGATATAAGTGGATTTTTAACGGTCACTTTTTTGTGGCTTTGGTGAAGCCATCAGACAAACTGCAGAAAACAATGGATGAACAATGGATAATTAGTGTGACACGTGCAAGTTTACGGATTTGTTTACTGTTTGGTGGCGGAGCCCCTTTAAGCCCAGAACAATTAAAGCTACCTCTTTTTGGCTACCTACCGCACGGTGAAAAACCATCTTGTATGGCTTCGCGTTTGTTATCATATTGTTGTCATATCAGGCTCTTTGTTTTTTTAATGTGTATGTTTCCCTTTTTGAAGGATCTACTCCTCTGGATTTGTTCAAATTCTTTGTTGAAGATTTGAGAGCAAGATATAGTGGAGAGAAGAAAATTATAAAAGATATATTAAAGGTATTGTCAGTAAATCTTTCTTAATTTAGTTTGATATCTTTTATTAGTTATGCTTCATACAGAGACGATAGTTCTACTTTGGCGCTTTATGACTTAAAGTTACTGTACTCCTTCCGTGACCACTCACGGTGTTTACATCACTCGATTCGTCATTAAATGGGGAGTATTTATAAGCCAAAAAGAATACCAATACCCAAGAATTTTGCGTTATACATCTGAAAATGCGAAAGTTGGACCGTCCCCCTTCTATAACCTCCCTGTCCCCCCAGATAAGTTTCATATAAATCTCAATGAGATTTTTGCATTATCAACGCATTAATCTAGCAAAGGGTAAATTTCCTTTGCGTACCTTAGCTTCAGAATAATTAATAAAATCTTTCTTAATTTGGTTTGATATCTTTTATTAGTAATGCTTCATACAGAGACGATAATTCTACTTTAGCGCTTTCGTAACTTAAATGAGAACCAAAGAATTTTATTTCTTGAATTAGGTCTATGATTCTATATCCTGTAATTAAATGAGCCTAGACAACCGTAAAAGCTCTATTTGGCCCCCCTCTCTAATAAGCCCTTCCCGCCTAAGCCAAAATTTTGAATAAGCTCCCATCTATTAAGCCCCCCTCCCACTTATATCAAATCACCATCATCAGCATCATCAATTAATTTTACGTGGCTAAATTAATAATAGCTAAATTACAGCTTAATTAAGGCCTACTCTAACTGCTAGAGGTCACCAAAAATGTTCCATTTGCTTAACCAAGCAAATTTGCATGTTAATTTTGATATATGTATACGTAGTTTTTATTATAAATGTTACATATAGCCTTGAATATAATAAAATAAAATATATGTAACATTTATAATCAAAACTACCTGTACATTTTAAGAATCATAGCCACACGTACAAACAACTGAATTATTTATTAATTTTGATATAATCTTGGATAAAAGCTGTGTCGAATTGGTGTATTTGACTCGTTAGATTGTATGTTGATTCTGCAAAATATAGGGTAGAAGGACCAAAAAGCTATCATTTATATCCATGTCATTTGACTTGGTGAATAAGCCCCCTCTTCTCTTATAAGCCCTTTTAAGGCCCTCTTTAGAGTCTCCGAATTAGATAGGCCTCCTGGGAGCTTAATACAGCTTTTACTATAGCCATACTGGGTGTTATAGAAAAGATGCAACCCAACTTTGTTCGAGATTTTTCAGGAAATAATAATATTTGAATAAATTTGACGCATGCCATCGGAAAGCACAATCTATCGTCTTTCAAATTAAAACAAGGTTGACTATATATTCATGGATTTATTGATCACTCTGTTAACGCTTTCATAAGCAAGGCCTATTTCAGATGCCGGATAGTGACAGGAAATTTACATGGACGAAAATCCATCTTTGTGATGGCTTATTTTATCACTCGTAATAAAATCATCTGGTGGGAATATATTTCTCTTTTTTCTACTTTACGGATTCACCTCGAATGCTTCTCGGCGTCATATGTTTTGACAAAATCTGTTTCGTAGTTTTTTATGGTAAAAATGTTCTTATTTTGCTCTTACAGCATGCTGCATTGAAAATTGATAATACATTCTAAAATGTCAATTACCGGTTGGGCCAAAATAAACTATGCACTTTTGGTAGGCCACGATAACTCGTACACTGGACCAATTTTGAAAATTTATGACTTAATCTTTAGCAGAAAGCCTGAATTAGATACTGGGATTTTTGCAAATTTTTTCGTGTTCAGTTTTTAGAGCTAGAAGCGAGTTTCTTAAAATTTTAGTTTTCGAAAACACTGAAAACGATCAAAGGTCATCGATCAAGTTCTCTAAAGAATCGACATGAATTGACAAGGAGAGAACTTCTTCGTCGTGATTTGGAATTTAGAAATTGATTAATTGTAATCTGCTGTACGAGAGCTCGTACTAAATCCCCAAATCACCCTGAAAACGTTTTCTCTTCGCTCATTCATATTGAGTCTTTCAAAATTTGATCGACGTTTTTTGATCGTTTTCAGTGTTTTCGAAAACGAAAATTTTAAGAAACTCCCTTGTAGCTTTAAAAACTAAAAAAGGAAAAAGTTGCAAAAAGTCCTAGAATCTAATTCAGGCTTTCTGCTAAAGATTAAGTCATAAATCTTCAAAATTGGTCTAATGTACGATTTGTTGTGGCCTGCCAAACATGCATAGTTTATTTTGGCGCACACAGTAGATGATGAAAATTCCATTCATGTATCCAAACCGCATTTTATTAGGAAAAAGAAAAACTGTACTTTCAGACGGTATACATTACAGCTACTCAAATCTTGTAATTTTTTAAAGATTTTCTATTATAGCTGGGTTGCGTTTTGTCTGAAACAACCTGTAGTTTCTATCAAACCATTCAATTTTAAGAAATAGTTCATATAATTTCATACCAACCACTTTAAAGATTTGGAACCTACATGTTTCCATAACGTATGGTCTGTCTCAAATTAAAGGTCACGTGAAAATGCCTGCGAATAACAATGATTGAAATGTTTTGCATAGGTAATTTTGCGTTATCGCAAATCTCTCGTCCCAGTCTATTTTGAGTCAGGCTTTAGATTACGGTGTCACCATATTAAACCCATAAACGCAACAAGGTTTAATATGATGAGTCCGTTATTTAAAGGGGCAGTCGGACGCGAAACGCGGGTAGCAGATTCTGCGTGTCACAATCCAATTCGTATAAGCCTAAATACCAAAACATGTCTACTGTACCTCTTTGTTCACTGTATTTCTGATGAAATTGACTGAGCAATGAATCCAGTAGTGTTTGAGAAAGTTCTATTCACCTTTCGGTTTCACCAAGCAGCATAAATCTGACTCAAAAACCATATTCTTTGGTGAGTTTCTTGCCCACTTCGACTTGTAGATTATCTCTTCGCAGCTTCAAAGTTGCTTCAGCAAGATCGCCGTTTACGACTTTCAGGAATTGTGATAGACAAAATAACTTTGCAAATACATGAAATCGACATAGACGAACAATATCTGTCAATTAAATCCTTGAGATTGTCAAGAATAACGTCGATGGAGATGGATTGAAATGTGCGATAATCCCATTCAAAATCTCCATTGACGAGTCGATTCTAAGCTCAAGCACTTTTCATACAAATACAATAAAAATGTCCCGCGCAACGTCACGTCTGACTGCCCCTTTAAGGCTATTTTCAAATTTTGTACCACGAATCATTCGTTTACAGATTACGTTGTTTTGATTAATTGTTTTGATTTGATTTCAGGATGGAAACCATATTATTGAAATAGAAACGACATTTGAAGAATTCAACACTATCATCACGGGTGATCAACGAAGTGCATCACTTGATCCTGGAAATATCAAAAGCTCTTTTCTCAGTGTAAGTCTTTGTATTTTTCTTCATCATATGGCTAACCTATTTAGTGCATGGCAGGGTTGAACAAAATAGCGCACCACAGTACCAATGGTTGCAGAAATTTGTCAGGTCTCCAGAAAGAGAGAGAAAATGAATCACACGAAGATAAGAAAGGGATATTGGGGAGAACTGATGATTTAATGGGATGTCAAAGTACTAGATTTTCTCTTTGCATTTCAAAGACAGTCTTTAGAAATTTTGATGGATGTTGCTTGATCTATGCAAGCTTTTCCCAGAGCAAGGAACTTTCAAGGCACTGTTTGTAACTTGGGAAGCAATCAGCCACAAAATCAATACCAGTTTGCCAGATGTCATTTCCGATTGTGGATAAAGATTTATCATCATCATCATTAGCCGTTCAGGCCACTGCTGGCCGATTGCCTCTCCATCATCCATTTCACTCTGTTCTTTGTTTTTGACATCGAGGTCACACTTGCTGCCTTTTTAATATCATCTCGTCATCTTCTTGTTGGTCTCCCTCTATTTCTTTTTGTTCCAAATGTCCATTCTGTACAGGGTGTCCCAAAAAATCGTGCATTATTTGCCTGAAGATTGCGACAAAACGGTAAAAGGTTCTCGCCTTACTTTTGCATGATGTTGCTCTTGAGATATTCAATTAAAGTTTGCTACTTTCCCCATAAACTTTACCCCAATCATCGTATCAATCATTGTTTACAGTTAAAATATACCCTAAGTCACATGAAAAATGTATGTTGTATTTGGAAAATTTTAAGAGAGATCTCATGTGAACAGGAGTGTATTTCTATGAAATGTTCATGCCAGCATGAGTTCCTGCCGGCATTTGTTTCGTTTTTGGTCTCATGTAAAGAGCTTATTTGCCCAAGGTCGAGTGAAACTTTTTGAAAATTCACTGAAATTCACAAAGGTAAATTTTACTTTTCTTTGATGTGAACTTTTTTCAACGATGCAGATGCATGAAAAAGCTGAAGGAAGAGAGAAAGATCGACAAAAGAAAGAAGAAAGAGAGGTAAGTTGTTAGACTTTTAGCTGCTACTTTTTTATTTGTGTTAAAGGGGCTGTTGAAGCTAAACTAAAAAAAAGCCATGGTTATCTCTCCCTAACACAGGCACACAGAAGCAGATATATTGCCATTGAAGACATTTCTATCTCCAAGATCTCCGTAGAAATCGCCAGTGCAATTAGATTTTTTATACCGTCAATGATTTTTGGAGATACACCTGGAATCTGAGCCAGAAAAATTTCAAATATGTTTTGCTCCGTCGACAAACTCTAAACTAATCTGTAAACATCGCACGTGTCCATTGTTCTCCTTTGTCTTCTGCAGTTTGTTTGGTGGCTAAGTGATCGTGTAAAATCCACTGATATCCAAGCAATCGTAAAAGATATGAACGTTTGGTTTGCTCCTATTTGAAGTACGAGGATTTTACTTCAAAAAGAAAGATGAAAAGCCTTGTGTGGTATTACCTTTCAAAAACTACAAAATTATCGTTTCGAACGAAATTTGGAGACGGAGCCCATTTAAATACTCGAAAAAAGGCAACTGCAGGCTGGAGAAATTCTATGCCACGCGCCCATTAGGGAGGAATTCTTCTGAATTGATTATGATTAACGGACTTGGTGTACCAAATAGTCCCGGCTGCTGCTGGAAGAGAACTGTAATTTCAGTTGTTTCGTTTTTTACCAAGTTGCATAGGATATGGTTCAACGTAGTGTCTGAGACCAGCAAAGGCCTGAAATCTTTTAGAAAAATTCGATTACATTTTTCTTTGCATTAAATGGCTAGAAAGGAACTCAGGGTACTTTGCTGTAAATCTGCCGTGGAAATTTGTTGATATATTGATTGATTTCAAAATGGCATTTATTATATTAGAGGCTGTGACGTCATCAAATTTCTAAATCCTAAACCCAGAGAGCTACAGATATCTGCTTGCCACCATATTGTACCGGGTGACCCAGAAAAAAGTGACCCAACGCAATCTGTTACAGAAAATTAAGTGAGTGGCTGATTGAAATATTTCAAACGTTGTTGTGTCCTTAAAAGACTAGCCTATGCTATGAGTATTTTTCGCAATTTTTTTGGCACGGTTAATTTCAAAAATTAAGGATTTCGAGAATAAGGGCATGCCTGAAATCTTCAAAAACTCCTCAAAAACAGGGGATTGATTCACAGCCATTTCAGATCTTCAAGACGACAAGGAGCGTGTTTCGTTTCAACCTGGGAAAAGGTAACCCAGTCAGAAGTCTTCAGAGCAAGTTTATAGTCCCTAGGTACTTAAAGATATTCTCAGGCAAAATAAAACACGCTCCTCGTTGTTTTGAAGACCTGAAATGGCTTCAAATCGATCCCCTGTTTTTGACGACTTTTTGAGGATTTCAAGCCTGCCCTTTTCCTCGAAATCCTTAATTTAGGAGCTTTACCGTAACCAAAAAAATGCAAAAAATACTCATAATGTAGGCCAGTCTTTTAGCGACAGAACAACGCTTGAAATATTTCAATCAGCCACTTACTTTTTTGTCTGTGACAGATTGCGTTGGGTCACTTTTTTCTGGGTCACCCGGTAGACGTTCAGAAATCATGGTTTCCCTGAATACTGTGTCATTTTTTCTCTATTGATTTAGGATCTACGATGATTTTAATTTTTTCCATGATTTTAACATTTTCCATGAATTTTTATCCAAAATGATCAAAATGCCACCATTTTGAACAAAATCAAGATATAAAAATGTTCCACGCCAGATTTACAGCAAAGTGCCCTAACTTCATCTCAAGTCATCCAATTCAAAGAAAAATAAAATAGAACGTTACACCCACCACTTTAATATTTGATCCCTATACTCTGAGACCTTGTTTGAGTCAATCTGACAAGTGTTGCCGTTGAAGCAAGGGCGCCTTCCTCGTAGGAACTGTGTTTATTCCCAGTACTATTTTGATGACATACCGTAGTACACAGAGTAATTGCTGCCCTACAGATATGACATAAGAATAATTTTGTGGTTTCAAATTCCGGTGTTGATGTAATACGAGATCAACTGTTATACGAGATGATCACAGGGAACCAGACGACGTCATTTTTGGTTGGTCAACACTAACAGACATTAGAATTTGAAAATACATGGTTGACAGAACAGCAATTACTCTGTGTACTATATCACGAAAACAGTACTGGGAATAAACGCAGTTCCTACAAGGTAGGTGCCCTTGGTTGAAGGCACAGGAAAGTCAAAATAAGGAGTTGCTCCAAAAACAGCACGTTCTTCTACCTACAGCAATGTCAAAAGTAAATAAATATTGAAAGAAGGGGTAGGTCTAACTGCGATATATCCCTTGAAACAGAAATATTTGATAGCGATTGAAGCCTATCTTTTATAGTAACAGTTTTCGCCTTGTAAATCCCGGAAACGTCAACAATTCTTTTCTTGGTGTAAGCTGTTCTGCTTTCATCTTCATGACGCCAGCCTACCTAGTGACCGAGAAAAAATCTCCATCTAGGTTATGTCAACGTCGTGAGCAGGAACACCCCGCAATACGGCAAAAATAACAGCGCCCCTAATGTCCTGAAATAACATTTCGGGGTCCTATTCTTGACTATCCATTTCGATATATCAACAGGCTAAGAGAAAGGAAAGTTCATTCAGGCAAATGCTGAAGCAAGCAGCACCTCCCTTAGAACCTGGAGACAAATGGGAATCGGTAAGTTGTCATATTACCTTATTTATGAGTTTACGAAACCAAGACCGCATTTGCAACTGCAGCGCAATGTTGCTTTCGTTTTAGAAAATTTTACTTGAATGGATGTCTTGTTTTTTGTGCCAAAGGTTTGTATCCCTTGAGAGACTATCAAGCTTTCCTCTTTAGTTCAACAACTTAGGAATCTGATTTCTGTCGCTCTGTTCTTCAGATAGTGAAACTCGTTCATTGTATACCGGGTGCACCAAAATGCACGTTTGACTGGCCACAATAAGTCGTACACCTGACCGATTTTAAAGATTCATGCCTAAATCTTTAGCAAAAAGCCTTAGTTAGATTTAGGATTTTTTGCAAATTTTTCTGCTTTCAGTTTTTAGAGCTAGACGTAAGTTTCTTAAAAATTTTGTTTTCAAAAATACTGAAAACGATCAAAAAACGTTGATCAAATTTTCTAAAGAACCGACATGAATCGACAAAGAGAAAACTTGTTCGTGGTGATTTGGGATTTAGAAATCGATTAATTAATCGATACAATTAATCGATTTCTAAATCCCAGATCACCACGAACAAGTTTTCTCTTTGTCGATTCATGTCGATTCTTTAGAAAATTTCATCGACGTTTTTTTATATCGTTTTAAATGTAAATCTCCTCCCCTACTGTTTGTACGCTTAAAATTAGTTGTTGGCTACACAATAACTTTGCCAAGATAACAGGACTGAACATCCTTGGTGAAGATTCTAAAACGGCGAACGCAAGACACTCTTCAAATAAGAACCTTTATACCTTGAAATTTGCCTTAGTTCCTTTAAAATATGAACCCATTTTAGCTTGGTTGCCAAAAAAGTAGGTTCTTTCATGCGGGGATTTACTGTAGTGCACATGTTTAGATATACTTTGAAATTTACCTGACTGAAATCGGCCACTCCCTTCTAAAATTAAGAGAAATTTTCTCAAGAATGGCCCCTCAAAAAATCTTACAAATAGGCCTAAAATCATGACCAAATTTTCCAAATATGTTTGCCTTGCAGCAATGACTTCAACGCGTTTTAACATGTGTGATCCCCTTCGGACACTTGCATTACAAATGTTACAAATGTTAAAAAATGCATTTTCAATATGCCATACTTCTAAAGTCAACTTGCACTCCTATTTGTTTTCTCATAATTTCATTTTAATTAATTCACACTCTTTTAGGTGAGGAGCCGACTCTCCAGCGACCCGATTTTCAGTCAAGTTACTTTAGAATCAGAAAGGGTGCGGATTTTCAAAGATTTCATGGCATCCATCGATAGCAGATCAAGATCGAAAAAGAAATCATCGAAAAAACACAAAAGACGATCAAGATCCTCTTCTGTAAGTTATTTCTCCCAGGAGTTTACAATTTACTCCCTTAGACTCCAATCCTTGAGGTTCAACTATATCTTTTGTCGGCCTTGAAAGTTCATGGCCATTGCTTGTTTTCATTCGTGGAGCAAGCAAGTCAGTCTCAGAATTTCTCAAATTTACAATCTCCCTTGTCGAGTTTCTCGTGAATAGAGTAGAGAGGTAAGTGGGCGCGAGACCACTTATTGATTTGAAAACAATGGTAGCCGTCTCTTGTTTGATCATGTCGTGGACTGTCGGCCATTTGAGCTCTTTTATCAAGTTTGCTGCTGGTGCATCATAGCTACTGTTGGTAACTATTCTCGCAGCACGATTTTGTAACTTTTGTAGCGCCAACAGGCGAGAGTCTCCACAGCTACCCCACACAGAGCAACAGTAGCGAAAATGGGGCTCAACGATACCTCTATACATTTGACTAAGGGTATGCTTTGGAAGCAATTTCTTAGCATATTTTAGGAAACCTAAAGAGCAAGATATCTTTGAACGTAAAGCCTTGGTATGCTCATCCCACACAAGATGTTTATCAAGTTGTACTCCCAAGTATTTCGCATTATCTACAACTTCAATGATAAACAAGTAAATAAAGTAAAATATAAACACTTTGATGCGATTTGAAATAAGCACGACGTATCGAGCATAGCCTGTTATCAAGCTACTTGAAAGTTCAGTTTATAAAGGCAGCTGTAATATTTAGAGTTGGTCTACCTTTTGTATGTTGTAAACACGTTTTATATTGATTTTAATTTAGTTCAGCACCGACTAACAAGAACAGATTTTGTAAGACAATAGCATCAGTTGCTTTCGTTGACACCTAAATTCAAAGCGATTAGCGACTGCAGACAAAAGAAATTCTCTCAACCAGAGATTCAAAGCAAACGAATACGCAAAAGTTCTCTGAAACCCAGGAAGAAAACGCGCTCGTTGTGCAATCCAGAAATGGTTTCTAAGAGCTAACGTGAGCGTTTATCAAAAGACGAAGGGTATATCTAAACATCTGCCGCGGGCATTTTATTTGTTTGGTATAGAAGCCTATTGGGAGGCCATTCAATTCTCGCATTTTTTGGGGGGAATTGGACTCATACCCTTACTGTAAAAAGCCGTAACAAGCGGTCTCAATTTTTTTGGGTGGGTGAGATTTTTCGATGTGTGGATAAAAACTGTAAACAAGCTCGAGATCATTCTCCAGCATTTTGCGAAACAGTCTCAGGTTATTATTTATTCAGTCATTTATTTGTTTATTTTATTTTATTTTTTGCTGGGACAATTGGAAAGCAGTTGTTCAATATCACTAAACTGAATTGTATCCCTCTGTAAATATGTTCAAAATGAATGATTGAAAATAGTGCCATGTTAAAACGAAATGTCTTGCATTTGCGGGCAATTTTGCTTTGATGTTCAAACAATGTTGTTCAGAACAGAGTATCATCAATGATAGCAAAGATCAATATAATTCAAAGTTGAGAGATTTTCAGAGACTTCTTTGTGTTAAGATCTTAAGGTTGTTGTGTGTGCCCCAACTTGTCATTGGAAGAATTGGTTGTCCTGGTTTTGAACAATTTGTGCATGAGATAGTCTCATCGTTGTTGTGTAGCGAAGCAAAGGGCTCTTGCCGTACGTAAGCCTAAAGACAATTCTGTTGCGACTAGTTACATTTAAGGTTATGTTGCGATCTCATGGAATGCAGTGGTGTCGTGGCGCAGTGGTGTAATCCTCTGATTTTGCAGCCAGAACAGTCAGGCGGAGTGAGCTCGATACCCGGTAGGACCCCACCACTTGAGTGTCATGACAAGGGGTCGTGGACTCGATTAGGTCTGCTCTATTTCTGCGATCCCAGCGCTTGGCACTGAAAAACGTAACTTCACCTTCACCAAGGCGGTAAAAGGGGGAGTACATAGTAGTAAAGATAGACTCAGAGAGTCTTTAGTCACTCAAAGGTCGAGATATTTGGTTGTGGGTTTTTTCTTTCATTCAACTAGCATATTACATCAACGGCAGCGTGTCTTTCAAGAGATATCGTATGGTATTCATTCTTTATATCTTTTTATTTTCAGGCATCATATTCAGAAGACGATAGATCTTCACGAAAAAAGAAAAAGAGGCGCTCAAGATCACGATCATTTTCATCCGGCTCTGAACAAGGTAAAAGCATCTTTTTGTGAAGCATGTGGTAAAATTTGTATGCAAGATTGTATGCTTTTAGAAACAATGTGAAACGTTTATTTCAAAATAGCCTTGAATGACGGACTCATCGTACTAAACCCATAAACGCAACAAAACACCGTGATCTGTAGAAAGAAGACTGCTAACTCCTGTAAAAGAACAACAGCCAAAATAAACCCGTAATTAGAGAGAAAACTGTTGAATCCTGCAAGAGAAAAACGAGTTAATCTTAAAACCTGAAAAGAAAGAAATAATTAAGTAACTCAACAGTAACTGCAATAAAGAACAACTGGCGAGTTACTAACTTATTTCTTTCCTTTCAGGTTTTGAGATTAACTCGTTTTTCTCTTGCAGGATGCAACAGTTTTCTCTCTAATTACGGGTTTATTTTGGTTGTTGTTCTTTAACAGGAGTTAACAGTCTTCTTTCTACAGATTACGGTGTTTTGTTGCGTTTACGGGTTTAGTACGATGAGTCCGTCATTTAAGGCTATTTTCACATTTTGTACCACAAAGCATTTGTTTACACATTTTCAAAGTACATTTCGTGGAAAAAGTTGTAAATCAGCAAGTCTGTTGAAACTGCTCTGTGTACGTAGAATTCAGAATTTATGCTTCCTCGGGATGAAGTATTGTAAAATATCACTCGATCCAGACTCTTTTGTAGAAAAGCCAAAGGTATATTATGAGAGCAAGTTATAAGTTATTCTACTCCATTTCAATTAATACTATTTTTAACAAAATGTATAACGTTTCAGTATTTATGTTTTTCAGAACAAGAAATGAGAAGAAAAGACAAGAAACACAAGAAGGTACATCTCGTTCTAGGATGATTAATCCATTTTGCCTTTGAACCAACAAGAGCAGATTTTGTAATACAGTGGCAACAGTCGTGTTTGATTGACACCTCAATTCAAAGCGAACAGCGACTGCAGACAAAGGGAATTCTCTCAAACAGTAATTCAAAACGAGCAAAGCCGCAAAAGTTTCCCTGAAACTAGTAGTGCAAACTCTTGCCTTGTGCACGCGAAAGGTGGTTTTTATACGTGCTTTTAAGAAGAAAGGTAAATCTAAAGCTCTGTCTGGCGGAGTTTGTTTATTTGATTCAGACGCCGAGCAGAAAGCATTGTGATTCTCGCATATTTAGGGCTTAAATAAAACGATCACAAAGCAGCTCCTAAATTAAATAACCAAAATCCGCCAAAAAACACAAAATTCATTGCTCGTTTCATTAACATTGTTTCTTTACAGCAAATAAGGCCGAGTTTTATCATCGTTGTTTTTTGCCGTGTCGAATCGAACTGTATTAAAAACGGCAGAATCTGCCGTGTCTAAAAATCCGATTCAAATATCGTTTTTGCCATGTCGGAAAGAAATTTAAATGGCTAAGATAGCCATTTTTCACAATGCACAAACGCAGTGGCTGATCACGCGAAGAAACAGCGACCATGGCCTAGAGTTAATTAATAAAATGCGGCAGAAATACGATGTTTAAATTGGTTTAAATCAAGTCGTGTTTGCCGTTCGATGCGACAAAGCTGGTGAACTCCTGGCGTTTTATCTATTTAAAACGGCAGGTGATTTAAACATCGTTTTTCTGTCGAATTTAATTAACACTAAGAAGTTTTAGCAACATCTATTAGATTCGACTCTGCAAAAAACGATGTTTAAACTGGGCCTAACAGTGTGATTGCGTTAAGCTTTTCGATGCAATTGACCGTAATAGTCAACCTGTAGATACACTGCCAAATTCTAAGAAAACAAAGAAACAGAAATATTTGTTCATCGCAATGAAACTAACTAACTATTCAGTGATTTATTTTTCAGAAAAGCAAGAAAAGAAGACATCATAGTGTAAGTACCGACAAGAGAAATTTTTGCTGTTGAACATAGCCGTTGAGTTGGACTTGCTCCAAGTCTTACTCTTGATCAATAAACAAACGGGAATGGAAAGGGAGAGGGGGGAAGAGGAAGAAGAAAAGGGGAAGGAAAGGGGAAGAAGAGCGAGACTTATGAGCTACGCGTTCAGAAAACGAGGTTCAAAATTCTTATGCTCAATGTTAATTGGCTCTCCCGCTAACATGAAAGAAAGCCGTCGGTCAAGAGCGCAGATCAGACAATGGAGTCTCGTTTTCGGAACGGGTAGTTCACAAGTTTCGCTCTCCTTTCCTTTCCCTTCTCTTTTCTTTTTCCTCTTCTCCCCCTCCCGTTTGTTTGTTGAATGAGAGCAATACTTGGAGCAAGTCCACCTTAGAGTTTTAATCAGAAAAATAACAGCAGAAGCTTTTTAGCTTCATCACTTTACTTGATACCGTTTTGGAAATTTCACATCTTTACACTATGTGGTTCCGCGTTCATGGCATTGTAACTTGTAAAAAGTTATATATTTGCATATGGGTAGATACTGATAGAATTTCTCCAAATTTTAGGTTGCAATGTACTGTCGTTCACTGTCTGTGAACATAGTGATAAGCACGAAATCCTGCTTAGCTCCCTTGATTTAACCATTCGAAATATATTTCATAATTCAATTTCTTTATTACTAAATTATTTACTGCGTGAATGTTCCTGCTACAGATTATGTTGCAGTAAACAACCGTGTTTAAGAACTTGGTCGATTAAGAACCTACAGGGTGAGGACCCGTTTACACTTTGTCAGTACGAAGAATACGGCATAAAATTGTGCCGTAATGGTTTCTCTGTTCAAAAGGAATCGCCGTTTACACTAATCCGGCATGAAATGAATACGATAGGTTTTGACCATGCGCAGAGCGAGATTTTGTCAAGGCGCATGCTCTCAGTTGTCAGATTATCGCCTCGATGTCAATCCGACATGAAATAATGCCGTATTCACCGTTTACACTTTACACTATTCCGGTCGACCGACGAAGCCAGTTAGCCTGCCGTATTTATTTCGTGCCGCATTCAAGTAAAACTATGCCGGTAAATTGTAAACGGGAGGACAATACGGTATAATTTCATGCCGTATTCATTTCATACCGGCATAGTGTAAACGGGGTCTGAATTTGTCAAATTGGACTACCATTTTATGAAAACCAATCCATTGTACAAGAAGCCGAATTGACTGCCAACATTGCAGGTTCTGCGGTAGGTTCTTATACACGGGTGTTTACAGTATTGCGAAAGATATAGAAAGTATAGAAAAATTGGCCTAGATTTGTCTTTTGTTGTGGCTTTTTATGAAAAATGATTGGTCAGTTCATATAGGTTTCTCTGATATAACAGCCATTCAACTCTTGATGCCTATGCAGGTGGACATGATAAATCACAGTATTCCATTTCATGCAATTATTAGAATTTTTGCTTTTCTTATTAATAATGTATGCTGTGGCACACGCAAGCACCACAATTGCACAATGTGGCTAACTTTCTGCATGCAGGAAATAAATCAATTGCGTTTGTGGGATTATTCATCCCAGGTTTTGTAAACGAGTTTAATTTCAAATCTCATTAACGATGTAAGATTTTCTCCCGTGTAACTCGAAAGCTGATCTCCAGTCGGAGGATTTTCCGAGCAGAAAGAAAGCTGGATGTTGAGATCAAAATTTAGATGGACGACCTTCTAGATGCCGGACCAAGCAGGTCACTTTCCCATCCTTCGGAAAGGGTGTTAAACCACGGGTCCCATGCCTGGATCCGGCATGCTTTGCTCACAGTAGGCCTGAATCAGCTATGATATAATATCTTTTCAGCCTACTTGAAAGAAAGTGATGATAAGTTATGATAAGTTATGATAAGATATGCTGATCATCATCATCATCATCATCATCATCATCATCATGCCCTATTGTTTACGAGAAAAAATTTCGGTTTGAATTTGAATAGAAAGTTACGCCTGAGTGAACTTTTGTTATTTAAAATTCAAACGGCCTAGAAAATTCCACTGATTGGATAACTCTTATAACTACTGAACAATTTGTTATTTAAATCGGACATGTCTTCGTTTCGAAAAATTAACTGTACTATCAAGACAATACCACCGTTTTTTCACTTTTTCAACGACATAAAGAAGTACCCGTAGTTTAATTAAGGGCTAATCTTCTTCTCAGATTTTTAATTATGTCCCTATGTCATTTATGAGGATCTTTGAATTTCTCCCCGTAAAACAGAAACAAAACACAACCTGCACTTACGCAGTTCTTTCTTTGTGTCTTAAATTCGATGTCTTGTACTCTTGAATTTCTTTCCCGGACATCAAAACCTTTATTTTCTCCCTTGTCATTTCCTTGCGATTTTGAAAATTGCTTTCGGTGCTTTCAATGGAACATTGCTTTAATAATGGCGTCAGAGATGTTTAAGATAAGATCCTTTTTGCATTCAATGGTCGATTCATCAACTGCATCAATCGCAATTCGACGTGACGCTAAGGATGCTGGTAAAAAGGTTCCTTTCCGTCATCTTTAGCATAATAGACCTTTTAGCTATCCTGCAAAAGAGCCTGGATCGAGCGTTGTTTTTATACATTTTTATACGCGACGTTCGATCGAGTGGCGCTAGAGCTTCTATCACTATTGTGCACATTCGAAAATTCTATAAAACGTAGCAAGATATCGTTCGATTCTGATTCTTTTCAGAATAGCTAAAAGGTCTATATTGTCTAATTCCGTGAGAAGTTTTCTGTACAGCTGAGTAGAATGATGAAATTGCTACCGATAACTTAGGTAGAAACTGAAGGTTTTGCCTTTAGAATATTGAATTCAATTATGAAAAAGAAATTCAAAAATATAGTACACTCAAATGACGTTTCGCTGTCGCTTTATCAGAAATAAACTTCTCATGAAGCGACAGCGAAACGTCATTTGAGTGAACTATATTTTCGAATTTCTTCATTGCACTTATATAGTTAATAGAAGGGAGCTTATGATTTGTTGAATTCAATTATGTTTACCTTTTTGATAACAATTTCAAAGTACATCCTAATGTGAATCACGTTCATACAGTATCTGTAAAGTTTTGATCCGTTACGGTTCAAGAGTTATTACTTTGCTCCGGAACAAAATTGTTCTGCAGGAACAGTACACGCAAGGCTGATGAGTTGCACTGTTGTTGCGGATCCAAAGTTGTACCGGTACGATGTAAGAGTCCGCTTGAGCTTTACCGGTACAACCTTGGATCCGTAACAAAAGTGCAACCGATTAGCTTCACGTTTACTTTGTTCCTGGTAATCCGTAACACTTTTGTTCCTTCTGTTTATAGAAAAATTGTGTTCTGGAGCAGCATAAACGCTCTTGAACTGTAACAACTTTGTAGCGAGTCAAATCTGTACAGGGACAGTGTAAGCGTACTGCTCCAGAACAATATTGTTTTCTTGGAACAGTATAAACGGTAGGCTGATCTATTGCAATGTTGTTACGGATCCAAAGTTGTACCGTTGCGGTGTAAACGGGGCCGTAATGAATTATCGTTTCCCTCGTAGCCTTCACCTTATCGTTTACCTTACCGTTATCATTTCGTTATCGTTTCGTTTCCGTTGTAGCCTTCATCTTATCGTTTACCTTACCGTTATCATTTCGTTATCGTTTCGTTTCCCTTGTAGCCTTCACCTTCGGGTTCAGAATCTGATGTGGAAGCCTCCAGAGACAGGAGCAGGGAGAAAGAACGAAGCAAATCATCCAAACATAAATCCTCTAAGGACAGAGATCGAAAAGACAGGGACAGAAGGGACAGAAAGGACAAACGGCGCACTGAAGAGGAAGATGATGAGCAGCAAATGAGCGAATCAGGAAGTGAAGAAGGAGAGACTCGTTCTCCTGTCCCAGCGAAGAAGAAAAAGGTACACAGACACTAAAAGAGGACAGGATTGTGTCTCATTCGTTCGTGAGATATATTGATTATTATGTTTTAGATAAGTTAGTATTTTATAGGTGAAGAGACTTTATTTTTCGTTTTGTTTGTACAAAGGGTTTTGCTTATTCCTTTCCACATTTCGCTTGTTAATTGATTGTTTCATTCTCTCAAAGGAAATGCAGAAAATGTCCAAGTGATATCCAAGTAATGTCTTGATGTCACACTTGTGAAGGGATTGTTCACCCAAATGAAGGAAGGAAAAGAATGCGTGCTATTGCACAGGAAGACATATCATTTAGGCAATCTCCTGTGTATTTTGAGCTACACAGATATGAATCGCTCAATGAGCTTTCAATCGCTCAATCAGCTATTGTATGCAACGATCGATTAATCGAATCAGTCGTTCCTATCAACGATCTATCAAGCGACCGACCGACCGACCGATAAACCAATCATCAATCAGTCAATCAATCAATCAATCAATCAATTCATTGTACTGAATAGTTGGAAAATGTGTCCTAGTGTATAGCTTGGAGGAGATTTAATCTTGAACGATCTCCAGGTTAAGTCTGAGCTGTTCAACGAGAAAATTGTGCAAATTAGTGTCTGCCTGATTAGTTTGCTCGGGTATGAAAGAAGCTGCTTGTATCAACAATGTTGGTCCCTAATGCGAGCTTTCTGATTTTGTCTATTCATATTCGTTTTATGCTCTCCGTTGTAATATCTCAGAAACGGTGCCTAAAACTACAAGAATTCTTCATTTTGTCCTTCCATACTATGAGAACCAGTGTTCAGGAAATTTTACGAGATTTTCTATTCCCTGTTAGATTTCCGTAAATACACATGCAGATATTTTCTAGATTCATTTCTCTGTAAAATATCCTCATTGCATGCTCTAAAGTAGCGAAGGGGATTCAACTTGGACCTTGTGTATCATCTTGTGGTTGCAGAGAAGGGTCGAGAATTCTAGTGGCTTCGTTGCATGGCAAGGTTTTTAGACTGGAAATCTGGAGATCATGTGGTAGGAGTGGGAATCTGTTGTTTCAGGTAACATTTTGTATATTACAATTATATTGCAACTGTGTATTGGGCGAGAAAGACATGAATATGAGGCCTTTATTAGGTTCAAATGTACGTTTGCATTGCTGGGAAGAAAGACTATATCTATGAAATCTATGTACGCACATTTACCGGATTTGCCAATGCAGATGCATTCTCAAATCTTCTTTCATACTCAGAAAATGCATCTTTATTTATTGGCAAATACACGAATAAAGCTATATCTTCCTATAGTTGTGCGATACATTTTTCTGACTTGGCAATGTACCAACAATTCTCTGTCTTCCTTTACATGCTTGAAATACATGCATCAGACCAAACATGGATGCCTTAAAATCTTTATATTCTGCCTCTCTCTAAAGATGTGTACATCCAAACTCTGCTTTTCTTTGCACTTAAAGAACGAGATACTACGTAACTATGCAAACTCAGGCCTGCATTTCTATTTTCTACTACGACCTTTTTTAGTTTGCAAGAAAAGCAAATTGTAGGAACGTCTTTCCAGTCGACTTTTCCCAAATCGTTGCTGCATGTCGTTACAATTCGCCCTCTTCGCATCCAAAAGACATTTTGCGATAATATCAATATTGAAAAAGATAAAGCAGTGCAGTGAACATTCTCGGGCTGACAATTTAAATATTTTCAGATAATTTTACAATGAGAACTTCAAGATGCGCAACATTTGTGGTTTCTCGATGTATTGTAAAAGAAATAAATTTATCGGGCCTCGTAATCAAATTGCTCTCAATCAAAATCGATGTTGCAAATGGTAGTGCTGTACCAAACACTTTGAGTTAACTTTCTGAGATTCCTTTTTGCTACACAAAATTTGATGAGAAGGACCTTCAAGAGACAATTACGGTTACACTACGACAGCAATGGTAAGTCCGTGAATAACAATACCTGTCTGCAGTCACACCGATGGACAAAGAACTGTTATGTGAAAGAACGATGTCAGATATTTTTTATATCATATAAATCAAGCGCTGCAAAGAACTAGATACCATATTAGGATGACTGAAGCTAGTTTTCAGCTAATGAATTAACGATCGAAGGTGAAAATATTATTGAGGTTTGCAATCAGTTCTAATAATCTCTGAGCAACTAATTAAAATCCCAAAAATTAGGCCACTAATTAGAATTACATTATTTCGATTTGTCCTTGGCTGAAGCAGCACGAGAACACAATGAGTAAAAAGATGATGGTATTTCTCAGCTATATATCAATAAAATGTCAACAATACTAGGGCACTATTGTGGCGCAGTGGTGTAATCCTCTGACATTGCAGCCAGAACAGTCAAGTGGACAGGGTTCGATCTCAGGTAGAGCCCCACCACTTGAGCGTCATGACAAGGGGTCGTGGACTCGATAAGGCCTATTCTACTCCTGCGATACCAGCGCTTGGCGCTAAAAACCGCAACTTCACCTTCATTATCTAACCATTTAATCTATATAAATAAACATTTTATTTAAATTGTATGACTATTTTGTAAAGCTAACCAGAGGTTGCAAAATGTTCAATTTTCAAAGCAACGAACTTCTTGTGTGCTTACGATGAATTTTCTTGTTGTGAAATAACAAAATGATTCCCTCCTTGTATCAATTTTCTTGGCCTAACATTGCCTCACTTTGCTTTGCGTCATGAAAGATTCCATTAAAAATGCCTTGTTGTTAAATTGCATGTTATGACCTGCTCATAGCTGTAATCAAACCAGTCGTATCCAACTTTTCAACTTGAAGCTAAGTCAACTATAAACTTTGCCAACTAGATTACGAAGGCGTTGTGGCGCAGTGGTGTAGTCCTCTGACTTTGCAGCCAGAACAGTCAGGCGGACAGAGTTCGATACCCGGTAGAGCCCCACTACTTGAGCGTCATGACAAGGGGTCACGGACTCCATTAGCGCTAAAGCTACTTCTGCGGTCCCAGCGCTTGGCGCTAAAAACTGCAACTTCCAACTAAATTATCTTCAGACCTGCATGCAGTTTCAATCCAACCATTTCTTGCAATGTTTCTCTTCTTCGTATCTCGTCTGCTCGAACAGCCCCAATGACTCATAACAATGACCGATACGGCCACCCGTACTGGCTACTCATCTCAAGGTCATTTTTTCTTTACTCATTGGAGAAAAGCAGAGAGACAGAGCCTATATGAGGATGAATGGTGGTACTTTCCAAAGCGAGTGCTGTTGGACTCGAGCACACGATATTTTGTACAAAGCCGAGAACTCTAATCTAGATATGCAACCTACCACATGGTCTAGGCTCTGCAACAAACTTGGCCAGAATCTTTTAAATGCAGACATGTTTCTCAGATAAAGATATCATCGCCATATCTTCATCTCATATCACAGTTTCATTTGTAAACCAGCACCAACGATAAGATCTTTCCTTCTCTTCACTTCCAGGTGGCCTGCCTTCTTTCGAAGAAACACGAGGATTCGCGCTGTTTCCAAGTAGGCAGATAAGCTAATCGGCGAAATTTCCAGATAATAGCTTCACAGTTTGTCTTTATCGCTTTCAACTCAACCCTTTATCGCTATCGCTCAGAACCACACCTGCAGGTCGTTCTCATGTATTCTTTCTATCTGGCAGTGCAGTTTCGGACAGAGGTAAACATAGCTTACCTCATTACACCTCATTTCAAATGATGCGAATTCTCAGCCATTCTTGTAACCTTGACATGTTCTTAGTAACAGAGCTGAGAAAGCCGCTACGATAAAATTCTTTCAGGGAAGTCATGTTACAATAATGAGCATTTTAGTGCCATTCATTTTGCCGTGATCACCAATCTGACAGTCAGTGGCCGTCATCATGCCCCGAAAGGGGCCTCATTCCAACCCTCGTTTGCCGAGGTGAAATATCAGCTCATATGTATTAGATCAACATTTAATCGAGAAATAGTCTTTTTAGCTTTCTCGTTGTTTTGCGGTGCTCCTGCCTTCAGACACTTTATACAACACTTCGCTGCAAGCATTGTCAAGCAAGGTCCGACGCACGGCCTGCCATTGTGGCTATTTCTCGATACAATTCGTCTTCAATCCTATCTGCCCAGTAGCATTTTGCTGAAAGTTACCGTCCCGTTTTATAGATTTACAATGGATGATCAGATCTCATTCCCAGTCCATTGTTTTTGCCTTTCTATTCCCATGCTCAGGTAGTAATATTCCAGTCCCCCCACAAAATCCCCCATTCCCAACGTGTCATGTTTGGCAAATCTCAGGTACCATTTTACTACTTCACGACCCCATTATTTGTCTGTCTCTCTCCTGACGCCTCTTGCTTCGACCTGCTTCACGCTTCTTTCTGTTTCTCCATACCTGGTAACGATTTTGGCATCTCACGTTGCACTTAGCTAAAGGCCTCTCTTCGCAATTTCAATTCAGAAAGTTAGTTATAACTGTGCAGAAAGAAGTTAACATTGCCGTTTGATAACGCCATAGTTCTCTAAAGTTGTTTATGAGCGTTTGTCAAATTGGAATGAACAAGGTTTCTCGAAATTTGTTCTCTGCTTCGTTCCAATCTTTGAACCTAGGAAAATAGGACCTGTAACTTGCGGGTTTGGCCATTGCGAAGGCCTTAATTAGCTGTAACATCGCTATTTTTTAATTGATGCCTACTGTAAACAAATTATTGATGACGATGATGATGATGATGATGATGATGATGATGATGATGATGATGATGATGATGATGATGATGATGATGATGATGATGATGATGATGATGATGATGATGATGATGATGATGATGATGATGATGATGATGATGAAGGACATAACCCGGCTGCAGGAAGATTGCGGAGAATGATTGATTAGTTGATTGCTTGATTGACCAATTGATTGATTGGTTGGTTGGTTGGTTGGTTGATTGATTCATTCATTATCATAGTGATTCCGCGATCGATTAACCGATTGGTTCGTTGATTGATTGATTGATTGAGTGATTGAGTGATTGATTGATCCAAGAGCCGAATTTTTGGCCAAAGAAGCTAAACACCAAATTGTTTAAAGTCTGTTTCTCAAATTAGATGTCACGTGAAGATTCCCGCGAATACCAACAATTGAGAACTTTTTGCGTTATCGCAAATATCACCTGACATCTAATTAGAGATAGACTGTGAATATTTCAAACGTAGAGTTCATCCCAAAATGGGTCGCAAAGACGATATTCTGTGAATAAAAATGATTTTTTTATGGTTTTGCAAGGGCTAATTTCAGGGCTAATTTCAGCTTTCTTTTGGACTGCATGGTTTTGAGCTCCTGAGAACTCTGGTGGTGGACTCTCGTGGTGGCATCGCCCTTGCTGCTCTACGAGATGTAACACTGAAAAAACGTTGTGTGGCTTTGCCACGTTATTTCGTTTACATATATTATTTCAGTTTGTGACAAATCTTACCTGACATCAGTTTGAGACAAATGAAGCTTGAAGCCTTTTCTTGCCGCTGCTGAAATTGAGGCTCGGTCGCACTGCATCGGTATAACTGTAAGCAAAGGAATCAAATCCTTAAACAAAATTGCATAATTTTTTGATGCATCTTTCATTTGATTTAAAAGCAGGCTGGTTTGCACTTTAGCGGACACATTTTTAACATTTCCCCGTGTTTTAATCATGTACCGATTTTGGATGGAAAATGCATCAGTACTTAGACTGAAGTATACTAACTGAACCAGCGGGGGTTATGGGGCTGCAACCCCCGAAAATAGTCAGCCAAAAAGGATGTATCGATTACCAGTTCCTGCTGCAGATTTAGGCCATGTTTGAAACATTTCGACATCCTCTCGCAAGTGCGAATCAGTTGACTCATGATCGAATTTTGCATTGGCCAATCAGATGATAGGATTCTATTGCTATTGTTTAATGAGCCAATCAGCAATCAGTTCTAACAATATGATTCACTTCAACCTCTGTTTTCCTTGGAAGCTGTGTCCGCTAAACAGCCTTGACCCCTAATAGCCTGAAAGGATCTTCATGTACTTTGCTAGAAATGTTCATTGGTAATCTTTGATAACTGAAGTACTTTCAGAACTGCAGCGTCTTCTATCTTTTTAAGTCTTGTTGTTGTGACGTCATGAAATTGCCAAATGCTAAACACAAAAGCTACCGATGTCTGCTTACCACCATATCATAGACCTTCTTAAACTATGGTTTTCTTGAAAATTGTACCGTCTTGCCTTTATCAATTTAGGATTTACAGCGATATTAATCTTTCTAAGTGAATTCTTCCAAGAGAAGGAAAAACGCAATAATTCTGAAAATATTCAAGATATCAATGATGGCAATGAACATTCATAACAAAGTACCTGAAGTTACTTTCAAGCCATTGAATCAAAAGAAAGATGCATTAATCAATCATGATATGTTTGTCAAGGATTTGATGCCTATGCTGTGACTATATATCGATGATAAACGTTCAGATCTAGAGGTTTACTGGTACAATTTTTTCAAGGTACCAAGCTCGCGTTCTACGTCAAGTGAATTGACTCATCGTAGAATGCAAGCCTTATTTGGGCAACGGCAAGAAAAACGCTTCCATGATGACAATGCAAGTTTATCCTCCTCACAATAGACCTTTTAGCTATTTCTGCATAAGAGTCTGGATCTAGCGATGTTTTATAGATTTTTATTCGAAAGATTTGATTGAGTGGCGTTATAGCCTCTGTCACTTTTTTGCACGTTCGAAAATTCGTCAGATTTCTACCGAATGTATAAAAATATCGCTCGATCCAGTCTGTTTTCTAGAATACCTGAAAGGTCTATCGTAAATATCAACTTCTCTTGCAATCACTCACAACCTCTTTCTGATTTGTTTTCTACAGACTGATTGGGACACATCCAGTGAAGATGAGGCTGAACTGCAAAAGAGAAAACGAGAGCTGCTCCGCAAATTACGAGCTTCTGCGCAGCAAGATGGTGACTATTAAAGAACTTGTGAACGATTTTAACATCTGACTAGGAAGGTACTACTCATATGTAAAATATTTTCATATACTGTCACGTGTTGTGTTTTAGGCTATGAACGAACTGCGACGTGCTACGATGTAACTGTGTTATCAATAAACAGCATAGCCATTGAGTCTTTGCAAAACTTTAAAATCAATAGCTCTTTAGCCCTTCCACAAAAGAGTTTGGACCGAACGATGTTTTTATACATTTTGGTACGAGAGGTTTGATTGAGCGGCGTTAGTGCTTTTGTAACTATTGTGCGCCGGGTTAGAGCTTTTGTAACTATTGTGCACATTCGAAAATTCTACAATGTCTCGAAATGTCGCTCGATTCGGATTCTTGCGCGGAATAGCCCAAAGGTCCTTTGTGTAAAGTGTTATTGGCCCATTCCACCATGGTCTCTAGGCGATGCAGTACCTCTCAAATCAATTAATGTTTATTGAAATAGTGATTTGTGACAATTTTTCTCCCCTGCTGGCAAGTACCGGGTGAGTCAGAAAAAGAATCTCCGCTTGAAAGGCCGCTGCTCCATGAATATCAAAGCAATAATATTGAAAAATGTCTTGGTTTATTGCCAACATGTTCAATTAGGTTCAGTAATTTACCCGGCCTTAATCGGCCATTCCTTCCCGTCGATATGGGTGATTTTCTGCAGAAAGCCAAAAACGAATGAAAACAATGAGCAAATTTTCCTTCCTAAAATAGATGACACTTACATAAATTCATGTATTTTGTCCTCTTGGGAGAATGGAATCCCCTTGAATAGGTCATCGATTCCAGGGGGAGGACTAGTTCATCCTCCCAAGAGGATAGCACGTGCTAAAGCATCCACAAGGCATTGCTGTAAGGCCATTGTAAGGCAGAAATGTAAAGGAAATTTGTTCATGATTTTGGGCACGTTTTGAAGGTTTTTTGAAGAGGCTTTCTCGAGAAAATCCCTCATAATTTCAGAATGGAGTGTTTGATTTCAATCGGGTAAATTTGATAGTAGATTTGAACATTTCTACCATTAAACTATATGTTTGCCGAGATTATTGTCTTGATATCCAGGGAGCTGTGACCTTTCAAACGGGGATTCTTTTTTCTGACCTACCCGGTATTTCTGACTCACCCAATGATGAATTTGTTTTCTTACCTGAGAATTTGTAGCTGTGAGAGGTGAGATGGAAGCGATATGTAACGAAAGTATTCCATGATTATTACTCGTATGAGAAATTTCAACAGATTTCGTTTAAAGTTGTCTCACATGAGGCAAAGGCTGGTTAGTATTCGAATGGTTTTCTGTAAATTCTGTTGTCTTCTCTCAAGCAACTTCCTTCGGAGACTATTTTCGTATCTTTCGTCTGGTGCTCAAAATTGAGACAGATTTGATCGAAGCTAGTAATAGACCTAATCGGCTAAATTTTGTTCACACCCAAAGTCAAGTCAGTTGAACAAGGACAGATTTTTGTAACACAATAGCATCAGTTGCTTCAATTGACACCTCAATTCAAAGTGATAAGCGATTGCAGACAAAGGACGTTCTCTCAACCAGTAATTCAAAACAAACAAAGCCGCAAAAGTTTCTCTGAAACCCAAGTAGCTAGCGCACTCGTTGTGCATTCCAGAAGTTGTTTTTAAGAGCAAACATGAGCATACATCGAAAGAAGAAGGATATATCTACACACCTACCTCGGGCATTTAATTCGTTTGTTTCAAAAGACGATTGGGAGGCGATTCAATTCTCTTATTTTTTTGGTGTAATTAAAACACTTACTGCTCAGCTTCTGAACCAAAGAAATTAAATGCCCGCGGTAGATGTGTAGATATATCCTTCTTCTTTCAATATATACTCATGTTTTGTCAATTGCGGTGTCAATCAAAAGCAACTCATGCTATTGTCTTACAAAATCTGTCCTTGTTAGTAAGTTGATCAATCTCTTGATCAAAACGTCCGTTCATTTCTGTAACATTCGTGTCGTAACACTTGTGCCATGAATGCAAAAAGTAGAATAATGGTAAAACTTCCCTTGAATATGGTAAAATGTGTTAAATTGGGTATTACCAACCTTAGCTGATTTGGGCCATTGACATATTGTTCAAACCAATCAGCTTTGATTGACATGCTGATGCAAAGCGGTTAGCGATTGGAAAAGAGAATTTCTACCGCTGAAAATTTAAGGCACAAATATAAAACAGCAAGATGCGAAGCACGCCTTCAAACCTGAGTGGCTACCTCACTTGTTGTGCAGGTGAAAAAGGATTGCGAAGAGGAGTCATCTCCTAGGGTATCCCCAAAAAACTGTGCCCTGTTTGCCTGAAGATTGTGACAGAAGGGCAAAATATTCTCGCCAAACTTTTATATGATGTTGCCCTTCGGATGTTCAAATAAAGTTTGCTGCCATCCCCGTAAAAAATCCGTTGCAAGATGATGGAGCTATGACCTTAAGAAGACCAAATTTGCCTGATGACTGAAACCAGCGGTCGGCCATTTTGCCTTACTATTTTGATTTTGCAGTGATAAATAGCTTCGTTTCAGTTAATAAATAGTTTCTGTAAGGTAAGAATAGTTGAGGACTCTCTGATGATTATCAGAATTTTCACGAGAGCCATGGCATTGGAGGCTGGTGTTTCATTTCATCCATGAAGCTATTTATCATTGCAAAATAGTAAGATGAAATGGCCGACCGTTGATTTTAGTCATCAATCAAATTTGGTCTCCTGAAGGTCATAGGTCCATCGTTTTTCAACGGATTTTACGGGGATGGTAGCTAACTTTAATTGAATATCTGAAGAGAAACATCATGCAAAAGTTTGGCGAGAATCTTTTGACGTTTTGTTGCCATCTTCAGGCAAACGGGGCACAATTTTTTTAGGACACAACTCATCCAAGTTCGACGAACTATAATTCATTTGATAGCAAAAAGGTTAACTTAGATGTAGAAAATTATTTCATTAGAATTGGCCATCTGATTTTGTTAGAAATTTTGCTGGGAAGCTCTTTTGCGAAGAGTTTGAAAACGGACAAAAAGTATCAACCAAATTTTGTAAGTCTTTAGCTTTAAAATGGTGGCATTTGGATCAAAATCTTTTGAGAAGCTAAGATGAGCCATGCAAATATGAGGGAAATATTTGTGTCATTTTTTCCACTCTAGAAACTGTTTATCCTCGTTGTCACCGATCATAAGCTGAAAATTAAAGAAGATTCGATATTTCTATTCGTTCATCCAGCAGGTTAAAAAGCAGCTCCAATTTCAAGATTTAAGTTGGCCTTTTCGCCATAAAATGGCATATCATACAGTGAAATTGATGGTTTGTTATAATCGTGCCATTTTACCATTTGTCAGAACGATGCCCTATCTTCTCAGCCCCTTCTCACCCGATACATTCTCCAGTTCGAAAGATGAACGACAGATCTAAACATCCACTTCCAGAATCTTATTTGAATTACACACGAAATACATGAGAATTATAACCGGTGTTATAATCAAAACCTGGAGGTAAACTTCTACAACCAAACATCTGGACAGTCGATTTCTTGGCAGTTTCTTGTCCTGATTGCATTTTATGACGGTAGGTAACATTGAGAAAAATCTTCACATCGTTCTTTTGTCCTCTTCGTTTATTCGCCGTCTGATTGGTCCGTGAAAATGAGGCGTTGGAGGTTTTCGGCCATGTGCCACGAGCAAAAATTGGAATTTTTGTCTTTAGCTAAAGCAATATTTTCGCGTTTTTCCATTGTTTGTGAGCACGATAATGCAGAATTCGTTAGGCCATATCTTTGATAACTGAGTCGTTAGCTTCCTCTTGTTGTTAGGAATTATGGTAAAGCAAGACCCGGTGCTTTTTAGCTTCGCTACTTTCAAAGTGAAACAGTTTTTTGATATGACAGACAGAACCTGCAAAAGCAAAACAGACAGATCCTGGACCAGAAATAACTTCCATATCATTCGAAAGTCAACTCTGGGGTTGCAAAGGATCACGGTTAGCTATAGGTCTTTAACCGAATGTAAAGATATTTGTCCAAGAACTGGGAGTGGGATTTGAATAAAGCTATGAATTTTGGATGGCTGTACCATGTACAGTAAAGTGCAGAAATATTTCCCAAATACAGTGTAACTGGAAAATATTCGTGGAGAAACTAAAGAAACTACTTTTTGAGATTATGATGTTTCAAAGAGGGTACCCTTTCACCCTCATGGTGCCAGCCCTTGAAAGGGTGGGATTGACAGAGAGTATAAAGAATAATACTGACATAGAAATATTTCTATGAATCCGAGTAAAGTGGGGGTGGACATGTCCTCCCCCCGGTGGGCGCAATTCAATAGTAAAAGGTACACCACGCTCGTCCATACCATTTCGTAGGATAACCTTTTCTCTGACTTTCTAACTGGTAAAATACCCCTTATCATGGAAAATTTTGCAGGTAACGCCCCCTTTAAAGGAGTATCACTGAGCCCTAAAGAAATCTGTACACAAAAACTGGTGCTGAGAGAAAGGTTTAGGATTTTTGCACTTTATTACGATTCACTTTTCTGATATCTCTTTGTTGGAAAATAGTGGAATCCGATAAAACTTGGGTATCAAACTTGGACCAGGTGAAATTGACTTTTATTGTAGGGTCCCGAGTCCACCAGCATTTAACTGTTTTTGGGTCGGGATATTTTCTGAAGAAAAATACCCCGTTTCTTTTCAGATTCTAGGTCCTAGGATTCTGCTTCGAATATACCCCTTTCTCAGCAAAATCTTGGACGAGCGTGGTGTCATTTTTCATTAACATTGCACCCACCGGGGTCCTCCCCAATCCATCCCCTATCGCCGCCCTTGCCCCCATGATAAAATGCTGCGAGAAATTTTGGGAAAATATTTGTTTGTTTTTATAAGAGTTGGCCTAATCTTATGATCTCAATGTTTACATTGAAAGGGCCGCAGGTTTGCAATTTGCAAGTGCAAGGGCAATGGAGAAATTTGTCTTTGTTGTTTTCCCACATGGCCTATTTTCTAGGCTTTTTGTCCCTCGTTTTGTCCCACGGGTCATACATTCTTACATTAGACAAAGCGGTGAATATGGAGCTTGGAGTTTTCCATATCATTTGCTTTTAAAGAATTTAACCTTCCCCCTCTTCTCTGTGGTGATAAAAAAGCCCCTGATTTAGTATTTGGATAGAAAATGGCGAAATGTTTGTTGTTCTGTGAGACGGCCTAGACTCACAATTTCAATGTTTACTTAGGCAAAGCAGTGAGGGTGGAGCTTGGTGTATTCTGTGTCATTGTTGCACCTAGGGTAACCCGTCATGTTATCAACCAATCAAATGGCTTGATTCAATTAACCAGCCAATCAGCGCTCGACATTTTCCTCGCATTTCTTTGGCTGCTAAAAGGCCTCTTCAATCAATTCCGCGAGTTCTGTCCTAAGATGATCGTAAAAGATGGGCAAAATTACACCGCTACATAGCATGCATTTGGACTATGATACCATGAAGAACGTACCCTGAAATATGGTTGAGAAAATGTCCGCACTTGGTCAGACTTCACGAGCTTCGAGTGCATTGTTGAAGCGACAAGAGGCGATCAAACGCTGGAAGTCGAGCGACACGAATCGTGAGAATGCACACCGCTCTCCCAATCGTATAACTTTCGATAATGAAACTGTCTTTTTATATGTTGTGTCCAGTGGAGATGTTGATGAAACTAGAAACCTTATCAATGGAGGAGTCGATATCAACTGCAGCAATGTAGATGGATTAACAGGCCTTCATCAGGTAACGTAAAACAGCTTGGCTATTTATTTAGGCACCTCCAGTCCGATAAATACGGTACCATGCATTTCCCAACATCCTACCTTTCTGGGCCTACCTGGTGGTGTCGCCCTATGTCTAACATCGCCCTTCCCCATCATTTGCTTGTCCATGGCTAATTCATTTTGTTTATGATACTGAAAACAAGTTAACTATTAGTAGATTGCTGTGGTAGCAAATATAAGGCGTATGGTATTTCTGCAAATAGAAAACTTCGGACGTACACAAGCAAGTGATCGGACAGGAGGGTCATGATTCTAAGTTCTGACAGGGCGACAACAAGTCCACAACATCAAGTAGGAACCCGTTCCAAATTGCATCTTTTTTCTGATTAATCATGACAGTTTTTACTTCTATATGATAATTGATTTAGGCTTCAAACTACGAGATAACTATTTATGATCGAGGATTGACACTCAAGGAAATGATTGGCCTCAATAATTACCACAGATTTCAACACACAAAACATCCAGTCTGAAAAGGTGGCGAATTCCAAACAAGGGGGACGAGGTGGAGACATTTTCTTGAAGCCTGCAACCCAGCATGGCCATTGTTGCTGTTACTCAACACACCATTGATTTGTGGTTGAGATATTGAATATCAACCAACCACCCACTTACCCTTGAAATGATTTTTGGATAAATAAACCACAGAAATCCCAATTTCCATTTATTCTGGAAATATATCTCCATGGTTAGTACAGTAGGAGAAATTCAACATTTTCAGGAAATAACACAGTTAAATATGTGAACATAATAAGACAAAATTCTACCTTTGTAATATTACCCCTAAGATGCCAAGAAATTATCCACTTGTAAAGGGCCAAAAAATGGAAAGAGTGGTTAAACCCTGAATGAAAAGTAACCTCCCCCCAAAATTTTGCTTAGAATTATAGGTCCCCATATTAAACAGCTGAAAGATATCCTTGTGCACCTGAGATCTTACGAAAATGACCTTACTTTCCATACACATGGGTGAACTAACCTCCCTACTGTAACAAGTACCCATGAAAACTTAATCCATCCCACTATGTACAATAAAATATTTTTGCCACCCTAAAATCATTCCCAGAACGTCCTCTTTTAGTGCAAATCCTTTTATTCTTATATGAGACATCCCTGTCTCTAAAAATCCCAATTTTATCAAAGAAATTTTGTCCCCTTTTGGATGCCTGATTTGTCCATATAGAGTACTGTTGATCTATGTCCCCACTCCAAACTACTAAAACTGTTAAATGGTCTTTCTAGCAAAGTTTTTTGTAAGCATGGCTAAGACGAGCAATGCTCTTCGCTTGCGCTTGCAGGACAATCAGGTATGGGACTGTTAATTAAAGTTTCCAACTCTTATCAATTTCACCAGCTCACAGTTCAGGGAAGATAATCTGCACGCATTGTTTTTATCTATGCACACACATTTTGAGAAGAAAGATGATGTGAGCTTTTGTTGCAATACAATAGTTTTCTTCCCAGAAAGTGGTGTGCAGACAATTTTTAAAACCGTGAACTGGTGTATTGTGCACCTGAAAATTTGAGTGGACACTTGTTCCTGAAAAATTCACTTGTGAAATCTCAGATTATTTCTGAGCAGTTCATGGAGCATTATTTAGCAAAATGTACATCTTTGTAAAAATTAATGTTTCCAAATGTGGAGTAAAAAATTCTCAAAAATTTAAAGCTTCATTTTGAAAAATCATCAAGTAAAGATTTTTCAACAATCTACAAATTTTCAATTTTTAATGTTGAAAGTAAGATTGGTCACCAGATTACATTACATTTCTCGCAAAAATGATTATAAATGTCTTTTTTGCTGTTGACCTTGACAATGTGAAATGACAAATTATCAATCATTAGCTGGCTCCCCTTGATTTTCTGAACAAGTGAAAGTGAAAAGTTAAATTAGCTTGCTTAATATTTTCAAAATATCACCATCAAAATTTCAGAATTTCAGAAACAAAAAATGTATGCACTCTTACAGAAATCAAGCTGCAAAAACCTTGCTGACAGGTCTTTGAAATCAGTATTTCTATCATATCAGCAAGTTGTTTTTGACATGTCTGCTGTACCCGCTATGCCAAAAAAGTTCAGGAGTTTGAAAAATTGTAGTGCATAGACTGCTTTAGATGGATTTGAATGAGCTGAATTTTAGTTCATAGCAGAAAAACTGAAGTATTTTTGTGATTTATCTTGCATTTTATGAGCAAAGAAAGCATTGTTGAATTCAACTTTGTGAAAATTCTTTTGTTGCAAAATGGCTGAAAAGGGCCTTGAAAACTCAATCAAATCATAAGGAATCTGTCACACAAAACAAGGCGCAAGGACATTTTACCTGGTTTCCATATGATCATAACAGTTGGCGACACGTCGCTGAGTCAGGCTCGGAGACACAACGGGGCCGGTTGCATTAAATGGAAACATTTTCTGAATGATGTCTACGACGTCACCTTTCAGTTGGGGACAGTACAGGGATGCAATGGAAGAGTTGAGATGAGTTCAACTTTGTAAACCGTTGCCGTGCTGTCTCAGACTGCTGCAATCAAGATTTTTAATGGAAATTTCTGGCTGCACTGCGACGTCAGGGACTGAAGATTGATCCCAGCACAGAAGACACATGTTTTCATATGAGCACAAGGATCCCCGATCGGTCGGCGATCCATGACTACGACCAGTTGCTGACTGTTCAGATTATGGGAACAGTCTTCCCATCAATCACCAATAGAACGGGGATGCATCGCAGAGATAGGTCGCTGATCGATTTGCGATCGCTCACCGACTGTTGCGATTATGTAGAAACCAGGCTTTAATCTCTCTCAAGACTTATATAGGAGATTAATTCTCGAACAAATGCTAATGATCTTTGATTCAATGGCAATAAATCTGCAGGCAACAGCTGATAATCATTAAAACCTGTACTTTTGCATTGCTTGATGTATGAAGTTTCTTCACAATTTGAAAATATGTTTAGGACCTTCTTCTGGCATTTTGCAAACAAAGGATTTTTGCAACTTCGAATTTACCGATATTTCAGACCTATAAAAGCTCAAGAAATTGCAATTTTTCAAATGTCTGAATTTTTTACACACCCGATAGAATTGTACAGTACATGTAAAGATGGAAGAAATCACTTTTCAATGAAAGCAACTGTTGCTTTCATTGAAAATGATTGTTGATTGAAATGATTGAAAATGACAATGATTGTTTCAAATCTCTAAAAAAAGGTTTCTAAGGTTGGTTATTTCAGGCTAAAAAATGATGCTCAAAAGACAATCATATCATTGTGAAACTCACATTTTTTGTGACCTCATGCCATTTTTACCAACAATTGAGCTTGCAGGAAGGCTTTCATTTTTGTGAAGATGGATAAAAGCACTGATTTTTGCTAACCATCATGAATTTTTCATGAAGATGATCCTTAATTTTTCTTTGAGCTATGTTTAAACTGCACTAAGTCAGCAGGATCCTGGCAAATCTTTTCAAACAGGTCTTTTTTCTGGAGTTATGAAATGTTAATGAAATATGGAAATATGATGAGGCGGTATTTCACTGCCTTTAGAGATCTTGTACATCTTTTGTTTTCTCCAAGAGATACCAGAAATTCTCCTTAGCAGTTTTTACAGAAATCTCAGATGCTTTTGGAAAGTCATGTTTACGTCTCTAGATTTTTGAAAATAGGAATTGTTTGATGATTTGTTTCAACAGGAGTTGATTCTCCATTTCTGAAAGTGGTTGACACAATTTCCCTCAATGTCGTGTACATAATTTTATAATTTGGAAAGGCTAATAGTGTGCAGTATTTGATTTGGAAGATTACATGGTTGTATCCCAGTATGACCAATTCTGAAGACAACATTGAAAAACTTTGTGATTGGATGTTTGTTAAAACTGAGGGAATTACAAACAATTTGCTACTCAAGGGGCCAAACACCTAGTTAGTTAAACATAGTTTGTTCATCTTCATTATAAAGGGGTTTCATTATTTTGGGATTCATTGTGGTCTCAAGATGATTGTGTCTAATTTTTAAAGGCAGTCTGTCCCCCAAGGTTATTTTCACTGGAGTTAAATTCATGCATCACAGAATCCCTTTGACCTTGATTTCTTTTAAAGCAAATTAGAGCACACTTGTGGAATATAATATGAGCTCTTTTAGGGCTCAATATCATCTTATTTCAATTCATCAAGGGGACAGACTGCCTTTATTCTAAGATGATATCTCCATGATATGATATCTTTAATACAGGACCTTTCTAGCCAAAACGAGAAAACTACGGGCCCTTGACAAAGCCACCTTTAACATTCAATGTGCTTTAATAAATCAACACAAAAGAAAAATTACAACTAAATCTGATTAACTAGAAAAGTAACAACAATGTGAACTAAACAAGGACTGATTTAGCAAGACAAAAACATTACCAGCCTCTGCCTATCAACACCAGAAGCCAAAGCGACCAGCCACCACCAATTGCCCCAAATTCCAGTGCCAAGCAAAGACAACCGATGCCACTGCCCACAAAACCTGCCCCCGCTTATAAACTAACTAAACGATTTATGGGAGTTGTATGCAGGGGAATTTCTTGAGGAGGAGCTCCCTCAGTAGCTAGGCTAATCAAGGAGAGAGCACCCCCTATTTTAAAAATTACTAGTGAAATTGACAAATAATTTCAGGGCAATTAGTCAACTTCATAATTGAATTCAGGTTAAAGGTAACACCACTTCCCAGTCTAGCAAGCAGTGAGCCACCACCCCACAAGACCACTCCCAGAAGCCAGATGAACCCCTGAATACCCCCCCCCCAAACGCAGCAAAGGCATGCCCCTCCACACAGTCTCCACAATCAACATTTTTGATACAGGCACTCACTTTATCAAGCTACTATAATTAAAAGACAATTCACAGATATACAGTACAAATTCTTTCAGACATTTCAATTCAATTTTATTTGCAAAATATTGGACAAGCCACTACAAAAACAGAAACCCGTTCAAATACGTATGTATTTCAAATTTCTTCTTAATCAGTAGGAAAATTAAATAACATGATGTCAAATTTAGCATTTTTCAGTGAAATCATCTCTCTCACATTGATAGTTCCATATTTTGAATGTCTGCACCATTTTCTGAAACTGACGTTGCAAACATTGTGCAGTTCTCACTAACGAGTGCTGTTGCCAGCATAGGCACATGTTATGCAAGTAGTTTCAGGAAATAGAGGCAGTTGCTCATTGCGGCATCGCCGCATCTTATTTTGGATTGAATTAAATAGTAGCGATGTCCAGATGTCGAGTTTCAAAACCTGCCTTGATTTTGCCTGAAAATGAGTCTTTCCACTGCAAGGCTACAGTAGAGGTGAAGCAAAATTGTTTGTAAGCAACCTATTGTGATCAGGCAATCATGGAACGTCAAATGTAGTTGTAACAAAGCCTTAATGTTTGTAGAATGTTGAGGAATGTGGAATCGAATGATTTCTCAAGACATGGGGGACAGGCCTATTAGCAACTTTTCCATTTCTTGGTACAGTTTGTTTTTCTTGGCTAAAATGCCACACTTACTGACTGATGCTATTTCTAGTATCCTGTTTTGTTTTGAAGATCAGACATGGTTCTGTCAGAATGCATCTGGACCCACAGAATCTGCCCTGTCATCAAAAGCCTGACCACTTGACCAACAATGATAAAATAACAGCCATTTGAAATTGATATCATAACCTGGATTTGTAAGGTTGTCTAAAATTGTGAAACATGACTTTTCCTGAAATTGTTAAGTGCATATCATATGTATAACATCTTTCTACGTGAATGAGTTCAAAAGCTTTAGAAAGTATGAGGTATCACCATATAAAAAGAAAGGTGAGAGTTTATTAATATCTGAATTTGACTTGAAATTAGGAATTTAGACACAGATAAAACATTAATCTCAATAATTGGTCCTTTGCATGACTATGTTTCTGAGTAAGTTGAGTATAGATTTTTTGTCATGGTAATCAAAAAGAGTGACATTATTTACAGTGGTGTAAGACAGTAAATACTTGTTTTGAAATTACATTCATAACAATTTCAAGCCCAGATTGAATTCACTTTTTTAGAGCAAACATCCTTATCATTGTTTGATCAACAGGAAAGCTCTCTTACTTTCCATTACCACTGAGCAGATTCTTTTAGGTTGTTAGAAATAAAATAGCCTGTGTCACAGACCTAGCTAGAAATCAAAATATTTTGGCTAATATTATGCCAACACGATTTTTGAGACCAAGATTTGATCTTTGTTATGTATGAATATAATCTGAGTTTATATCCATGAATTTCTTGTTGTTAAATTTGTTATATATTGTGGTTTCTTGAATCATAATATAATGATAAAGATCAGTAAATCAGTGGTTATCCTGTAGAACTGTTGTTAGTTATTCTACCCAGTATTGCATTGTCAACATCACAATACATGTTGATATATCAATGAAATTTTAAGATGTTTATGTAAGGATTCCTACTGTGATTATAGCTAATACTCTTCACCATAGGCTTAAGTGCATTGCTCTACACTTTGGATCATGGGTGTTTTTCTCCTTGTTTCATATACCAAAAGTATATTTATGTTCTCTTCCATTCACTTTGTTTCAAATTAGCTAAGGTTGTGAAATTCTCATTTTATTTTGTATTAAAAGTGATGTCAAATCCTGTAACCAAACTCTTCTATATTTTTTTGTTCTTGGAAAGAACTTGATATGCTACTGAAACGGAATGGAACTGTTTATGTCCCCTTTATGTCTCAATGTTTGTGTCCATCAGAACATACTTTGTGGCTACTCATGTACTTCCTTTAACAATATCAGTTCTATGAAGTTTTTCTTTGTAACATGAAATTATAGGTTTGACAATGTTTTCAAATAACCAAATTTTTTTATATTGTTCTATGGGTAGAAGGAACTTAAACATCATATATCTCATTGTTATTTGTGCCCATTGAAACATACTGCTTGTACGATTGCTCTTATATCTTTTGTAAGAGTAGAATCAACTGTTATCTTTGCTAGATGAAAATATTGATGGAACAATGTTTTCAAACTCTATAATAATAATTTGAAGCTAAATCTCCATTTCGGAGCAGTTACCCAACAGCTGGGTACACAAGCTGGTGCTAATATTTTTAGCCAATCCTTATTTGTAGAAATTTTGTAGCGTTTTGTTGATACTTTTGAGTACTTCGGATTTATTTTTAGCCAAACAAGTCTTTTTCATCTTGGGTTTTTGAGAGAAATTTGGACAATCCCATAAGTGTTCTATGTATTCCTCATGGGACCCACATCTCCTGCAAAGAGAATCAGTGTACTTTCCTTTGTAGTTTGCTCTTAGGTCAACCATGTTTAGTTTTAATTTCAGTAGGGATGAGGCTTCTTCACACCTCATGTACTCTTTCATTTCAAACTTACTTCCCTTGATAAATCTGAGTTTGGTCTTTTTATTATTTTTAATATTATTTTCTATGATTATGATAATTTTTTCTCTAACAATTTGTTTCCATTGTTCTTTGGTTAGGTCTTTGATCTGACATTCTTTGAGGTTAATATCAATCATTTCTAGGTCACTGATTACTTCTTTATACCAACAATTTGGGAAATTTAACCTTTTTTGCTCTTCATAAACTATCTTTGTAACCAAACCATTCTTGGTTATTTTGCTTTGTGTTGCAGATAAGAGGGGTGGGGCTTTATGCTCTTTTGTGCTTTCTGATAAACACAAGGTGCCATACACTGATTGTCACATTATTCTCAGACTTGTCAGAACCTGATTTTTCCTTATCAAATGAGAAATCTAGGTTCATCACTGAGATTCTCAAGAAATCTGTAGTTTATTTAATTCAATTAAAAGTTGAGTCATTGGGTAAACATACACTGCAGGGTGCTTTGAAAAAGTGATCAGCTATATTTCAACAAAAAACTGAAGAGAACCTCTCCAATAGAGCCTCAAAATGGATGGTACATATTTTCATAAGGAGCTTGGATCAGCTATAGTACCAAAAGCAGGGGTGGCTCGGTAGTAGCACACTTGACTACCAATCTGAGGGTTGGTGGTATGAGTCCCCACCCTGCCGAGCCTGCTTCGTAGAGTGAGGAGAGTTGCCAGCTCTCTGTTGTTCCAGGGAAAAGGAATCACTATATGTGGTCACATACAGGACCGTCGAGAGGGGGGTAGCCAGGGTAGTTACCAGGGTGCCCGGGGCATCTGGGGGCCCGCAAGAAATAAGTTATGCATTTTTTCTTTGTTGTAGTTTTCTTTCAGTAGCGTTTTCAGGCCCGCGGGCCCACTTGAGATTCTAAATAAAATCTAAAAGCAGCGTTTTACCAGTGCATAGGAGGGCGTGGCCCAAGGATAAAAGGGTGTGGCCCAAAAAATATCCGGCGCCGGGGCCCCCACTCCTGCCCTGAACCTGGGGCCCGGCCCCTCTCTTGACGGCCCTGGTCACATAAAGGGGAAGGACCAGGTCATGGCTTTGACAAGCTTTTGCTTCTCAGTGTCCTAAAAATTGCCTTTGGATGCTAGGTAGCAATGGTAGAGTCAGACAAAAAAAATTAGAGAGTAAAATTCCAAAATTTTCCAACTTAGAGGGGTAAAAAGGTATACCCAGACATTTTTATTACATTTTGCAATTACAATTTTAGCCAGATTTTTGAAGGTGGGGGTGTATTTACCCCCTTCATACCTTCCTCTGGCTCCTCCACTGCTAGGTAGAAACATAGAAGAACAAACATACCCTGGAGGGTGCTATAATTATCCACTTTGTGAACTTGAAAAAGTGATCAGCTACTGTATGTTTCCAACAAAGAAACTGAAGAAACATTGAGACTCTGATAAGGTACTGCAAAGCCTCAAAATCAATTATAGTTGTCAAGTCTAATTTTTTACCATGAAATTCTACTTTCAAAATCTGTGTTCGATACTGTAATATATTTTGTAAATGTTTGTAAATTTCTCCATGATCCAGGTGAAAATCTAATGTTTTTGATAACAGTAGTTGTTTTGATAAGTGTATCAAATTCACTTGATGGAAAATTATGCATCAAACTGTACATGCATGCAGTAAATATTCAGATGGATATACTTTTTTCTTTCACAGGCCTGTATTGATGAAAATGCTGAAATGGTGGAACTCCTTTGCAACAGTGGTGCTTTCCTTGATGTCCGTGATGACGAAGGATGGACACCATTGCACGCAGCTGCCAGTGCTGGGAATGTGCAAATTGCTCAGTAAGTAGATTATTTTACGTGCTTTCTTTTAGACAAACACAGCAAAATGCTTCTGTTTTGTATGTGCTTTTTTTGGGATGCATAGCAGTTTGCTTAACTTCCTGTACAAAAATACAAGGCTAAACTTGGCCTTGTACAGGCCAAGTTTTAGCCTTGTAGAGGGGATTATGACCTTGTTATGACCTTGTACTAACCTTGTAAGAAAATTACAAGGCTATCAGTAAGATTCCAAGCTGCAACCAGTCTAACACAAGGTTTCCACAAGGCTTCTACAAGGCTAAGTAGCATTTTTCAAGCCATTTTACAAGGTTACAGCAAGGCTATTCCAGGCTATAACAAGGTTACAAGGCCATAACTACAAGGCTTGTATATGGATATTACATGGCCTTGTATTTTCGTACAGGATGCTTCTGTTTTGTATGTGCTTTTTTGGGATGCATAGCAGTTTGCTTCACTTGTGACTAACAAAGCCATCAATTTTACAGCAACAAAAATCCAGTAACCTTGTTTGTGAAATACATTTGTTCTTTTTAAACTATGTCAATTCTATAAAGTGAAGCAGAGCTACAACACAGAACGTTTTTGAATCAAAGTTTCCATCTAAAATCTGAAGAGCAGAAATTTCTTATCCAGAAATTTGTTTGATTGCTGCAATTTTTTGTCCATTTAAATCTGAATCCAAGGAGATGCAAGAAGTTTGAAGAAGTGCTGTAAATTAAACAAATATTATTTTTTAGCTCCAGGAGAAATTCTGTGTTCTGATATTGAATCTTCAGCAGTGGCCAAAAATATTTCACCCCCTTAAAGTGCATAGTCCTGTGATAAAATTCGCCCGTAAGGAAGAAACAATGACTTTTATGGTGTAACTTTTACAAGTAAATAGAATGTTTATGTACGGGCAGTAAAATTTCTTGTGGCCTTACTTCTACTGTATTTGAACATGTTTTGCGACCAGTGCTTCTGTGGTCCCACACTTCCCAAACTCTGATTTTAACCTCAATATTTCCTTTTTAGAATTCTCATAGACAATAATGCAGATTTATTAGCTGTCAATAACGAAGGAGAAATTCCTGTAGACTTAGCAGAAGAAGAGGAGATGGAGGAATTTCTGGAGGATGAAATGGAGAAATTAGGTATGTTTTGGAGGCCATTTTGTTAAACTCTTTTGTCTTTAGAAATGTCCATGAAAAGATATTTTATTTCCTGCAAGCGGACAAAGATCATGCTTCAATTTCTTGCAAGAAAAATGAAAATATCTAGCTGTCTTTAGCATAGGGCTCAAATCTTTAAAAAAGTGGGTGTGAAATTATATGGCATTTTCTTTAAATTGAATGGCTTGAAAGGAAGTGATGGTACTTTGATGTAAATTTGCCATGGAAATCTTTTTATATCTTTATTTTTTCAAAATGGCGGCAATTTGATTATTTTTGAAAAAAATCATGTAAAATTTTGAAAAAATTTAAATCATCGTAAATCCAAAACCAATAGAGGAAAAATGATATAACCTTCAAGAAAATCATAGTCTATGAAGGTCTACAATATGGTGGCAAGCAGAAATTTGTAGCCTTTCTGGTTTAGGATTTAGAAATTTGATGACCTTATTGCCTCAAATTTAATAAATGCTGCCATTTTGAAACTAATCAAGATATCAATAAATTTCCACTGCAGATTTACAGCAAAAAACCCCAAGTTCCTTCCAAGCCATTTATTTCAAAGAAAAATGTGATAGAATTTTAAGCCAATACACCAAACCTTTTAAAGATTTGGACCCTATGTTGCTTTCTTTAAAAAGCCAGGTTCCAAAGATAATAATGAAGTATGATAGATTGTACATAAATGCAGGTGAAGCACATAAAATAATGGATATCCCAGGAAAAAGTTTCACTGTTTGAACACTTCTACAGAAAAACCAAATGACCATTGTCTCATTTTGAGCAGTTTCTCAATTTTGAACACTTTCAATGGCAATCTCTTGCTTAGGGGCCAGCTTTGATCCATATAATTGTTGCCAATTTTGTTGCTGATTAAACACCAATTTGTTAAGTGTACCCGTATTTGCAGGTGTTGAATTAGATGAAGTGCGTAACAAAGAAGAGAAAATGATGATGGAAGATGCCATGAGCTGGCTTAATAGCAAAAAGATTGATGAAACATACAATTTTCAAGGTAACAAATGCTGCATTCTTTCCTTTGAATTGCAATAGATCTTCTTATTTCTGTCATATTATACCAAGTGAGTCAAAAGGGGCCCGTTGTATGAGAAGCTACTGGTCCCTGAATAAATAAGCAACGGTATTTTGCAATATCTGATTGAATAGCTAACATGTTCAATAACGTTTAGAATTTTTCCTGGCTGAAATCGGTCACTCTGTTCAAATTTTACATGGGATTTTTAAAAAAGAAATCCCTTAGAGAAACCTTAAAAATCATGCTAAAATTGTGAGCAAGTTTCCCTAATATGTTTCCCTTACAGCAGTGACTTGAGCACGCTTTAGCACTTGCTATCCTCTTGGGGGAATGAAAAGTATGAATAACTTATTCAGGGGGATTCCATTCTTCCAAGGGGACAACATACATGAATACATGAAAATGTCCTAATTGCTATGAAGCCAGCAAAGAGAAATTTTGCCCATTGTTTTCATTCGTTTTTGCAGGTTTTCGAAAGGGGCTTTCTGTAGAAAATCTCCCATATCAAGGGGAAGGCAGTGCCGATTAAAGCAAGTGAATTACTGAAACTAATCGGACATATCGGGAATAAAACAAGAGAGTTTTCAATATTATTGCTTTGATATTAAGGGAACAGCATTTTTCAAATGCTGGGCCTTTTTATTGACTCACCTGGTAGAATTGTCATTGCAGGTATTGGATGAGCTGGAAAATTTTCATTGTTTTGAAGACTATACCTTCCAGCTATCCTTGGAGTTAATTTTGTAAATTATTTTCATCATGTATCTAACAACTTCAAATTTATCATGATCTTGTCATGAAAGGTCCAATTCAAATGGCCTAAATTGAATCTATTTTAGGAAGCATTGAGCAAGTTCATTTTGTAGGTATTCACAACTGTTCAGTATTTGAAAGAAACAAGGCCCAGTTATCAATGTTGGAGCCCTTTTCTGCTCTTTTTGAGAATGGAACCTAAATTTCAAATTGGCTTTCTGCACAGGTATCATTAATTTGCATGAGCATGTGAGTGCCGGTTGCTGGCAAAAATATCATTGCATAGTATTAGTTGCTGGCACCTTTACCTTACTCAGAGGGCTTTGACTGCAGGCACATCATTTTCCCCAACCATTTGCTCGTAGGTAGACAGTATTTTTAACAAAAACTGTTTTTACATAGGTGCTTCTGCTCTTCATGTTGCTGCATCCAAAGGTTATGAGAAAGTCATGAAGTAAGTCATTGTATCAGCCAGTGGTGGAAGAAATAGTTGCCTTCCTGCGAAGCAACGTCAAACTAAATTCTTCCTTTCATTCTTGTATCAATGTTCTTCTTGCCAGATTTCAGTTGAACTATATTGCACAACATACGTTTCAGTTTAGTAGGCATGTTTAGGTCACTTGGAATAGTCGAGAATTGCAATTAATAGCTTCCTTGGACCACACAACTGTAAATGAAACAAAGCATAATCCAAACACCGTTTTCCTTTCTCCCTAATCTTTCCTGACTTTTATTCCTTCCTTTGCTATTTACATTTTCAATCTTTGTTCTCTCTTTCATCCTATCTTCTTTCCATCCTTCGTTCTTCCACTTTTCCTTTTTCCGTCTTTCCTTTTTCATTTCTTCTTTCCTGCCTTTCTCGTTTCCTTTCTTTTCTTTCCTTCTATTCCACTTTCTATCTTCCTCCCCTGTTCTTCCTTCCAGACAAACAAGCTTCCTGCGAAGCTGCTCCGTGGCTTCGCGCATTTTTGCCACCTCTGGTATCAGCAGGTCTTGCCATAAGATAGGGGAGCTGTAAATAGCTCTGCTGGTAATGCTCAGACGAGCTATTTCTAAATGGATAAGTCGAAGACAAATGGAAAAGAATCTCAAGGGATTTACTTTGTTAAACAGCCCAGGAGAGCTACTCGCAGGTCCCCTCCAGCATTTGTGGGGAGCTTGGATGGGAGCAGGAGCTATGGTTCTCCTCAAATGGCTAGGCCTATATCAATCTCCACAAATTGGTGTTTGAATGGTATATTTTTTATTACTAATAATAATAATGATAATAATAATAATAATAATAATATAGTGTAATGTAGGCTAATAGCCTGTAACACATCTAAACACCAGACTGGCAACTTTGCTGTATGCACTGGAAGATCTTATGCAAGAAGATCTTGGGTATATGTTTAAAAAAAAAAGAATTACTGCAGTTATTTTTTTCCTTGCATAATAGTGAAAAACGATATTTAAGGTCTGAAAGTCATTTGAAGGCCTCTCATTTGAAACTGCCGTTCCGACCATAATTTCTTGTTAATGATCACAAAACAAAGAAGTGGTTTTGAGCTTCATATCTAAATGTTCATAAATGGTTCGTCTCTTGATGTAGGAGATAGAAGATGGCCATCCATTGAATGCATGGAAGTAGGCAGAACCTTCTCAGAAACTGATGAAATATTTCTTTGATTTCCTTTGAAATGTTTGCCCTTCTAAAGAGCCGCTGTCACCCAGGGTCCTCTGCAAGCACGCTGCAATTTGATACCGTCTGAAAATCAAATTTGGGCTGAACGGAAGTTATACACTTGCAGTTCAATTGAAGTAAAACTTTTCCATCAGTTCAACTACTGCAGTGTAGATTCATGGTTTCCACTTACACCAAATTTGATTTTCAGATAACCTAAAATCATAGGTTAGTAAAATTATAGGGCTGACTACAAGTTAATAAAGAACTGTTACTTATCTTCCAAAGAGGCATGCGTTAATCTTTATAATTCCACCTACCCACAAGCTTTTCATGAAGCTTGACCCTGGCATTCAATTCCAGGAGAGAGGCCTCGTACTGTCTAGCTGCAGTGATGAGCCCTGAATTGGGCGAAACCGGTCTGTAGCATGACTTAAGAAGTGCTTGTTGATTTCTCTCTTCAATGGTAAAATTATAGCGTGCCTGCAAAGGACCCTGGGTGTGACAATGGCCCTTAAGGTAATGAGCAGCGTCACTGCTTTCAGTACAATATAGCGCTCAAATATTTAAAAAGGTTGGTGTAAAATTCTATCACAGTTTTCTTTTAATTAAATGAATTAGAAGGAACTTAGGGTTTTTTGCTGTATATCTGTCATTCAAATGTATTGATATCTTAATTAGTTTCAAAATGGCAGCATTTATTAAATTTGAGTCTATGATGTCATCAAATGTCTAAATCCTAAACCAAAAAAGCTACAAACGGATGCTTGCCAACATATTGTAGACCTTCATAAACTATGGTTTTCTCTAAGGTTATATCATTTTTTCCTCTGTTGGTTTAGAATTTACGATGATTTCAAGTTTTTCAAAATTCTCCACATGAATTTTTTCAAAAATAATTAAATTGCCACCATTTTGAACAAAATCAAGATATCAAAAAGATGTCCACGGCAGATCTACAGGAAAGTACCATACGTTCCTTTCAAGCCATTCAAGGCATAGGAAAATGTCATAGAATTTCACACCCACCTTTTCAAGATTTGAAACATTTGAGTCCTATGCCGTGCAGTACAGAATTTGAGAGCATCAGCAAATTAACTACTAAATAGGGAGAGGAAGTATCAACTGTTTCTAAAACAATACAAGTAACTAGGGGTAACTTTTTCTCAGAGAAAAATGTTTCTCTTGATTCTCAATGAAATTTATTTATCTTTCACATCTCAGCAGCAGCCATGAAGTCTGTGAGAAAATCTTTGTTTGCTGAGAAAACAATAGGAAGAGTTAACTACTGTGATTACCCATTGGCGTTAATGATAAACTCTCAATCGCTTATTGTAAACACAATATCTCCTGTGGTTAACTGTGCCAAACCCATCATAAACTCAGTAACCCCTGTGGTAAATTCTCAGCAGCGCATTGTTTATAGTTAGCTTGATTGTCGATTCATATTTGTGATATTCTTCCACACCCAATATTTTGGAAGTCTTTTTTATTTAACGAATTGCGTCTTTTTAGATTGCTGATACAGGCTGGTTGTGATGTAAATCTAAAAGATAAAGATGGTTGGTCGCCACTTCATGCTGCCGTTCATTGGGCACAGCAACAGGCTGCTGAGATTCTAACCGAGGCTGGTGCAGATTTCAGTGTCAGGAATAGCATTGTAAGTGCCAAAAATTATTTAGTTCTCTTTTCCATACATGGCACTCCAAACTGCAAAGGGATCTCTGTCCCTCATGTTATTCAAATATCCAATGGTCTTTTAGGCTGGGGGACGAGGTTGCTGATGGAATGCCATTGGTGTTGTCGGCAGACACTACTCTAGACAATAGTTAAAAGATCTGAAAATTATTTCTTAAATCTGAATTCTGAAGAATCACAAATTGGAAATGTTTTTGGTTATACTCTTAAAAGACTCTACATATAAACTATTTGAATAAAGTAGAATATAGAATTCACTTTGATATGAATTGAATTAAGCACAACGCTTCGAGCATGACCTGTTAGCAAGCCCGTTCTGAACCACTTTACAATACTACAAAGACATGACCACAGGGAGCATAAGAACATGACAAGCCCTATTGCAAATATAGCCACGAGGTTGCTATGTATTTCCATGCTCCCTGTGCTATCATCTTGTGACATCGTATTTGTTATTGTAAATCTTATTAGGATATAAAAAGAATGGAAAACTGAAATTCTCTCCCCAGTTTGAAATATCTCAAGTTCTCGATGTTGCAGAGAGTTCAACTTAAATTATGCCACATTATCCGAAGTTATAATCACTTTGTTAAAATGGTAAGCCTTATTAGTCCTGCATGCTATCCTCTCAATTGACATTTATTTATATATTTGTGAAGGGTCAAACTCCTGTTGAAGTTGCCCAAGGAGATATGATAAAGTTTGTTGAAGAACTACGCAAGAAATCAAAGGTTCGAGGAAAGGTAATCTTGCATATAGATAAATGATTGTGGTTATTTTATAGCTAATATCTTCATCTACGTTACTGTCTACCTTCTACAGAGAAGATCCTGACTGTGTGACAAGCCAGAGTGGAAAGTCAACTGATACGTTAGAAATTGCGGGGTCTAATGCAAAATCTAGTAAAATTGTGGGGTCTAATAGGGAATCAAAGAATTAATGGCTGGATTAGCTCATCTTTTTGCAAAAACTTTGAATCCTGCTAAGGAGATTGCAATGATGTGGCTAAATGGGTTGTTGGCTAATGATAAAACTCCTAGTAGCTTCATTCGGTTGTGGGTGCAGGACTGATAGGAGGTTAATAAACATCATAAGGTTGCAGGGTGATGGGACTTGATAAACAGTTTTCTTATCTCTCATAGAATCGTATACTAGTCCCCCTTCTTTCTTCTTTTGTTCACATTATTCTTTTATTCGTTTTGCTATCACAGTGAATTCTACATCACATTCTAGGCCTCACTCTACTGGCGTTCCCTTAATAGCTTATCTATCATTCGAAATCACCCTTCGAATTTATCGTTCTACGTTCGCTTTAGACTGATTGCAAGTTCGTAGTTATTGCTATTGATAGGCTGATGGACGCTATAACTACGACTCATGGACTTTCACATTGAAAATTGGGAAGAAATTGTTTCCCTCGATTTCATGTCCGATATGGAATCCATAGCAACGCTGTACGAAAGGCGAGTAATGGCAGTGGGCCTAAATTGTCAGCTCAATCGTCAGATAATAAAATGCCTCAAAAGTCAAGTTTTGAGTGACGTTAGCAATGAACAAAAGCCACAAGTATTCGCATGAATGTTTCTTTAATGTAAGAATTAACAAACCTTTCAGTTTCAACAAGAATTTCCTCATTTTGAAGGCAATCTTCATCTAGCAATAGTGCACGCCAACACGTCACGGCTCCTGAACTTTTCCAACTACCGAAAAGAGGCCATTAACCTCGTTTCCAACGGCACAGAAAAATCTGTGCGCCCATTGTTTATTTTCGTCCCACTTTTTGATGTGAAAGTCCATAAGTCCCAGTTTGAGCAAAAATATATATTGTTGTTGTTGTTGTCATTGCTGTTGTTGTTGCGATAACTGGGACTATTTCGTGAGTCTACGTTCGCTTCTCCTTCTATCTTTATACGTGATGAAGAGTTTAGCTCGAAACTTTGTAACTATTCTTATTCTTTGTACATGGTCATAGCTTGTTGAGAAATTGTTATTGTTTTCATCCAAACGACATTTAACACCAACAACAGCATTTGGAATTATGTTTATGTTGAATATGTTTAATATGGACTTGTTTATGTTTATGTTTGGAATTATGTTAATATGGAATTGTTTTGTTGCATTATAGAATACATCATCCGTTTTCAAATGTGAAATTATGTAGCAGAATGTGGTCATCTGTATGTTTTGCACTGTTATTTCTATGTGTTTCAATCAAATTAGCGTCTCTCAAGCATATTATTTCTTTGCAGGATGGAATGGACAGGTCAAACGTAAGTTTTGCTTCAGTTAGATCTAAATTATTTGCAGTCTTGAATTGATATGTAATCTACGTGTGGTGTGAGAATCTATTGTTGTCTACACATCTATATCTTCCATGAGTTGTCTGTACCTTTGAGATGCCACCTTCATTGATTGTAGTCTTTCAGATTGTGAACATAAACTTTCCAAAGGATATACAGTAGAATTAATGTAAGGGACACCTGTTGAAGTTAGTTTCAGTTTCAATTTCAGTTTCAGTTTCATTGATTTATCAATTAACCTTAAATACAATTCTACATGACTACATTACAACTAATTACATAACAAACAGTGATAACATTAGAAAACTTTACGAGATTGTATTTAAGATTAATTGACTAAGGAGGAACTCTCTAAATAGATAAACTAATTGAGAGAGAGTCCCCCCAATAAAAACAAAGAAACAAAAAGCATTTTATATAAAAACAGCAAGCATTCAGATGTACCTAATGATAGAGGACTTCTTGTTAATTTTCAAGATTTCCGTAACATAAATAGAAGTCTATGAAATAGGTTTTCAATTTAGACCGAAATACTGAAACGGAGCTAGAAACATGAATGAACAGAGGAAGAGAAGTTAGGAAGGACAAAAGTTTGAGAGTGTAAAATAGGAGGTTTCAAGTGAGAGGGAGAATTTCAATGAAATGAAAAGAAAGCACAGCTCACAAGCATACGTTTCAAATCTTTAAAAAAAGTTGGTGTAAAATGCTAAAACCTATTTCTTTGAGCTGTATGACTTCAAAGAAACTTTAGCAATATTGCTATAATTCTACCATTGGACTTTTCAGAAATCTTCAATATTTTCAGAATTATGGAGTTTTTCTTCTTTCTGAAGAATTCAAGAAAAGTTTTGAAAAAAAACTAAAAGCTATCATAGTTTCTAAACCTTTGGAGGAAACACAGTATAATTTTCAAGAAAAGAGTAGTTTATGAATGCCTACCTACAATATGGTATGAAGCAAAAGTCTGTCTCTCTGGTTTACGATTAAGAAATTTGACGACGTCACATCCTAAAATGAGTTCAGATATAAAAGACTTTGTAATTTCGAGAAATATTCAAGATTTTTGAGAAGTCCAACGGCAGGATTAAAGATAAGTAGCTAAAGTTTCTTTCAAGCCATTCAATTGAAATTAATAGGTCATAGAATTTTACATTCACCTTTTTACACCAATTTAAAGATTTGGAACCTACGCTCAGCATACATAGTTGAAAATCAAAGGCATCAGGTGCTTTGAAACATTATTCAGGTATTAGAAGTACCCCAAAGTCGTGTTTGTCACAGTGAAATGAAATGATATATAAGCAAACCTGCTTCTAAAATAGCTTTCTTTCTTGCAGAGGATCATCGATCAGAGATCAAAACTGAAGTAAGTTGAATTATATTTTCTTGCACAACTGAAAGAGTCACAATCGCCAAAAATTTATGGACCGAGATTTAAGAAAAGAAACTCCCAGCGTGAGAATCATTCTATTATCTTTCTAAATGTCTATGCCCTTGTGACGCAAACATTTTGGGTATGAGAAGTTCATTTATCTTTTCCTTTTGCTGTTTTCCCATACTTCTAAAAGTCGTTGCGAAAATAGTATGTACTTCTGAGGAGTCTCTTAAAGATTTTCGGACACCAAAAAGTTTGCAATTGTGTCTTCTTGATAAGTACTCCTTGATCCGGTAAACCTGCGCTTGTATGATCAAAGTCGAAGAAAAGATCAAAGCATTGACTCCTGAGTCAAGTATCGCGTCATATTTTTGAATTGAACTTCTTATGTCTTTCAATCTTTGATCTTTGATTCTTTTTCCTATTTCAGTAGAAATGATATCAATGACAATGATCAAATTGGGTAAGTGGCATTTATTTTTGCCATCATTGTCTGGACACTTGTCTGCAAGACGTCCTTGCCAAAGGTTTCGCAAATATTTATAGGAATGCTTAATATGTCATTGTACAAGTAGTAGTAGTAGTAATAATTTATTTTAAGTGGGCTGATATTTCTAGCTATTTAAAGCTAATTTAGGCCCACTATGCATGCCGCATCCAGGCATGGGACCCCTAGTTTAACGTCCCTTTCGAAGGACGGCGCGAGGCGAGGTGAGTTGCGAGGTCAGGCCTCAGAGGTCACCCATCCGGAGTTTGACCTCACTCGACCGAGCTTAACTTCAGTCACCTGACGGAAACTGTTTAAGCCACTCGGCCACTCACCTGCCAATAGGGATGTTTAGAAATACGCTAGATCATAATAGATTGCACTTCTACAATTTATAAGCAATGCATAGGGCTCAAGTCTTTCAAATCTTTAAAATTTAGGTGTAAAGTTCTGTCACATTTTTCTATGAATTGAGAGGAACTTTGAGTACTTTGCTGCCGTAGAAATTTTTTATATCGTGACTAATTTCAAAATAGTGGCATTTTAAATTTTTGAAAAATTCATCGTAAATTTTGAAAATATAAAATCATCGTAAACCTTAAACCAATCGAGAAAAATGAATACAGAATTCAAGAAAACCATAATTTATGAAGGTCTACAATATGGTGGCAAGCAAAAATATGTAGCTCTTCTAGGTTCGGATTTAGAAATTTGATGACGTCATAGTCTCGAATTTAGTAGATGCCACCATTTTGAAACTAATCAAGATATCAATAAATTTCCACGGCAGATTCACAGCGAAAAACCCTGAGTTCCTTTCAAGTTATTTAGTTCAAAGAAAACTGTAATGGAATTTTACACCGACCTTTTTAAAGGTTTGAGCCCTATGTTCCATGTATATACTTAGCCGAAATTATTTTTGTGCATTTACGTCGTTGGCATGAGAGCTAAAGATCTTTGAAAGACAAAAGTTAAACATTTAAGACTCCCCTGTACACTTTGTACTTTGTATAGCTGGCTACTTTCTGTTGACTGTTCTTGTTGATCTGGGAAGCCTTCTTGGACGTCTCCTAGTCGAGAAATCACGAAGCTCCTCAGGTACACGTGATGTAACATCTTTGAATATTTTGTTGTATCATTAACAGTGCGTTTTGTCAAGAAAATCTTGCAGTTCGAGGTTGCAGGCTTAATTTTGAAGTAGCTACATTGCACTAGTACTGTTTTCATTTAAATTTCAGTTTTATATTCTCGTCATTTTAGTTAACGACTCAGGCTTGATAAGCTATGCTTATCCTGGGTCGTATGGAATACACATTTCTACTGATAGCTTTGTATGAGGATGTATTTTTACGAGTGAAATTGAATTGCTGCAAAGATCTCAATTTTGATGTAACAGAGGATATACCGTAAAAGCTCTTTTTAGCCCCCTCTCTAGTGAACCCCCTCTGTAATAAGCTCCTCCCTTCTTTTACGGAGGGACGTTTTCACAGTGGTGTAGAGCTAGCTTAATGACTAGGGGGGCTCAGGTAGAGAGGTGGCACCAGGAAATTTGTTGGAGCCACACCTTTTACTTTGGCGTAGAATGCATCTTCCAATATCATGCTTGCCATTAGCAGTGAGGAAACCTTGATAATTTTGTGACAACTGACAGTTATCCTACAAATCAGAGCAAGAAGAAAATTTTTGAAGAAACATCCTTTACTTTGGCGTAGAATGCATCTCCCAATATCATGCTTGCCATTAGCAACAACCTTGATAGTTTTTTTGTGACAACTGACAGTTATCCTACAAATCAGAGCACGAAGAAAATTTTTGAAAAAACATCCTTTTCTTTGGCTCAGAAGGCATCCCCTGACTCCATATTTACCAGTGCTAAAATGGAAGCTTTGGTAACACAGTTCAATTATGTATAATCCCCTTCTAGCAATTGGCATTTCACGGTAAAATTCTCACCGAACCTATACCCAGCCATTTCTCTTCCGTGTTAAAGGAATATCGAGGACCATTTTTCGAAACAAGTGGGGGGCACCCTATACCCTCATCGCATTGCCACTTATGATGTCTGTTTGCACTTCCTTGTTCTATTGTCATTTGCACTTGTTTGTTTCTGAAGTCATTTTGATGTAACATTAGTGGCATCCCATAGATGTACATGAGGCCCATTTATGCTTATAAACATCAAGGAAGATAAGAGCTTGACAGTCATTGAAGATCTCATCTTGGTGCAAACCAAACACCAGGATCTCTTCTTTAAAAGAATATAACATTACCTTGTTCTGTCATTTTGGTCATAATAAACAAATTAAGAAAATCAAAATTTATTCAGAATAACTAGGGGGGCTAAAGCCCCCCCCCCCAAAAATTACGGAAAAAATAACTAGGGGGGCTGAGCCCTCCTGAGCCCCCCCAGCTCTACACCACTGCGTTTTCATGATTTTAAATAATCCCATTTTCTATTAAGCCCCACCCCCCAATTATATCAAATGCTTGAGGTTACAGCAAAGATTTGCTATATATTTTGCCAAACAAGGTCGCACGTTAATTTTTATATGGTATTGGATAAAAACTGTGTCGAATTTGTGTATTTGACTCTTAAAATAGTATTCAGCAAAATGTGTGGTAAAAGAATTAAAAAGCTATCATTGAAATCTTCTTCGGAAGGGACGTTAAACTAGGGGTCCCATGCCTGGATGCATAGTGGACCTAAATTAGCTTTAAATAGCTTTAAATCCTTTCAGCTCACATAAAATAAATTACTGAGAGAACTCCTTCTCAGTTGAAAATGTTAATAAGCCCCCTCTTTGAAGCTCTTCTTGGAGTCTCCCGCATAACGTAAGCCCACCCCCCCCCCACCCCACCTGTGAGCTCAATAGAGCTTTTACGGTAACCCTTTATCTTTCGCAGCTACTTTGGTCTCTGTTTCTAGACTACCTAAAACGATAAAGCTGCTCCTTTATTTCTTAGGTCAGTACCACCGTACGATCTGAACAAGAAGCCGGTTAAATCTGCCTTGAAAGGTGGCCGAGCAAAACATCTGATGGGGAATTCAGTCACTGAAGATGGAGAGGCAAGTGAATCGGAATCGGAAGAAGACACCGAAGAATCAGAAAGCGACACGGAAAACCAACCGCAACCCACTGCAAAACCTACGATAACCGGTCCATTACGACCGTCACTAACACGACCATCTACTACTGCTTCAAATGAGAAGGTCTCCACTCAGAGAAACCCACTGATTGCAAATATGCCACTTAGGCCGTCAAGTGTCCTAAACAAAGACAATGATAATAAGGAAGATAGTAAATATGAATCTGTTAGTGCGCGAATCAACAGCCGAATGAAGAATCGTGATGATGAGAACAAAAGAGATGTGGGTCCAAGCAGGTTCAAGATCCCCTTACCTGGCAAAACAGAAGATAAAGATTCGGCTATCTCAGTTGCGATACCAAGACCATCAAGGAGAACTGAAACTGAAGGCTCGAAAAATGATGACTGGAGATCGAAGATTGATATTCCGCGACCAGTGCGAAACTTGAATAAAGATGAAAACAAGAATGAAGACTCGAAACCAGAAGGAAATAGCAGATATCAAAGGAGTCACGAGAAAGAGGATGATAGCAAAAGCAAGGAAGACATGAGAAGAAAACTCGGTCTTATGAAACCGGGTGAATCGGCTAGTGCTGCCATTGACCGGTACCACAAGCGAAAGGCTCAGCAAGAGGAACTCGCAAAATTAGATAAAGACAGTAGTGACGAGAAGAGATATACTAGCTCCCGAACCGAAGATGTAATTATCCATTTTGTTTTCATATATTCTTCAAAAATTTGAATCCTATGCTGTATATATTATTATTATGATTTATAAAACAACATAATACATCATCACGCGCAAAGATAGGGGAGAATTCTCTGCGATAGAATATAAATTCCAGACTGTCTTAAAGTCAAATTCGGCCTAAACAGAAACTTTTGATCCACAGTGCAGTGTTAGAATTTAAAACAATTGTTCATTGTTCATTCATTCAATTTAAATCATACTACCTACAATCAACTGATACAACTGCAAAACGAAATACAATATATAAATATAAAGGTATTACAATACAAAAAATACAAATCTAGTAGGTAGTATAATTCTTTACCGGAGGAGCTCTCTCAGTAGCTAAACTAATCGAGGAGAGAGCAACCCCTTGTTGTCGTGCTCAGTATATTCAAAAAAGTCTAAATTCATGAAAAACTAATTTTTGGCAAGATGGATTTTTGAAAATGCAAAACTGTAAACGTTGAATTAAGTGTAGGGACGGACTTACAAAGGCCTTATACTAAGAAGTACAAAAGCATGTCAAATAAACAGGTAATTTTCCTGTAACCATCCAGCAACCCTTCCAGCCCCCAACCTCTCAACTAAGTTCAACTAAAGTAAAACTTTTCAATCAGTTCAACTACTGTAGCGTAAATCCATGGTTTCCACTTAGGCCCAAGTTGATTTTCAGACACTCTGATGTCAGCATGTCCGCACAGGAATCTGGGTGACAATGCTCATAGCATAGGTTCCAAATCTTTTTCTCGGCGTAAAAAGGTGGGTGTAAAGTTCAATGACCTATTTCTTCTGTTTTAATGAATTGAAAGAAACTTTAGATACTTATTTATAATTCTACCGTTTGAATATTTTTCGAAATTACAGCGTATCTTACATTTCGACTCATTTGACGATGTGACGTCATCAAATTTCTAAATCATGAACCAGATGAGTGACGGACTTTTGCTTGATACCATATTGTAGGCATTCATAAACTATGGTGTTCTTCAAAGTTACGTCATGTTGCGTCAAACAGAAATTACGATGGTTTTAAGTTTTTTTGAAAATTTTTCTTGAATTCTTGAAAAAGGAGAAAATCACTTTAAATCTGAAAATATTGAAGATTTCTGAAAAGTCCAACGATAGAATTATAGAGAAATAGCAAAAAGTTTCTTTGAAGTCATTCAGTTCAAAGAAATAGGTCACTCAATTTTACACCAGCCTTTTTGAAGATTTGGAACCTATGCTAATGCTCATAGTCAGAACTAGATGACGTCTTGTATATTTCTACTATGAACGGCACAGAACATTGTATTTCGTTGTTGTTGTTTTTTTTAACTGTGATGTAAACAAAATAGACAAAATATATAAATCTGAATTCTTCCTTCGCAGCTCATAAGTTCAATACGCAAACCAAAAACACCACTCACGGCACCATTGCGACCAGTCCGGTCAACGGAAGATAGGAATGAAACTGACGTGCGGACCTCAATTAGAAGTAGACCAGAGCATGACAAGGGAGATAGCAGACAGGAAACAATATCAATCAGAAAGAGGTTAACAGATCGTGAAAAAGAGACTGAAAAGAAGGACGACGAGGAGGAGGATGATGACGAAAACATTGCTGCGCAAAAAGCAAGGAGGAAAAGAAAATCTAGGGAGCAGCGCAAAGCTACTGGTGTTGCCTACATGCCAGTTGAGGTATGCTTCTCAGTTCTTCTTTTGTTTTGTAATTTAGGAACTCAAGTTGCTTTAATGATTGCCATATAGGTCTTCAACTCCTTGTCTCTCGCCTTCTTGTGCAAAATTTTGAAGAAGTTTGTCATCGAGATTCTTTCAAAATCGAAGAGAAAATAGTTAGGTACAGGTAGGGTAGAGTAATACACGGTAGTTATAGGTATGGTGGGGCATTTTTTTCTGGGATATGCTGTAAAGTGGCTAGGAGAGATGTTCTTAGCCAAAGTAAAGATTTGGGTTTTCAAAAATTCTCCTGGACAAACTAGTCTATCATAGAATTGTCAAGGCTTCTGTTTAGGGCGCAGGCAAATTGGACTGTGGTATTTCAGTTTATGTTTGACCCAAAAATATCACTTTCGGCGATACTCTGACCCAAAAATATCGGACTTGCCTCCCCGTACTCTCAAGTACCGAATAATCGTCCCCCCCCCCCGCTTATTAATTTTTGAAAAATTTTCCAACCCCCCTACTTTTATTCCAACCCCCCCCCCCAATTTTATTAATTCTTGAAAAAATGGAAGTAATTGTGAACAAATATTTTTAGTAATTCCTGCTAAGCAAATGTACTTACTGTATTTATGAACTTTATTCTCCTTTGTTTGTCTGACCCGTGTTACATACGTGTTTTACATACGTGGTACCCATGTTAGATACGTGTTTTACTAAGAAAACGAAAAACGACTATTCTCAATTTTTCCAACCCCCCGATTGTTCCAACCCCCCCGATTATTATTATATTGAACCATTTCCAACCCCCCCCCCCCCGATTATTCTCACCCCCCCCCCCGTTTATTCGGTACTTGAGAGTATGTGCATGTACTGAGTGCCCCCACCCTTGCACCCCCCCCCCCCCCCCCACCCTTAGGCTGCATTGCTTGTCGTTTGTCTGAGTAAATAGGCTGTTTTAGCAACAAGGCGCGGACGTCTTCGAAAACGGGGACGCTCAGAGGTTTTTGGAGCATTCCAATTTTCCAGCCTTTGTATCTCAAAAAGCTGCTCATAAAAGAGGAATACTCCTTGAAAATAGTTTGTGTTCTCGTGTCTCCATTGGTAATGAATATGCACACACAGCTTTTACTTTCAATATCAACGTTCTATTTTTTGTGAGCGGCCTTCAAAACTACACTTCTCAGGTTGTCGATTTCATGACAGAACTTACACAAAGCCCCAGGAGATTCACAAAAGTTTTGAAGGTAATTTCGCTTTGTAAATTACATCCTCGAACAAAAGAACTCTGCTGGCGTCTTCTCGGCTCGCGTCTTCTTGCTAAAATAGCCTAATGGCAAGGACTGCATTTGGTGATCAGTTGACGTAAGCGATGCTTTGGACTGAAAGTGCGCATGCTGGGCTTGTGGTTACACGCATTGTGAGTATATTGAAAACGCAAAGATCAGAATCACAGTGCTATCCCAGCATATTTCCTTGAACGATTGATACTCGTGGTTGGTAGCGCGTGCCACAGATCCCTCACAATCTTCGGATGTTTTAACGGAAAGCGTTGTAGCCCAGGCCAGCTTTATAGAGTGACTTTCATCCAGGGTCCTTTGCAGGTACGTGTACGCTGCAATTTCAGACTGTCTGAAAATCACATTTGGTCTGAGCGGAGGATAGGGCTCCACACTGCAGCAGTTAAACGGAAAAAAGAATTTTGATTTTAGTTGACTGGTCTTTCATTCAACTGCTACTGTGTAGATCCGCATTTTCTGCTCAGGCCAAATTTTATTTTCAGACAGTCTGAAACTGCAGCATGCCCGCAAAGGACCCTCGATGACAATTTGCTCTTTTAACTGGAGAGTATTGAAACGAGGGACTCTGGGGGCGAAGCCACCCAGAACATCTTTTTTACGACATGCCCTCTACTTTGGCCCAGAACACTGTTACCGATCACATGTTAACCAGTGCCAAATATACTTTTTGTGCAATTTATAACAGTTCTTTTTATAAATTGCCATCCCCAGGAAAGTTGGAACAAACAGCATTTTCTTTGCCATTAAATACCTTTCTTCGTCCCCTCTTTACCAGTGGCAAATTGGAAACTTTCACAATTTTGTGTCCGTTTCTATGAGTCACTACCTTCAGGAAAGTTGCAAGCATCCCGACCTTTTTAAAGATTTGAGCCCTATGTGAACTTCACATCATTAAGGGTGTATTTGATTGTTAATTCCAAACGTACCAAATTGTGAAAACAGCAGACTTCGCAGAGACGGAAACACATTTCCCAATCAAATACAAAATTCTTCAAAACGGCAGGTTTCAGATTCATCCTGACGAAGACGAGGTTTGCAGTTGAAAAACACGATTACGAGTCTGGTGCTTGGCAACAAAGAGCAGCCTTGCCGATTTCCGTAGCAACATAAGCGAATTTGTCTCTTTTTCAGAGTTCCGCAAATTAAAACGAGAATCTTTCCAAAGTCTGCCAAACCTTCTGTCTTTTAGAGCAGAAGATTCAGCAGGCCTCCAAAACCTGCCAAACCTGCCGTTTTCGGAATCTGGGAGTCAATCGAACACAAATTTCAAGTCTACCAAGTCTGCCGTTTTCAGAATTGGTACCAAGGTACCAATCAAACACACCCTAACTTTTGCCGAATGGGATTCTCATTGCATTTCATTTCTGCAAGGTGATAACTGAGAATTGGCCTGAGCAAGTTCACCTTAACACTGTATCGTTATTTACTGTAGTGTACATAAGTTTTAGAATTTTCAATTTGAATAATTTACATGCGTCAGCTAGGAGCTTATCAATTTGCCATCTAGATTATGTCTAGATTAAACGAAGAAACAAGATTGGGCAAGTCCTGGAGGGCCTAGTCAACTGAATACTATCTGGATGTTTGTAGAGCTCTGTTCATCCCACTGAACTTTTGTATCGCTATGGGGAACATAGGGATTTCTAGAGGATTTAAAGGATTCTCAGGAAACAAAAAGATTTCCACAGAGTACAGAAAAAGTCACGGCTTTACGGCTGTGAGCTGGGGGAAGGCTTTGCTTGTTAATGTCACATTTGAGAAATGTTCAGTAATTTTCAAAGGAAACCCAAGAGAAATCTAGGTTACTTTTTTGGCAACTGCAAGGAGTGCGAAGAATCTGGTTATCTTGAATTGATGACATGAGGAAGGTTTAATTAACGAAATTGGCACCCAGAGGAAGGTTTTTATCGACTTTGAATGTCCATAGCGATTGCACGAGATTTCTACGATGCGATTTGCCACTCGAACTGGCCCGTGATTCCAAAGGTTCCTTTTTAGATGTCCGCGATTGCGGTTTTAGGGCGAGGGCAAGTATGCACGGGCTGTGAGCCGAGAATGCGATCAAATCTGCGATTCAATAAACGAAAAGGCAAAGACCATCAAGGAGGATTTTATTAAAATTAGAATTGTGAGAGTTTTGAAAAGCAATTCTCTCCAGCTCATTACAGGCTATGTTGTTTTGAATCGCTAAGACTAATCCATAGGATGGATTGCTCTGATCTCATGGTTTTACAGTAGCGGCTATCATAAAAAGAGGAACGGGGAATCAAGGAATATGATAGTCGGGAAACTATGTCATGTATCAACAATTCAACAATCAACATGATGTTCAAACTTTTAAGCTGGTTTAGTGAGAAAATGATATTTGTGCAGAATTTCAGACTTTGTGTATCCCCCATGTCCCCATCTCCTTACCTTCTCCAGTTCCCATTTCTTTGCGCGTTTTCCGTCTCCAAACCGCCTTTGATTACTTTCTTGCGAATGTTTATTAGTCTTTATTTGTTCTGCCTGGAAACAAAGGCATAGTACAGTATGTATCGCAATATTTGCTCTTATTTGTTTTGCTTGGTAAAGGAAAGCAAATTTGTAGACATTTATAATAAATCACCAGGCAAAGGAAATAGTTGTTAAGGCCGTGCTTGGGAGTCCCTTGCCTCATATAGGGGCAAAGTGTTCTTCCAAGGAATTTGTAACCAATCACAAATTGAACAGTAATCCTACAATACAGGGGTGATTAACCAAGGTTCTTTGTCATTGTTTGCTATATGGTCTCCTGCCATTAATTTTCCTTTACCCTTCACCCTAAGGGGCAGGCCCATCGAAATACTTGGTGGTACCTGGGACACAAAGCCAAATTGGGACCTTTGAACAAACAGATTTCTACGCGAAGATGATGTCCTTTCTAGGACTCTCGGAAAACAAATGAAACGATGGCCTGGGCAAGCCAACTTTTTAGATTTTGCATTATCTAAATGTTACCAAACTAGTATTTTTGGGTAACATATAAATCCTATTGACTATGCATAGAAGCATGTGTAATAATTTGACACTTTTCGAGCAAATTTCATTATTGATGTGGTTTTATCGTGAAATTAAATGTCGAGGCTTCAGAAAAGAGATTAAAGTTCTGCCAGATTTTTTGGTGAGATCTGAGGTTTCACCAGGAAATGATTGTTGAAGTCAAACTTAATGAGATTTCTTAAAGTCTTATGAAATAAAAGAACAGACACAGCCTTTCAACTTTTCTCAGTTATCACGACAAAAGCAGAGGCTTATGGTATGGGCACATAAAGAGACCTATGTACACACCCAGAACGTTGTGGATCCATTATTTCAGGTGTTTTGAAGTTTAGATTAATGCTAACACTTTCAATACAAACACCAGCGTTATGGTTAACTTCGTTGCTAGCTCTGTGTAGGATACAGTAGCAAAAATCCCACATACGAGTGTTATCCATTTTATTCGCGGCCAAGGGGTGAGGGCTGATGTAGTTTGAGGTTTCTCAAGTCATTTGTAAATCCACAGATTTTAGAACCATAAACCGAAGAGTGAAGGTGTTTGCTTGCCTTACTCATCAGAACATTTCATGAAAGTTTTAGTTTGCGATGTTAGGCCATTCAAGGCGAAGACGGTTTCGTTTGGTATGATTTTTGATGGCGTTAATTTATTGCGCCTGTTTTCTTTGATTTACAGGTGTAAGCTAGGGACACCACACATCACATTACATCGACTTTGTTTTCAAAGCTGGTAGCATTGTTTTTGTGTTGATGTTTATTTGCAAAGCACCCGTGAGCATCCAGCTTTGATAAACATTGATACTTGCTTCTGATTTTTGCAGATAAAGCAAGAAATTGGTGTGTTTATTTTCGTAAACCTTTCGTGTAAATGAAATTTATAAGTAATTAATCAAAATGGTTATGATGAAGGATACTTCGGTTGCTGGCCAACATACTCAGAAGTCTAGAATTCTTTTATCAATTCTTTTATCGATTATTTTCCTCTCTGGAGGTTTGAAAAGAATTCCTTGGCTTTGTCTGCTTCCTGTGGATAGATACCCTATTTGTTTGGAAAGATTCGTTTGAAAGTTTTATTTTGCAAATGATTTCACGGGGGCTCGGACCCAAAACGAAGTTAACCAAATTTTTGAATCAATTCTTTTCCCGGGCAAAATCGACAGAAGACCGTTGTCCCTTGAGTACAGGTCTGGGAGACATAAGCATGACAAGAATTCTTAAGAATTTTCAAGGATTCTACTGAGAGACTGTAAACAAGAATTCTCAAGAAATTTAAGAGACTCCTTTGGCAGGAAAACAAGTTCTTATGTACAATGCCTGTACCGTAGTTTTCAAAGAAAATGTTGCTAACCCCCGATTCCCGAGCTCACCCCCGACCCTAAAATAGTGTCTAAACGAATGTGTCCTCGTCTTATCTTACCATGTTGCATTTCATATTTGCGTTCTGTGTTATATACAGGCAGACGGAACCCCCAAGGGTAAATGGAAGGTTAATTTGTTTCACTGTGCAGGAGATCCCCGAAGACCCAGTGAAAGCCTGTTTTTGTGTTTCCAACTAGTTGACCCCCTACTATTTTACCCCAGCGCTTAAAATCCCATGAAGAAACCCATAGCTATTAGCAACCAATTTGATAATCCCATCTCAGACCATGAGCGATAGGACACCAAGTGTGCCTATTGTAATTTTTTGTGTTTTGAACTTATTTTAAGTTGGTAGCGAATCACCTCAGTGCAGATTCTCCTTGACCATAAAGCGCTTGGTGTTGGTGGTTAAAGTTAAGGTGGATCTTCACTGAAAATTGCTCGCTAACGATTCTCTATTGACCCCCCCCCCCCCCCCACCACTTATATCAAATTTCAGAGGTAACCAAAGATTTCCCGTGTACTGAGCTAAGTGTGTTGTTAATGTATATATGGGAGATAAAACTGTGTTGAATTTATGTATTTGACTCGTAAAATTGTATGTTGCATCCGCAAAATGTAGTGTGAAAGAGCTTAAAAGCTATCATATATATCCCTGTCATTTGATTTTGTTAATAAGCCCCCTCTCTAATAAGCCCGCTCCATTTTAAGCCCTCCCTCTGGAGTGTCCGAATTTAGATAAGCCCCCCCCCCCCGCGACTTATTAGAGCTTTCACGGTATTCATTAACTATTTCCCCCTTAAAACTTAAAACAAAACTTGACAGCAACCTTTTATATATTACAAACAGGATTGAATTTTTGAGAGGGAGAATTTTGATAATTTGGATACCTTTCGACATCATTGTAACGTTACGCCATAAAGGAAGAACAGAAAAAATTGAGAGAGACTTCGTCCTCGTAGTTTGTATTGATAAGTTTTCATTTTACCAGAATGACTATAATTCTTTTGCTCAATTTTAGGATGAGGATGAAGATGAAGAAAAGAAAGAGACGAAATATAATACAAAAGTAAATGAAGAAAATGAAAAGAAATCAAATCCACTTGCTTCTGATGATGAACCACCAAGACTTGTAAGTTCTTTCTATTTTTCGTGAATATTGAAATCAAATTTTCATCTTCTTGTAAACTACTTTGAGGCAGGGCCAAAGCCATTAGGGGGGCTGGGGATGGAGCGCCCCCCAGGAGGCTCTTTGTCCGAAATTTTACTCTACCTGTCGGATTTTTGTGTGGTTATGGGCCCACATTTAGACGATTTTTATTGGGAGACTGATGCATAGAACATGAATTTATTGACTATTGAGGATAAATTCTGACATGAATTTTGAATCTACAGCATCATTTTGCTTTATATTCACTAATTTTGAAGGCTCCAACGTCGAAACTGGAAAACAATTCCAAAATCTAGTCATTAAAGGAGCATTTTGCATTTTAAAGGAGTCTTTTCGTGCATAATTCCTAAAAGGGGGGTTGTTGCTGTTGTTGTCGTTGAGTTTGGCGTCGGAAAATTTTGGTTCTTCGTCCCCCTATGAATTCAAGGCTGGTGTCAGGCCTGCTTTGAGGGAAGAAACTTTCGCAGGAAGAAACTCTCGCGAGTTAGAAAAAAGCGAAATTTTTGGAATTTACTCTTGCGAATCGGCCAGACTGGGAAATTTTGCGGGAATAAACTTCGCGAATTTTGGTCAAAAACGCGAAAAATGAGAACGTTTCTTCCCTTGAAATAGAGCCTGGTTTTCATATGATCTCAAGGAATGCTGGTAACGCAAGGATCGCAAAAATTTGTGACCAGCGATCATTGCATCGAAATGGAAACTGTCTGTTCAGGAATCGTTGCTTTGCCAGCGATCCATGCGTTTGAGATTGAACATTTTCTATGTCAGCGATCATAACGATCCTTGCGTCAAGAGATTTTTTGATAGGAACCGAGTGAGTATAATTTTCCAAATTAGCTCAGAATAGTACCGCGTGTCCCAAAAAATTCTCCCGTTTGAAAAATTACTAAAATTTGATTAAACGACCGATCTTCAATTTTCTTTTTTGTCAAGTAGATCAAGGACCAAATTATCTTGGCAGACATAGCTGATCTTGTAAGTTGTTTGAAAATTAGCAAATTTTGCTCTTATTAAGGCTACCTGGTTTTGAATCATTCTGCAAAAAAAGCACAGATCCATTATTTTGTGCATGTAAAACTTCTAGTTTGATGCGCACTATCATTGGAGACTGCAACGATGATAAAAAGATGTGAAAATTTTGACTCTTAGACAACATTGAGCATTTTGCCAAAAAAGCCAACATTTTATTGTCTGTAAATCTTTTTAGGTCTTTGACAAAACAAGTCTTGATAATTGATTTTTGATTATTTTTTAAACAGGAGGACTTTCTTGGGACGCCTGGTATAAGGTGCAATCTGTATGTTGTTGTTAAATTTCCTTGAAATCTTTCGTCGGTCATTTTAAGGGCAATGCGCCATGATTATTCTTTTTGGAAGACTTAATGCCAAGTTAGTCCAGAAGAGTGCATGTTTCATCTGTGTAATCCTCAGTTCACATCTCTTGGGCCTCTTTTTCCAGGTGAGGTTTCCTGGATTTGTTTTTGTAAAGAATAGGAAGCTGTGATAGCAAAGTCCTGATTTTGTCGTATTATGGTTTTAAATTCCTGGTTGACTCATCAAAATGAAGGAGATCCAACAGAATCTTGATTTTTGTAAAGAGATTTGCTGTTAAAGACCCTCTGCTAACCATGAGGCCTTGCGCGCTGTTGCTGTCCCATAATGCACTGCGAATAGATTTTTAGATTATTCGAAAGTCTGTGTGGCTAGGCCATTATTTTGCTTTTAGATCTCAACTCCTTTTACGAGAAACTTGACTCGGGAGATTGTAAATTTGAGAAAATTGTGAGACTGATTTGCTTGCTCCACAAATGAAAAGGAACAATGGTCCAAAAGCATTTTCGTTCCGTGGATCAAAGGATTTTAGAACATGATTTTACAAGCTAGCCCCCTCTCGGTCAAAACGTGTAGATTGAGTAGAAAATAGCTTTTAATTTTTACATTTCCCATTACTAATTTAACATTGTAAATATTCCTTTTTATTTTAATGATTTATAATTAGGCTTTCTGCCACGGCCCCCACGGAAAAGCAGCCAGTCTTGGCTGATTGGTCCACCGTTTATAAAGAATTTAAATGAATGAATGAATGAATGAATCCTTCTATAACGAGTGGAAAGTCGAGTTACAATAGAGACCGAGAAGAACATGGATGGGTCTTTCAAGGTGCCCAGAGGAAAGCTGAGTGATCCATTCTTCGTGTTCTTGCGAACCTGATTGGAAAACCGTAAACATTGATCACCGCCATTGCTCAGCTTGTGTTCGTGTTGTTTTTCTCATCCGCGGTGCGTAAAGCAAAGGATCTTTGAAATCGCCACCACTGGCTCTAGCTCTAATTTGCAAATATGCGGAAAGGGCGCGCATCAGTGACAAAATTTTTTCGAAGTGGTATCAACACTCTAGATTTTAGATTTGTTTGTGATAATGGAACGGATAGAAACCTTAGAACTGCAACACCTATCTGAAGGCTCAACTCTTTTTATTTCTACCAATATAGCTAAACCTTAGCAACGCAGAACGCAGTTGTTCTTCCTCTCGATATGAACATACCTCGTGATTCGCTTTGCCTGGAATTACAAAGATCTTGCGACCCTTCTCTTTAGGAAGCAGGTTTTCCCAGGCGGTGATTTGAACTATCAACCTGCAGATTGTTAGGCCAACAAAGCCGTCCCAGCAGCCGATACTTGGCGCAAGTCTGTACTTCAAATTCATATTTCCTTGCTGAAGGCAAAAATTTAAGTGTATGGAATATGATAGTTTATTGGCTTCTCGATGCCCGTGTTCTTCAAGATGTTAAGTACTATTATTCTTTCTTTTAGAGCCTTGCTGAACGACTTAGAAGGTAAGTGTATATATATATTTAAAATCATTTCAAATCAAATAGAGTATACTGATGAAGATTTTAATCGAAACGTTTTAAGCAATAACAGTTTGTATTTTTATGTATTTTATTTTCTGTTGTTTTTTTAGGGTGCTTTTGGTTTAATTTTATTTCAAATCATCTTAAGGTCTACTACCTTTTCATGACATAATTTCATGATATGAGATGATGAATTTAGTAAACACCATGGCCTTTATCTTGTACTGATCATTTGGATTTTTCTCAGTCAGTATAGAATCTATGATGCTTTTAGTGTCTGTCAAGGCTTTGAATTTTTCCTGGACACCCTTATATAGAACATGTTGTTTCAAAAAGTAATGATACCTAAAATGCTCTTTCTGGAATAATTACCGTAAAAGCTCTTTTTAGCCCCCCTCTCTTTTAAGTCCTCCTATCTAATAAGCCCCTCCCCTCTGAACCAAATTTTAAATAAGCCCCCCTCTCTATTCAGCCCCTCTATCATATGAAAATCCAGAAGTTACTGAAGACTTTCCATTTATTTAGCTAAACAAGTTTGTATGTTAAGTTGATATGGTTTGGGATAAACTGTGTGGAATTTATATATTTGAATCGTAAAATTGTATGTTAAATCCACAAAGTATGGGGTACAAGAACTGAAAAACTATCATATATATCCTTGCTATTTGATTTTGTGAATAAGCTCCCCCTTTAATAAGCCCCCCTTTCTTTTAAGCCCCCCTCTGGAGTGGCCAAATTTAGATAAGCCCCCTGGTGCCTTGATAGTATAGTGTTTACGGTATCTGAAGTTTCCTTTGAGCAATTTTATCAGAAAAAAGGGCAATAGCAATTTACACGATCGATTTGTAAAGTTTTGCAAAGATTCAACACATTTGCTATCTAATTGAAAGGCAATGTGTCCATGTAAGTACAGCCACGTATACACTCTTGTCAAAATATGCTGACACGATGCTGACGAAGAGCCCCCAAGAGCGCACTGTGATTGGTAGGAGTTAACTGATCACATGCAAAACTAGAATTTAAATTTCACAACGAGGCTGCCTGCTGTGAGACTTAGGGTTCAGCTCTGGAAGCGCAACCGCAAGTAAGTCATCAGTCTGCTTATATTAGAACTGGCTACCTTAAAAGTTCCATGGTAAAATGATCACATGAAATATCACGTGAAAATAGCAGAGTCGCCGTACTTACATGGACACATTACCTTTAAGGGATCCTGTTGTACCATGTTTTACACATATGAAGAAGCACAACTCCGATCATTCTAGGAGCCGTGAAAATAGAGAGGGGACATCTTCCTCCAGTGCTGTCTCGTCTTCATTAGGAAATAGATCAAGGGATATAACTTCATCGTCAATATCTTCAAAGGTAAGTTGAGAAGTTTTTAACCTTCTTTTCATAGATCAAGATGCCGTGTGAACCAGAAAAAGTTCCCACCTTTGAAAATTTGTAGCAGAAATTCGTAGCCAAGATAATTTGATGGATTGCAATGAACCTAATCTTTCTTAACGGCCGAGAGGTTGATATTGTTATTTAGATTTGATTTGATTTGATTTTAAATCCCGTTTCGAAATTTAGATCCGTCCTTCGGAAGGGGCGTTAAACTACAGGTCCCATGCCTGGAGGTGGACCTATATCAGTTTTAAATAGCTAGAAATCCCTCCAGCCCACTTAAGATAGAGCACTGAAAAATTTTATTTTGGCCTACTTCTTCAACTCATTTGTTATTACTTGTTACAGTCAACGTCATCGGACTCATCAGACGCACGAGAACTACAACGAAGGCTCAAGGAAGCACTTAATGAAGTCGATGAATACAAAGCTAAATTGGAAAAGGCGAACAAGGTAGCTTACTATCATTTCTTATTATTCAATTGACATCAAATCTTGGTTAGATATTTCGTGCTGCCGGCTGGGACTCACTGTCTACAACTGCCTAGAGTTAAACATTTACAAATTTTTTAAGACTGAATCAAGGCCATTCCTGTTTTTATACAGAATTCAAAGCGTAAAAAGCCTCAAAACCAAACCCTTTGCAATTTTCTTTTGTCCATATGTGAGATAACATACGGGTATGTTGAGAGACCTTTGCGTGACGGGACAGATAAGAGAAAAACAAAACTTTAAAATGGCCATGTTAAGCTAATTCCCTGTTGAATTAAACAGTTCCTCTGAGTACAATAGATGCTCAGCATACAGTATTACCCCGCCACCAAAAAACGGACTTATAAGAAACTGCAACCTGCCAGATGGCACCATGGTCATTGTCAACATTTGGTTTGATATAACATTTGTATGATATTTATAAGAAATCAAACAGCCTGGTTTTATAAAATGAATTTCTTAGTGGCGGGGTAATACTGTACCGTGGAAGATGCCCTAGACTTACGAAATGAGCCCTTCTATTTGCCCCAATTAACTGCGTATGTATCCCCATCAAATCAACCGTTTACATCTCTGCTCATGCAAGGACTCGTGACCAAGGAGGTCATTGAAGGGAGATTTTTTTTGTTTTTTTTGTTTTCTATAACATCAAAATTTAAAATACAAGTAACAAAACTCAAATTTAATTATTGTTGAGGTGGAGGCAAAGAAACATAACGTTATCGAGTTGCCTCCACACACAACATCACAAATTAACCAACTATTTACAGATGAAATTAACTTTACACTACTAATAAAAGACAAAGGCCGAATTTACACCTGAGGCGATCTTTCAATGCGGCGCACGCAGCAAAGCCAGATCAATCCAACTTCGCCGTTTTGCCGCACTTTATAGGTCCAAAGAGTGTCGAGAACGGCGCCTCAGGTGCAAGTTCAGCTTAGGGCAACTCTACCCTCCACTCCAGCGAGAGACAGGCCCCGATCAACGGAAGCCCGTAGCTCTCCAGAGGGGAGAGCAAAATCGCCCTTAGGGACAAAACTATACATAAAATAAAAATTACAATACAGTACAGTACAAAGTGCAAACAATGCATGCGCCATGCATACGTGCAAACAATGCATTGAAGGGAGATGGCCCAAGTATTCCCTTTTGGAGCCTGTATTATCGTCTGTTTCTTTGAAGTTTAAAGGGGCTGGGTCACGTAACCGTAAATAAATCTGTTATCTTTATAATCTATATTGTTGCCCGCACGCGCCGGCACGCGCCCATTGTGTTATGCACAGATTTTGGTGGATGGGGTGAATCCACGATAAAGTTACTTCTAAAAATCCATCAATATCTTTGCAATCTTACAAGATATGGTTGTTTCGTTTGTTTCTCTCTGCAGTTTTTAAGCTGCACAGTTGAACACGGACAAATGAGACTCATGTAGTCATTCTAGAGGATACTTGGGAAGTTTTCTTTTGTTGTTTAACTTTGAAAAGCTACATGCATTTTTATCTTTGATAAAGACGGATCTTGACATATTTTGCAGGAAAAAGAAGAATTGCGGGAAAAATTGACTCAGTGCGAGGAAGCAATGAAGGTACGTATTTTTCAATACATTTTTCGTAACTTAGAGACATTGGTTCAGCCAATCGGACAAGTGGTTAGTGGTTGCTGATTTATGGCACATGTGGATTTTATATGGCTTCTATGGAGGAGCTATAGCTTTGATTGTCTTGGTTTTTACATATTTGCATAGTTCAGGCTTCAATTTGTAGTTTGGGACCCTGTTTGAGTCAGTCTTGCAAATGGTTGCTGATTTATGGCAGAGGAAAGGCAAAATGAATTTGAAGGTGAAGTTGCGTTTTTCAGCGCCAAGCACTGGGATCGCAGAAATAGAGCAGACCTAATCGAGTCCGCGACCCCTCGTCATGACGCTCAAGGGATGGGGTCCTACCGGGTATTGAACCTACTCCGCCTGACTGTTCTGGCTGCAAAGTCAGAGGATTACACCACTGTGTTACAACACCTTCTGGCAAAATAAGTGGGTGCTTCTAAAAAAAGCACTTCATTTGTTCTCCAGTAATTTCAAAGCCAAGTAATGTTTGAAAGAAAGGGTCTGAAAGGTCATATTCAAATGTTCTCTACATTTACAAAAGCGTTGACAGTGTTGTCTTTCAGATAAACAATACTACTAACCCTTTTAGAAATGCAGAAATTTAGATATAACGCTAGAACCCTTTCTTTGAAAATTTACTTCATTTTATCATTTCTGGAGAGCAGTAGAGGTGCTCTTTTGAAGCAACCACTTATTGTGCCTTTCCTCTGCCAGAAATCAGCAACCACTTGTCAGATAGACTCAAACAAGGTCTTAAACTCTAAGTTGAAGCCTGACCTGGGTGATTTCAAAATGTAAGGTTCTTATATGGGGGTTTTTACTGTATGTAACTGTGTAAAAACGAGACAATTAAAGCTCGTGCACAGCAGCCATCAGGGCATGAAAACCCATGCGACCGGGTGGTCAAAAATTTTAAATCTTAATGAACTGCAGGAAATGTCCAACATATATCCCTTTTTCATGTATCACTATGCTTCCCAATTTTTTTAAAGAAAAGCAACTTACAAAGTCAAAGAAAAGTCGTATGACATAAATTTTTTGTATCTCGGGTAAAATTTGCAATCAATGTACCAGATAATGAGGTGTTTCTTATTCAAATTATGGGCAGGTTTCCAAGAAATTTCACTGTTTAAAATGATAGTTTCACAGTTCCAATTGCAATAAAACTTTGCGGAACGTCCAGCTGCTCAGAGCATCTGTCAGGCGAAGAAGATTACCGCACAATCATTTTCAGAGATTATAGCGCAAAAGAAAGTCTAAGTTTAGAAAATGCTATTCTTTTGTACCTCATCTTTTTGTGATTCGAACTGCATTTGAATCAAATTGCTATTTCACAGCAAAAAGGAAACTTTTCTTCCATGTCTACGTATCTTCCATAAATAAGGGTTGGTCTCATAAGATTAAACTTTCACAGTTTCAGGCATAACTTCTCAGATACTAGTTTCCTTGCAGACATACAAATTTGGCACAAGTGTTAGATACGCCCTGTTTGTTATACTCGAAATTCGACTTGCTTGTCAGAACTTTCATAACTGTAGATTCTTTAACGTATTGAAGGTGTAATTTCGTCTGTTTGATTCGAATATTTTTATTCTTTTACAGACAATGAAAGACGAGAATGGCGCATTAATTCGAGTGATCAGCACACTGACAAGATCGAACTCCTCTTGAGTGCTAGCAATCCTCCTTCAAAAATCTTAATGTACCCTTGAAATAAAATGACTCAATCAATCCGCCACTGACGTCATTAATTGCGTTCATGTGGACAGGAGTCGTACAGAACGATACTTCTATAGTAAACACTGCAGTGTGATTGATTCCGTATCAGAATGACCCCCTATTCTATTATATCTTTGATTTATACTTTGTGTGTGTAAATTGAAGCAGTTTCTCGTCATTTTACATGCGCCTTTGTGTCAGCTGGGATGTTGGATATAACAAGCAGTGGCCCAACTGAAAGAGTGTTATCCATGGGTATTCTGTTCACTCCTTTTCGTAGCTTTGTGCAGTCATGTTGTACCCAGAGCAATTGACGGATACCCCCCCCCCTTACCAGTGTGTGGGAAGACAGGGACAGTTCGTTTTAAAACAATGCAATGGTTCTGGTCAAAACGGGGGCTGTATGAAGTGTGTAGATTAGGCCCAAGCAAGACCCATGCTTTCACAAAATGCTCACTTTATTCCCATCACCTTTTGTCTTATTTTTGTAGCATATTGTTTAGCCTCTGCAAACATTCTATTCTCCCACAGCCCTATTTTGCCTGCAGCTGCTTCCTTTGCTTCCTCCATAGTTGTGTCACGGTCTTCTTTAGGTTATCTCGCGATTTGGAGGAGGTTTGGAAGAGTGGAACGATGCATTTCATGTCGCCCTTGGTCGAAATTTGCTGTTCGATAGGAGTATTTGCATTACAATGACATGGGACTATAAGATGGTTCACATCGTTTCATACATAAACCAATTGAACCAATAATAACTTTGCTGATAAGTGAATCAGAACTTGACATTTCACGAAACCTCCTCGTATTTCGACGAATGTTGAGACATTTTCTGAGTCCCCTCAAATTGGCATTTCCTCCACATCGTGCTTTATCTTTACACCATTATATGTGATTGGTAACAATTTAAATAATTGAAGAATCATGTGTCAAACAATGGCCATAGTGACTTCGAAAACATAGCCTGTTCCGAAATTGAATTGAATTGAACGTACAATGTCGCGATAAAATTTGAGACAAAAGCATCCATCTCTTCAGTTACGCCACTGCTTTTGGGCACGATTTAAAGTACCCCGGCATCAGTTTTGTAAAGGTTCCGACAAATGGGGTGCGTTTGATTGCCTGGTGCAACTTAGGAGCATAGGTCTCAACTCTTTCAAATCTTTAAAAAGGTCGGTGTAAAATTCTATTATATTTTTCTTTTAATTGAATGGCTTGAAAGGAACTTATGCTATTTTGCTGTAAATCTGCCGTGGAAATTTTATGATATCTCGATTTTTTCAAAATGGCAGCAATTTGATTATATTTGGAAAAATTCATGGAAAATTTTGAAAAAATTTAAATCATCGTGAATCCTAAACTAATAGAGGAAAAATTACATAACCTTCAAGAAAGCCATAGTTTATGAAGGTCTACAATATGGTGGCAAGCAGAAATCTGTAGCTCTTCTAGTTTAGGATTTAGGAATTTGATGACGTCATAGCCTCAAAATTAATAAATTCTGCAATATTGAAACTAATCACGATATCAATAAATTGCCACGGCAGATTTACAGCAAAAAAGCCCAAGCTCCTTCCAAGCCATCTATTTCAAAGAAAACTCCAATAGAATTTTACACTGACCTTTTTAAAAATTTGAGCCCTATGTTCAACTTAGGTATAGTATCAAGTGAAATGAAACTTCTCGTGCCCCTGAACTCCCAGATCTTAGAAAAGAATATATGAAAAATAAAGATTTTATTCCCAAGTATAGTTGTAAAGAGCAACTTCAAGCTGGCCTAATCTCCTGGAAAGCATTAGGTTTTAACGATTAATGGACATCTTTGTAATGAGTTGATACACTTTCCTCTTCATTAATCTTGATTCGTGTTGATCCAACTTTCAAAACCATCTTTTCCAACACGTTCTTGACGCAGGTCCGGAATGGTGATTGACCAGCCGGACAGCTTCAAATTAAGCATTTTGATCCGGCCAAAGTTAAGCAACTTATTATCAGGGAGGTTTCAATGATCGTTTAGATTTAGATGTTTGAACAATTACCATTGCTAGACTAAAAGTGCCGAAATTCGATGTTTTCTGGATAAATATCACCTCAGTTTGGCCTTCTCAAGACCAAAATCGCCAAAATTTGGTTTTTTCTGGACACAAATGACCTAAAACAAGAATTCCGAGAAAGTATACCCTCGATGATGGCACATCCCCCAGGTAACTTACAATGGAAGGAAGCGGTAGGTTTGGTCGGCTAGAAAGGCCTCCTGAGCCTGCCCCAAGAGGCAGAAGGTTTGGGAGACTTTGGAGAGATTCTCATTTTCGCAATAGTGAGTTTAAAACTTGCAGTTTTAAAGTTTTCCTGCGTTTGATTAGGAGAGATATTTCCGTCTCTGCGAGGTCTCCTGTTTTCAAAATTTTATAGGCTTGAAATCACCAGTCGAACATATCCCAAATATGTGAAGACTAATAAAACATTTGTAGGATCTGAATCTACCTTCAAGATCTTTTCTAGCCGTGCGAGGACATTTTGTACACTTGAAACTCCAAGTTGCATCGGTAATTGATCGAAGACCACCCGTAATAGACGATCTTGTAATGTAATAACACGTTGATACTGTCAGTAGTTTGGTAAAATGGTCATCTCAGTATTTTGCATATCCAGTCTTTCAATTATCGGTTTTATATTGTTTAACGCGAAAGTAACTGCTGAGTTTTTTATAGTCTGTCTACATCTACTTCGTTTCTTTCATGACTTGTTCTTGCTTGCCTGTGGGTATGGGTCTACTCGCAGGCTAAAACAAGGGCATGTTTTGTAATACAATAGCACGAGTAGCTTTTGTTGACACCTCAATTCAAAGCGATTAGCGATCGCAGACAAAAGAAGTTATCTCAAATCTCAACCAGTAATTCAGAACAAACAAAGCCGCAAAAGTTCTCTGAAACCTAGGTAGCTAGCTCGCTCGCTGTGCATTCCAGAAATTATTTTTAAGGGCAAGTATGAGCATAGATCGAAAGAAGAAGGATATATCTACACATCTGCTGCGGGCATTTTATTTCTTTCGTCCAGAAGCTGAGCAGTAAATGTTTTGATAACACCCAAAAAATGAGGGAATTTAATCGCCTCCTAAACGGTTTTTGATCCAAATGAATGAAATGACCGCGGCAGATGTGTAGATGCATCCTTCTTCTTTCGATTTATGTTCATGTTTGCCCTTAAAAACAGATTCTGGAATGCACAACCAGCGAGCTAGCTACCTGGGTTTCAAAGAAACTTTTGTGGTTTTATTTGTTTTGAATTGCTGGTTGAGAGAATTTCCTTTGTCTGCAATCGCTAATCGCTTTGAATTGAGGTGTCAACAAAAGAAACTCATGCTATTGTATTACAAAATCTGCCCTTGTTCTGCGGGTATGGGTCTACTCGCAGGCTAAAACAAGGGCAGATTTTGTAATACAACAGAAACATTTGCGTTTGATTGACACCTCAATTCAAAGTGATTAGCGACTGCAGACAAAGGAAATTCTCTCATCCAGTAATTCAAAACAAGCAAAGCCGCAAAAGTTTCCCCGAAACTAGTGGGGCGAACTCTCGCCTTGTGCAAGCGAAAGGTGTTTTTTTAAGAAAAGTTACGTGCTTATAACGAAAGAAGAAGGGTAAATCTAAAGTTCTGCATGGCGGATTTTTTTAATTTCATTCAGAAGCCGAGCAGAAGGCATTTTAATTCTCGTGTATTTAAGGCTTAAAATGAAACAATTACAAACAGCTCCTGAATCAAATAAACAAAATCCTCCAGGCAGAACTTTAGATTTAGATTTACCCTTCTTCTTTCGATGTAAGCACATAACTAATGTTAAAAACCACCTTTTACGTGCACAAGGCGAGAGTTTCATTTGCAGTTGTGCTGGTGTCGTGAATGTAAACGGGGCCTAAATGAGACAGCTAAATGCCCACTTAGCGGTGAAGTTTAAATCTTAAGCAAGCAGGATCCAATTGAATGTAAAACTAAGAAAGAGTTAGGCAGGTTCATCAATATTGCTGCAAAATATTGGAGCATCCTAAGCATCACCACCGCAACAGCATAGGTTCCAAATCTTTAAAAAGGCTGGTGTAGAATTGAGTGACCTATTTCTTTGAACTGAATGACTTCAAAGAAACTTTAGCTAATTCTCTATAATTCTACCGTTGGACTTTTCTGAAATCTTCTATATTTTCAGAATTAGAATGTTTTTCTTCTTTTTCAAGAATTCAAGAAAAATTTTCAAAAAAACTTAAAACCATCGTAATTTCTAAACTGTTTGACGCAACATGAATTTATTTCGAAGAAAACCATAGTTTATGAATGCCTACAATATGGCATCAAGCAAAAGTCTGTCACTCATCTCGTTTATGATTTAGAAATTTGATGACGTCACATCCTAAAATGAGCTGGAGTATAAAATACGCTGTAATTTCGAAAAATACTCTAGATTTCTGCACAGTCCAACGGTAGAATTATAGATAAGTATCTTAAAGTTTCTTTCAAGCCATTCAATCAGAAGAAATAGGTCATTGAATTTTACACCCACCTTTTTACGCTGAGTTAAAGATTTGAAACCTATGCTCACCGCAACGAATTTGTCGACCGGGATGGTGGTAACATGTTCGCCAAATAAGGCGAATTTGGCCAACAACGAACAAGAACAGATTTGGTAAGACACGAGTTGGTTTTGATTGACACCGCAATTCAAAGCGATTAGCGATCGCAGACAAAGGAAATTCTCTCAACCAGTAATTCAAAACAAGCAAAGCCGCAAAAGTTTCTCTGAAACCCAGGTAGCTGGCTCGCTCGTTGTGCATTCCAGAAATTGTTTTAAAGAACAATCATGAGCATAGATCGAGAGAAGAAGGCTATATCTACACATCTGCCACGGGCATTTAAATTATTTGATTCAAAAGCCTATTGGGAGGCGATTCAATTCTGTTACTTTTCTGGGTGTAATTAAAACACTTACTGCATGCTCAGCTTCTGAACCAAAGAAATAAAATGCCCGAGGTGGATGTGTAGATATATCCTTCTTCTTTCGATATATGCTCATGTTTGCTCTTGAAAACAATTTCTGGAATGCACAACAAGCGCGCTAGCTACTTGGGTTTCCAGGCGTATTCATTGCATCTATGAACTGGTGGGCATTTTCTAAAACCAAGCAGCTACCAGACAACCTTCATTTCCCAAGAACAAGGACAGGTAAAGAGTCATTCTGCCGAAATTGTTTGTAAAATTTCCAAAAGGAATTTTTAAAAGCAGAAGAGGTATGTCGTTGCTGAGCCGGAAACGATAAAATTGTCGACGGAAATCTTCCTCAGAGGAACATTGATATCAAAGCTCATCGACAAATGTGCCTACAAAGCAAACCAAATACCCTGGGTGCCAGAGCCAAAAATTTAGCTTTATCAGCTATTGGTCAGGAAATGTACAGATGCTACGTTAGCAAAAGATGCCACAAGATAATCGCTGTAAAAATGCAGTATTTGAACAGTTGGAAAACTGCGTCTGTCTTGCCATGAAACTTTAATTGTGGTTGATTTTTGCAAAAAAATTCCAACCTTGGGGGGGCTGCAGCCCCCAGCCCCCTGCCTCCTACGCTTATGGGTAAAAGGCACTTCGCTTCAAAAAGAAATTTTACACAAGTTTTTCATGGCAAACAATGTTTGGGAAGATAACAAACAGCTTGTTTGTATTATTACCAAGCGTGAAACAATGTTTCGGTAACAAAACGCTGACATGTCTGGTCAGTGTGACAAACAATATTTGCAGGCAGATTCCTTGCATTTTGTACCCAACATATCTTCAAGAGTAAGCATGTTTATAAAAGGTCATAAAACTAATTTTGATTGATATCATTTGCGAGTAACCCCTGATTAGCATTTCAAACCATTACAGAACAATAACGAATTAGGCTTTGTTGACTAATTCATTGTGTGGGTTTCACTTGTTTTGTTTACATTTGTTGAAGCTTGTTTTGTCTTGTTTGTTGAGCATATTTTCAACAAATACCTTAAATTTTGTTCTCGTTGTACTTTGCTAGCAAAAGAGAAGTATGCAAAGAAAGACAATATCTGCTGGTATTTGGTCTGTTTCGGTTTCGGCAAAAATTGATCTCATGAAATTGGGAAAATTGCAGGGAAATTTTTCATAAGATTTTAAAGCAGACTACTAGGTGCTCGAGAAATAAAGCAACAATTTAACTTTGCAAGACATGTTTCGATACTCAATACTCAAGTATCATATTGTGAATCGTCAATTTACGAAAAGAACACAAACAGGAGCTGCAAGTTGTCAAAATATGCAAAAAAATACATTTGCTCCTGAAATCGAGGGAATAGTGAAGGCACTAAGGCACTAATAATTGCTCCACATCTCCGATACAAAAGGGAATACATTTTGTTAATGTTGCATAGTTTTGGTTTTCTTTTTCAATTATGGTTTATTTTCGTAGTTACTTTGAAAGCTGTCGAGTCTGTAATTTACTCTTCATACAAATTCGATTGTTTCACGAACCAATTGTTAATCCTATTGTTTGAATAGCCAATCAGTGATGGAGAAAGTGAGGGTGAGTCTGGTGCGCATTGAGCGTGTCAATTGCTTTCTCACTTCTGCCATATTTTATCGAAGCAAATTCCTGAAGATTGGCCTTACAAAATGGACATCTGTTACCGATACTGTGAACTTAAACGGCTACAAATAGACATAATTTAACAGAACAAAGTCTTGCACGCAAGTCTGTGTCGCCAGTTTTGTATTTTCGCTGGCAAATTCTGCAGTTTTGCGGTGAGAACATTGCGAGAACACCGCTAATCACAACCCAGGCGAGTATCAATTTAGGCCCAGGCCCAGTCATCCACAAACAAACCGAACCGGAGCAGAAATGGCCACTGACACAGAAAGATTTACCAGCAAGTTCAGGAAAGATAGAATCGAACAAAGACGAGAGAGAACAGAGCGAAGGAATAAAGCTTTTGAAGCGACTGATGTAGATGGTAAAGAACCGAATAACAGAAGCACTGCAAGCATTGGAATCAGCGTAACCAGTTCTGCAAGGAGCACCGGCCGTACCAGCAGAGAGGCAGGCAAAGGCGAAGCTCAAAAGAGCGAGTTAGAATCGGTTACGGCCCGGATAAGTCGTTTGAAGGTTGGTGATGAGAAAGATGGAAGCGATGATACGAAGCCACGGCATGAAGATAGTCATGATGATGAGGAAAACGACAAGAAACATCTCCAAAAGAAGGAAAGGGGAGCAGGGGCCACCACCAGCAAGAAACGACAACAGAGAAAAAATCTGAGGGAGAAACGCAGGTCTACAGGTGTCGTTATCATGCCGAACATGGAGGTAAATATCTTTTCTTTGGGGCGTGAAATTTGAATACTAATTTGCAAGCAATCTTCCGTTTTATTCTCTGATATTGTTTCTGACTTCATCCAAAAGTTTTGGGCCTATTATCGCCATATAATGAAGCCTTGATAAAATGCCTAATCCATAATGTTCCGTTTTGGGCGCTGGCAAAATCCATATTTCGTTGTCTTTTGATTGGGTAGAGTGATGTTTTTAGCACTAGAAATATATAGCACATTAGTTGTGAATGCCTGTAAACAAATTTCGTAATAAAACGAGATACCTAGTTAACATAATTCTTCAGGATTTTGGTAAAAAGAAACTCCTTTATGCGGTGTTGTAACATTGATTGGTATGTTCAACTGTTTCTACTTGAAAGAGGAAATAAATATAACATCATAAGAAGATACCAAAAATCAATTTCTTTTTTGGCACCAAAAACAATGGTAATGCAATGCCTAATGGTGAGGGAAAATAACAGTTTTTAGCTCCAAAACAGTAACACTGGGTCATATCAGCATTGATCAAGTCAGCAACCACTTGTCACTGGGCTAAACTGGTGTGGTAGGGTCTCCAACCACTGCCTTCTGAACTTTTCTGGCTTTCAAAGTTGGAGGATTATACCAAAACACTGCAACGCTTTCACAACACAATAAAACACTACACCACAGAGAATGATAAACCGTTGTTTGTGCCAAGAAGGGGCATTTTTAGTTCCCATAAGCATACAAGCCATGGGGCTTGGGAGTGTGGCAGCCCCCCAATATTGAAAAAATCCACCCATAATCAAGCCAAGATGATGGTAAACAATGGTCTTTTGATTGGGCAACCCCCCCCCCCAGATTTATCTTCCTGTATGCAGATGCTAGGTCCCACATGTAGTGACCTGATTTGGCAGCCAGATTGAGGGACCAGGAAAAATCATTGCACCAACTATTGTGTGGCGTTTAGGCACAGTGCTGTAATCTTTGGACTTTGCAGCCAGAACAGGTCATACAGACAGGTTTTGAGCCCCACCCACACCATTGAGCATCCATGGTAAGGGTTCATTTGTGCTTAGCTAATTGGGTGATTTTTGCAGTAGTTAGAAACTGCTAAATACCTTGGCCTCTTAGCAAAATTTAAATATGTTTGCAGCATGCTTCAAGTCCGATACTTGCTTGTTTTGAGTATGATATGAGTATGTTTGAGAACTTGATTTCAAGTAAGAAATTTGCACCACTGCGCTAGCATGCAGCATGCATCTTCTGAACTGGAGGCAATTTCAATCAAGCTTCATTGTAGTTTGTTTGAGAATAATTCTAGTGTCAGATTATTGTCAGGCTTGATCAAGCTCTAATCGTATGTGCAAAACTGGCAAAAATTGTGGCAACATACTCAATTCAAGCTCCTTCAAGCTAAAATCATTCCTTTCCTCATTCACCTTCAGCACACACCCTCTTCCTCCTGTTTTGTTCTCTTTGTCATTTTCTCATTTAATTTGATGACATTTGCTCCATGCTTTGCCTGATACTTCTTGCAGCAAAGTTGTCACGCATGACAAGGAAGAGAATGAAAGACTGTGCATTGATTTGAAATTAGCCAATGAAAGTCATTCCCGAACATAAATTCTGGGTTGTCCTTGGAAAATGTGTAAGAGGAAGCAGGTTGCAAAAGATTCTACTTGCAATGGTGTGGATATTAACTTCTTTCTGTCTTTGAATAAATCAAGAATCTTATTTGACAGTTTTTTCATCTTACAGTAATGCATCCCTTTTGCAATTTTAAGCCCATTTTTTAGCTTTAAACAATTTCTAGTGAATGCTAGATTCTCTGCTAGATATTTAGGGGGAAGCTTCTATCTTTAGGTGAAAGTCATTGTGGGTAACTGACCCCGTTGGACTGCCCCTGGTGAAATTTCATACAACAATCTTATGGAGGTCTCCAAATTTCACCGTATTTTGAGGTGTAGATGCTGTAAGATGCAGCATGTACAGGCATTTTCCACTCATAATTGGTGAGCTTAAAGGGCAAGTCCGGGGTTGGTATGATTGATGATAAAATACCAGATAATACTGCTATGAATGATGTATGATACTTTTTTCCACTATTTTTCGTCTTCTCCTTGTGAAATTACGTATTCATTTATGCAATTTGAGCGAAATGACATCATATTGCGAAAAAGAAAACGAGGATGTGCGATTGTTTTTTCGCCTCTTAATTGCTGCTAGCCTCTTTATCCGTTTCTCATGCATTGAAAATGGCACAAGAACACGATAAAGAGGCTAGCAGTGATTAAGAGGTGGAAAAAAATCGCACAGCCTCGTTTTCGTTTGCGGGATATGACATCGCTTTGCACAAATTGCTCATTTGAATACCTAATTTCACAAGGAGAAGACGAAAAATAGTTGAAAAAAGTATCATAAATCATTCATAGCAGTATTATCTTGCATTTTATCATCAATCATACCAACCCCGGACTTGTCCTTTAAAGGTGCAAAATTCTCTGACCTTTGGTCTTTTTTCACTGAAGTTAGGGAAAATCCTAGAAGTTTGTAATTTTTTCAAGTAAAATTCTTCATAAAAATTTTCAAAGTCAGTGAATTCTGCTAATTGGAAGTAGGTATCTTTCTTATTTTGAGAAATTTGCCAGTGGTGAGATTTAGTCTTTGAGATTATTCTGTTAGATGCTGGTGGCAGCATTTCCATAGCCATGTGAGTAATGTGATGCACAACAGAAAATAGTGTCAATCCCGATAGATGTCCAATTTCTTTGCACTTCACAACAAAAAGAATGGGAATTAAACATAACCACATTGACTCAATCACTAAGTAAGCACCCTAATGACAAATCTAAACAAGGCTCTGGCTGCATCAGTCTTGAAAGATGCAACTCCTGAAACAAAATGGGTGCTTTTGATTCACTGCAAAATCTTGGGGGTATGTGCCAAAGTTCCCTGGTGCCTCTACCTGGTTTCTATGTCTCTGAGCATGTCACAAGTTAAAGCTGATACAGCTGTTCTTGAAATTTCAATTTTGGGTAATATGCTTGTGATATCAATTGTCACAGGAAAGAGAGGAAGAAAGGAAAATGCCTGGGCATATGGTTGGTTAGTTGTCAGTTTGTTGATAAAAGTTTGGATACAGAATTTGCTAAGGAAAGACAGATTTGGTTGGGACTGGTAGGTCCACCATGTCAGTGTCAAAAGAGCAGGGTTTGCATTTAGTTTGTATTTAGTATGCAGCAACTTTGCAAAAAGCTTGTTTTTACTTTGGTTTGAGTATGTTTCAGATTTAGGAGTTGAATTATTGTTTGCAAAAACTGAATTTGCACCAAATCAGTTTCCAACAGTCTGTTTAAAATGAAGAAACTGAACTGAACTGAAGAGCAAAAAGTAAGATATGAATTTCAGTTTCCATTTCAGGTCAGTATTTTATCAGTTATGCTATTTCTCAGAAGGATTTGAAATGGATGTGAAAAGAACTTGAAGATCTGGTATGCATTTTTGGCCATTTTGCAGCTGTTCTGTAGGACTGAATTTTTCATTCTTTCAAATTTACCAAAGAACCGCTATTTTGAAAATAACCAAAAAATTAACAAAGATGCTTCAATTTCATAGCTGTTAGAAAAATCAATTTCCACAGCGAACTACTTTTGCTGACAATTTTTTGAGTCACCCGGTAGTGTTGCCCCAAGCTAGATGTTAGCATACTGTAGAATCTCCATAAAGGGTATCTAGTGCTGATGACTGCTGTGAGTACCTCATACTAACTTCACTTCACCTCACTCTAACTCATTGATGCCTTGAGAATTTTTTTGTGACTTTCAACAGCATAGTGGGGTTTGTGGTGCTGCCGGAACCACTTTTTGTACCTCTTTAAATTTGATTTTTTATAATTGCTGAATTCCTAACTTAACGCAGCCAGCACAACATTTGTTCATTATCCATTCAAGGTAAAATTTCCTTTCTGAGATCTTTCAGTGAACATACAAAATGTTTTAATTTCCTTGGAGGTGTACCCTTATCAAAGAAACAATCACACTGATGGCTTGTTTCTCTTGTTGTGATATTTTTGTTCCCTTTGATTTTATATCTCCTTTTCTAGTGCTAATTATCAGACATATGATGTGATCAGATTTGGACATTTTGTGGCTCATAAAGTGATCTTTGTGAAGTGATTTCCTTAATCTTAACCATCAGCCAAAAGGTGTCATTGACCTTCAAATGAATGGCTTTTGTGGTTTCCTGGTGGACCTTGTGGACTAAATATGCCACAAGGATGAGCACAGATAGTAAGGAGTTGTTTCCAGCAGAGGTTTCCAGTTGTTAAAAGATTTACAGTGCTGTAGTGTACTAATGAGTGACCCACTGCAGCATAGGTTTCAAATCTCTAGAAAGCCTGGTATGGTGTAAAATTCAATGACCTATTCCTTTGAACTGAATGACTTCAAAGGAACTACATACATACATACATACATACATATTTTTGATTTTACAGGTTAAATCTAAGGCAGCTGTACAGCTGATGTGGACCTGTTTTACTAAAACTAAAATATAAGTTAAAATTACAAGTAAGAACTATATCTATGATTAAAATGTTTACAGGAAAAAATTGAGTAAATAGTTGAAATTAAATCTTGATAAAATGTAACTAGAAAAACTTAATGTCCAATGGAATACTGTAGTCTATAAATTGGAAAATGTCAATTCAAGTTTAATGTTCAATACACAAAAGAATGATCTTTTGATTTGATTGCTAATGTCCCTGATTGAAAATTAATGTTATCTAATTTGTCCTTATATTTATGTATACACTTCTTAAATTTTTCTTGTTTCAAAGCTTTAATGTCATTATCAATCATACTCCATAGGAAGGGTCCTCTGAACAACACTGACTTTCTACCACTTTCTGATCTTATTTGTGGAATGTTGAAGTCTTTGTTGTTACGCAGATTGTATGCGCAATTTTCTTCCTCAAAAAATGAGCTTATTCTTGGGTTCATGGTTCCTGCTTTGACTCTATGCATTAATGTTATGAGTCTTTTCTTGTACATGTAATCAATTGAATCCCATTTTGCAACTTGCAGCACTTGGTCTGATGGTGTATTTGTGTCAAGTTTATGACTTATTCTAGCTGCAGTTCTGTGGATTCTTTCAATTCCAGTCATAGCTCCTATGGAACAATTTCCCCATACAACAATGATGTATAGCACTACTGGAATGACTGTTCTGAAGTATATCTCTTCAAGCATGTCTTTTGGGAGATAAGACATAGATCTTATTGTCTTCACTTTAGCTGCAAATGCTTTTCCAACTTTCTCTGTTTGAGTCTTCCAGTCCAGCCTGTTGTCAATTTTGACTCCTAAGCACTCTGTCACATCTTTAGCCATTTCTCTATAATTTTACCATTGGACTGTTCTAACATCTTCAATATTTTCAGAATAAGAGTGTTTTCCTTTTTCTTCAAGAATTTAAGAAAAGTTTTCAAAGGACTTTAAACCATCGTAATTTCTAAACTGTTTGACCCAACATAAATAGTTTCCAAGAAAACCACAGTTTATAGATGTCTACAATACGGTATCAAGCGAAAACCTGTCACTCTTCTAGTTTATGATTCAGAAAGTTGATGATGTCACATCCTCAAATGAGTTGAAATGTAGAATACATAGTAGTGTCAAAAATACTCAAGATTTCTGAAAAGTCTAACGGTAGAATTACAGATAAGTACCTGAAGTTTCTTTCAAGCCATTCAACAAGAAGAAATATGTCATAGAGTTTTACACCCACCTTTTTACACTGAGTTAAAGATTTGAAAGATTTGATTTCCTAATGTGTATTTTATCAAGGGCCAAATTATTTTTAGTCATATTGCAAAATCTGGGGACTGCTGTGATGTTGCGGGAATTTGTGCTTTTACAACTACCTGGTTTTTAGGAGTACTAAAAAGATCACAAGAAATGATTAAACTTGATTTTTTATTCCTCACCTCCAAACAAATTGGTTCCATATATCCCTGAAAAACTCCACTGTACATCATTTTAGAACTGATTTTTCATTTGAAATCACAAGATGTAACATTTTGGTTTAAAGTATGATATTTAGTGAAATACTTTTGCTCAGAATGTGTATTTTCATGCCATTATTTTTCTCTGCCAAAGGAATGAATTAGCAGTCATCTCTCAAGTTTTTTATGCTTGAAGCAGTTGCAAGCAAACAATTTTAAGATTTGTGACATAATTAAATTTTGGTCAATCGCGATGACCCTTTGCATTTCAGAGAATTTTTTTGATTGATTGATTGATTGATTGATTGATTGATTGATTGATTTGATTGTCTGATTGACCATGAGATGCAAAGAACGGTGGTAGAAAGTGCTTGATGCCATTTATAGCACAGTCATATATTGGATCCTTATCTTTGGCAGAGAAAAGTATTGATGCAATTTCAAAATTCCTAAGGAAGTGTTGATTGATGATAATTGATGATACACAAGCCTGTATTTTTTGGAGAATTTTGAGAAGTCACAGCTTCAAAACTGGTTGAAACATTGAAGATGCTGTAATCCTTGGGATGTCTAGGGTATCGGAGATTGCCAGAGTGCATTCGTTGGGGAATACTTCGAATACCTGGGGTTCCTTTTAGGCTGTTTGGGTAGGCTGGGAAAGCAATTACCATTTTGTAATCCCTTTAAAGATTTGACTCCTTGCTGATATTATCCCAGTGTAGTGTTGCTGTTTCTTGGCTATCTCTCTTGTTTCTCCCCTTTTGTTTCTTACAAAATCAACCATATAGAATTGTTAGTGTTTTCCATGGTGGTGACCAGATGACATTACATCTTTTTCAGCCATGGGTGGTACATGAAAATATTATTTATTCTTTATGAGAATTAGGATTTGTTGTTATATGAAACAAGAATTTCGAGGATATAAACATTTAAAATAAAATAAATTGTACTTTGAACAGAGTATGATTAAAACACGACGTTTCGAGCTAAGCCCGTTATGACGACCACCCACTCAAAGGAAAGGGTCATTTTTGATGTCATCTTTTGCCTGTAATGATTGTTGTGGCAGGTAGTGCCATTAAACAAGTGAATCATTTCTTTCATTAATTTTTATGAGATTTACCATTTATGTAACCATATATGAAGTCATTGCTTACTTATGTTTGTTGATTAGTACTTTACATAAATATCACTGAAAAAACATGGATATTCTTTTGGATCTATTATCTAAAATCCTAGGCAAGGATCAAATTATACTTATTATACGAGCCCTACTATACAAGCCCTTGTTTTGCTTCATCCCCCCCCCCAACGATACCCCCTAAATAACAATTTCAATTCAATGGAGCAAAACTTAGACGAATGTCATCAGTCTAGGATCACATCTTACTTGAAATGGTGCAAACAATACGAAATCTGTGTTTTTTAACCAAAAAAGTCATCAGGCGTTTCAATATCTTTGAAACATGATTTTGTGCTAATCTTAAAATCTTCTATTTGGTCGATTGTGACAGTGATCAATATGTTTTTACAGCCATTTATTGTTATATTTTCGTAGGAGGCTGATTATACAGATTAACATTACAGCTTGAAATTCCTCTAAATCACCCCTTGTATGATAAAGTTTTCAAAATTCGTCGTTATGGACGTTACAGCTGTTCTGCAAAATAGCAGATTTAAGGAGTCTTAAGGGACGTCAGTTGGAGTTTACAGATTTGTTCATAATTTAGCGACGAAGCCCCTCTGACGTATGCTTTTTGCTGTCTGCTGTTTGCATAACGTGACGTTTGTTGTCAAATTTGCTGCTGATTCGTGTCACATGGTCCTTTCTTTTCATTGACCGAGATGGGGGTTTGACGTCCTCTGCGCCTTGATGTGCATGGGCTTCTTTGCTGCAATTCTGACGTCGATTTTCTACCCTTTAAACGAGCATTCTGTCTTTCTGCTAGTGTTATTTACGTGAAAACTTGTTCACAAATCACTTTAAATTACTTTCACTTTGATATTATTTGGTCAAGTTTGAACCCGAAGACATGATAATAGGTACTGATCAGATACGAAGGTCAGAGGTTACAAGGTCGCAGTTGATAGGACCCTGTCCGGAGATCCGCTTTTGATTTTGGAGACCTTTAGAAGTAATTCCTAGTTCACTTCTTGCGCCTCGGCCTTTTCGGTGGCTTTTTCGTTGGCCTCTCAAGAGCCTGTAGCCGTTGATTTGTGTTGTTGGGGAGTCAGAGGCCACAGTGGCTAAGGTCAAAGTGTATGGCACTGGACATGCCCTTGAAATAGGGAAACGCCCTTGCACCGGGTGGTCTTAGGCTGATTTAAGTTTACAGATTATCTAACAGTGGTCGAAATATTTGCTATCATGAAAGGCAATCATATTTTAGAAGTGCTCAAGAGGTGAGGTTGATTATCGTAATGTTTTGCACGAAGTCTTTGCATAGTAAATCAATTTCTTCTTTTTATTACGATTAATTGATTGCTTGATCTACAGCATGGTATTGACAGAACTGAACGCAACAAAGACAGCTTCAGGAACGCTCTCATTTGGGGCTCTTATGCATAGTAAACACCCGCTTATAACAACTTAGTAGGCGAAGAGATGAAGAACCTACAGGCTGAAATGTTCTAATTAGACCCCTATTTTATAAGAAGCCATTGTATAATTCATTGTGTAACAATTTAGTAGGGGGCTCTTATGCACAGTAAACACCCGCTTATAACAACTTAGTAGGCGAAGAGATGAAGAACCTACAGGCTGAAATGTTCAAATTAGACCCCTATTTTAAAAGAAGCCATTGTATAATGCATTGTGTAACAACCTAGGCTGCCTTGTAAAATTGTAGCTTCTAATACGCTTGTGTTTACTTTGTATCTAACAACAAATATGCTTCTCCGTGTTAGCAGAATCTTATGCTAAATGCAGTTACCTTCAAGTAGTATTCCATTTCGTTGCTAGGGTGATGGAGCAACAGCAGCAGAAGAAACAAATAAAGTGAAAGAAAACACGTATCAGAACGAAACTATGAATGTAAACGAGGCCCAGGTACGTTAATTTAATAATTTGAAAAAGGAAAGGCCACGATACCAGCGTCGATTGTCGGATCCGAAGATGCTTGCGGTGACGAATAAATTAATAAGTTTAAAGGCAGAAACACCGCAATACAACAAAAACAACAGCAAATGGTTGAATAAATGTTATGCCAATATTTCGTCCTGCCATGCAGGACTGCTTCAGGGCTGTAATGTAACGTTAATTTAAGCAATTTTCATAGGGAGTCTAAAAACTACCGGGTGTCCCAAAAAGTAAAAGTGTTTGATCTCTTCCTGCGGAGGAGCCTCATTTGCAAAATTGCTTTTTGAACGTGATGATACAGATGAGATCTTATCTTAACTTGCAATTTGCGACCCAGCACTGCGAAATCGGCTGTGTTTTAGCTGAGTACTTCACTTAAACATGCAAAATTTCGGAGGCAGTCCAAGACAGATTAGCATGAAATTATGCTACTACTATTTATGCGTAACTTGTAAGAATTCTTCATGCCAACTCAACAACAAATCATATTCAAACTGTTCCCAGTAACCCTCTGTTTGAGTCCCCCACATTAAAGGACATATGTCACGTTAGCAATTGGTTAATACAACAAACAAGTTTGGAGTGGAATTCCATTGTTTCGTGACTTTTTATTTCTGTTTCATGAATTTTTATTGCAATGAAAATTCAGCCTCGATCCTGTGCTTTGTAATAAACAATAGAGAGAATTGTATTGCATGAACCAATCAGCTTCATGACATATGCCCTTTAAAAGAGCCACACGGGGCTTATAATTGTCTTTACTTTGTGTACCATTAATGTTGATTCACATAAGAACGAAAATTTAGGTCCATATCGTTAACTGTTCCGGCTTGCCAGGAAGTTTATCTCGAGCATTTGGAGTTGCAGGGTATTTATCTATCAACATGGTCTGTCTTCTTTTCCGGGAAAGAAGTCACTCAATTGTCCAAACAATTTCACGCAATGTTCATTCAACTGTCCGCTGAGAACATCCGCTGAGAACATTCAACTGTCCGCTGAGAACATTATTTATAAATGACCAAGACCCATTAAACAACCATTAATTAGCTGTTCTCTTAGCATTGACTTGAGACTTGTGAAAAATAAATCCTAGCTAGGCACCGCAGCATGCGAAGTGTTCGTCCAAAGATTTTCATCGTAAGAGGTTTGGTATAAGGAGACAATACAAATCTAAGAGGATCGTGCGATTCAAAAGAGATTAAACATTCATGGTATCTTCTATTATTTTTCTTATAATCTTTGGATATGTGTACTTTTTGGTAAAGTATGCCATTCATGCAAATGCTTACTGCTTTGACCTTGGTATTGCAAATTTGTTGGCAAGTGCCGTGAGTTTACGAGAAGTGCAATGTTTACTTTACCGCAGAAGAGCATAGGTCCCAAAGCTTTAACTCAGCGTAAAAAGGTGGGTGTAAAATTCAACGACCTATTTCTTCTGATTGGATGGCTTGAAAGAAACTTTAGATACTTATCTATAATTCTACCGTTGGACTTTGCAGAAATCTTGAACATTTTTCGAAATTACAGCGTATTTTATATTCCAGCTCATTTTAGGATGTGACGTCATCAAATTTCTAAATCATAAACCAGAAGAATGACAGACTTTTGCTTGATGCCATATTGTAGGCATTCATAAACTATGGTTTTCCTCGAAATTATTTCATGTTACGTCAAACAGTTTAGAAATTACGATGGTTTTAAGTTTTTTTGAAATTTTTTCTTGAATTCTTGAAAAAGAAGAAAAACATTCTAATTCTGAAAATATTGAAGATTTCAGAAAAGTCCAACGGTAGAATTATAGAGAAATAGCTAAAGTTTCTTTGAAGTAATTCAGTTCAAAGAAATAGGTCACTCAATTTTACACCAGCCTTTTTAAAGATTTGGAACCTATGCTCCGCAGAAGCTTAGCTTTCAAGAGCTGTGGTTTTTGATGTATTTTATACGAAGTCACCATATGTTAAATTTTTAAAATGGCCCGTTTGAACTGCTAACATTCAATGCAAAAGTATTTGGATCTTGTTAAACTGTGAAAACTTGTTTAAAGGCAGTCTGTCACGTATCTGATCGGCTGCAATAAAGTCAGAGCTCAACACAATAGACGTCTCTGTGAATGTGTGTATTTAGATTAAAGGGAGAGCTGGTCGTTATCACTTTCTGTGGCCGTAGAAATCCAGTAGGATCAGCAGCCATTCAATTCTCTCATTCTTTGTATTGTCCTTATCACCCAATCAGATCCGTGACAGACTGCCTTTAATCTGAAAATGCTAGAAATTGCATTCGTTCATTTCATGCAATAGTAGTTTATTTTGCATCACCGAAATACTTGCCAAAATTAGTCCTTGAATGTAAACTTAACATTGTAGTCTTTCATCCATACGCTAAGGATGTAATAGACCATTTCGCAGTTTGGAAAAGGGACTGAGGATAGCGCGGCCGATTCTGACAGCCTTGGCAACAAGTAGGAAATCTAGGAAATCCCCTCTTCTGCAGCTGGGCCTAAACTGAGCCGTTTCAAAGTCGAGAGAAACAACTGAAATAAAATGGCTCAAAATCAATTCACAAATGAGCGAAAAGATTGCAAAACGGCTAAATAGTCTAAAGACAACACTTACCATACTAAACAAGCATCACATAACTCTTGGAAGTTGCAAATAAATCGAAAATAACTCGAGTTTGGAGAGAGATGCGAGCGAGCCGCCAACCGTACACTGTGCACTGCAGAAGAGGGGATTCCCTAGATTTCCCTGTTGCCAAGGCTGTCAGAATGGGCCGCGCTCTCCTCAGTCTCTTTCTCCAAATTGCGAAATGGTCTATTGGTGATCTAGCAGGCATGGCTATCTTGTTTACTACGTATTTAAACGAAGTTATCATTTCTTTTTCAGGGACGAGGGGGATCAAGGTGATTATACATTTTTTTTCTGTTGAAGATTAAGACTGAGTTCACAGAATATCGGCACAATTTTAAAACGACATGAAATTGTTACGGAAAGGTCTCCTATTCACACGAAAACGGCATTTTTTATGTCGCACAATTTGAAAAAGGCAGACTTTGAATAATGAGATCTTATTGGCAACATTTGAAAACTGTATGGTGTCAACGCTCGAAAATGCTGACGATGGAACATTTTTCGACGCTTTTGGAACGATTTTATCGTTTTCAAGTTGTACTGTCATCATATGAATGTGTAGATCTTACCATCTTTTTAAAATCTGAAGCATATGCGCATTTTTTAATTTCTTTAATTTTTTTATTTTTTTATTTTTTATTCAAATATAACATTTTAAGATATATCTTACATTCTATTATACCTTTCTAATTACTATACAACACTACAGGTACGATACCTTGGGGAGCGCGAAAGACAATGACTACTCCACAGCCAATATACAAAGACACGAATTATTAAACTGTATGCAGTCACTACGAATGATTGAAAATTAATGGATACTATACTAGATTCTGTCTCATATCAGATGTCAGGTCAGAGTTGCGATGAATTTTTAAAGATCTCACGAGCGCAACTCAATCTTGTTGTGTAAAGTGAATAAAATGCCTGACATCTGATATGAAACAAAATTTACAAAGAAAAGAAACATTTACGATAAGGGACTTGGCAGTTGCTTAGTACATAGCTAAAATCTCAATAGATCTTAATCAAACCGACCAGTTTCGTTGATGAAGCGTAAAGTTAATTCGAGTATATTTCTGTTCAACTCATTAGAAAGGTCTTGATCACCATATAATAGAAGCTGCGTCAAAGAATCATTTGAAAGATTGGTGATATGCGCATTTGCACCGATATTTCGATATTCATTTCACTTCGCTGCTTGTGGAAGTCAATTTCTTCTCTGTTCACCATGAATCTTCCTTCTCTAAAAGTTATTATTTTTTTCAGCGCTGCTGGTGATGAATATGCTAGCTGTAGCACAGATGAGCTTGTACAGACAATTGAAGCTTACAAACAAGCTATTAATGAATGGAGTATCGAACTGGAAAAATCGCAAAAGGTATGTGTTTTTTTTTTGTTGGAACCATAAACAAACGTTTTCAGAATATCGCGTCACTTTTTGTGTGACGGGTGTCAGAAAATAGCTTTACCGTATATGGAATTCATAAATGCAGCCCATTCCTACAGGCCCCTTTTCCCTCTTCTGCAGCTCCCAGATGAAGCTCGTCCACAGGCTAGCGGATTCAGCTTACAACTTTTCGAGTCATATGCTTAAATTCGACACCGTTTTATCCCAAACCATATCAAACAACCACTTGAAATGTTGACAAACTTCAAAATTCCATTTCTCGTCATTGGATAGTCCGATTTTGAAAATGTTTGCTTTCTGTTAGGCCCAAGGATACCCTCTTTAATGGGTATGTAAAAATTTGCATGTTTTCGAAACTTCGTTTTTTCCTATTTATTCCATAATTTCGTCGATCTGGATCACTGTGAGAGAGGGGGGCTTATTTAATATTTTGGCTCAGGAGGGGATGGGCTTTATAGAGAGGGGCCTGATAGAGAGGGAGCTAAATAGAGCTTTTACGGTATTTATCGAGACCTTCTTCATTCAGACCGCTGTGTGATGACAACTCCTTCCAAAGCGATAATTCCAAGTTCTCTTTCCATTTAGGAAATCGACTCACTACGAAACGAAAACCAACGACTTAGGGACGAGAATAGTTCATTGTTGAAAGTCGTCAGTCAGTTGTCGACGTCGTCACGGAAGTAAACACGCCGATCGTCGGAACGGAATTTGAAGAAAAGACGCCGCCACCGGTTTGACGATCAATCGAATCTCCTTGTCCTTATGTTTTGTAAAAATGACGACTATTTTTCCAGCAATTAACCTCTCGTTGAATTATTAAAGTTTGGTAGTAGTATCATTATGATTTTGCATAAAGTAGTTGAAGATATTTTGCCAATGAAAAGATGTAACTGGATGGGTAGAGAATAATGGTTGTTGACGGGTTGTGGATTTGCAAAAAAAATGTGGCAACTACTTATTACGAATCAGTTGTAAGGATTGTTTGCCTATGTAAGTCTCAAATTTAAGTCTCACTTCCAATGAAATGAAAGGTATTTTCCACTTTAAAGGGGCTCCGTCGTCAAAATGTAAACAAAACGATGATTATTGCAGTTTTTTTAAAGGTGATATCACACAAGATTTTCGTATTTTTTTCAAAATGAAAGTTGCTGTTTGGGCATTAATCCTTGTACTTCACTTAGGAACAAACCAAACATTCATATCTTCTACGATTGCTCGGATATAAGTGGATTTTTAACGGTCACTTTTTGGTGGCTTGGGTGAAGCCACCAAACAAACTGCAGAGAACAATGGATGAACAATGGATAATCGGCGACATGTGCGAGTTTTCGGATTTGTTTACTGTTTGATGACGGAGCCCCTTTAAGGTGAGGAAAGCGATTGATGTTTATGGTTCTTGTTGCCATATTGGTTTTACTTTCAGACCATTTGTACAAGAGACGTTTGGCTGAGATGACTCCGCTAACTCATTTCAATGGAATCCGAAATCTGTTGATATTTATTACCACCCGCGGTTTACTCGTGGTCAACCCAAAATCCGATGCAAATACATGATCCGAAACTCGATATTACCTCAGTCCAACAGTATGAAAAGCTCAATGCCCCCGCAAGATTCGCATCCAAATTTTCCAGGGGGCCCCGTATCAATCATCAATTTGGCTGAAAGGTCGCCCTCCTTGAAATGTGAAATAAATTAAACGTATAAACGTAGATGAATATACATCAATTCAACTATCTCTGCACCATTACGACAAGCGGTTATAGTTTGAATTCTGCTTACATCTTCCTCCGTACTGCCAGTTTCCCTGGTTTACTTTTTTTACGAGCATTGTTGGCAGTGACGTTCAAGTCTCGTAAGCTAGCTGCAACAGAACTGACCCTACTCTACCGAGTGAGTCAATAAAAACAATCCCCATCCCGAAATATCAAAGCAATAATATTGAAAACTGTCTTGTCTCATAGCAAATATGTTCAATTAGATTCAGTAGTTTACCCTGCTTCAATCGGTCACTCCTTCTCGTTGATATAGGGATTTTCAGATTTTATGCAGAAAGCCCCTTTCAAAAACCTGCCAAAACGAATGAAAACGACGAGCAAAATTTCCTTTGTTTCCTTCCTTAACTATAATCATGTATTCGTGTATTTTGTCTTGTCTTCTTGGGAGGATGGAATTCCCCCAAATGAGTTATTCATACCAGGGGGAAGACTTGTCCAGTCTCCCAAGAGGATAGCACGTGCTAAAGCGTTTTCAAGTCGTTGCTGAAGGTAAGAATATTAGGAGAACTTGCCCGGCATTTTAGCACGTTTTTAAAGGTTTCTGGAAAGAACTTTCTCAAGAAAATCTCTTCTAAAGTCTGAATGGAGTGACCGATTTCAGTCAGGAAACATTCTAGAAATGATTCAACATGTTGGTATATTTGGCAATATGATTGCCTTGATAACCAGGGAGTAGTTGCCTTTCAAACGGGGATCGTGTTTATTGATTCACCCGGCATTATTACTAAATTTCGTCAGTTAAAACTGTTGAGCAAGCGACATCAATGAATTACATGTTGTCGCATGTTGTTTGGGAAACGCTTTTCTACGACTTCTTAAAGGCCCTGTGCTAACCATAATCCTTTGCGCGTCAAATGAAAACAAAGCAAATAGAACCTAGGCCACATATGGGTTTCTTAGCGCCTCACTTAGCGCCCCCAAAGGATCATGGTTAGCTATAGGTCTTTAATTTAGGCCCTATCACTGGTATGGTTGTTTGTAAAACTTTCTGAGATGCATCAATCAGTGCGAATAATAGAAATGTCATGATTTATTACGTTGTCTTTTGTACAGATCATTTGAGACTTATCTCTTGAACGGTGTCTGCTGAAGCAAGCTTGGGGGGGGGGATGATACACAAACAGTGTTTGATCTTAGATTTATTTCACATCTTCCGCTCTCCACTTGAAGGCGAACTTCCAATCAGTGGAATTTTCCGAGCGGGCAGAAATTCTTTTGTTTACAAGAGGAAATGTCACTCTGTAATTGAATAGAAATTTAGGGTTGAATGATTTTTTATTGTGTAAAATTCCGCCCGCGCGGAAAATTCCACTGACCGGGAATAGATGATTACGCTAAAAATGGCGGCCAGGAACTTCTTACTAAGACTAGATTGCGTTCTTTAATCAGATCTCTAAAGAATTTTTAAAGAGTCATAATTAGAACAGAATGCATATTGGTAACAAAATCGTCGCCACTGTCTTTAGCGTAATCGCTTATTCGCGTTAACTTTCTGTTTTATTTTCTTGCGCGCGTTAGTTTAAATCTTTAAACAGAAATGGCATTTAGACGTACTTTAATCCTGATAACTAAAATGAACCCAAAGGACCCTGGTTGACAATGGCATATAAAAAACCATCGCTGTACGCAATTTGAGTTAAGCATAGCAAGAATTTGTTGTGCTGATTTTCAACGTAGGTCCAAAATTGAACAATTGATGGATGGTGCTATGGGATATGGATTGTCTTCTTTCGAGAAATGACCTTGTTCTACAAAATAGTTTGGATCAAGGAATATTCTTAGCCAGGTAAAATTTCAACCAATCTTTTTTGTTGGATTGACCAATTAGAACACACCATTCAATATCCAACAAATTAACTTGCAAGTGTGGAGCAGATAAAGCTGAAAATCAATGGGAAAAGTTTTTTGCGGTTTTTGTTGATTGCTTCTGCCGCATCCTCTTTCTACAAATTGCGGAGGCTTCAGCCTCATTTTTGATAAAGAATTGTGAAGTCGAGGCTGTTTCTAAATTTCGACAATTTCCTTGATGGCGGATAGTGATGGCCGAAGCTGCGGTGAGAAGTGGGGAAGTCACAGTAAATGATGAAGTAGAAGATATTGAGCAAGGAGAAGAGCCTGGTGCAGGGTAAGAGAATTGCTTTTATTCAGATGAAACTAGTCACTGATTTTGAAGAGGTTTGCTTTGGTCCAGCGAAAGTTTCCAGGGATGAGAAATTACATAAAATTTCCAGTGTAAACTTGTCACTTGAATTCCAACCATCTGGAAATCCAGGGATTTTGTGCAGAACCCCCCAGATATCTGGGGTCATTGTGAAGAACCCCCTGAATTCAGGGACTCCAGTAACGTACCAACCAAGCAAAATGCTGCAAATTATAAAAAGACATCCATAATAGTCCATGAATAAATGCCTTATTATAGAGAGGCCAAATTTCACTTTTCAGAACATATCCTATCCTATCCTATCTAAACTCCAGAGGAAGGGTGGAATCCATGCATGCAGCCTACGCCAGCAGAGATCTCCAGGGTGAAGTCATGATAATCTATTGTTCTTTCCATTGTTTTGGCAAAAAATTCTCTGGTGTGGACTTTGCATGGTTTCCACCAGGCATTGTCACGCTTTTGTTCCTATTGTTCATCTATTTTAATTTGTTCTTAAAATGTTCACCAAATGAAAGAGTGTGGCCCATACTTTGCAGATCTGTCTTATAGGGTACAGCAAAGATAAAAGATAAGGTGAAGGCGAAGTTGCATTTTTAGCACCAAGCGCTGGGATTGCAGAAGTAGAGAAAATCTACAATGGAGTTCATCAACTCTATGACCCCTTGTCATGACTGTCACGAGGCTTAAGTGATGGGGCTCTACCAGGTATCAAGCTCTGTCCGCCTGACTGTTCTGGCTGCAAAATCAGAGGATCACACCACTGTGCCACAGCACCTAGATTAGGAAAAAGCTAAAATGGCAACCATCCAAGTTAATTGTTTTGTGAACAATTGACCTATTGTTGATCTTATCTAATATTGTTTTCCTGAAGTTTGTGCATGGAAGATCTACCATGCACTCCACAAAGTTTCCTGTCTTGGTTTCCAATTTGCAAACGTGCAATTTTCACAAGCTATGCACGACAAAGGAATCACAAACTTTTCATGCAAACACACCACTGCCGTTTTAGTCTTCACAACAAGGGCAGATTTTGTAATACAATGGCAACAGTTGTATTTGATCGACACCCCAATTCAAAGTGAATAGCGACTGCAGACAAAGGAAATTCTCTCAACCAGTAATTCAAAACAAACAAAGCCGCAAAAGTTTCCCCGAAACTAGTAGGGCAAACTCTTGCCTTGTTCAAGCGAAAGGTGGTTTTTAAGATAAGTTACGTGCTTATAACGAAAGAAGAAGGGTAGATCTAAAGTTCTGTGTGGCGGATTTTGTTTATTTGATTCAGAAGGCCAGTAGAAGGCATTGTAATTCTCGCATATTTAGGGCTTAAAGGAAGCAATTACAAAACAGCTCCTGAATCAAATAATATATAAATCCGCAAGACAGAACTTTAGATTTATCCTTCTTCTTTTGTTATAAGCACATAACTTCTCTTAAAAACTACCTTTCGCTTGCACAAGGCGAGAGTTTGCCCCCTAATTTTGGGGAAACTTTTGCGGCTTTGTTTGTTTTGAATTACTGGTTGAGATAATTTCCTTTGTCTGCAGTCGCTAATCGCTTTGAATTGAGGTGTCAATTAAACGCAACTTTGGTATTGTATTACAAAATCTGCCCAAGTTAGTCTGCACACATTAGATCTTGTTGAGAACTGCCACACTCTATAGACAGGTGCACCATCAAGTTTCAGTATGTAAATCACAATTGCTTGAACTGTGGGTGAGCATCAAAAGGTATGATGTGCAACATTTGGAAAATACCAATTGAAAGGAAAGGTCACACAAAAAATTTGCAAGTGGATAACAAAATGATAAATCTGATGACAATTGTGTAACACCGAACAGTTTCACTTTATCTCCGTTTTTTGACCCTCAGATTGATACAATAAAATGATTGAGCCAATGAAAATATAGTATCATATTTTTATTTTGACAAATTCAAGTATATATGTTGATAAGTCCATGTTAGTGACAAATCCAGTAATAATTATCAAGACATGATCAATTAGTTAAAACATGATCAAATGGGACATAAACTATAATAAAATTATAAGAGCGTTTCAGCACTGAAGCTCATGCCACCCTCAACTAAAGAATACACATACACATGTGCTGTTTTTATAGCACTGATAAAATGATGTAAAATATTAAATGATAAAAAAGATAGACTCTCTAAGGCAGGCATGCAATCCTGCACATGCTGCAAAAACTATTTTGCTACAGTAACTTTTGCATGCATTTATCAATGTTTCCAGCTTGCAAATCTGACCAAATATTTGTCATTGTGTGCTGGCTGGATGCATGACATCGCAGTCATTATTACTACATGCACATCTCTTCTGTCATTGATGATGATGACTGATGGAAACCAAATAAAGTGCATACAGTTGCACAGTACAGGCCTTCCGCATATTATCATCATATGGTTTTCCTGTCTTCTCTAGAGGGATTTTTAAACTCCCTGTTTTTTCCATAACTCCTTTTTTGAAGCCAAAAGTACCGTTTACCTTTAATGGAAAATCTTTACTTATCTCTCTGCATTATTTCCTAGAAAATTGGACTCTACATTGTTTGCAGCAGAATCGTTTGAAGATCTTAGCAATGAACTGGTCCTGAAGAACATTGACGGTGAAAGCTCCAGTCGTCTTCAGACTGCCTCGGAATCCTCTGATGCCATTTATGTTGATGGAGGTATGTAGTTTTGTTTTGTGGATCAAACACAGGTGACTGTTTTGGCAATGTGGACAAATGTACCGGGTGTCCCAAAAAAAGTATTCTTCCTGTTTAAAAAATCACCAAAATTTGATTATCAAACCTTTGATAAAATTTTCTCTTCGAGTTGTTTTGTCAAAGACCCAAAAATATTCATAGATGATAAAATCTTTGCTTTTGATACAGCAAGGTAGAAAAATTACACGTTGAAAAACCTTGTTTTGAGCTATAGTTTTTAAGCAAAATACCCAATCTTGCCTAAGAGTCAACATTTTCTAATTTTTATCATCATTGAAGTCTCTAATGATAGTGTGCATTTCTTTCTGTCATTTATGACCAAGCTAGAAGCTTTACATGCACAAATAAATTGATTTTGTAATCATCAGTGCTTTTTTGTACCCGGTGCACACCAATTGTGATTTTACACATCCTTCAACTCACTGCAAAAGCTAAATTTAAGGATTTTTTTATTTTGAGGTGCTTGATTTAGCCACACATGGTGTATGTTTTGGGCAGTGTTAAGAGAGAAAAATTAAAATTGGTCAAACCATTGTGACGCTAGTGGCAGTAGATGGGTTATTTCAAGGTTTTTGTAAACGATTGCAGAAGGACTAAAGATGTTGATAAAATATTGTCTCTTTGTTCTGCTATAAATGGTTTAAATGAGCTTAAGCCATCCATCCTTCAGTGACAAAAATGACAAAATTTGCCCCTTACATGATACCAGTTATTATCACTTTATGACTGAATTTTGGTCTTTGATTCTGGATCTTTTACAGTATGAGTTCTTTCAAAAACGTCTTAATAACCAAACTAGTTGTAAGCAATATGACAGACTACTTTCATAGATTTTCTTCTTTAAAACTACTTATCATAGTATGTAATTAATGATCCCATATTTATTCGAACACACCAACACTTATTTAATTTTCTTGGTAAATTAAAAATATATTTGCGAAATTCACAAATATATGTGTACAAGAAATTCGGAAATTAAATTCCAGATTGAGGTAGCCAAACGAGTTACAATTTTCAAATCAGTTTAATAGTTTTTTGCAACGTTATTCTTTAAACAGTGGGTACATTTCTTTCATGCTGTGATTCTAAAATACAACGAAGCAGAAGGTTTCCAACATCCTCGAATGCCTTGAAATTTTATCAATTTTAGAAGGGCCTGAAAGAACTTGTTGAAAAGCTCTTCAAAGTCAACCAAACGCTAATTTATCTAGAATCTTGCATACGAGAGGGATTTTTCCGGATTTTTCTTGAAAACAAAAGAATTTGTGCCAAAGGTGTACGAGATTTTTACAGAGTGATGCGTCCCTCGCTTGCATAGAAGACTTATCCTGAAAGATTGCGAATTCATTGTCCAACTTTACTGTTTTCGGTAGAGGGCCAAAATTATTTTTGCTGTAGGCATAGAGATTTAAAATTTAGAATAGTCCTTTTGGATACATGCCGTACAATTATTGTAAAAACTAAAAAATATACTAATCTAAACTGCGCTTCGAACTGATATATATCTTGACAACATTTCAAGCTTGCCGGTTATCAAGTTCAGTAAGATCAATCAAACACTAGACAACCAAAGATTTAAATTTATGAATTAAAAATATGGTTAAACCCTATATACTACTTAAAATGCAATGCATAAAACTACCCCGTCATTTCCAAAAACCCCCCTGAATAATTCATAAAATGTCGACATTGAAAATGTTCAGTCTAGAATCCTCTCCATGTTCATGTTCTTTCCCATGGCCTCCTTGATCCTCTTACACAAAGAATTACAGAGCGCAGAATCGTTGTAATTTTCCTCCTCCGCTGAACTGATATCCATCGCTACAGCTACCTGAACACCTGCTCTAAGCTAACCTCACTCGCATAGCTCGATTTCGAAATAGCCAGCTTCCACCGTGAAGATTCCATCTATCACCCAAGTACCCCTACTGCCCAAGATTAATCATTATCGCTTCTCGGCCTTTTGGCTAAGATCAAGTGTAGTATCTGTTCTTATCAGCTTAATATCTGATAGGCATCCAAGGATGCCCTTTTATTAAACTGATTTTTGGAACCAGCTCGTCGGTCTGAAGCTTGCTTCACCGCGGGCACGGGTTATCCTGGTATTGCAGTACCGCCATGGATGGCCCACACCTCTTTATTAATCGAATTAAAAGCAGTTTCAAACACTTCTCTTTACCCAACAGAACTGTAAGCTTGCCCAAGTCTCATTTTCATTCCTCAGTCAATTGAGCAATAAAAACTCGAACAGTAATCGAAAGGTGAAACTTGGAAAAGTCCAACAGAACTAACCTGGAGACGAAAAGATCCGGCGTGGCTAGAGTAACACTGGCTTCTGCCAAAGCAAGATTAGACGCCGTAAAATGCATGACTTTTCATGCCAGCCCAAAGAAACACTCTTTGGCCCTCACAAGACAGAGTTTCCCTCTCAATCTTACCCGCAATGAACGTTCTTGCAGATTATTTAGCAAATAAAACTGATTATTCAAAACCCATTTGCTATGGTTAAAGGGTTTTACCACAGAGCCACAGAGGACAAGGGGGGATTCCAACAAACAAAAGGATCTCCGCCGCCACAAAAAATCTAACAGAGAGATTTTTACCGTCATAAGAAAGTGATCAAACGAAAGGATTTTACCGGCCACATCAAAAGGGATTTACCACAGCGTAAAGAACAATGTTCTGGGTTTGTCATCGTCAAATGGCCTAAATATTCTGTAAACATCAGTCAATTCGAGTAAATTGTTTGTCATGTTTTTACGGAATCAAGAAGCGAACATGTTTAAGTTAGAGAGGAGTTAGAATGTTAGATCCTATAGGTCTATTAGCATCAGTAAAGTCTCTTTATTTAGTTATAAGTTAAGTTTGATACGAAATTTCGAAATTTGATACGACTTTTTGAGAACCAATGATATTAGCCTTGAATGCGACCTTGGACGTATGAAACTAAACTTTCGGCAATAGCCCTTCATAAACAGTTTTTTCGGAGAAATTTTGACCAAAAAGTTTCTTTTTTCTTCAATTTTCAAAAGACCTGTGAATGTGGTTTCGAACATTTAACTTTTCCGCTCACTCTATTTTTTCAGAAGTCTCTATTTGTAGAATTCATACCAAAATCCTATCGTTCGGCATCTTGCGCCTATGCTGGCCTTATATCAAATGTGAAACAGTTCCCAGTATTTATCAGTAGTTAATTGTATGTGTAGTTTTTTGTAGTTGTTTTACTTAATCTTCATTTATTTGCATGTCTTTATGTTAATGGCCATGGGCGTAGTCATTGTCTTTTGCTGTATAATAATTAGAAAGTATAGTAGGTAACATGTAATGTAACATTTTATGAATATATGAAAAAAATTTCGAAAGTAATTGTCAAATATTTGGAATAAGCAAATGTATTTTATTGAATTTCAGATGCAGAAACAACCAATGATGTATTTGAAAGTACAGTATCCCCTGTAAGAAGTCCACGTGAGAGCAAATCGGATAGTACAGCCAATAGTGAAGATGATGTTAATGGTGATTATAATATATTTTTTAAACAAATGATCTGTGGTACAAATTTTGAAAATAGCCTTTAATAACGGACTCATCGTACTAAACCCATAAACGCAACAAAACAACCCTGTAACTAGAGAAAAAACTGTTGAGTCCTGCAAGAGAAAAATGAGTTAATCTTAAAACCTGAAAGGAAAGAAATAAGTTAGTAACTCACCAGTTACTGCATAAAAGAACAATGTTGAATAACCAAAACCGCGTTTCGTCGCACACTCGACGAAAACTCGTTTTTGGTTTACTTTGGTTGATATTCTTTTACAGGAGTTAACAGTCTTCTTTCTACAGATCACGTTGTTTTATTGCGTTTATGGGTTTAGTATGATGAGTCCGTTATTTAATATTATTTTTCTTTAGATGTATAGGTTTCTCAAGAAAATTAAACCCTGTTTGAATAATAGTGTACATAGAAGGAATAGTGAAATGTTCATATTGCAATTTCTCAAATGCTAACGTAAATCTCGATATTTCGTTTGTTGCCATTGATTGTGGAATCTTTTTGTTATCGACACTTAGGACTAGCTTAAACATCGTTTTATTGCTGTGTCGAATCAAACTGTATTAAATCGGCAGACTCTGCCGTGTCTAAAAATCTGATTTGAACATCGTTTTTTTGCCGTGTCGGATTGAGATTAAGATAGTTAAAATGGCAATTTTTCAAAATGCACAAGTGCAGTGGCTGATCACGCGTAGAAACCGCGGACCATGGCCTAGAATTGATCAATTAAACGCGGCAGAAATATGATGTTTAAATCAAGTCATTTTTCTGCTGTTTGATACGACAGAGCTGGTTGTTTGATACGACAGAGCTGGTGAACTCCTGCTGTTTTATCTTTTCAAAACGGCAGGTGATTTTAACATCGTTTTTATGTCGAATTCAATTTGACACTTAAAAGCTTTTAGCAGCATCCATTAAATTCTACACGGCAAGAAAGCGATGTGTAAACTGGGCCTTGAAGAAAAACTGTTAACGAGGGCAGATTATTTTGCCTAAAATGAGTAGGTTCTTGAAAACAAAGTTAAAGGAATTAGTTTTGTCTTGCCCAAAACTTGTTCGTGCTCGCCTATTATTGTGCTAGTATTATAGCAGCATATCTTGTTTAATGCAGTATTATAGCAGTAGCAAAATCCTTCTGGTCCTAACAACTACTGAATTTTGCTAATTTCAATTTCATTTGTTTGTATTTTCAGAGGTTCGAAAGCAAAGAGCTGAAACTGTGCTGGAAGCTGAGAGAGATTCAACCACTGAAGGTAAGTCCTCTACCAGGGAGGTGCACATCAATGGATTCAAAATCCTTAATGCCAACTAGCATAGGGCTCAAATCTTTCAAATCTGTAAAAAGGTGGGTGTAAAACTCTATGACATTTTTCTTTGAATTGAATGGCTTGAAAGGAACTACTTTGCTGTAAATTTGCCATGGAAATTTTTTGATATCTTGATTTTTTTTCAAAATGGCTGCAATTTGATTATTTTTTTTAAGAATTCATAGACAATTTTGAAAAAATTAAGTCATCGTAAATCCTAAACCAACAGAGGAAAAATGATATAACCTTCAAGAAAACTATAGTTTATGAAGGCCTACAATATGGTGGCAAGCAGAAATCTGTAGCTCTTCTGGTTTAGAGTTTATAAATTTGATGACGTCATAGCCTCAAATTTAACAGATGCTGCCATGTTGATACTAATCAAGATATCAATAAATTTCCACAGCAGATTTACGGTAAAAATCCCCAAGTTCCTTTCAAGCCATTTAGTTCAAAGAAAATTGTAATAGAATTTTACACCGACCTTTTTAAAGATTTGAACCCTATGTTTGTTTGGCGGCAACAACTTAACCGTTGTTGCGAATCGTATGATTTTAGAAGCGTCGATGGCATATCTGAGAGCAACAAAGAGATTTAGTTAAGGTGGCTCTGATCTCTGCTCTGGGGGCATGGAAGACTGTTTCCGAGGGTGATCTCGGGGTCGGTTTTCCATGTTTGTTGGGATATGGGGCAGAGTTCCCTTACATTTCTGAGTGAATCGCAGCGCCCATTATTTTCCATCCATCGTAATGTAGTGTTTTTTGTGGTAATGTTTTGTTGGTAAACTATGCTATTTATTAACAATCTATTTTAAGTGCAATTCATAGTGGGAATTCGATGGCCATATGTCCATTTTCACTGTAAATAGCACAATGTATCTTATGTTTAGTTTCTCTGTTAAATGTCGTTAATTTTATGGAATATACGTATATAAAAATAATATCCTTCCTATTATTCCCCATTTTTTCAAACAAAAATGTTCAGCAGTCTAGAATAATTTTAATCTCCATTTACTAAATTAAAATTTCCAAAATTATCTCCTTCCTTTTCTTCCTCTAAGATTTTTAAAATTTTGTTAAAATTTTCAATGAAATTTACAAACGTGTTTGCTCTTGTTTCAAATGTTTCACACGCTATTTTTACTCTTCCCACAGATGTAAACGAGCCCCATTGGGCAATGCACAAGAAGCATGTATTCATCCTTAGCGAAGCTGGCAAGCCTATTTATTCAAGGTATGTCGTTATTGATTCTTGGAACTCTAGAGTTTGTACCGGATTATGTACAGGGTGTCCCAAAAAAATTGTGCCCCGTTTGTCTGAAGATTGTGACAAAACGGCAAAAGATTCTCGCAAGACTTTCGCATGATGGTACTTTTCAGATGTTCTATTAAAGTTTGCTACCATCCCCATGAAAATCCGTTGAAAAATGATGGAGCTATGACCTTCAGAAGACCAAATTATCCCGATCACTGAAACCAGCGGTCGGCCATATTTGCTTGACAACCAAAAGATCGAAAGTATTTTTGTGATTTTTCTCGCTTTGTTACAAGTATTGGAAAAATTGGTAGTTTGAAATTTAGAAAAATTTTGTGGTTGTAAAGTGACTGAAAAGGCCTAAAATACATGAACTCATCGCTCAAAACAATAGAGAAAAGCAATTCTTTAGTATCTGTTTGAGAATCTTATTACTCTTGAGAGAGGTGAAACGCCCTTATGTATTGTGCTGTGTGAGGAGAGTCCTAATGATTTGATCAAGTGTTTTAGGCCCTTTTTCAGTCATTTTGAAAACATGAAATATATATAAAATTGAATTTACCTATATTTGCAGTGCTCGTAAGAAGATGAGAAAAATCACAAAAGTACTTTGATCTTTTGGCTTTTAACTAGAATTTGAATCATTCAAATCCATGAAGTACTGGTGGTGCCACGAATTTTCGAAAGTGGGAACTTTTTTCTGGCTCACCCAGTAGGATAGTCAGGAAAGACTGACAAAATTATAGCAAAGTGATTATTATCAGATATCCATTGAAGAATCAAAGTAATCGTAGAACAGATTTCTTGTGAATAATAACCTCATACGATCTTTGAGAGAGAGAGTGATCTGCCCCTCAGTTTTTAGCTACGAGCCCAAGATGGCTTCTGAATCATTTCTCTTGGTTAATTACTTTATTTTATTATGAATCAGATGTTGTCAATGATTAGGTGGTCTTGACAGAATCAGATTTTAAGGACGGCTAGACGATTAGAACTAATTTTTATCAACTTCGTTAGAGTCTGATATCGCCATTATTTTTTACATATTTTCAGATATGGAAGTGAAGAAAAATTAGTAACACTGATGGGTGTGATGCAAGCTCTCGTTTCTTTTGTACAGGATAACAATGATAATATAAGGTGAATTCAATGATGCAGTTGTGAAGTATCTTATTCATGTTTATTTAATGCATTTATGAATATGTTGAGTGAATGAATGAATGTACATGTAACTAAGGTCTGTCTGAAATTAGATGTCGCGTGAAAAATTCTGCGGATAAAAACAATGGAAGGGTTTTGCAGAAGTAACTTTGCGTTAAATTAATTCCAAAAAGGAAAGGCCACGATACCAGCGTCGATCGTCGGATCCGAAGATACTTGCGGTGACGAATGAATGAATAAATTTATAGGCAGGAACACCGCAATACAACGAAAAAACAACACCAAATGTGTGTGAATTTATTCTTTGTCGCAAATTTCAGGTGACATCTGATGCGAGATAGGCTTTGATGATAGAACTATGACTGGAGATAAAACAATATTACATTTAAACTTTCGTCATACTTGTTGATTGAAATCTTCTTCATTAACCGCCCTTATGATAATTTGGGGGCCTACCCCAAATGCCCGCAAATAATAACAATAGAAATGTTTTGCCAAGGAATTTTGCGTTATCGCAAATCTCAGGTGACATCTAATTTGAGACAGACCTTCATTAATTTCTTTGTCAAATAGAAGCATCGGAGAGACGAACAATCCAAAGAGTTATTGATTAGGTGAATCACGTTGCATGGACTTGCACATAAGTTGCCTTGAAAGAAAATGAAATGCGACTTGCTCCGAGCAGTTCCTGATTGATTATTCATGAGGTGTGTGTTACTCGCTTGACCTGATGGTTTTAATCAGAAAAGCTGCCTGCCGGTCCAGAAATCATCTGGCTATCCAGCGATGAGCTGTTTCGTAGCATTCGTTCTTTTTTTCTCTTAAGGTGACTTGTGCCAATCCATACTTGGAATGGCTGCTGAAAAACAATGAAACTGTTCTGATTTATCTTGTGCTAACCAACAAAGCCAGTGTTGTCAAATTAGTGTTGACAACAGTATGTGAAGGATTCGGTCGCCATTTTGTTTTTGAAGCGAGCATGCATTTCGCAAGCACGACTAGGCCTAAGCTAAGACAACCTCTCGTTGTTGTATTGCAGAAAGCTATGTAGCTGCGAAATTTTCTGACAATGAAAAACATGCAACAACGTAGGCCTGATGTTGTTAAACAAGAGGAAGGCTCCATAAAATACAGGGGCTGCTTTATTGGTTGACAGTTGGTCTTTAAGAACTATTTTCTCGTTTCAGGATGATAAGTGCAGGAAATCACAAAGTCATCTTCCTTGTCAGAGGACCACTCATACTTGTAGCAGTGTGCTGTGGCAATGATTCGCCTGCACAGGTAAGATTTCTTGAAGATATTTATTGACTGTTTTGCGTGGCTAATTCTTGAGTTAGCATAACTACCTTTAACGTCCTAACATAGGCCTCAATTCTTTAAAAAGAAGTCGGTGTAAAATTCTATTGCAATTTTCTTTGAATTAAATGGCTTGGAAGGAACTTGGGGTTTTTTGTTGTAAATCTGCCTTGCAAATTTATTGATGTCTTGATTAGTTTCAAAATAGTGATATTATTAAATTTGAGGCTACGACGTCATCGAATTTCTAAATCCTAAACTACAAAAGCTACAGATTTCTGCTTGCAACCATATTGTAGACCTTCATAAGCTATGATTTTCTTGAAGGTTATATCATTTTCCCCCTATGGGTTTAGGATTTACGATTATTTAAATTTTTTCAAAATTTTCAATGAATTTTATCAAAAATAATTAAATTGCTACCATTTCGAAAAAAATCAAGATATCAAAAAATTTCCACGGCAGATTTGCAGCAAAAGTACCATGAGTTCCTTTCAAGCCATTCAACTCAAAGAAACATGTCAGAATTTTACACCCACCTTTAGAAGATTTGAAAGATTGGAACCCTATGCTTAACGTCCTTACTTGAGTATTTCAGAGCTCTCGTTGTTTCATCGTTCTGATATACTGAATCTGTCTTCAAAAGCAGCATCACTTTGTGTGTCAAATATCTATTTTGTACGCTTTCATCTAATCCTATACTCGCTCAAGTTTTCCTAATTTAAGAATCGAAGCAACTAGGGGCCAATTTTTGCAAGTTAAATCATCTTTTCGCTTAAGTTAACCTCTTTGAAGCGTAGAATTTCGCTTGAAAATTCAAAGCTCATTTTACGTTTCTGGTGAAGAAAGCAGTTTACTTTTTTGTTGAATTGGACAACAAACTTTTACTTGTGTCTTCTCAAAAATACCGAACAGTTACTGCTTGCACTGAAGCTTATAAATAGATGGAAGATTTTCCCCTTTTATCTCGTCGAACTTTTATGTGTTTGCATTTCAGTCATTTTTTTTAATCTGATGATGAAGAAACTGTTAGAAAATAGAAATATTTGTCTGAAAAGGTGCAATTACCGGGTGTCCCAAAAAAATGTATTTGGATTTGGTTGACTCCAGCGATGTGAATTTAGCTTTAATAAATGGCTAATCACTCTCAAAATTTTCCTTGACAGTTAACTTGATCACAAATACCTCGTTTGTTGGTATTGGTGCTTTGAGAGCAGAAATATCAATCTTGAAAGCTCAAATTCGCGTCCACTAGCAAACCAGAGCTTTAGCCATTTACGCTGTGGCTTAAGAATTTGCTTAGGACAAAAGGCTAAAGCTCTGGTTTGCAGGAAGAGGCAAATTTGAGCGTTCAAGATCAACATGTCTGCTCTTAAAGCACCAATACCAGCAAACGAGGTACCTATGTTCAAGTTAAATATAGAGGAACATTTTTAGAGTGATTAGACATTGATTGAAACTAAATTCACATCACTAGAGCCATAGTTTTCCTCTTTTGTTTTTTCTGAAAAGGTGCCATTCAATTGGACTTTCTTTCGAAAAACCTTCATTTATTCCCAGGTTAGGAAAAGATAACAGATATTTTTGGTAAAGCGTTTCGTGTGTTGTTCAGAAATGAAAATTAGTTATTTTCTTTGTAGCTCTGGGTTCAACTCACTTACGTTTATCATCAAATACTCAGTGTACTAACTTTCACACAATTAACGAGAGTATTTGAACAAAGAGGAAATTATGATCTTCGCAAATTATTATCAGGTTAGTTTACAATATATTGGAACACTAGAAATTGAATTCTTACAAAATTATCAAAATTTAGGCTGCGTTTCAATTACTCCGTTTTCATACGAAAACGGAGTGGAATGTCTCCGTTTTGGCTTTGCGTTAACAAGGACAGATTTTGTAAGACAATAGCATGAGTTGCTTTTGATTGACACTGCAATTCAAATCGATTATCAATCGCAGACAAAGGAAATTCTCTCAACCAGTAAATCAAAACAAACAGAGCTGCAAAAGTTGCTCTGAAACCCAGATAGCTAGCGCGATCGTTGTGCATTCCAAAAATTGCTTTTAAGAGCAAACACGAGCATATATCGAAAGATGAAGGATGTATCTACGTATCTGCCTCAGGAATTTCATATGTTTGCTTCAAAAGCCGATTGGGAGGTGATTCAATTCTCTTCTTTTTTTGGGTGTAATTAAAACACTTACCGCTCAGCTTCTGAACCAAAGAAATCAAATGCCCGAGGTAGATGTTTATATATATCCTTGTTCTTTCGATATATGCTCATGTTTGCTCTTAAAAACAATTTTTGGAATGCACAACGAGCGCGCTAGCTACAAGGGTTTCAGAGCAACTTTTGTGGCTTTGTTTGTTTTGCGTTTGCTTCAGACGAGATCACTTTGTCAATAGGAGGCATTTGATTGATTTGAAGCACAGTTATGTAGCAAGTGTGCCAGCTGTGGCAGCTGGGACCCCACTTCTGCATAACAGGGCTGGCTCTGTTTGAAGGGAGAAATGATAACATTTTTCTCATGCAAGCGCATGGCAGAGCTGGAAACAGAGTTGGCTTCAGGAATTTTATAACTGCGCATGCACTAAGCCGCCATGTTGCCAACGATTTGATTCCACCCCCCCCCCCTCCCCAAAATTACTTCGCAGCCCTGGGGTGAATTACTCCGTGTAATTGCACGCTACATTTCACACCTGTTTACCGAGGCAACTCTGTTATAAAGGCCAGCCCTGCTCACGTAATCAGGCCCTTATACGCATGCTAAATGGTATTTTAGTTACAGTAAGAGCCCGCAGAATAGAAACCAATTTTTTCAAAACAGCCTTTTTTGTTTCTTTTTAAAAGGTCATTAATCTGGAAACAGGCTGAAAGGTTTCTTATCACACGGTTAAAGGGAATAGACATAGCTATATCGACAAGCTGCTATAAATAGGCTGAAGAAACGCTTACAGACCCATTGTTTCCTTCGCCACACAATGAAACGGCAGGCGTCAAAGTTGTTGAATACAATAGATTATATCTTTAATTTGGCCCGGGCCAGCTTTTAACTGTGTCGATTCCCTTTAAGAAACCCTTAGTGATTTCAACTGAAAGATCCAAACAAAACCCAGAGCAAACACTGTCGAACAGTATGTTCTTGTTACCTCTGAAATTACTCAACCATAGCATACATACCAAATAGATAGATGGAGATGCTTTTGCATGATTTATCTAAAAAATGTTTGGCGCCTGATTTTAACAAAGATTATTAAATATGAATTTACTTGGGCTCCTCCTGTGAGAAACCTTTCAAAGATCAGGCTGAGAAGTTTCTTATATGAAGGCACCATTTCTCAGAAAAACTGCCAGATGTTTCTTATAAAGTGGTTTCTATTTTGCGGGTTCTTATTGTAAGGCTTCATCTGGGGCAAGTTAATTTTGTAATTGCTGAGAAGAGATAGTAATATATTATTTATTATTATGTAGTATTATATAGCATTAGATCTCCGATCAACCTTCTCAAAATCTCAAAATACTGATGAATTTTTCTTATCCGCAGGAACAGAGAAGTTTATTGACAATTTAATGAATCTGATGAGCACAGATCCTAGTTTTCTTCTTGGAGCAGTGAGTTAATATTCTTTTTCTTCTATCAATTTTGAAACTTTTAAGGCGTAGGACACTTTCGTTCGCTTTATTGAGCCCAAATGATCATCAGCTATAATTAACTGCCAATGAACATTAAAAACTTAGTACCTAAAGTTCCTGTCAAGCCAGGAAATCAAATCAAAGATGCATCAACCAATCGTGGATCTCCTTTGATAGATTTGATTCCTATGCTAGGTTGCCATAAAATCATGCCAGATTTCTTTTTTATTTTCAGGTTCGCTGTCTTCCAATTTCAAGCTCGACAAGGGATGTTATAGGACAAACGTTACAACAAGCGCGGGCTAAGGTGAGAGCTTCTACTATTCCTCCTCACAATTTATTCAACCAATGATTGTTGGTATGTATATTTTCGTATATTTTATTTTTTTTATATTGATAAAATGTTACATAACATGTTACCTACTATACTTTCTAATTGCTATACTACAATACAACACTACAGGTACGATACAGTAAAAACCCGCGTATAAGAACCCAGTCGACTAAGAACCTTCAGGCTGAAATTCACACATTTTCAATCGTTTTATAAGAACCATCCATTGTATTCATTGTTTAAGAACCCAGGCTGATTTGCAAAATAGTAGGTTCTTATACGCGGGTTTTTACTGTACCACAGGCAGCGAAAGACAATGACTACGCCCGTGGCCATTAACATAAAGACATGCAAATAATGAAAATTAAATAAGACAACTACAAAGAGCTACGCATACAACACAATTAATTACTAATAAATACTGGGAACTGTTTCACATTTGATGTAAGGCCAGCATAGGCGCACGATGCCGAACGATAGGAACCCCGGACGAGAGAACAACAATGACAGCAATTTCTACAACCACTACTGGTCTCCCCCTTTAGTCCCAACCTCCCACCACACTACGCAGATGCTGTCAGGTCAGGGCTATATTTTTGTATCATGGGCATTGACTGTTATTGTAATCGAAAATCTTACGATGCTTCAAAGAATGTCTCAACCGTATCTTTAAAGGGGCTGCACAAGATTTTTGTAAACAATCGGAAAGTACGGGACAACCCGCGCACGTGGCTAAAGCTGTGGGTTTTTAATGGCGGCCAGTTTCATCACAGCTTCTACGTAAGTTTCATTGCAGTGTTTTCTTGTCTATGTCTATGAAATGTGATGGAACGTTTGATATCCATTGAAACTTTCAAATATTCGGCGTTAGAAGAATAGAGCAAATCCTCCACCAAAGCTTCGATCACCAAGATTGTCGCAGATACTTTAGATTACTATTGCAAAATCGCTATTAGCTATGTTGTGTTTAGCTTAAACACATTCGATGATTTGACACGAAGAGCCACGCAGGGAGGACGGGTTGTACAGCCTCTTTAACTCGACAAATACGTATTTTTTTTGTCTTTAATATTGCTTTATCTCATTTATAGGACCTGATATTTGCAATCTTGATAGTTGATAATCAATTAGTGACGATGGTCAGACCGAAGCGATTTATTCTACATCCGTCTGGTTAGTAAAAATACAACATTTCATACATTTATATTTCATATTTCATATTTAATTATTTTAAGAAGGGTTGCCCTTCAGCAGAAGCTGGTTTTCAAGGGGCGCCCTTCAATAACATTATACTGGAACTGTATTTCAAACTTTTATTACATTCCTTTTACATCCTTGCAATTTCATTTCAACTAAGATGGCACAGAGAGAAGCAATATTTTTCTACAGGCGTTTGGAAAATCATCGTACATAAAGTACTGGATTGATCGATTGATTTGAATCTATCAAATTTTATTTAGTAGCAGAAAGACTGAAGTATTTTTGTGAATTTTCTCGAGTTTCTATGGTTAAAGAAAACATAGATAAGTTCGACTTTACGAAAATTCGGTTGTTGCGAAATGGCCGAGAAAGGGCCTAAAACACTCGATAAAATCTTTCACACAGAACAAGGCACAAAAGGTTATTTAATCTCTCTCAGAGTTACAGGAATGAATTTTAAACAGATACTAAAGATTTTCTATCCCTTGGCAATGAATGTCCATACGATATCTGATACCCGTGGAAAATTGCACTTGCTGCTGTAATTGTAAAGTGCTGAACTTTCGTCGTCATTGTACCGTCCACTTGTGATTTGATGGTACAAAACTGGTGGAAGTCTATGACATATATAAGTATTAGACCCATTGCATGGTTTGGTGTGGAACTGCCTGTCCCCTTCTTTTCTTTTGACCGTTTGTATATTTTTTTGTTCCCGATATTGCTTTATTTTTCTATTTTGTTTTTGAAGTTGTATTTGTAAAATTGTAAATACCGTTCTTGGTCGAGGCCAGATGACCTTGTGTCTTCCTACGCCGAGAGCGGTACAGTATTTACGCATTTAGATTTGTTACTTTTAATTTATTATGAATAGAAAAGAAAGGAAAAAAATTTGTACTTATGTATTGTTTGATGTGAGAAGTTTATTTATGATTTGATCAAGTGTTTTAGGCCCTTCTTCGGGCATTTGGTGAACAAGGTGATTCTCGTAAAGTCAAATGTACGTATATAAAAACGCAAACAATTCACAAAGATACGTCAGTCTTTCTACTATCCAGCAAAGTTAAATTTATTCAAATCCAACCAGTTCTCTGGGTACTACGATTTTTCAAACGTCCGAACTTTTTTATTGGCGCACCCGGTAACTTTTTGTCCAAATAGCTAGCCTAATTCAGCGTAGGGCTCAAATCTTTCGAATCTTTAAGAAAGTGGGTGTAAAACTCTTTGACATTTTTCTTTTAATTGAATGGCTTGAAAGGAGCTCATGGTACTTTGCTGTAAATCTGCCGTGGAAACTTTTTTTAATATCTTACTGTTTTTGAAAATGGTGGCAATTTAATTATTTTGAAAAAATTCATCGAAAATTTTGAAAAAATTCAAATCATCGTAAATACTAAACCAATAGAGGAAAAATGGTATAACCTTAAAGAAAACCATAGTTTATGAAGGTCTACAATATGGTGGCAAGCAGAAATCTGTAGCTTTTCTGGTTTAGGATTTAGAAATTTGATGATGTCATAGCCTCAAATTTGATAAATGCTGCCATTTTGAAACTAATCAAGATACCATTAAATTTCCACGGCAGATTTACAGCAAAAACCCAAAGTTCCTTTCAAGCCATTTAATTCAAAGAAAACTGTAATCAAATTTGACACCGACGTTTTTAAGGATTTGAGCCCTATGCTGCCTAATTCTTCACAAGAATTCTCCTTCTCCTACAGATTTACATCTAATATTCAACCTGGTCAGTGCATCGACTGCATTCAGAACAGCAGAATCATGGACTCCGATTTGTTTACCGAAATTCGACAACAGTGGATATCTTCACGCTTATGTGTCATATTTTGAGGATAACTGTCCAGCTTGTTTGCTTTTGCTGTCAACGGACAGAAATTCATTTTTCGAATTAGCTGAGTGCAAGGCTAAGATAAAGGAGGTTAGTGCTTTGTTCTTTATGCAATATGTTTTTAAACAATAGTCCCATGGCTGACTGTGAAAAATAGGGCACTCGTTAAATAAGAAGTTTTTCTTCACGAAACAAGGATGCCCAAAAAATTGAAGAAAGTATGAAGTACTACTACTGGAAAGTTTTTAAGAAACCAGCCCTCCTAAAAATTTGTTTTCTTTCTGTGAGCAAAGCCTATATAGCCAAAACTGGCATACATCAAATCCAATCAAATGTAGGTAAGAACCGTCATTAAGAGAAGACTTTGTACAGCTTTTTCAAAGAAACTTTTAAAAGTTTCACAAGAACTTCTTCTTGAAAAATGTGAGCTTTTTAACAGTAATATTTCTCTTGTTTTTTTATCCAACTTTGCAGGCTCAGTTTTGACACATATTGTAACATTTTCGTAAATAATTGAAATCCTCATTTTAGCGACTTGATCGACACAAATGTTTAGATGTTATCAGTAAAGCTAATTTGAAAGGCAGCTACACCACAGGTAAGCCGAATCTTCCAAATTTTCGACTGTTGTAGTAGCCTGCGTGCAGCCTCGACAATCCCAGGCTGCACACAGGCAGCATAGGGCTCAAATCTTTCAAATCTTTAAAAGGTCGGTGTAAAATTCTTTTGCAATTTTCTTTGAATTGGATTGCTTGAAAGGAACTTATGGTACTTTGCTGTAAATCTGCCGTGGAAATTTTTTGAAATCTTGATCTTTCTCAAAATGGCGGCAATTTGATAATTTTTGAAAAATTCATGGAAAATTTTGAAAAAATTTAAACACTCGTAAATCCTAAACTAGTAGAGGAAACATTTTATAACCTCCACACAAACCATAGTTTATGAAGGTCTACAATATGATGGCAAGCAGAAATATGTAGCTCTTCCAGTTTAGGATTTAGAAATTTGATGACGTCATAGCCTTAAATTTAATAAATGCCACCATATTGAAACTAATCAAGATATCAATAAATTTCCACGGCGGATTTACAGCAAAAAACCCTAAGTTCCTTCTAAGCCATTTATTTCAAAGAAAACTGCAATAGAATTTTACACCGACCATTTTAAAGATTTGAGCCCTATGTTCACACAGGCTAATGTTGTAGCCTTCATGTGGAGTTACCAAAGACTAACTACCTCAGTCCCAGTTTCTGCTTCGTTCATTGGATTGGATGACGGCACTATACGCTTCAGCTAGTTATAGCGATTATCAGTTTATCAAGGAGCGCAAGTACGACATGGAATCAGTCTAGAGTTACCATGGGCACATTTATTAAAGCAGCATCCATTCATTTGAATTATGGGATTTCTATGGCTGATTGGCAGAGCCGCAAAGTAACAAAGCAGACCGCCTGAAACCTTGATGGCTAACTCGAACGATGTGCATACGAAAAAGGCAAATGTTATGGATAGTTTTACATTAATTTACATCGAAAAAGGCAGGAGTAATTAAGACATTTGCTACCAGCATCTTATTCATCTTGTAGTTATAGTCTGTCTCAAATTAGATGTCACCTGCAAATGCCCGCGAATAACAACAATTGAAGTGTTTCGCAAAGGAATTTTGCGTTATCGCAAATCTCAGATGACATCTAATTCGAGACGGACTTTAAATAGTATATGCCCTGTTGGTTTTGATGAAAATTACATGAAATTAAGATAACTGATAAAATAAGTTCTTTAGATTTATTCGTTTTCAGATCAAACTGGAATTCCAGATCTTTGGCATTTCATGTATAAATCCAGAAGTACTGCTCAATTTACATCCCCAGAAATGGGACCACCTTACATATCACAAGAAGAACGAGACAGGTATCGAAAAGTTTCGTATGTCATTACTCTAAAACGTGTACTAAATTGGCTTGATAACGGGCTGTGCTCGAAACGTCGTGCTTATTTCAATTCGAAGCTTTATGAATGAAAAATTTTTGTTGAAAAACGGGTTTCTTATGGGTTAAGGGGCTGCCATAGCCTATCCTTGCCACAAGCACGCACTACGTGCTATGGCTTAGAGACAATATCGTTTCTTGGGTGTAGGTTATGGCAGGCACTTCCCAATGACCTAAAACAGTCAGGTACTCTCTCCAGTTTCAAAAGGAAAATCAAAGCCTGGAGGGGTTACCACATTCGAAAATTCTACAAAATGTACCAAATGTCGTTTGATTCTGATTCTTTCCAGCATAACTGAAAGGTCATTTGCTTGTATGAGCATAGATCATTATCATTTATGATTAATGTTTATCTTTATGTCAGATTATTTGGAGAGTACCTGCACCTTCATCATCGAATTCATTCATCATTACGACCATTGAAGATGCTTTGTCATGTTGGACAAAAAGAAATGCTTATCGGATGGGTAAGTTCCTCCTTGCAGAGATATTTTGAAAATCCTACCAAAGGTTTCTTCACGGGGGGCGGGGTTCTTGGCCAAATTTTAGGCAGGGGTCTGCCGTGAGCATATTCAAAGTGGTACCGTTGGCTAGACTAATTTTTACGAAAATGGTACCCTTGGCTAGACCAATTTTGACCGTTCCCTAGACCAATATTGTCAAATATGATACCCTGGGTATCAAATATGATAACATGACCGTTCCTTCAAATGTGATACCCTTTGCTAGACCGTGGCAAAGCCAAAATTGCAAAAAAGTATACCCTTGGCTAGACTAGGAGTGTGAAAAAGTATACCCTTCGTCGCAGCACATCCCCAGGTACCTTTACTTTACAAGAACCCCCCCCCATGGGTTTCTTTTGTTTTCATATCTAATTTCATTGGATGAAAATGTGTGATTACCAATTTTGGTATGTTGCATCTTTCGATTTTATGTCGTCAACTGATAACTTTCAGTAAGCTTAGTGAAAAAGCTATAGGCTGTAAAGATATCCAAGAAACATCCACTAAAGTGAAGGCTTGTGTATGCAATTTTGAGTTTCCTCTAAAATTAGTGGATATGGCAATGTCTACAAAGAAAATCGGCCTACTGGAGTAGAACATTGCTGATTTCTGTGGGAAAAGTGTCGTTCTTCAAAGTTTTATGCGAGGATATTTTCATGTGTCGTAAAAAGTACACAATCGGTCGGTTTGGTTAAGACAACTTCAAATTCTTGTTTGTGCCACAAAGTCACGAAGTCCTTTTGTCCTTTTTGTCCTTTTTGTTTTGTTTCTTTTGTTTTCTGTTTTTATCGTTTGTTAATGGGTCTGTTTCACGTTTGACGCAAGGCATACATGATTGAAACATGGCAATTCATCCTTACTAAATCTTCTCTTTAAGTACACAATTTTCATTACTGCATGGACATTAATTAACATTTTACTTGGGTCAACGTTGCGGTAAATGGTCCAGAATGTGTTTTACTCATTGTATGCTTTTGATTTCATAAAGGTAACATCTGGTTTTGAGCTGTACACAGCATTCAGCCCACTAACAAGCAAAGCATTAGCAATGAATGCCGTCAACAAACTACTTCGATGGATCAAAGTAAGTCTAAATCCTGTTTCATTGTCAGATTTAGATGATTTACATTTCCCTTGCTGTTGAATTTGGCATTTTAGAATATTTTTGCTGGCACGGTCTGCAACACAAGTAGTCATAACTGAATATACCAGTCCAGTCCAGTCCAGTCCAGTCCAGTCCAGTCCAGTCCAGTCCAGTCCAGTCCAGTCCAGTCCAGTCCAGTCCAGTCCAGTCCAGTCCAGTCCAGTCCAGTCCAGTCCAGTCCAGTCCAGTCCAGTCCAGTCCAGTTCATATATTATAAATTAACAGTCTCGCTTTGCAAATTATTCAAAAATATTTCATACGAAATTTAGGAGGTCAGTTTCGGATTCAGCACCCAAACTTTAATGTAATTACGAGTTTTCATGCTGCTAGTGGCCATAATGATAATTGTATGACAATCTAAAGTTTAAAAACTCTATAAGGGCTTTGACTGTGAGAATGAGTCGGAGTGTACCCCGAACGATTTTTCACGGTCAAATCCTTTATAAATTTGTAAACTTTATATCGCCATAAGATCAACATTGCAAGCGCCAGCAGTTTAAACACATGTAGCGAGACTAAACTTTGGGCACTAAATCTGCATCTGGGCTCGAAAATTTCATATGAAAAACAGGAAGACATTTTCATGAATTTCCAAAATGAGGCTTGATTGAAAAATTCAATATATCGAATGAAGAAGAATATGCCACGGGCATTTAATTTATTTGGTTCAAAAGCCGATTGGGAGGAGATTCAATTCTCTTATATTTTTGGGTGTAATTAAAGCATTTGCTGCTCAGCTTCTGAACAAAAGAAATAAAATGCCCGTGGTAGATGTGTAGATATATTCTTCTTCTTTCGATGTATGCTCATTTTTGCACTTAAAAACAATTTCTGGAATGCAGAACGAGCGCGCTGGCAACCTGGGTTTGAGAGAAACTTTTGCGGCTTTGTTTGTTTTGAATTACTGGTTGAGAGAATTTCTTTGTCTGCAATCGCTAATCACTTTGAATTCAGGTGTCAACAATAGCAACTCATGCTATCGTATTACAAAATCTGTCCTTGTTGCCCTACCATCCCCTGCCATGTATTTTCAGAAATTTCGATGACATGCATTCTAATAGCCCGTTTTTCTTGTATCTTAGAAAGAAGAAGATCGCCTATTTATCATAAATTCATACACATTCTGATTTCTGCTGCGAATTTCAACATCATAACTGGTTGAAATTATTGGCTGATGCTCAAAGATGCAGATTGCTTGGAGCTACCTGATGACGCTGGCACAAGATGAACAACTGCAGTATAGGTATCTTAGCTGTAGAAAGCCAGACTTGGACAGACCCCATGTCAAATGACTTACACTGAACTGAGGCCCTGCAGTGTAGCTAAATACAGATGTTCCATTGCGGGAAAACTGCGATAGAATTGTTTTGAATTTTCAGGTAATTTCAGCAAAGACTTTATTTTCATTTTAGATTTCCAGCACATGCAAATACCATAATGAGAACTCAAATATACTATTTAGAAACAACAAATTTCAATAATAAAACAAAAAGTAACAAGAGAGACAACTTTATAAGGGCACTTAATTCAAGAAATTTCTTAAAGGAGGAGTTCTCTCATAGGTAAATCAGGACTTGATGAAAAATCTTTCCGAAGCATAATTTGTTCTATTTTCAGTTTTCAAATTTGATCCAGATAACAGGGGCTTATTCTTGTTATCTTGTTATAGCTTTTCGAGCATCATCTTTACGTCACCTGAAAACACAAACCAAGGTTAAGATAATAGCGATAGTTCATCCCATTCCCTCAAAAAGCAGGCGATGTTTCTGCAGAATTTCAGGGATTTATTTGCAAGATATAAGTGCGAGGTTCTAGAGAGAGATATTTCCCTCGGTCCAGGTAGAAAACTGATTACAATCTAATTAGCTTCAACTTTTTCTATGTGTAATATGTAAGTAACAATGTCATCCATATAGTATCATGTATCGCGTATCTTTCTTGCCTTTATATCTGATAATTGCAAACAATTTCAAAGGGATGCAAGGTATGGGATAATTTGTATGAAATTTTTGGCTGCGTTCACATTTTGCAGATGACATTGGCTACAACTTTGAAATGGATAAACTCAGTTCTTTATTCAGCGATTAAAGGCCATTGCATGTACAGGATTTTTTATAAGAAACCTGGATAAGCCTATAACGCTAGAAGTTTCTTAATTTCACGTGAAAATTGACACTTTGCAGTACTAAGAGTTTCTGAATTATGATGCAGGCTCTATCTTGTACCACTAATTCAGATATTTTTCTTCAAAACAAGTTTAACGTTTCGCGACTTGTGGAATAGAAAGTACGTAGCCGATATTTGAACTGAAATGTTCATCTATAAGTCAAAGGCTAACTTACATATGAATTTTGTTTGTTAAAATCAATCATCTCTTGGACCAATAAAGTAGGAAAATGCTAGTAAGTGGTTCTGTATCGGAACGAGAATTCCACACTCGATTCTGGTACTGTGGTCCATGATTTACTTTCCGTAGATTTTTAAATTCTATTTCTGAAACTGACGATTGTATTGTCTGTATTGAATTTGAATTTCTATGGCAACTAAGTCATGGACCAAATTCAAATGTGGAGCTCTTGTTCCCAAACAAACCTTTTCCTAAATTCTGGATCTAATGATGTGTTATTTTCCCAAAGATTTTCATATCTAAGTTTGCCTTTGAATAGACTTGACCCAAGTCTATTTCGTCAAAAAAATTCGTCAAAAAAATTGAAGGGAAAAAATACTTTCAGATAGACTTATTACAGTTGACGAAATAGACTTTGGGCAAGTCTAGCCTTTGAATGATAGATTAACATTTTAGTTTTGAAATATCATCCGTATACTTTTTATTCCGCAGCTCCCCAAACACGTTAACTGCTTGCTTTACTCACACGGTATAAAACAACATGCGGAGAAAAAAGACAGAATTTCAGCGAATATAACTCAAGAATAGCAGTTTCAATAACCTCTTGTCATGCTTTAGCCTTAGCTCTCACAAATTTCTTGGAGCTTCTCCAACCTCCAATGTGGAAGAAGAGTTTCCTGGATTTTCAGCCATTTTAATGCGAAGTGCTAGGTTCCTGTAAATTAATTTTTATTAAAGCTTAAAAACTGTTTAGATTCGATAAAAACCTGAACTTTCAAAATTAAAAATCAAAAAATAACTTCTGACGGGGTTCACCGTTGCTAGTCTCGGTTTGGGGGAACGTGCCTCGTTTAGCAACGAAAGCCTTTAGGCCTAAATTTTGTATAGCACGCACGCGAGCAAGAACGCAGAAAGACGAGTGCACTAGGCAGAAAATAACATACAAGATGGTGAATATAGCAACGTTTATACTTCTTATATTTATAACTAACTCAGTGAGTAGCAATCTAGATGAACTCAGGGAGCTGAACTCACCGTTCAGGGTAAACAAACACAATCTACTTTGGGATCGCGCGAAGAAAAGTATTGGCCTAAGCCCAAAGTTAGAGACACTACGCAGAGAGCTGAAGAAGCTTGACAAATTGTCAATAAGTTTGAAGCATTTAGAGGACAAAGATAGCGATGAAGCAAGAAATATGGCTATTGAAACCAAGCAAATGTATTTGGACATCTTGAATAGATATGGATTGAAAACAAATCAAGTTGGGGTTGACGATGATGAGGCAGGACATAATCATGTCAAGGCAAAGTTTGGTGATAAGATTGAAAAGCTCTGGCAAGATGCTATGTATAGTGGTGAGTACAGCTCTTAGAGAGAGGCTCCAGTCTGCAGAGTATGGCAGTTTTCGATGAGATCTCGCGCGTGCAGACCAAGGAAGCAGTGGCCTACTCGCAGGCAAGGTCTTTGATTCCTTTGTTTTCAAAGTAATGAACAAAAGATCTCATTCAAAATTGGCGTGCACATTAAATTTTTGAAAAACATCTCTTGCGTGCAGCTGCCACACTTTGCAGACTGGGAGAGGCTTACCCCCTCTCTATTATCAAGCCCCCCTCTCTATCTATGTATGAGCCCCCCTCTCTATCTATATATGAGCCCATCGCCCTTCTGAACCTAAATTATAGATAAGCCCGCCCCCTATTAAGCCCCCCACCTTTGTGTCAAATGTCAGTCCAGTGTCAAACTTGTGTATTTGACTTGTAAAATTGCATGCAGACTCCACAAAATATGGGGTAAAAAATCTGAAAAGCTGTCATTTATAGGCCAGGTCAGAAACTCAGGCAACTCGAGCACATATCTATCACTGCAAAAATAGTTTTTGATGGTATTGTTTGGACCTTCCTCGGTAAAAGAAGTCATTAATATTCTCTGCCTTCAGAAAAAGGCCTTTTTTATAGAATTTGCCCGAGTTTCGCTCTGGCACTAATAAGAAAAACGAAAACTCGGGCAGCTCAAGCAAAATGTAAAATATGATTAAACCAAAACGCTTTACAACATTAAATTCTTGCAAGAACCAAACCAGAACTTTGTGTGGGACTTCCATCTCAGCTGATTCTTTTTTAAGATTGGTGATATTACAAGCAACCAATATAGCTCTTTACTTTTTCAGGAAAGTTCACATCAGAAGAAATGGACAAGTTAGAACAAGAGTTCAAGCATCATGAGAAAAAAGTTGAAGCATACAGACATCTAGCTAATAAGATTGTTGAACATGACACAATATCTGAGAATGATCTAAGAAGTCTGGATAAGTTGCCTGAAAGTGAACTGAAAGAGCTCAGAAAAGATCTGAAGGACAAGCATCATAAATTGACATCAGATTTCACAGACCTACAGAGAAAGGTATTATGTTTATATAATATTTATATAATAAAGAAGTACTCCCAGTTGTATCACAAATAGCAGGTCTAGTATACTACAATCATCTTCATGATGTCTTTGGGTGTTTCATCTATTTGTGTATATTCGTTAGAGCCAATCATCTGCTGTAAGGTGGAGAGAGTTCTTCTTTCTGAGACATCTGAGTTGTTCTTTTCTTAAATTTAATGTATATTTTTTCATTATGTAAGTGGCTGCCATAGTTGGAACTCGATGACATCATGTTCAGCTATGGCAGCCATAGAATATCTATATTTCATTGCAGTTTAGTTGTTTTATCTTTGATAAAAAAATATTTATATTGTTTAGTTTTGTTGAAAATCTCGTGAGCAAATCAGAAAAAAGATTTTATAAAATGAAAGTTTGAGTCATCTACAAAAAAAGAATGTCAGGATATAAATGTTCAAAATCAAAATTTCAACTACGATCTCTAACAGCTCTAGAAAATATGACAAATGAATCAGAAAAAGAAAGAAAATATTTGAAAAGCATGAAAAATCTTAAAATGTAGAAGGCTAGTTATGGAATATTTTCCAAATTCATGCATATGCAATTTTTGCAATGAAGTTTGGTGATGCTGTTGATGAGACCATAATAAATGATTTAAGAAAATAGTATGGCTTTGCCTCTGTTTCTACCTTATCTTTAGTTTTTACATGAAGGCCAAATTGAAAAGCATGTTCAGTTAATTTGTGTCATATTTATGAAAAGAATATTCCATTTTTATTCTGAAGTCAGATAAGTTATAAGAATGCCAAAAAACGATTTGAATAATTCAGGAGTCCTTCCTCCCTACTTTTATGCCTTGCACTGCCACTTGCTGCTGCTCTTGTCAGTTAAAATTAAACAGACTAACTGGAAGAGTATCAATTTATCTACAGTAGAGGCCTTGCGCATATTAACATGGTTTTACTGCCCAAGAATTCTTGTATAGAAAATTTACAGTCTTTGATAGTGCTCATCAATTGTTATCATAGTGTAAATAATTCTTGCTTGCACTGCCACTTGCTGCTGCTCTTGTCAGTTAAAATTAAACAGACTAACTGGAAGAGTATCAATTTATCTACAGTAGAGGCCTTGCGCATATTATCATGGTTTTACTGCCCAAGAATTCTGGTATAGAAAATTTACAGTCTTTGATAGTGCTCATCAATTGTTATAATGGTGTAAAGAATTCTTGCTATGTGCAAGGCCTGTACTGTCCAGGCCACTGAATGAGTTTTTGTGGAGTAGTGCGTGCTTCAATTGTTTACTTTATCGCATTGAAGAAGCTTTGTTATTATCAGTTATTATCATATCTTTTCCAGGTGAAACACAGAATGTCAGATTTTGCTGGGGATTTTTCTGATAGCAGAGTTATTGAACTTTGGGAACAAGCAAAGAAAAAAGGATTTTCAAAGCAAGAATTGGAGTCCATAAAGGTACTTTTTCTCTCTTTCATCCTTTATCATCCAACTGAAACTACAGTTCAGGCTTTATGCACATTAACAAGGGAAAGTTTCTCTGAAATCCAGGTAGCTAGCACGATTGTTGTGCATTCCAGAAATTGTTTTTAAGAGCAAACATGAGCATATATAGAAAGAAGAAAAATATATTTTCACATCTACCATGAGCATTTTATTTATTTGTTCAGAAGCTGAGCAGTAAGTAGTATTTTGATAAAGTTATGATAACACCCCAAAAAATATTGGAATTGGATTGCCTCCCAATCGGTTTTTGAACCAAATAAATAAGATGCCCGAGGTAGATGTGTAGATGTATCCTTTTCTTTTGATCTTTGCTCATATTTGCTGTTGAAAACAACTTCTGGAATGCACAACAAGCCAACTACCTGGGTTTCAGAGAAACTTTTGCGGCTTTTTTTGTTTTGAATTACCGGTTGAGGGAATTTCCTTTGTCTGCGATCGCAAATCGCTTTGACTTTAGGTTTCAACAAAAGCAATTTGTTCTATTGTCTTACAAAATCTGTCCTTGTTCCCTCACCTTGTGAGTTGCAAGATGCAGGCAGTTGACAATAAGAGCCCCTTCAGAATTCCAGGGGCTTGACTGACCACCAGAGAAAGAATTTAATTCCTTTGAACATTAAGAAGTTATTGTAAAATATGGTACTGCAAAAAGGATGGCAAGAAATGACAACAATTGGCCAAATGCACTGGTTAATCGGTCACTCTTTCCCATCGATATGGGAAATTTTCTGCAGAAAGCCCTAAAAATCTCAAATATTTTTTTGAAAGAATAGTACACCATTTACCCCCAGTTTCGTATCTGGATACATCTAAGATTGAAGTTTTTATTTGTAGGAGGAGCTGAAGCATTTTCAAATAAGAGTTGACAAACATAATCACTGGAAAGACAGACAAGTGACATTAGGACATGATCTAAATGATGGACGCATGGGCGAGCCAGATGAACATGAGCGTGTTTCAGACAAAGTCAGGGAACATGCAAGACTGGTGAGTTACTCTACACTACTACAACTAAACTGTTTTTACTGCGTTATCAGTATTCAGCTTTTTCTCCCAGCTTGTTATGACATTGTCCCAGGTTTTCTATTTCTTGTTAGTTGAGGACCTTCATCCCATTGATTATCTGATATTTTATGAGCAGTCCGGTACATTTTTCTATCATCGTAATGTTTGTTTAGCCTGGAATAAACTGTTTGTGGCTTCCTTCTCCAAAGAGGACCATCTGGTGCCACCCAAGTGTCCCAAAAAAATTGTGCCCGGTTTGTGTGGCTGCTGTGGAGGAGTTGTAGCTTTCGCTGTCTTGGCTTTTAAATAGTTGAATAGAATAGGCTTCAACTTAGAGTTTGAGACCTTATTTGATGTGACAAGTGGTTGCTGATTTATGGCACAGGAAGGAACTTAGGTTCCAAATCTTTAAAAAGGCTGGTGTAAAATTGAGTCACCTATCTCTTTTAACTGAATGACTTCAAAGAAACTTCAGCTAATTCTCTATAATTCTTCCGTTGGAATTTTCTGAAATCTTCAATATTCTCAGAATTAGAGTGTTTTTCTTCTTTTTCAAGAATTCAAGAAAAATGTTCAAAAAAACTTAAACCATCGTAATTTCTAAACTGTTTGATGTAACATGAAATAATTCCAAGAAAACCATTGTTTATGAATGTCTACAAGATGGTATCAAGCAAAAGTCTGTCACTCAGCTGGTTTATGATTTAGAAATTTGATGACATCACCTCCTCAAATGAGTTGAAATGTATGATACGCTGTAATTTCGAAAAATGTTCAAAATTTCTGAAAAGTCCAATGGTAGAATTATAGATAAGTATCTAAAATTTCTTTCAAGCCATTCAATGAGAAGAAATAAGCTTTATTGAATTTTACACCCACCTTTTTACGCCGAGATAAAGATTTGGAACCTATGCTACAGGAAGGGCAAAACTGCACTTCTGTCGTCCTCTAGCAATGTCAATTGCCTTTTTATTGGTTCACACCCGATAGTTTTGATCATTTTCAAACAGTGCATTCAGTTTATTATTACCTGACTGACATTTCAAAAATGAGGCAATACAAGAATCCCGCCAATCCCATTTGTTAATCGCACATTTCCCGCGGTTTTCCCGTAGCCTTGTCTAAGGACGCGTTTTTGTTACCACAGCAACTGATTTAGGCCTGTGAGATAAACTCAAGCGACATAACAGTTACAAAATGCATTTGACTAAATGATTTAAGTCAAAACTAGAAGCTATCAGGTAATAAAACTGGTTTTGTAGTTATACAGGATTTTTTCAGGTATTTTTTCAGGGTATAAGAACTTGTTCAGTCCAAATTCTTTCCTTCTATTTCAGGTAAAAAAATATCATGCAACAATGTTGGATAGGATTCATAAGAGGGATGAACTGTAATGTATTGCAACTAACATTTTTGTAAAAAATTGACTCATGCCGGGTGTCCCACCCATACCCAAGTACTGTTTGAAAAATCACCAAAATTTGATTATCAAACCTATCATAAAATTTTCTTTTTGATATCTTTTGTCAATGACCCAAATATATTCAAAGATGATAAAAGTTTGTTCTTAGTACTTAAAGGGTATGAAGACATTGAAAAACCTCATTCTGAGCTATGCTCTTTAAGCAGCATCGTTGATCCTGCCTAAGAGCCATTATCTTGAGATTTTTCAGTTTCCTTCATGTCAACAATAATTGTTTGCATTTCTCTCTTACATTTGTCGAAAATATAAGCTTTCAAAAAGAAATTTATCTGGTTATCATCAGTGTTTTTTTGCAGTATGCTTCAAAGCCAGGCAGCTCTGAAAAGAGCTAATTTTACAACATTGATATCTTGATTTTTTTTCAAAATGGCGGCAATTTGACGATTTTTGAAAAAATTGATAGAAAATTTTGAAAACATTTAAATCATCGTAAATCCTAAACAACAGGAGGAAAAATCATATAACTTTCAAGAAAACGATAGTTTATGAAGGCCTACAATATGGTGAAAAGCAGAAATCAGTATCTTTTCTAGTTTAGGATTTAGAAATTTGATGATGTCATAGCCTCAAATTTAATAAATGCCTCCATTTTGAAACTAATTAAGATATCAATAAATTTCCACGGCAGATTTACAGCGAAAAAGGCTGAGTTCCTTCCAAGCCATTTAATTCAAAGGAAACTGTAATAGAATTTTACACCGACCTTTTTAAAGATTTAAGCTCTATGTTAGTTTGGATAGATTAATGGAGTTATTTGTTATCTAATTGATATTTTAGCCAATTTTTAATGCATCATGCTGTAAGAGGAAAATCAACACCTTTTTACCGTAAAAAATCACAAAACAGATTTTGTCAGAACATTTCAGGCCTGGAAGTTCTTGAGGTGATGCCCCATCGTAAGAAAAGCAAATTTTATTCCCATCAGCTGCCTTTATTAAGGATGATAAGATAAGCTCTCACAAAGATGAATTTTTGTATATGTAAATGTCCTATCATTTTCTGGTATCTAAAATACAGGGTGTCCCAAAAGAATTGTGCCCCGTTTGTCTGAAGATTGCGACAAAACGGCAAAAGATTCTCGCCAAACTTTTGCATGATGGTGCTCTTCGGATGTTCAATTAAAGTTTGCCACCATCCCCGTAAGAATCCGTTGAAAAATGATGGAGCTATGACCTTCAGAAGACCAAATTTGCCTGGTGACTGAAACCAGCGGTCGGCCATTTTGGCTTACTATTTTGCAGTGATAAGTATCTTCACGTGAGGTAAGAAATAGTTTCTGTGAGGTCAGAAATAGTGGAACTCTCGGAGGATTATCGGAATTTTCACGAGAGCTATGACATTGGAGGCTGCTGTTTCATTTTCAATCCATGAAGCTATTTATCGCTGCAAAATAGTAAGACAAAATTGCCGACCGCTGGTTTCAGTGATCGGGCAAATTTGGTCTCCTGAAGGTCATAGCTCCATCATTTTTCAACGGATTTTCATGGGGATGGTGGCAAACTTTAATTGAACATCTGAAGAGCACCACCATGCAAAAGTTTGGCGAGAATCTTTTGCCGTTTTGTCACAATCTTCAGACAAACGGGGCACAATTTTTTTGGGACACCCTGTAGGCCATACTTATGAAAACGTCAATTAATACGCCCAACCTGGATATCATTGGAAAGACGATAGGTCGTGCTTTTAGATGGTATGCGTCAAATTGATTCAAATATTATTATTTGCTGAAGAATCTCGAATAAAGTTGGGTTGTGTTTTTCTGAAACACTTTGTAGTGGTCAGCATAGGTTTCAAATCTTTAAAAAGGCTGGTATAAAATTGAGTGACCTATTTCTTTGAACTGAATGACTTCAAAGAAACTTTAGCTAATTCTCTATAATTCTACCGTTGGAATTTTCTGAAATCTTCGATATTTTTAGAATTAGAGTGTTTTTCTTCTTTTTCAAGAATTCAAGAAAAAATTTCAAAAAAACTTAAAACCATCGTAATTTCTAAACTGTTTGACGTAACATGAAATAATTTCGAAGAAAACCATAGTTTATGAATTCCTACAATATGGTATCAAAAAGAAATTGTCTGTCATCTGGTTTATGATTTAAAAATTTGATGACGTCACACCCTCCAATGAGTTGAAATGTAAGATACACCGTAATTTCCAAAAATATTCAAAACTTTTGAAAAGTCCAACGGTAGAATTATAGATAAGTATCTAAAATTTCTTTCAAGACATTCAATCAGAAGAAATAGGTCATTTAATTTTACACCCACCTTTTTACACCGAGATAAAGATTTGGAACCTATGCTGTAGTAGTACGGATTATTTCCAAATAAATCAAACAGTTTACGTTGTGTCGTTGTTAAATAAGCCAAATAAAGAAATGGGGTGTGAAATAAGCCAAAGTTAAACATTACTTGTGTTCAATGAAAACGTTGAATTGAATTGAAATAAATTTGCTCTGTTTGTATTTCCCGGCATTTTCACTTTTACGTTCTTTTCGTGCTGTAAGGACACAAGGCATCCAACAGTAATTTTCATTTATGGCATTAATATTTTGGCATTAAAACCAAACACGACAGGGTATGGCATTAAAAATGCATATTTTGTTTAATCTAATATCCTTTAATTATGCCATCTAACCTAAGTAATCTAACCTAAGTAATCAATGATGCAAGGTTGCCACTTATGTCAAATACGATGATCCTTGAGGCTACATTGAAGTATGTATACGCAACAGAGCGCTTTGAATGAACCAACGCCATTTTCTTTTTCTTTAACGTAACGCACAGTGAGCTCTCCATATAGCGAATCCTGATGAACTCTCGTTTTTTTAAAGACCAGGACATAATCCATTGAACACAAATTCGCAGCCCAATGAACCCTTGTATGATATGACTTATTCATGGTTTCTTTGAGGGTCCGTTGTATGGAGAGATCACTGTAGATCGGTTCTTTTATTCGTGTAGTTCCTTGTTAGTTTATTTTCTTGTATTTAAATTATTATCCTTAGTATTAGTCCCGTATTAGTGTTTGTATTAGTATTTAGGTTAAGTGTAATAGCTGCAGGGTTGCAATGTATTTTCATGCTCCTTGCGCTATCGTCTCGTAATGTCAATGTTTGTTAGTAGATTGTAAATTTTAGGAGAATTGATAAAAAGAAGAAATAGAATAATAATCTATGTAATCTAACCTATGTAATCTAAGATCTGAAATCTTTAATTATGCCATCTTCCATAAAGGGTCCTATACATTGAATAGTTTCAAAGCAAACATTAAAAGCAACGATATGGATCGCAACTGTAGCGATATGTCGAAAAGTTAGGGTTTCTGTAGTTGTAGATTATTTAATATCCTTGTAAGCTAGATTTAATTTTCTTAGTAATATGTATTTAAGTTTTGGTTGGCGTTAATTAGCATCAGCAAGGCAAGTAGCCAACCTTAAATAAAGAAATTATGATTATTATCCCTGCAAAACAAATTTTTTTGAGAAAAATTAGGACTTTCAGAATCGGCCCATTTTATCGTAAGCAAAGCCTATCCATTACTTTTTAGCCAAACATCAATATTCCGAAAGGGGCCTAATTTTGCACAATGTCAAGGTTTACTTTTTTGCAAAACATCTGTATTTTAACTTTTTCCTATTGCTTCACACAGTGCAGTAGAAAGTTCCCTTGCTAAATTTTCGAATCTATTTCTCCGGTTAAACTACTCTCAGCCCAAGAAGTAATCAAGTCGAAAGAAAAGCGCCTCACAAAGTACGAATGGTTTCACAAGACCGAGCAGACATTGTAGATTCGTTGCGCGGAATATTTTTGTCCACCACCGACAAGAAAGCGGAGCATATAGACAAATTATTTGCATGCCTCCACCCAATCACCGTGTTTGACCAGGGAACCCCGGATATCGATGATGACGCTTCAGAAAACAAAGAACCAGAGCTAGATAGGAACCACATTGTATCTCGTCTGCCTTCTCTGAGACCTGGCGCCCCTTCCGATGACCACCTCCGTCAGCTGATCCAACAGGAAATGACTGCACAAACTCCCCAAAGTCCTCAGCAGCAGCAGCTTCCAGCGACAATCAATGTTCTTCAGCAGCCTCAGCCCTAGCAGAATCCATTCATCCTTTGCCGTATCACCCAACTCCAACGTCCCCCGTTCCTGTCAGACCAACACCAGCTGATAACAGTTCCACCACCAATGCAAGGATCTCAAGGTAATCCTTTCAAATCATTCCTTGTCTATACCCACCCTATTTTTGCCAAAAAGCAAAGGGTACAGCCCTACTTTTTGGCCAGATTTAGTTATTTTCGAAAGTCCTTTATTTTTGCCAAATAACCTTTAGCCTTACCTTTCCCCAGAAAAAGGATTATGGAAAATCCTTACTTTTAAGCTAAATAGCAATGGGTGTAGCCTTTCTTTTTGGCAAAAAATAAGGACGTTCAAAGATCCTTTATTTTTGCCAAAACGCAAAGGGTATAGCCTTACATTTTGGCCAATGATAAGGATTTTCAAAGATCCCTTACTTTTGCTAAAATCAAAGGGTATAGCCTTACATTTTGGCCAATGATAAGGATTTTCAAAGATCCCTTATTTTTGCTAAAAAGCAAAGGGTATAGTCTTACTATTTGGCCAATAACAAGGATTTTCAAAGATCCCTTATTTTCGCCAAAACGCAAAGGGTATAGCCTTTACTTTTGGCTACAAAATGAAAATATCAGTGATAGAAGTTTATTTAGGTGAAGCTTGCAAATCTGATTTGATTCGTTCCTTTTCAGGTGCAAAGATCACATTGAAGACAGAGACCCATTATATGATAAAGGTAAGATACTTTATTTCTACCAGGATTTTCAAAGATCCCTTATTTTTGCAAACAAGCCAAGGGTATAGCCTTTACGTATGGCCAATACTAAGGATTTTGAAAGATCCCTTATTTTTTGCAAAAAGTAAAGGCTATAGCCTTACTTTTTGGCCAATAATGAGGATTTTCAAAGATCCCTTATTTTTGCAAACAAGCCAAGGGTATAGCCTTTACTTATGGCCAATACTAAGGATTTCCAAAAATTCCTTATTTGCCTATAAATCAAAGGGTAAGCCTTACTTTTTGGCCAATAGACCCCTTATTTTTTGCAAAAAGTAAAGGCTATAGCCTTACTTTTTGGCCAATAAGAAGGGTTTTCAAAGATCCCTTATTTTTGCAAACAAGCCAAGGGTATAGCCTTTACTTATGGCCAATAATAAGGATTTTGAAAGATCCCTTATTTTTTGCAAAAAGTAAAGGCTATAGCCTTACTTTTTGGCCAATAAGAAGGGTTTTCAAAGATCCCTTATTTTTGCAAACAAGCCAAGGGTATAGCCTTTACTTTTGGCCAAATTTAATTATTTTCAAAAATTCCTTATTTGTACTATAAATCAAAGGGTATTACTTTTTGGCCAATAGTAAGGATTTTCAATTATCCCTTATTTTTTGCAAAAAGTAAAGGCTATAGCCTTACGTTTTGGCCAATAATAGGGATTCCTAGAAATCCTTTATTTTTGCTAAAAAACAAAGGGTATAGCCTTACATTTTGGCCAAGAAAAAGGATTTTCAAAGATCCCTTATTTTGCTGAAAACAAAAGGGTATAACCTTACTTTTTGCCTTCCAAAATGAAAATATCACTGATAGAAGTTTATTTAGGTGAAGCTTGCAAATCTGATTTGATTCGTTCCTTTTCAGGTGCAAAGATCACATTGAAGACAGAGACCCATTATATGATAAAGGTAAGATACTTTATTTATACCAGGATTTTCAAAGATCCCTTATTTTTGCAAACAAGCCAAGGGTATAGCCTTTACGTATGGCCAATACTAAGGATTTTGAAATATCCCTTATTTTTTGCAAAAAGTAAAGGCTATAGCCTTACTTTTTGGCCAATAATAAGGATTTTCAAAGATCCCTTATTTTTGCAAACAAGCCAAGGGTATAGCCTTTACTTATGGCCAATACTAAGGATTTTAAAAGACCCCTTATTTTTTGCAAAAAGTAAAGGCTATAGCCTTACTTTTTGGCCAATAAGAAGGGTTTTCAAAGATCCCTTATTTTTGCAAACAAGCCAAGGGTATAGCCTTTACTTATGGCCAATAATAAGGATTTTGAACGATCCCTTATTTTTTGCAAAAAGTAAAGACTATAGCCTTACTTTTTGGCCAATAATAAGGATTTTCAAAGATCCCTTATTTTTGCTAAAAGCCAAAGTGTACAGCCTTACATTTTGGCCAAATTTAATTATTTTCAAAAATTCCTTATTTGTACTATAAATCAAAGGGTATAGCCTTACTTTTTGGCCAATAGTAAGGATTTTCAATTATCCCTTATTTTTTGCAAAAAGTAAAGGCTATAGCCTTACGTTTTGGCCAATAATAGGGATTCCTAGAAATCCTTTATTTTTGCTAAAAAACAAAGGGTATAGCCTTACATTTTGGCCAAGAAAAAGGATTTTCAAAGATCCCTTATTTTGCTGAAAACAAAAGGGTATAACCTTACTTTTTGCCTTCCAAAATGAAAATATCACTGATAGAAGTTTATTTAGGTGAAGCTTGCAAATCTGATTTGATTCGTTCCTTTTCAGGTGCAAAGATCACATTGAAGACAGAGACCCATTATATGATAAAGGTAAGATCCCTTATTTATCCTAAAAGCAAAGGGTATAGCCTTACTTTTTGGCCAATAAGAAGGGTTTTCAAAGATCCCTTATTTTTGCAAACAAGCCAAGGGTATAGCCTTTACTTATGGCCAATAATAAAGATTTTGAAAGATCCCTTATTTTTGGCAAAGAGCAAAGGCTATAGCCTTACCTTTTTGGCAAAAATAGGGATTTCCGAGAATCTTCTATTTTTGCCAAAAAACAAAGGGTATAGCCTTACGATTTGGGTAAAAATAGGCAATCTTGAATATCTCTTATTTTTGGCAAAAAGCAAAGGCTATAGCCTTACCTTTTTGGCAAAAATAGGGATTTCCGAGAATCTTCTATTTTTGCCAAAAAGCAAAGGGATTTGGGTAATTTGGGTAATTTGACAATTTGGGTAAAAATAGGCAATCTTGAATATTTCTTATTTTTGGCAAAAAGCAAAGGCTATAGCCTTACCGTTTTGGCAAAAGTAGGGATTTCCGAGAATCTTCTATTTTTGCCAAAGAGCAAAGGGTATAGCCTTACCGTTTTGGCAAAAGTAGGGATTTCCGAGAATCTTCTATTTTTGCCAAAGAGCAAAGGGTAAAATTACAATTTGGGTAAAAATAGGCAATCTTGAATATCTCTTATTTTTGGCAAAAAGCAAAGGCTATAGCCTTACCTTTTTGGCAAAGATAGGGATTTCCGAGAATCTTCTATTTTTGGCAAAAAGCAAAGGGTATAGCCTTACAATTTGTGTAAAAATAAGCAATCTTAAATATCTCTTATTTTTGGCAAAAAGCAAAGGCTATAGTCTTACCTTTTTGGCAAAAATAGGGATTTCCGAGAATCTTCTATTTTTGCCAAAAAGCAAAGGGTATAGCCTTACAATTTGGGTAAAAATAGGCAATCTTGAATATCTCTTATTTTTGGCAAAAAGCAAAGGCTATAGCCTTACCTATTTGGCAAAAATAGGGATTTTGGAGAATCTCCTATTTTTGGCAAAAAGCAAAGGCAAAAGCCTTACCTTTTTGGCAAAAATAGGGATTTTCCGAGAATCTCCTATTTTTGCCAAAAGCAAAGGGTATAGCCTTACAATTTGTGTAAAAGTAGGCAATCTTGAATATCTCTTATTTTTGGCAAAAAGCAAAGGCAAAAGCCTTACCTTTTTGGCAAAAGTAGGGATTTCCGAGAATCTTCTATTTTTGCCAAAAGCAAAGGGTATAGCCTTACAATTTGTGTAAAAATAGGCAATCTTAAATATATCTTATTTTTGGCAAAAAGCAAAGGCTATAGTCTTACCTTTTTGGAAAAAATAGGGATTTCCAAGAATCTTCTATTTTTGCCAAAAAGAAAAGGTTATAGCCTTATACTATTGGCAAAAATAAGGATATCTATTTCGGCTATTGTTCTCAATATCTGATGTTTGGCTTCCTTTTTATTGTAGAAGTAACAGCACAACAAAGAAGAAATGCAAGAGAGACTTCATTGTCAAAGCACATTGATGATCTTATATTTTCCAAAATTTTATATTGTGAAGTTGTTTGTAGTTCTTATTGTGGTTTTATGATAGTTTTAATCTAACGATCATATTTTTTTGAAAAGTCCTGTATTTCTCTATGACCAAAGACTTTAATTGCTACAATATACCAATTCCCATGGGAATTGCCAGTATTCTCAAGGGAATTACCAGTATTCCCTAGGGAATTGGCAGTATTCCCTAGGGAATTGGTAGTATTCCCTAGGAAATTAGTAGAATCCAACCAAAAAATAGTTCTATAACCTTTGCTTTTTGCCAAAAATAGGAGATTCTCCAAAATCCCTATTTTTGCCAAAAAGGTAAAACTATAGCCTTTGCTTTTTGCCAAAAATAGGAGATTCTCCAAATCCTTATTTTTGCCAAAAAGGTAAGGCTATAGCCTTTGCTTTTTGCCAAGAATAGGAGATTCTCGAAAATCCCTATTTTTGCCAAAAAGGTAAGGCTATAGCCTTTACTTTTTGCCAAAAATAGGAGATTCTCCAAATCCCTATTTTTGCCAAAAAGGTAAGGCTATAGCCCTTGCTTTTTGCCAAAAATAGGAGATTCTCCAAAATCTCTATTTTTGCCAAAAAGGTAAGGCTATAGCCTTTGCTTTTTGCCAAAAATAGGAGATTCTCCAAAATCCCTATTTTTGCCAAAAAGGTAAGGCTATAGCCTTTGCTTTTTGCCAAAAATAGGAGTTTCTCCAAAATCCCTATTTTTGCCAAAAAGGTAAGGCTATAGCCTTTGCTTTTTGCCAAAAATAGGAGATTCTCCAAAATCCCTATTTTTGCCAAAAAGGTAAGGCTATAGCCTTTGCTTTTTGCCAAAAATAGGAGATTCTCCAAATCCCTATTTTTGCCAAAAAGGTAAGGCTATAGCCTTTGCTTTTTGCCAAGAATAGGAGATTCTCGAAAATCCCTATTTTTGCCAAAAAGGTAAGGCTATAGCCTTTACTTTTTGCCAAAAATAGGAGATTCTCGAAAATCCCTATTTTTGCCAAAAAGGTAAGGCTATAGCCCTTGCTTTTTGCCAAAAATAGGAGATTCTCCAAAATCTCTATTTTTGCCAAAAAGGTAAGGCTATAGCCTTTGCTTTTTGCCAAAAATAGGAGATTCTCCAAAATCCCTATTTTTGCCAAAAAGGTAAGGCTATAGCCTTTGCTTTTTGCCAAAAATAGGAGATTCTCCAAAATCCCTATTTTTGCCAAAAAGGTAAGGCTATAGCCTTTGCTTTTTGCCAAAAATAGGAGATTCTCCAAATCCCTATTTTTGCCAAAAAGGTAAGGCTATAGCCTTTGCTTTTTGCCAAAAATAGGGATTCTCCAAAATCCCTATTTTTGCCAAAAAGGTAAGGCTATAGCCTTTGCTTTTTGCCAAGAATAGGAGATTCTCGAAAATCCCTATTTTTGCCAAAAAGGTAAGGCTATAGCCTTTGCTTTTTGCCAAAAATAGGAGATTTTCCAATATCCCTATTTTTGCCAAAAAGGTAAGGCTATAGCCCTTGCTTTTTGCCAAAAATAGGAGATTCTCCAAAATCTCTATTTTTGCCAAAAAGGTAAGGCTATAGCCTTTGCTTTTTGCCAAAAATAGGAGATTCTCCAAAATCCCTATTTTTGCCAAATAGGTAAGGCTATAGCCTTTGCTTTTTGCCAAAAATAGGAGATTCTCCAAAATCCCTATTTTTGCCAAAAAGGTAAGGCTATAGCCTTTGCTTTTTGCCAAAAATAGGAGATTCTCCAAAATCCCTATTTTTGCCAAAAAGGTAAGGCTATAGCCTTTGCTTTTTGCCAAAAATAGGAGATTCTCCAAAATCCCTATTTTTGCCAATTAGGTAAGGCTATAGCCTTTGCTTTTTGCCAAAAATAGGAGATTCTCCAAAATCCCTATTTTTGCCAAAAAGGTAAGGCTATAGCCTTTGCTTTTTGCCAAAAATAGGAGATTCTCCAAAATCCCTATTTTTGCCAAAAAGGTAAGGCTATAGCCTTTGCTTTTTGCCAAAAATAGGAGATTCTCCAAAATCCCTATTTTTGCCAAAAAGGTAAGGCTATAGCCTTTGCTTTTTGCCAAAAATAGGAGATTCTCCAAAATCCCTATTTTTGCCAAAAAGGTAAGGCTATAGCCTTTGCTTTTTGCCAAAAATAGGAGATTCTTCAAAATCCCTATTTTTGCCAAAAAGGTAAGGCTATAGCCTTTGCTTTTTGCCAAAAATAGGAGATTCTTCAAAATCCCTATTTTTGCCAAAAAGGTAAGGCTATAGCCTTTGCTTTTTGCCAAAAATAGGAGATTCTCCAAAATCCCTATTTTTGCCAAAAAGGTAAGACTATAGCCTTTGCTTTTTGCCAAAAATAGGAGATTCTCCAAAATCCCTATTTTTGCCAAAAAGGTAAGGCTATAGCCTTTGCTTTTTGCCAAAAATAGGAGATTCTCCAAAATCCCTAGTTTTGCCAAAAAGGTAAGGCTATAGCCTTTGCTTTTTGCCAAAAATAGGAGATTCTCCAAAATCCCTATTTTTGCCAAAAAGGTAAGGCTATAGCCTTTGCTTTTTGCCAAAAATAGCAGATTCTCCAAAATCCCTATTTTTGCCAAATAGGTAAGGCTATAGCCTTTGCTTTTTGCCAAAAATAGGAGTTTCTCCAAAATCCCTATTTTTGCCACAAAGGTAAGGCTATAGCCTTTGCTTTTTGCCAAGAATAGGAGATTCTCCAAAATCCCTATTTTTGCTAAAAAGGTAAGGCTATAGCCTTTGCTTTTTGCAAAAAATAGGAGTTTCTCCAAAATCCCTATTTTTGCAAAAAAGGTAAGGCTATAGCCTTTGCTTTTTGCCAAAAATAGGAGATTCTCGAAAATTCCTATTTTTGCCAAAAAGGTAAGGCTATAGCCCTTGCTTTTTGCCAAAAATAGGAGATTCTCCAAAATCTCTATTTTTGCCAAAAAGGTAAGGCTATAGCCTTTGCTTTTTGCCAAAAATAGGAGATTCTCCAAAATCCCTATTTTTGCCAAAAAGGTAAGGCTATAGCCTTTGCTTTTTGCCAAAAATAGGAGATTCTCCAAAATCCCTATTTTTGCCAAAAAGGTAAGGCTATAGCCTTTGCTTTTTGCCAAAAATAGGAGATTCTCCAAATCCCTATTTTTGCCAAAAAGGTAAGGCTATAGCCTTTGCTTTTTGCCAAGAATAGGAGATTCTCGAAAATCCCTATTTTTGCCAAAAAGGTAAGGCTATAGCCTTTGCTTTTTGCCAAAAATAGGAGATTTTCCAATATCCCTATTTTTGCCAAAAAGGTAAGGCTATAGCCCTTGCTTTTTGCCAAAAATAGGAGATTCTCCAAAATCTCTATTTTTGCCAAAAAGGTAAGGCTATAGCCTTTGCTTTTTGCCAAAAATAGGAGATTCTCCAAAATCCCTATTTTTGCCAAATAGGTAAGGCTATAGCCTTTGCTTTTTGCCAAAAATAGGAGATTCTCCAAAATCCCTATTTTTGCCAAAAAGGTAAGGCTTATAGCCTTTGCTTTTTGCCAAAAATAGGAGATTCTCCAAAATCCCTATTTTTGCCAAAAAGGTAAGGCTATAGCCTTTGCTTTTTGCCAAAAATAGGAGATTCTCCAAAATCCCTATTTTTGCCAATTAGGTAAGGCTATAGCCTTTGCTTTTTGCCAAAAATAGGAGATTCTCCAAAATCCCTATTTTTGCCAAAAAGGTAAGGCTATAGCCTTTGCTTTTTGCCAAAAATAGGAGATTCTCCAAAATCCCTATTTTTGCCAAAAAGGTAAGGCTATAGCCTTTGCTTTTTGCCAAAAATAGGAGATTCTCCAAAATCCCTATTTTTGCCAAAAAGGTAAGGCTATAGCCTTTGCTTTTTGCCAAAAATAGGAGATTCTCCAAAATCCCTATTTTTGCCAAAAAGGTAAGGCTATAGCCTTTGCTTTTTGCAAAAAATAGGAGATTCTTCAAAATCCCTATTTTTGCCAAAAAGGTAAGGCTATAGCCTTTGCTTTTTGCCAAAAATAGGAGATTCTTCAAAATCCCTATTTTTGCCAAAAAGGTAAGGCTATAGCCTTTGCTTTTTGCCAAAAATAGGAGATTCTCCAAAATCCCTATTTTTGCCAAAAAGGTAAGGCTATAGCCTTTGCTTTTTGCCAAAAATAGGAGATTCTCCAAAATCCCTATTTTTGCCAAAAAGGTAAGGCTATAGCCTTTGCTTTTTGCCAAAAATAGGAGTTTCTCCAAAATCCCTATTTTTGCCAAAAAGGTAAGGCTATAGCCTTTGCTTTTTGCCAAAAATAGGAGATTCTCCAAAATCTCTATTTTTGCCAAAAAGGTAAGGCTATAGCCTTTGCTTTTTGCCAAAAATAGGAGATTCTCCAAAATCCCTATTTTTGCCAATTAGGTAAGGCTATAGCCTTTGCTTTTTGCCAAAAATAGGAGATTCTCCAAAATCCCTATTTTTGCCAAAAAGGTAAGGCTATAGCCTTTGCTTTTTGCCAAAAATAGGACATTCTCCAAAATCCCTATTTTTGCCAAAAAGGTAAGGCTATAGCCTTTGCTTTTTGCCAAAAATAGGAGATTCTCCAAAATCCCTATTTTTGCCAAAAAGGTAAGGCTATAGCCTTCGCTTTTTGCCAAAAATAGGAGATTCTCCAAAATCCCTATTTTTGCTAAAAAGGTAAGGCTATAGCCTTTGCTTTTTGCAAAAAATAGGAGATTCTTCAAAATCCCTATTTTTGCCAAAAAGGTAAGGCTATAGCCTTTGCTTTTTGCCAAAAATAGGAGATTCTTCAAAATCCCTATTTTTGCCAAAAAGGTAAGGCTATAGCCTTTGCTTTTTGCCAAAAATAGGAGATTCTCCAAAATCCCTATTTTTGCCAAAAAGGTAAGGCTATAGCCTTTGCTTTTTGCCAAAAATAGGAGATTCTCCAAAATCCCTATTTTTGCCAAAAAGGTAAGGCTATAGCCTTTGCTTTTTGCCAAAAATAGGAGTTTCTCCAAAATCCCTATTTTTGCCAAAAAGGTAAGGCTATAGCCTTTGCTTTTTGCCAAAAATAGGAGATTCTCCAAAATCCCTATTTTTGCCAAAAAGGTAAGGCTATAGCCTTTGCTTTTTGCCAAAAATAGGAGATTCTCGAAAATTCCTATTTTTGCCAAAAAGGTAAGGCTATAGCCCTTGCTTTTTGCCAAAAATAGGAGATTCTCCAAAATCTCTATTTTTGCCAAAAAGGTAAGGCTATAGCCTTTGCTTTTTGCCAAAAATAGGAGATTCTCCAAAATCCCTATTTTTGCCAAAAAGGTAAGGCTATAGCCTTTGCTTTTTGCCAAAAATAGGAGATTCTCCAAAATCCTTATTTTTGCCAAAAAGGTAAGGCTATAGCCTTTGCTTTTTGCCAAAAATAGGAGATTCTCCAAATCCCTATTTTTGCCAAAAAGGTAAGGCTATAGCCTTTGCTTTTTGCCAAGAATAGGAGATTCTCGAAAATCCCTATTTTTGCCAAAAAGGTAAGGCTATAGCCTTTGCTTTTTGCCAAAAATAGGAGATTTTCCAATATCCCTATTTTTGCCAAAAAGGTAAGGCTATAGCCCTTGCTTTTTGCCAAAAATAGGAGATTCTCCAAAATCTCTATTTTTGCCAAAAAGGTAAGGCTATAGCCTTTGCTTTTTGCCAAGAATAGGAGATTCTCGAAAATCCCTATTTTTGCCAAAAAGGTAAGGCTATAGCCTTTACTTTTTGCCAAAAATAGGAGATTCTCGAAAATCCCTATTTTTGCCAAAAAGGTAAGGCTATAGCCCTTGCTTTTTGCCAAAAATAGGAGATTCTCCAAAATCTCTATTTTTGCCAAAAAGGTAAGGCTATAGCCTTTGCTTTTTGCCAAAAATAGGAGATTCTCCAAAATCCCTATTTTTGCCAAAAAGGTAAGGCTATAGCCTTTGCTTTTTGCCAAAAATAGGAGATTCTCCAAAATCCCTATTTTTGCCAAAAAGGTAAGGCTATAGCCTTAGCTTTTTGCAAAAAATAGGAGATTCTTCAAAATCCCTATTTTTGCCAAAAAGGTAAGGCTATAGCCTTTGCTTTTTGCCAAAAATAGGAGATTCTTCAAAATCCCTATTTTTGCCAAAAAGGTAAGGCTATAGCCTTTGCTTTTTGCCAAAAATAGGAGATTCTCCAAAATCCCTATTTTTGCCAAAAAGGTAAGGCTATAGCCTTTGCTTTTTGCCAAAAATAGGAGATTCTCCAAAATCCCTATTTTTGCCAAAAAGGTAAGGCTATAGCCTTTGCTTTTTGCTAAAAATAGGAGTTTCTCCAAAATCCCTATTTTTGCCAAAAAGGTAAGGCTATAGCGTTTGCTTTTTGCCAAAAATAAGAGATTCTCCAAAATCCTTATTTTTGCCAAAAAGGTAAGGCTATAGCCTTTGCTTTTTGCCAAAAATAGGAGATTCTCCAAATCCCTATTTTTGCCAAAAAGGTAAGGCTATAGCCTTTGCTTTTTGCCAAGAATAGGAGATTCTCGAAAATCCCTATTTTTGCCAAAAAGGTAAGGCTATAGCCTTTACTTTTTGCCAAAAATAGGAGATTCTCGAAAATCCCTATTTTTGCCAAAAAGGTAAGGCTATAGCCCTTGCTTTTTGCCAAAAATAGGAGATTCTCCAAAATCTCTATTTTTGCCAAAAAGGTAAGGCTATAGCCTTTGCTTTTTGCCAAAAATAGGAGATTCTCCAAAATCCCTATTTTTGCCAAAAAGGTAAGGCTATAGCCTTTGCTTTTTGCCAAAAATAGGAGATTCTCCAAAATCCCTATTTTTGCCAAAAAGGTAAGGCTATAGCCTTTGCTTTTTGCCAAAAATAGGAGATTCTCCAAATCCCTATTTTTGCCAAAAAGGTAAGGCTATAGCCTTTGCTTTTTGCCAAAAATAGGGATTCTCCAAAATCCCTATTTTTGCCAAAAAGGTAAGGCTATAGCCTTTGCTTTTTGCCAAGAATAGGAGATTCTCGAAAATCCCTATTTTTGCCAAAAAGGTAAGGCTATAGCCTTTGCTTTTTGCCAAAAATAGGAGATTTTCCAATATCCCTATTTTTGCCAAAAAGGTAAGGCTATAGCCCTTGCTTTTTGCCAAAAATAGGAGATTCTCCAAAATCTCTATTTTTGCCAAAAAGGTAAGGCTATAGCCTTTGCTTTTTGCCAAAAATAGGAGATTCTCCAAAATCCCTATTTTTGCCAAATAGGTAAGGCTATAGCCTTTGCTTTTTGCCAAAAATAGGAGATTCTCCAAAATCCCTATTTTTGCCAAAAAGGTAAGGCTATAGCCTTTGCTTTTTGCCAAAAATAGGAGATTCTCCAAAATCCCTATTTTTGCCAAAAAGGTAAGGCTATAGCCTTTGCTTTTTGCCAAAAATAGGAGATTCTCCAAAATCCCTATTTTTGCCAATTAGGTAAGGCTATAGCCTTTGCTTTTTGCCAAAAATAGGAGATTCTCCAAAATCCCTATTTTTGCCAAAAAGGTAAGGCTATAGCCTTTGCTTTTTGCCAAAAATAGGAGATTCTCCAAAATCCCTATTTTTGCCAAAAAGGTAAGGCTATAGCCTTTGCTTTTTGCCAAAAATAGGAGATTCTCCAAAATCCCTATTTTTGCCAAAAAGGTAAGGCTATAGCCTTTGCTTTTTGCCAAAAATAGGAGATTCTCCAAAATCCCTATTTTTGCCAAAAAGGTAAGGCTATAGCCTTTGCTTTTTGCCAAAAATAGGAGATTCTTCAAAATCCCTATTTTTGCCAAAAAGGTAAGGCTATAGCCTTTGCTTTTTGCCAAAAATAGGAGATTCTTCAAAATCCCTATTTTTGCCAAAAAGGTAAGGCTATAGCCTTTGCTTTTTGCCAAAAATAGGAGATTCTCCAAAATCCCTATTTTTGCCAAAAAGGTAAGGCTATAGCCTTTGCTTTTTTAGGAGATTCTCCAAAATCCCTATTTTTGCCAAAAAGGTAAGGCTATAGCCTTTGCTTTTTGCCAAATATAGGAGATTCTCCAAAATCCCTAGTTTTGCCAAAAAGGTAAGGCTATAGCCTTTGCTTTTTGCCAAAAATAGGAGATTCTCCAAAATCCCTATTTTTGCCAAAAAGGTAAGGCTATAGCCTTTGCTTTTTGCCAAAAATAGCAGATTCTCCAAAATCCCTATTTTTGCCAAATAGGTAAGGCTATAGCCTTTGCTTTTTGCCAAAAATAGGAGTTTCTCCAAAATCCCTATTTTTGCCACAAAGGTAAGGCTATAGCCTTTGCTTTTTGCCAAGAATAGGAGATTCTCCAAAATCCCTTTTTTTGCCAAAAAGGTAAGGCTATAGCCTTTGCTTTTTGCCAAAAATAGGAGATTCTCGAAAATCCCTGTTTTTGCCAAATAGGTAAGGCTATAGCCTTTGCTTTTTGCCAAAAATAGGAGTTTCTCCAAAATCCCTATTTTTGCAAAAAAGGTAAGGCTATAGCCTTTGCTTTTTGCCAAAAATAGGAGATTCTCGAAAATTCCTATTTTTGCCAAAAAGGTAAGGCTATAGCCCTTGCTTTTTGCCAAAAATAGGAGATTCTCCAAAATCTCTATTTTTGCCAAAAAGGTAAGGCTATAGCCTTTGCTTTTTGCCAAAAATAGGAGATTCTCCAAAATCCCTATTTTTGCCAAAAAGGTAAGGCTATAGCCTTTGCTTTTTGCCAAAAATAGGAGATTCTCCAAAATCCCTATTTTTGCCAAAAAGGTAAGGCTATAGCCTTTGCTTTTTGCCAAAAATAGGAGATTCTTCAAAATCCCTATTTTTGCCAAAAAGGTAAGGCTATAGCCTTTGCTTTTTGCCAAAAATAGGAGATTCTTCAAAATCCCTATTTTTGCCAAAAAGGTAAGGCTATAGCCTTTGCTTTTTGCCAAAAATAGGAGATTCTCCAAAATCCCTATTTTTGCCAAAAAGGTAAGGCTATAGCCTTTGCTTTTTGCCAAAAATAGGAGATTCTCCAAAATCCCTATTTTTGCCAAAAAGGTAAGGCTATAGCCTTTGCTTTTTGCCAAAAATAGGAGATTCTCCAAAATCCCTAGTTTTGCCAAAAAGGTAAGGCTATAGCCTTTGCTTTTTGCCAAAAATAGGAGATTCTCCAAAATCCCTATTTTTGCCAAAAAGGTAAGGCTATAGCCTTTGCTTTTTGCCAAAAATAGCAGATTCTCCAAAATCCCTATTTTTGCCAAATAGGTAAGGCTATAGCCTTTGCTTTTTGCCAAAAATAGGAGTTTCTCCAAAATCCCTATTTTTGCCACAAAGGTAAGGCTATAGCCTTTGCTTTTTGCCAAGAATAGGAGATTCTCCAAAATCCCTATTTTTGCCAAAAAGGTAAGGCTATAGCCTTTGCTTTTTGCCAAAAATAGGAGATTCTCGAAAATCCCTGTTTTTGCCAAATAGGTAAGGCTATAGCCTTTGCTTTTTGCCAAAAATAGGAGTTTCTCCAAAATCCCTATTTTTGCAAAAAAGGTAAGGCTATAGCCTTTGCTTTTTGCCAAAAATAGGAGATTCTCGAAAATTCCTATTTTTGCCAAAAAGGTAAGGCTATAGCCCTTGCTTTTTGCCAAAAATAGGAGATTCTCCAAAATCTCTATTTTTGCCAAAAAGGTAAGGCTATAGCCTTTGCTTTTTGCCAAAAATAGGAGATTCTCCAAAATCCCTATTTTTGCCAAAAAGGTAAGGCTATAGCCTTTGCTTTTTGCCAAAAATAGGAGATTCTCCAAAATCCCTATTTTTGCCAAAAAGGTAAGGCTATAGCCTTTGCTTTTTGCCAAAAATAGGAGATTCTCCAAATCCCTATTTTTGCCAAAAAGGTAAGGCTATAGCCTTTGCTTTTTGCCAAGAATAGGAGATTCTCGAAAATCCCTATTTTTGCCAAAAAGGTAAGGCTATAGCCTTTGCTTTTTGCCAAAAATAGGAGATTTTCCAATATCCCTATTTTTGCCAAAAGGGTAAGGCTATAGCCCTTGCTTTTTGCCAAAAATAGGAGATTCTCCAAAATCTCTATTTTTGCCAAAAAGGTAAGGCTATAGCCTTTGCTTTTTGCCAAAAATAGGAGATTCTCCAAAATCCCTATTTTTGCCAAATAGGTAAGGCTATAGCCTTTGCTTTTTGCCAAAAATAGGAGATTCTCCAAAATCCCTATTTTTGCCAAAAAGGTAAGGCTATAGCCTTTGCTTTTTGCCAAAAATAGGAGATTCTCCAAAATCCCTATTTTTGCCAAAAAGGTAAGGCTATAGCCTTTGCTTTTTGCCAAAAATAGGAGATTCTCCAAAATCCCTATTTTTGCCAATTAGGTAAGGCTATAGCCTTTGCTTTTTGCCAAAAATAGGAGATTCTCCAAAATCCCTATTTTTGCCAAAAAGGTAAGGCTATAGCCTTTGCTTTTTGCCAAAAATAGGAGATTCTCCAAAATCCCTATTTTTGCCAAAAAGGTAAGGCTATAGCCTTTGCTTTTTGCCAAAAATAGGAGTTTCTCAAAAATCCCTATTTTTGCCACAAAGGTAAGGCTATAGCCTTTGCTTTTTGCCAAGAATAGGAGATTCTCCAAAATCCCTATTTTTGCCAAAAAGGTAAGGCTATAGCCTTTGCTTTTTGCCAAAAATAGCAGATTCTCCAAAATCCCTATTTTTGCCAAATAGGTAAGGCTATAGCCTTTGCTTTTTGCCAAAAATAGGAGTTTCTCCAAAATCCCTATTTTTGCCACAAAGGTAAGGCTATAGCCTTTGCTTTTTGCCAAGAATAGGAGATTATCGAAAATCCCTATTTTTGCCAGAAAGGTAAGGCTATAGCCTTTGCTTTTTACAAAAAATAGGAGATTCTCGAAAATCCCTGTTTTTGCCAAAAAGGTAAGGCTATAGCCTTTGCTTTTTGCCAAAAATAGGAGATTCTCCAAAATCCCTATTGTTGCCAAAAAGGTAAGGCTATAGCGTTTGCTTTTTGCCAAAAATAGGAGATTCTCGAAAATCCCTATTTTTGCCAAAAAAGGTAAGGCTATAGCCTTTGCTTTTTGCCAAAAATAGGAGATTCTCGAAAATCCCTATTTTTGCCAAAAAAGGTAAGGCTATAGCCTTTGCTTTTTGCCAAAAATAGGAGATTCTTCAAAATCCCTATTTTTGCCAAAAAGGTAAAACTATAGCCTTTGCTTTTTGCCAAAAATAGGAGTTTCTCCAAAATCCCTATTTTTGCCAAAAAGGTAAGGCTATAGCCTTTGCATTTTGCCAAAAATAGGAGATTCTCCAAAATCCCTATTTTTGCCAAAAAGGTAAGGCTATAGCCTTTGCTTTTTGCCAAAAATAGGAGATTCTCGAAAATCCCTATTTTTGCCAAAAAGGTAAGGCTATAGCCTTTGCATTTTGCCAAAAATAGGAGATTCTCCAAAATCCCTATTTTTGCCAAAAAGGTAAGGCTATAGCCTTTGCTTTTTGCCAAAAATAGGAGATGCTCCAAAATCCCTATTTTTGCCAAATAGGTAAGGCTATAGCCTTTGCTTTTTGCCAAAAATAGGAGATTCTCCAAAATCCCTATTTTTGCCAAAAAGGTAAGGCTATAGCCTTTGCTTTTTGCCAAAAATAGGAGATTCTCCAAAATCCCTATTTTAGCCAAAAAGGTAAGGCTATAGCCTTTGTTTTTTGCCAAAAATAGGAGATTCTCCAAAATCCCTATTTTTGCCAAAAAGGTAAGGCTATAGCCTTTGCTTTTTGCCAAAAATAGGAGATTCTCCAAAATCCCTATTTTTGCCAAATAGGTAAGGCTATAGCCTTTGCTTTTTGCCAAAAATAGGAGATTCTCCAAAATCCCTATTTTTGCCAAAAAGGTAAGGCTATAGCCTTTGCTTTTTGCCAAAAATAGGAGATTCTCCAAAATCCCTATTTTTGCCAAAAAGGTAAGGCTATAGCCTTTGCTTTTTGCCAAAAATAGGAGATTCTCCAAAATCCCTATTTTTGCCAAAAAGGTAAGGCTATAGCCTTTGCTTTTTGCCAAAAATAGGAGATTCTCCAAAATCCCTATTTTTGCCAAAAAGGTAAGGCTATAGCCTTTGCTTTTTGCCAAAAATAGGAGATTCTCCAAAATCCCTATTTTTGCAAAAAAGGTAAGGCTATAGCCTTTGCTTTTTGCCAAAAATAGGAGATTCTCCAAAATCCCTATTTTTGCCAAATAGGTAAGGCTATAGCCTTTGCTTTTTGCCAAGAATAGGAGATTCTTCAAAATCCCTATTTTTGCCAAAAAGGTAAGGCTATAGCCTTTGCTTTTTGCCAAAAATAGGAGATTCTCTAAAATCTCTATTTTTGCCAAAAAGGTAAGGCTATAGCCTTTACTTTTTGCCAAAAATAGGAGATTCTCGAAAATCCCTATTTTTGCCAAAAAGGTAAGGCTATAGCCTTTGCTTTTTGCCAAAAATAGGGATTCTCCAAAATCCCTATTTTTGCCAAAAATGTAAGGCTATAGCCTTTGCTTTTTGCCAAGAATAGGAGATTCTCGAAAATCCCTATTTTTGCCAAAAAGGTAAGGCTATAGCCTTTGCTTTTTGCCAAAAATAGGAGATTTTCCAATATCCCTATTTTTGCCAAAAAGGTAAGGCTATAGCCCTTGCTTTTTGCCAAAAATAGGAGATTCTCCAAAATCTCTATTTTTGCCAAAAAGGTAAGGCTATAGCCTTTGCTTTTTGCCAAAAATAGGAGATTCTCCAAAATCCCTATTTTTGCCAAAAAGGTAAGGCTATAGCCTTTGCATTTTGCCAAAAATAGGAGATTCTCCAAAATCCCTATTTTTGCCAAAAAGGTAAGGCTATAGCCTTTGCTTTTTGCCAAAAATAGGAGATTCTCCAAAATCCCTATTTTTGCCAAAAAGGTAAGGCTATAGCCTTTGCTTTTTGCCAAAAATAGGAGATTCTCCAAAATCCCTATTTTTGCCAAAAAGGTAAGGCTATAGCCTTTGCTTTTTGCCAAAAATAGGAGATTCTTCAAAATCCCTATTTTTGCCAAAAAGGTAAGGCTATAGCCTTTGCTTTTTGCCAAAAATAGGAGATTCTTCAAAATCCCTATTTTTGCCAAAAAGGTAAGGCTATAGCCTTTGCTTTTTGCCAAAAATAGGAGATTCTCCAAAATCCCTATTTTTGCCAAAAAGGTAAGGCTATAGCCTTTGCTTTTTGCCAAAAATAGGAGATTCTCCAAAATCCCTATTTTTGCCAAAAAGGTAAGGCTATAGCCTTTGCTTTTTGCCAAAAATAGGAGATTCTCCAAAATCCCTAGTTTTGCCAAAAAGGTAAGGCTATAGCCTTTGCTTTTTGCCAAAAATAGGAGATTCTCCAAAATCCCTATTTTTGCCAAAAAGGTAAGGCTATAGCCTTTGCTTTTTGCCAAAAATAGGAGATTCTCCAAAATCCCTATTTTTGCCAAATAGGTAAGGCTATAGCCTTTGCTTTTTGCCAAAAATAGGAGTTTCTCCAAAATCCCTATTTTTGCCACAAAGGTAAGGCTATAGCCTTTGCTTTTTGCCAAGAATAGGAGATTCTCGAAAATCCCTATTTTTGCCAGAAAGGTAAGGCTATAGCCTTTGCTTTTTACAAAAAATAGGAGATTCTCGAAAATCCCTGTTTTTGCCAAAAAGGTAAGGCTATAGCCTTTGCTTTTTGCCAAAAATAGGAGATTCTCCAAAATCCCTATTTTTGCCAAATAGGTAAGGCTATAGCCTTTGCTTTTTGCCAAAAATAGGAGATTCTCCAAAATCCCTATTTTTGCCAAAAAGGTAAGGCTATAGCCTTTGCTTTTTGCCAAAAATAGGAGATTCTCCAAAATCCCTATTTTTGCCAAAAAGGTAAGGCTATAGCCTTTGCTTTTTGCCAAAAATAGGAGATTCTCCAAAATCCCTATTTTTGCCAAAAAGGTAAGGCTATAGCCTTTGCATTTTGCCAAAAATAGGAGATTCTCCAAAATCCCTATTTTTGCCAAAAAGGTAAGGCTATAGCCTTTGCTTTTTGCCAAAAATAGGAGATTCTTCAAAATCCCTATTTTTGCCAAAAAGGTAAGGCTATAGCCTTTGCTTTTTGCCAAAAATAGGAGATTCTCTAAAATCTCTATTTTTGCCAAAAAGGTAAGGCTATAGCCTTTACTTTTTGCCAAAAATAGGAGATTCTCGAAAATCCCTATTTTTGCCAAAAAGGTAAGGCTATAGCCTTTGCTTTTTGCCAAAAATAGGAGATTCTTCAAAATCCCTATTTTGCCAAAAAGGTAAGGCTATAGCCTTTGCTTTTTGCCAAAAATAGGAGATTCTCCAAAATCCCTATTTTTGCCAAAAAGGTGAGGCTATAGCCTTTGCTTTTTGCCAAAAATAGGAGATTCTCCAAAATCCCTATTTTTGCCAAATAGGTAAGGCTATAGCCTTTGCTTTTTGCCAAAAATAGGAGATTCTCTAAAATCCCTATTTTTGCCAAAAAGGTAAGGCTATAGCCTTTGCTTTTTGCCAAAAATAGGAGATTCTCCAAAATCCCTATTTTTGCCAAAAGGTAAGGCTATAGCCTTTGCTTTTTGCCAAAAATAGGAGATTCTCCAAAATCCCTATTTTTGCCAAATAGGTAAGGCTATAGCCTTTGCTTTTTGCCAAAAGTAGGAGTTTCTCCAAAATCCCTATTTTTGCCACAAAGGTAAGGCTATAGCCTTTGCTTTTTGCCAAGAATAGGAGATTCTCGAAAATCCCTATTTTTGCCAGAAAGGTAAGGCTATAGCCTTTGCTTTTTACAAAAAATAGGAGATTCTTGAAAATCCCTGTTTTTGCCAAAAAGGTAAGGCTATAGCCTTTGCTTTTTGCCAAAAATAGGAGATTCTCCAAAATCCCTATTGTTGCCAAAAAGGTAAGGCTATAGCGTTTGCTTTTTGCCAAAAATAGGAGATTCTCGAAAATCCCTATTTTTGCCAAAAAAGGTAAGGCTATAGCCTTTGCTTTTTGCCAATAATAGGAGATTCTCCAAAATCCCTATTTTTGCCAAAAAGGTAAGGCTATAGCCTTTGCTTTTTGCCAAAAATAGGAGATTCTCCAAAATCCCTATTTTTGCTAAAAAGTAAAGGCTATACCCTTTGGATTTCAGCAAAAATAAGGAATCTTTGAAAATCCTTATTATTGGCCAAAACGTAAGGCTATACCCTTTGGTTTTCAGCAAAAATAAGGTGTCTTTGAAAATCCTTATTATTGGCCAAAAAGTAAAGGCTATACCCTTTGGTTTTCAGCTAAAATAACGGATCTTTGAAAATCCTTATTATTGCCCAAAAGTAAAGTCTATACTCTTTGGTTTTCAGTAAAAATAAGGGGTGTTTGAAAATCCTTATTATTGGTCAAAAAGTAAGGCTATACCCTTTGCTTTTCAGCAAAAATAAGGGATCTTTGAAAATCTTTATTATTGGCCAAAAAGTAAGGCCATACCCTTTGATTTATAGCAAAAATGGGGAAATGTTGAAAATAACCAAATTTGACCAAATAGTTTTTAGCAAAAATAAGGGATCTTTGAAAAAAATCCTAAAAGCAATTCTATACCCTTTGATATTTGGCAAACAAGGATTTTCAAAAATGGATATTCCTTACCAAAAAGTAAGGTTATATTGGCTTACCTTTCTGAATCGTTGGTCTCTGTTCTTAATTTCACTTTTCACTTGAAAAAGAATGTAATAAATTAATAAATTGCACGTAAATAAACTAATATTTGTAATATCTTACAGGCAAAAAGTAAGGCGATACCCTTCGTTTTCTGGCAAAAATGTTCAGGAATCTTAATTATCGGCCAAAACATAAAGCTATACCCTTTGCTATTTGGCGACAATTTGGTGTTTTTGAAAATACTTATTTTCCCCCCAAAAGTAAGGCTATTATAAGGAAATTATAAGGGATATAAAAAATACCGATTTTTCATATCCCTTATAATTTCCAAAGAGCAATGGGTATAGGTCTTGCCCTTTTTCATAAAATTGACCCGTTTTTAGCATCCATAATTTTAAAGTAAACTGCCATACCCTTCGCTTTCTGGCAAAAAGAAAAGGGATTTTCAGCAATCCTAATTATCGGCCAAAACGTACAGCTATACCTTTTGCTTTTTTGCGACAATTTGGTGTTTTGAAAATACTTATTTTCCCCCAAAAATCAAGGCTATACCCACTGCTCTTTTGCAAAAACAAGGGATTTTCAAAAATCGGTATTCCTTGCCAAAAAGTAAGGTTATAGGCTTATACCCTTTTCAATAAAATTGGCCTGTTTTTAGCATCCATAATTTTGAGGTAAAAGCCATGCTCTTCGTTTACCTTTTTTACACCCCCCCCCCCCCCCCGTAACGACCCCGCTGAAACATTGCCCCGCCAAGAAAATTTGTTTCCCCGCTAAGTTTGAGTTTAAACACTTTCCCCACCGTGTTTCTGTTGGTTCCCCGCTGAAAATTTTGTTTCCCCGTCAAAAATTATACAAGTTTCATCATAGATAATAGCTGAAAATTTCCTTTCCCCGCCATGATATTTATAATCTCCGTTGAAAATGTTTAATTTCATAATTCCCCCGCTGTATTTTTGATGTCCGGCGGGGTTACTGGAGGGTGTTTTTTTGAATCGTGGGTCTCTGTCTTTAACTTCACTTTTTACCTGAAAAAGAATGTAATAGATTAAAACATTTCCCGTAAATTAACTGATATTTGCAATATTTCCATCTTACAGGCAAAGAGTAAGGCCATACCCTTCGCTTTCTGGCAAAAATAAAGGGATTTTTAGCCATCCCAATTATCGACCAAAAATTAAGGCTTTACCCTTTGCTTTTTGGAAAAAATTTGGGATCTTATTTGTTTGTGACCAAGGGATTTTCGAAAAACACTATTCTTTGCCACAAAGAATGGTTATAGTCTTGGCTTACCTTTTTTAATAAATTTGGCCTGTTTTAATAGAATCCATATTTTGGAGATAAAGATCAAAGCTTTTTGCTTACATTTTTTTAATCATGGGTGTCTGTGCTTAACTTCACTTTTCACTTGAAAAGGAATGTATTAGATTTGAAACTGATCTTTGTAATATCCTCATCTTACATGCAAAATGCAAAGCAACATCCTGTGCTCTTTCTGCAAAACAAGGGATTTTAGAAAATCCTTATTTTTTGCCAAAAACCAAGCCTATTGTATACCCTTTGCTTTCCAAAAGTAGGCTTACAGGACCCCTTTGCTTTATAGCAAATAAAGGAATTTTGAAAAAGGCTATTATTTGTCACAAAGAAAGGTTATACGCTTACCTCATTTAATAAAATTGCTATATTTTTAGAATCCATAAAATTTGGAGGTAAAAATCAATGCTTTTGGCTTACCTTTTCTGATTCGTAGGTCTCTGTGCTATTTTCACTTTTCATCTGAAAGGAAGGTTGCTTTTTCGCAAAAATAATCAATTTTTAGAAATCCCAATATTCGGCCGAAAATTAATTCTATATAATAGAAAATATTCGAAAATCCCTATTTTTGGCCAAAATCCCTTTGCTTTTGTACTGTGCGCAATGATCAACATCCTTAGCGTTTTGTATTTCGCGCGCATTTTGTTTCAAATTGAGGCTGAATTGGGATCGAGAATATTTGGCCTACGGCCTCAAGCCATGTTGTGAACGAACTTGCAAAATTTGGGCCTAACCATATTTTCGACTCTCGACGACGAATCCAGAAAAAGTTTCACACAATCATTCAAAGTAGATCTTGAACACTGGTGAATTACGGTGGATCTAAGATGATTAGATTTACAAAGAAAGGCTGTTTGATACTGCTGATTTCCCAAAGGCCAATGTGAGAAGGTGGAAAGTTTTGGCGGGAAAAAGAGCCGATGGGCCTAAGACCTTTGATCAGTAATTAGGACGTTGTTTATGACTCGTCAATCGTTGTTTTAGGACACCCTGGCAGTGAACTGTTACCCAACAAGATGCTGGAGAAACTTGAAATCTCGAAGAGATCTATTGCAACTGGTTCATAATGCAAGCATATCAGAAATGTAGCCTTGAAGCTGAACCTGATTAAATTTCCTGATGTCACTGATGAATAATTCTTTAGAATCGAGGTCATCAAACTCAGATAGACCCAACTAATGAAAGTTTTAGGATGGCTGAAGAACTACTGAATGCAATAATAGATGGATCATTGAACTATGAAGTAATCATTCAGGCTATCAAAGCAGGCAAGCTACCAGAACTTGATGTTAACATTTCTTCAAATAAAACGCATGATGAAATAGATGTGATCACAGACTTTGTGCCTCATTTTATCAATTTCGTCAAAAGCAAATTGTCTAGCTGCTTGACCCCACATCAGTTGGCGTCATGTTCACCAAAAAGGCCCCCACCATTCAAAAGAGGCAAACATAGAAGTGAAACAAAACCAGCTAAAAGGGGAAGTTTGTTTGTGAAGAATGGTAATTCTGATGCAACTCCAAAATCACACAATGTCAGCAAAGATCATTCAAAATCAGTTGACAGCTACCTTTCAGGCAGATCAAAGCAAGTTGCTGGAAAACATGCAAAACAGCAAAATACCCAATCAAGAAAACCAAGGCGCATAGCTTTGAATCCTAACAATGAATCAGAGTTTTTGAAATCTCCCTTTGATGAAGCTTCCGTAGAAAACAAGATCAACGGAGGAGAGCAAATGAAATCAGCTCAGCAGGGTAAAAAGCAAGAAAAGAGACGTATCACACCAACGCTCTTAACTCCAACCACAGAGCCATTGCAAGAAAATGAGAAAGCCAAGCATCTTTTTGAAACATCATCAGTTTTTGAAACTCCCGAATCAAGTGTGGATTCAGACGGATCTCCTTCTTATGCAACTCCTTTTGACAAGAAAATGAAGAAACTAGAGAGGACAATGAGAGGAAAGAGAAGAACTGACAGTGCCAAAATGCCCCTTTCTGCTTTTCTTTCAAGTGATGATAAGTTTGAAGATGGAACAGAGGCTCAGACATCAATTATAGGCACACCAGTCAAACCATTAACACCAAATGTCAACAAAAGCTGCACACAGAGACTTACAAGTTCCCCTATCAGTGTTGGTGAAATTAAGAAAGCTAAGCCAGCACTGAGCAAGATATTACTAAGCTGTGATGCACCACAAAGAGAACACGAGCTTCATTTCACTGAAGATTCCTTGCAAGACAAGCATAGGCTGAATGCTTTTGCAGAGATTTACAAGTGCATCTTGCTTGAGAATCTTGCAAGCAATATCACAGTGGAACTTTATTTCTTGTTCAGTGTTCTAAATTGTAAACTTGAGAAAGAAAGTCAAGATTTATGTGATGAAGTCATATTTGAATCCAAAGAGAGTTGCATCTATTTCTCAGCCAAAGTTTTGAGTGGTGCAAAATCATTGTTAGCAATTCTTGATAAGAGAGCTTTGAGGATGATCTCTGAGAACAAACGACTGCTTGTTCTGGCACCAGAACTTATTGTCATCATACAAGAAAAGTTGTCGGAGGAACTGAACACATCAAGTGCTTCAAGCATGAAATCATTCAATTTCTCAACTTCTCTTGGTGTCCCATTTCAAATGGAGAACAATCGCAAAGCGTTTTTGTCTGATCGTTATTTTTACTCATTCTCAAAGATGAGAGACAAGTTTTACAGGCTTGTGAGAATTTGGGAAGAAAATCATTTGGACAATGATTGGAACATTGAAATGGAACTTGGTGAACAGTTCCAAAGTTTCTTTCATGATTATGAAGAGTTTCCAACGTATCATCAGTTCAGCCAGCTCTTTGTTGCACAACTGATAGAAATGAGCTCACAAGATTTCTCAGGGATGTTCAGCAGAGATGAGGGCACTTCAACCAGCTTGCTGTCTTACCTAAAGAATACCAATCCTGCCAAGTTTCAGCTCCTCCAAGAGAGATTTGTCATGCCTCTGATTTCAGAGGGTCCTTGCCCAAAGCCTAGCTTCACAGATGTTGAGAAATTCTTCAAAGTTTTCATTGACAGATCTAGCAACTACGGTTTTATCACACACCTGAAGAACACTTTGATTGTACGTTTGCTTGAGATCAATATGGGCAATGTTTCTTGGAACATTCACTTGGATGAAAGTGCAGATGAAAATGATAATTTTTCTGCTGCTAGAAATGATATCTCAATTCGTTTGTCAGAAGCAAGAATTTTAGCTAAGCTCTTAGGCTACATTGTGTTCTTGCCCTATGTTGCAGACAGCTTGTCAAGGAAAGCCCCTGATGACTGCAGTGGAAAAGCATTGGTCATTCAGCCTTTTGAACCAAACAACATTCTCACTGAAGCAGTAAAGAATCACCATTTGATTGTCACTGTACCTTGGCTTGTGATCTATTTGAGCATGATGGACAGAATTTCATTGAAATCACAAATAAACAGAGAAGTGTTTCAGAACCTTGCTGCTATTTATCGCTCACAAAACCTCAGGTTGCAGCAAAGAGATTTGAGCTATGACAAGTTGTTTATATTGATACAGCTTGGGTGGCTCTTTGAGCAGCCTGTTATTGTTGAAGGGCTGCCATTTTACAAGATGTTAGCTAGCAACGATCTTCCGAAAGTTTTGCCACTAGAAAATGGCAAACGATTAGACATGCAGCCAATAATCACAAAGGCAATGATGATTCGCTTTTGTCCATACCTAACGGAGTTCAGAATGGTGCTTACAAATGTAGGGGTGAGTTCAGTGAGGAAGATAACACCTCTAACACACAAAGAGAAGATTCCAATTGCTGACACGAACGACCAGTTGAAAGAGAAGATGATTGAAGACTTCTTCAAATACAAGCCCAAATATTTCAAAGAATCCACTGATTTCGTGACAGAGAGATTCTGCAGCAATTTGAAACATGAAGCTAACACCGACAAAGTACCAAAATTCATAAAGAATGCGATTACATCATTAGAGGGTAATGTCGAGTTCAACGATGGGGAGAAGTTGGAACTTGACAGTATGAAACAAAAGAATAATGCCATATTCATGAAGCAAACATCCATAGCTAAAGCTGAGCTTACTACTGAAATGAAATCTACTTGTGATGAATATTGCAACAAAAATGCATCTGATGTTGTCTCAAAATTGCTGCCTGCTGACGTGGATAAAAGGGTTACTGAAACTGCGGCAAATATTGTCTCATATGATGTAAAAAAGAAACTGAATGAATGGGTTAAACAGAAATTGCTGGATTTCTTTGAAAATGAACTGAAAGCTGCATACAATAGACTATTGATGAGTATTCTTAAGAAAAACAACAAATCATTTGCGGCGGAACTTTAAATATATGGTATGTTTGTTTTGTTTGACTTGGTACATGTATCGCAATACCATGTGCCAATGTTTATGTTGTCTGAGGACATTGTATATATTGACCTTGTTGGGGAGACGAGATAGGCTTTGTCCAAGGAAATTTATGTGTCCCCCCCCAGGCAGTGGGTAAAAGTTCATGCGCCCATCAGAGTCCAGCCCAAAACGCTCTGCACATGAGCTTAAACCCATTGCATGGGGGGACACATACGTTTCCTTGGACAAACCATATCTTGGCTCCCCAACAAGACCCCAGAGAAAATAGAGGCATCTGCTATATGACTCCAAATTGCCTGATAGGAATGAATCAAATTAAAATGTTTAAAACCAAACACTGATCTGCAATAATATTATTTCTATAAAGACAAAACAAACTTTAGATGAATGATCTCCCTGGAAAACAAAGTAATTTCTGTGGAAATTGCATCAAATTTCTAGGGAGTTATTCGATTTCAATATGCTGCTATTTCTGATATCACAAATTGGCTGAAATGAAGTCTCTTCTCTTTGCCAGGAAATGATAACTGTATGCTTCTTTTCACCAATTAATTTACAATACAGGCCTTATGTTTCAATTTAATGTATTTAATGTTTAATGTATCTACCCCGTCTGTATTCCTGAACATTAGATACCATACTACAGGGTGTCCCAAAAATTGTTCGACGTTTGATTAAATATTAAAAAATTGTGAAATAATGAACGGGCTTCATGATAAGATAGCCATAGGGATTATATTTTGAACTAATTTTACACCATAAGCTAGCAAATCGGATAAATATTCACGGAGTTACGAGCTTTTTGAAGTTAAAGTTTGTGCGAAAGCTGAAACCAGACGCCCCTAAATTGCATATTTTGTGAAAGTAGAATCTCGTTTATTCAAAGCAAATCAAATAGAATTTGAAAAGCATTTTCGATAAACTAGCTTTTTCTAACATTGAATCAAGGTTATGGATGCTTGGAGCAATCCTGTTGAGCACAGTTTTAAATGGCCCCGTCTCTCGTCAATATAGACCTTTAGCTATTCTACAAAAGAGCCTGGATCGAGCGTTATTTTTATACGCGAGGCTCGATAAAGTGGTGTTAAGAGCTTCTATCACTATTGTGCAAATTCGAAAATTCTACAAAGTGCATTTTGTAGAATTTTCGAATATGCACAATATTGATAGAAGCTCTAACGCCACTCTATCGAACCTCGTGTATGAAAATAACGCTCGATCCAGGCTCTTTTGTAGAATAGCTAAAAGGTCTATTAAGTTTTCATTCTATTTTTTTGAATGAAAAAAAATTCAAAGTAAATTTTGGCAACGGTTACAACAATTAAATTACTTTTGAAGTCCTATTTGGTTTGCTCTGATATAAAGGTAAAACATTGGACGGTCTTCTTTAACCTCGATTTTGGGACGTCTTTTTGAAAAAAAAGCCAGTTAGGGCCGTCTGGTTTCAGCTTTCGCAAAAACGTGAACTTCAAAAGGTAACTCCGTGAATTCTTAGCGGATTCGCAAGATCTGGCGTCAACAATTGATTCAAAATCTTAGGAACACTGCTATCTAACCAGGAGCCTGTACATTTTTATCATTACTTTTTAATATTTAATCGAACGTCGAATAACTTATCTGGGCACCCTGTGCATGAATTTGCTTATAATGATCAGGGCCGGGTTGTTCAAACCACGATTAGGGCTAATCTTGGATTAAAGGCATGATTCTGTAGTCGTTTGCATAGTCCTAATCCGGTATTAGCCTAATACCAGTTTTGAACAACCGGGCCCAGGACAAGATCAATGCTTGTTCTTAAAAGAAAACACATGGATTTTGAAATGAACTGTTCTTGCAAACGACATGGAAATTTTACATCATTTTATATTGATCTTTAAGCAATTTTAATCTTGCATGATTGATAAATAAATACTTTTATGTTTCAAACTTCAACTTGAGCTGATAAAAGAGATACTGCTACGTGCATACTCATTTATAAAAAGTGTTTCCCCGTACTGCGTGGACTCAAAAGAGTATTTTCCCTGTTACGTTTTGCACTGGCCAAGTCCTGTCATATAAAACTTGCATTTTATCTGTGCACTGAACAAGTTCATAGGATGATTTTTATAGGTACAAGTACCCAATCCTATGAAATACCTTTTATGAATCATGGGCCTTCCGTCTGCCTGCTGGAACTACCGGGTGTCCCAAAATGATGTATTATTGTTTGATTGCTTACATGTCTATAACCAATGAACCGATTTTCAAACGGTTTGTTTTATTTGATTGCCTAAGGGCTAAATTGTATTGTAAGATGTTGGTTGTGGTTTTACCAGTTTTGGAAAATTTGTTCATCGGTTATGGACATATAGTCAATCAAACGATAATACATCATTTTGGGACATCATTTTGGGACATCATTTTGGGACATCATTTTGGGACATCATTTTGGGACATCATTTTGGGACACCCGGTAGCTCTATATTTATATTAATTAATCCTTTTTTAAGTTTGGAAATTTGTATGTGACATTTTATCATAGTTTTTTTATGCTGAGTTGGAATTGTCAACAGTACAAAGTTTCTAAAAAATATTTGCTTCTTTTCTCTCTGAAAAGTCTCGTTTCTGCAGAACGATCTCCGCAGTTTTTTCTTAATTAACCTTGAATTTAACGAACTTCTACATTCTTTGAAAGTGGAAAGGCTAACTCAGATAACAAGGACAGATATTGTAACACAATAGCATCAGTTGCTTTTGTTGACACCTTAATTCAAAGTGATTAGCGAATGCAGACAAGGGCAATTCTCTCGACCAGTAATTCAAAACAAGCAAAGCCTCCAAAATTTAGCGCATTCGTTGTGCATTCCAGAAATGGGTTTTAAGAGCAAACATGAGCATATATCGAAAGAAGAAGGATAGATCTAAACATCTACTTCGGGCATTTATTTTTTTGGTATAGAAGCCAATTGGGAGGCGATTAATTTCTCATATTGTTTGGGCGAAATCAAAACACTTACTGCTCAGCCTCTGAACCAAACTAATTAAATGCCCGAGGTAGATGTTTAGATACGTGCACATGAATCTGTGGAAGGCCTGTTTTAGGAATCTTGCCAAACACCATTTTACTAAAATCACTCGTAAATATGGAACTTCATGAGCTAGATCGCACATGGTTTCCCGAAAGCAAATGTTATGAATACAAACCAAGTATCAGCATGTACCTGAAAGGCATAGCTATCTTTTGGGATGTTGCTTGGTCAGTTTATGTTATTCCTACCATTTCTCGGACTATTCCCTCGTTTTCCAGTTCATGTTTTAGAAGATATGAAAAAAGCTGAATTCCAAATTTGCTGTGGAGCATGAAATTTGAATTTGAAGTACAGACGTCAATTGTTTAGCAAACAACCAATTTCCCCAGATGACTTCGAATCCATTACTACGTTGAGGTCTCACAACATGCTGACTGGAAAATGACGGCCAATATTTCACTCAAAGTGAGGAATCCGAAAGTAAAAATTTTCTTTGAATCTGGTTTCTTGGATGGTATTAACTGCCTAAAATGATCACGCAGCATCTCAAAAGATAGCTAAGCCTTTCAACTAAACAGTGATACAAAGACTTTGTCAATAACTCTTGATTTCTTCTCGAGAGCTACTTATGATCTAGCCCCGGGGGGGGGGGGGGGGTTGTGAATTTTTCGTTTTGGGTCACCCGGTAACTTACTTCTTATATGCAATGAATCAAAAAAATGGGTCAAAAATTTCCTGACAATGCAAATGGGCTTACGAATGCAATCATGTTGACTGCAATGAATCAAAAAAATGAATTTGCAAACTGCATAATGAAATTTGGCAGTCTGACTCTAATCAAGGGCGCCTACCTTGCAGGAAGTGTGTTTATTCCCAGAACTGTACCCGTGACCTAGTTCACAGAGTAATTGGTGTCCTGTGACCCAGTCCTGTTAATCTGTGTATATCATTACAAGGATTTTCAAATTCTAACGTCTCTTTGTGTTGACCAATCAAAAATCACGCTGTCTGATTCCCTGTGACGAACTCTCGTTGATCATGTATTACACGTTGAACAGTTGATCTCGTATTACATCAACACCGGAATTTGAAACCACAAAGTTATTCATACATCATCTTCTGACTCTGTGTACTGCTGGGTCACGGTACGGTTCTAGGACATTCTCTGTATTCTGTACTGGGTCACAGGACACCAATTACTCTACAATACTGAGAATAAACACACTTCCTACAAGGTAGGTGCCCTTGCTCTAATGGTATAATTTTCATTTGAAAAACATCGCAAATGATTAAAGCTATCTCATCTCATGAACCAAAATTCAGTCCAATCTTAATCGCTCTAATCACTTGAAATTAAAGTGAGATCACAGAATTAGCAGACATGTCTATTAAATAGCATGTTCTAACGAGGCGAATCACGTTATGAATAAAACATGCTTGGCTGACGTAAAAGTACAAACATTATCCCCAACTGTTTCGGGCTGCAAAAAGAAGTTTTGAAAATCCCAAGCTTAATTTTCAAACGATCCCAGTGAAATGCGATTTAATTTTCCAGCAATGTTACAAACTGGATTATTTTGGTTTATAAAAATGGACAAATATGGGTAGAGGGTGTGAGATATATCACTTTAGAATATACAAACAAACGATTGGGATGGTAACCACAAACCAGCAAAAATTGAAAGGTGGTGATTAGGTAGCAACGGTTTGGAATATTTTGGAACTGAAAGGCTTTTCTCGGACTGGTGGCTTCACGTACAGTTTGGAGAATTGATTTGTATGGGAAGTTTCTTCATAAGAATAGACGAGCAAAGACATTTAGCACATTGACTTGGCAACGACTTAACAGGTGTGGAAGAAATGCGTTGTCAGGAAATCTGCTAGCAGCTGGAAGGTAAAATTCTGGATTGTTGCAACAGATGACAGTTAAATTGTGCTTCACCATAATAATGGCCTTTCTGTTCAAAAGAAAATGAGCTAGGCTTGTTGTATATTTCCTTTTGAAATTTCAACAAGTGACCGAAACTTTGGATTCGTCTTGATAGAAGAATACACTATGTGGCTGAATTCAATGGTACATCTGGAAAGCTCACTTATCCTATTGTCCAAAGTCAAGTTGTAAACAGCTAAAATCTTCCATATATGGAGCGTAGCAAATCGGAAGAAAGCGCAGACAAAAAACTTGTGGATGATTCTGCTGAGTTTTACTTCTTGAATCAATTTCAAAGATACTGAACAGTCTTTTTCAACATTACTTCTTGCACACCCACAAATGTAAAGACTGTCTAAACACATCCATAGAAACTAAGAAAACCATTACGTTTTGCAACTAAACTGCTACACAAGAAAATTAATTCTTTTGTTTCTATCTCAAAGCCGCTAGCATTCTTGTTCAAATGAAGCATTAGTAAATTGAAATATTTTGCTGACAGATTGTTCGCATGCAACCATTTTGCTACCACAATGATTAATGTAGCAGCAAAATTGGACGGGATGTAATCCTCTATGTTGTAGCTTGGAGGATTTCTGATGCGAGCTTGCTTGGAGGATTCCGTGTTAGACTCTTTCAGCTAAACTGGCTGAGGTGAAGGAAGACAAAGCTCGTTGCTGACATTAATGACAAAGTTCTGCAGGTATCTGCTTATAACTATAGCACATTTAATTAGCGGACTTTTTAATCTCAAATGGGGAAATATTTGCAATTCATATTTGCAACACTGTTTCATTGAGATTGCTTACAGCTAACAGGGATGGAGAAAGACTAATAACAGATTCGAACATTCAAATGATAGTCGATGATATGGCCTAGTATTTTAAAGTATTGCTATCTGACCTTGCAGTGATACCACTAAGCAGTCGAATAGGGGTCGAATATTAAGAAAGCAAGGCACATAGCACCTGAGTAAAATCTACTTGAACTAATTTGGACTGTGGAGAGGGTAGGGAAATGTATCACTCTACCTCTGGATACAGGTTACAAGGGTCTACAACAACAAAGAATTCTTTCAATGGAAGTAAACATTCGAAAGGCTGCGAGGAGAAAGCTCGTATTGCACGTCCGTTTCAATTCAAACTGCCTGACATTCATAGAAATGACATGTTCGTATCAGGAGTCCCGCCAGACTATCGCACAGACAAAACGTTGTATTTCAAACGCCAAATTAACCATCTCTGTGAGCGCGCAGAGTATGGGAATTGCTCGGCACATGGCCCTGAATCGAATATTGTGCACGAATATTGTGGGGACTGTGACTCACATTGTGAAGATTGCCATGAAGTTGCTGCGGAGATGCATCAGTCCTTTTTAAAGGATCGAAACAATTTTTCGCGTATGTTTCATGAGAGAATTCCTGTCTGTACGTGTGGTTTAAAGCCAGGGCCTAGCATAAGTACAAAGAGGGAATGTGTTGCTCATAATAAAAGCATTGCTGCTTATAAATCTATCAAGAAGAGAAATGCTGTATGTAAAAGGCAGCCTGGTGACAGCAACGAAATCCGCGTGCGTTGTGGGAGGTCAAACAAAACGGTGAACGACCGTTGTCATTTACCGTCAATAAGGACTAAAAATAAACTGCATTTCCCAGCTAAGAGCCGTAATATTGGACAGTTGGCACGATTGAGTGATTGGTCTCTTGATAAATGATTGCTTAATCATTGATGTGACAAAATGGCACATTCAAACGATTAGTATTTTGTGCTATATAAGGAGAGAAACTGAACATAATTTCCTACTATGGTATATCTATTCAAAACTGCAATCTGCTGGCAAATAGACTTGTTTCAAACCTGTCATTCTTACCCATAAATGATTGCCTGATGACTGACATAGCAAAATGGCATACTAGAACGATTTGTATTTGGTGCTACGTAAAGAGGGAAACTAAACATAATTTCCTACTATGGTATATCTAAAACTGCAACTAGCAGGCAAATGGACTTGTTTCGATTTCTCAACCATAAATGATTGCCTGATGACTGACATAGCAAAATGGCATACTAGAACGATTGGTATTTGGTGCTACGTAAGGAGGGGAACTGAACACAATTCATTACTGTGCTATATTGAAAGCTGTTGCCCCTTTACTACGTTACAGGCCCTTCACTATGAGATGACAAATAGGCTCGTTTCAAATCATTCATTTTCTACCATAAATGATGGCCTGATAGCTGATACGGAACAATGGCATCCCGAGAGGATTTTTACTTGGTGCTATATGATAAAAAAAACTTTGCATAATCTGCTACTGTGGTATATCTAAAACTGTAGCCTCTCCGCTACCCTACAGGCAAACACCTAAGCTGGCAAATGGACTGGATTCAGATCTTACATTCTTCACAATAAATAACTGCCTGATAACTGATACGGCAAAATGGCATATTCAAACGATTTCCATTTGGTGCTAAATAAAGGGGAGAAAATGAACATGACTTCTTACAATGGGACTAAGTATAATTTCCTAACGTGGTATATCTAAAATTGTACCCTCTCTTCTACACTAGAGGCAAACACCTAAGCTGGCAAACGGACTTGCTCCAAACCCCTCTGGCAATAAGTGCACAGTTTGAAGAATACGAAAAATAGGAACAAAGTAGATAAAATTTGCTCACTGATACTCTCTATGGTCTACACAAAATAAGATGATGGGATTAGTAACATGCATACCATTACGGAAATTCGACCTAACTGCATACTGTCTTGTACAATATTTTACATGCAGATTTGCAAACCCCCCTCTCTATGCTTCCTCACGCTTAATTTTGTGTTTGCTGAGAGAGTTTACGAAACCATGACGGCAACTGCAGCTGTTTCAGAACATCAGCTCCAATAGATTCTTCTTTTTCATGAAAATTTGTTTCCCTGAAGAGTCTACCAGATGAGCAGAAACACAGTCCCCATTTATAAGGCCACTGCTTCCTGGATATCAAGACGATAATATTGAGCAATATTACCTGAGTGACGTTTCAAAAACGAGGCAATACAAGGATCCCGCCAATCCCATTGGTTAATCGCACATTTCCTGCGGTTTTCCCGTAGCCTTGTATAATACGATACAAGGACGCGTTTTTGTCACCACAGCAACTGATTTAGGCCTGTGAGATTTACAATAAACTTCAGCGACATAACAGTAACAAAATGCGTTTGACTAAATGATATAAGTCAAAATTAGAAGCTATCAGGTAATAAAACTCATACTAACCGGTTTTGTAGTTGTACAGGAAAATATAAAGCCTTCGCTCTTACTGCACAGACCTCGCAAGCTCGGTCTGTACTTTCAAGATCTCGGGGTTTATATTTTCCTATGCAACACAAAACCGGTTAGTATGCGCATAATATATCACTTAATGATGGACAAGTTCAAATCCATTCTAAAATTCACCTGACCGAAATCGACCACTCCTTTCTGAAATTATGAGGGATTTTCTCCAGAGAGCCCCGTCAGGAAGCCTTCAAAACATGCCTAAAATCATCAGCAAATTAATTCCTACCGGGTGTCCCAAAAAAAAGTACTCCAGTTTAAAAAATCACCAAAGATCAATCATCAAACCTTTGATAAAATTTTCTTTCTCACTTGTTTTGTCAAGGATCCACAAATATTTCTAGATTATAAAAATTTTGCTTTTGATACAACAAGGTAGAAAAATAACAGGCTGAACAACAATATTTTGAGCTATAGTTTTTAAGCAATATACTCAATAAGAGTCAAAGTTTTCAGATTTTATCAAATCATTTAAGTCTCTAATGATAGTGCGCATTTCTATCTGTCATTCATGACCAAATTAGAAGCTTTACATGCATGAAAATTTGATCTGGCAATCACCTATGAATTTTTGCAGTGTGATTCAAAACCAGGTACCAAAACCAGGTACCAAAAAGAGCTAAATTTGCTAATTTTAAAACCAATTACAAAATTTGGTATATCTGGGAAAATAATCTGGTCCTTGATCTACTTGACAAAAAAGAAAATTTAAGATCGGTTGTGTAATCAAATTTTGGTGATTTTTCAAACAGGTGTACTTTTTTTTTGGGACACCCAGTAGTATCTTTACCATGCAGCAATGACTGTAAGATGTTTTCACACGAGAGGATGAAATCGCTCGGCATAATGTTGATATGCTGCCATGGAGGAGATAACTCGTGCTAAAGCATGCGAAAGTCATTGCTGTAAGGCAGAAAATTGGGCCCTTATTTTAGGCCTTTTTTGAAGGCCCCTTGAAGGGATTTTCTTGAGAAAATCCCTCATAATTCCAGAATGGAGAGGCCGATTTCAGTCAAGTAAATTTTAAAATCTATTTCAACATGTCCACTGTTGAATAAATTACTTGACAATATTATAGCTTTGATATCCAGGGAGCACTGACCTTTCAAACGGGCATTTTTTAGAGTAATATCATGAGTCCCGTTTGACCAAGCAATATTAGCAAAAAACGCGGGGAAATACGGGGCAAAAGGCATAAGTCTAGCCATTATTGCAGTCATTTTTCTCCGAAATTTATTTTAATTGGCAGGAAGAATTTCTAGTTACTTAAAGTTAATTTAAGCCCACTATGCATGCCGCATCCAGGCATGGGACCCCTAGTTTAACGTCCCTTCCAAAAGAGTTGCGAGGTCACGCCTGAGGTCGCCCATCCGGCGTTTGACCTCATTCGACCGAGCATAACTTGCCACCTGACGGAAACATAAGCCACTCGGCCACTCACTGCTGGTTTCGTAAACTCTCTCTTGCTAAAAAGGAGACGACTTTGTGGCAAGTTAAATCAAAACGTAAATTTCTACAAAAATTACAAAAATACAGTAAATATTTGAATTATAATTGCGAGCAAGAAATTAGTGATTGTTACATATTTACATATGCTGTCTATATTGAATAATTGAAATATGGTCTTGTTTTCACGGGGTGCAACAATTTTGCTGCTATATTTGTTAAAGTCATACCTACTTGCAAATGTTCCAAAGGTATGGTCCGTTACACACTCTTGTATTTCGTGAACAAAGCATATAAAACCCGCAGTGTGGATTTCAAGTCATGACTAACAATATCTAAGACAGAATGTGATTTGAAATTAATGAAAATTCTGAGTATTGATATGCAGTTGTGGGTATATCCCATTTATTTTCTAATTCATTGCATTCAACCGAAAATATCTTTATTTATTAACTAAACTACAATACACAGATAGTAGTGAGGTCAGTCTAGCAAGATTGTATATAGGTGTGCCAAATAGAGCAAACACGGAAAGATATGCAGTTGTGGGTATATCCCATATATTCTCGTAAAATTGTAAATGTGATTTTACAGTCTAACCTAAATATCTCGAAGACAGAATGTGATTTGAAATTAATGAAAATTCTGATTATTGATATGCAGTTGTGGGTATATCCCATATATTTGTAAAAGTACTTGCTATCCTTGCTATCGACCTGTGATTCTCCATGCCTTGAAGAGCTTTTTATATTTGCCTACTAAGCACGCCTCCACGGAGAGCGTGCAACACAAAATAGTTTCCTATTGATACCGTTGTGGGTATATCCATATATTCTCGTAAAATTGTAAATGTGGATTTGAAGTCAAGGCTAATGATATCAAGGACAGAATATGATCGAAAGTCGAAATATCAGTTGAGAAACGCAGCTTTATAATGAACTTTAAAATCAGGACAACGACGAAGATCATTCATCAAGAAACACAATTGAAAAATTCATTCCAATTTCACTAAAACCGAAAGTAATAAGAACTCTGATAGAAAGAATTCAGAAACATGGATCTAAATTCACACTGCAAATTTCACTTGACCAGCATCAGACAATGCAATAGCAAAAAATTGAATAAACAGCAACGCCACGGTGACAACTCAACTATCCACAAGCACCTAGCAAGAATGATTATCACTTTTTCCCAACTCAATAAACGACCGTTACAGATTTCGACCAACAACGTGTGAGAAAAGACACTTGGATAAAGCATCTGTCAGTCAGCTTTTCCCCTTCTTGAATTTCCTTGGATGCTACTACTTTCACCTAGTGGCTGTTTACGTTAAAAACAAATTCTCGTGGGCGCTTTGAAAGATTTCATCACCTATGATCATGGGGCTAGCAGAAATCTTAGCGGAAGGAAAATTCTGACAGGATCAAACCTTTTCAGGACATGTTACAAGCGTCAAGACTCAACTTCAACGCTTCCTTATCAGCGATAAAAAATCTCTGTTTGATGAAAACAGGATTCAGCGGCCTAACTTTCAACATAACATAATCCAAAGTGATCACAAATAGGATTCAATCTTACCTTCTGGCTTTGCTTTCGGTTTGCCTAATCCAGCGTCTTGTAGTAGATCTAATGCAAACTCAACGTTGTGTACCTACAAAGATAATGAGTGATTTTGGTAAAAACAATGGTGTAATATTGAAAAATTGAATTGATTGATCTAATCAAAATACTTATTACATCACTGGATGTTTAACAATTTGTTGACATGAATTGGGTTCAGCCAGTGTTCAACAGAGGTGAAAGAAGTGCATGAAGTCATGAAGCAGCTTCGCATGAAGCTCGTTTGTCTTGAAGGAAGAAAAGGAGAAGAGCAGATCAAGCTGAATAAAGGAAGAGAAAAGGACAGAAACGAGAAGGGAGGAAAGAAGAAATGAAAGGAATAGGAGAAAGGGATGAGGAGATGAGCAAGAACGAAAATGGAAAGGGGAAAGCAAGAAAGAAAAGAGACTGATCAAAAGAAAAGGGCAATGTTTGACTGTGTTATTCTTGTGCTCATATGCAGTTAATAGTGCCTTTGAGATCTAGCACAAGAAAAATTGATAAAATAATCGAAGGAAGAATTTCAGTTTGAGGTTGCTTCGCAGGAAGGTGAATATTTTTTCCATCCCTGGTGTTCAACCTACATTTCCTGCAAATAGGCGTGCCGTAAACGTATCACAGTAAAAGTTTGCGACTGAAAAATTGGCAAAAGGAAAATGTATGGATCAATCGAAAGCTGATAAATACCGGGTGCACCAAAATAAACTATGCACGTTTTGCAGGCCACAATAAATCGTACATTGGACCGATTTTGAAGATTTATGACTTAATCTTCAGCAAAAAGCCTGAATTAGATTCCTGGATTTTTTGCAAAAGTTTTTTGTTTTCAGCTTTTAGAGCTAGAAGCGAGTTTCATAAAATTTTCGCTTTCGAAAACACTGAAAACGATAAAAAAATGTTGATTAATTAATCGATAAAATTAATCAATACAATGAATTGATTTATGAACCCCAAATCCCCAAGAACAAGTATTCTCTTTTTCCATTCATGTCGATTCTTTAGAAAACTTGATCGATATTTTTTGATCGTTTTCAATGTTTTCGAGATCGAAAATATTAAGAAACCCACCTCTAGCTGTAAAAAAAGAAAATAAAAAAATTTCTAATTCAGGGTTTTTGCTAAAGATTAAGTTATAAATCTTCAAAATCGGTCCAGTGGAGGTTCAGTGCACGATTTATTGTGGCCTACCAAACGTGCATAGTTTATTTTGGCGCACCCGGTATTATGACTAGGAACGGACAGCTCAGACGGAACTTGCAAACAAAAAGCTACGTGAAGATAATTTCATCTCCCTATAGTTTAACGACTAAACAAACTATCATTCCCCGATAATGAACAAAAAACCTTGTAGCTATTCCACGAAAATCTGGATCAAATTATGTTTTTACTTTTGCAAAAAATCCGAAGAATTTTCGAATGCGCACAGCAGTAATAGAAGCTCTCACGCCACTTAATTGAACTTTCGATTAAAAAAGTATAAAAAGGCATCAATATATCGCTCGATCCAGGCTCATTGCAATTAGCTGAAGGTCTTTTATGGATAAAGGTTAAGACTCTCAGAGGGGTTTATCCGAATATGGTCCAAATATTGTTGAGTCTGTTCAGATGGCATTACAATAAAGTGCTTGAGCAGGGCTAAAAAACGAAGTAGCATGGTAGCGGCGCTACCAGGAAGGTAGCTGAAATACTCAAATTTCCCAGGAAGGATGAAGCGAAAAAGGAAACAGAAACAGAAGGAGAGGGAAAAGAGAGGAAGAAATGGAGGAAGGGGAAGAAATGACAGGGAAAGAAAGAAAGACAGAAAGGAAATGGGATAGAATTGAGAAAGTATGTTGAGAAAGAAGAAGACAGTACGTAAGGAAAAACGAAGGTGCTTAGCTTGCTACCAGGAAGGAATATTTTTCAAGAGGCCTGTGCTTGAGCTATCGGTATGAAGTATAGAGCATTAAATTAGTTACCTTTTGCTCATAGCCTTTCGGTGTGAGGTGAAACAGATGTAATGGAACGAAGTATCCTTCAAGTAGGCCAATCAGCAAAATGAAATATACTCCATCGTGGAACTAGAAAAAAATCAATGAGACTTGAAGGTACCCTTGAAAAAGTGAGAAAATAACTGAACAAACCTTTAATTCTTATCAAGGCACATAGTTTCACACTTCAAAATGTGTAAAACGCCATTTAAAGTATCGCCATTAGTTCCAAAATGATAATTATACGAATATCAAATTTCTCTGTCTTTGTTTTTTTCTAATAGACGATTCCGCTAAAATGGAACTTTTCACCAAGATGCACTGCGTTCTTTAATCGACTTCCTATAGAATCGTAAAAGAATCGTAATTATAACGCAATGTATCTTGCTAAAAAGTTCCTCCCCGCCATCTTTAGCGTAATCGTCTATTGTACTCATATTCAAAACACAAGAATTTAAATTCATTGCTGAATCCCTTACCTGAGTGTCAAGCTTTGAAACATCTAGATTCAATTTTCCAAGGTGTTTATTTACAAAGCCTTGCAGCGACTACGAGAAATGCATAGAAAAATTGAAATTGATTAAAAATCAAAATAAAAAAATCAAGAAGCAAAAGTTATTGAAACGGAAACTGCCAGGATGGTGTACAGGTCAATTAACAAGGACGCTCCCAACTACCTTACAACTCTGTTCGAAAGGTTGTCGGAGCTTCGTAATACTAATACAGACCTCAAGCTGCCTTTTCTAATGGCATAACCTTATATCTACGTCAAATTTGTCTTTAAGGATTTTCCCAAATAAAATATGAGTTTCATTCGATACGAACAAAATCATGATTTGGAAGTTGGTTCAAAGTGGACACTGGTACACAGCAAGGCTATATAACATCTTATTTCCTTGTAGTTTAGTTATCTGTTGGTAGAGTAAGTTATAAATTGTATGTTGTGGATTTAAAATACATGAACTAAACAGAACGAAAGGCAAACGTCATTGCTAATGTGAGGGGTGAGAACTTTTTAGATTTATTGATGTACGTAAGGACCCTCTTACATGAACGTTCCCCCGTCGCAAGCATTACGTAATTCTTAAGGAAGTCGTCACGTGACAAAAGCACGCCTTCAAGCCAAGCGAGAGAAAGAACTTCAATCTGACTGTGAAGTGTCTGGAATGTTCGAAAACACACGATTGAATGTACGAGGAGTAGCATAGGTGCCGAATTTTTAACTTGGCATAAAAAGGTGGGTGTAAAATTCAATGACCTATTTCTTCTGATTGAATGGCTTGAAAGGAACTTTAGATACTTATCTATAATTCTACCGTTGGACTTTCCTGAAATTTTGAATATTTTTCAAAATTACAGTGTATTTTAAATTTCAGCTCATTTGAGGGTGTGACGTCATCAAATTTCTAAATCATAAACTAGATGATTGACAGACTTTTGCTTGATACCATATTGTAGGCATTCATAAGCTATGGTTTTCTTCGAAATTACTTCATGTTGCGTCAAACGGTTTAGAAATTACGATGGTTTTAAATTTTTTTGAAAATTTTTCTTGAATTCCTGAATAAGAAGAAAAACACTCCAACTCTGAAAATATGAAAGATTTCAGAAAAGTCCAACGGTAGAATTATAGAGAAATAGCAAAAGTTTCTTTGAAGTCATTCAGTACAAAGAAATAAGTCACTCAATTTTACACCAGCCTTTTTAAAGATTTGGAACCTATGCTATGAGGAGTTATTGTTATAAAATGGGAAAAACCAAGACGTTTATTTATTTCATTGTGCCTCATCAAGTCATTAGATAGCAGGCCTACACTATAGGTAACAAAAGTACATACCTTTTTAACGACTGTCAGTTTTTCAGGTGCATGGTCAAACAAGGTATCAAAGGCATCTCGTTCTGGAAGAAAGATAGGCTATTTCAGATTCTGCGTGTAAAAATATCTTTGATTAAAAGTGTACAAGAAATAGACAATAATGCGAAATATGTCCAAAAGGAGCTTTTTACCATGACCCCTTGAATTGCGTGGGATTTTGATTAATATGATTGGTCCATCTTTATTCGTAAATAAAAGGAAAAGGAAAAAGCTCCCTTCAACCATCTTTAGGGTTATTGTCTATTATCCCAAACGGCCAAAAAGATAACCATAACCTCAATCAGAAATCGTCAATTATGAATAAAAATAATTGCTGTTTAACCGCCTATCAAGATATCTTGGAATCATGATAAAATTTTAGTCTTATCAATCTTTCGGCCTCAGGCCACCAATCTGTTGTTGATGTCGAAATACGTATATGCTAGCAATGGATTTTTCAAAGGATACGGTTAAAAGAAAGACATGTTTGTCATCTTCATCATGCTTCTATGATAAACTTTTTTCAGAAACTTTTCACTGCGTTCAAGCCTGCAAAATTACATTCTAAATTGATACGGATAAATTAATAAAACTTAAAAATAATAAAAATTAATAAAAATCAATTACGAAAACAGCATGAAATATTGATTCACTGTGTTTCCACAAATCAAATATGCCTGGCTGAATATAGAGCTCTGTAAGAGTAAGAACTCCTATCATTCACTGAAATACCGTGAGCTCGAATTGAAATCTGCACTAACCTTGCCTGTTATCTTTGTCTTTCCTGAAAGGGAAAAAACAATGTTATTAAAATTCAATCTCTTTAACGATGATCACAAATATGCTACACCACATGACAAACAATGAAATTTAATTTAACAGAAAATAATTTTTGAAAACGCTTATTGAGACCATAACACCTGGTTAAACTTGGTTCACATAGAGTAAAAATACGTCAGAAATGCATCAGACATGTAAAAGAAAAACACGTGAAATAATCATGCTTGATTTGAGATTTTGCCAGCACTTGTGAATAGGCCCATAAGCCCAGTTTCCAGTCAGTGGAATTTTCGAGCGGGCGGAATTTTACACAATAAAAGCAGGCCTTTTCGTTTGACGCGTGCAATCGCACACGCACACGTTGACACACACGCAAATTGAGTCACGAGTGCTTTTCATCGCACGCGCAAAGTGTTATTTTGCTTAAGTAAAGTGGTACTCTGATGTTTGACACATCCAATGTCAATGCATGTGCTTCAATAAACCATGATTACTGACAAATCCTACAACACTTTTGACAAAGTCCCAAGTGGCAATTCCCACAATATGAAATAATTGCGACACTTGGTGCTCATAGAGCGAAGGTAATTCTCGTTACCCATACCGATGTTCATGAAGAAAATGAACCGAGCAGACAACATATTTGTCCTGTTGACATTGATAGTTCGGAAGAATCGGACACTAGACGAGTATGAGTTTACCGAGGAAGAAACTGCTGAGTATAGTCCTGTAAAAACAAAAACTTCATTGACACATACACATATGAACAATGATATTCAATTTATATCGGTAGTGTGATTATCTTTATCAGTAAAGGGAGACTTGAAGACCTATTTTTGTGTCACTTCTTAAATACCGTCTTGAATAACTACGTGTGCGAATCGCACGCGCAAATGAATTTACCTGTGTGTTTTGCCGCACGCGTGTTGTTTTGTTCCCGAAAAGGACTGATAAAAGGTAATTCAACCCATAAATTTCTATTCACTTATGAAGCGACATTTTTCTCTTGAAAACAAAAGAATTTCCGGCCGCTCGGGAAATTCCACTGACTGAAAACTGGGCTTATGGGCCTATTCAGAAGTGCAGGCAAAATCTCAATTCATCTCCAACTGGATGGAAGTTAAAAACCTCTTATTCCATTTGGAAGCGGTAACTCGTTAAAATGCGTTTGAAATGAGATTAGAAAATGCGTTATCTCAATTCTAACACGTTTTACTCCACTGTCAACCAAGCTTTAAGCGTGTACGACTTTTCCCAAAGTGACAATGACACCCGAAGTGATTCGAAGTTTAAAAATTTTAAATTGTAAAACATTATGTTTGTGATAGATGCGACTAATGAAATCAACGAAATATCACAAATTTTATTGTCCTTAATCATTCAGAAAATTTCAAGATGACCTACGTAAAATCCTCCGTGACATTCTCAGGCACAGTCTTGCTTCTTAAAATTCCTTGTATTTTCTAAAAAAAAAATGATAGGGAAAAAGTTAAACAGACTTCAGATACAATTAAACATTGACAACTAATCTTCCTGTGAAAAGGATCACAGCGAGATGCCGTGTCGCAAATGCACTCTCCTAAAAAAACAGCTAATTTCTCCAACAACATTCGGCCTATCGAAAAGCGGTTAAAAAGGATGTCATTCCAGCAATCGAAATATGTATAAAATCGCAATGGTTCTTGTCAACGCTGGCTTCGCAAATCTTATCTCAAATCTTTTTGTTGATTTCAGAAAAATGAATCTCCAAAACTACTCGAAAAATTTGACTTTTTCGACTTTTTCGCCCTATTTCTAGCTTGATAGTTGATCTACAACTTTGCCAAGTCTGATTGGGAAATTGAGGCTAGATTTCCCCCTAACTGATTAGATTTCTCATAATGTGTTTGGATATTTATGTTTTTTTATTTTAGTAATGTTAATACTTGACTCTAATTTTGTTTGTAAATTATATTTTCCCCGCTTTTTTTTAACTTTTTCTCATATTTGAGACCCAAAAAAGTAAGCCAGAATTTCTTGAACCCAAAGAAATAACTGCACAAATTATTAACCCAAAAAAATAATCCTTGCCTAAATTTCAGACCCAAAAAAGTAACCTGAGCATCCCTATCCTGAATATACAAGAGTACCCCCCCCCGGGGGCAGGAACACCACAACACGATAAAAACAACAGTGAATATGGTACAATTGATAACTGATAAAATAAAAGGTACTTACTTGCACAACAACAACATTTAAAATGACATTATCAGGTAGCTTGAATGGGCATTCGAATTTCTTTGCAAGAGCAACCAGTAAATACAAGATGGCAGGCAGATGCTTCAAATAAATCACTGTTGGAAAAGAAAAGCTAAACATTAGGCAAACGGAAGTGTTGGATGAAACTATGCAGAATGGATGGAAAGTTTCTGATCCCCACAGTTACTTGATGGTCCTTTTGCGACCAAACTGAAATCGATCAGTTTTGTAATACCAATAAACCTCTTAGCTATTCTAAAAAAGAACCTGAACCGAACGACATTTTGATACAATTTGAAGAACTTTCGAATTTGCACAAGAGTGGTAGAGGTTCTAACGCAACTCAATTGAACCTTTCATATAAAAATGTATAAAAATATCGCTCAATCCAAGGGCGCCTACCTTGTAGGAAGTGTGTTTATTCCCAGTTCTGTAGAGTAATTGGTGGCCTGAAACCCAGTATAGAGAGTGTCCTAGAACCGTACCGTGACCAAACAGTACACAGCGTCAGTCCTCTCCAGGTCAAGATGACGTATGAATAACTTTGTGGTTTCAAATTCCGGTGTTTATGTAACACGATATCAGCTGTTATACGATCTGGCCACAGGGAATCAGACAGCGTGATTTTTGGTTGGTCAACTCTAACAGACGTTAGAATTTGAAAATCATATACACAGATTAACAGGACTGGGTCATAGGACACCAATTACTGCGCGTACAGTACCGGGAATAAACATACTTCCTACAAGGTAGGCGCCATTGCTCAATCCAGGCCCTTTCATAGAAAGGGGGTCTTTTGGTTGCATTTGTTTCTGGAGATATACAACGAGTACTGTGTGTCTCAAAAACAGTAAACAGATTTGGTCAGGTGATGAGAAATTATCTTGAATGTATCCAAAACCATTTAAAAAATGTTCCTTGATACTAAACTTGAACAAAAATACCTTGTTCTTTGATATTAGGGATTTAAGAATCAAAATATTAATAATGTAAGATCAAAGGTGCCTCCATTTCCAAAACAGAGCTGTGGAGGTTCAGCCTAATCAAATTCTTGAACAATAGAGTTGACAAAATTTAAAAGCAAGGCGAGAAAAACTTAAAGATTGCAAAACACGACATGACATTCATCAAGGGAGTTGTGAAGAAAATTCTTCCAAGGAACAACTCATCAATGTGATGGAATGTTGCTGTTAAAATAAATGAGCTTTACTACCGGGTGCGCCAGAATAAACTATGCACGTTTGGTAGGCCACAATAAATCGCACATTGGACCGATTTTGAAGATTTATTACTTAATCGTTAGCAGAAAGACTGAACCAGATACTGGAATTTTGTGCAAATTTTTCATTTTCAGTTTTTAGATCTAAAAGCGAGATTCCTAAAATTTAAGTTTTGGAAAGCACTGAAAACGATAAAAAAACATTGATCAAGTTTTCTAAAGGATCGACATGAATGGACAAAGAGAGAACTTGTTCGTGGTGATTTGCGATTTAGAAATCGACCAATTGCAATCTGCTGTACGAGAGTTCGTACTAAGCCCCCAAATCACCCTGAAAACTTTTTCTCTTCGTTCATTCATGTTGAATCTTTTAAAATTTGATCGACATTATTTGATAGTTTTAAATGTTTTCGAAAACGAAGATTTTCAGAAACTCGTTTCTAGCTCTAAAAAATTAAAACGGGAAAATTTGCAAAAAATCCTAGAATCTAATTCAGGCTTTCTGCTAAAGATTAAGTCATAAATCTTCAAAATCGGTCCAATGTACGATCTATTGTGGCCTGCCAAACGTGCATAGTTTATTTTGGCGCACTCGGTACCACATTCCCCACAGTCATTTGACAGAAAGGGCCGACAACCAGAGGCCGACAAAGTTCCCTGGGAACGGCAAAAATTTCATCCAAACTTCCTGTAAAATCTTTTTAATTCTATGTTGATTTGATGGTTTATACAACGTAGTTCATGCAAGTCGTAGGTAGAATACAGTTCAAAGGCTACTTCGCGAAATTGAACACGTTCATAAACCAACAACTTGAGGTAATAACTCGACATAATATGCAACAAATAGGTAGCACAAAATAGGCACGGTAACTGTTGGTGAGCAACCAAAATGTATTTAAATGAATGTCGTCATGAAGATGAGCAACCAAAATGCACATACAAATCTGGTTACCACATTCTTCCTTCCTTGAAAGAAAGAACAATCTAGGCACAAAAAGCAACTTAACAGCTCAATAATAGGGTTGACATGGGCAAAATCTACTACTTGCTACAACCAATCTTTTTCCAAATTCTAAATACAAGCCTCTTGGTCAAGATTCATCTTAATTAAAGTTACTGCAGCAAAATATATGACAGTTTCAGATTCTGTGATGTTTTGACGGCAGCATAAAATTCAGCTTCTTCCTTTCAAAAAATTTCCTGCAGCTTAAAAAAAAACTTGCAAAAATTTCCTGGGAACGGCGTCCTGTTCCCACACTTTGTCGGCCTCTGCCTACAACTATCCATGCATAAAATTAATTGTAAAAATTCGAAGCCTATACTCTGAAAGCTAATAACTTTAACAAGATAATCTAAAAAAGTAAACTTACATGATGCACTCCACTTATCAGTGCCTTTGCCATCAAGTAAGTCATCCACTATGCTCATGAGTTGTACCAGCTTTTGGTTCTGAACATTAACTGATTGTGTGACTTCTGTAAGCTGTCCAAAATCTTTGCCAGATAGTTTCTCTGCAAGAAAAAAACTGTTGCTATGAGTTGGACAAAAGTACTCACAGTGCAGCAGAAGAGTATGATGAAAGAACGAAGTAACCTTTGAGCTTCGTTTCAAGTTGTTGCTTAATCAAGCTAAATCAGATAGATTACAAAAACGGTAAACAGATTTGTTTGGGCCTAGCAATGAGAATCTTGCTTGATCATTCTCAACAGTAAACTTCACCCAAACATTGTAACTTCAGTCCTGGTAATATTAGGTGTGTGATTGCACGCAACGCGTCCCCACACACCGGAAATGGCCAAGGTGTGCGTTTTATCATACGCACAACTAGTTTTTACCAGTTGGACTGTCGCTGTTTCAATGTGGTTCTTGATGGATAATGATATGATTTTTCCTTTGGGTTTCTTTCCTAAATGGGCCTTATCCTGGCAGTGTTTCAAGAAAGTTTCTAGCGTTTTTTAGTCATCATCATTTGGAACTGCCAAAATTACAGAGTGGGAGATGGGAAGGTCAGAGATCACATCCACTTTACCTGTTGTTTTGCATGTTTCAGTGTGATGATCAGGTCAAGATAAATAAAGATTCCACAAAGTAATCAGCAGATTAAAGAAGGGGATTAGAGCAAAGAACTCTAAGCGCTTTAAAGAAAATTACTAAGCTATATATTAGTAAAACTACTTGTGGGCCAACTTGTAAGCATGGGCCTACATTCGTGAAGCCTTCAGGAAGTATCGTAGCAAAAAGAGAGTTTTGTTCTTTGTCTAAAATTTAGAAACTTGATCATGGAGATAGAATACACCCCTTTTTGCACGGTTTCTTGCTGGGATTATTACACGTATTATTTGTATAAGAAACTGCTTATAAGAAACTCACTTCTCAGATCTTCAAAAACTAAAAAAACTCTAGCAATGAAAATCCTTGACATCAGTTCACTCTATTTTCACTTGTTTTCTGCATCACATTACTCAGAAAAGGGTACTTAATGAAATGGCACGGAAGAGCACAGAGGAAACCATAATTCTGCATTAATACCGAAATAACAAGACCCCTATATGATTTTATCTGATTCCCTTTGGAGTTCATTGTACCAAAGATTCAGCTTCATTGAGTTGAGTTTTGTGAAAATGGTGCACTGAGACTCCAAAAAATGAAAATTGCAGAATGTTGTGAGGAGATATCAAGATGGTGTGCTTACTAAATTTGTATACACCGTTTCTGTTACTGACAGAACCCTGCAGAATATGTAGTGAAAAGGTCGATTGAAAATTTCATCTTGGGATGTGCAAATTTTTCAAATCCATAATGGTAACCAATCGTTCAAAAAAACTAAAACTGAATCACGAAACGCTCCTTCAACATTAAAAACAAAAAATATATGTTTCAAACTCTCGTAAAGCCTATTGCAGAATCAAGTTTGACCTATTGGGAACATTTTTGCAAAAGGGCTAAGTAGAATAAGCTCCCAACTAATTTTGGCGAATTTTTCACGAAGGATAGTGAAGAAGAAGTCATTCTGTCTGTATTTGCCACTGTGCTATAGACTGAACTAGATGTTCAATGAAACAAATATTTCCCGCTTATAGTCAAAAGGAGGTTAGAGATCAACCCCCTAATCATATTAGGTATCTATTTTGGTGTTTGGTCTGTTTTTTGGTGTTACTAGGCGCATTTTTCTTGGGATATAACAAATCATTGTAGAGTTGGCTGCATGTTTTCAAAACCTAAAGAATTAGTTAATTATGTAAAAATATTTTATACTACTATTGCTAAAAAGCATGTATTTGAAACTGTGGAGATATGATGAAATATTGGCTTTGCTAATAGGTTTTCGTCATAAAAATGCAATTTTTTACTCTGAAAAGGTGCAAAACTGGTCTTCGTGAAAAATTCGCCAAAATTATTTGAGAGCTTATTCTACTAAGTTTTGAAAACGTGTTGCCAATAGCTTAAACTTGATTCTGCAATTGACTTTCCGAGAATCCTGAAACATATATTTTTTGTTTTTAATGTTGAAGAGGCACTTCGTGATTCAATTTTAGTTTTTTTAACGTTTAGTTACCAGTATGAATTCGCAAAATTTCCGCATCCCAAGATAAAATTTTCAATCCACTTTTTCACTACATACTCTGCAACATTTAATCTGTTGAACAAAACAAAAATCACGAAAATCGGGTGAGTGCAAGCCAAGAAATTTGAATTTGAAACTTAGTGCTATTTTTTGGCGTTGCTGTGCTCAGAAAGAAGCATGAAGTACATTTTTTAGGCCCAACTTGAAATAATGTTTTCTCAGCACTAGATTGTCCGATTTGAAAATTTTTTGCGTTTTGTCATTCCTCAGGCTACGAGGAACAATAGAATAATCAGTTTGGTACAATTCTGATACTTTCATTTTTCGCATTAATTACATGCCCTGGAACACTGTGTGGTGTTTACTAAATTTGTATACACCGTTTCTGTTACTGAAGTAGAAGCACATTTTCCCTTGACCACAAAAAAAGTTGCAAAAAGTCTGAAGTAAAAGGGTGCATAGACGCTATAGACGGGAGAAGTACATTACTTTTGGTATTCTCGATTTATTTCTGATTTAATTAAAAGAATAATGTCATCTTTTTACTTGAATTTAAGAATATCTGTCTTCTTTCTTTTATCTATTTGATATCGATGAGCATTTGAAACATGGCAAGAAATGTAAAAAATTGCACAATAAATGACTTCTGGCAAATACAAGAAATTTGACAATAATGATCAAGAGAGTTCTACAGCCAACTGTTGTATCTCATTCATTTTTAGGAGCAAAATTTTATCACATTAAGGAACGGTCACATGAATTTTACTATGGACTATGGAGATCCCTTGATACAGGTTTATCATATTTGTTAGACCTGTTAGACTTGTTAGAAAAGATTGCCAACTTACCAACAAACAAAATCAAGATGTGACCATCATACAAATCTTCAGAAATGTCTTTCACAACGATTCTCATATCTTGGAGCACATCATTTATCCAGTCTGAGAGAACCTGGCAGAAAGGGGAGTTTAAGTCTTACTGATGCTATAAATATAGTCACAGCCTCACTTTTATCAGTTGCTTTTGATCACCACAAGAGACGGTCATAAAACCCCATTGTTTCCACAGCGATATTTTGTACATCTTTGTATTAAAGGTTTGGTAATCTTGTATATTAAACTTGTATATAAAGTCTTTTATATTAAAGGTTTGATGAACCTTGGAGCTTCTATCACCATTGTGGACATTTGAAAATTCTACAAAATGTATCAAAATATCGTTTGATTCAGATTCTTTTTTAGAATAGCTAAAAGTTCTGTTGGTAAAATTCCCAAAGGGAATCCAACTAATTCTGATGACCTTCCTCTGCACAGAAACCAAACGAAACGCTTTCTTTATATAAGGACGGCGAGATTTTAATTAGAAATTTACAATTTTCAATTGGGGGCTTAGAAACCAGGCCGTATACATAAGAAACATTTTCAGAATTTTGTTTTATATTGTAACAAATAGCTTTCTTGTATAGCATTATCTATCTGGGAACAAAGTCTGTATTTATCAACTGCTGGTATGAAAAATTTAAGAGATAAAGCCCAACCAATTTGTTCTGATATATACCACATGCTAAAAATGACTCATCCATATTTGTTGCAATAAAGTTAATCAAAAAGCATTGTAACAAACTTTTATATTGTGCAGCTTTTCATGATAATGAACTCTTCAAACAGCCGCACCATACTTCATTATAGCAGTTACAACCTTTGTTGCTTAAGAAATTAGGGCCAGATAGAATATTCTATACAAGTAGAAATAGAATCATCCAATTTGAAAGATGACGCCAAATAGAAATGTTTTCGGTTCAACAACAAAATAGGGAGTAAGTATCATCTTACATCACATAGTTCTTTTACTCTTGGATCTTCAAGTGAATTTGGTGCAACCATGTACCTCTCTTTTCCTTCCTCTAAACAAAATGATTGACAAAGCTTGAACCATGAAGTAAATTCTTAATTTTCACATGTTCATGATGAAACAGAGTAATGTGCTTGCCCAACTTTCAATTTATACAGTGCGTTAAATCTAACACAAATATGTACATTTTAGGACAAAAATTATAAATATTATTTTTTTCTTCAAAAATGTGTGTGCATACAGTACATGAGAATCAAATGTGCATGGATCATTTCGCCAAAAATTCTTAGTATTATTTGCGTTGGTAATACATGCTCTGCTGAAAACATTTTGCAACTTTGTTCCTCAATTCTGAATTGACCTCTTTGCTTCTGGTAGAGTTTTCTCAATTTTCTGGAAGAAACTACTAACTGTTCACAGGTGTAGTAGGAATCAGGGAAGATTAATTTCATTGCAGGCTCCATCAAGGCAGTTTTAACTCACTGACACCACCTTCTTCAGGCAGAATCCATGATAAGCACCCCCTAAATAATAGGCATTCCCTATATTAATGCTACAGTTTCTTATGAAGCAATGTCTTAAAAAATTAGTATACCAGTTTTTTTACTTTTCAAACAGAAGCTGTAAACATATCATCTACTTACCAAGCTGGAATGAGTCTGGAGAAATTGCAGCTGTAGGTGTTGTGGGGGCTTCAATTGACTTCTTTCCTTGCTCTTCAAGTTCATTGACTACAATGCAATAGATAATAATCTATAATCTGTCATTGCAGAGTGCAAAGTTTCCGTTGCAAATCTTTATTGGATTTGGTCAAAACTATGCATATTTTGCATCCAATGCAAAACAAATTTCTGTGCAACTAGGAACAACATCAAAAGTAAAAGGAAAGTAAAGTAAAAGGAAGGTTTTTTCTTGAAAAAATTTGACTGAATAAAATTTGAAATAATGTTAAATGAGCTGATAAATGCTACAACTCATCTTCAGCATAGGTTCCAAATAAAAAAGGTGAGTGTAAAATTCTATGACCTATTTCATTTAATTGAATAACTTGAAAGAGACTTTTGCTCCTATCCATAATTCTATTGTTGGCTTTTTCAGAAATCTTTAATGTTGTTCAAAATTACATTCAAAATTAAAATCAAAATTTCTCAATTCATTTATGTTTCTTTGAAACCATGTTGTAGAAATCCATTTATGACAAAGCATGGTTTTCTGATAATCAAATCATATTTCATCAACAAGTTTACAAATTTTGTAGTTTAAAGTTTTTGTCAAAATTTGTCTTTAATTCCAAAAAAAAAGAAGAAACAAATACTCTAATTCTTAATACATTGAAAATTTAAGTTTTCGTTGGCGTTAATTAGCATCAGCTAGATGAGAACCAGACTGCTAACTTTGCTGTGGGCGCGGAACGCGGAATTTCTTCTGCCCGCAGTTTATATCCTGATGCGCGCAGCTTCTTTTTCATGCGCACAACTGTTTCGCTGATCGCCGATTTAAAGATGGGGCATGAAATGCCGTATGCTTTCACATAGGCCATCCAGACGTTTAATCAAAGAAAAGAAGCAAGGAAAACAAAGTGCATAGTCTCTAATAATTAGGATTGCTCTTTCTTAACCCGTTGACTATAAATCATTTGGTTCAAAACTCCAAAATACTACTGGAGGCTAGTAGCAGAAGGTTGAGTCCTTCGACTGTCCTTTGAAAAAGCTTCCACGTGTGCAGTTATCGTTTGCAAAATTTTCCGCGCACACTTTTAAAAGTTAGCAGTCTGGGACGAGAAGCCAACCTCAAATAAAGAAATTATTATTAAATTATTATAAATTATTATTAATATTGTTATTATTCAGAAAACTCCAACGGTAGAATAGCTAGGGCTCTTTTCAAGTCAATCAGTTCAAAAAGAAATAATAAATAAGGTCATAAGCATTTTACACCAACCAAACCATACATAATAAGATTTTGAACCGATTATTGTCATATTATCATTTACGACATTCAGGTGTAGCAGTGTACAGTGAATTAGTCTACTCATTGCTTGCTTCGAAGATAACTTAGAAGATCTCTATACAAGGAAATAAACCACAGATGTGCGTGTTTGTTAGATGCACTACTGCTTAGGCCATTTTTAGGCCATAACAGGAGACATTCTTTGTATGACAAAATCTCTTCAACCGGTTCTTACAGCGTTACTACGACCGGTGTTTTATAACCTACTACTGTCATACCTTCTTTCTCTGCCTTTCTACTTCGTCTTGTTAGCGTTCCCATCCATCCTTTATCTCTTTTCAAAGTCCCTCCACCACCAGGAGCTGGAGACGTCGCCATCTTGTTTACAGTCCCACCCTCGTTTGCAAGCGGAAATTACGTCAAACCGCGCCCAATAATCATAACAATCATAACATTCTAACAGTTTCTATTTTATATTCCTCTCTTCGTATCTATTTCTGAAAATACCTACTTTGTTTTCAATAGGGAAAATAAACACTTTAAGCTGTGTGTCAGGCTAAAAAATTATGCTTTCTGGCCAATGCAATTAAGCCTAAAAAACCATTCTTATGTTCCTTAATTGTTTCTTATTTCATTGTTGGTTTTAATTAGCTTCAAGTATTGTATGTCACCAACTTGAAAGAAAGTAAGATTAACATTGGTGCATGATATGCTCCTTGATAAATGAAAGAATATTTGGCAAGAAAAAGGGTTTCTTCTTGGGGCTCAAAACATAAGCACGGTGCACTCTTTGGGAATCATCCAACCAGAGACCCAATAAAGTTTGCATGGCATGAAAAAGATGCACAGCAAGAGTACGCAAGTTGGGTCACTTGCTAGCCAAAATAATTCATTTTCGCATGCGTTAGAATTGAGTTAGCCACCTGGGCTTCAGGGTATCTGACAGCCATACCAGTTTCTTAATTTCAAATTTCCATTATCTAGTACCAAAAGTTTCTTAATTTGATCAATTTGTTTCCAATTTTTCTGGGGCATGAATTTTGATGTTTCTACTTTCTAGGTCCGCTACATTTGTTGCTGGACACATAAAATGATATCTGACAAGGACGTGAGTTCAGTCTGGTTCAAAGCATAGAGTTGGGAAGGATTTTACTCAAGAATAAGGCGTCGACGACAATTTGCCACGACATCCTCCTGCGCTTCCAAATCGGAACTAGAGTTTCTTAAATTTTCGGCCATCCTAGTACCAGTCTCAATTACACTTTTTGATAAGAAACCACTCAAATCAAAGGAAACTGTACTTAGGCACTTCTAAAAATTAAGAAACTCCATAAGAAACGCGATCAGACTCAATTCGAAGTTAAGAACCTGTTTCAATTTTTGGGCATGAGTTCCAAACTGTTTTGAAGAAAACAATGAATGAACAGCTCAAATAATATCAAATTGTTTAATTTCCTCTATGAAATTATGATTAATAGACCTTTTAGCTATTCTACAAAAGAGCCTGGATCGAGCGTTATTTTTATACACGAGGTTCGATAGAGTGGCGTTAGAGCTTCTATGAATATTGTGCATATTCGAAAATTCTACAAAGTGCACTTCAATTTCACGAAAACTAAGAAACTCAACAAGAAACTTTTACTGTAAAATTGGGCTTAAACTAAAGAAATCCTGCAACAAACTCAGAGCCAAAGCTTCTAATTGCTACCCAGCGAAGTGGAGGAGATTTGTACTATTTGCCATCGATTTTGGAAGGATGGTTTTCATTTTCGAACTCAGCTTTCAACTTTCACTGCAGCTGAGCATAGCGATCCACACAGGGCGCTGTTGTTTCTCGTCATGGGCAAACGACTTCTTATGAGGAACATGGTAAGGTATGAAACTATAGCCAAATTCGAGGAATATTCCATGAAGAAAGAAGGCTCCCCGAAGGGTCATCGACCGAAGCGCCATCATCGAGTCAAAGAGCACAGGGAAACAAGAGACTCCAGGTCACAAGTCTAGGGTCATAGTACTCCCTTGCTGGAGCAAGAGCTGGTACAAAATTAGTGTAGTCTTTTGCAAAAAGGCGTGTATATGTGGCTTGGCACCAAACTGTACAAAGAAAGAAAAGAGAACAGACAGGAGTACGATAATCATAAATGGATATGGTTTGAATCATTGCTAAATATTGTATATAAATGTGATTTAAAATTGAATTGGATACGATGGTTTTATTTAACAAATCATACGAGTTTGTTGGTAATCAAGGCGTTATAGCTACAGCTGTATAAATTTACATGGAATACAAAATTGTGCGTAGAAATAAATCAGTGTGTTTGCTTCATATTGACGAAAGAAACTCTTAAAATTTTTCTTACGTTTTGAGTACATTGCTTTCGCAGACTTTTTACGTGCAAGAATGTAGGCTACGAGTCTTTCTAAATTTACTACTCTAAATAATGTTCGATACAATTTCAGTCCCTTTATATTAAAAATGCTTTAAGAAAGTCATTGTATGAAACCTTTCCGGTCATTTCTTTATCAAAATGTGTCATCAAATGATAGAATTCCTCCTCCGTCAAGTCAATTTTGTATTTTCTCAGCATCTGCCTGAGTTCGATCGTGCTGCATGTTCCGCTACCGGTTCTGTCGACAGCCTGTCGGAAACAGAAGTTTCAGTTTCAGTTTCATTTGATTATCAATCTATTCTACATACAATTCTAAACAATTACAATGCGATTAAATACGAATACACTACTAAAACTACATCTTTAACAATACAAAGACTACATTAAATGATTGTATATAGGATAGACTGATTAAGGAGGAGCTCTCTAAATAGGTAAACTAATCGAGAGAGAGCCCCCCCCCCCCATAAAAACAAAGAAACTAAAAACATTATAAATAAAACAAAACCAGATGAACCAAATTAGACATATGAGTCAATGAAATGAGCTTTTAGTTTAGAGCGAAAAATTGAAATAGAACCAGCAACACGTATGAAAAGTGGTGGAAGAGTATTCCATAATTTAGAGCCAAAATATTGAACTGCTTTGAGTCCATAGCGGGTGGTTCTTTTTACAGTAAGGAATAGATCACCTCAGAAAGAATCAGTGATCGGCTTGGGATCTGAAACACTACAGGGTCTCCCAAAAAATTGTTCGACGTTTGATTAAGTATTAAAAATAACGAAATAATGAACGGGCTCCATGGCAAAATAACCATATTGCCGAGATTTTAAACCAATTTTAGACACCAGAAGCTAGCAAATCGGCTAAATATTCATGGAGCTACGAGCTTTTGAAGTTACAGTTTGTGCGAAAGCTGAAACCAGACGCCCTTAAATTGCATATTTTTGAAAGTAGAATCTCGTTTATTCAAAGCAAATCAAATGGAATTTAAAAAGCACTTTCGATAAACTAGCTTTTTCTAATATTGAATCAAGGTTATGGATGCCTGGAGGAATCCTGTTGAGCGCATTTTGGAATGGCCCCATCGATTAAGTTTTCATTTCATGTTTTTGGATACTTGCATTCTTAAGTAAATTTTGGCAACGGTTACAAGAACTAAATTATCCTATTTGTCCTATTTCCTATTTGGCTTGCTCTGATATCAACAAGAGGTAAAACATTGGAGAGTCTTCTTTTACCTCGATTTTGGGACGTCCTTGGAAAAACAAGTCAGTTAGGGGCGTCTGGATTTAGCTTTCGCACAATCTTGAACTTCAAAAGCTTGTAGCTCCGTGAATTCTTAGTGGATTCGCAAAATTCTCACCTCAAAAATTAATTTAAAATCTTAAGAACAGCGTTATCTAGCCAGAAGCCTGTACAATTTATCGTTACTTTTTAATATTTAATCAAACGTGGAACAATTTTCTGGGGCACACTATAGGATCACGTAGATCAAAGGAATCATGATTCAAGATGGAATGCTTAATCATTTGAAAGTTGACCAAAGTAAAATAGAGAAGATGCCTCTTAAGTAAAATAGAGATTTCTGCAAAATCTCGAAGTATATTGCTCGATCCAGACTGCTTAGTACCGGGTGAGTCAGAAAAAAGGATCCCCACTTGGAAGGCCACTGCTCCATGAATATCAAAGCAATGATATTGAAAAATGTCTTGTTTTATTTCCAATATGTTCAATTAGGTTTAGTAATTTACCCGGCCCTAATCGGCCATTCCTTCCCGTGGATATGGGTGGTTTTCTGCAGAAAGCCCCTTCAAAATACCAGCAAAAACGAATGAAAACAATGAGCACAATTTCCTTCCTAAAATTGATGACACTCACATAAATTCATGTATTTTGTCCTCTTGGGAGAATGGAATTCCCCTGAATAGGTCATCGATACCATCGATACCAAGGGGAGGACTTGTTCATCCTCCCAAGAGGATAGCACGTGCTAAAGCGTTCACAAGTCATTGCTGTAAGGCCATTGTAAGGCAGAAATGTTAGGGAAATCTGTTCATGATTTTGGGCACGTTTTGAAGGTTTTTTGAAGAAGCTTTCTCGAGAAAATCCCTCATGATTTCAGAATGGAATGGCCGATTTCAGTCAGGTAAATTTTATAGTAGATTTGAACATTTCTACCATTAAACTACACATTTGCCGATCTCATTGTCTTGATATCCAGGGAGCCGTAACCTTTTAAACGGGGATTCCTTTTTCTGGCTCATCCGGTAAAATAGCTGAAAGGTCTATTGGAAATGGTTGGAAAGCTCTTCTTGGTAAAAGAAGGAGAAACATTGATCAGTAGACGTTGTAGAATAGTGCCGATTGGAAGTAACAAAAGTAACAAAATCATAGATCAGCTTTCTTCCTTTAAAAATTGTTAATATTTAGGGGACACTTACCTTGAAAGCCCTTCTCATGACTTTCCATTCATTTTGAACTTCTCTCTTTATTCTAAATATCAGGGCATCCAGAAAGTCATTGTCAGTGCGATAACTTTGCTGCAAATACAATAGAAATGTTATATGGATCTACAGAAATGAATCTATGCATTAGTATACTCCAGTAATACCTCCAGTCCTTTGTTGACTAAAGCATGCTTAGAATCAATTAAATTCCTCCAGTAGAATTTGTTTTTCTTCCTCCGGTAGAATTTGTTTTTCTTCCTCAGGTAGAATTTGTTTTTCTTCCTCAGGTAGAATTTGTTTTTCTTCCTCAGGTAGAATTTGTTTTTCTTCCTCCGGTAGAATTTGTTTTCTTCCTCAGGTAGAATTTATTTTTCTTCCCCAGGTAGAATTTGTTTTTCTTCCTCCGGTAGAATTTGTTTTTCTTCCTCCGGTAGAATTTGTTTTTCTTCCTCAGGTAGAATTTGTTTTTCTTCCTAAATGTTGAAGACAAAATGTTTGTTCTTCTTCCGTGTCCTTCTGCTCTCGTATTCTCGAAACTGTGAAGCCAACCTGCAAAGAGCGCAGCTACCCCCCGCCATCACTCCTTGGCCTAATTTTAAAATGCGCATCCAGGAGGACATTTAATTGATGCTAAGCATGCTTTAGTCAACAAAGGACTCGAGGTATGTTGCAAAGGTTGTTGATTTTTTAGCATTAGGCCATAACGGACAAAAACTAAGGCCGGCCAACATTTGATCTTCGCGTTGCCCGTGAAGAAGTATAATGAAGGCTACACAGATTGGCTCAATGTACTTACAGCGGTTTTAATACTATCTTTGTTGCTACCTCTGGACTGAAGCACAAATGATTTGAGAAAATCCATGTATCGTATTCTGAAAGAAAAATATGTATTCTAATTTCACCAAGGCGTAACACAATATAAAACTTTAATATTCATTGCACTTGAGAATAAAAGCCTCATTTCACAAAAATGAATTATACTTATTCTATAAAAAACACCTTATAAGAGGCTGTGGGCTAAATTTTTCAAAAATCAAGAAACTGTTTTATGTGGATTGAAAAGATAAGAAATGTATTTAATGGACAGTATCGACGAATGTTTGGACATTTTTTAGTGTGAATTGTGTTGATACAGTTAAGCCCGAAATCATTCATACCCTTAATAAATTCTGAGAATTTTGCTTCCTTCTAGTCGAGGACCAATTCTATTGTGACAGAAGTTTCGTAAGAATATGATAAAAGGCTGGAAGAAGCACAACAATAGACATTTGAAGGAATACATTATCTTCGGTAACTGGTCCACAGATAAAACGATCAAAGATTCTCATAATTTGGCATGGGCATGAATAATTTCGGGTACATGTAACTGCCGAGGTAACTGCACTGCACACCTATGAGGAAAATGGGCCAGGATTGCCTCTAAAGAACCCAGATACACGTATTTTTTTATAAGAAACTGCCTATAAGAAACTCAACTCTCAGATCGCCAAAAAATTAAGAAACTCCAGTCCAGTACTGGGAGAATATAAGTTAAGAAACTATTTACTTTGATAAAGGACATCCTTGACATATTTTTACTTTACCTTCACTCGTTTCCTGTATCATATTACTCGTAAGGTACTTGGGTAATGTGTAAACATTGGAAAGGATTAAAACATCGTTTTGAAATGTTTACGAGGTCACAGGTAGTGAACATGAAGATTGTTATGGAACCTCTAAAAAACTCGTAAGAAACTCTGAGTACTCAAAATCTGATAATTTTAAGAAACTTTCAGTACTGGACCAAATTCTTAGTTTCTTGTAAAAAAATACGTGTATATCATTGTGACAATATCTGATGCCCAGAAATATCATGGCCATACCTTCAATTAATCTAGACCCAAAAATATCAATTTCGGCAATATTCTGACCCAAAGAATACCGTACTTAGGGACAGGGCAAAATTTATTATATTACATGGCCAGTGGAGAACAAAAATTCTTGCAAAAAAATCTGCTCGCCCTGTATGAAATTATTGCCAAAAAACCAGCTGCCCCGTCACCCTTTCCTTGAAAAAATGTATCTGCCCCGTATTCATGAACAACAAATGTTGTATCGTACCACCGAGAAATTAGCCAAAGACCATAACATAATCAATTCTTGCCTTTACGAGACATTGTAAACGAAGAAATCGACTTTGAAGATGAAGAGAAATGACTGATGAATCGTTCTTGCAAGTAACTGACAAGGACAGTTTGCGTCATGTTCATACACATCCTTCCAAGCATTTCTCAACTTGCATGATCCACAATTTTGGCCTCAAAATTATCCATTTCATATTTCAAACTTCATCTTGAGCTTATAAAAAGGTACTGCCCCGTTCATATTTGCTTTGTAAAAAGTGTTGACCCAGTTCTGTACAAGCTAAAAAAAAGTGGTTGCCCCGTTACGTTTTGCACCGGCCATGTTATAAAATAAACTTTGCACTGTCCCTTACCTCACCTTATGTACATGTACCGAGTGCCCCCCCCCCCTGGGGTCCCAAAGAAACAAAATAAGCATGAGAAATGTTGAGAAATATGAAAAAACACTCACCGTCCTTTGTCTTCAACATCATGCTTCCTCATCAGTAAAGCAAATTCATCGTCTTGTAAACGAACGCCATAGCCTTCCATGATACCTTTGAAAAAGAATATTCGTTTCTGAATTTATTTTCTCAAGATGAATCCACTATCAATCATCAATCGAAGGGAAAATTACTCCAAAAGGTATGAGATTAAATGTATGAGAATATTTTGATCACAAGAGATCATTCTATGATGATTTTGTGATTAATTGATTATTTTGTAATCATTCTGTGATCAGTTAGATATGGATCAGATTATGATCATTGATTTCAATTTGCCACTCGTGATCAATGATTAATGCGATGGAGCTCACAATGCATGATGACATTTTTGGTCGGACGATCTCATTCACCAGGGGGTGTAGCTCAGTGGTAGAGCGTTCGCTTTGCATGCGAAAGGCCCGGGGTTCGATACCCCGCACCTCCACTTCTGATATTTTTTCCCAAGAATTTTTTCTTCAACAAAACAATATAAATGCAAAATTCATTTTTATGGTTTTATTTAATTAATACGTTTTTATTTTGTACCACCTTTGTACCTTAGATTGTAATTAATGTTTTTATCGGAGGGCCCCTTGAAAACCAACTTGTTGAATCGGGCAACCCTCCTATATATAGCTTAAAATGAAGTTTTCTGAAGCCATTCCATCAATACATCAGCTTCAGCGAGTAAAATGATAAAGAAAAAAATGAGACTAACATAAAAATACGCAACAGACTTTCGTGACAAAAATAAACAATTGCGTATAAATAAAGCGTTTTTCCCGGCATGAAGTTTCGAAATTTCTCAGCGATCCGCGAGTTGAGATTCTTAAAAGAATTTCTTATAAAACATAGCATTAATCAGCATCTTCAATAATAGTCAAACAACTTGATCCCGGAGGGGGGGGGGTTAACTTAAGCTCTCCATGGTATGGGGTTGTGCCATTTTTAGGGGACCTTTTTAGTCATGGAGTCAAGATTCATGGGTATGGTTTTCAACGATTTTTTACATTATCTGAATTTATGGGTATGATTTTTTGTAAAACTTCATGTATTGGTCAACAACCATACTTGCTTTTCCGGATTTATGGGTATACTTTTCAGAATTTTTTCCGGATTTATGGGTGGTAGCTTTACGCTTTGAATCACACATCCCCGTATCATGGAAATTTAAGTTACCCCCCCCCCCCTGGGAACTCGTTAAAATATGGCACCATACAAAGAAAGTGTTCCCCCGTTCAATTCTGTGTAAAATACCAGGTTTTGTACTTTGCCTTGAACGGAAACCAGTCTTGAGAGTACATGATGCACAACAGTTAGCCACAAAAGTTCTTCAAAGGTTCATCTGGTAAGAGTTTGTATCAAAATTAAAGGTCACAAGGTGTGACGAATTCCCAGAAGCAATGCTGATCCCATGCTTTTTGGTATTTGTAAGAATGAGCATCCTCAAGCAGCTATCTTATGCTGTGTTGGTCTTGAATGTCAATGGTAAAAGAAGCAAATACTGATCCAATGCTGTGCAAACTGTTACAAGAATGTCAATTAGTTAATTTGCAGATAGTGATCCAATGCTGTATTGACCCAAACCAGTTTAAATCGTCACATGGCTGTCACAAATTAATAACTTGCCTTTCATTCCTGCAACCAAATACATGAGATAAGCATAAATGTAGGACATCTATCTATGCAGGGTCATGTGTGGCAACATTAAAGGTGCCTTTGCAACCAGCATGATCTGTGAATACATACAATTTTGATTAACTTCTCAGATTTGCCACACATGGATTTGTCATAATTATTACCTTGGATTTGTCTTGAAATGAAATATTATTAGCAATGGATGATTATCGTTGCAATTCTTCCTCTTCGCACCTTTTCCTGCCAATACACTGATTTAATACACCCTTGGTGGGCTTTGTGATCTCTTTGCTATGGCCATTTTTACGGTCCACAAAAAGACCACCAATAAAAAAAGCTGGCACACGCATGGCTGGTTGCAACGGCCAATTTAAGTACACATTGTGACTACTAAGTAGACAACAAAAATATACCACAAGAAAAATTTGTGCAAAAGACGGGGAAAACTTAATCAAGATGCGAATCAAAATTCTGTAAGATGCATAAAATTATAGTTAAAAGATCCTTTCAATGGCCATGGGGTCAATTCAAAATACTCCTGCCAAGCCAAGGCTGCCAAAGAGCAAAAGCAAACAAGGAAATACTTGTAACACTAATGCAGGTATCATTAGGCCTAATAGTAAATACCACAGCTCCTTCCAATTCGCCTTCTTAACTTTGAACAATGGTTCCTTATCCACCTCCTGTCGGTGGCAAGCAATACTAGGAGGGTCCCGAAGTCACGGACTATTCCGTGAACGTTCCGTGGGCGTCCGTGAAGCCTAAATAAACTGAAAATTGTCACGGGCCATAACTTGTCACGGACAATGTTAACTTTCATGTGTTTGAAAGAGCTTTTGTTCTAGCTATTGTTCCCCATTAACATGAATAGCTGACAGTGTGCAGCATTGCGGTCTTTAAGCAAAATACCCGTTCTTTTATTTGGAAGACGGGACACTTTGCTTGTTTTCCGCTAGGCCTACATACTTTGGAGCGCTTTGTGATTAAATGACATCCGTCTCGAGTTAGAACATGAATTTTCTTTCCATTGCTTTTTTGTTTCCTGTTGTGACGAGGGCAAGACCGACGATCATGGCACGATTTTGTAATAACCTACAATGGTCAGTGGCGCTTAGTGGCCAAATGCTTTTTGCATGTGTTTTGTTAAGCTTTAAAGCCAAAAGCCGTTATAGCCTATTGGTTTTATGTGTTGTATCATTTTCATACTTAACTGGAAGCCAAAATAGAGTTTTGGCGAATCATTTTATTCCTTCATAGCTCGCACATGATATTTGGAATATCCAAGCCAACAAAATTCGTCAATAACATGCTAAGATAGTCTTTCGGTAAAATTGTTTCCAGAAAAATGTCAAATTAGGTATTCGAGGGAAATTTCACAAAAAAAGTATAGCTTTAACGGTTTCAAACCTTGAAGGACAAGAAGCAAAATGCAAAAAGCCATTAAGCGGAAGTTCTTCATTGCAGTCGCGTGTCAAATTCAGGGGGTTATTTCATGCCTTTCGTGATTTGCATTTTATTTGAAGATTTATCACGCACAGAGCACCAGCAGGAGACTATTGCTACTTCAATGATTTTCATTCTGTGAAGAATTTCTCAGGATCTTATATATTGTTGGTGGACAGTGTTCGAATAATACACATTATGATATGATGTCTATCATTGTCGTCCTTGATCTGGGGGTGGGAAAGGGTAAAGTTGTTTTTGCCCCTCCCCAAAAATGTGATGATTTCTCGTTTCTCCCCTAAAAGAATTTCAGTTTCTCCCTTCTCCCACGGATATTTCAATCTACCTTCATTTCAAAATTTAATCTTGTTTTTATGCATTTTCTTTCAAACACCCAACTGGTTGGAAGATTGACGAATTTTAAGATATATAATTCAAGTCAATGTGCATCCAATCCAAGGAATGGTTAACCAACAGGCTTGATAACAGAAATAATATGATTCTGAAACAACGAAGATCGCCAAAATATCGTATTGCTGAGTACTGGAAAACTTTTTTTTTATATATATTATCAATTAAAATTTACAAACTCAACAAGTACATCTACTGTGCCTATCATGGCGGGAATAGACACTAGGTCATCGGAGTTCCCACCATGAAAGGCACTTACAATTCAAAAATTACAATATACTGAACGAAAAAACAACAAACTAAAAGAAAAAGTTAATGTCTGTCTCACATTTGATGTCAGGCAATGACATCAAAACATTTTATAATTTGGGAGAAAATAGATGCAAGGCAGTTAACAGAGGGCCCTACGCGCGGACAAACAACCGCCGCCCCTCGCCACACGTGCCACCCCCACCGGGATAACACATGAGACTAAAGGCCAGCAGCCGCCCATCCACACAGCAGGACCCCATCCACCCACCACCCCGCACCCTAAGATGGAAAACTTTTGTCTTGGAATCCAAAGGTACTTCTTGCTTGTTTTGCTGTTCGCAAAATATTCCTGAGGTGATCGATTCGCATTCACTCAAAGGGCAAACTTTCAGAAAATCTTATGGAGCATTCGATTCTTTTCAAGAAAACTCTTTGAAGCCTTTTCTTTTCTTATTGGATTTTCAAGAGTGATTTGCTCCTTACAATTGATCACACGGTTTGCTCATCCCTTTAAAATGTTTTGATGTGTTTGGACTGGAAAGAATTTTTAATGCTAGTGGTATAATACCGTAACATAACTTGCACTTAAAACAATGTCAGAAAAGTTGCTATCACTGTACATTGTCGAAACATTTTTAAGTGCAAAAAGTTTCTTTGCTTTCCAAATTCAGGTAGGGTGTGGTTTTTTTCCGAAACATGGAGCTAGCCGTTTCTGTTACTTGAAACAACTTATGAGTGTAATCTAATGGAATTGTTACAGATTCATTGCCAAGCCAAAAATAATCAATATTTTGAACCTGGAATCTGAGTTTCTCTATGCAGTGCAGTCATTTCTATGGCAACAACTTCCCATATGCTTGAGTTTCGAAAGTTAAGAAACCGTGCTAAAAACAATTATAAAAACTCGTAACGCATTTCTATCTTGTCGAAATAATTCAAACATTTTAAAGGGGGAAGGGAGTACGGCCTCGTAACATTTAAAACTTTTTGCAGAAATCGGCGTAAACATCGTTGGATTATTTATCGGGCAGCCCCTCCCTCAAATTTATCCCGTACGCTTATGACAGTTTGATTTTTGTCGGTAGGCCCCCTTCAGGAGGAGTGTACACGTTTTTTTTATAAGAAACTTGGATCAGCACTTAGTACTAAAAGTTTCTTAATTTCGCATGAAAATTTCAGTGTTTTAGTACTAAAAGTTTCTTAATTAGTTTCTTATTTTTTTGGGCCTAAAATTGCGGTATTGTTCGAAGTTGAGCCTTCTTCTCGAGAAAGGGCTTCCATTTTGCATTGACATTGTCATCAAAAAGAAGCCATGCACATCAAGGCAAAAATTTACCAATTTTGCAGTTAAAAGTCAAGAAAAGACGAATGTACCTTTGTTAGAGAGACATAGAATAAGAGAGACATACAGAAATAAAGTTTTAGAGTTTCTTAACTGTTCTTGAGCGTAGTACTAGAGTTTCTTAAATTTTTGGTCATCGTAGTACTAGTTTCTTATAAACCAGTTTCTTATAAAAAAAAACGTGTAGTGAATCACTCTTTCGAAAGGACGTATGAGATCTTTTCAAACGATAGGATCTTTAAAGATTTTTCTTGAAAACAAACGGATTTTTGGCAAAGGTGTACGAGACTTTTATAGAGTACCCCTCGCTCCCTGCAGATGTTTGAGACTTTAAGGAAGTAATTTGCCCCTGAGAATCGATTACACGGTTTTTTTTATAAGAAACTTGGATGAGCACTTTGCTAGTACTAAAAGTTTCTTAATTTCGCATCAAAATTGCAGTGTTTTAGTGGTAAAAGTTTCTTAATTATTTTGTTATTGTTTGGGGTCAAAAATTGTGTTATGGTTCGACGTTGGGTCTTCGTATCGACAAAGGGCTGTGATTTTGCATGATATTGTCACTACGAATAAGCCATGCACATTAAGGCAAAAAGTTATCAATGTTTTGCAGTCAAAGCTTGATATTTACAAACGCACTGCCACGCGAACCGTGATGTACCCACTCTCATTCTAGAAATAAAATTTTAGAGTTTCTTAATTGTTCTTGAACGTAGTACTAGAGTTCCTTAAATTTTTAGTCATCGTAGTACTAGTTTCCTATAAACCAGTTTCTTACAAAAAAAACCTGCAAAGAACCTCGTGAATATTCTGCAAAATATTTCATATTTGCATCCAAGGAATGCTTTACCAAAACAAAGATGTGCCACTGTAAGTTAAGTCAATATTCATCTGAGGAATGCTTAACTAAAAGGCTTGATTCACAAAGATGTGTCACTGTAAGTTAAGTCAGTATCCATCTGAGGAATGCTTAACCAAAAGGCTTGATTCACAAAGATGTGTCACTGTAAGTTAAGTCAATATTCATCTGAGGAATGCTTAACCAAAAGGCTTGATTCACAAAGATGTGTCACTGTAAGTTAAGTCAGGTATCCATCTGAGGAATGCTTAACCAAAAGGCTTGATTTACAAAGATGTGCAAGGGCGCCGGAGCCACGGGGGCAGCGGGGGCAGTTGCCCCCGTTGCCCTAGTGGTACGGGGGCAGCGCGGGGGCAGCAAAGTGCCCTTTCCTAAAAATGTATTTCAGAGAACTATTGATTAATCGCATCTGTTAGTTGGAACTTGGAAGTGAGTTGTTTCTCGTCCGCAGTCACAATAATAGAACGATTCCTTCTGCTTTCAAGATTACCGTACGTTCGAAGGACAGTGGCGTCGCCACGGGGTGGTCCGGGGTTGACGTGTCGACGACAGTTTTCAGTCGACCACCGATGATATAATTTCTCGAAATCAGTCAAAATGATTGGGGAGGGTAGATTTTAATTGACTCGAAACTATTGTGATAACTGGCCTTCCTCTTGAAATCTCAATTCCTTTATTAAAGATTTCGAGAAAGGCCTTAAATTTCAATTTCTAACCAAATCTTGTCCTTCCTCGTAAATAAATATATGATGTTCTTCTCTGTTTCTATATTTGTTGCACAAAAAGACCCGCTGTTGTAAAAAGAACTGCTTGAGATGGTTGCTTTTCTAGAAATATCGAAATAGATCAAATTAACATAAAGGGCGTTCCCATCATGTTCTCCGAGTGTCTGAAGGGCGTTTCCCACGTTTTCCGAGGGTCTGAAGGGCGTGGTCAGGAGAATTGTTCTGGGGGCTTTGCCCCTCAGACCCTCTTTTACCTTGCCGCCTCAGCTTTTTGGGCTGGCGACACCCGTGTCGAAATAGATGTTGAGCACAATATCCTAAACGACGATTACCGATTATTTTCAACGGCAAATTTTGACACCCTAAGGTGTCCTTTCTGCGATTCCTGCCCCCGCCGCATCATGGAGCCTCCGGCGCCTCTGAAGATGTGTCACTGTAAGTTAAGTCAGTATCCATCTGTGGAATGCTTAACCAAAAGGCTTGATTTACAAAGATGTGTCACTGTAAGTTAAGTCAGTATCCATCTGAGGAATGCTTAACCAAAAGGCTTGATTCACAAAGATGTGTCACTGTAAGTTAAGTCAGTATCCATCTGAGGAATGCTTAACCAAAAGGCTTGATTCACAAAGATGTGTCACTGTAAGTTAAGTCAATATCCATCTGAGGAATGCTTAACCAAAAGGCTTGATTCACAAAGATGTGTCACTGTAAGTTAAGTCAATATCCATCTGAGGAATGCTTAACCAAAAGGCTTGATTCACAAAGATGTGTCACTGTAAGTTAAGTCAGTATCCATCTGAGGAATGCTTAACCAAAATGCTTGATTCACAAAGATGTATCACTTTAATTTACGTCCATCCGTCAATATCCATCTGAGGAATGCTTAGCCAAAAGGCTTGCTTCATAAAGATGTGCCACTGCAATTCAAGTCAATATCCATCTTAGGAATGATTAACCAAAGGCCTGATATAAAGTGAAGGTGCAAATTGAAATTTAGAAGATAGAGCATGTGCATATGGTACACAGTTATAGACATGAACATGACAAAAACCCATAAGAATTCTTAAGAATTTTCAAGAATTATTAGTACATTGTGATGAGGATTTGTGAGCAATATGGAAGATTCTGTTCTTTTCTAACAACAATTCAAATGAGAATTCTTAGGGATAAAAATCATGTTAACATGTTAAGGCCTGTACTGAATCTTGGCTCATAAACAATTTTTCAGAGGAAGAAATCAATGAGAAAAAGAGACTGTGTCATTTCAGACCCAAAATCACACAATTATCATCTTAAATGAATACTGTACATATTTAAAATTTTAGCATTTGATACTTAACAAAACATGTGAGAACCCATATAGTCAAAGGTGGGTTTGGCATTGAACTTGCACTTATTTTGCAGCAAATAAGTCACACAGTTTGTAGCAAGTTTGTTTTGAATAAGTCTCAGATCAAGGTGTTACTTTACATAATGAAAAGCCACTGATCCATAAATTCCTATTCAACTTTAATGCAGCTATCATTTTATTGCCCTGACCCCACCTCCCCGGGATAGGCGGGGCTGATGCGGGGTCATTCACGTATTTCTCTTGTGAAAGTGAGCAATGTTCCCACCTATCGGGTCAACATTCTTCTGCCAATGGGAGGCGATAGCTCGTGCTTGTCCCCAGTTAAAGCCCCAATTATTATGTTTTTGAGCTTTTGAGGAGAAACGACTCGCCCCAGAGTTTTCACTGCTTCATGGGCAATATCTTTCAGTGAACAGGAAGTGAATAGCCCTGCATCTGCTCTGCCTATCTACCGCTTTCTGCTTTTCTTCCTCTTATCTTAATGTTACGATACGCAGGATGTGAAAAAACCGCGAGTTCAAGTGGCGGCCAATGAGATAAGAGCTCTCATACAACAAAAGATTCTTCAACTGTAATAAAAGCAGGCTGATGGCAATGATGACGTAATCTGTATCAAATTACACAGCTATTGTTTTCATAATCCAGATCACTAGGAACCAAAGAAATCAAAACTACAGTGTCTTCACTGACATTCCTGGAGACCTCTGTGGTTCCAACAGTTCTTGTGTAAATGCTGCCTCAGGATTGCAGCGAATCATTGCTGAAGGCACTGGAATTTCTAATACAAATAGATATGTGCATGAAAAAAATCACAAAGAAATGGAAAAAGTGTTTCTTTAGATCTATAAACATTGTTCAAAAAGGGATTAAGTATTTGCAAGACCATCCAACACTTTCAGGATATGCAGTGCAGCAAACATCAGAATGTAACAAAATAACAAGCTTTTTCTTTTGAATGAAGTTACCATATTGATCACTTGCTGTGTCTTGTGCCATCACTAAAATCTTATGATGACAAAGATGTCCCCAACTTCTGTGTTTTCCCTGAGGAGCAAACAAAATTGATGCTTGAAAATGGTAACAGATTGTTTTCTATTCAAGATATGGTTCTCATTCAATTCCTACCCTAACAAGATCCTCCTCTGGCAGTCCAGGGGTCAACAATGAGAAAAAATGGGAAACATAGTAAATAAAGGACACAGAACACTTGGTTTTCTGAAGAGAAATATTAGAATAGACTCTCAAAATCTACGTTCAACGGCTTGCAAAGCTATTGCAAGACCTACCCTAGAGTACGCTACACAAATTTTTTATAAGGAACTAAGGTCCAGGCTAGTAGGCAGTTTCTTAAATTTTTGGGCAACTTTGCCACCAAAAGTTTCTTATGGGTTTCTTATATCTAAATGCCAGAAGTGTAGAGTTAATTTTGTTTGTCTAAAGGGTTCCCAAATTATTTAGCAAGATCTCAAAGCAAGTAAATAGCATAATTAGCACTCAAAATAATGTTCAAAAGTTGCTATAACTGTACGGTGTCAAAACATTTTTGAATGTGATAGGAAAATTAAAACTGCAAATTTAGAAAAGTTCCTTAACTAATTGAATTCAGGCAGGGTTGTTTCTTAACTTTCAAAAAATTGAGCCTACCGTTTCTTATAAAAAAATTACGTGCAGTGCAATATGGGATCCTTACACAAAGAAAAAACATAAATATGCGATTGAGACGATTCAACACAAAGCAGCAAGGTACGTGACAAAGAGATACAAAGTATGCCAGTGTACATGAAATGTCGAAGGAACTTCAAGGGAACTCACTTGAGGAGACAGGGACAAGTCATGTTTTACCAGATACATCAAACCAAGTTGAAATAAAGAAAGATGCGTACAGCAGGCAGTCATCCAATTCAAGACCATCTAAAGAAGCCTATAAGACACCAGGGACAGGCCCGCAATATTACAATTTTTCATTTTTCCCAAGAACAATTAAAGAATGGAATAGGCTCCCACAGGAAACAGTAGAGGTGAACTCATGAGTAGTCTTCAAAAATACTCTTGAAGTATAACTTTTTTTCTGTTCTAAATTCTTTACAATTGATTAATGATTTAGATAATTTCAAACCATAGGACAACAGTGTAACCTCTTTTCAACTTGAAGGTTGATTTTTTAGGTATTTCACATGCAGGGGTCCTTTAATGATATGACACTGAAGGTGGTGTGGTAATCTTCTGACTTGCAGCCAGAACAGTCAGGCGGAGTGGGTTCAATACCCGGTACCACTTGAACGTCATGAAAAGGAGTCGTGGACTTGATTAGGTCTGTTCTATTTCTGCGATTCCAGCGCTTGGCGCTGAAAAACGCAACTTTACCTTCACCTTTAAACGTTGAGCTCTTAGTCTTATGTTTCATTCACCTCAGATTTTCACTGATTTTCATGCTCCAAAGTTTCATGTAGGGTGTATTTATAGTATGATGTTCATTGTGCTATGATGTGTTTTCCTTTTCCTTTATTGTCTATAATTTTTCTTTTTTCTCTAAATTGACACAACCTTCTTTAATAAGTAGTCAATTATTCAAGTAGAAGTAGAACCAAATTTTTACACAAATGCCTGGTGTGGGGAAGATTCTGTAAGAAATGTGGGGGGAAAGGACACGAGCAAAGTGGGGAAAGCGGAGGTACTGTGCCCTGCCACATTGGAACTACAATTCATACATTCATGAAAGAAAGTGTAAGTTATGAAAGAGTTTATACATCACCTTGTTGATAAACGACTGGATTTGGCGCCATCCACAACTTCTCTGCTGTGCTCCTTGCTTGTTGTCCGCATATACCATTCAGACGTAGATTCATGTTCAGAAGGAGAATGAGATTCAACTCAGAATCATATTCAGCCTAGTATCCAATTTTTTTATGTTTCTTGTCAAACCCCAAGAAACCCTCTCATAATATTTTCTAATGATCATGCCTCAATATTTCTTTCTAGTTGATTTGATTCTCTTGAGGTATCCTGCTCTTGATGATACCAAAAGTGAGATTTTACAAGAACCAAAACTGAACAAAACTAGAGGCGCCCTTGTCCAATATATTAAACATGTTGAATGCTGGAGGCCACAGTTCCATATTGTTTGTTTTCACTTCACAACTACTGTACGTCCCAGGGGGGACACTCGGCTCATACGCATACGGGGGGGTCAGTCCAAGAAATTTTCAGGAACCCCAAAAATATCAGTTTAGCTTCATTACAACCCAAAAATATCAGCTCATTTTATACCTTGACATCTATAAATGAACATAAAAGATCCTGAAACAATGCAAATTGAGGCCAGGATTGCCTCTAAAGAACCCAGAAATATCATTTTCACAATATTTGATGCCCAAAAATATCAAAAACATAATTTAAATTTATTTGGACCCAAAAATATCACTTTCGGCAATATTCTGACCCAAAAATATCGGACTTACCTCCACGTATGTGCATGTGCTGAGTGCCCCCCCTGGGCTGTACGTGAAACCCCAAAAGCTAGTAGGTAGCCTAGTTGCATCCTTTTACCTTGTCAACAACTTGCGGTTTTTTGGATGGATTGCAGATGGATTCTCCCAACATATACTATGCGAGTGTACGCGCAGTTCAATTCAAGCACCTCCCGCAAGAAAGTTCTAGACTTGCCCCAAGCGTGGCCCCAATAGACCTTTTCGCTATTCTACAAAAGAGCCTGGATCGAGCTTTATTTTTATACGCGAGGCTCGATAGAGTGATGTTAAGAGCTTCTATCACTATTGTGCAAAAATTCGAAAATTCTACAAAGTGCACTTTGTAGAATTTTCGAATATGCACAATATTGATAGAAGCTCTAACGCCACTCTATCGAACCTCGTGTATAAAAATAACGCTCGATCCAGGCTCTTTTGTAGAATAGCTAAAAGGTCTATTCCCGCTCGTGAGCTCGTCATGCTCACGAGACGGAACGAGCTGGAAGGAAAAAAACTGGAAGGAACGAGTTTCGTCACTTTGTTGTGATGAGCAGAACTTATCGCAAATCTAGAACCTTGGTGCTGTGATACACGTATGTGACACACAGTGATATGAACCATGACCTAGAGTTGATAAGACAGTGGGCTCATGATTGGAAAATGTCGTTTAATCCAGATCCCCAAAAACAAGCTGTTGAATTGATATTTTCTCAGAAACGAATTGAAATGAATCATCCAGAAATTCGTTTTAATAACATACCAGTGATGAAAGTAGATGAACATAAACATCTAGGACTTATCCTGGACTCAAAGCTTTCATTTTCGGCTCACGTTAAGGCAGCTATCTCTAAAACGAGAAAGGGAATTGGTTTGCTGAAATATCTCTCCAAGTACCTACCCAGACATACCCTAAACGAATTATTTAAGCTCTATGTGCGACCTCACCTGGAATACGGAGATGTTATCTATCATATTCCGGCTAAAGTATGTGAGTTTAGCGGTAATACCATTTTGTCGAGCTTGATGGAAAAGTTGGAGTCCGTTCAGTATTCTGCTGCCCGTGCTGTAGGAGTGTTTACCCCCGTACCTAGCCCGTCTTTATTAGTTTTGTTAGGTTAGCATAGGTTTTCCGTTAGGGCCCTCATTCTGTGGCAGTACTCGTATGATCGAAACCTAAACTCCTATTCGGATAAAGTAGCACCCTTACATTACTGCCACAGAATGGAATCAAAGATAAAGTGTTTCGATGGCTCTGATGATATCAAAGCATTCTTAGAAAAAATTAAATTGCAGTCGGCCTTGAAAGGCTACGAAAACGAGAAAGCTGCACAGTATCTAGCCAGCCGGTTGGAAGGCCGAGCATTCGACATCTACATGAGGCTGAGCAATGATGATAAGAAAGAAACTGAGAAGATCACTGAAGAGCTGCTAAAAGAATTTGAAGCTGGGCATCAAAATCGAGACTTAGCTATCACCCAGTTAAACGAACGACGAAGAAAGCCCGAAGAATCAGCCCAAACGTACGCCTTTAAAATAATGGAATTGACGAAATTGGCTTATCCAACTTTTGAAGAAAAGATCAGAAAGACAATCGCCAAGGATCATTACATAAAGGGCATTCATCCAAAGATGCAACTGGCATTGAAATCTCTGTCATCATTTGAATCTTCTAATATTTTGGAAATCGCAAAAGAAACCAGCCGACTGGAAACAGCAGGGATTGAATCATATTCATCAAAGAAAGCTGAATGTTTTGAAATCAAAGGAGCTGAAAGCCAGACAATCGTTGACATGGTCGCAGACAGGGTTATGAAACAGATGAAAGGAATCACGCTCGCTGCTCAGGGGGTAGAGGTGGAAACGGGAAGTGCACATTATATGCTTTTTTTTTTTTTACATAAGACACAATATCTAATTAGATACATGGTCTAAGCTTCTACTTTTCTACAACTAATTTCTATTTTACTAACAATTATAAAGATGACAATAATAGTGACGATAAACGATAGTATGTAATTTGGTAAGTTGCGTGGAGGTATTTCAAAGAATTATCCATTTTGAGATTCGGTATGGATTTGCAGTCTCTTGTTATAAATTGTAAACATATATTCACCAAGAAGTTCGAGAAAATGATGATCTTCATCTTCATGCAAAATCGCCCTTTCAGAGGTCAAAGAGGTTGGAAACAAAGACAGCCAAGCAGAAACAGGCCAGCTTTGTCACAACAAAACAGAAAGTGCCGTGCATGCCAAAGCCCAGAACATTTTGTTCGAGAATGCCCCACCCGTTTCTGTCAAGCTTGCGGAAATCGAGGACACGATTCATGGGATAAGAACTGCCCAAAACACCAATGACTATATGGCCCTGATAACATTTTAAACGATTTTTCCGCAGTTGTAAAAGTTAGTTGCGAAAATAAAACGATTAATGCCTTATTAGACTCTGGTGCGAGTTGTTCTGTCATAGATATGGGAACCCTCGAAATGCTCGACCTCCAAGGTTCGATAAATAATTCTCAGCATTTTATAATCGACGCATCGGGGAAAACAATGAATATTAGCGGCTCGATTGATTTAAACTTGTCAATAAAAGGCTCAAATGTGAAGCAAAATTTCAAAGTTCTCGATTCCAAAAGTTACAACAATGTAATATTAGGAAGAGACTTCGTGTCTAAGTTTCCATCAGTTGAGTTCGATTTCGCTAATGGCCAAGTCAAGTTAGGAGCCCTTTTCCTTCATTGTGTAAATGTTCGGAAGGAACAAATAGCCCGTGTAAAGGACAAAATCATTATAGCAAGTCGTTCAGAATCTGTCGTAAATGTTAAATGTAACCAATCGGTATCCTTGTTGACAATGGATTTCGAACCAACACAAATCTTCGGGATGCCAGGAGTCTATGCTACTCGTTGTAGGGTAATTCCTAATCTTCAAGGCGTGTTTCAGATTACAATGTTAAACACGACAGCTAACCCCATGGTAATGAATAACCGAAAATGCATCGGAAAACTTCACCCTGTTTGTGGGACACAACAACAAACTGCTGAAAACGAATGTTCTTCACTTTTTACAAAGGATCTTTCTCTAGGAGCAGATCTGTCACAAGAAGAAAAGCAACAATTGGTGTCGCTCATAACCAAATATGAAGGGGTATTTGCATCTAACCCGAAAAAGCCATCATTAGTCAAGAACATGAAACACCGCATCATAACCGATGATGCTTTACCGGCCAATAAGAAGCCCCATAGAATACCTCATGCATGGAACGATGAAGTCAATAAACAAATAAAGGAAATGCTCGATAATGGAATTATTCGTCCCTCGTCCTCGCCTTGGAATTCACCAATTATATTGGTAAAGAAGAAGGACAATTCCACACGATTCGTTTGCGATTTTCGAGGTCTGAATGACGTAACGAAGAAAGACGCCTACCCGTTACCTCATATTCGCGACGTTTTGGATAAGATGCAAGGTTCGCAATATTGGACAACGTTAGATGCAGCATCGGCTTACTGGTCTATGCCGCTAGAAGAGGCAGACAAGGAGAAAACAGCATTTGCAGTCCCGCGGGGTAAATACGAATTCAACGTTACGCCCTATGGTCTTTGCAATGCCGGAGCCTCTTACCAGAGAATGATGGACGTTAGTTTATCTGGTCTTCCAGCTGAACGCATTCTAGCGTACATGGATGACATTGTTATCTTTAGTAAAACCTTCGAAGAACATTTACAAAGCATTGAGACAGTATTTGAAAGAATGCAAGAATCGAACATTGCACTAAAGCTATCCAAATGCATTTTCGCAAGCCACAAGGTGGATTTCTTGGGTTTTGAGCTTTCTAATTCAGGTATTCGACCACAATCTCGTTTAACAGATGCCATTTCAAAGTTTGAACAACCGAAAACGAAGAAAGCGCTGAAAGGATTTTTAGGCCTGGCAGGCTTTTATCGGGCATTTATTCGCAATTTTGCAAATATTGCTGAGCCCTTGAATAATCTAACAAGTGATAAGATACCTTTCGCTTGGACGGACGAGTGTACAGGTGCTTTCAATGCGCTAAAAAGAGCTCTTTTGTCTGACCCAGTGTTAAGATTCCCGAATTTACAACAGGAATTCGTAGTAGAAGTTGATGCTAGCAATTACGCCGTCGGTGGAATCCTGTCTCAGAAAGCAGAAGATGACGAATTACACCCAGTCGCTTATTTTTCCACTGCATTGCAACAATCACAACAGAATTGGTCAGCTACTACAAAAGAAGCCTTCGCCCTAATCGTTGCAATTCGTCATTGGCACGTTTATTTGGCGGGAACCCACTTCACCCTTATGTCAGACCACAATCCACTGACCCATTTACGTAAGCAGAAAGACCCACGTGGGAAATTTGGCAGATGGATTACGGAACTAGAAGAGTTTGACTATTCGATTCAGTACATCCCGGGAAAAGAGAATATTAAAGCGGATACCTTATCCAGAAATTCATCCCCAGAAGAAACGCAACCCAATTCCTCGTTTGAAGACAAGGTGTATCAGTTTGCAGAAATGGAAAGTTTCCAAATTCAATTGAAGGACGAACAAATGAAAGACCCCATTATTTCGCGAGCTATCCAGTGCATTCGCGACGCAAAGCATATCGATACTGGAAGATTGAAACGTGTCCAACACCAACTTAGAATTGAAAAGGGGATTCTTACTAAGTCTGGTAGACCTGTTCTCCCACCATCATTGCGAAATGTGGTTGTTGCTGAGCATCACAACACAGCGCATTTTGGTATCGATAAAATGTATAGTTTGCTCAAAACCAGATTTTATTGGCCAAACATGTATAGCTATATTCGACAATTCACTTTAGGCTGTGAAACATGCCAGCAGACAAAATGTGACACACGCCCCCCTAAAGCACCATTGATCCCAATGTTCATTCCAAGTGCTCCCATGCAATTTATCTCTCTTGATATAGCATACGTACCTAGAGACATGAATGGGTATCAGTATATCCTGTTGATTGGTGACGTTTTTTCAAAGTACATCCAAGCAGTTCCCCTCAAAGATCAGACAGCCCCAACCATCACTGAAGCCTTTGAGAGGCACTGGGTTTACATTCATGGAACACCACATTATCTACTTACGGATCAAGGTTCAAACGTTGATGGCCAGCTTATGTCAGAGATTTGTAACACCATCGGAATCGAAAAGCGTCGTTCCTCTGCTTATCACAGTCAAGGCAACGGATTTGCAGAGCGGAATATTCGATCGGTTAAAGACGTATTACGGGCTGTCCTGTTGCATCGAAAACTGCAACAATCAAAGTGGCGTTCGCTGTTACCAAGTTTGGTATTTGCCCTCAATACTAGCGTGAGCAAGGCTACAGGATGTATTCCGTATAATGTCGTATTTGGAAGATCAGCAGTATTACCTCAGGACGTTTTATTTCAGCAAGCAAACGTCGAAAACTACGATCTGGTATCTCCAAAAGAATACGAGAAAGACATCACACCTCTATTACGAGACATCTTCGACCATGTAATTACGAAGCTGGAAATAAGCAAAGAGAACATGCAGCGCCAGTACAATACCAAGTTACGGTTTATTGATTACAGCCGAGGCCAAAAAGTTTGGTTGAAGGTTAAATATTATAAAACGGGGGAAAATAGGAAGTTGGCACCCAGAAGGTCGGGGCCGTGGAAAGTAATTCAGAAGCTTCCAAATGGAGTAAATTTCGAGATCGAGAACTCTAATGGCGAAAAGAAAGTTGTGCATCATGACAGGATTAAACCAGTGGTGGAGAACGGATTTAGGAACGAGCCAACCGTGCAAGTGCAAGCGTTGCCGAACGAGGACAGTGAGGATTCAGACGTAAATTTCTCAGATAGTGACAGTGACGCATCTATATATGAACCGGAGGAAGCTGAATTGGAAAATCAAGCCGAACTTGAAAATCAAAATGAAGAAGTTCACCGCGAAGTACGTCCGAGGCGTCAGAGACAGGCCAGACACCTTCCAAACAGTATCCCTTGGGGATCTTTGAAGTTTTAACGCAATTAGTGTAGTACAATAGTCCAGTAGTTATCACGTTATGTTATTTAGGAGGGGGGAAATGTAGGAGTGTTTACCCCCGTACCTAGCCCGTCTTTATTAGTTTTGTTAGGTTAGCATAGGTTTTCCGTTAGGGCCCTCATTCTGTGGCAGTACTCGTATGATCGAAACCTAAACTCCTATTCGGATAAAGTAGCACCCTTACAGTGCTGTTACGGGAACATGGAAGGGAACGTCACGCGAGAAGCTGTATGCAGAGCTTGGTTGGGAGTCACTGAGTTCCCGAAGATGGTGTAGACGCCTTACGTTGTTTTACAAAATGATAAATAATCTGATGCCTGAATATACAATAGATCAAATCCCACAGCTTCATCAGTCACAGTACCCTCTTCGCAATCAGGATGTCGTTGGACGAATAAGGGCAAGGACAGAAAAATTCAAATCAAGCTTTTATCCAAATTGCCTGTCTGAGTGGAATGAACTATGTCCGGAAATTAGAATTTCACCATCAGTTGCTATCTTCAAGAAAAAGTTGCTTTCGAAAATTGGCCCCCCTACTAAATCTGTCTTTGGAATCCATGACCCAACAGGCTTATCTTATCTTACTCAACTTAGAGTGGGTCTTAGCAAATTAAGCCTTCACAAATTTAAGCACAATTTTAGGGATACCATAAATCCAATGTGCCCTACTAACGATGGTATTGAGAGCACGGAGCACTTTTTGTTGCTTTGCCCCTCGTTTGAGGATCAGCGTCGAGACCTTCTCGCTGGAGTTTTTGCATTACTACGACCATTAGGATATATCGACCTTTCAAATGAAGTTTTGACGCAGCTTTTATTGTATGGTGATAAAGACCTCCCAAATGACGTCAACAGAAATATACTCGATTTGACTCTACAATACATCCACACAAGCGGTCGATTCAATTAAGATCACAGAAATCTAGCTAAATGCAACTCAACCACCATACCAAGTCCATATTCGTAAAGTATCCTGTTCGCCGAGTCCCGTTCCTCTATTCTTTTGTTCTTTTGTTTGTATAGTAGCTTTTCGTAACACACCCTTTAGCTATTCTACAAAAGAGCCTGGATTGAGCGTCTTTCTTATACATTTCAAATGCGACTTTCGATTGAGTGGCGATAAAGCTTCTATGACTATTGCGTACATTCGAAAATTCCATTTGCAAAATATCGTTCAATTCTAATTCTTTTCTGAATAGCTAGGGGGCTTCTTATATGTTTAGTTGTATTTTAGTTTATCTCCTTCATGTGATGGCCCTGGGGTAGTCATGATCTTTTGCTCCCCTTGGTATCGTTTCTGTGGTATTGTATGGTAGCTCGTTTGTAATCTTAGGTAATTCGTAAATTGTAAATTTTTAACATTGAATTTATAGAAAAAAAACACGTATTTCTTTTACAAGAACTGCCCTGCCCATAAGAAACCCAACTCTCAGATCGCCAAAAAATAAGGAACTCTAGACTAGTACTGGGAAAATATCAGTTGAGAAACTATTCATTTTGATAAGTCTGATAAAGGAGGCACTGAGCATTTTTTACTTTGGTCTCGCTTATTTACTGTATCATATTACTCGTAACGTACATGAGCAATGTCTAAACATTGATGCTTCAAAACATTGTTCTGGAATGTTCACGAGGGCATAGACACATGAAATGAAGATTGTCATAGAACTTCTAAGGAACTCGTAAGAAACCCTGAGTACTGAAAATGTGATTATTTTAAGAAACTTTCAGTACTGGCCCGAATTCTTAGCTTCTTATAAAAAAATACATATATGTTCGCAGCAAGGGTTATCAGTGTATTTGCTGTCCAGGGTCCAGGGTACGATTCGGCAGCTCAGGTCTAAATCCTTTGAATAGCTGAGGTGAGGCTCCCATAGAGCTTTGAAATACATTACCTGCTTTTTAAAAAATGAAATGAATTTTACATTTTAGAGGCGATACAATCTTTGAGAAAGCAGTATTTAATCTCAACATTTGAGACATACAAATTGTTTTCTTTTCTTTCGTAAATTTTTTCTTTCAATGACACCTCAGGAGGGACCATTATGGAGACAAAGTCGCACTGACCTCTTTAATGCTATCCATGCCAATTAAACCATGGGTGATTTTTAGATTACAACTCCAACTTTTATACTTAGATTATTGTATTATATCATTTTATGCACCTGTAATTAGACTTAGAACGCTTTTATTTATTGTTAGTAATTAGTCTGTTTTTCTCTCCTAAATTCATTAATTTTTTTTAATCCGTATAGCGAAATTTAACATACGTACATACATCTATGCAGTTGAGTAAGCCCAAAATTGTTTATACCCATGCAAAATTCTGAGTATTTTGCTTTCATGATTGGGTAAGAAACATGAGTGGGTTCTTGAGGAAGGAAACAGTGTTCGCTGATAACGTATTCGCTGATAACGTTCTATTGTAGCAAGTTCGACTTCGGGGTCAAGAAATCCGTATTTTGCGCTTGAAAATAATTCGAACTTCAATAATGCAGTAGATTTATCTTTAATATCGTAATCTGGTAAAAAAAGCGTTCATCATCAATGGTTCGTTCAGTACGTGGACAAAAACCAATCAGGGTGTACCACAAGGTTCAGTCTTGGGGCCCCTTCTGTTTAGCATCTATCTGAATGACTTGTTTCTGTCCTTAGAAGAGACCGAAGTCTGCAACTACGCAGACGATACAACAATTTATGTATGTGGTCCTAATGTCGAGAATATTATCGCAAAACTAGAGAATGATGCCTTTAAGATAAGTGAATGGTTTCCAAACAATCTTATGAAACTAAATGAAGATAAATGTCATTTGATGATTTTTGGTGGGAAGAGTAACGAAGTCTCTGTCAAAATAGATAAAAAGTGAACAAGATATAAAGATATAAAGAGCGTATATAGATGTATATAGATGTATATAAGCTTATTGCAGTAAATTCTAGGGGATATCGGTGTAAAAGCGTGTTTATAGTAGATACAAGTAAATAGAGCGTATATAGATGTATATAGATTATGACCACACGGTCCAAACTAGTTGGGAATTGAGAGAAAATGTGTATATATATATTCCTGTTCGTCTTTCTTGTTGTTCATCGATGTATATAGATGTGACAGGGACGCTGGAGCGATGGTAGGGCAAGGGGGGCGACTAGGAGCGTAAGGGCAATCGAGGCCGAAGGCGAGCGAAGCGAGCCTAAAAATTGGGGGGTCCGGGGGTACCCCCCCGGGAAAATTTTTGTGACCTTGCCCTTTAGATTGGCTTAAAATGGTATCAAAAACGTTTTAACGAACATTAATCATGTTCTTTGACGAAATTTTTCGGCGATTCCTCCACATGTCCTCATTCCGAATCGCATAAAATCGTATATTGCTTATTTTGAAGTTGCAATTGAAAGTCATTTTTCGTTACTGGTGTGTTTTTGATAAGGAAATGAAGCTATGGCGGCTTTTCTATCAAGTTTCAAAGTACATTATTGTTTTTCATTGAAAGGGCACTTTTTGCCCCCCTTTCCCTCGTTAGGAAAGGGCAGGAGGGGCGCTTGACCCCCCGCGCCCCCCTCTCCGGCGTTCCTGGATGTGTATAAGCATAATGCAGTAATTTTTAGGGGTTACCGGTGTAAAAGCGTGTTTATTGTAGATACAAGTGAATAGAGCTTATATAGATGTGTATATAGATGTATGTAAGCATATTGCAGTAATTTCTGGGGGACATCTATATATGAGAATTTTTGTTAGTCATTTTCCTGTTATTCTTGTATTTGATTTGTTAGTCTTAATTCGTATTTTCTCGTAGTTTCTAATACATTCTGTAACTTTATAGTTGATCTTTTATTTTTGTAAGAAGCTAAGGTGCGGGGCTGGTAGGCATTTTCTTGTAAACTTTTTGGTAATTTTGCTACCAACTGTTTCTTGCGTGTTTCTTATATTTTTAATGCTACAAGTGGAGAGTTAATTTGTTTTGTATAAATGGCTCAGTAAGATGTCTCACTGAAAATAAACAGTTGCTATAAACTGTACAATGTCAAAACTATTTGATTGCAATAAGAAAATTAAAACTGAAATCGAAGTGTTGGCAGAAAACCGTAATTTCACCGAAAATCGAAGAACCAAGATTGCGACGATAATCATTTTAAATTTCATTTCAAAGTCCAGAGAGCAGAAACAGAGAAAAATTCAGTTTGACATTTTCATAAGATGTCGAGTTGACATTTTTCGACGGATCCAGTGATAAAAATTAAAACTGCAAATTACAAAAATTCCTTAGCTTTTTCAATTCAGGTAGGGTTGCTTTACCGTTTCTTATAAGCGGTTTCGTATAGAAAATACGTGTACACGTTTTTTTTATAAGAAACTGGTTTATAAGAAACTAGTACTACGATGACCAAAAAATTAAGAAACTCTAGTACTACGCTCAAGAACAGTTAAGAAACTCTAACACTTTATTTCTTTGTGTCTCTCTTATTCTATGTCTTTCTAACAAAGGTACATTCGTCTTTTCTTGACTTTTAACTGCAAAATTGGTAAATTTTTGCCTTGATGTATACATGGCTTCTTCTTGATGACAATGTCAATGCAAAATGGAAGCCCTTTCTCGAGAAGAAGGCTCAACTTCGAACAATACCGCAATTTTAGGCCCAAAAAATAAGAAACTGATTAAGAAACTTTTACTACTAAAACACCGAAATTTTCATGCGAAATTAAGAAACTTTTAGTACTATATGCTGATCCAAATTTCTTATAAAAAAAACGTGTAGATCATAACAAAAATGAGAGATGGAAATTGAAGGCCATACAAACTATGCCCTCATCTTTTCTCCATCAGAAACATTACTCCTGGCTTGATAGTGACAAAGTTCCTTGACTTCGGACTAATGTCATTAAAGTAAAAGGTTTCCAACGGGATCTGGTCTATTACTGATACTGAGGACAAATAGACATGAAGTATGCACGATTTCTTTATGAAAGTACTGACACGTATTATTTATATAAGAAAGAAACTGCCCATAAGAAACTTAAGTCTTAGATTGGCAAACAATTGAGAAACTCTAGTACTGGGAAAGTATAAGTTACGAAACTATCTATTTTGATACGGCAAACCATCGACATATTTTTACTTTACTTTCACTTGTTTCCCTCTGTATCATATTACTTGAATAAGATCCAAACATTGATAATGCTTAAAAAACTTTTTTTTGAAATGTTCACGAGTTCATAGATAGTAAACATGAAGATTAACATGGAGCCTCTAAGAAACTCGTACAAAGCTCTGAGTACTAAAAATCCGATAATTTCAAGAAACTTTCAGTACTGGCCTTAATTCTTAGTTTCTTACCAAAAAGTTACTTGTTAAAAAGTTGTCTAAATAATTATGATTGTCGAGTATCGGAGTTATTTGATTTGTATGAGAAGAATTTTTATTTCTCGCGTGCCTGTGTGAAATTGCGATTGAGAAAAGCTGCACATTTATTCATTGCCACACAAACATGCATGACCTTTCACATAGCACGCAAACTTTATTTCTCCCGTACCCCCGTCCTTGAACAACAAAGCATTTCCGGTTTCCGCTTCTCCGCTTTTTGCTTGTAGACCTCAAAGTTCAGATCTCAAAACCCGGCAAAGTGCTTAACCGCTTACCTTCTCTTGAAATGAAAATGTACAGAAGAAAGCTGCAACTGCGAATTACATAGCAAAATTAGTATTTCACTTCATCGCATAACTGGCTGAAGCTCAAAGTCAACGATCATTAGAAACGAAAAGGATGGCTCTTAGATTTTGCGTTCAAGATTCAGGTTACAGTATTTTAAGGTCATATATATAGTGGCCACTAAGATACACGCATCTACAATGTCATACTCTTACGGCCTATTGGTCACTTTCAGTTGCCACTTCAGACCAACTATTCTTGGAGCTGTGAAGGAGTTTTTCGTCCTCTCAAAGATGACATTTAGTTGTTTGTTCCTCGCGCAAATTCCATCGAAAAGGAACAACGACGGTCCGACAGACAGTTGAATGCAATATTTACTAAAAATACAGCCATGGAGGTGCAGAATTTATTCCAAATGAAAGACACAAGCAGATTTTAAACTTTATCTACGAAAGAGTAAGGACTATTCTCAGCGGTCCATTCGATGGCCTGTGTCCGTGACGATATTGACCTAAGTTTGTCACGGAATGTCTTCACGGAATATTCATAAAATTCCATAATTTCAAGAAAATACACTGAAAGTATTTGTTTCAATACTATGCATTAGTCTAGTTTGACATCTCTCTATTCTCTTAACTGGTGGGAACACAGCATTTAGGCCGCTTAGCTGGAACGTTCCGTGAAGACATTCCGTGACGAAATAAAACTCCATTTCGTCACGGGCAACCACGGAACGTTGTCACGGAACGTTCACGGAAAAGTCCGTGACTTCGGGACCCTCCTGCAATACTTCCTGCTGTCTATTCGTGAAAGCGTGAGCAACGCCTAGGCCCTCCTTGTCGAAGAAGTCTTCCTGCTACTTCTGAAACCTGTCCGCTGCAGAACAGTAAATGGTGAAAGCAACAGAGAGGACAAAAAGAAATCCCCTCATATTTGCTATGAAATGAGGTATAAAAAACGATTCCATACTTACCAGAATCAGTGAAATTTTCCTTCTTCTTCATACGAAACGTGTGCCAGCTTCTCTCCCAAAATCCTCGACACTACGCCAGTCGCAGTTACAAAAGCACGATGCTACACAGCCTGTTGTTGTAGTTGTTCAAAAAATACTCCACTGTCCACCCTCGATTAGACTGATGATATGGTCGTAGTTATCGCTATTGAAATACTGCCGGACGCTCCTAACTACGACTCATAATCAAACGCCATTATTTTGAAATGACTATGACTGCCTCGTTTCGATAAGGGCCTAGGCAGAAAAGCACAAACATTTGTAGTTTTCAAATGAAACACATTGATTTGAAAACTTCACAATAAATCAGTCAATGCTTAGCGAAAGCAGCAAAATAGTACCTACATACAAGATTTGATATTGTCGCCAACTGTTTTCATGGTATTCTTCATCGTAAGACTTTGTTCTGTCCGGCCAAGCTGCTTGAAACTCTGCTTTGAGCTTCGAGTTTCCGTTGGTCAACATCAATCAATCGAATTTGCAGAGATTCTAGTGGCGTGTGGCGTTGTATTTGTTGTATACTTTGTACATGACTGTGTATAGCAGCCTCGTTCCCAAGGGCGTTCAAAAGTGAAAAAAGTCAGTCCAAAAATATTGCCGTAATATTATGAGTCCCAGTAAGAGCGGTCTGGGTCTGGCGTAATAGTCTCGTTTTGGATAGCGATTACTGGGACTCATCGTAATCAGTCTAACCCTCGATCAAATCTCTCTAGAAGACTGCTTGCGCATGCGCGCTTCGCAGCAACAAGTATTCAAAGTGACTCACCTCTAAAATTTGAGTTTCTAATTTCACCGGAATCCGTTGCATCGAGGCTCCTGCATGATTTTGCTAAATTTTTCCAATGACGAACAATCTAACGATAGAAATTAACATTTGAAATTTTGGTAAGAAGATCTTTTTGACAAATTTGAAATTCATTCTAAAATAGAAAGTTTAGTGTGAAAATAACCTGATGAGAAACCAAAATTTTCCTAATTTTCTTATAATTTTCAAAATTGTGGTATTGCCCTTGTAGTGAAGTAAAGAAGTTGTTTTGTAAAACTGTATATTGAATATAAGAAAAAAATGTTCGAGCCAGTTTTTAGACTGTAAATTGCTAGACCTTAGATATCAATCCGATATCAACAAACCATGTTTTTCTTGACAAAAAAATTCATGATAAAGAAAAGTTTAAATCTTTTCACATTTTCCATGAATTTTTCAAAATGGAAAAGGTAAAAAGGTGTTATTCTGAAAATATTAAAGATATCAAAAATTTTCCTTTCTTTACGACAAATCAGGTCAAATATATAAAATGGTTGACTTGAAACATGTTTAATTAATTTGTGAACGTTTCAAACCAAACTTGGTTCATCTTCAGCGAATAAATAAACAGTTTCCTTTCTTTCCTGTCCAATTATCAAATCAAAACGAAGACGCAATAATCATTTGCGCTGAAAAAGGAATTTCTAACTGATTTTGAAGTACGAATTTCAGAACCACAACAAAATCTTTACCTGCGGCTTGATGCTGTCTTCAATTTCTGCTGCATTCGTTGCATTTGCTACTGGGATGCGATCATTGATCGGAGACGTAAGTTTACTTGGAGATGGGTACTAAGTGAAAAAGATAAATAAATCTCTATAATGGGCCTGATACAAAGACATTTCAGTCTCATCCCGGCACCCGCACTTTAGTTATTTTTTTGACCTCGTGCTTGTCCACTATTTCTCTGGAAAGGGGTATAGATTCAAATCCTATCTAGGACATAGAATTCAAAAATAGGGGTCATATTTTGGAAAATTAATCAGAGATTCCCAGGAATAGGCTACCAAATTTATCACTAATCATTCTATCACTAAGGTAAATTTTAAGCATAACTCAACTGTAACAGTGTACCGGAATGATTTAAGCACTTTCAACATGCATAAATCGAATTTAGATCACTCAGTATCAGGCCAGATCTATGTATTGTAATGTACTGTATTGAAACTGTACTGTAATGATATTAGTTCCTATTCAGTTCATGATCATTTATTCATATTCCCTCATCTTATCTACTGACTAATGTCAGGGTGCTCAGCTTTAGTGTTAAATTTGGAATGTATCACAAAATCACCATTTCAGGGATGTCAGTGATTGTATGAAAAAGGGGTGATATTTTCCCATAGAGTCGGAGAAAAGGGGTTAATTTGAAAGGTTCCGTCAGAGATAGGGGGTATGAAGTAGATTCTATGGACAAGCATGATATACACCAGGTAATAGGAGTGCAGGTGCCGAGAGTCTCATTTGTTAAGCTGCATTATGTAAATGATACCGGGTGCGCCAAAATAAACTATGCACGTTTGACAGGCCACAATAAATCGTACACTGGACTGATTTTGGAAGATTTATGACTTAATCTTTAGTTGAAAGCCTGAGCTAGATTCTAGGATTTTTTGCAAATTTTTCTGTTAACAAGTTTTAGCTAGACGCAAGTTTCTTAAAAATTTTCCTTCTCAAAAACACTGAAAACGATTAAAAAACGTTGATTAAATTTTCTAGAGAATCGATATGAATGGCCAAAGAGAAGACTTGTTCGTGGTGATTTGGGATTTAGAAATCGATTAATTGTATCGATTAATTGTATCCATTAACTAATCGATTGATAGATCCCAAATCACCACGAAAAAGTTTTCCCTTTGCACATCCATGTCGACTCTTTAGAAAATTTGATTAACACTTTCTGTTCGTTTTCAGTGTTTTTGAGAAGGAAAAATTTTAAGAAACTCGATTCTAGCTCTAAAAACTGACAACAGAAAATTTTGCAGAAAATCCTAGAATCTAATGAAGGCTTTCTACCAAAGATTAAGTCATGAATCTTCAAGATCGGTCCAGTGTACGATTTATTGTGGCCTGCCAAATGTGCATAGTTTATTTTGGCGCACCCGGTAGAGTTTAGGTTCTTAAAATTAATGCTTTAAGAGATTGTCTTTCAAACGACTAAATATTCTTCCGACTATCCCGGTATGTACTGTACTTTTTATGAGGATAAAGTACATATATTCTTACCTTTTGGTTATCAATATCCGTGTCATCAATTCTCAGTGAGACATCCTTTGGTTCTTTCGTCTGCTCTTCAAACCCCATGCCATTCCCTACAAAGTACTTCAGGACATCCCGGTACGAAATCGAGCCATCGATGTTTTGATCAAATTTATTCCATAGTTGATTGAAGTGATCATTTGTTAGCCTCAATGTGAATTCATTCAGTACATTACGTAATGCTTCTGGTTGGATCCTGCCATTGTTCTCAACATCCAAATCCAAGAATACCTTCAAAGTGAATTATAAAAAAATGTTGCAGTAAGGTGTACGTACAAATCTATTTCATTTTCATTTCATTTCTTATTATTTATTATTTATTCACGGTAGCCCCGTCAGTCTGCAGACTCCTTTACAGGCGGCCGTGCAGAAAATATTACAAAATTAAAAACCTAACTTACTAACTTAATCATCTAATTAATCTGACAGTGAATAAAGCGAATTTAAATCAAAAGACAAGTAAAAAAGCAACACTCTTCAATTTCTTTCTATCCTCTTTTTGAAGGGAAGAAAAAGGGTGCATATTTGACATCTAAAGCTTAATTGACTCCATTCCAAATCTTAGGCCCACGAAATGAAACAGAACGAAACGAAACGAAACGAAACGAAATGAACAGACTTCTGCCCATTTGACGTTTTGAAGAGACGAGAAAGCAAGTCAGCTTCGGTGCTTCTTAGTCTCAGTGTATTATGGGCCGAGCTTTTTCACGCAAAACTCGGACAGACATTCAGGGGAACGAGTATATGCTCGAAACGTCGTGTTTTCAACATCAAAGCTATTTTTGGTACTTAAATCATTCATTCATTCATTATATTACTGAGACAATCAGGAGCAAGGCTATTTGTTGCCTTGCATATCTACATCTATAGTGAATAGTGTTCTGAACAAGATAATCAAAGCAACCTATCCTCTCGGGTGGGTGGGTCAGAAAATTGCATACATTCTCTGAAAAATTGGAATACAAAAACTATGAAACCGATTAAAAAATTACACCTCTATTGTCTGTCTGAGAGATTAATCTAACTTTGAGAATTTGTCTCTATACGTGACTGATTGAATTCAATTCACTTTTCAACCATAAAACTGGTAAGGCGGTCGTATCTTAGCTCAGTAATTGCTTTCTAGTGAAACAGAAACTTTTGAATTTGTAATGAAACGGTCTTAGCAATACTGAGCACAAAGGAGTCCAGATTTACACAATTGCAAACAGCCAATTTTGGCTGCGTTTTGGCACATTGAGAAACAAAATCCTTGGCCAATCCTTGTTTCAGAGGGGAAAATGCAATTAAGATTATGAGACAAATCTCAAAATCAAGTTGAAGCTAAAGAAAGATGAAAGAATTGAAAATTTACAAATCGACGGAAAAGCTTTTCCTGTATGAACTTTCAAACAATCGATAGATATTCTGACTCACCCAGTATATTTCCTGAAACGGTTTTAAATTGCATTCGATACTTGGAGAAATTTGACACCGTTTACAGGATGACAGGATACATATATTCGATTCCTTGACCATCAATTCATAAAATTTCAACCATAGACTGTGCTTTAACTTCATATTTTCTAAAAGGTTGACTATCATTTGAGCCTCATTAACCTGATGAGGTTTCAAATGTTTCAATATGTTTACCTCATTTTGAAGAATTACATCAAGACAAGTTCTATATTCGATTCATTGACCATCAATTCATAAGATTTCAACCATAGACCATGTTTTGACTTCATATTTTCTCAAAAGTTTACTATCATTTGAGCCTCATTAACCTGATGAGGTTTCAAATGTTTCAATATGTTTACCTCATTTTGAAGAATTACATCAAGACAAGTTCTATATTCGATTCATTGACCATCAATTCATAAGATTTCAACCATAGACTGTGTTTTGACTTCATATTTTCTCAAAAGTTTACTATCATTTGAGCCTCATTAACCTGATGAGGTTTCAAATGTTTCAATATTTATACCTCATTTTGAATAATAGCATCAAGCCAAGTTTAATATTCGATTCATTGACCATCAATTCATCAGATTTCAACAATACACTGTGTTTTGACCTAATATTTTCTCAAAAGCTTACTATCATTTGAACCTCATTAACCTGATGAGGTTTCAAATGTTTCAATATATATACCTCATTTTGAAGAATAGCATAAAGCTAAGTTTAATATTCGATTCAATGACGATCAATTCATAAGATTTCAACCATAGACTGTGTTTTGAATTCATATTTTCTCAAAAGTTTACTATCATTTGAACCTCATTAACCTGATGAGGTTTCAAATGTTTCAATATCTATACCTCATTTTGAAGAATTACATCAAGCCAAGTTTCATCTTCGATTCATTCACCATCTTTTAAAAAAATTTCAGCCATAGACTGTGTTTTTATTTCATATTTTCTCAAAAGTTTACTATCATTTGAACCTCATTAACCTGATGAGGTTTCAAATGTTTCAATATTTTTACCTCATTTTGAAGAATAGCATCAAGCAAAGTTTTATATTCGATTCGTTGACCATCAATTCATAAGACTTCAACCATAGACTGTGTTTGACCTAATATTTTCTCAAAAGTTTACTATCATTTGAACCTCATTAACCTGATGAGGTTTCAAATGTTTCAATATATATACATCATTTTGAAGAATAGCATCAAGAAAAGTTTAATATTCGATTCATTGACAATCAATTCATCAGATTTCAACAATAGACAGTGTTTTGACCTAATATTTTCTCAAAAGTTTACTATCATTTGAACCTCATTAACCTGATGAGGTTTCAAATGTTTCAATATATATACATCATTTTGAAGAATAGCATCAAGAAAAGTTTAATATTCGATTCATTGACCATCAATTCATCAGATTTCAACAATAGACAGTGTTTTGACCTAATATTTTCTCAAAAGTTTACTATCATTTGAACCTCATTAACCTGATGAGGTTTCAAATGTTTCAATATATATACCTCATTTTGAAGAATAGCATCAAGCCAAGTTTAATTTTCGATTCATTGACCATCAATTCATCAGACTTCAACAATAGACTGTGTTTTGACCTAATATTTTCTCAAAAGTTTACTATCATTTGAACCTCATTAACCTGATGAGGTTTCAAATGTTTCAATATTTTTACCTCATTTTGAAGAATAGCATCAAGCCAAGTTTAATATTCGATTCATTGACCATCAATTCATAAGATTTCAACCATAGACTTTGTTTTGACTTCATATTTTCTCAAAAGTTTACTATCATTTGAACCTCATTAACCTGATGAGGTTTCAAATGTTTCAACATTTTTACCTCATTTTGAAGAATAGCATCAAGCAAAGTTTAATATTCGATTCATTGACAATCAATTCATCAGATTTCAACAATAGACTGTGTTTGACCTAATATTTTCTCAAAAGTTTACTATCATTTGAACCTCATTAACCTGATGAGGTTTCAAATGTTTCAATATATATACATCATTTTGAAGAATAGCATCAAGCAAAGTTTAATTTTCGATTCATTGACCATCAATTCATAAGATTTCAACAATAGACTGTGTTTTGACTTCATATTTTCTCAAAAGTTTACTATCATTTGAACCTCATTAACCTGATGAGGTTTCAAATGTTTCAATATATATACATCATTTTGAAGAATAGCATCAAGCAAAGTTTAATTTTCGATTCATTGACCATCAATTCATAAGATTTCAACCATAGACCATGTTTTGACTTCATATTTTCTCAAAAGTTTACTATCATTCGAACCTCATTAACCTGATGAGGTTTCAAATGTTTCAATATTTATACCTCATTTTGAATAATAGCATCAAGCCAAGTTTAATATTCGATTCATTGACCATCAATTCATCAGATTTCAACAATAGACTGTGTTTTGACTTCATATTTTCTCAAAAGTTTACTATCATTTGAACCTCATTAACCTGATGAGGTTTCAAATGTTTCAATATATATACATCATTTTGAAGAATAGCATCAAGCAAAGTTTAATTTTCGATTCATTGACCATCAATTCATAAGATTTCAACCATAGACCATGTTTTGACTTCATATTTTCTCAAAAGTTTACTATCATTCGAACCTCATTAACCTGATGAGGTTTCAAATGTTTCAATATTTTTACCTCATTTTGACAAATATCATCAAGCAAAGTTTTATATTCGATTCATTGACCATCAATTCATAAGATTTCAACCATAGACTGTGTTTTGACTTCATATTTTCTCAAAATTTTACTATCATTTGAACCTCATTAACCTGATGAGGTTTCAAATGTTTCAATATATATACCTTATTTTGTCGAATAGCATCAAGCCAAGTTTAATATTCGATTCATTGACCATCAATTCATAAGATTTCAACCATAGACTGTGTTTTGACTTCTTATTTTCTCAAAAGTTTACTATCATTTGAACCTCATTAACCTGATGAAGTTTCAAATGTTTCAATATCTATAACTAATTTTGAAGAATAGCATCAAGCCAAGTTTAATATTCGATTCATTGACCATCAATTCATAAGATTTCAATCATAGACTGTGTTTTGACTTCATATTTTCTCAAAAGTTTACTATCATTTGAACCTCATTAACCTGATGAGGTTTCAAATGTTTCAATATTTTTACCTCATTTTGAAGAATTACATCAAGGCAAGTTTCATCTTCGATTCATTGACCATCTTGTAAAAAAATTTCAGCCATAGACTGTGTTTTGACATCATATTTTCTCAAAAGTTTACTATCATTTGAACCTGATGAGGTTTCAAATGTTTCAATATATATACCTCATTTATATACCTCATTTTGAAGAATAGCATCAAGCCAAGTTTAATATTCGATTCATTGACCATCAATTCATAAGATTTCAATCATAGACTGTGTTTTGACTTCATATTTTCTCAAAAGTTTACTATCATTTGAACCTCATTAACCTGATGAGGTTTCAAATGTTTCAATATTTTTACCTCATTTTGACGAATAGCATCAAGCAAAGTCTTATATTCGATTCATTGACCATCAATTCATAAGATTTCAATCATAGACTGTGTTTTGACTTCATTTTTTCTCAAAAGTTTACTATCATTGGAACCTCATTAATCTGATGAGGTTTCAAATGTTTCAATATTTTTACCTCATTTTGAAGAATTACATCAAAGCAAGTTTCATCTTCGATTTATTGACCATCTTGTAAAAAGATTTCAGCCATAGACTATGTTTTGACATCATATTTTCTCAAAAGTTTACTATCATTTGAACCTCATTAACCTGATGAGGTTTCAAATGTTTCAATATATATAACTCATTTTGAAGAATAGCATCAAGCCAAGTTTAATATTCGATTCATTGACCATCAATTCATAAGATTTCAATCATAGACTGTGTTTTGACTTCATATTTTCTCAAAAGTTTACTATCATTTGAACCTCATTAACCTGATGAGGTTTCAAATGTTTCAATATCTACACCTCATATTGAAGAATAGCATCAAGCCAAGTTTAATATTCGATTAATTGACCATCAATAGATAAGATTTAAACCATAGACTGTGTTTTGACTTCTTATTTTCTCAAAAGTTTACTATCATTTGAACCTCATTAACCTGATGAGGTTTCAAATGTTTCAATATTTTTACCTCATTTTGAAGAATTACATCAAGGCAAGTTTCATCTTCGATTCATTGACCATCTTGTAAAAAAATTTCAGCCATAGACTGTGTTTTGCAACATATTTTCTCAAAAGTTTACTATCATTTGAACCTCATTAACCTGATGAGGTTTCAAATGTTTCAATATATATACCTTATGTTGTCGAATAGCATCAAGCCAAGTTTAATATTCGATTCATTGACCATCAATTCATAAGATTTAAACCATAGACTGTGTTTTGACTTCATTTTTTCTCAAAAGTTTACTATCATTGGAACCTCATTAACCTGATGAGGTTTCAAATGTTTCAATATATATATACCTCATTTTGAAGAATAGCATCAAGCCAAGTTTAATATTCGATTCATTGACCATCAATTCATAAGATTTCAACCATAGACTGTGTTTTGACTTCTTATTTTCTCAAAAGTTTACTATCATTTGAACCTCATTAACCTGATGAGGTTTCAAATGTTTCAATATCTATAACTAATTTTGAAGAAGAGCATCAAGCCAAGTTTAATATTCGATTCATTGACCATCAATTCATAAGATTTCAATCATAGACTGTGTTTTGACTTCATATTTTCTCAAAAGTTTACTATCATTTGAACCTCATTAACCTGATGAGGTTTCAAATGTTTCAATATTTTTACCTCATTTTGAAGAATTACATCAAGGCAAGTTTCATCTTCGATTCATTGACCATCTTGTAAAAAAATTTCAGCCATAGACTGTGTTTTGACATCATATTTTCTCAAAAGTTTACTATCATTTGAACCTCATTAACCTGATGAGGTTTCAAATGTTTCAATATATATACCTCATTTTGAAGAATAGCATCAAGCCAAGTTTAATATTCGATTCATTGACCATCAATTCATAAGATTTCAATCATAGACTGTGTTTTGACTTCATATTTTCTCAAAAGTTTACTATCATTTGAACCTCATTAACCTGATGAGGTTTCAAATGTTTCAATATCTACACCTCATATTGAAGAATAGCATCAAGCCAAGTTTAATATTCGATTAATTGACCATCAATTCATCAAATTTCAATCATAAACTGTGTTTTGACTTCTTATTTTCTCAAAAGTTTACTATCATTTGAACCTCATTAACCTGATGAGGTTTCAAATGTTTCAACATTTTTACCTCATTTTGAAGAATTACATCAAGGCAAGTTTCATCTTCGATTCATTGACCATCTTGTAAAAAAATTTCAGCCATAGACTGTGTTTTGACATCATATTTTCTCAAAAGTTTACTATTATTTGAACCTCATTAACCTGATGAGGTTTCAAATGTTTCAATATTTTTACCTCATTTTGACGAATAGCATCAAGCAAAGTCTTATATTCGATTCATTGACCATCAATTCATAAGATTTCAATCATAGACTGTGTTTTGCCTTCATATTTTCTCAAAAGTTTACTATCATTTGAACCTCATTAATCTGATGAGGTTTCAAATGTTTCAATATTTTTACCTCATTTTGACGAATAGCATCAAGCAAAGTTTTATATTCGATTCATTGACCATCAATTCTTAAGATTTCAATCATAGACTGTGTTTTGACTTCATATTTTCTCAAAAGTTTACTATCATTTGAACCTCATTAATCTGATGAGGTTTCAAATGTTTCAATATTTTTACCTCATTTTGAAGAATTACATCAAGGCAAGTTTCATCTTCGATTCATTGACCATCTTGTAAAAAAATTTCAGCCATAGACTGTGTTTTGACATCATATTTTCTCAAAAGTTTACTATCATTTGAACCTCATTAACCTGATGAGGTTTCAAATGTTTCAATATTTTTACCTCATTTTGACGAATAGCATCAAGCAAAGTCTTATATTCGATTCATTGACCATCAATTCATAAGATTTCAATCATAGACTGTGTTTTGCCTTCATATTTTCTCAAAAGTTTACTATCATTTGAACCTCATTAATCTGATGAGGTTTCAAATGTTTCAATATTTTTACCTCATTTTGACGAATAGCATCAAGCAAAGTTTTATATTCGATTCATTGACCATCAATTCATAAGATTTCAATCATAGACTGTGTTTTGACTTCATATTTTCTCAAAAGTTTACAATCATTTGAACCTCATTAACCTGATGAGGTTTCAAATGTTTCAATATCTACACCTCATATTGAAGAATAGCATCAAGCCAAGTTTAATATTCGATTAATTGACCATCAATTCATAAGATTTCAATCATAGACTGTGTTTTGACTTCTTATTTTCTCAAAAGTTTACTATCATTTGAACCTCATTAACCTGATGAGGTTTCAAATGTTTCAATATCTATACGTCATTTTGAAGAATTACATCAAGGCAAGTTTCATCTTAGATTAATTGACCATCTTTTAACAAAATTTCAGCCATAGACTGTGTTTTGACATCATATTTTCTCAAAAATTTACTATCATTTGAACCTTATTAACCTGATGAGGTTTCAAATGTTTCAATATTTTTACCTCATTTTGACGAATAGTTTTATATTCGATTCATTGACCATCAATTCATAAGATTTCAACCATAGACTGTGTTTTGACATCATATTTTCTCAAAAGTTTACTATCATTTGAACCTCATTAACCTGATGAGGTTTCAAATGTTTCAATATTTTTACGTCATTTTGAAGAATTACATCAAGGCAAGTTTCATCTTAGATTCATTGACCATCTTTTAACAAAATTTCAGCCATAGACTGTGTTTTGACATCATATTTTCTCAAAAATTTACTATCATTTGAACCTCATTAACCTGATGAGGTTTCAAATGTTTCAATATTTTTACCTCATTTTGACGAATAGTTTTATATTCGATTGATTGACCATCAATTCATAAGATTTCAACCATAGACTGTGTTTTGACATCATATTTTCTCAAAAGTTTACTATCATTTGAACCTCATTAACCTGATGAGGTTTCAAATGTTTCAATATTTTTACCTCATTTTGACGAATAGCATCAAGCAAAGTCTTATATTCGATTCATTGACCATCAATTCATAAGATTTCAATGATAGACTGTGTTTTGCCTTCATATTTTCTCAAAAGTTTACTATCATTTGAACCTCATTAATCTGATGAGGTTTCAAATGTTTCAATATTTTTACCTCATTTTGACGAATAGCATCAAGCAAAGTTTTATATTCGATTCATTGACCATCAATTCATAAGATTTCAATCATAGACTGTGTTTTGACTTCATATTTTCTCAAAAGTTTACTATCATTTGAACCTCATTAATCTGATGAGGTTTCAAATGTTTCAATATTTTTACCTCATTTTGAAGAATTACATCAAGGCAAGTTTCATCTTCGATTCATTGACCATCTTGTAAAAAAATTTCAGCCATAGACTGTGTTTTGACATCATATTTTCTCAAAAGTTTACTATCATTTGAACCTCATTAACCTGATGAGGTTTCAAATGTTTCATTTTGAAGAATAGCATCAAGCCAAGTTTAATATTCGATTCATTGACCATCAATTCATAAGATTTCAATCATAGACTGTGTTTTGACTTCATATTTTCTCAAAAGTTTACTATCATTTGAACCTCATTAACCTGATGAGGTTTCAAATGTTTCAATATCTACACCTCATTTTGAAGAATAGCATGAAGCAAAGTTTTATATTCGATTCATTGACCATCAATTCATAAGATTTCAACCATAGACTGTGTTTTGACTTCATATTTTCTCAAAAGTTTACTATCATTTGAACCTCATTAACCTGATGAGGTTTCAAATGTTTCTATATATATACCTCAATTTGTAGAATAGCATCAAGCCAAGTTGAATATTTGATTCATTGACCATCAATTCATAAGATTTCAACCATAGACTGTGTTTTGACTTCATATTTTCTCAAAAGTTTACCATCATTTTAACCTCATTAACCTGATGAGGTTTCAAATGTTTCAATATATATACCTCAATTTGAAGAATAGCATCAAGCAAAGTTGAATATTCGATTCATTGACCATCAATTCATAAGATTTCAACCATAGACTGTGTTTTGACTTCATATTTTCTCAAAAGTTTACTATCATTTGAACCTCATTAACCTGATGAGGTTTCAAATGTTTCAATATATATACCTCATTTTGAAGAATAGCATGATGCCAAGTTTAATATTCGATTCATTGACCATCAATTGATAAGATTTCAACCATAGACTGTGTTTGACTTCATATTTTCTCAAAAGTTTACTATCATTTGAACCTCATTAACCTGATGAGGTTTCAAATGTTTCAATATATATACCTCAATTTGAAGAATAGCATCAAGCAAAGTTGAATATTCGATTCATTGACCATCAATTCATAAGATTTCAACCATAGACTGTGTTTGACTTCATATTTTCTCAAAAGTTTACTATCATTTGAACCTCATTAAGCTGATGAGGTTTCAAATGTTTCAATATATATACCTCATTTTGAAGAAAAGCATGATGCCAAGTTTAATATTCGATTCATTGACCATCAATTGATAAGATTTCAACCATAGACTGTGTTTGACTTCATATTTTCTCAAAAGTTTACTATCATTTGAACCTCATTAAGCTGATGAGGTTTCAAATGTTTCAATATATATACCTCATTTTGAAGAATAGCATGATGCCAAGTTTAATATTGGATTCATTGACCATCAATTGATAAGATTTCAACCATAGACTGTGTTTGACTTCATATTTTCTCAAAAGTTTACTATCATTTGAACCTCATTAACCTGATGAGGTTTCAAATGTTTCAATATATATACCTCAATTTGAAGAATAGCATCAAGCAAAGTTGAATATTCGATTCATTGACCATCAATTCATAAGATTTCAACCATAGACTGTGTTTGACTTCATATTTTCTCAAAAGTTTACTATCATTTGAACCTCATTAACCTGATGAGGTTTCAAATGTTTCAATATATATACCTCATTTTGAAGAATAGCATGATGCCAAGTTTAATATTCGATTCATTGACCATCAATTGATAAGATTTCAACCATAGACTGTGTTTGACTTCATATTTTCTCAAAAGTTTACTATCATTTGAACCTCATTAAGCTGATGAGGTTTCAAATGTTTCAATATATATACCTCATTTTGAAGAATAGCATCAAGCCAAGTTTAATATTTGATTCATTGACCATCAATTCATCAGACTTCAACAATAGACTGTGTTTTGACCTAATATTTTCTCAAAAGTTTACTATCATTTGAACCTCATTAACCTGATGAGGTTTCAAATGTTCCAATATTTTTACCTCATTTTGAAGAATAGCATGAAGCCAAGTTTAATATTCGATTCATTGACCATCAATTCATAAGATTTCAACCATAGACTTTGTTTTGACTTCATATTTTCTCAAAAGTTTACTATCATTTGAACCTCATTAACCTGATGAGGTTTCAAATGTTTCAATATTTTTACCTCATTTTGAAGAATAGCATCAAGCCAAGTTTAATATTCGATTCATTGACCATCAATTGATAAGATTTCAATCATAGACTGTGTTTTGAATTCATATTTTCTCAAAAGTTTACTATGATTTGAACCTCATTAACCTGATGAGGTTTCAAATGTTTCAATATTTATACCTCATTTTGAAGAATAGCATCAAGCCAAGTTTAATATTCGATTCATTGACCATCAATTGATAAGATTTCAATCATAGACTGTGTTTTGAATTCATATTTTCTCAAAAGTTTACTATCATTTGAACCTCATTAACCTGATGAGGTTTCAAATCTTTCAATATTTATACCTCATTTTGAAGAATAGCATCAAGCCAAGTTTAATATTCGATTCATTGACCATCAATTCATCAGATTTCAACAATAAACTGTGTTTGGCCTAATATTTTCTCAAAAGTTTACTATCTTTTGAACCTCATTAACCTGATGAGGATTCAAATGTTTCAATATATATACATCATTTTGAAGAATAGCATCAAGAAAAGTTTAATATTCGATTCATTGACCATCAATTCATCAGATTTCAACAATAGACTGTGTTTTGACCTAATATTTTCTCAAAAGTTTACTATCATTTGAACCTCATTAACCTGATGAGGATTCAAATGTTTCAATATATATACCTCATTTTGAAGAATAGCATCAAGCCAAGTTTAATTTTCGATTCATTGACCATCAATTCATCAAACTTCAACAATAGACTGTGTTTTGACCTAATATTTTCTCAAAAGTTTACTATCATTTGAACCTCATTAACCTGATGAGGTTTCAAATGTTTCAATATTTTTACCTCATTTTGAAGAATAGCATCAAGCAAAGTTTAATATTCGATTCATTGACAATCAATTCATCAGATTTCATTCATAGACTGTGTTTTGACTTCATATTTTCTCAAAATTTTACTATCATTTGAACCTCATTAACCTGATGAGGCTTCAAATGTTTCAATATTTTTACCTCATTTTGAAGAATAGCATCAAGCAAAGTTTATTATTCGATTCATTGACCATCAATTCATCAGATTTCAACAATAGACTGTGTTTTGACCTAATATTTTCTCAAAAGTTTACTATCATTTGAACCTCATTAACCTGATGAGGTTTCAAATGTTTCAATATATATACCTCATTTTGAAGAATAGCATCAAGCCAAGTTTAATTTTCGATTCATTGACCATCAATTCATCAGACTTCAACAATAGACTGTGTTTTGACCTAATATTTTCTCAAAAGTTTACTATCATTTGAACCTCATTAACCTGATGAGGTTTCAAATGTTTCAATATTTTTACCTCATTTTAAAGAATAGCATCAAGCCAAGTTTAATATTCGATTCATTGACCTAATGGGGTTTCAAATGTTTCAATATTTTTACCTCATTTTGAAGAATAGCATCAAGCCAAGTTTAATATTCGATTCATTGACCATCAATTCATAAGATTTCAACCATAGACTTTGTTTTGACTTCATATTTTCTCAAAAGTTTACTATCATTTGAACCTCATTAACCTGATGAGGTTTCAAATGTTTCAACATTTTTACCTCATTTTGAAGAATAGCATCAAGCAAAGTTTAATATTCGATTCATTGACAATCAATTCATAAGATTTCATTCATAGACTGTGTTTTGACTTCATATTTTCTCAAAAGTTTACTATCATTTGAACCTCATTAACCTGATGAGGTTTCAAATGTTTCAATATTTTTACCTCATTTTGAAGAATAGCATCAAGCAAAGTTTAATATTCGATTCATTGACAATCAATTCATAAGATTTCATTCATAGACTGTGTTTTGACTTCATATTTTCTCAAAAGTTTACTATCATTTGAACCTCATTAACCTGATGAGGCTTCAAATGTTTCAATATTTTTACCTCATTTTGAAGAATAGCATCAAGCAAAGTTTTATATTCGATTCATTGACCATCAATTCATAAGATTTCAACCATAGACTGTGTTTTGACTTCATATTTTCTCAAAAGTTTACTATCATTTGAACCTCATTAACCTGATGAGGTTTCAAATGTTTCAATATTTACAACTAATTTTGAAGAATAGCATCAAGCCAAGTTTAATATTCGATTCATTGACCATCAATTGATAAGATTTCAATCATAGACTGTGTTTTGAATTCATATTTTCTCAAAATTTTCTATCATTTGAACCTCATTAACCTGATGAGGTTTCAAATGTTTCAATATTTATACCTCTTTTTGAAGAATAGCATCAAGCCAAGTTTAATATTCGATTCATTGACAATCAATTCATCAGATTTCAACAATAGACTGTGTTTGACCTAATATTTTCTCAAAAGTTTACTATGATTTGAACCTCATTAACCTGATGAGGTTTCAAATGTTTCAATATTTATACCTCATTTTGAAGAATAGCATCAAGCCAAGTTTAATATTCGATTCATTGACCATCAATTGATAAGATTTCAATCATAGACTGTGTTTTGAATTCATATTTTCTCAAAAGTTTACTATGATTTGAACCTCATTAACCTGATGAGGTTTCAAATCTTTCAATATTTATACCTCATTTTGAAGAATAGCATCAAGCCAAGTTTAATATTCGATTCATTGACCATCAATTCATCAGATTTCAACAATAGACTGTGTTTGACCTAATATTTTCTCAAAAGTTTACTATCTTTTGAACCTCATTAACCTGATGAGGATTCAAATGTTTCAATATATATACATCATTTTGAAGAATAGCATCAAGAAAAGTTTAATATTCGATTCATTGACCATCAATTCATCAGATTTCAACAATAGACTGTGTTTTGACCTAATATTTTCTCAAAAGTTTACTATCATTTGAACCTCATTAACCTGATGAGGATTCAAATGTTTCAATATATATACCTCATTTTGAAGAATAGCATCAAGCCAAGTTTAATTTTCGATTCATTGACCATCAATTCATCAAACTTCAACAATAGACTGTGTTTTGACCTAATATTTTCTCAAAAGTTTACTATCATTTGAACCTCATTAACCTGATGAGGTTTCAAATGTTTCAATATTTTTACCTCATTTTGAAGAATAGCATCAAGCAAAGTTTAATATTCGATTCATTGACAATCAATTCATCAGATTTCATTCATAGACTGTGTTTTGACTTCATATTTTCTCAAAATTTTACTATCATTTGAACCTCATTAACCTGATGAGGCTTCAAATGTTTCAATATTTTTACCTCATTTTGAAGAATAGCATCAAGCAAAGTTTATTATTCGATTCATTGACCATCAATTCATCAGATTTCAACAATAGACTGTCTTTTGACCTAATATTTTCTCAAAAGTTTACTATCATTTGAACCTCATTAACCTGATGAGGCTTCAAATGTATCAATATATATACCTCATTTTGAAGAATAGCATCAAGCCAAGTTTAATTTTCGATTCATTGACCATCAATTCATCAGACTTCAACAATAGACTGTGTTTTGACCTAATATTTTCTCAAAAGTTTACTATCATTTGAACCTCATTAACCTGATGAGGTTTGAACTGTTTCAATATTTTTACCTCATTTTAAAGAATAGCATCAAGCCAAGTTTAATATTCGATTCATTGACCTAATGGGGTTTCAAATGTTTCAATATTTTTACCTCATTTTGAAGAATAGCATCAAGCCAAGTTTAATATTCGATTCATTGACCATCAATTCATAAGATTTCAACCATAGACTTTATTTTGACTTCATATTTTCTCAAAAGTTTACTATCATTTGAACCTCATTAACCTGATGAGGTTTCAAATGTTTCAACATTTTTACCTCATTTTGAAGAATAGCATCAAGCAAAGTTTAATATTCGATTCATTGACAATCAATTCATAAGATTTCATTCATAGACTGTGTTTTGACTTCATATTTTCTCAAAAGTTTACTATCATTTGAACCTCATTAACCTGATGAGGTTTCAAATGTTTCAATATTTTTACCTCATTTTGAAGAATAGCATCAAGCAAAGTTTAATATTCGATTCATTGACAATCAATTCATAAGATTTCATTCATAGACTGTGTTTTGACTTCATATTTTCTCAAAAGTTTACTATCATTTGAACCTCATTAACCTGATGAGGCTTCAAATGTTTCAATATTTTTACCTCATTTTGAAGAATAGCATCAAGCAAAGTTTTATATTCGATTCATTGACCATCAATTCATAAGATTTCAACCATAGACTGTGTTTTGACTTCATATTTTCTCAAAAGTTTACTATCATTTGAACCTCATTAACCTGATGAGGTTTCAAATGTTTCAATATTTACAACTAATTTTGAAGAATAGCATCAAGCCAAGTTTAATATTCGATTCATTGACCATCAATTGATAAGATTTCAATCATAGACTGTGTTTTGAATTCATATTTTCTCAAAATTTTCTATCATTTGAACCTCATTAACCTGATGAGGTTTCAAATGTTTCAATATTTATACCTCTTTTTGAAGAATAGCATCAAGCCAAGTTTAATATTCGATTCATTGACAATCAATTCATCAGATTTCAACAATAGACTGTGTTTGACCTAATATTTTCTCAAAAGTTTACTATCATTTGAACCTCATTAACCTGATGAGGTTTCAAATGTTTCAATATATATACATCATTTTGAAGAATAGCATCAAGCCAAGTTTAATATTCGATTCATTGACCATCAATTCATCAGATTTCAACAATAGACTGTGTTTGACCTAATATTTTCTCAAAAGTTTACTATCATTTGAACCTCATTAACCTGATGAGGTTTCAAATGTTTCAATATTTTTACCTCATTTTGACGAATAGCATCAAGCAAAGTTTAATATTCGATTCATTGACCATCAATTCATCAGATTTCAACAATAGACTGTGTTTTGACCTAACATTTTCTCAAAAGTTTACTATCATTTGAACCTCATTAACCTGATGAGGTTTCAAATGTTTCAATATATATACCTCATTTTGAAGAATAGCATCAAGCCAAGTTTAATTTTCGATTCATTGACCATCAATTCATCAGACTTCAACAATAGACTGTGTTTTGACCTAATATTTTCTCAAAAGTTTACTATCATTTGAACCTCATTAACCTGATGAGGTTTCAAATGTTTCAATATTTTTACCTCATTTTGAAGAATAGCATCAAGCCAAGTTTAATATTCGATTCATTGACCATCAATTCATAAGATTTCAACCATAGACTTTGTTTTGACTTCATATTTTCTCAAAAGTTTACTATCATTTGAACCTCATTAACCTGATGAGGTTTCAAATGTTTCAATATTTTTACCTCATTTTGAAGAATAGCATCAAGCAAAGTTTAATATTCGATTCATTGACAATCAATTCATCAGATTTCAACAATAGACTGTGTTTGACCTAATATTTTCTCAAAAGTTTACTATCATTTGAACCTCATTAACCTGATGAGGTTTCAAATGTTTCAATATATATACATCATTTTGAAGAATAGCATCAAGCCAAGTTTAATTTTCGATTCATTGACAATCAATTCATAAGATTTCATTCATAGACTGTGTTTTGACTTCATATTTTCTCAAAAGTTTACTATCATTTGAACCTCATTAACCTGATGAGGTTTCAAATGTTTCAATATTTTTACCTCATTTTGAAGAATAGCATCAAGCAAAGTTTTATATTCGATTCATTGACCATCAATTCATAAGATTTCAACAATAGACTGTGCTTTGACTTCATATTTTCTCAAAAGTTTACTATCATTTGAACCTCATTAACCTGATGAGGTTTCAAATGTTTCAATATATATACCTCAAATTGTAGAATTGCATCAAGCCAAGTTTAATATTCGATTCATTGACCATCAATTCATAAGATTTCAACCATAGACTGTGTTTTGACTTCAAATTTTCTCAAAAGTTTACTATCATTTGAACCTCATTAACCTGATGAGGTTTCAAATGTTTCAATATTTTTACCTCATTTTGAAGAATAGCATCAAGCAAAGTTTAATATTCGATTCATTGACAATCAATTCATAAGATTTCATTCATAGACTGTGTTTTGACTTCATATTTTCTCAAAAGTTTACTATCATTTGAACCTCATTAACCTGATGAGGTTTCAAATGTTTCAATATTTTTACCTCATTTTGAAGAATAGCATCAAGCAAAGTTTAATATTCGATTCATTGACAATCAATTCATAAGATTTCATTCATAGACTGTGTTTTGACTTCATATTTTCTCAAAAGTTTACTATCATTTGAACCTCATTAACCTGATGAGGTTTCAAATGTTTCAATATCTATACCTCATTTTGAAGAATTACATCAAGGCAAGTTTCATCTTCGATTCATTGACCATCTTTTAAAAACATTTCAGCCATAGACTGTGTTTTGACATCATATTCTCTCAAAAGTTTACTATCATTTGAACCTCATTAACCTGATGAGGTTTCAAATGTTTCAATATTTTTACCTCATTTTGAAGAATAGCATCAAGCAAAGTTTAATATTCGATTCATTGACCATCAATTCATAAGATTTCAATCATAGACTGTGTTTTGACCTAATATTTTCTCAAAAGTTTACTATCATTTGAACCTCATTAACCTGATGAGGTTTCAAATGTTTCAATATTTTTACCTCATTTTGAAGAATAGCATCAAGCAAAGTTTTATATTCGATTCATTGACCATCAATTCATAAGATTTCAACAATAGACTGTGTTTTGACTTCATATTTTCTCAAAAGTTTACTATCATTTGAACCTCATTAACCTGATGAGGTTTCAAATGTTTCAATATTTTTACCTCATTTTGAAGAATAGCATCAAGCCAAGTTTAATATTCGATTCATTGACCATCAATTCATAAGATTTCAACCATAGACTTTGTTTTGACTTCATATTTTCTCAAAAGTTTACTATCATTTGAACCTCATTAACCTGATGAGGTTTCAAATGTTTCAATATTTTTACCTCATTTTGAAGAATAGCATCAAGCAAAGTTTTATATTCGATTCATTGACCATCAATTCATAAGATTTCAACAATAGACTGTGCTTTGACTTCATATTTTCTCAAAAGTTTACTATCATTTGAACCTCATTAACCTGATGAGGTTTTAAATGTTTCAATATATATACCTCAAATTGTAGAATTGCATCAAGCCAAGTTTAATATTCGATTTATTGACCATCAATTCATAAGATTTCAACCATAGACTGTGTTTTGACTTCATATTTTCTCAAAAGTTTACTATCATTTGAACCTCATTAACCTGATGAGGTTTCAAATGTTTCAATATTTTTACCTCATTTTGAAGAATAGCATCAAGCAAAGTTTAATATTCGATTCATTGACAATCAATTCATAAGATTTCATTCATAGACTGTGTTTTGACTTCATATTTTCTCAAAAGTTTACTATCATTTGAACCTCATTAACCTGATGAGGTTTCAAATGTTTCAATATTTTTACCTCATTTTGAAGAATAGCATCAAGCAAAGTTTAATATTCGATTCATTGACAATCAATTCATAAGATTTCATTCATAGACTGTGTTTTGACTTCATATTTTCTCAAAAGTTTACTATCATTTGAACCTCATTAACCTGATGAGGTTTCAAATGTTTCAATATCTATACCTCATTTTGAAGAATTACATCAAGGCAAGTTTCATCTTCGATTCATTGACCATCTTTTAAAAACATTTCAGCCATAGACTGTGTTTTGACATCATATTCTCTCAAAAGTTTACTATCATTTGAACCTCATTAACCTGATGAGGTTTCAAATGTTTCAATATTTTTACCTCATTTTGACGAATAGCATCAAGCAACGTTTAATATTCGATTCATTGACCATCAATTCATAAGATTTTAATCATAGACTGTGTTTTGACCTAATATTTTCTCAAAAGTTTACTATCATTTGAACCTCATTAACCTGATGAGGTTTCAAATGTTTCAATATTTTTACCTCATTTTGAAGAATAGCATCAAGCAAAGTTTAATATTCGATTCATTGACCATCAATTCATAAGATTTCAACAATAGACTGTGTTTTGACTTCATATTTTCTCAAAAGTTTACTATCATTTGAACCTCATTAACCTGATGAGGTTTCAAATGTTTCAATATTTTTACCTCATTTTGAAGAATAGCATCAAGCCAAGTTTAATATTCGATTCATTGACCATCAATTCATCAGATTTCAACAATAGACTGTGTTTTGACCTAATATTTTCTCAAAAGTTTACTATCATTTGAACCTCATTAACCTGATGAGGTTTCAAATGTTTCAATATATATACCTCATTTTGAAGAATAGCATCAAGCCAAGTTTAATATTTGATTCATTGACCATCAATTCATAAGATTTCAACCATAGACTGTGTTTAGACTTCATATTTTCTCAAAAGTTTACTATCATTTGAACCTCATTAACCTGATGAGGTTTCAAATGTTTCAATATCTATACCTCATTTTGAAGAATTACATCAAGCCAAGTTTCATCTTCGATTCATTCACCATCTTTTAAAAAAATTTCAGCCATAGACTGTGTTTTGACTTCATATTTTCTCAAAAGTTTACTATCATTTGAACCTCATTAACCTGATGAGGTTTCAAATGTTTCAATATTTTTACCTCATTTTGAAGAATAGCATCAAGCAAAGTTTAATATTCGATTCATTGACCATCAATTCATAAGATTTCAATGATAGACTGTGTTTTGCCTTCATATTTTCTCAAAAGTTTACTATCATTTGAACCTCATTAATCTGATGAGGTTTCAAATGTTTCAATATTTTTACCTCATTTTGACGAATAGCATCAAGCAAAGTTTTATATTCGATTCATTGACCATCAATTCATAAGATTTCAATCATAGACTGTGTTTTGACTTCATATTTTCTCAAAAGTTTACTATCATTTGAACCTCATTAACCTGATGAGGTTTCAAATGTTTCAATATTTTTACCTCATTTTGAAGAATTACATCAAGCAAGTTTCATCTTCGATTCATTGACCATCTTGTAAAAAAATTTCAGCCATAGACTGTGTTTTGACATCATATTTTCTCAAAAGTTTACTATCATTTGAACCTCATTAACCTGATGAGGTTTCAAATGTTTCATTTTGAAGAATAGCATCAAGCCAAGTTTAATATTCGATTCATTGACCATCAATTCATAAGATTTCAATCATAGACTGTGTTTTGACTTCATATTTTCTCAAAAGTTTACTATCATTTGAACCTCATTAACCTGATGAGGTTTCAAATGTTTCAATATCTACACCTCATTTTGAAGAATAGCATGAAGCAAAGTTTTATATTCGATTCATTGACCATCAATTCATAAGATTTCAACCATAGACTGTGTTTTGACTTCATATTTTCTCAAAAGTTTACTATCATTTGAACCTCATTAACCTGATGAGGTTTCAAATGTTTCAATATATATACCTCAATTTGTAGAATAGCATCAAGCCAAGTTTCATATTCGACTCATTGACCATCAATTCATAAGATTTCAACCATAGACTGTGTTTTGACTTCATATTTTCTCAAAAGTTTACTATCATTTGAACCTCATTAACCTGATGAGGTTTCAAATGTTTCAATATTTTTACCTCATTTTGAAGAATAGCATCAAGCAAAGTTTAATATTCGATTCATTGACCATCAATTCATAAGATTTCAACAATAGACTGTGTTTTGACTTCATATTTTCTCAAAAGTTTACTATCATTTGAACCTCATTAACCTGATGAGGTTTCAAATGTTTCAATATATATACCTCATTTTGAAGAATAGCATCAAGCCAAGTTTAATATTCGATTCATTGACCATCAATTCATAAGATTTCAACCATAGACTGTGTTTTGACTTCATATTTTCTCAAAAGTTTACTATCATTTGAACCTCATTAACCTGATGAGGTTTCAAATGTTTCAATATTTTTACCTCATTTTGAAGAATAGCATCAAGCAAAGTTTTATATTCGATTCATTGACCATCAATTCATAAGATTTCAACAATAGACTGTGTTTTGACTTCATATTTTCTCAAAAGTTTACTATCATTTGAACCTCATTAACCTGATGAGGTTTCAAATGTTTCAATATATATACCTCATTTTGAAGAATTGCATCAAGCCAAGTTTAATATTCGATTCATTGACCATCAATTCATAAGATTTCAACCATAGACTGTGTTTGACTTCATATTTTCTCAAAAGTTTACTATCATTTGAACCTCATTAACCTGATGAGGTTTCAAATGTTTCAATATATATACCTCATTTTGAAGAATAGCATAAAGCCAAGTTTAATATTCGATTCATTGACCATCTTTTAAAAAAATTTCAGCCATAGACTGTGTTTTGACTTCATATTTTCTCAAAAGTTTACTATCATTTGAACCTCATTAACCTGATGAGGTTTCAAATGTTTCAATATATATACATCATTTTGAAGAATAGCATCAAGCAAAGTTTAATATTCGATTCATTGACCATCAATTCATAAGATTTCAACCATAGACTGTGTTTTGACTTCATATTTTCTCAAAAGTTTACTATCATTTGAACCTCATTAACCTGATGAGGTTTCAAATGTTTCAATATATATACCTCATTTTGAAGAATAGCATCAAGCCAAGTTTAATATTCGATTCATTGACCATCAATTCATAAGATTTCAACCATAGACTGTGTTTAGACTTCATATTTTCTCAAAAGTTTACTATCATTTGAACCTCATTAACCTGATGAGGTTTCAAATGTTTCAATATATATACCTCATTTTGAAGAATAGCATCAAGCCAAGTTTAATATTCGATTCATTGACCATCAATTCATCAGATTTCAACAATAGACTGTGTTTTGACCTAATATTTTCTCAAAAGTTTACTATCATTTGAACCTCATTAACCTGATGAGGTTTCAAATGTTTCAATATTTATACCTCATTTTGAAGAATAGCATCAAGCCAAGTTTAATATTCGATTCATTGACCATCAATTCATAAGATTTCAACCATAGACTGTGTTTTGACTTCATATTTTCTCAAAAGTTTACTATCATTTGAACCTCATTAACCTGATGAGGTTTCAAATGTTTCAATATTTTTACCTCATTTTGAAGAATAGCATCAAGCCAAGTTTAATATTCGATTCATTGACCATGAATTCATAAGATTTCAACATAGACTGTGTTTTGACTTCATATTTTCTCAAAAGTTTACTATCATTTGAACCTCATTAACCTGATGAGGTTTCAAATGTTTCAATATTTATACCTCATTTTGAAGAATAGCATCAAGCCAAGTTTAATATTCGATTCATTGACCATCAATTGATAAGATTTCAATCATAGACTGTGTTTTGAATTCATATTTTCTCAAAAGTTTACTATGATTTGAACCTCATTAACCTGATGAGGTTTCAAATCTTTCAATATTTATACCTCATTTTGAAGAATAGCATCAAGCCAAGTTTAATATTCGATTCATTGACCATCAATTCATCAGATTTCAACAATAGACTGTGTTTGACCTAATATTTTCTCAAAAGTTTACTATCTTTTGAACCTCATTAACCTGATGAGGATTCAAATGTTTCAATATATATACATCATTTTGAAGAATAGCATCAAGCAAAGTTTAATATTCGATTCATTGACCATCAATTCATCAGATTTCAACAATAGACTGTGTTTTGACCTCATATTTTCTCAAAAGTTTACTATCATTTGAACCTCATTAACCTGATGAGGTTTCAAATGTTTCAATATATATACCTCATTTTGAAGAATAGCATCAAGCCAAGTTTAATCTTCGATTCATTGACCATCAATTCATCAAATTTCAACAATAGACTGTGTTTTGACCTCATATTTTCTCAAAAGTTTATAATCATTTGAACCTCATTAACCTGATGAGGTTTCAAATGTTTCAATATTTTTACCTCATTTTGAAGAATAGCATCAAGCAAAGTTTAATATTCGATTCATTGACCATCAATTCATCAGATTTCAATCATAGACTGTGTTTTGACTTCATATTTTCTCAAAAGTTTACTATCATTTGAACCTCATTAACCTGATGAGGTTTCAAATGTTTCAATATTTTTACCTCATTTTGAAGAATAGCATCAAGCAAAGTTTATTATTCGATTCATTGACCATCAATTCATCAGATTTCAACAATAGACTGTGTTTTGACTTCATATTTTCTCAAAAGTTTACTATCATTTGAACCTCATTAACCTGATGAGGCTTCAAATGTATCAATATATATACCTCATTTTGAAGAATAGCATCAAGCCAAGTTTAATTTTCGATTCATTGACCATCAATTCATCAGACTTCAACAATAGACTGTGTTTTGACCTAATATTTTCTCAAAAGTTTACTATCATTTGAACCTCATTAACCTGATGAGGTTTGAACTGTTTCAATATTTTTACCTCATTTTAAAGAATAGCATCAAGCCAAGTTTAATATTCGATTCATTGACCTAATGGGGTTTCAAATGTTTCAATATTTTTACCTCATTTTGAAGAATAGCATCAAGCCAAGTTTAATATTCGATTCATTGACCATCAATTCATAAGATTTCAACCATAGACTGTGTTTTGACTTCATATTTTCTCAAAAGTTTACTATCATTTGAACCTCATTAACCTGATGAGGTTTCAAATGTTTCAATATTTTTACCTCATTTTGAAGAATAGCATCAAGCAAAGTTTAATATTCGATTCATTGACCATCAATTCATAAGATTTCATTCATAGACTGTGTTTTGACTTCATATTTTCTCAAAAGTTTACTATCATTTGAACCTCATTAACCTGATGAGGTTTCAAATGTTTCAATATTTTTACCTCATTTTGAAGAATAGCATCAAGCAAAGTTTAATATTCGATTCATTGACCATCAATTCATAAGATTTCATTCATAGACTGTGTTTTGACTTCATATTTTCTCAAAAGTTTACTATCATTTGAACCTCATTAACCTGATGAGGTTTCAAATGTTTCAATATTTTTACCTCATTTTGAAGAATAGCATCAAGCAAAGTTTAATATTCGATTCATTGACCATCAATTCATAAGATTTCAACCATAGACTGTGTTTTGACTTCATATTTTCTCAAAAGTTTACTATCATTTGAACCTCATTAACCTGATGAGGTTTCAAATGTTTCAATATTATACCTCATTTTGAAGAATAGCATCAAGCCAAGTTTAATATTCGATTCATTGACCATCAATTGATAAGATTTCAATCATAGACTGTGTTTTGACTTCATATTTTCTCAAAATTTTCTATCATTTGAACCTCATTAACCTGATGAGGTTTCAAATGTTTCAATATTTATACCTCATTTTGAAGAATAGCATCAAGCAAAGTTTAATATTCGATTCATTGACCATCAATTCATCAGATTTCAACAATAGACTGTGTTTTGACCTAATATTTTCTCAAAAGTTTACTATCATTTGAACCTCATTAACCTGATGAGGTTTCAAATGTTTCAATATCTATACCTCATTTTGAAGAATTACATCAAGCCAAGTTTCATCTTCGATTCATTCACCATCTTTTAAAAAAATTTCAGCCATAGACTGTGTTTTGACATCATATTTTCTCAAAAGTTTACTATCATTTGAACCTCATTAACCTGATGAGGTTTCAAATGTTTCAATATTTTTACCTCATTTTGACGAATAGCATCAAGCAAAGTTTAATATTCGATTCATTGACCATCAATTCATAAGATTTTAATCATAGACTGTGTTTTGACTTCATATTTTCTCAAAAGTTTACTATCATTTGAACCTCATTAACCTGATGAGGTTTCAAATGTTTCAATATATATACCTCATTTTGAAGAATAGCATCAAGCCAAGTTTAATATTCGATTCATTGACCATCAATTCATAAGATTTCAACCATAGACTGTGTTTTGACTTCATATTTTCTCAAAAGTTTACTATCATTTGAACCTCATTAACCTGATGAGGTTTCAAATGTTTCAATATTTTTACCTCATTTTGAAGAATAGCATCAAGCAAAGTTTAATATTCGATTCATTGACCATCAATTGATAAGATTTCAACCATAGACTGTGTTTTGACTTCATATTTTCTCAAAAGTTTACTATCATTTGAACCTCATTAACCTGATGAGGTTTCAAATGTTTCAATATTTATACCTCATTTTGAAGAATAGCATCAAGCCAAGTTTAATATTCGATTCATTGACCATCAATTCATCAGATTTCAACAATAGACTGTGTTTGACCTAATATTTTCTCAAAAGTTTACTATCATTTGAACCTCATTAACCTGATGAGGTTTCAAATGTTTCAACATTTTTACCTCATTTTGAAGAATAGCATCAAGCCAAGTTTAATTTTCGATTCATTGACAATCAATTCATAAGATTTCATTCATAGACTGTGTTTTGACTTCATATTTTCTCAAAAGTTTACTATCATTTGAACCTCATTAACCTGATGAGGTTTCAAATGTTTCAATATTTTTACCTCATTTTGAAGAATAGCATCAAGCAAAGTTTAATATTCGATTCATTGACCATCAATTCATAAGATTTCAACATAGACTGTGTTTTGACTTCATATTTTCTCAAAAGTTTACTATCATTTGAACCTCATTAACCTGATGAGGTTTCAAATGTTTCAATATATATACCTCAAATTGAAGAATAGCATCAAGCCAAGTTTAATATTCGATTCATTGACCATCAATTCATAAGATTTCAACCATAGACTGTGTTTTGACTTCATATTTTCTCAAAAGTTTACTATCATTTGAACCTCATTAACCTGATGAGGTTTCAAATGTTTCAATATATATACCTCATTTTTAAGAATTGCATCAAGCCAAGGTTAATATTCGATTCATTGACAATCAATTCATAAGATTTCATTCATAGACTGTGTTTTGACTTCATATTTTCTCAAAAGTTTACTATCATTTGAACCTCATTAACCTGATGAGGTTTCAAATGTTTCAATATTTTTACCTCATTTTGAAGAATAGCATCAAGCAAAGTTTAATATTCGATTCATTGACATCAATTCATAAGATTTCATCATAGACTGTGTTTTGACTTCATATTTTAAAAGTTTACTATCATTTGAACCTCATTAACCTGATGAGGTTTCAAATGTTTCAATATCTATACCTCATTTTGAAGAATTACATCAAGAAGTTTCATCTTCGATTCATTGACCATCTTTTAAAAACATTTCAGCCATAGACTGTGTTTTGACATCATATTTCTCAAAAGTTTACTATCATTTGAACCTCATTAACCTGATGAGGTTTCAAATGTTTCAATATTTTTACCTCATTTTGACGAATAGCATCAAGCAAAGTTTAATATTCGATTCATTGACCATCAATTCATAAGATTTTAATCATAGACTGTGTTTTGACCTAATATTTTCTCAAAAGTTTACTATCATTTGAACCTCATTAACCTGATGAGGTTTCAAATGTTTCAATATTTTTACCTCATTTTGAAGAATAGCATCAAGCAAAGTTTTATATTCGATTCATTGACCATCAATTCATAAGATTTCAACAATAGACTGTGTTTTGACTTCATATTTTCTCAAAAGTTTACTATCATTTGAACCTCATTAACCTGATGAGGTTTCAAATGTTTCAATATTTTTACCTCATTTTGAAGAATAGCATCAAGCCAAGTTTAATATTCGATTCATTGACCATCAATTCATAAGATTTCAACCATAGACTGTGTTTTGACTTCATATTTTCTCAAAAGTTTACTATCATTTGAACCTCATTAACCTGATGAGGTTTCAAATGTTTCAATATATATACCTCATTTTGAAGAATAGCATCAAGCCAAGTTTAATATTCGATTCATTGACCATCAATTCATAAGATTTCAACCATAGACTGTGTTTTGACTTCATATTTTCTCAAAAGTTTACTATCATTTGAACCTCATTAACCTGATGAGGTTTCAAATGTTTCAATATCTATACCTCATTTTGAAGAATTACATCAAGCCAAGTTTAATCTTCGATTCATTGACCATCAATTAAAAAAATTTCAGCCATAGACTGTGTTTTGACTTCATATTTTCTCAAAAGTTTACTATCATTTGAACCTCATTAACCTGATGAGGTTTCAAATGTTTCAATATTTTTACCTCATTTTGAAGAATAGCATCAAGCAAAGTTTAATATTCGATTCATTGACCATCAATTCATAAGATTTCATTCATAGACTGTATTTTGACTTCATATTTTCTCAAAAGTTTACTATCATTTGAACCTCATTAACCTGATGAGGTTTCAAATGTTTCAATATATATACCTCATTTTGAAGAATAGCATGATGGCAAGTTTAATATTCGATTCATTGACCATCAATTCATAAGCCTTCAACCATAGACTGTGGTTTGACTTCATATTTTCTCAAAAGTTTACTATCATTTGAACCTCATTAACCTGATGAGGTTTCAAATGTTTCAATATCTATACCACATTTTGAAGAATTGCATCAAGCCAAGTTTTATATTCGATTCATTGACCATCTTTTTAAAAAATTTCAACCATACTCTGTTCTTTTACTTCATATTTTCTCGAAAAGTTTACTATCACTTGAACCTCATGAACCTGACGAGGTTTCAAATGTTTTAATATCTAAACCTCATTTTGAAGAATTGCATCAAGCCAAGTTTCATATTCGATTCATTCGCTATCAATTCATAAAATATTGTGCCTCACCTACTTATTTGTAATTAGAAAGTAAAGTAAAATGTAAACTGTATCATAATATTTTCTATGTCCCCTGTAAAGTAAGTATTTCTTTCTCTTTTTGTAGCAGTTACGTGTAGTTTTATGAAGAATCTTTTCTCTCTAGTAGTTACGTGTAGTGTTATGTTCGTATTTCCTGTTTTATGTTGTCATGAGGTAAACGTAATTTTTCGCTCCAAATTATATTGTTCTAATAGTAGGGTATGATATTTTGTATGTAGTGTAATAAGTAATACGCATTTTAAGTTATTAAATGGAATGTATAAAAAAAGTACATACCTTCGATAACTTTGAGTATTTCGCCCGAATCATTTCACTCATTTTCTCTTCCATTGCGTTATAACTAGGAAGAGCGTATTCAGCTGGCGATAGGGGCGATGTGCTTTTCATATCATTCTTCAACATGTTCTCAAGCCATCTTCTACTTGCTTCAGCGTCATTCTTTTGAAAACTGTCCATGAAGGATTCATAATCAACTGTACCGTCCGGTTGCACGAACATTTTTGATCGAAGATGCTGTGAATGAAAGATTTAAGAATTTTTTAATAACACGGCAATTTAGGCAGTAACTTGACGATTAAACGAGAACAACGTATTATTTTGGTTACTGCCGTACCTTGGGACCTTGTAAATTCTTTAGAAAGATGAAAATTTATAATAAATTCTTAAGAAAGGAATCTAACAAAATACAGGGTGAATCAGAAAAAAGAATCCCCGTTTGAAAGGTCACGGCTCCCTGGATATCAAGACAATGATATCGGCAGCATAGGTTCCAAATCTTTTTCTTGGCATAAAAAGGTGGGTGTAAAATTCAATGACCTATCTCTGCTGTTTGAATGACTTGAAAGAAACTTTTGATACTTATCTACAATTCTACCGTTGGACTTTCCAGAAATTTTGAATATTTTTCGAAATTAAAGCGTATCTTACGTTTCAACTCTTTTGAGGATGTGACGTCATCAAATTTCTAAATCATAAACCAGATGAGTGACAGACTTTTGCTTGATACCATATTGTAGGCATTCATGTATTATGGTGTTCTTCGAAATTACGTTATGTTACGTCAAACAGTTTAGAAATCATGATGGTTTTAAGTTTTTTTGAAAACATTTCTTGAATTCTTGAAAAAGAAGAAAATCACTCTAATTCTGAATATATTGAAGATTTCCGAAAAGTCCAACGGTAGGTTTATAGAGAAATAGCTAAATTTTCTTTGAAGTCATTCAGCTCAAAGAAATAGGTCTCTCAATTTTACACCAGCCTTTTTAAAGATTTGGAACCTATGTTGATATCGGCAAATATAAAGTTTAATGGTAGAAATGTTCAAATATCTATAAAATTTACCTGACTGAAATTGGCCACTCCATTCTGAAATTATGAGGGATTTTCTCGAGAAAGCTTCTTCAAGAAACCTTCAAAACGTACCCAAAATCATGAACAAATTTCCCTTACATTTCTGCCTTACAATGGCCTTACAGCAATGACTTGTGGACGATTTAGCACGTGCTATCCTCTTGGGAGGATGAACAAGTCCTCCCCCTGATATCGATGACCTATTCAAGGGGATTCCATTCTCCCAAGAGGATAAACTACATAAATCTATGCGAGTGTCATCAATTTTAGGAAGGAAAATTTGTTCATTGTTTTCATTCGTTTTTGCAGGTTTTTGGAAGGGGCTTTCTGAAGAAAATCACCCATATCCACGGGAAGGAATGGTCGATTAAAGCCGGGTAAATTACTGAACCTAATTGAGCATATTGGCAATAAAACAGACATTTTCCAATATTATTGCTTTGATATTCATGGAGCAGTGGCCTTCCCAGCGGGGATTCTTTTTTCTGACTCACCCGGTAGGAATCTAGGGATCTACAAAGAGAAATTAACTATAGGTGTGATTCATACCTTAAATTGTTTGTCTGAAATTTTCATGCAGAACGAGTTGATTATCATGTGCAGATCTTCAATGCTGATGCGACCATTGCCTGATTTATCGAATGCACCAAATGCCTGAAGAAAAAATTGAAATAACATAAATTTCAGATTTTGATATCGATATTTGAAGGAATTCAACGTCTTTTTGAATTGCGTATAACAAGGACAGATTTGATAACACAATAGCATGAGTTGCTTTTGTTGATACCAAAATTCAAAGCGATTAGCGACTGCAAACAAAGGGAATTCTCTCAACCAATAATTCAAAGCAAAAAAAACCACAAAAGTTTCTCAGAAATCCAGGTAACAAGGACAGATTTTGTAAGACAATGGCCAATGGCATGAGCTGCTTTTGATTGACACCGCCATTCAAAGCAATTTGCGACTGCAGACAAAGAAAATTCTCTCAACTTCATTGGGGGGGGGGCAATCGAATATATGAGTGACAATGGGCGTGGCCCGGAGCTTTCAGTATGATCCAGCAAAATGAATAATCGATAACGGGAAAGCCACAAAAATGAATCCAGTATAAAAAAACCCTAAGAATACGTCGTTCCATAGCTTAGTCAGTCTCGGGTCAGTCAGTTTGAATGAACACTTCTGTCTCTTATGTCCACAAAGTTTGAAATTTTGAGAGCTAGCACTAAAAAAGAAGTAGAAACCTAACTCAAAAAACCCTGATAATTTGCTACCAAGAAAAAATAAGTGGATCAAGCGCTGCTTCCCCGTCAATATTTATTTAAGTATACAATCTGAGTGGGAGGCTCAAACTGAAAAGCCTTAAAGGACAACAAATAAAATCGAGAAATTAGCAACACTTTGACAAATCATTAATCTCTTTTTCCCTGCAATGTGCAAATGTGGAAGGAGACAGTAAAAGTTTAAAGCTTGCCAAGATTTGTACATAAACTTAATAAATTAGTGACAGCGAAACTTACGCTTCTAATCGCCTCTGAATTATAAGCAACTTGTCTTCTCAGTTTAATGATCGCTTCTTCTGGTGTTAAATTTTCTGCATGCTCAAAGCTGACTTTGCTTGAGCGGCTAGATCGTGAATCGAGGGTCATTGACGGGTTTCCAGACTGGCGAGGGTCTTCGAAAGCAGCTAAGAAATGCTCATAGGCCAACGATTCGTTGTCACCAAAACCAAGCCTGAAACCAAAGCAGACATACATCATCTGACACTGTTCATTTCAGCAATTGGGATGATAGGAAAAGAAGATACAGACTGATAACTGTAAGATTATGGACGAAGCTGACAAGACAATTTCGCATTGCATGGATTGTATTCTTATTTTTTCTTATATTCATCTAAAATATTACAATACATGTTGCATCTACATCCTACTATACTTTCTGATTGCTATACGACTATACAACACTACAGGGACGATACCACAGGTAGCAAAATACAATGACTACTCCCGTGGCTATTAACATAAGGACATGCAAATAGATGAATATGAAGTCAACAACTACAAAAAGCTACAAATACGATTAATCACTGATAAATACTGGGATCTGTTTCAAATTGGGTGTCAGGCCAGCATAGGCGCATATTCTTATCACGGATACTGTAGTTTTCCTCCGTACATAAAAACAATTCTCAAAGATGAAGTAAACGGGGATGCTATACCAGAGACATTAATATGCGCATACTAACCGGTTTTGTGTTGTACAGGAAAATATAAAGCCCGAGGTCTTAAAAGTACAGACCGAGCTTTCGAGGTCTGTGCAATAAGACCGAGGGCTTTATATTTTCCTGTACAACCACAAAACCGGTTAGTATGAGTTTTATTACCTGATAGCTTCTAATTTTGACTTATACCATTTAGTCAAACTCATTTTGTTACTGTTATGTCGTTTGAGTTCATTGTAAATCTCACGGGCCTAAATTAGTTGCTGTGCTGACAAAAACGCGTCCTTGTATCGTATTATACAAGGCTACGGGAAAACCGCGGGAAATGTGCGATTAGCCAATGGGATTGGCGGGATTCTTGTATTGCCTCGTTTTTGAAACGTCAGTCAGGTAATAACGTCTAGTCTTAGTTTTTCAAAGTACAAAAAAGAGCCTACGCAAAATAACTCTGTTTTCGATTAGAAGACAAGTCATGAATGGCTGTAAATAGAAATTAAGAATTTCTAGGAAACATTTTCACTATCTGATGACTGTTTGGAAAAAGTTCACTATAACGCGATTGAATTGCAACTGACTTCAGGCAACTGACTACTGAAAAGTTAGACTTGCCCCAAGTCTATTTCGTCAACTGCAAGAAGTCTATCTGAAAGTATGACGAAAATAGACTTGGGGCAAGTCTACTCAAAAGTCGGTGATACACATTTTTTGTCATTTGGTAGCTTTTGAGTTCATATACCGGGTGACCCAGAAAAAAGTGACCCAACTCAATCTGTTCCAGAAAATTAAGTAAGTGGCCGATTGAAATGCTTCAAACGTTGTTTTGTGGCTAAAACACTAGCCTATGCTATGAGTACTTTTGGCAATTTTTTTCGGCACGGTAAATTTCGAAATTTAAGGATGTCCAGGAAAAGGGCATGCCTGAAATCCACTAAAAGTCGTCAAAAACAGGGGATCGATTTACAGCCATTTCAAATCTTCAAAACAACAAGGAGCGTGTTTCGTTTCAACCTGGGAATAGGCAACCCAGTCGGAAGTCTTCAGAGCAAGTTTATAGTCCCTAGGTACTTAAAGATATTCTCAGGCAAAATGAAACACGCTCCTCGTTGTTTTGAAGATCTGAAATGGCTTCAAATCGATCCCCTGTTTTTGACGACTTTTTGAGAATTTCAAGCTTGCCCTTTTCCTCAAAATTCTTAATTTGGGAACTTTCCCGTGCCCAAACAAATTGCAAAAAATACTCATAATGTGGGCTGGTCTTTTAGCGACAGAACAACGTTTGAAATATTTCAATCTGCCACTTACGTTTTTTTCTATAACAGATTGCGTTGGGTCACTTTTTTCTGGGTCACACGGTATTTACCTATTTACTTAGGCCAATTACAATATCTGAGAGGGATGGTACGGGGTGGTTGGAGACGGAAAAGAAACAGTAACGAGAATGAAGAAGATTTCAGCCTTGTATACCCAAATGATCGAATACGAGAGATTGTTGGAGCACAACCACTCAAAAACCACATTAACAGACAGTACCTCAATTACATTGGACATATCTGCAGAGGTGAGAACACTGTGTTGACAAAGAAAATGATGTTTGCAAAGGCAACCAGAGGATATTACAGAGACCCATGGATAAAGATATCATCTATTTGTGCTTGTTTGTTAGAGTCAGTCATCTGATGTAAGGTGGAGACCGTTCTGAGATACCCGAATTTTTCTTTTCTTAAATTTAATGTATACTTTTCCATTGATGTAAATGGCTGCTGTAGTTGGAACTCGATGACATCATGTCCTTTCCAGCTATGGCAGCCACAGAATATTTATATTTCGTTGTAGTTAGTTGTATTTACATGTGATATAAAAAAAGATATCATCCCTGCTAGGCGTGTCAGTTGAACAGGCAAAGAGAACCACAAGAGTTTGCCGAGTTAGTGCAGAGATGCACTACCTCGTCTCTGTGATGGTGAAGACCAAGAAGGAGGAATCTACAGGTACAGGTAGGATCTCCTGATAAAATTTAGGGCATTATCATACCTCTTTAGAAGATTAGCAAGTTCTTGGTCATCCATATAGTAATGATGATTATACAGAATTTTCATCAGCTCTGATCTCGATACAAGTCCATCTTTGCTTGAGTCAACTTGTTCAAATGCTTTACGAAAGCTTTCAAAGCTGTCTCTGAATTTGTCTCTGCAAGAAAATGGAAATAACGTTGTATAAATATAACTTGATATTCCCAAGTCAGATCATATGCTATGAACAATTACTAAAGTTAAAAGGAGTGTGCTTCTCTGGTAAATGGTAAATAGATGGTAAATAAATGGTAAATAAATGGTAAATAAATGGTAACTAAATGGTAAATAAATGGTAACTGAATGGCAACTAAATGGTAAATACATGGTAAATAAATGGCAACTAAATGGTAAACTAGATATAACAACAGTCAGCGAGTGCTGCCGAATAGTATTTGTATCAAATGCGGCTGTAGCGAGGTCGATTTTATAGAAATTATCGCTAAGGAAACGTGTATTAGGCTTGAATGTACAGTTGGGTAATGGCTCAAAAGGTAAATGATTTAGAATATTCAGTTACTCTCCTCCGCCGGTTTCTAGTTCCTGAGTCAAAGGCTCTTGGTTCCGTAGTTCTGTAGTCCATGGTTTCGTGGTCCGTAATATTGAGCTCTGCATTGTCAGAAATAAACCTTTGTCGTCCAGTCGTCCATTGACGTAAGTAGGTAGGAAGAACTCATTATCTTTTGTTCGTTGTTCGATAAATGCTCACAAGCCGTGCGCCCACAAACCGCAGCCGTGAGTGGCCCTGTCTACATAGTCCGACGACGGCAGACTAATTTCGCTTTCTGATTGATCAAGAATAGTAAGGCTGACTTCGTCAGCAATAAATGGTAAATAAATGGTAAGGTAACTAAATGGTAACTAAATGGTAACTAAATGGTAACTAAATGGTAACTAAATGGTAACTAAATGGTAACTAAATGGTAACTAAATGGTAAATAGGCTTCTCTATAAATATAACAAAGAAGACACTCAGACACTGCAGTGTTTCTTCGGCTATCCTTTGTTCATGGCACGTGTGCAACATCGATTAGAATGGGATAATCTTATATTGTTTTTATCTTTGCAAATGCAAGCTCTTAACCTTGCACGAATCCTTCAAGTTTTTACATATCAAATAAGCTTTATCTGCTGCTTTTTTTGCTATTCACCTTCTTTCTTATATTTCTAATTTTTATTCAAGGTGTATCTTCTTCTTTCACTTGAAAAGAGAGTCTTGGTTTGACCGACGACTGGGGGAGGGGGAGGAGTGAACAAGTAGTCCCGCTTAAAAATTACCAAAACTCGTGCGTCTATCATAAGATATTTTCTTCAGGGTGTTTCAGAAAAAACGCAACCCAGCTCTGTTCAAGATCCTCAAGAAAATGATAATATCTGAATCAATTTGACGTGTAGCAATAAACATGCAGCTGAAAGGTTTATTAGGACAAGAGTCATAAGTCTATCTCTGGCCTACTCTGAATTAAAACAATGATCACGATGAAACTTTAAATTACCGTAATTGCTTTTCAACGTCCATCGCTGACATGAAGGCAGTTGTATTTGCTTGGTTCATTGCAGCTCTGTGTTGCTTCATCTAAAAAGATTTTGGAAAATAAGGCATGAAAAGTCATTAAGAAGATTAACAATCAAATTCAAAACACTGTGACAATTTTTCAAACAACTGGGAGAAAGACATTTTTGTATCGCAAATTGCCGCAGTCAAATAGGAAATACTTTGTAACACAATGGCATCAGTTGCTTTTGATTGACACTTGAATTCGAAGCGATTAGCCAAATCTGCCAAAGGTGACAGTTTGCGCTATTACTTTCAAGGTAATTTTTGCGGTTTTGTTTGTTTTATATTACCGGTTGAGAGGATTCCCTTTGTCTGCAATCCCTAATCGCTTTGAATTCCAGTGTCAATCAAAAGAAGCTGATGCCATTGTGCTGCCAAATCTGTCCTTGTTGCTCCATTTTCAAATAACACGGACAGATTTGGTAAGACAATAGCGCGAGTTGGTTTTGATTGACACCGCAATTCAAAGCAATTAGCGACTGCCCCTCAACCAGTAATTCAAAACAAGCAAAGCCGCAAGTTTCTCTGAAAACCCAGGTAGCTAGCTCGCTCGTTATGCATTCTAGAAATTGTTTTCAAGAGCAAACATGAGGATAGGTCGAAAGAAGGAGGATTCATCTACACATCTACCTCGGGCATTCATTTTATTTCTTTGGTTCAGAAGCTGCGCAGTAAGTGTTTCAATTACACCCAAAAAAAATAAGAGAATTGAATGGCTTCCCAATCGGCTTTTGAATAAAACAAATTAAATGCCAGAGGTAGATGTGTAGATATATCCTTCTTCTTTCGACCTATGCTCATGTTTGCTCTTAAAAACAATTTCTGGAATGCGCAACGAGCGCGCTGGCCACTTGGATTTCAGATTGTATGTTTTGAATTTTTGACTGAGAGAATTTCCTTTGTCAGCAGTGGCTAATTGCTTTGAATTCAGGTGTCAACAAAAGGATCACATGCCATTGTCTTACAAAATTTGTCCTTGTTTTTTCAAATGAATACGGAGCAATGTGACCGCAGCCTAAAAATACGGACCATGGAACCATGGACTACAGAAATACGGAACCAAGAAGCATGGACTACGGAACTAGAAACCGGCGGAGGAGAGTAGCCTAAAAAGCAAAGATGTTGAACATACCTGTTGACTCTGACTATGTCGATGCAATTCCTTTTCATTTCCCACCGTGATTTTATTACTGACACCATTGATATCACCTGGAGTTACATCGACGCCAAGACGCTCGAGAAATTCACCATGATCTACATGGCCGTTTCGATCAACGTCGTACCTAAGAATTAAAACATTGGAATTCTTGTTTAAAACGATTCGCATTTTTCGGTAAAATTGACAAAAGACAAAATGCAAAGAACCTAGATATAAAAGCAATTCAAGGGTTAAAAATTTCCTCATATTAGTGGGAAAGACTTTCATCCTCATCCCGAGGGGAAAACGCGTGCCAAAGTATGTGCAAGTCATTGCTGTAAGGCAGAAATTTAAAAGGAATTTGATAAAGATTTTGAGCAAAACTATTGAGCCGCTTGAAGGGGCCTACGCAAGAATTCTCCCCCATATTTGTGGAAGAAAATCACCATCTAAAGAGAAACGAATGCAAAATCGAGCTACCAGAATTATTTCAGATAGCAATCATTTACCAAATAGAAAAATCAAAAAGTTGTATTTTTAAACGACATACTAAGGATAGTTATTCTACAATAACTGACGTGATCGAAATGACATGGTTTATCAACAGGACAACAAACAAATTCAAACATGTCATTGTTTCATTGCCATTGGAGTTGTTTTCTCAATACATGCATCGAGGTTATCTAAATTTTTCATTTCAGTTCATTTCGATTTATCTTAACAGGGTTAAATACATTCAGTAAATACAAATTAACTGATTTACAATGTGCCCTGCTTGAAAACATATCTAACCTAATTACATATATATTAACAAACCAACTTGAAGATCCTATATAAAAGAAAGAAAAATATTTGAAAAGAGAGGGACTCGAAAGTCAAACGTATGTGCTGAACGTTGAATTAGATTCTCAACCTCTTTGATTTTTTCAAAAATGCTTTTAAGCCTCGTTTTGAAAGTAGTTAACGAAGGAGCAGTTTTTATTTCATAGCTCAACTGGTTCCAAACAGTAACTCCTTGCTACGAAAAGCTCCGCAGTAAATCCAATACAATAGGCTATTTATAGATCAATAAGATTTCATCTTTCATAGCCGGTCATTCATTTTAAAAGCAAAAAAAAGAAAACATCACTTTGAATTTGAAAACAACTTCGCAAAACTTTTGTTTCAAATTTTCTCATTCAATCATTAATGATGTTCTGAAGATGGTTCAGGATAGATGAAAAAAGTTGCTCCAGGAGAGGCTCGAACTCTCGACCTTCGCATTTCTTCGTCAATACTGACTTATAAGTACGACGCGCTAACCGACTGTGCCACTGGAGCATGCCACCGCAATTTCACGAGAAGGAATTCATCCTTTGAAATAATGCGTCACGATTCGTAAAACCACAGTCACCACAGTAAGATGTCTTTGAAAAGCAAAGACAAGCTGGCGGGGGGAGGGGGCAAGGGAGCAACCACCCTGTGTGTTAGCGAAGCTTTAGGGACCCTTCACCCCCGGTCATTAAGTATCTGCTAGGGTGGGCCGGAGGGAAAATCAAAATTTTCTAAAAAAAAATGGTGGCCCAACCTGAAAGAGACAGCAAATTTTCATGGCCCAACGGCCACGAAGGAAAATTTCTCATGGCCCATCCTTAGGTGGTGGGCTGTAACAGAGACTTGTCTTCCCACTTGTAAAAAATCAGGCCCGTAGCACCTATTGGGGCCGGTCGGGCCCGGGCCCCCCCAATAATTTCCAGAAGTTGAATTTTTTATTCTTCATAATAGGATAATAACATAGAAAACTGATCATCAGTGACAGGCCCTTGGCACTGAAGCGAGTCAAGACCTATCTAAGTTCAACAACAGCAAACCGCCTGATGGTGAAACATGTGCAACACGACAGAGTTGATAAATTCAACCCTGTCAGCAACGTAAACGAATTTGTTATAGATTCCAATGCAAAGAAATTCAACTTTGGAAAGCTCAACCCTTTTGACATCAGAAGCACTTCGTCAAGAGAGGCAAAAAGTACCCAGACTTCAAGAATCAATAATCATATCTAAACTAACGAGCAGTGGCGTGGTCCTCGAGATCCTCGAAAACCGAACAGAAAAAGCTGGGTATACCTGGGAAAGAATTTTCCAAGAAATGTATAATCTTCCATTTTAGCATTGGCAAATAGGGAATCAGGGGATGCATTCTAAGCCAAAGTAAAGGATGTTTTATCAAAATTTTTCCTCATGCTTCAACTCATAAGAGAACTGTCACAACCCTATCAAAAATTCCTTGTCGCTAATGGCAAGCATGATATTGGGAGATGCATTACTCTGGCCATGCCATGGCTTTCGTAGGACGCCATGAAAATTGTGTGATGACTTTTGCAAATCAAATATTAAGTAAATCTTACGCAATGCTCTCGACAAAGTATTCTTATCCTATCGTAGTTTGATTTTAGCTAACTTGTTTGAAATATATTTGGATTCGTAAATTTCCTATTTTTCTTCAGGACCTCCGATCATAAAATGCCCTTTCAGCAATGCACAGAAGGGCGTTGCCAAAAGAAAAGAGGGCATTGACCGTGCAACTCTTCCGGGGGCTTCGCCTCCGGACCCCCGGAAGCTTTACCCCTTCGGTGTGAATTAGTGCCCCTCCAATCTGAAAAACGCTCCTACGGGCCTGAAAAAATTTAAAACACAAAATTATGGTCATTTCTGACATATTACGTTACAGACTTACTACCTGAGTTTTAAATTTTCTTCAGTACCTTTTCCATAAAATTAGTGCAATACATGACTCAGGTAGTAAATCTCAATGCAAAGTGACTAGCAACAACAACAACAACAGCAGCAACAACAAAACAGCGATGAACGCCAATATCGATCCACAGCGGAAAGAAGTCAGATGGATGGTTTTATGAATTCTTATGAATTTCGTAAACATGTACACGTATTTTTTTATAAGAAACTAAGAATGTGGGCCAAAACTGAAAGTTTCTTAAAAATATCGGATGTTGAGTACTCAGCGTTTCTTACGAGTTTCTTAGAGGTCCCATAACAATCTTCATGTTCACTACCTGTGCTCTCGTGAACATTTCAAAACGATGTTTTCAAGCCTTTCCAATGTTTAGACATTACTCAAGTACCTTACCAGTAATATGATACAGGAAACAAGTGAAAGTAATGTAAAAATTTGCCAAAGATTTCCTTTATCAAAGTAAATAGTTTCTTAGCTTAAATATCCCCAGTACTGGAGTTTCTTAATTTTTTGGCGACCTAAGAGTTGAGTTTCTTATGGGCAGTGAGTTTCTTTTAAAAAATTCGTGTACTGTAGTGATCTGGTTGCTTGTTAAACTGTTAAAGTCAGCTTTGGTAAACAGACTGCTCAAATTATTGCTCCCCATAGCAAGAAGTCAGATTCCATACTACAGTAAAACTGAGTAGGAAGAAAAAGATTGAGCAAAGATTGGCTCTCTCTCTGGGCTTGAGTCTGGAGATCTCTGCAAACATTTGGCAACTGATCCACTTATTTATGATGTGGGAAATACAGCGAAGTAAAAAACGATCTGTGGAAATAGTTATCATTGCTCAAAAGCTATTGCGAGGCAAAAAAATTTGAGCTATTTCACCTATAGCTAAACATAGTGAGTTTGACTCCGACTACATTGTATATGACAGTAGAGTTTCTTACAATAAATTATCTCAGAATTATTCCAGAGCTTGTCAAACCTTCCTCCAAATTCCCATTGTTTTACAAGCCTTCCTGCGGTCCATGACCATGCCACAAAAACTAAGATAGTCCGATTCCACACAAAATATAATGGTCCGATTGAACGCAAAATAAAATAGTCCAACTGTAGACTTATGACATTCCGTCCCTTGTTTACCTGCGTTCATTGATTTGCAGATATCACTTGCTCAATAGGGACTCATATCATTACTCTTATAAAGTGTGGCAATTTTGGCCAATATGGTGTCGATCCGTAATGACCAATCAAATTGTTAGAATTTAGTTTCAACCAATAAGGAGACGTGCAAAAAGGTTGATACGGCCTAGAGAGTAAAATCTGCTCTGGACAGAAAAACATCTGTCCTGGACAGAATCTGTCCAGGAGAGTAAACAATCAGTCCTGGACAGGAAAACATCTGTACTGGATAGTAACTGACCAAGAGAGTAAAAAATCTGTCCTGGACAGGAAAAAATCTGTCCTGGATAGTAACGGACAAAGGAGAGTAAAAAATCTGTCCTGGACAGGAAAACATCTGTCCAGGACAGTAATTGACCAGGAGAGTAAAACATCTGTCCTGGACAGGAAAACATCTGTCCTGGGCAGTATCTGACCAGGAGAGTAAAGAATTTTTTACTCTCCAGGACAGATACTGTCCAGGACAGCTGTTTTCCTGTCCAGGACAGATTTTTTACTCTCCTGGTCAGTTACTGTCCAGGACAGATGTTTTCCTGTCCAGGACAGATTTTTTACTTTCCAGGACAGATACTGTCCAGGACAGATGCTTTCCTGTCCAGGACAGATTCTCTACTCTCCTGGTCAGTTACTGTCCAGGACAGATGTTTTCCTATCCAGGACAGATTTTTTACTCTCCAGGACAGATACTGTCCAGGACAGCTGTTTTCCTCTCCAGGACAGATTTTTTACTCTCCTGGTCAGTTACTGTCCAGGACAGATGTTTTCCTGTCCAGGACATATTTTTTACTTTCCAGGACAGATACTGTCCAGGACAGATGCTTTCCTGTCCAGGACAGATTCTTTACTCTCCTGGTCAGTTACTGTCCAGGACAGATGTTTTCCTATCCATGACAGATTTTTTACTCTCCAGGACAGATACTGTCCAGGACAGATGTTTTCCTGTCCAGGACAGAGTTTTTACTGTCCAGTACAGATACTGTCCAGGACAGATGTTTTCCTGTCCAGGACAGATTTTATACTCTCCAGGACAGATACTGTCCAGGACAGATGTCTTCCTGTCCAGGACAGATTTTTTACTCTGCAGGACAGATACTGTCCAGGACAGATGTTTTGCTGTCCAGGACAGATTTGTTACTGTTCAGGACAGATATTTTACTCTCCAGGACAATTACTGTCCAGGACAGATGTTTTCCTGTCCAGGACAGATTTTTTACTCTCCAGGACAGTTACTGTCCAGGACAGATGTTTTCCTGTCCAGGACAGATTTTTTACTCTCCAGGACAGATACTGTCCAGGACAGATGTTTTCTTGTCCGACAGATGTTTTCCTGTCCAGGACAGATTTTTTACTCTCCAGGACAGTTACTGTCCAGGACAGATGTTTTCCTGTCCAGGACAGATTTTTTACTCCCCAGGACAGATACTGTCCAGGACAGATGTTTTCCTGTCCAGGACAGATGTTTTACTCTCCTGGTCAGTTACTGCCCAGGACAGATGTTTTCCTGTCCAGGACAGATTTTTAACTCTCCTGGTCAGATTCTGTCCAGGACAGATGTTTTCCTGTCCAGGACAGATTTTTTACTCTCCAGGACAGTTACTGTCCAGGACAGATGTTTTCCTGTCCAGGACAGATTTTTTACTCTCCAGGACAGATACTGTCCAGGACAGATGTTTTCCTGTCCAGGACCGATTTCTTACTCTCCTGGTCAGTTACTGTCCAGGACAGATGTTTTCCTGTCGAGGACAGATTTTTAACTCTCCAGGACAGATACTGTCCAGGACAGATGTTTTCCTGTCCAGGACAGTATCTGACCAGGAGAGTAAAAAATCTGTCCTGGACAGGAAAACATCTGTCCTGCACAGAATCTGACCAGGAGAGTTAAAAATCTGTCCTGGAAAGGAAAACATCTGTCCTGGACAGGAAAACATCTGTCCTGCACAGTATCTGACCAGGAGAGTAAAAAATCTGTCCTGGACAGGAAAACATCGGTCCTGGACAGGAAAACATCTGTCCTGGACAGTATCTGACCAGGAGAGTAAAAAATCTGTCCTGGACAGGAAAACATCTGTCCTGGACAGTATCTATCCAGGACAGTAAAAAATCTGTCCTGGACAGGAAAACATCTGTCCTGGACAGAATCTGACCAGGAGAGTAAAACATCTGTCCTGGACAGGAAAACATCTGTCCTGGACAGTAACCGTCCTGGAGAGTAAAAAATCTGTCCTGGACAGGAAAACATCTGTCCTGGACAGTAACTGACCAAGAGAGTAAAAAATCTGTCCTGGACAGGAAAACATATGTCCTGGACAGTATCTGTCCTGGAGAGTAAAAAATCTGTCCTGGACAGGAAAACATCTGTCCTGGACAGTAACTGACCAAGAGAGTAAAAAATCTGTCCTGGACAGGAAAACATCTGTCCTGGACAGTATCTGTCCTGGAAAGTAAAAAATCTGTCCTGGACAGGAAAACATCTGTCCTGGACAGTAACTGACCAGGAGAGTAAAAAATCTGTCCTGGACAGGAAAACATCTGTCCTGGACAGTATCTGTCCTGGAAAGTAAAAAATCTGTCCTGGACAGGAAAACATCTGTCCTGGACAGAATCTGACCAGGAGAGTAAAAAATCTGTCCTGGACAGGAAAACATCTGTCCTGGACAGATTCTGACCAGGAGAGTAAAACATCTGTCCTGGACAGGAAAACATCTGTCATGGACATTAACTGACCAAGAGAGTAAAAAATCTGTCCTGGACAGGAAAACATCTGTCCTGGACAGTATCTGTCCTGGAGAGTTAAAAATCTGTCCTGGACAGGAAAACATCTGTCCTGGACAGTAACTGACCAGGAGAGCAAGAAATCGGTCCTGGACAGGAAAACATCTGTCCTGGACAGTATCTGTCCTGGAGAGTAAAAAATCTGTCCTGGACAGGAAAACATCTGTCCTGGACAGTAACTGTCCTGGAGAGTAGAAAATCTGTCCTGGACAGGAAAACATCTGTCCTGGACAGAATCTGACCAGGAGAGTTAAAAATCTGTCCTGGACAGGAAAACATCTGTCCTGGACAGTAACTGACCAGGAGAGTAAAACATCTGTCCTGGACAGGAAAACATCTGTCCTGGACAGTATCTGTCCTGGGGAGTAAAAAATCTGTCCTGGACAGGAAAACATCTGTCCTGGACAGTAACTGTCCTGGAGAGTAAAAAATCTGTCCTGGACAGGAAAACATCTGTCCTGGACAGTAACTGTCCTGGAGAGTAAAATATCTGTCCTGAACAGTAACAAATCAGTCCTGGACAGCAAAACATCTGTCCTGGACAGTATCTGTCCTGCAGAGTAAAAAATCTGTCCTGGACAGGAAGACATCTGTCCTGGACAGTATCTGTCCTGGAGAGTAAAAAATCTGTCCTGGACAGGAAAACATCTGTCCTGGACAGTATCTGTACTGGACAGTAAAAACTCTGTCCTGGACAGGAAAACATCTGTCCTGGACAGTATCTGTCCTGGAGAGTAAAAAATCTGTCATGGATAGGAAAACATCTGTCCTGGACAGTAACTGACCAGGAGAGTAAAGAATCTGTCCTGGACAGGAAAGCATCTGTCCTGGACAGTATCTGTCCTGGAAAGTAAAAAATCTGTCCTGGACAGGAAAACATCTGTCCTGGACAGTAACTGACCAGGAGAGTAAAAAATCTGTCCTGGAGAGGAAAACAGCTGTCCTGGACAGTATCTGTCCTGGAGAGTAAAAAATCTGTCCTGGATAGGAAAACATCTGTCCTGGACAGTAACTGACCAGGAGAGTAGAGAATCTGTCCTGGACAGGAAAGCATCTGTCCTGGACAGTATCTGTCCTGGAAAGTAAAAAATCTGTCCTGTCCTGGACAGTATCTGTCCTGGAGAGTAAAAAATTCTTTACTCTCCTGGTCAGATACTGCCCAGGACAGATGTTTTCCTGTCCAGGACAGATTTATTACTCTCCAGGACAGTTACTGTCCAGGAGAGATTTTTCCTGTCCAGGACAGATTTTTTACTCTCCAGGACAGATACTGTCCAGGACAGATTTTTTCCTGTCCAGGACCGATTTCTTACTCTCCAGGACAGTTACTGTCCAGGACAGATGTTTTCCTGTCCAGGACAGATTTTTTACTGTCCAGGACAGATACTGTCCAGGACGGATGTTATCCTGTCCAGGACCGATTTTTACTCTCCTGGTCAGTTACTGTCAAGGACAGATGTTTTCCTGTCCAGGACAGATTTTTTACTCTCTTGGACAGATTACTGTCCAGGACAGAATGTTTTCCTGTCCAGGACAGATTTTTACTCTCAGGACAGATTCTGTCCAGGACAGATATTTTCCTGTCCAGGACAGATGTTTTACTCTCCAGGACAGATACTGTCCAGGACAGATGTTTTCCTGTCCAGGACAGATTTTTTACTGTCCTGGTCAGTTACTGTCCAGGACAGATGTTTTCCTGTCCAGGACAGATTTTTTACTCTCCTGGTCAGATACTGTCCAGGACAGATGTTTTCCTGTCCAGGACAGATTTTTTACTCTCCAGGACAGATACTGTCCAGGACAGATGTTTTCCTGTCCAGGACAGAAATTTTACTGTCCAGTACAATTACTGTCCAGGACAGATGTTTTCCTGTCCAGGACAGATTTTTACTCTCCAGGACAGATACTGTCCAGGACAGATGTCTTCCTGTCCAGGACAGATTTTTTACTTTGCAGGACAGATACTGTCCAGGACAGATGTTTTGCTGTCCAGGACAGATTTGTTACTGTTCAGGACAGATACTGTCCAGGACAGATGTTTTCCTGTCCAGGACAGATTTTTTACTCTCCTGGTCAGTTACTGTCCAGGACAGATGTTTTCCTGTCCAGGACAGATTTTTTACTCTCCAGGACAGATACTGTCCAGGACAGATGTTTTCCTGTCCAGGACAGATTTTTTACTGTCCTGGTCAGTTACTGTCCAGGACAGCTGTTTTCCTGTCCAGGACAGATTTTAAACTCTCCTGGTCAGATACTGTCGAGGACAGATGTTTTCCTGTCCAGGACAGATTTTTTACTCTCCAGGACGGTTACTGTCCAGGACAGATGTTTTCCTGTCCAGGACAGATTTTTTACTCTCCAGGACAGATTCTGTCCAGGACAGATGTTTTCCTGTCCAGGATAGATTTTTTACTGTCCTGGATAGATACTGTCCAGGACAGATGTTTTCCTGTCCAGGACAGATTTTTTACTCTCCTGGTCAGATACTGTCCAGGACAGATGTTTTCCTGTCCAGGACAGATGTTTTCCTGTCCAGGACAGATTTTTTACTCTCCTGGTCAGATACTGTCCAGGACAGATGTTTTCCTGTCCAGGACAGATTTTTTACTCTCCAGGACAGATACTGTCCAGGACAGATGTTTTCCTGTCCAGGACAGATTTTTTACTGTCCAGGACAGATACTGTCCAGGACAGATGTTTTCCTGTCCAGGACAGATTTTTACTCTCCAGGACAGATACTGTCCAGGACAGATGTCTTCCTGTCCAGGACAGATTTTTTACTGTCCAGGACAGATCCTTTCCAGGACAGATGTTTTGCTGTCCAGGACAGATTTTTACTGTTCAGGACAGATTTTTTACTCTCCAGGACAGATTACTGTCCAGGACAGATGTTTTCCTGTCCAGGACAGATTTTTTACTGTCCAGGACAGATTCTTTCCAGGACAGATGTTTTCCTGTCCAGGACAGATTTTTTACTCTCCAGGACAGATACTGTCCAGGACAGATGTTTTCTTGTCCAGGACAGATTTTTTACTGTCCAGGACAGATTTTTTACTCTCCAGGACAGTTACTGTCCAGGACAGATGTTTTCCTGTCCAGGACAGATTTTTTACTGTCCAGGACAGATACTGTCAAGGATAGATGTTTTTCTGTCCAGGACAGATTTTTTACTGTCCTGGTCCAGGACAGATTTTTTACTGTCCAGGACAGATACTGTCCAGGACAGCTGTTTTCCTGTCCAGGACAGATTTTTTACTGTCCAGGACAGATCCTTTCCAGGACAGATGTTTTCCTGTCCAGGATAGATTTTTACTGTCCAGGACAGATTCTTTCCAGGACAGATTTTTTTCTGTCCAGGATAGATTTTTTACTGTCCAGGAGAGATCCTTTCCAGGACAGATTTTTTCTGTCCAGGACAGATTTTATACTGTCCAGGACAGATCCTGTCCAGGACAGATACTGTCCAGGACAGATGTTTTCCTGTCCAGGACAGATTTTTTACTCTCCTGGTCAGATACTGTCCAGGACAGATGTTTTCCTGTCCAGGACAGATTTTTTACTCTCCTGGTCAGATACTGTCCAGGACAGATGTTTTCCTGTCCAGGACAAATCTTTTACTGTCCAGGACAGATACTGTCCAGGATAGATGTTTTCCTGTCCAGGACCGATTTTTTACTCTCCTGGTCAGGTCGAGGACAGATTTTTTACTGTCCAGGACAGATCCTTTCCAGGACAGATGTTTTCCGGTCCAGGACAGATTTTTACTCTCCAGGACAGATTCTTTCCAGGACAGATTTTTCCTGTCCAGGACAGATTTTTACTGTCCTGGACAGATTCTTTCCAGGACAGATTTTTTTCTGTCCAGGACAGATTTTTTACTGTCCAGGACAGATCCTTTCCAGGACAGATGTTTTCCTGTCCAGGACAGATTTTATACTGTCCAGGACAGATTCTTTCCAGGACAGATTTTTTTCTGTCCAGGACAGATTTTATACTGTCCAGGACAGATCCTTTCCAGGACAGATGTTTTCTGTCCAGGACAGATTTTTTACTTTCCAGGACAGATACTTTCCAGGACAGATGTTTTGCTGTCCAGGACAGATTTTTACTGTCCAGGACAGATACTTTCCAGGACAGATGTTTTCCTGTCCAGGACAGATTTTTTACTGTCCAGGACAGATCCTTTCCAGGACAGATTTTTTTCTTTACTGTCCAGGACAGATACTGTCCAGGACAGATTTTTCCTGTCCAGGACAGATTTTTTACTGTCCAGGTCAGATACTGTCCAGGACAGATGTTTTTTCTGTCCAGGACAGATTTTATACTGTCCAGGACAGATCCTTTCCAGGACAGATGTTTTTCTGTCCAGGACAGATGTTTTTCTGTCCAGGACAGATACTGTCCAGGACAGATGCTTTTCTGTCCAGGACAGATTTTTATCTCCTGGTCAGTTACTGTCCAGGACAGATCCTTTCCAGGACAGATTTTTTTCTGTCCAGGACAGATTTTTACTGTCCAGGACAGATCCTTTCCAGGACAGATTTTTTTCTGTCCAGGACAGATTTTTTACTGTCCAGGACAGATCCTTTCCAGGACAGATTTTTTTCTGTCCAGGACAGATTTTTTACTGTCCAGGACAGATACTGTCCAGGACAGATGTTTTTCTGTCCAGGACAGATTTTTACTGTCCAGGACAGATTCTTTCCAGGACAGATGTTTTCCTGTCCAGGACCGATTTTTTACTTTTCAGTTACTGTCCAGGACAGATTTTTTACTCTCCAGGACAGATACTGTCCAGGACAGATTTTTTCCTGTCCAGGACAGATTTTTACTGTCCAGGTCAGATCCTTTCCAGGACAGATTTTTTTCTGTCCAGGACAGATTTTTACTCTCCTGGTCAGTTACTGTCCAGGACAGATGTTTTCCTGTCCAGGACAGATTTTTTACTGTCCAGGACAGATCCTTTCCAGGACAGATTTTTTTCTGTCCAGGACAGATTTTTTACTGTCCAGGACAGATTCTTTCCAGGACAGATGTTTTCCTGTCCAGGACAGATTTTATACTGTCCAGGACAGATCCTTTCCAGGACAGATGTTTTCCTGTCCAGGACAGATTTTTTACTGTCCAGGACAGATCCTTTCCAGGACAGATTTTTTTCTGTCCAGGACAGATTTTATACTGTCCAGGACAGATCCTTTCCAGGACAGATGTTTTCCTGTCCAGGACAAATTTTTTACTGTCCAGGACAGATACTTCAAGGATAGATGTTTTTCTGTCCAGGACATTTTTTACTCTCCAGGTCAGTTACTGTCCAGGACAGATTTTTTACTGTCCAGGACAGATCTGTCCAGGACAGATGTTTTCCTGTCCAGGATAGATTTTTTACTGTCCAGGACAGATTCTTTCCAGGACAGATGTTTTCCTGTCCAGGACAGCTTTTATACTGTCCAGGACAGATCCTTTCCAGGACAGATGCTTTCCTGTCCAGGACAGATTCTTTACTCTCCTGGTCAGTTACTGTCCAGGACAGATGTTTTCCTATCCAGGACAGATTTTTTACTCTCCTGGACAGATCTTTTACTGTCCTGGACAGATACTGTCCAGGACAGATTTTTTTCTGTCCAGGACAGATTTTTTACTGTCCAGGACAGATCCTTTCCAGGACAGATGTTTTCCTGTCCAGGATAGATTTTTTACTGTCCAGGAGAGATCCTTTCCAGGACAGATTTTTTTCTGTCCAGGACAGATTTTATACTGTCCAGGACAGATACTGTCCAGGACAGATGTTTTCCTGTCCAGGACAGATTTTTTACTCTCCTGGTCAGTTACTGTCGAGGACAGATTTTTTACTCTCCAGGACAGATACTGTCCAGGACAGCTGTTTTCCGGTCAAGGACAGATGTTTTACTCTCCTGGTCAGATTCTGTCCAGGACAGATTTTTTTCTGTCCAGGACAGATTTTTTACTGTCCTGGTCAGTTACTGTCCAGGACAGATGTTTTACTATCCAGGACAGATTTTTTACTGTCCAGGACAGATACTGTCCAGGACAGATGTTTTCCTGTCCAGGACAGATTTTTACTGTCCAGTACAGGTACTGTCCAGGACAGATGTTTTCCTGTCCAGGACAGATTTTTACTGTCCAGGACAGATCCTTTCCAGGACAGATGTTTTCCTGTCCAGGACAGATTTTTTACTTTCCAGGACAGATACTGTCCAGGACAGATGTTTTGCTGTCCAGGACAGATTTTTACTGTCCAGGACAGATCAGGACAGATACTGTCCAGGACAGATGTTTTTTTCTGTCCAGGACAGATTTTTTACTGTCCAGGACAGATCCTTTCCAGGACAGATGTTTTCCTGTCCAGGACAGATTTTTTACTGTCCAGGACAGATTCTTTCCAGGACAGATTTTTTTCTGTCCAGGACAGATTTTTTACTGTCCAGGACAGATTACTGTCCAGGACAGATGTTTTCCTGTCCAGGACAGATTTTTTACTCTCCTGGACAGTTACTGTCCAGGACAGATGTTTTCCTGTCCAGGACAGATTTTTTTTCTTTTTAGATCTGTCCAGGACAGATCTTTCCAGGACAGATGCTTTCCTGTCCAGGACAGATTTTTTACTGTCCTGTCCAGGACAGATGTTTTCCTATCCAGGACAGATTTTTTACTCTCCTGGACAGATCTTTTACTGTCCTGGATAGATACTGTCCAGGACAGATGTTTTCCTGTCCAGGACAGATTTTTTACTCTCCTGGTCAGATACTGTCCAGGACAGATGTTTTCCTGTCCAGGACAGATTTTTTACTCTCCTGGTCAGATACTGTCCAGGACAGATGTTTTCCTGTCCAGGACAAATCTTTTACTGTCCAGGACAGATACTGTCCAGGATAGATGTTTTCCTGTCCAGGACCGATTTTTTACTCTCCTGGTCAGTTACTGTCGAGGACAGATTTTTTACTCTCCAGGACAGATACTGTCCAGGACAGCTGTTTTCCGGTCAAGGACAGATGTTTTACTCTCCTGGTCAGATTCTGTCCAGGACAGATTCTTTCCTGTCCATGACAGATTCTTTACTCTCCTGGTCAGTTACTGTCCAGGACAGATGTTTTCCTGTCCAGGACAGATTTTTTACTCTCCAGGACAGATACTGTCCAGGACAGATGTTTTCCTGTCCAGGACAGATTTTTACTGTCCAGGACAGATACAGATTTTTTTCCAGGACAGATGTTTTCTGTCCAGGACAGATTTTTACTCTCCAGGACAGATTTTACTGTCCAGGACAGATGTTTTCCAGGACAGATTTTTTACTTTGCAGGACAGATACTGTCCAGGACAGATTTTTGCTGTCCAGGACAGATTTTTACTGTCCAGGACAGATACTTTCCAGGACAGATGTTTTCCTGTCCAGGACAGATTTTTTACTCTCCTGGTCAGTTACTGTCCAGGACAGATGTTTTCCTGTCCAGGACAGATTCTTTACTCTCCAGGACAGATACTGTCCAGGACAGATGTTTTCCTGTCCAGGACAGATTTTTTACTGTCCTGGTCAGTTACTGTCCAGGACAGCTGTTTTCCTGTCCAGGACAGATTTTATACTGTCCAGGTCAGATACTTTCCAGGACAGATGTTTTCCTGTCCAGGACAGATTTTTTACTCTCCAGGACGGTCTGTCCAGGACAGATTTTTTTCTGTCCAGGACAGATTTTTTACTCCAGGACAGATCCTGGACAGATTCTGTCCAGGACAGATTTTTCCTGTCCAGGACAGATTTTTTACTGTCCAGGACAGATACTTTCCAGGACAGATGTTTTTCCTGTCCAGGACAGATTTTTTACTGTCCAGGACAGATCCTGTCCAGGACAGATGTTTTCCTGTCCAGGACAGATTTTTTACTGTCCAGGACAGATACTTTCAAGGATAGATGTTTTTCTGTCCAGGACCAATTTTTTACTCTCCTGGTCAGTTACTGTCCAGGACAGATTTTTTACTCTCCAGGACAGATACTGTCCAGGACAGCTGTTTTCCTGTCCAGGACAGATTTTTTACTCTCCTGGTCAGTTACTGTCCAGGACAGATGTTTTTCTGTCCAGGACAGACTTTTTACGCTGCAGGACAGATACTGTCCAGGACAGATGCTTTCCAGTCCAGGACAGATTTTTACTGTCCAGGACAGTTACTGTCCAGGACAGATGTTTTCCTGTCCAGGACAGATTTTTTACTTCCTTTTTTACTGTCCAGGACAGATACTGTCCAGGACAGATGTTTTCCTGTCCAGGACAGATTTTTTACTCTCCAGGTCAGATACTGTCCAGGACAGATGTTTTCCTGTCCAGGACAGATTTTTTACTCTCCTGGTCAGATACTGTCCAGGACAGATGTTTTCCTGTCCAGGACAAATCTTTTACTGTCCAGGACAGATACTGTCCAGGATAGATGTTTTCCTGTCCAGGACCGATTTTTTACTCTCCTGGTCAGTTACTGTCGAGGACAGATTTTTTACTCTCCAGGACAGATACTGTCCAGGACAGCTGTTTTCCTGTCCAGGACAGATTTTTTACTGTCCAGGTCAGATTCCTTTCCAGGACAGATGCTTTCCTGTCCATGACAGATTTTTACTGTCCAGGTCAGTTACTTTCCAGGACAGATGTTTTCCTGTCCAGGACAGATTTTTTACTCTCCAGGACAGATACTGTCCAGGACAGATGTTTTCCTGTCCAGGACAGAGTTTTTACTGTCCAGTACAGATACTGTCCAGGACAGATGTTTTCCTGTCCAGGACAGATTTTTTACTCTCCAGGACAGATACTGTCCAGGACAGATGTTTTCCTGTCCAGGACAGATTTTTTACTGTCCTGGTCAGTTACTGTCCAGGACAGATGTTTTCCTGTCCAGGACAGATTTTTTACTCTCCTGGAGAGATACTGTCCAGGACAGATGTTTTCCTGTCCAGGACAGATTTTTTACTCTCCTGGTCAGATACTGTCCAGGACAGATGTCTTCCTGTCCAGGACCGATTTTTTACTGTCCAGGAGAGATTCTTTCCAGGAACAGATCCTGGTCAGTTACTGTCGAGGACAGATTTTTTACTGTCCAGGACAGATACTTTCCAGGACAGTTTTTTTCCTGTCCAGGACAGATTTTTTACTGTCCAGGTCAGATACTTTCCAGGACAGATGTTTTCCTGTCCAGGACAGATTTTTTACTGTCCAGGACAGATACTTTCCAGGACAGATGCTTTCCTGTCCAGGACAGATTTTTTACTGTCCAAGGTCAGTTCCTTTCCAGGACAGATGTTTTCCTATCCAGGACAGATTTTTTACTGTCCAGGACAGATACTGTCCAGGACAGATGTTTTCCTGTCCAGGACAGATTTTTACTGTCCAGGACAGATTACTGTCCAGGACAGAAGTTTTCCTGTCCAGGACAGATTTTTTACTCTCCAGGACAGATACTGTCCAGGACAGATGTTTTCCTGTCCAGGACAGATTTTTTACTCTCCAGGACAGTTACTGTCCAGGACAGATGTTTTCATGTCCAGGAAAGATTTTTTACTCTGCCAGGAGAGATCCTTTCCAGGACAGATTTTTTTCTGTCCAGGACAGATTTTTTAGGACAGATACTGTCCAGGAGAGATGTTATTCCTGTCCAGGACCGATTTTTTACTGTCCTGGTCAGATACTGTCCAGGACAGATGTTTTCCTGTCCAGGACAGATTTTTTACTCTCCAGGTCAGATACTGTCCAGGACAGATGTTTTCCTGTCCAGGACAGATTTTTACTGTCCAGGACAGATACTTTCCAGGACAGATGTTTTCCTGTCCAGGACAGATTTTTTACTGTCCAGGTCAGATACTTTCCAGGACAGATGTTTTCCTGTCCAGGACAGATTTTTTACTCTCCAGGACAGATACTGTCCAGGACAGATGTTTTCCTGTCCAGGACAGATGTTTTTACTGTCCAGGACAGATTTTTACTGTCCTGGTCAGATTCTGTCCAGGACAGATGTTTTCCTGTCCAGGACAGATTTTTTACTCTCCTGGTCAGATACTGTCCTGGACAGGAAAACATCTGTCCTGGACAGTAACTGACCAGGAGAGTAAAAAATCTGTCCTGGACAGGAAAACAGCTGTCCTGGACAGTATCTGTCCTGGAGAGTAAAAAATCTGTCCTGGACAGTAACTGACCAGGAGAGTAAAAATCGGTCCTGGACAGGAAAACATCTATCCTGGATAGTATCTGTCCTGGACAGTAAAAAATTTGTCCTAGACAGAAAACATCTGTCCTGGACAGTATCTGACCAGGATAGTAAAAAATCTGTCCTGGACATGAAAACATCTGTCCTGGACAGTATCTATCCAGGACAGTAAAAAATCTGTCCTGGACAGGAAAACATCTGTCCTGGACAGAATCTGACCAGGAGAGTAAAACATCTGTCTTGGACAGGAAAACATCTGTCCTGGACAGTAACCGTCCTGGAGAGCAAAAATCTGTCCTGGACAGGAAAACATCTGTCCTGGACAGTATCTGACCAGGAGAGTAAAAAATCTGTCCTGGAGAGTTAAAAATCTGTCCTGGACAGAATCTGACCAGGAGAGTAAAACATCTGTCCTGGACAGTATCTATCCAGGACAGTAAAAAATCTGTCCTGGACAGGAAAACATCTGTCCTGGACAGTAACTGACCAGGACAGTAAAAAATCTGTCCTGGAGAGTAAAAAATCTGTCCTGGACAGAATCTGACCAGGAGAGTAAAACATCTGTCCTGGACAGGAAAACATCTGTCCTGGACAGTAACTGACCAAGAGAGTAAAAAATCTGTCCTGGACAGGAAAACATCTGTCCTGGACAGTAACTGACCAGGAGAGTAAGAAATCGGTCCTGGATAGGATAACATCTGTCCTGGACAGTATCTGTCCTGGAGAGTAAAAAATCTGTCCTGGACTGGAAAACATCTGTCCTGGACAGAAACTGTCCTGGAGAGTAAAAAATCTGTCCTGGACAGGAAAACATCTGTCCTGGACAGTATCTGTCCTGGAGAGTAAAAAATCTGTCCTGGACAGGAAAACATCTGTCCTGGACAGTAACTGACCAGGAGAGTAAGAAATCGGTCCTGGACAGGAAAACATCTGTCCTGGACAGTAACTGACCAGGAGAGTAAAAAATCTGTCCTAGACAGGAAAACATCTGTCCTGGACAGTAACTGACCAGGAGAGTAAGAAATCGGTCCTGGACAGGAAAACATCTGTCCTGGACAGTAACTGACCAGGAGAGTAAAAAATCTGTCCTAGACAGGAAAACATCTGTCCTGGACAGTATCTGTCCTGGAGTGTAAAAAATCTGTCCTGGACAGGAAAACATCTGTCCTGGACAGTATCTGACCAGGAGAGTAAAAAATCTGTCCTGGACAGGAAAACATCTGTCCTGGACAGTATCTGTCCTGGAGAGTAAAAAATCTGTCCTGGACAGGAAAACATCTGTCCTGGATAGTATCTGTCCTGGAGTGTAAAAAATCTGTCCTGGACAGGAAAACATCTGTCCTGGACAGTATCTATCCAGGACAGTAAAAAATCTGTCCTGGACAGGAAAACATCTGTCCTGGACAGTAACTGACCAGGAGAGTAAAAAATCGGTCCTGGACAGGAAAACATCTGTCCTGGACAGTATCTGTACTGGAAAGTAAAAAATCTGTCCTGGACAGGAAAACATCTGTCCTGGACAGTAACTGACCAGGAGAGTAAAAAATCGGTCCTGGACAGGAAAACATCTGTCCTGGACAGTATCTGACCAGGAGAGTAAAACATCTGTCCTGGACAGGAAAACATCTGTCCTGGACAGTAACTGACCAAGAGAGTAAAAAATCGGTCCTGGACAGGAAAACATCTGTCCTGGACAGTATCTGACCAGGAGAGTAAAACATCTGTCCTGGACAGGAAAACATCTGTCCTGGACAGTATCTGACCAGGAGAGTAAAAAATCGGTCCTGGACAGGAAAACATCTGTCCTGGACAGTATCTGTACTGGAAAGTAAAAAATCTGTCCTGGACAGGAAAACATCTGTCCTGGATAGTATCTGTCTTGGAGTGTAAAAAATCTGTCCTGGACAGGAAAACATCTGTCCTGGACAGTATCTGTACTGGAGAGTAAAAAATCTGTCCTGGACAGGAAAACATCTGTCCTGGACAGTAACTGACCAGGAGAGTAAAAAATCTGTCCTGGACAGGAAAACATCTGTCCTGGACAGTAACTGACCAGGAGAGTAAAAAATCGGTCCTGGACAGGAAAACATCTGTCCTGGACAGTAACTGACCAGGACAGTAAAAAATCTGTCCTAGACAGGAAAACATCTGTCCTGGACAGTATCTGTCCTGGAGAGTAAAAAATCTGTCCTGGACAGGAAAACATCTGTCCTGGACAGAATCTGACCAGGAGAGTAAAACATCTGTCCTGGACAGGAAAACATCTGTCCTGGACAGTAACTGACCAAGAGAGTACAAAATCTGTCCTGGACAGGAAAACATCTGTCCTGGACAGTATCTGTCCTGGAGAGTAAAAAATCTGTCCTGGACAGGAAAACATATGTCCTCAACAGAATCTGTCCTGGACAGTAAACAATCTGTCCGTCCTGAAAAGGAAAACATCTGTCCTGGACAGAATCTTTCCTGGACCGGCTTGTGTAAAACGCCATGGGCATACTGGCTTCCGGCTTACAGCCTCCTGATGTTGTAAGTATGATAGTCCAAAGGTTACCTGGTTATATTGTGATCAGCCAATACCAACAAACAAGGTATCTCAGTTCAAGTTTACTATCGAGGAACAAATTGAGCGTGATTAGCCATTGATTAAAGCTAAATTCACATCGCTGGAGTCAACCAAATCTGTATACTTTTTTGGGACACCCGGTAGAGTAATTCGAAACATACCGGGTGTCCCAAAAAAAAGTACTCCTGTTTGAAAAATTATTAAAACTTTATTACAAGGCCGATCTTCAATTTTCTTTCTTTGTTAAGTAGATCAAGAACCAAATTATTTTCCAAGATATAGCTGATCTTTTTATTGGTTTTAAAATTATCAAATTTAGCTCTTTTTGGGGCTACCTGGTTTAGAATCGTACCAGGAGAGTAACTGATGATTGCCATACCAATTTCTTTGTGGATGTAAAGCTTCTGGTTTGGTCACAAATGACAGAAAGAAATGCGCACTATTATTGGAGACTTCGATGACGATGAAAAACCTGGAAATTTTGACTGTTAGGAGTATATTCCTTAAAAACTATAGTTCAAGATAAGGTTTTTCAACGTGTGATTTTTCGACCTTGCTCTTTCAAAAGCAAACATCTTATCATCTATGAATATTTTTGGGTCTCTGACAAAAGAACTCAAAAAGAAAATTTTATTTAAGGTTTAACAATCAATTTCTGGTGAATTTTTTTAAACAGGAGTACTTTTTTTGGGACACCCGGTATATTGTAAAATTGTAATTAAATATACAAAAAATACTTACATTCTCCACAGTCTATTGAATTCCCTTTTATCTACAGCAATATTAAATCGTTGAACAATTTGCTTCAGTTCCTCTTTCGTCACGATTTGGTTACCATCTTTATCAAAAGCGCGGAATGCAGTTGCAAGACTATGATATTGATCTTGGGCCTTCTCTTTCAGACATATCTGCGCTTCTTCGGCAGTTAGGTTTTTCAATGGATTCGCGATGTTTGGGCTGAAATGTAATGATAACTTCGATTACAGTAAAACCCGCACATAAGGACCTTCATCTATCTTACTAAATATGTCCTTTGTGAACGGGGTCTTAAGAACCTTCATCTAGAATGGGATAGGGTGGACAATGAAATTTTCATCAAAATGCTAGGCAGCATGCATATCACAACAAATACCGCAACCATTATGTTTCTGCACAGAGTACTATGCATATGTCAAGACCTTCCGGTTGACAATTTAGGTGTAGCAACGAATTAATGCCCTCACAACTCCTCTTACTGCTCAAAATGTAGTTAGTTGGTTCGTTCGCACTTATTTCTTTAGATGTTGCCTGTTGCGTTTTGTTTAGTTTCCTTTTTTTGCGTATCCTGTAAGCATTTAGCCACTAATGGAACTTTAGTTCTTTGTAACTCCGGTGTTTACAGTGATAATTATTATCATTCTATCAAGAACCTACAGCCTGAAATAATATATTTTGTACCCAATAAATAAGAACCATTTCAGGCTGATATCTTAACTAGGTTCTTAATAAAGCGTTTCATTCATCCATTGGGAAATAAATGCAATCTGTTTGCTAATCAACCTCTTTCGTGAACTCCAAAACATTCCTTACAGAACCGTGATAGGGAGGGCCTGCAGGGGTAACTGGGTAAGCTTGAGTTGAAGTGGATAGGGTCAAGAATGTAAATAGATTTGGCTAAGATTTAGATTCACACATTTTCCTATGTTAAGAACCTACACCCTGATTACTGGATGTGCCTCATAGCACAAGAACCTAAACAGGTTGAGTTCAAAATTTTAGGTTCTTATGTGCGGGATTTTACTGTATTGGTAGAAACTGATTTGATTGAAGACTATCTGATTACATCGAGGCTAAGACCCCGTTCACACTGTGGCGGTCGGCCAGTTTAACTGGCGATCCATAAAACAAGGACAGATTTAGTAAGATACTAGCATCAGTTGCTCTTGATTGAGCATAGGTTCCAAATCTTTAAAAAGGGTGGTGTAAAATTGAGTGATCTATTTCTTTGAACTGAATGACTTCAAAGAAATTTTAGCTCCTTTCACATAGTTCTACCGTTGGAACTTTCTGAAATCCTTAAAATTTTCAGAATTAGAGTGTTTTTCTTCTTTTTCAAGAATTCAAGAAAAATTTTCAAAAAAACTTAAAACCATCGTAATTTCTAAACTGTTTGACGTAACATGAAATAATTTCGAACAAAACCATAACTTATGAATACCTACAATATGGCATCAAGCAAAAGTCCGTCACTCATCTGGTTTATGATTTAGAAATTTGATGACGTCACATCCTCAAATGAGTTGAAATGTAAGATACGCTGTAATTTCCAAAGATATTCACAATTTCTGAAAAGTCCAACGGTAGAATTATAGATAAGTATCTAAAGTTTCTTTCAAACCATTCAATCAGAAGAAATAGGTCATTGACTTTTACACCCACCTTTTTACGCTGAGATAAAGATTTGAAACCTATGCTTCTTGATTGACACTGGAATTCAAAGTGATTAGCAATCGCAGACAAAGGAAAGTTTCTCAACCAGTAATTCCAAACAAACAAAGCGGCAAAATTTTCTCTGAAACCCAGGTATAGTAGCTAGCGCGCTCGGTATGCTTTCCAGAAATTGTTTTTCAGAGCAAACTTGAGCATATATTGAAAGAAGGAGGATATATTTACACATCTACCTCGGGCATTTTATTTATTTGGCTCAGAAGCTGAGCAGTAAATGTTTAATTACACCCAAACTATAAGAGAATCTCACGGCTGCCTTTGTTTGTTTTGAATTACTGATTGAGAGAATTTCCTTTGTCTTCAATCGCTAATCGCTTTGAACTGCGGTGTCACTCACAGTGCGGTGTTAATATTCACTCCTGTGGGAGAAGTCCTTCCATTCTGACACAAACTAATACATCTTTAAAAGATTGAGTCGACAAAAAACACTGAAAACAGCCAAAATTTTGAGTATATTTCTGCATTAGATTGTACTCAATCCAATTCTCCAAAAAGACAAATAAACAGGCAGGTGACATTTGCTTGCCTCTCATGCTACTAAAATCTTACGATAGATCTGAAGAAAAATCGAGCTTCTAACATCCTTCGATTGTCGAAAGAAAAGTCGAACGTCGCTTCGAACGTCGTTTCGAACGTCGTTTCTCTTCGAAAAATCGAGCTTTGATTTAATCAACCAATCAAATGATAGGAATGGGGACATGGTGTGACCTTTTTAAGAAAGTAGCGCTCTGATTGGTCCCGCCGTAAATGCTGCAGAGATGGCCTAAATTAGCCTGCGCTTTGAAGCTGTATTGTCACGAGTCTCAGTTTGGAGCCATAGCATCATCCAATTCAATGCTTGAAAAACTGAGACTCGTGTAATCAATCTAGCCCTGCGACATCATGAAAATAATAAGTGTAGTGCAACAAATTTCGTAATCCTTAAAACTGCTTACCTAAAGTTGGAAAAAAGCCATGGATGTCCCTTCTCAAAATTTTCGTTATACTGGAATTTCTCAATGAAGTCTTTATAGCTGAGCATTCCATTTTTGGGCACATTGAGCTTTTCGGTCATAAGTCGATCAAATTCGTAATCGCTGATTGGTATCATAAATGTATCAAGTAATCGACGGAATTCTGGGCGAGTGACTTGAGCATCGTGATTTGAATCAACACGGTAGAACGCCTGGCGAAGTGTCTAGAAGAGAATGATTTGATTGATTGATTGATTGATTGATTGATTGATTGATTGATTGATTTCATTTCATCTTTTTTACCTGTGGTATAGCCCCTCCGTTACCATAGCTGATTTACAGGGGGCCATGCTAAAAATTTACAATAATTAATAATCTAGAATAAGTTACAAATTTTCATAAATAAATAAATAAATAAATAAATAAATAAATAAATAAAGAAAAACGAAAAGAATCTTTGATGTTCATTTTGCATCTTTGGATAACAAAAACAAATATTGCAAGACAATAACATGAGCTGCTTTTTGTTGACACCTCAATTCAAAGCGATTAGCCATCGCAGACAAAGCAAATTCTCTCAACCAGTAATTCAAAACAAACAAAGACGCAAAAAGTTCTGGGAAACCCAGGTAGCTAGATCGCTCGTTTTGCATGTGGTTTTTAAGAGCAAACATCAACATAGATGGAAAAAAGAAAGATATATCTACATATCTGCCTCAGGTTTGTTTGGTTCAAAAGCCGGTCGGGAGGTGATTCAATTCTCTTATATTTTTGGTTGTAATTAAAAGACTTACTGCTCAACTTCTGAACCAAGAAATGAAATGCCCGAGGTAGATGTGTAGATATATCCTTCTTCTTTCGATATATGCTCATTTTTCCTCTTCAGAACAACTTCTGGAATGCACAATAAGCGCGCTAGTTACCTGGGTTTTAGAGAAACTTTTGCGGCTTTGTTTTTTTTAATTACTAGTTGAGAGAATTTCCTTTGTCTGCAATCGCGTCAATTAAAAGCAATCTATCCCCTATTGTTCTGACCTTGGTTACAGCTTTATTTACCTTATTTACGCTACAGCTAAATTCATGCATCACTGAGTCTCTATGACCCTGATTTCTTTGGATAAAGCGAATTAACACCAACTTCTGGAATATACAATAGAGATCTTTATCGATTTTATTTTCATTCATCGAAGGGGACAGATTACCTTTAAAGCAACTCATCCTATTGTCTTACGAAATCTGTCCTTGTTCCTTTGGATGGAGAGATGCTTCTATACATTTTTGCATGAAATGTTAAGTGGCGTCAGAATCATTGTTTGCACATAAAAACTTTACAAAAAAGCATAAAATGTCACTGCTTTGCAGAATAGCTAAATAGTCTATGAAGGGATAAAGTAAAATCTGATCTGGTCATACCTGAAAACTCTCGTTTATTTTGTTCCGCATTAGTTCTTCGACATCTTCAGCAGTCATAGTATCACTTCGTTCAATCACTTGATTAAACCTAGAAGGGATCAGGTATCTTTATTTTCTTGATGGTTTTTGGACGCTGTACAGTAAAAACCCGCACATAAGAACCTAAGATTTTGAACTGAGCCTGTTTAGGTTCTTATGCAATGAGGCACATCTAGTTGTTAGGGTGTACGTTCTTAACATAGGAAAATATGTGAATCTAAATCTTAGCCAAACTTATTTGCACCCTTGACCCTATCCATTTCAACTCAATCTTACCCAGTTTACCCCTGCAGGCCCTGCCTATCACAGTTCTGTAAGAAATGCTTTGGAGTTCACGAAAGAGGCTGATTGGTAAAAATGTTGCATTTGTTTCCCAATGAATGAATAAGACCCTTTATTAAGAACCTAGTTTAGACATCAGCCTGAAATGGTTCTTATTTATTGGGTACAAAATATATTATTTCAAGCTGTAGATTCTTAACAGATAAAGGTTCTTATGTGCGGGTTTTTACTGTATTGTAAACAAGATTTTCCTATGCTTTTAATTCCATGACTTTTGTTGTTTTTTGTAACAGGTCACATTGAAAAACATGTACTGGGTGACTCAAGAAATGTCCCCCATGTTCCGATAATCATCGGAAAGGATTCAAAAGGATTCAAAAGGATTAATTTTTCTAACAGCTACAAGATTGAAGCAATTTTCGTTTATTTTTGATGATTTTCACCACATAGTACAGGGTGTCCCAAAAAATGTGTGCACCGTTTGCCTAAAGATTGCGACAGAACGGCAAAAGATTCTCGCCAAACTTTTGCATGATGCTGCTTTTCAGATATTTAATTAAAGTTGGAAACCATCCCCGTAAAAATCCGTTGAGAAATGATGGAGCTATGGCGTTCAGAAGACCAAATTTGCCTGATGACTGAAACCAGCGGTCGGCCATTTTGTCTTACTATTTTGCAGTGATAAGTATCTTCACGTGAAGTAAGAAATAATTTCTGTGAGGTCAGAAATAGTGAAAGTCTCCGAGGATTATCGGAATTTTCACGAAAGCTATGAAATTGGAGGCAGCTGTTTCATTTTCAATCCATGAAGCTATTTATCGCTGCAAAATAGTAAGACAAAATGGCCGACCGCTGGTTTCAGTGATCGGGCAAACTTGGTCTCCTGAAGATCATAGCTCCATCATTTCTCAACTGATTTTTACGGGGATGGTTGGAAACTTTAATTGAATATCTGAAGAGCAGCATCATGCAAAAGTTTTGCGAGAATCTTTTGCCGTTTTGTCGCAATCTTCAGACAAACGGGGCACAATTTTTTAGGACACCCTGTAGTCTGTGATAAATTCAAAAGATTAAAAAAGATGGTCTTGCATAAAATCCACAAAGTGGCCTGAAAACGCACGATGAAGGGAACCTCGAAATATAAGAATCGTCACCTGCCAGTTTTTCCATTTTCGATACTCTTTTTCAGAGCAATAAATATGAAATAAATTTCTTTTTCCGTCAGTTATGCAAATTCTTCATAGGATTTCGAATAGATTTCAAAGGACCTGGAAGATTTGATCGGTTGTTTTAGGCCATTTTCGGGCTGTTCTGACAAACTGACTCTTCGAGTCTTTTGAATTTGCCAAGAGACTATTACTTTGAAAATAACCAAAACAAATCCAAAAACATTTCAATTTTTTGGCTGTTGAAAAATCAGTTGCTCTAATTACCTTGCAACTACATTTGCTGCAATGATTTTTCAATCAGGGGGTTATTTTTTGCGCCACCCGGCAAATGAAACCTTAACCTGTATAGATGTTATAAAATAAACAAAAAATGAAATGAAATTAGTTTTACTGTTAGCATACCTATGGTTATTCATATGCAAAGTTTTTCCACCTTCTCCAAATTTATCAATTTCTTCGATGTTGTTTATAAAGTCGGAATATGACAGCTTTCCTTTGAAGAATTTCAGTCTGTTGAAAGAAAACAAATTAGTAAGCTAGTGTCTTTAATGATCATTGCATTTGCAGTTTTA